>OX422215.1:396880480-398145837 GCA_949130495.1 Sambucus nigra
AGTCACACTCAAAAAGGAGAACTCGATTTCCTTTGATATACTCTAACTCAATAATATCGTTCAATACACCATAAAAGTTAATCTCTACGTCATTATGATCTCCTTTAATAACTAAACCGCTGTTTTGACTTCTTCTGCGATTGTCACGGTCTTTAGTGTCAAATCTAACTCCGTTTACTATACAACTTTTGTACTTATTTGCCCGTATGTCAGGACCACATGTTAATGCATATAATTGCTCAGTACATTCTGGAGACTTATGGCCGTACAAGTTTTTCATCTATTAAAGAAAAATTTTGAATGATATAAGTTAGACCAATTATATTACTTAAAAAATAATTAAATTTATACATCAATATTATGTTATGATAACTTTACTTATACTTACGCGTTCTTCAAACCAGCTAGGGAAATTCCTTTGACTTCTCTCTTCTAAATTCAAAGGGCTTTCTTTCTTCATCTCCTCTATATGCTCACTAACAATGGTAATAATTATAACAATAATCTTTATAGAAGTTGGAAAATTAATACTTATGAAGATTACTTCCTAGTTATTAACTTACTCTATATATGGAGCCACTTTCTCACAATTATTCAACGTATACCACCGCATCATTTCCATCTCAGTCACTGTGAGAAAGTCAAAAGTACATGCCCCAAAAGGGCGTACCTTTTGAGAGAATACATCCAATCCCTCCTCCTTCTCCTCCCCGTCGTAATTTCTTTCCGAGCGGTTGAGTTTAGTTTCAATCCTGTCAAAGTACATTGAGCAAAATGTCAAACATTCATTAACAATGTAGGCTTCTGCTATAGAACCTTTCGGTCGAGCTTTATTACGCACGTAACCCTTTAATGTGCCCAAGTACCTATTAGCATTTACAATGATATAAATTACCACATGTTAAATCTATAAACTATACGTAAAAAATAAGTATTTTGACTTAAACCCCCACTTTTAAAGTCAAGTTTGACTTAAAAATTAGGGGTTATGTCGAAATAGCCCTAAAATATGACTATGAGTATATTGACATACCTTTCAATAGGATACATCCACCTATAGTGCACCGGTCCTCCAAGCATAGCCTCACGCGGCAAATGAATAGCTAAGTGGACCATTAGATCAAAAAAAGCCGGTGGATAAATCAATTCTAGTTTGCACAAAATCACGACAATGTCTTTCTCCAACCTCTTCAGTTCTTCTACATCTAGTGTTTTACAACACAAATCTTTGAAAAAATTCCCCAACTCAACAATTGCACTGTATACTTCCTTGCGCAAATATCCACGAGTTCCAACGGGCAATAAACGTTGTAATAAAACATGACAATCATGGCTTTTCAACCCCGATACCTTACCATCACCAATGTTCACACACCGTGAGATATTTGAAGCATATGCATCTGGAAACTTCACTGATTTCAACAACTCACAAAAACCTTATTTCTCTAACTTACTAAGTGTATAACATGTAGGCGGTATTATATATTTATCCCCATTCCACTTCAAATGTAATTCCTTCCTTATCTTCATATCCTCCAAATCTTGCCTCGCCTTATATGTGTCTTTTGTTTTCCCCTCAATATTTAATAAAATTCCCAGCACACTCTCACAAATATTTTTTTCAATATGCATGACATCAAAGTTGTGTCGAAGTTTTAATGTTTTCCAATATGGTAATTCAAAAAAAATGCTTTTTCTTGTCCAGTTGAGTTCTTCAGGTGTACGTTTCCTCTTTTTATTACCCGAATGTTTCCCCGATATATAATCATTGACATGATTCAATTATCGCAATAAATCATCCCCATTTAAGTCCATGGGCTTTAACCGGAGCTCTTGCTTACCATCAAATTTTCTACTCTTCCTCCATATATGGTTGGGATCCAGATATCGGCGATGGTCCATATAACATATCTTAGTCCTTATTCTTTTCGAAGAAGTATCTTTGTTACACGTAGGACAAGCCATATAACCCTTAGTGCTCCAGCCAGACAAATTACCATACGCCGGAAAGTCATTTATAGTCCACAAAACTGCCGCATGCAATTGAAAATTCGTTTTGGTGGATGCATCATATGTTTCTACACCAACTTCCCATAACTCATTCAATTCATCAATTAATGGTCGTAAATACACATCCATATCCTTACCTGGTGCCAGAGGTCCTGGAATAAGTAATGACATCATAAAAAATGACTATTTCATACATAACCAAGGTGGCAAGTTATATGGCATAAGTATTACTGGCCACATGCTATATGAGTTATGCATATTACCAAAGGGGTTAAAACCATCACTTGCTAGGCCAAGCTTTACATTACGAGGGTCTTGAGAAAACCACTCATGCTCCGCATCAAAATCCTTCCATGCACTAGAATCTGCAGGATGTCTCAATACATTATCTTTGACACATTTTTCTTTATGCCACTTCATATCATCAGCCGTTTTTCTCGACATAAACAGTCTTTGAAGTCTTGGCTTTAGTGGAAAGTAACGAAGTATTTTATGAGGAATGCGTTTACCCCGTCATTATTATCCTTCCATCTAGACTCTCCACATATTGGACACTCATGTCTATTTTCAAGATCCTTTCAAAACAAAAAACAATCATGTTTGCATGCATGAATCTATACGTATCCTAATCCCAAGCCACGCAACATGCTCCTTGCCTCATAATCTAACTTTGGAAGTGTCTCACCATCGGGAAAAGCTTCCTTCAATAGTTCAAGCAACATCTTGAGTGATTTATTACTCTAGTGATTGATCATTTTCAAGTGGAGAAACTTTACGAGGAAAGACAGTACAGAGAATTTTTTGCAACCAGGATATAATTCACGCTCTGCATCTTTCAATAATTTATTAAAATTTTTCTTATCCCCGACACCAACTTGTCTAGGAGTACCGGTTTCAAACTCTTCAGCTAGACCAGCATCAAAGAAAAACCCTTTTTGCATGTCTTCCAACACTTCTTGCATCTCGTCCCCTTCTTCATTTTCATTATCAATACAATCATCGACATCAATATTAGCATCATTAGCATCATCATGAACTATATCATTAGAGAATTCCCCATGATATGTCAATTGTGTGTAGGTGGTACAAATACCTTTTAAGAAAAGATGATCTTCTACTTCATCAATATTTCTGAGATCGATGTTAAGAGAATTGCAACATGGGCACCTAATGTAACTGTTGGGTCCCATATGATCCTTTGCAAATCGAATGAATGATCTAACACCCAAGACATACTTTTCACAAAATCTATTTGCTTCTTTCATCCAACTCTTCTCCATCTAGTTCACATGAAAATAAAACACATTAAACTATTAGTTTATTATTTCATATAATATTTTTGTTGTCTAAGATTCTAGAGCATAAGACAGAATATGTTTATTCATAACCACTAATCAATATCCATAAAACTAGAGGATATAGGGAAGCCCTCAAGTCAAAACAATATTTCTAATTAGGTTCCCACTACATAAGCCTAAGTCCCCTTATCAATGAAAATGCAACACACGACATTAACAATAAAACAGGTGTTTTCGTCAATCTTATTAAATTTTTTCTACATATATATACTACCTATTGGGTAGGCGCACTACATATACGCTGCGTAGCAAGTTTAGTAGAAAAAAAGTGGGATCTAGTAATATACTAAACAAAGTCTTAGTAAATACCTTTAAATTATAATCCATAATTCGAAGGGTACAAGTCATTGGAACAAATAAATTACATATTATTGTTACAAAATAGGTCTTAACAATGGTTTAGTACTAGAAAAAATAAATTAGTGATTCCATTATGATGACTGTTAATTAAACACCCAAATTTCACCAGTTAGAACTTTAAAAAAATAAGAATCGTATTATATATTTATATTCAACAGATAACTCTTCACTAATTAACATACTGGAGATAAAAATTATGTTTTTTGAGTAATCTAATAGGAATCGAATTAACTATCACCCTAAATAGGACCACAAACTCGATTTCTTTTAAACTATTTACCTGTCCTATTAAAACTTTCTTAATGTAACACGCAAGACATGGAGAGCATCAATGTTGGTAGATTTAAATGAGCACGGAAAAATAAACTTTGAATATACGAATTTTGAGAACAATGTCAAAATTCATGTCTATATCTAAAATAATAAAAGTACATAGCTATGCACCAATATATTTAACATAAACAAGATGTTATCAAGATCCTACTATTAAACAAAATAAAAATATGAATGAGATAGGGGTTATCACAAAAAATCAGCAAACACAACAAGAATAAATCAATACACACAAACAAGAAAAAATCAGCACACACCAACAAGATTAAATCCCCAAATTTTTTTTTCAAGATTAAATCCCTAAAAATTTATTTCAAGATTTAACAAGATTAAATCTATAGAATTATGTCAAACAATATTTGTTTCGAGATTAAATGTGTCAAAATGACCCAAAACCCATTTTAAAAAATGATTTTATTTTTCAAATTCTTATAGATTGTATACTAATGTGTTACAAAACAAGATTACAGAGAGAGTGTGTTACAAAAGAAATCACAAAATAAGACTAAGGGTATTACAAATATTACAAAACAATACTTCCAATCGTTTTGGCTAAAAAAATGAAACCTAAGCGATGAAATTTAAGGGGTTGTCTGGATTTTAGCCTAAAAATTACAACACGAATGTGGGGATTTTGATGTGAGAGAATTAATAAAGACCCAAAATCATACCTAACCCCTTTTTTTCCCAATCTGAGATAAAGATCTAACTGAAAAGTTTTACCATTTTGGACTCCCAAACGTTTTTGCCATGAACTCCCAAATGTTTTGGACTCCCAAACGTTTTTGGACTCCCAAACCTTTGGCCATGAACTCAAAGATCACCGAGAGATGGACTCCCAAACATGTTCAGATCACCGAGACAGAGAGAGAGAGAGAGAGAGAGAGAGAGAGTACCTGATTGAGATCGTTTTGGACGAAGGGATTGGAAGGGATGAGATGGAGATCATTTTGGACTCCCAAACGTTTTGGAGCGGCTGAGCTAGAGATCGTTTGGTTTTGGAGGGATATTAAAAAAAAGAGTACCTTTTACCATAAAAGAAATGGTTGTCAAAAAACATATATATTAGACCACGAAACTAATTTCGTGGCAAAAATAATATATTAACTACTACGAAATATTTCATTGCCAATAATAAAAATTTTGTTGCTAAATATTTCGCATTTAGACCCAAGCGAGGGAAGACGGGGGCGCCAATTTTTTGGGACCTATTATCAACGAAATTTTAATTTTCGTTGCCAAATCTAATACTTTTCTCCACGAAATAAATTTTGTAGCAGATGTTGATATTTAGCCACGAATTTTTTTTGTAGGTAAGAAAATCGCAGCTAAATGTAAGTTTTGTTGTAGTGGCCGACCTCCTATGATAGCAAGTATGGTAGGTATGTTATACATAGATAACCACATATACTAAGCATTCGTACATCTTAGATATCTCATAATATTAATAGAGGTATACTTCTCATTCTTATACCATCATTTAATGTTATACGCTTATAAGTCCCCGATTTATATACATTAAGGTTGTCAACTCTTCTCACGTCGTAATTAGGTACTCGTTTCCAAATCCACAATTGTCATACGATTTACTACAAGATTCTAAGTTCTACTCCTCAACGTACCCCAATATCATAATTATACCCACTAATCAATAAGGGAAAGTTAATTATCCATTAATTAAGTCTACGGGACATTTGAAATAAAATCAGGCCTAAAAGGTCATTCGGTCAACTCGTTAGAAGTCTCGTTCGAATGAGGTCGTTCGAATGAGTGTCGTTTGAACGAATGGCTTTGAATGAACTACCAACTCATTTGAAGGGATAATGTCATCTTGTCAGAAGCTCGTTCAAACGAGGTCGTTCGAACGACCTGGGCAGGTCTTCTAACGAGATGGCAGACTGCGCCCAGAAATCTCCAAATTCATTTTTTATCCATTCTTCTCTTCTCTAAATCCATCCTATGATCATCCAAACTAAGTTTTAATGTGTTTAAACTACACTAAGTCCTCCTAGGTTACTTTTTAACATATATATGGGGACAATACCTCCTAAATCAACATGTAATTATCATAATTCCCAAATCTTGTCCCAAACCCTATAAACATGAACACATAATTTAGTGTCTACAACTACTTCTTATAAATCCATTTTTAAAATCATCAATAGATATATTTTGGATATGAAATTCGTCCATAACTATTCTACATGCAGTTCTCATATAAGATTACAATTTCTATCTCTAATTTCATGGGTTTTCATCAAACTTTCGATATAAGACATATATTCAATTCTAATCATGGAGGAAACATTCACTTGAATTCATGTAATTAAACTACTTTCCTTAGATGTTAGAATTTGATGTTGAAAGATGAAGGTTGATTCTCCTCTTTCTCTCTACAGATTTCTCCCAAAGATGGTGATGGTGGCTAGAGGTTTCTTTTGGAACCTCGTAGGACTCTCCCTTTAACTCCCGTAGCCCACTACTTGATAAATGTCGATAATGGACTTAATGGGTTCATTACTAATATAAAATTAACCTCTAAAATCCGTGGGTTTTAATTCCCCTATTTTTAAAATTATCAAACTACCCTTTTGGGTTGCCGGTATGGCCTAAAAATGCCCCGGAACCCAAACTAAACCCCAAGCTAGTGTTTTTTGACTATTTTAACCCTTCTGGACACGTTGGCGCACTCAAAATGACCATTCGGTTGATAAAAATATAATTCACTTTTTAATTCAAATAATTTCATTCCTGACGCGACTGACACGCGCGTCCCAACTAAATTTCCAAATTGTCGTATTTCTACCTCGGGACAATTTTAATATTTTCAATACTCATGAAATTTTCAATTTTAACATCATAATCAAATACCAACTCACATCTCGCTAGTATATATACCCGGATTAATTCTCATTTAATTAAATTAATCCCTTAAATAAAATCAATAAAATTACGGGGTATTACAAAAAGACTAAAGCATTTTTATCCTTTCTTGAATCTAAAAGACCACGATGATTTGGATTAGGATGATGAGGATGAGAATCATTCCAAACATTTAAGAGGTACTTAATTAAGACACCTATTTTAGCTCCTCTGAGAGAAGATGAGACACTGAAATTACATATTTAAGCCCCCGATGCATCCATTGGAGTGTTATTGTCTCAAGACTACGAAGATAACACAAAAAAACTATTTATTACATTAATAGGTTTTTAAATGACTGCGAATGTAGATACTCTGTAGTGGAAAAATTATGTTTAACCTCATACTTTGCTGCTATGAAATTAAGGCACTAGTTATTGCCTTAAGAACTTTTGTCCTTTCAAAGTTTGATTTGATTACTTACATTCTAACAAATCCTATTTTAAGAAATAGAATTGGCAAATGAGTGTTAGTTTTGTCTGAATTATGTTTGCATTATGTGCCTCAATGGAAGTAAAAGGCTAAGCCTTAGTTGATTTCCTTATAGATCATCCTTGTGAGGATGAATTGGATGGGAAATATGATATAGTTTAGGTATCTCTAAGCCCATGGAAACTATTGTTTGATGGTTCTTAGAATAAAATAATGTCACGAATAGAAGTAATTATTTAATCCCCTTAACACATTAAAATAAAACATGGTTATAAGCTGGAACAAAATACATGTACCAATAACCAAGAAGAATATAAGGAAGTAATAATGGGACTGGAAATCCTTCAAAGATGTAATACCTCAGTAATAGAAGTTTTTAGTGATTCCCAATTGGTTATAATACAGTTTAATGATGAATACACGTGTATTCTAAAAGGTTTAATTTTGTACAACTAGGTAGCATTACATTTGCTATCTAAATTTGATGAGGCCACTTTAAATTATATTCTCAGGTTTTTGAATGAAAAAGACAATGAAATGTATCAAAAGGCATCAAGTTCCACACTTAATAACGGCTTCAAAGCCGAAGTAAAGTGCCATTGATGGCTTTTTACCTTTTCTACATAATAAGTGGCCCATGGTGGAAATTGGGAATATTGATGTCTAGGAAAATTAGAGAAAACTAGTTATGGAATATATAAATGATCCAAATACCAAACTTGATAGGGATATTAGATTGAGTGCATTTGATTATATTATGTATGCTAAGAATCTATTCAGAAAAAGTGTTGATGGGATAATCTTAGAATAAATAAGTAAAAGTGAAGTCTTAACAACCAAAACACAAGTCCATGAGGGACATTGTGGAGCTCATCAAGCTGATCGAAATATGAGATGGTTATTAAGGATGCATGGATTTTATCGGCCATACATTTTAAGGTATTTCATTTAGTTTGTAAGAGGATGCTAAAAGTGTCAACAACATGCTCCTTTAAGACATATACATGTGGTTGACCTGCTATATGTGTTCAAACCTTGGCCATTTATAGGATGGGAAATTGATGTAATTGGTATGATCCATCCCCCATCTTCAAAGATATATAGTTTTTTTTATTGCAATTGATTACTTAACTATGTACGTGGAGGCTAAATCTCTACGATAGTCATGTAAAATGAATTAACAAACTTCTTGCAAGACATTGTATATAAGTTTAGGATTCCAGAAACAATTACCTCAGACTATGAAACTATATTCAAATTAGAAATGGGGTTAGAATTCACTAAAAGATTATGAATAACCCTAATAAAGTCAGGGTCATACAATGCTCAATTAAATGGCCAAACTGAGGCCACTAAAAAAGTAACTAAAGATAATTTGAGAAAACTAATTGAGAAGAATCCAAGGGGTTGGCACTATTTTTTGCCAAAAGTTTTGTGGGCTTATAGGACCTCTAAAATTTTAATAATGGGATAACTCTATATGCCTTAACCTATGTGCATGATGCCATGTGACCATTGGAAATCACTATGAATTCACTCAGAGTGTTAGATCAAAATTATCTAATAGTGAAAGGTTATGATCAAGCCATGCACATGGAATTGGAAAAATAGACGAAGACATGGTGAGATCTTTAAATAACATCCTAATAAAAAAGAAGAAATTAGCCAACATCTATAACAAAAGAGTGAAACAAAGAGCATCTAAAGAGGGGACTTTGGTTTGGAAGACTGTCATACTTATAGGTTCGAAAGATCTTGCCTATGGAAAATGGTCCCTAAAATAAGAAGGGCCATTTCAAATTCGTTGAGTATTTAAAGGAAAATCATACCATTTAAGAAACATTAATGGTTATAGCAAAATAAGAAAGACAAATGCCATATTCTTAAAGCATTATTATCCAACTATTTAGGAAACAATGCAACATGAAAAAAATGCATAACTTTATTAAGATATTAGCAAAGCTACATATTATGGAAATGTTCAAATACGAGAGACCCAACATTGGTCCAAAAGTTCCCATATACCAGCCTCTGGGATTTGATTTGAGCTTCCCTTATTTGAACTGAGTAGTTTTATTGGTAGAGACTTACATTTCTCCTACTACTTGACCAATTCTCTGTTGATAGTCTTTTTCTACTATGAGGGTGTCATCCAGTTCAACATTTACCCTGTCTAGTTACCTATCTAATTCTTCCTTCTATAATAGAAGGTTAGACTTCTTTCTTCAAATATCTCCCAAGTCTTGTATCCCCCTAGAATCTTCAACTTTTTTACAAAAAAATGGGTTTTGTTGACAGATAAAGATTTTTCTTCAACCTTTACCCAAGACATATTTGAGATTTGATATGAAAATGAATGAATCCTAGTGTGTGGTGTATTCACAATATCTCCTCCAAAGCTTTCAAACTGGGAGACACAAGAGCACGATGCTCTAAGCCCACCAGTAAAAGTGAAGTCAATTATCTCTTTAAATGGCAGCTAACAAAACTTCGAAGAAAATCCAAGGCTTGTGAAGTTTCTAATTTCCAAGAAGGAGGATTAGGATGTGCTTGGACGAGGATTTCCAATTGATGCTCCACATCGCTATCCCTAATTTCCAAGGTGTAGACTATAGCTTTGGACATGATCCTGTCTAACTACCCAAGAAAAGAAGAGATTTCATTTAGGCTCATCAAGCTTGGAATTCCCTCATTCATGGGATCTTACTCTACCATTGGGGATGCATTCCTCAATGGAGAAATATTCGAAGCAATAGAAGTTTCACGAAATTAACATTCAACATGAGTTGTTAAATCAATGACACCTTTTTGGGTATCCTCTAATAATTCAGGCTTCACGTGCTTCCCCTTGGGTCAAAAGTAAAGGGATGGAGGTTCCATTGACTCAAATTTTGTTTCCTCATCCATAATTGGATTCAACGAGGTACTAGATGGAGAGGAAGAGATACCAATAGGCTTAACTACGGTCTCATCAACTGGGGATACTGGTGATGGAGTAATAGGGGCTCTATGATGGTTTATATCCCATTTCTCTGCAGAGTCATTAGAATGGACTATAATGAAGATAATAATTCAAAGTCAAGGTTAGTGATGTGATGTGATCAACACCGAAGAATTTCGAGATCATTATATAAAAAAATTATTTGCCTGCCAATCGTGCTCCAGGAATATTCCTCCCCTCTCTTTTTTCATTCGTTTGCCAATAAGGATAATAGACATAGTGACAATGTGAGACTCATCCATTCTTGAAAAGGTGTCAATTGTCTGAAAAAGTTTGTCTTTCTTAGGCCTCACAATTAGGAATATTCTCTTATATTTCCTCCCCAAGATTCTTTAGAAATATCCTTTTTTAGATCTTCCTTCACATGAGGATTGTGTTTCCTCTTTGGGGAATATTGGTAATCCTCAATGAGAGAAGCTTTTAAAAGGAAATCAAATATTTTAGTCGAGGAAAATCTAAACAAAAAATAGAGCTACAAGAGATAATTAAAGTCTTACCATAAGAACGAGGATTCGAAGGCTCAATGGCTGGTGAAAATAGTCTAAAAAAGAATTTAGTGTACCTAGACCACCAATCCTTGAAAGCTTTAGTCACCCCACATTAAACTTAGCCTATGTGATGCTAAAAGTTCTTCGAAGACTGTGATATCCAACTAAGTTATGCAAAGTTATTGCCTTAAGATGGTGAGAATTTAAGGAAATATATGGGAATTAAATTTACTTCTCATAGGGACTAAAATGGATTGGTAAAAGATGAACTCCCTTGTGAATTGAGAAGTCAAATGCATTTACCCAAATGACTTGGAATTGGGGAGAGTGGGAGGTGAGGTTACCTAATATAAATCTCTAGGGATTTAAAAACTTCACAAATAGATATCAGTGTGGGTTTCTTTACGATGATTCCTTAGAATTGGGACTAACCAAAGTGGTGACTTTATGGGTTCCAGCAAATAATATAAATTACTTCTTAATGTATTGCTAGAAAGACTTATAATCGTGGTCATAAGAGCATCAAAGATTTTATTCCCTCATCTAGTGATATAATAATTATTGCACTGGTTTAGATTAGAGTCATATTTGAGGTGATGAACCTCTTAGAAATATGCATGTACCCACATTTGAAGAACCCATAGTGGCCGATCCTATTTGACATTGAAAGTATCCTCAATAAGCTCAACCGAACTCTTGTAGAGGGAAGCCAAAAGAAAGGTAGCAAGATCAAACTTTTTACTAGATATGAGATTGTCAACCAAGAAAGAGTATTCTAACCTTACTCTTTGAAATTTCATAATTTCATGCAAAACACATGCCTTGATAGCCAAAATAAAAGAAAGAAATAATATTCGAAATTAGTTACAATAGGGGTATTTTTCTTATGAGCATGAATGAAGGTAGAATAAGCCAAATCAGAATTATTACGCTTGAAATTCATAGGAGCATCAACTGATGGCATGAAAGGATGAAGTTCTTCTATAATGCCTTGGCTCGAATTTATAGGTCACCCGTGGTCAACCCGGTCCGACCCAAGCTTTAGGTGTGAAATGCAATGAAATGACCTAAATAAAGTTGCTAGTCCAGTTTTATTTAATTACCATTTCACTTACTTAAAATGCGATTCCACTTTAAAATCAAGCTATGTGAGGGACCCGTGGGAAGCATCCCTAAAATCAAAGCATACATAGCTACTAACGTAAAATAAAATTAGTGTACTTACATTTATAACGCTCTCAAAATAAGAAACCTCACCTAACCTGCTGTAACAAAGATGAGGGTGTGAATCAAATGCTTAGTGGCAAATGGAAAAAATGTTGTATAGAATCAAACGACAGAAAGAAGACTCTAACACGATCTATGCACCCCCCCCCCCCCCACACACACCACATATATATATATACTTACATGAATGAAACCATTTTTATTCCAAAAATATTATTTACCTCGATTAATTCACCTTAATCTTATGAAAGAACTCCCTTTTTATTTTCTTGAAAACCATTCCTTGATTTAACACACCCGGTTAAATACTCAAAATAAATGCACCTTGTTTAAGGAAAACCATTTGTTTCCCAAAATTTCCCCTTTATTTATACCAATTCACATTAGTATTTTCATTGAAATTCACCGTTCAACACATGCAACCACCGTGTTAGAAGATACTTATTTTTCCTTTGAAAATCTTTTATAAACACACCCTCGTGTTAATTATTTGTTAAACCTTTTTAGGTTTCTTCACTACCTATTTAATCCCTTCACTTTACGAGTCCTTTACTTAAAGGACATTAATCAATTTTCTCATTACTTGTCCATTTTATTCATTACCAAAACATTTATTAATTCATTAAAGTCAGGTAGTATTTTAATATAATTACCACACAACCCATTTCTTGGCTGTAATACCCCGTAATTTTATTGATATTTATTTGAGGGATTAATTGAATTAAATGAGAAATAATTGGAAATTAATCCGGGTATAAATACTAACGAGATGTGAGTTGGTATTTGATTATGATGTTAAAAAAAATTTAGAATTAATTGGAAATTAATCTGGGTATAAATACTAACGAGATGTGAGTTGGTATTTGATTATGATGCTAAAAAAAATTATTATTTCCAAGTATGTATGGTGATACATGAGTATTGATGATATATAAATTGTCGCGAGGTAGATATACGGCAATTTGGAAAATTTAATTGGGACGCGCGTGTCAGTCGCGTCAGGAACGTAATCAATTGAATTAAAATGAATTTTATTTTTATCAATCAAATGGTCATTTTGAGTGCGCCAACGTGTCCGGAAGGGTGAAATAGTCAGAAAACACTAGCCGGGGGTTTAGTTTGGGTCCCGGGGAATTTTTAGGCCACACCAGCAACCCAAAAGGGTAGTTTGGTAATTTTAAAAATAGGGGAATTAAAACCCACGAATTTTAGAGGTTATTTTTATATTAGAAAAGAACCCACTAAGCCATTATCAGCATTTGGGAAGTTAGAGGGCTACGGGAGTTATAGGGGGAGTTGGAAGAAGTTCCAAAAAGAAAACCCTAGCCACCATCACCATCTTTGGAAGACATTTGTAGAGAGAGGGAGGAGAATCAACATTCAATTCTTCAACATCTAAGGCAAGTGGTTTAATTACATTAATTTCAAGCGAATGTTTCTTCCATGCTTAGAATTGAATAATTGTCTTATATTGGAAGTTTGATGAAAACCCATGAAATTGGAGGTAGGATTCATAATATGATATAGGGATTGCATGTAGAATGTTATTGGATGAATGTCATATACAAAATATATCTTTTGATGATGTGAAAATAAATTGATAAGGAGAAATTGTAGTCATTAAATTCTGGGTTCATGATTATAGGGTTTGGGACAAGGTTTGGGAATTTTGATGATTATATGTTAATTTAGGAAGCATTGACCCCATATATATGTTAAAGAGTGACCTAGGAGAACTTAGAGTAGTTTAATAACATTAAAAATACTATTGGGATGATCTTAGGATGAGTTAGAGAAGAGAAAAATTAAGAAAAACGAAGTAGAGAATTTATGGGCTGAAACTGCCATCTCGTTAGAAGACCTGCCCAGGTCGTTCGAATGACCTCGTTCGAACGAGCTTCTAACGAGATAAAAGTGTCCCTTCTAAAAAGTTGGTAGTTCGTTAGAAGCCTTTCATTTGAACGAACTCGTTCGAATGACCTCATTCTAACGAGACTTCTAACGAGTTGACAGAATGGCCTTTTTGGCCTTATTTCATTTCTAATGTCCCGTAGACTTATTTATTTGGAGTATTAGCCTTCCCTCATTGATTAGTGGGTATAATTGTGAGAATTGGGGTACGTTGAGGAGTAGAACTTAGAACCTTAAAATAAAATCGGATGTCGATTGTGGAGTAGGAAACGAGTACCTAATTACGACGCGAGAACGGTTGATAACGTTAATATGCAAAATCGGGGACTTGTAATCGTATAACATTAAATTACGGTATAAGAATGAGAAGTATACCTATAGAAATAATACGAGATATCTAAGATGTGCGAATGCTTAGTATATGTGGTTTTATGTATATAACATACCTACCATACTTGCTATCATGGGAGGTTTGCGTTCGATCAGGGCCATCTAATCTTTGTGTGCCTACGGGGGGGATTTAGATTGGAACCTCGAGGACATAGGTCAGAGAAGGACTTATTGAGAAGTTAATAAGTCTGCTGATCATGGGAGGGTAGGTATGTGCATGACCCATGTGATGTGAACTATGTTCGCCTCCATTGTTTGTGATTGTTTTTTATTGAAAACGATTCCTGAGAGATTCGAAATACGTGGTCCTTATGTACATGAGGTACCGGGATTGGATAGCAGAGTATGTGTGCACCGCAGCTTAGTCTCGGCGTGCTAGTAATGTATAGTTATGATGAGAATGATATACTGTTAATTGAAATGAACTGTCATGATTAAATGTGAGTATAATTATAGCAACGTTATGTAAAGATAAAATGGATGATCTCTAGTATATTAGTACTGCTAATAATTGGGAAACCAAGAATTATTGTAAAGCTCTCTATTTAATTGATGATGTTGGAATTAAAGCGTGAATCGTATAGAAATGTTAGAATTTATTTAGAACTAGTTAGATAAGATAATAACTAGAATGGGTACGGGTACGTTAGGAGTGCACAAATGTCGAGAGGTGAGTATTTCATGTGAGAGCACGTCCTAACATGTATTTTGCATTCATTTTTTTATTATCATTAAAACACTTGCTATATTTTAAACTGTTTTCCACAATCGGGATCTGACCCGTTTTCTTTCAAATATATTTTCTTGTAAAAACCTTTTAGGTGCCCATCCACAAGGACACCAAGCATAGGAGTTCCATTCAGGTGACGTACTGTAGCTGCTGTGGAAGTTACAGGATCTTGTCAGTAGATGCCTCAACTTTCGATCTTGACTCCTTATTATCAGATTTCCTCATTTGTTGGGCATGTCGCCCTATATCCTTTTAGAGATACTTTATTTATTCATTTATTTCAGAATTCTGGGTTGTAATTAATTTAGTGATGCAGACTTAGTATTTGTTTATTCCTACATTTGGATTGTTGTGAGGAGTATTCCTCATGTTTCATTATTATTGCATGGTTATACTTGTCGTTTCATTGTGGTGGATTATGTTAGCATTTCTTATCTACTTGCTTGTTAATCGAATTTAATTAAAATTGACAATTCACTTTTTAAATACTAGGTGGTTAATAATTATTAAAAATGTTTTCGACAGTGATGCTATGAACTGAACCAACTTGGCATTTTGTATTAATTTAATAAAGGAGTAGCTACCCGGTATTTAATTAGTCGGGGTGTCACAGGTGGTATCAGAGCATCAATTTCTAGTGTCCTTAGGATCTGTATGGCTTATTATGTTTCCGCTGAGCTTTTTTTGATGTAGAGCCCTATATTTTAGGACTATTGTATTCTTTTGTGTATGTTTCGCTCTTCAGCTATTTTGAAATAATTACTATGAACTTATAGACTTTACTCTCATTTCAGATGCCTCCACGACGTGCACAACGAGTTCCTAGGGATGCACAGCTTGAGCCACAGCCTGCACCAGTTCAGGGCACCATGAATGCTGTCGAGGTTGCAACTATTGTTGTCCAAGCAGTAAATGTCGCCCTAGCTGTTGTACAGCAGGCACCACCCCAGGTGTCGGTAGTCGCACCAGTTCAGGCTCATGCATTCCCGTCTGCTTGGGAACGCGTCCGTGATGCTTTTCAAAAAGCAGACCCTCCGAAGTTCGCAGGTAGCTCCGACGTTGTGGTGTCCAGTCAGTGGAGGAAGGAAATTCAGAGACACTTAAGGATGTACGAGTGTACAGATGTTCAGAAGTAGATACTGACTACTTTTAAGCTAGTAGGATCAGCATTGCAGTGGTGGTAGTCCATTACCATCGCGGAGGAGAGGGACTCCCTCACTATTCAGGAGTTCTGGGTGCGGTTCGACCACAAATATTTTTCATCAACTGTTCCCACTGAGATGAGGAGGAATTTGATGAACCTCAAGCAGGAGGGAAAGGCCGTAGCTGAGTATGAGGCTGAGTTCACCAATCTCTTGAACATTGTTCCGGATGAAATTCCAATCGAGGAGAAGAAAATTCAGAAGTTCACGGATGGATTGACTTGGAGGATCCGTCAGCACTTGTTGGGGAATCTCTCGTTGGCCACTTATTCTGATGTGGTTAATGCTGCGCTACTTCACTGCCAGGATCATCGCTTCCACATGTCTGAGAGCAAGAGATCAGGAGAGTCCAGCCATCAGTGCAGGACCGGGGAAAATGGTGCCAGCGGGGCACAATCTGCTCAGGGACAACACAAGCAAGGTGATCAGGGTTCCCAATAGGGGGATCATAAGATATTCAGATCCGGGGTTTTTAGGAATGGTCAGGGAGGTTTCAGACATGGCCATCAGGGTCAGAACGGCCATCAGGGCCAGCAGGGCCAGAATGGTCAGCAGCAGCAGTAACAGCAGGGCCAGCATGGTTAGGGTAGGAATGGTAACGGCCAGCAGGGCCGTGGGAAGCAGGGACAGCGAGGGGGAAAGTTCCCGGGGAAGTGCTTCATTTGTGGCAAGACTGGACACAAATGCCAGGATTGTCCTGATAGGGGCAGGGCCCCACCGCAGCAGTAGCAGGGTGCTAAACACGAGCCATAGAGGCCTATATTTCCTGCCGCCCTCCCAGCACCACCACAGATGGCAGCACTACCACCCATTCCAGTGGTCCCAGTCCAACAGGGACAACTTTAGTATGGGAGAGTGTATAAGCTCCAGCATGCCGCAGTACCACAGGATCCTCCTGCTATTGAGGGTATGTTATCTATTCAGGGGACTTTGGGGCGTATTTTATTTGATACGAGGGCCACACATTATTTTGTTTCCATGAGATTTGCACGCACTATTGGGTTGTTAGACACCGCAGAGAGCACGGTTACTTGTGTTGATTCACCGTTGAGTAGGGGTTCTATGATTTCGCTTATTTGTAGAGGTCTGGGTATAGAGATCGGGAGATTTACTTTACCCCCTGATATGTTAGTATTAGATATGACTGAGTATGATGCGATTGTCGGTATGGATTGTCTAGTTGAGTACCAATCCATGATTGATTGTTTTAGTAGAAGTATTATCTTTGCCATTCTCGGGCAAGAGATGTTTTTAGTGGCGATGCCTTGCCCTGGAGGAGGATCATCCACTCATTTGTACTATATAGAGGAAGAGACCTCTAAGGAAGTGGTGCTACCACTCAATTCGATTCCAGTCGTGAGGGAGTTTGCTGATGTATTTCAGGATATACCTGGATTACTTACTAGTAGAGAGATAGATTTTGTGATCGATTTGATGCCGGGCACTCGGCCGATTTCCCGCGCACCTTACCGTATGGCTCCGACAGAGATGAGAGAGATACGGGATCAGATAGATCAGTTATTAGGTCAGGGGTTTATCCGAAGGAGTACTTCGCCGTGGGGTGCCCCTTTGTTGTTCGTAAAGAAGAGGCATGGATCGTTGAGATTGTGTGTAGACTATCGGGAGTTGAATAAAGTCACGATACGGAATAAATATCGGTTGCCCCGAATTGATGACTTATTCGACCAGTTGAGAGGATCTTCCTTCTTCTCGAAGATTAATTTACGATCGGTATGCCATCAGTTGCGTATCAGGGAACAGGACGTCTCGAAAACTGCTTTCTTAACGAGATATGGTTCCTACGAGTTTCGGGTTATGCCTTTTGGCCTGACCAATGCTCCAGCCGTGTTTATGGACTTGATGAATAGGGTGTTCAGAGAGTTCCTAGACCAATTCATCATCGTCTTTATTGATGACATTCTGGTTTACTCCCAGACAAAAGAGGAGCACGCCAAGCATTTGAGATAGGTTTTGCAGATGCTACGTCAGAACGAGCTTTATGCAAAGTATGAGAAGTGTGGGTTTTGGCTGAAGGAGGTTCATTTTTTAGGGCATATCATTTCAGACCGGGGGATATCTGTTGATCCGGGGAAAGTATTCACGGTGAGGGAGTGGGGACAGCCCACAACACCGACTGAGATCTGTAGTTTCTTGGGCCTAGCAGGATACTACAGGAGGTTTATTCGGGGTTTCTCAAAGATAGCGGGTCCGTTGACACATCTGACTCGCAAGGGTGTGCCATTCATCTGGAGCGATGCTTGTCAGTTGGCCTTCGATGAGTTGAAGGACAAGTTGACCTCAGCACCTGTGTTAGCATTGCCCAGACCAGGAGTTCAGTATTTAGTTTACACCGATGCGTCCTTACAAGGACTCGAAGGTGTGCTGCAGGAGGAGAGCCATATTGTAGCTTATGCTTCCCGTAAGCTTAAGCCTCATGAGAGGAATTACCCCACCCACGACTTGGAGTTGGCGGCAGTCGTATTCTCTCTTCAAATTTGGAGACACTATCTCCTGGGGTAGAAATTTCGGTTGTTCACAGATCACAAGTCTCTACAATACCTCTTCATGCAGAAGGAATTGAATATGCATCAACGACGGTGGGTTGAGTTTGTGAAGGATTATCAGTTTGATATCCAATATCACCCGGGGAAGGCTAACGTGGTAGCAGACGTGTTGAGCCGTAGGCCAGTAGATGAGGTGGCCGAGGTGTGGAAAGAAAAGTGGAAGGATTTAGGACACCAGGATGCATTGGCCCGGTCGTTCATGTCTGTGATGACTATTATACCTCAGATTGTTACGAGAGTGGTAAAGGCCCAGGCAAATGACTTGTTCTGTCAGGAGCAGATAGTTCGATTACTAGCAGAGGGAGCCGAGTCCTATACCGTTGGCTCAGATGGGGGATTATGCTTCAATGGGAGACTGGTCGTTCCGAAAGGGGATGACTTACGACACGAGGAAATGATGGAGTCGCACGGCACACGATTCGCGGTACACCCTGGTGGGGATAAGATGTACCAAGACATGAGACGACAGTATTGGTGGAGCGGGATGAAGAGAGATATAGCCGTGTTCGTTTCTAAATGCGCCACTTGTCAGCTAGTAAAGGTGGATCACCAGAAACCGGCAGGACTTCTACAGCCATTAGAGGTTCCGACGTGGATATGGGAGAGAATATCCATGGACTTTATCACGGGATTACCTACGTCACAGAAGTCATGACTCCATATGGGTAATTGTGGATAGGTTGACCAGAGTTGCTCATTTTCTACCCGTGAGGACAGATTACACTACGGGACAGTATGCCCAAATTTTCATTGCGGAAATAGTGAGACTTCACGGTGTGCCTCTAAATATCGTGTCTAACCGAGACAAGATATTTATTTCACAATTTTGGGAGAGTTTCCAGGAGGCCATGGGTACGGAATTACGGTTGAGTACGGCATATCACCCACAGACTGATGGGCAAACTGAGCGTACAAATCAGATGTTGGAAGACATGTTGCGTATGTGCATCATAGACTTTGGAGGTGGATGGGAGCAGTACCTTCCACTGGTGTAGTTTGCTTATAATAACTCCTACCAGTTCACCATTGGCATGGCTCCGTTTGAGGCGTTGTACGGTAGACCTTGTCGTTCCCCATCATGTTGGTTAGAGGTGGGGGATAACAAACTCCTTGGACCAGAAGTGATTCAAGACACTTCAACAAGGATAGAGTTGATACGGAGTCGCATTCGGGTAGCTCAGGATCGGTAGAAGAGCTATGCTGATGCGAAGAGGTTCTTCAGATAATTCAAAGTGGGGGACCAGGTGTTAGTCAGAGTATCTCCTATGAAGGGGATTATGCGTTTTGGGAAGAAGGGAAAACTGGCACCAAGGTATGTGGGGCCATTTCCTATCATCTAGAGGATTGGGCCAGTTGCGTATAGACTTGGGTTACCGGAGCACTTGCATAAGATTCATGATGTGTTCCATATTTCCTTGCTAAGGAGATACCTTAGGGATGATTTGGACCATACCCATATTGCTTTGGAGGACATCGATCTTCAGCTAGATAGCTCCTACGAGGAGGGGCCGATTGCTATTTTGGACCAAAGCGAGCGGAAACTGAGGTCAAAGATAGTACCATTAGTACGTGTTCAGTGGTGACATCATAATGCCGAGGAGTCCACATGGGAGCGCGAGTATGAGATGCGCGAACGTTATCCAGAGTTGTTTTTACTAGGTACTCTTTAGTTTCGAATTTCGGGACGAAATTCTGTTATTAGGGGGGAAGTATGTAATACCCCGTAATTTTATTGATATTTATTTAAAGGATTAATTGAATTAAATGAGAATTAATTGGAAATTAATTCGGGTATAAATACTAACGAGATGTGAGTTGGTATTTGATTATGATGTTAAAAAAAATTTAGAATTAATTGGAAATTAATCCGGGTATAAATACTAACGAGATGAGAGTTGGTATTTGATTGTGATGTTAAAAAAAATTATTATTTCCAAGTATGTATGGTAATACATGAGTATTGATGATATCTAAATTGTCGCGAGGTAGATATACGGCAATTTGAAAAATTTAATTGGGACGCGCGTGTGAGTCGCGTCAGGAACGTAATTAATTGAATTAAAAAGTGAATTTTATTTTTATCAACCTAATGGTCATTTTGAGTGCTCCAACGTGTCTGGAAGGGTCGAAATAGTCAGAAAACACTAGTCGGGGGTTTAACTTGGGTCACGAGGCATTTTTAGGCCACACCGGCAACACAAAAGGGTAGTTTGGTAATTTTAAAAATAGGGGAATTAAAACCCACGAATTTTAGAGGTTATTTTTATATTAGAAAAGAACCCACTAAGCCATTATCATCATTTGGGAAGTTAGAGGGCTAGGGGAGTTATAGGGGGGGGGGGGTGTTGGAAGAAGTTCCAAAAAGAAAACCCTAGCCACCATCACCATCTTTGGAAGAAATTTGTAGAGAGAGGGAAGAAAACCCTAGCCACGACCTCATTCGAATGAGCTTCTAACGAGATGATAGTGTCCCTTCTAATGAGTTGGTAGTTCGTTCGAAGCCTTTCGTTGGAATGAACTCGTTCGA
Organism: Sambucus nigra; assembly: GCA_949130495.1. Taxonomy (NCBI): domain Eukaryota; kingdom Viridiplantae; phylum Streptophyta; class Magnoliopsida; order Dipsacales; family Adoxaceae; genus Sambucus; species Sambucus nigra. The sequence goes on from OX422215.1 coordinate 396,901,936, forward strand.
ACGACCTCGCTCGAACGAGACTTCTAACGAGTTGACAGAATGGCCTTTTTTGCCTTATTTCATTTCTAATGTCCCGTAGACTTATTTATTTGGAGTATTAACCTTCCCTCATTGATTAGTGGGTATAATTGTGAGAATTGGGGTACGTTGAGGAGTAGAACTTAGAACCTTATAATAAAATCGGATGTCAATTGTGGAGTAGGAAACGAGTACCTAATTACGACGTGAGAAGGGTTGATAACGTTAATATGCAAAATCGGGGACTTGTAATCGTATAACATTAAATTACGGTATAAGAACGAGAAGTATACCTATAGAAATAATACGAGATATCTAAGATGTGCGAATGCTTAGTATATGTGGTTTTATCTGTATAACATACCTACCATACTTGCTATCATGGGAGGTTTGCGTTTGATCAGGGCCATCTAATCTTTGTGTGCCTACGGGGGGGATTTAGATTCGTACCTCGAGGGCATAGGTCAAAGAAGGACTTATTGAGAACTTAATAAGTCTGCTGATCATGGGAGCGTAGGTATGTGCGTGACCCATGTGATGTGAACTATGTTCGCCTCCATTGTTTGTGATTGTTTTTTATTGAAAATGATTCTTGAGAGATTCGAAATACGTGGTCCTTATGTACGTGAGGTACCGGGATTGGATAGCAGAGTATGTGTGCACCGCAGCTTAGTCTCGGGGTGCTAGTAATGTATAGTTATGATGAGAATGATATATTGTTAATTGAAATGAACTGTCATGATTAAATGTGAGTATAATTATAGCAACGTTATGTAAAGATAAAATGGATGATCTCTAGTATATTCGTACTGCTAATAATTGGGAAACCAAGAATTATTGTAAAGCTCTCTATTTAATTGATGATGTTGGAATTAAAGCGTGAATCGTATAGAAATGTTAGAATTTTTTTAGAACTAGTTAGATATGAGAATCACTAGAATGGGTACGAGTACGTTAGGAGTGCACAAATAGTCGAGAGGTGAGTATTTCATGTGATAGCATGTCCTAACATGTATTTTGCATTCATTGTTTTATTGTCATTAAAACACTTGCTATATTTTAAACTGTTTTCCACAATGGGGCTCTGACCCGTTTATTTTCAAATATATTTTCTTGTAAAAACCTTTTAGGTGCCCAGCCGCAAGGACACCAAGCATAGGAGTTCCATTCAGGTGACGTACTGCAGCTGCTGTGGAAGTTACAGGATCTTGTCAGTAGACGCCTCCACTTTCGATCTTGACTCCTTATTATCAGTTTTCCTCATCTGTTGGGCATGTCGCCCTATATCCTTTTAGAGATACTTCATTTATTCATTTATTTCAGAATTCTGGGTTGTAATTAATTTAGTGATGCAGACTTAGTATTTCTTTATTCCTGTATTTGGATTGTTGTGAGGAGTATTCCTCCTGTTTCATTATTATTGCATGGTTATGCTTGTCGTTTCATTGTGGTGGATTATGTTAGCATTTCTTATCTACTTGCTTGTTAATCGGATTTAATTAAAATTGACAACTCACTTTTTAAATACTAAGTGGTTAGTAATTATTAAAAATGTTTTCGACAGTGATGCTATGATCTGAACCAACTTGGCATTTTGTATTAATTTAATAAAGGAGTAGCTACCCGGTATTTAATTAGTTGGGGTGTCACATTGGCATGTTCCATTTTTCATTATCTTTTTCTCGAAATCCCCAGTTATGCGCACCATAAGCTCTGACTAGTGATTTGGGGTCTTTCATCCCAAGGATTTGGGCCCTCCTTAATTTTCTCGGTGTCATCCGAGTCCTTATTAATGTGTTTTAGCATTTTAAACATGTCCACATTATTACACTTTTCCTTTTTACCCGGTCGAAACCGAAACTCGGGGTTCCACCCCAACTTGTGTTACACTTTAGTATCATCATTTCTTGCCCTTTTTATTAACATTCATTTTTATCCCAAAATCATGTTCATTTAGGGACCTTTTTGCGTAACAACTTTCTTATATCATTATTTCATAAAAAGGTTCGACTTTGCATAAAATTACCATTTTATCCATTTGTTTCCAAACTTGTCCTTTCCTCCCCTTTCACAAGTGTTATTTTTCCAAAACACCATTAAGTTACCCATACTAACTTCTAAATTGTTTTTGACACTATAACACCTTTTAACATTTAGAGTAACATTCTCTCAATTTAGAAACATATTTATTCCATTACTTTCATATCCAAGAAACTATTAACATCTCAGATTACATTATTAGAAGATACCATTTTATTTATTAGTACTTGTAGTCTTGAAATCTTGCATTTTTTTATCACATTTCAACACCCATTGCACACACCTTAAGGGCTAAATTTTCTAATTTCATCTTTAAACCCAAATAAACCCTCATTAAACTGGTTATATGTTCATCCTCAAAATACTTCAATTTTATAGGCATGAGAAGATGGACTTTAAGTCCAAAAATCCTATCAAATAGGACTAAATGTGATTTACTTTAGAAATTTCATAATACTGGAAAAATTACATTTTTCAAGACTAAAGGACATTTTTATTATTCAAAACTTCAACAGTGTCCAATTTTTATAAAATCTTCATTTTTGCAAGAAACTTTACGACACGTTTCACCCGAAATATCTTTAACAAGATAATTATCATTTTTAAATATTTTATTCCATAAAATATTTTACATCAAACTTCTTGAAACATATCCTTTGCAACATTCTTGAAATCCCCCTTTTATTCTATTCATTATATCATCGCAAGAATTATCATTTCTAACCAAACATGCAACCTACTCTTAAAAACTCAACCATAAGACTTACATATGAAAAATATGAGTTCTAATCTAAGAGGAGAGTTTTTCCCAACTCAATAGACATTCAAAAATGGTTGGATGAGGAATAAGATGATGGTAACCCCCACCTCCTAAGTTGGCCTCAAAGAGGTTTCCCAGCTCCACAAAGCATGGTCTAAGCAAAACTTTCTTCAAAACTCCATAAATTTCTACTCCAAAAACCCCAAACAATACCTCCAAATTTTATAGATATGTTCAATCCTGGAGGAAATGGGTGGATTAGGCTTAAATATTGTGGGCGTATGGTGGTTTGTGGTGGTAGGAGATGAGAAAAGGGTAAAAAATAGTGGAAGACCCACCCCTCTCTTTCTTTTCTTCCCATTCCAAATAACCCACAAACAACCCAAACAAACCTTATAACTCGACAGCAAAAATCGACACCTCATCAATCCAATGGCCGAAAACATGACATCACACAAGGTCAGCCCAATTTAAAAAAAATTATTGCGCTCATTAGAATTATCCTTCAAATGACCTTCTAACCAGTTTGTTCAGGTATGTTGTGGAGTCTCGTTCGATCTCATCTTCAAACAACATGGGCTTCTCATTCGAATGACCTTGAACTCATTCGAATGATCACTTTCCAATTTTCATCCTCATTCTTCCAATAATTATCATGAGGACTCCAGAATCAGTAAAATATATATATAACCCCAATTATAATGATCCAAACTCCAAGGTTTCATATGTTTATAATTTATGCAGGGAAAAATAATAAAATATTAGGCACGGGTATTACATTCTTACCTCCTTTGAAAATTCTATCCCCAAAATTATCGATCCTCTAATTCCTTCTATGGGTTTTACCCTCTCTTATACTAAGTAATAATGATCCTCCACGACTAAACGATCAAAGTCCTCCAGAGCTAAGGTCTCATCGCACAACCTTGCACAAGGATTGTCATGAAAATCTCAACATGTGACATGCTCTAATGCTCAACATCACGCTGACCATCAACGTCGCATAATCAACCCTGAGTCTCCACTCACTTGATGATCACTCTTAATCAAGTCCTAGGAGTACCTCTGCTAATACTCAAATCATGCCGGTGCCTCTATCGGGCAACCCTCTCTAGTGATTGATACTCACTCAAAAGTGAACTGTAATAGAACCAATTATCAAATTCAACACCAAAAACCATTTCCAATCTTAGGACTAGATATCTTGAGTCCCCATAAACGTTTGGGTCATCCTCACTACACTACTTTACCCGATGTTGATACTAACCTTACATTTATAATTATTCACTCTGAGGAATAGTACACTGAAGAAATCATCATCGTTCAGTCGAGTGACATAATCCACTATCACTCTGATGACCCTAGTATTACTCTAAGCATCTCACTTTGGATCACTCACTTGAGCATCTCAGTAATCCACTCACCGTGATAATGTAACACTGTGTGCTAAGTTTCTTTGAGTTCTAACAATATGCAATGTCCTCAAGTCATTATCCCATTCTTTATAATCAGAGCCACTGATTTCCATGACGACTAGTCGTAAGGTCACTAATCCTGAGGAAAACAAATAATACGAGCAAACCGTGCAGCCGAAAGCACAGCCACCCATACACGAAACTTTGTGCAATTGCAAGGACAACTCAAATAGAGGCGCACCCAGTTACCAAGCTGCATTGATCATGCCAGGTCCACCCATACTCTATTGGGCCAAATCGCACCATACCATGACATGGTACAAATTCAAGCTACCACAGTTATGGGAACACCGATCTTCAATTATCAAAATTGAAAGGGACACACAAGAGTCAAAAAGAACAAGCAGCTGTTCTGAGAAAATCCCGCTCGTACTCATCAGACTATGATTTACAAAAAGTGAACCTACACTACATGCTTGAAGTCCTATAACTCCTCCCAAACGTTCTCACTGGGTACTACCCTAGCCACATACCCAGCATTGAGTCACCAGTCATGACGAATCGAATCACAACCATTCATCTTCGCAATACAAAAGCCACATACGAACCCATTATTCTCAGAAAGTCAAATGCTAGAATTTCCTCCTTAGGAGTAAAGCCTTCCCCCTCACATCCTTGACACGCATGAACCACTTCGATTGGCGAATGCCTAATTCCCTTATCTACACTGACATTGTCCATTTTATTGGTGAGACATCACAACCCTACTACTCCTAGGTTACTGGATGCCTTACCATATCATGGTCGTAACCCCAAAGTCTTCTTAGGCAGTACCCCATCCAAGAGAGACATTCACCTTATTATATCCTCTAACTATGCAAGATTTTCACTAAGCTTACTCTTAGGCTCTACCCAAACTGAACTCACGTGACGGCTACACCACCTGCCATTAGTATTCTAAGGGTTGTAAGTACCACAAATGGCTATATCTTCCATCCCGTACCGGCTTGGTAGGATGTGCCAAAAACTAGGCCTTACCCTGCTAGGGCTATCATACACCATCGACACATGCCAACCTTCTAATCATGCTTCAATATCCCCCTTTTTAGGGTGCCATTTTTAAGTCTCTCCATGGCGTCATCAATCGAAGTCCCAACTGCATTTTCTAGTACTCCTCACAATGATGTGCCACACCGCCTATACTAGTCATTCCATGATACCCGAGCGTCACACCTTTGATTTCTCTTAGAAGGTTATGCCACCCATCCATGCTAATTCGGATGACATCACCCGACACGTGCACTATTCGACTATTTAAACTTTGTCCAACAACCTGAGATCATCACCTAACCCTCAACAAAATCACTACTAGGATGCTAACACTTCACCATTTTTTACTTAATTGGTTCCCCTAAGGACACCAAAAACACTCCACATAAAATTCCACAAAACCCGACAAGATTTCATCATCTAATATTTTCTCATCGTAAGTGCTCTCTACAAATTTCTCAATACCCAACTCGTGATTAATATGCGCTCACAACGACACTAGTTTACAAGCCTCTACATATGGCGTACCTTAATCATTGAACACCTTAACTCATCACAATAATTCAATTTATATTCCCAATTATGCCACACACAATTAGTCCTATGGACAATCCAAGATTCCCTTAAACCACACTCACACTAGGATTACCCCGAATCTATATGTAAGGACAATTTTGTCCATTACCATTTAGTATGTCGTATACCGCTACATCGTCATTGAAGTTCAAGCTCACATTCACGTCAAGACGAATCTGAATAATCAAGGTTCTTCAACATTCAAGCCTCAACGAGATTAAATTTGGCAAGGTCTGGTTTTTAGTTACTTAATATTTCATTTTTAAGTATTGGGAAATTTGAATATAATGTTTTTATAAATAACTGAGGCAATTTTAGAAAAATAATTTTTTTTACAGACCGGGACTGATCCATTTACGAAGAAAAATGAACCGATCCGACTGTCATTTTTATGCAGAGAATTCTATCTGACCGGATCGATCTGATGTTGATCAAAACCGAATCGGTCCGGACCTGATAATTTTTGCGTCGCCTCGGATTTTCTAAAAACCTATATATACCTATTTCGGTGGTGTATTTTGGTAAGTCTCGGAGAAAATGTTTTTAAGAGTTCAAACATAACAAGACTTTGTTTGTTGATGTCCCAAAAATCTTTTTGATTCACACATAAAATTCCCAATTACTTTTGTGAATCTTTTGGAACCCAAAGAACAACCGTGCTCTTGTTCAACCTCTGTGGAGAAGTCATATATATATTTGATCGGTGGAAACCGAGCGTAGATCTTTACGTGTGGACGAGCCGAATATGACGAACCAACACTTGTAGGTTTCTCGTTGTCACTCATAGCTTTGAAGTTTGACAAAGACATCGTGCGTTACACTTGTGGATGATTATTAGGTTGTATATAAGTCAATGGTCTTGTAAACTTTGTAAAGTGTTAAAAAGGTTTTACCCGAAAGGTTTTTTTTTCCTTAATATGTCGTCTTTGTTTTATATGCATGATTTGAGTGATTTAATGCTTTATGACACTTAGATGCATGCACAGGGGCTGGATTAAAAATTCAATTTGGTTTGTTTAAATTCAGACACTTAATTAAATAAGTGTGTTTGATTCCATTAGAGATTTGCAAATTCGATCGATATTGCATTTTACAAATTGGTATCAGACCAGGTTTCACTGTTTTATTGTGAATTACTATTTTTCGAAATTTTTTTTTGATATCAATCTTTTTTGAAAATTTTGATTTTGTCGCAAGTTTTTAAATTAATCACTTATATAATCAGGTGCCCATCTTTGACGGAGATAATTATGCCTATTGGAAAGCACACATAAAATCTATTTTAAAAGCCATAGATGAGCGAGTTTGGTTGTTGGTTGAAAATGGTTGGACTCCTCCCACCATGATTGTTGATAATGTCACCTCTTTAAAACCTCTGTCAAACTGAACTGGGGAGGATTATAAATTGTCTGACTTTAATTCCCATGGTTTGAGTGCTATTTCTGGAGACGTCACTCCCGACGAATTACACCGTATTATGACGTGCACCACGTCTAAAGAGGCATGGGATGTTTTAAAATTGACACATGAAGGTACAAGCATTGTTAAAGAGTTAAAATTGCAAAATCTAGCCACCCAATTTGAGACCATTAATATGTTCGAGTTTGAGACTTTTGATGAGTTTAACCCACATTTGTCGGACATTGTCAACACTAGTTTTAATTTGGGTGAGGTAATTGATAACACGCAGGTTATGAAAAAGACTTTGAGATCCTTTGAAAAATGTTTTATTCCGAAAGTCACTGTTTTAAACTTGATGGAAAACTTGAGCACACTTAAGTTAGAAGAGTTGGTAGGTGATCTTCAGACTTACGAGTCAGATATGTTTGCCCAAAATGTCAAACCTAAAGATGAAGGGATTGAACTTATGTCGCATTCAAGATCGAGTGAGGATGTTTCGAGGAAGAGAGATAAGAAAAAGAAAGTGAGTTTATGTGAGTTCGAGTATGAGGATGAGTCTGATTTTGACATGGCCTTACTTGCAAAAATTTTAAAAATTTTCTCAAAATGTCTAAAGAAAATTCTTCCAATAAAAAGAGATATTTTGAGAAAAAATAAAAAGAAAGAGGATGCCAAAGAAAGTGATAAATTTGGTAAGATCAGGTTCTTTGAGTGTGCTGGTAGAGGGCACATAGCTAAAAAGTGTCCTACTAGGATAAGGAGAAAGGGCAAAGAAACTGCCATGCCCGCCACACTTAGTGATAGTGAGGGAGATGAGGAAGATGAGGGAGATGAGTCCGATAAAGTTTTAGCACATGGGATGTGTGTACCTTTTTCTAGTTGTATGTTGTCCCACGATGACGATAGCGATGGTGATGACTCGAGTGTTTTTAATGGAGATGAGAGAGAATTTGAGAGTGGAGATGAAAATGAGCTCCAAAAGGCTTTTAAAGATTTGCACACCGAGAGCTTAAAAATGAAGAAGTATAATAAGGATTTAGATCGTCGAGTTTTAGATTTGGAGATAGGGAATGAAGTTTAAGGAGGGAAAAGTGTGATTTGACTGACACAGTGTCTAGTTTGACGACACATGTATCCCAACTCGAGTGTGATCTCGGACGTGCCCAGGATGTCAAAATCTCTTTAGAGGACGCATCTGAAAAGTTGAAAAGATGGTTCTCAATCCCATTTTGGGTGGTGGTGAGAGTTTAGGAAAAGTTCATGATGGTGTATCAACTTTTTTTGTTGCACCCCAGTTGGTTCCCACTTTAGTGATGGATTCACATGGTTCTCATCCTAACCCACCTTGGCATCCCGTTAGGAGAGAACACCCTAGAATTTTTGAGAAAGGTGTTCCTAGGCCTGTTTATGTTTCCTCCCATTGCAAAAAGAAAAGACACCTTAGGGAGTTTTGTTTTAAGTTGGGTAATGTGTCACACTTTGCTTCTACACATGTTCTCATACATGAACCCACCCATGATACTTTGCTTGCACATAATGATAGAGATTTTTCACATATTTGGCAGCAAGTAAAGTTTTTGGTCAAGGACTCACATGATTAATGGAAATTTTTCATAGAATGTCACCTTCTTTGGAAAACTCCTCCGCACCTACTGGATGAAGTTATTGTTTGCTAGCATAGGGTGATTTCCATAATGACATTTTTTCCTATTACTAGTATGTATTATTTTTGTATTTATATTTTTCCATTTGGATATATTTTCCAAAAATACAAAAAGATTTTTGTTTTTAAGAAATATTAAAATCCAAAAAGAGTTTTGTATTTTGTTTGCACCTTATATGAATTGACACTTAGGATGACCGAGTCACACTTTCATTCCATTTATCCATTTGACTATTTGATAGTGTTTTGAGATAATATGTTGTGTCATTCATGTGCTTTACAAAGTTTAGAGTCTATGAGATAATAGATAGTGTTGTTATCTACATGTTTGACTCATTTGTCCTTTATTGCACACAGGCACGGAATTGTTTGACTTTTGTGCTTGTCTATCACATGTTGGTTGAGTGTTTTCATTTCAATTATGTCTATACAACAAACCAAATGCGATAAAACTTGACAAACAGTCGTGCATGTTATAAACCGTTTGTGAGTTTGTGTGATGTATTTTGAAAAATGGAAAAGGGCTGCAAAAGGTATTTAATTTGTTTCCTTTGCTATAAAGCCACCGTTTAAATGAAACTAAAAAAGTGAGGAATTGAAATTTATCTGGGGTCCAATGAGGTTTAAAAGTGCCCAAAAAAATTGAAAGGCAATGTAAATAAATATATGCCAAAAATGGGCCAATAGGTTTTAGTTTCATCATTTCATAAGAAAAATAACAAGCATTATCTTTTAGATGAGGGAGTTTGGATGGAATTTAAAACGATTTGCACGTCCTTGAAACTCATGAAAAAACATTACATAGTCTTGGACATTATTGGTGTAGAAATCATTTATACTTTGATTTGTTGATATGATTAAGACAATGTCATCTAAATTCAATGATTTTAAACTGAGGACTATTTTAATGTTCATTCTTTAGGAGTACACTTATGCATCTTGCACACATGTCATGATTAAGACAATTTTCCTATCGACTGTGTTCACACCCATTCATTCCATTTCCACGATTTGGTTATCTTAGTGTAAATTCATGGTGTGTGATTTTGCAACATCTTTTTTGCATTTTTGTATGAAAAATATGAAAAATCAAAAATAGTTTGTTTGCCTTATTTACCGTGACACCCCGATTTGTTTTATGTGATTTATTCTTTTCCTTGTCTATTTCGAACAAATAAAAAGGGGGGAACGGATTATGATATTATGGGGGGGGGTTTGTTTTAGTATAGGGTAGATTTGATTATGCTTTGATGTTTATATGCTTATATCATTTCAAACTCGATACATCATGTGGTTTTTTCTTTGTCTCATGTGTGTAGGTAAATATTGATGATCAATATTTGCACACCTTGATGAGAAAAGCTTTCAGATTTGATGTTGAAGATTTGAAGCATAAAGATGAAGGCTTATCATTTACCTTTTTAGTTTTGGGTGCATGGGAGAGTAGATTTATATAGGTCATAGTTTGATTGATAATTCAGATGTTTTTATTTTGTACCGGCATATACATAGGGAGAGATTTGTAAGGACATTTTTGTCCATTACCATTTAGTATGTCATATACCGCTACACCGTCATTGAAGTTCAAACACACATTCACGTCAAGACGAATCCGAATAATCAAGGTTCTTCAACATTCAAGCCTCAACGAGATTAACTTTGGTAAGGTTGGGTTTTTAGTTCCTTAATATTTCATTTTAAGTATTGGGAAATTTTTATATATTGTTTTCATAAGCAACCGAGGAAATTTTAGAAAAATAATTTTTTTTACAGACTAGACCGATCCATTTAAGAAGAAAAATGAACTGATCCGATTGCCATTTTTATGCAAAGAATTTTGCCTTAAGACCAGACTTCGTTTTTTGATGTCCCAAACATTTTTTCGATTCACACATAAAATTCCCACTTACTTTTGTAAATCTTTTGGAACCCAAAGAATAACTGTGCTATCGTTCAACTTTTATGGAGAAGGCATCTCTATATCTGATCAGTGGACACTGAGCGTTGATCTCTGCGTGTGGACAAGCCGAAGACGACGAACCGACACCTGCGGGTTTTTTTGCTGTCACTCGTAGCTTTGAAGATTTGACGAAGACACCGTGCGCTACACCTGAGGGCGATTATCAGGTTGTATGTAAGTCAATGGTCTTGTAAACTTTTCAAAGTGTTAAAAAGGTTTTACCTGAAAAGGTTTTTTTTTTCCTGAATCCGGCGTCTTTGTTTTATATGCATGATTTGAATGATTTAATGGTTTATGACACTTAAATGCATGCATAGGGGCTGAATTAAAAATTGAATTTGGTTTGTTAAAATTTAGACACTTAATTAAATAAGGGTGTGTTTGATAACACTAATTTTTCATGGAAAATATAATATATTGAGTCATTTTCCATCTTTTAGATGTTTGATAAACAAAATTTTCCAAGGAATTGGTTTCCTTAAAACAAATCACGTAACCACTTTTTTCACAAAAAGATGGAATTGAAAAACCTCCTCCCAGCTTGTTATTCCTTTTCCAGGGAAAAGAATTGCCACGCCAAAAAAATTGATAAAAAATCCAGAAAATGAATAAAAACCCAAAGGTAATGAAAAAACTTCTTGAAACTGAATAAAACCCCAAAAATAATGAAATAAATACAAAAAGTGAATAAAAATCGAAAAAAAATACAGAAAGTGGATAAAAACCTAAAAATAATGAAAAAAATACAGAAAGTGAATAAACCCCAAAAATAATGAATTTTTTTTCCAAAACGTGAATAAAAACCCAAAAATAAAGAAACAAATATCCAAAAAGTGAATAAAAACAAAAAAATAATGAAAAATATAGAAATTGAATAAAACTCTAAAAATAATGAAAAAAACACAGAAAATGAATAAAACCCCATAAATAATGAAAAAAATCCAGAAAATGAATAAAAATCCAACAAGTGAATAAAAACCCAAAAATAATGAAAAAAATTCCGAAAGTGAATAAAAAAAGAAAATAAATACAAACCCTAGAATTGATTTAAAAAAACTCAAAAACTTATTAATTTAGAAAACAAATAATAGAAATTTAAAAAAATGCTCCGAAAATAAAAAAAACAGAAATAATGAAAAACAAAAAAATAGTGAAAACGTGTACAAAATTAGAAAAAATTCATAAAATAAATATTAGTCACGGAATTAATTTAAAAAAATTCCCAGAAAAAAAAAGCTCAGGAAAAAAGAGAAATCAATAAAAAACCAAAAATAATGAAAAAATACAGAAAATGAATAAAAAATAGAAAATAAATATTAACCCCTGAATTAATTTTAAAAAACACTCAAAAATTTATGGAAAAATCATAAATTTATTAATTAAGAAAAAAATAAAAGAAAATAAAAAACTCTTAAAAAATTAAAAGAATGGAAATGAATTAATACCCTTGAAAACTAATAAAAAAGAAAATATTAGAAAAAAATGAAAGAAACAATGGGAATAAAAAAAATAAGAACAGACCTGGCAATAGGGGGTGCAAAATAGTTGGGCATTGGGGTGCGGGGGTGGGTGGGGGCGTGGTCTATTTGGTTTTTATTCATTTTTCATTTTCTCTTAATACTCTGAATACGTTTTTTCTATTTGTTTTTTAAATTCATTCTGGGGTTAATATTTATTTTCTGCTTTTTTTATTCATTTTCTGCATTTTTTTTATTTTTATTCATTTTTTGTATGTTTTTTAAATTTTCTGGTTATTTTTATTAATTTTCTATGATTTTTATTTTTTTCTGTTTTTATATATATATTTATTACTTTTTTCCCATGGAAAATATTGGGAATCAAACGCATAAAAGATGGAAAATAGAGCATTTTCCACCTAGAAAATAATTGCAGTCAAACACTACCAACAAATTTTTTCCATGGAAAATATTTCCAAGTTTTCAATTCCATGGAAATTGACTCTTAGCGTTTATTTTCCATCTTATTTATCAAACACACCCTAGGTGTTTTTTATTCCATTGGAGATTTGCAAATTCGATTGATATTGCCTAGGCTGCTAAAATGGGCATTGCCACTTAGATAATGATCTTATTTCTCTTTCAAATGGCTGTGACCCTAAGCCATATAACAAATCACAACTAACACTACTAAGAACTTTAGTAGGATACATGACATCATATACAATGTATAAACCTCTAGGTCTACGTCACTAACATCATTAAAAATCATATCTTTCAAATCCGTATCTTATCTCCCAAACCTTGACATGAAAGGCTATCTATTGTTCACTCATAATTCTCCTCAACCATCATTGTTGCATACGCAACATACTTATCGCAATTCGATCATAACTCTTTTCATACCCTACGAGTTATAACTTTCGATCAAGAATCACCAAGACACTTACTTACAACAATATTATCTTACTGGCTCAGATTGAGTACACATCCCCAAGTGTTAACCAACATGGTTCATCATGTCCACTAAATCATAAATTGTCTATGACATGACACTACCCCAAGGATCGAGTTCACTTAATCCCATCATCATTCCTAACTACCCGAAGGCACCTAATCAAGGAACTTACATCTTATCACAAACCAATACCACTTAGGCATGACACATTAGTCACATAGTCTCCATGGTTTAATTTACATGATTCATGCTTCTAATTTAATAGAAGTAATCCACCATTTTAATCATCTTAATTTACCCTATCACCATCATCGATTAACACTGAAGCACCTCACATTAAAAATCATGGTGTAGCCACTATTGACTTACGCGAACACTCGTAACTTTCTAACCTGTCTAAGCAGAAGCGTGGAAGCGATTAACAACAACTAACTTGGTCGAATGCCACTTGGCAATGAATACTCATTGTGCTAACCTCCTTGATGCTAACGTCAAGAAAACGAACCAAAACCATCGCTAATCTAGCATGACCGGCCTAAAACCAACACCAACGTCGAAAGATCCAATACCGAGCTCACCATGTCATCTCAAAAGGAACCTTGAACCTAGAGCTCTGATACCATTTATAATGCCCGACTCAAATTTATGGATCACCCATGGTCAACGTGGTCCGACTCGAGCGTTAGGTGTAAAGTGCAATAAAATAACCTAAATAATGTAACTAGTCTAGTTGTATTTAATTACCATTTCACTTGTTTAGCAAGTGATTCCCATTTCAAATCAAGCTACGTGAGGGACATATGGGAACCGTCCTCGGAATTCAAGCATACGGAGCTATATATATATATATATATATATATAAAATAAGTTACAAAACTTATGTATGTCATAAGATTAAACTATGATGTCACCATACGAATTAATTCACGTGTTTCCTATTTTACCACTTAAAAATTTGAGTTCCCTCTTTTTTCATCTCACTAATTGATTCCCCTCTTTCACTTTAATTCAAACATAAGGCTATTTTGGTAAACATACACCAAACCCACTTTAAACCCTATTTCATTTATCTCACAAACACCCGATGCTCCCCCTCCCTCTTCAAACCCTCCCTCATTTTTGAAACATACGCCCGATGCTCCCTTCCTCATCCTATCCCTCTTTCATCATTCTTCCTCGGCGTCTAACAACACAGACTTTTGTAAATTACTCTCTTACACACTCACATGCACATAAACACACTCACTTATTTTGATTTCAGCTAAGACCTGTTAATTTTATTTATAGATTTCTTTTACAGATTTTGTTCATTTTGTTTTTGATCTATTTATGTGTATGTTGTTTATGGTTTATTTTGCCTTTTTCAGGTGACCTGATTGTAATATGGTATATTTTCAGGTATACATCTCGGACTCCTTTACCGAACACACATTTGTTTTTTTCGATTTTGACCTCCTTTTGTTTCTGAATCTTAGATCTCTCTGGTAAACTCTCTAATTTGTGTTTTTTGTTAAGACTTTTAGTCATTTTGGAATATCAGATCCCTCAATAATCTCATACTTTTGGTAACTTTGATTTTGATTGGGGGGTTAGGGTTTCGACATTAAAAATTTATGTTATTTTGATGTGATTTCTTGATTTATCTGTTACAGATGTTTGAAATTTTAGTCGTGATCGACCCGGAATCACATGATCCTATGGTACCTCTCCGTTTATTGAATTTTCTTGATTTATATGTTGCAGATGTTAGAAATACTTTTTTGTTAAATGTTGCCTTCATTTTATAGATTTATTCGTTTATTTTTAGGGTTTTATGGTCTAATATTTTGTTCATCTTTATGTCATATTTTACAATGTTTGTATATATTAGGGCTTGAAGTTTGAAGTGCTCAAATTAAGTCATCAAATGTTGGCTAAGTTTTTGAATCTGGTGTACATTGTTTGCAATTTTTGTGTTTGATTTTGATTGTGTTTCAGATTGGCAAACTTTGGAATCATGGAGGTCAACTGAGATATTCGATCAAATGAGGTATACTCTTTCATACTCTCTTTTAATTTTATTTAGTACTAATTTTAGATATTTTTGGGACAATGATGATTTAAATACTTTTGGGTTATACATTGGATTTAAATGTTGGAGAATCTCTTTCGAAATCCCCCATATCATGTTCTCATTGGTTTTTTTCTCTTCTAACATACTATTCTAAGAGCATGTTAAAAAAATTATAGTGCTTATTTCACCTTATTTACCTTTGCTAGAATAAATAGTATTACCATCTCTCAGTTGAACTTTATCATAACAAGTAGGAAGTTGATTTGATTGTAATAAATTTTTTATTTCCTTTTTTGGCTTCTAATTTCCGTCTATTGATTTGTTTGTATATATTAGGGATTGAAAGTTTGAATTTATCAATGTTGGCTAAGTTTCGAAGTCTGGTGTGCATTTTTTGTCGACTCAGATATCATTGGATCGTTGGTTCAAACCAGGTTTACTTTGTTTCATTTTTAGTATATATCATCTCATATTGGCATTCAAGTCTCCTGTGCCCAAGCTCCAGATTGTTCTTCATGATTTTTATATCTAATTTAATTTTCATATTATCATTTTGTGGAATTTTTATGTATGCATTTATTTACCTTTTCTTACTTCATTGTCTCTAGGTATTGTCGGAAGGATGAAAAAATCATTGCAAGTTTCTTAATTCTATCATGAATGCATCGCCCACATGATTTTCCTTCTTTTTACCTCGTTAGATGCATATGACCAATTTTTCTTCATTTTTATTTTCTAATATATGTCAATGAAAGAATATTTGGATTCTCCCAATTACTTTATTTATGTGTCCCATTAGCACATTTACTACATATCTCTCCCTCTCTACATGTACTCTCTCCTACATGTACTCTCTGTTGAAGTCGCAGTTGGTGTTCTACATGATTCGTATTGGTCATTTATAACCTTTATTTTCATTTATGTTGAAATTTTATGTTACTTGGTCGTTTATGTTTCAAAACATCTGCATATTGAAGCATAGTATGGTTTTTCCTGTTCGTTATTAATAATCACTACAAGTCTCCTATCCGCAAGCCCCATATTGTTCTTCATAATAGGTATATGTAATTGAATTTTCATATTATCATTTTGTGAAATTTTTACACTTTTTGAATAGTTTAAATTTAAAAATGCTACATATTCATCCGTAGTATGTTCGTTACCTTTTCTTACTTCATTATCTCGAGTTATTGTGTCAAGGATCAAGTTGTCACTATCTCTAGCTATTTTAATCTACCCAGACTTAGTCATGCTCTTAAGGTACCCTGGATCTTAGTGTTTACAGGAAAGGCTAAATCTTCATTGGTGTAAAATTTTTTATTAGCTTCACTCATAAACATGACAATGCGAGTAAGTTGTTCTCGAATTTCTTACTTTCTTTCAAGGGAGAAAGATGAACTCAATAGCTAAATTTTTCATGTTATATCTATTTTTGATTTCTTTTAAATTGGTTACTCTTTTTTCACTGTACTACCGAAAGAACTATAAGTAACAAAGCAGTAATCTTAACTGTATAGGGACATTCTAAATGACCATGTTAAAGAATTAAGGTATACAATAAACCTCATATTTTGGCATGTTTTAGTACAATTTTTACTAAACAGTATATAAGTTTTTATCATTGACATCTAATTAGTATGTATGCTTCACACATCATACTTTGGAAAGATCTTCAGTAGACCAACAACTCTGACTTTGATACTTGGGAAACTTTGACTTTGCCACAATGGGGTAAGGGGGAAACTTTTTTAGTACTCTAATTAATATTTATGATTTTTTTTGTCTATGATTTACTTTTTATTTGATTCTTATTGTTACGCTTTTACAGATTACAGAGGTAAATATCATAACCGACTATATATAGTGTCGTGTAAATTGGAAATATTAGTCAAAATTGACGTTTGAATATCATTCTAACGCATTAAGTGAATATCTAAAGCTGAATGTTTGTGCGTATTTTGTTTTAATTTCTATTTTATATGAATTGCAACGTTTAGGGCATGTTTAGATGAATGCAATGTTTTCCTTTCCTTTCCGTTTAATACTTTGAAGCAGGGGTATTTCACTAGAGGCCTCCATACAAGTGTTGGATAATTCGGGACACAGAAAGGCATATGACACAAAATGTTATGTTAATCCGGACAATGTTATTTTGTTATTTCATTGTTAAAAAGACACGCTTTGATTCATTTCATTTATACTGCTAAGTTCTTATTTTGTAAGTTGAAACGAGATGTTTATGTTGGTAAGTTCTTATCTCTCGTTACCTTTTCAAAGATAAATACATTTACTATGGATATTTAATAATAGCCTATGTTTTTTGATAAAATGCTTTGTTAGAATTTTGATTGTTTGTATAATGTTATATGCCCCTGCCATTAGGAACCACTCCCGTTACACATAGTTGACTACAATTTAACTTGCACAGTTGGCTACAATTTTAAGAATTTTTTATTGCTGATTATTACTTAATGATGATTGCATTTTATTAACCATTGGGATTTCTCTCAGCGGCCATTGGTTGTTTTTTTGTTTGGAATCACTGTTGCATTTCAGAGCATTGTTTATAGTTTGGGGGGTATTTTTATGAATTCACATTCTTTCTTTTAGCATTAAAATGCTTCATGCCATTGTTTACACTATACACAATCAATACACAAAGCAATTTATAGTTTGTGTTTGTGCTTAATATATCTACGATTGGTCTATGAAATGGAACTTACGGTTGACCTGGAATCTATATACAAATTTATGTGTTCATTATGTCTATATTTGGGAACTAATGGTTAAAATGGAACGTACTTCTCAGATGCAAGATAAAGTGATACAATGTCGCTCACAAATCATGGCTCTCCTACACTATATATTTGATATCATTATCACCAGATCTGGAGTGCTTCAAATTTATATTCAAGTGATTGCAGATATATCAAATTTGAAGCTTTGTAATGTAGTCGTTGATTTTGATATATGCAGTCATTGTTATTCAAAGTTGGTTACATGTTACGTGTTAGATTTAATGTATGTTCAATGCCTCTTCAATGATTAGTCAATGTTTCGGCCATTAAGAATTAGGTATCTTTGGTATGGGGAAAAATATGATACTAGCATTCAAACTTGAAGTACGCGAATGTTTACGATATAAATATTTGTGTGTATGCACTTATTGTAAATATTATGGCCACATTTGCAGATATAGGTTCAAAACAAAAACCTAAGATGTTTTTCATATTGGTCAAGGTAAATTGGTCTGTGATATTATTAACTGTTCCATTTTAAAGGTAAATTGGTCTTCCTCCAACCAACATGATGTATATTACAAACACTAAGCTGCTTATTACTACTGCCTGATTTCCATAGACTATAAAAATTTGTTCTAAGCTTCTTTTTCCAGTTTTCACTCCAGTCTTTATATATTCTTCCGCAACATAAATAGCACCACTTCCAATGGAAATTTGTTGTGTTTGTTTTATCATGCTCAGTTGATGCCATCCACGCTTATGTTGGCTGCTTTTCAAAAGAAGCATAGTCAGATCGGTTGATGCAAGTATTACTACATAACCATGTAATTTTAAATAGGAATATGACTCGAAGATTTTATATAATAATGTTAGAAGGTATAGAAATGAAAATTTATATTTCAGAGAATGATATATTGTCTTGCTTATAGGTGCACGCTTATGAGAGGACTAATAGGCGAGTTCCTTTGCCGCCTAAGAAGCACAAATATTAAGTACCTAATACGATGTTGACATGTCGACACAAAAAATCTTGACAAGGATGCAATGAAGCTGGGATTTTGCAATAAAATAACACTGTAATATGTTTCCTATTTAACAACAACGTTACCTATTTAACATCTAAATAATTAACACATCACATAATAACATGAGTTTGACTTATATGTTATATTTTTTTGAGTTCTTTAAATGAAGTATTGGTTTTTTTGTTCAACTTGTATTTCTTCTGTTTCAGGTCCCTAAGCCATATGAGCAGTAAATCGGGTTTAAATGAATCAACAGTCCTTTAAATGAAGTATTGGAGTGGTTTAAATGAATCAACAATACTTTATTGGATCATAGCCTATCCGGTGGAGCTATTGGAGCATAGCCTTCATTTGAACGAAGAGAAGGAAAAGGATTCTTCTCATGCTATCTGTAGTTCTCCCTCAGCCCCACCTTCAAAGGCCACACCTACATCGGGTTTATTGTGAATCCACAGCGTCGAATTAGGCAGCATAATAGAGAAATTAAGTGTGGTGTGTGCCAGCCAAAAAAAATGACATTGCGAAATGGTTTTGTGCATATACGGATTCCCTACCCATGTAGCAACTCTTCAATTTGAGAGGGTCTGGCATCGAGCAAAACTGTTTACAGTATGAAAGGCTGCTGTGACTTTTAAAATCTTCTCTGGAATTGACAGTAAGATCAGTTTATCCTTTTTATTATTTTAATTGTTTATGATTTTTTCCAATGTTGAAGTATTCAAGGTACTTACAAGCATGTTTTATGAAAATACTAGCAAAAAGTATTAAATCATGCATGATTCATACATGTTCCAATAATAGGTGCGTAGTGGGGCTAACGTAACTTGGAGTAATGGAGATATTTCACTCAAGAATCATATGAACAACTGTTTCAATGTTTAGTGAGTTGAAAGGTTTTCAACTTTTACATTTTAACAGTTGCATGACACATCTTCGATAAAATTCTCAAGAGGTCTCTTGTGTCCATCATGTGGATCTGTGGGGAAGTTTTAAGTTTAGTTTTTTATTATGGAAATAATACATGGTTCAAGATAAATACGGAATCAGAACCAAAGTTGAGTTGATTTTGGTACTAAGAAATCTAAGTCGTTACTCGAGTTCACCACATTCGTTACTTTATTTTCATTCCTTAGTTTCTTAAGTATTGTGTTGTGAACTACTCTATTGAATTAATTTTGTTTGTTTGCTATTAAAAAAATAAAATGAAGGGCTATGGACATTTATGTGATATAATAGAATTCAATTAGTATGAGAATGGCCACTATAGAATGAATTGTTGCTAATATCAAATCTACTTAGTCTTTGGGTTAATATGGTATTATTATTTATCATTCATTTTTACTCTTTTTTTAGTTGATGAAGACAAAGCTGATAGAAAGCATGATGTCTTCTGTGGAAGGTACTCAACAATTTTCTTACATGGCATTTAAAATAGTTATTTGCAAATATGTTTGTAACCAATTATAAATTGAGATAAAAATATACTAAGGTTTATATTGCCTCTGATTTTGTGTATTTTGATCGTTACGTTTTATTAATTATTTTTTAGTCATCAAATCTATGTTTTGTTCTTTTTGGTTAAATGAAATTGACATATTCTCATCTCTCTACTTTTGCAGTTGGAACCTGTGCAAAACGGTGCAAAATGGTGTAGCTAGATTGAATGCGCATATATTCAATTCTTTATATTCAAATAAATCATTTGTGTTTTGAGTCTTAAGAAATATATTCTAAGATCTCCATGTTTTCGTACAATTAACCGGTTTACTTTAGTTATATAGTGATATCTAAATGTTGTATGTTATAAGAGTTAGGTTACATTGTTGTTTGTATTGGAATATTGTTAGATAAGTGACGTATGAGTCACTATTTATTTTCTTCTTGAACTGTTTTTTATACTATAAACAGGTGGATAGTCTTGTAAATAAAAGAAAATTTTCCCATTTTTTAACAAATTTTACTTATTTGTATTGAAATTAAATCGAGTCGATCGTTAGTTTATTTTGATTATGTTAGCTTTCCCAAATATCATCGTGCCTTCAGGCACGAGCATACCTTAGTGTGTGTGTGTGTGTATAAATATATATATATATATATATATATATATATATATATATATATATATATATATATATATATATATATACTTACATGCATGAAACCATTTTTATTCCAAAAACGTCATTTACCCCGATTAATTCACCTTAATCTTATGAACGAACTTCCCTTTTCTTTTCCTGACATTCATTCCTTTATTTAAAACACCCGATTAAATATTCAAAAAAATGCACATTGTTTAAAATCATTTATTTTCTCGATATTTCCCCTTTATTTATACCAATTCACGTTAGTATTTTCGTTGAAATGTACCCTTCAACAAACATAACCACCATAATAGAAGATACTTATTTTTCCTTTGCAAATCTTTCATAAACACACCCTCGTGTTAATTATGTGTTGAACCTCTTTAGATTTCTTAACTACCCATTTAATCCCTTCACTTTACCATTCCTTTACTTTATTAACATTAATACATTTTCCCATTACTTGTGTACTTTATCCTTTAACAGAACATTTCTTAATTCATTTAAGTTAGGTTGCATTTTCATATATTCACCACATAACCCATTTCTTGACATGTCAATTTTCATTATCTTTTTCTTGGAATATTCTAATAACCGCATACTTTAACAGGCTCCACACCGCCAACTATGCACACCATATGCTATGGCCTGTGATTTTCAGTCTTTCATGATAAGGCTCCGGGACCTCCTTTATTTTCCTAGTATCATCTGAGTCCTTATTAGTGTGTTTTAACATTTTATAAACGTCCCCATTATTCCACTTTTCCTTTTTACCCGACCGAAGCCTAAACCCGGGGTTTTACCTCAACTTATGTCACACTTTAAAATCATCATTTCCTGTCCTTTTTACTTTAACATTAATTATTATCCCAAAATCGTGTTCATTTAAGTCCCTTTTGTGTAACACCTTTCTAACACTTTTTATTTCATAAAAATGTTCCACCTTTCGTAAAATTACCATTTTATCCATTTGTTTCCAAAATTGTCTTTTCCTCCACTTTCACAATCGTTACTTCCCTAAAACACCATTAATTTACCCACACTAACTTCTTAAGTGTTTTTGATACATTAACACCTTTTAACATTTGGAGTAACATTCCCTCAAGTTGGAAACATATTTATTCCATTACTTTCATTTCCAAGAAATTATTATCATCTAAGACTACTTTACAAGAAGATACATTTTCTTTATTAATACTTATAGTCTTGAAATCTTACATTATATCACATTTCAACACTCATTGCACACACCTTAAGGGTTGAATTTTCTAATTGCTTTAGAACCAAAATAAATCCTCATTAAACTTGTTATATGTTCATCCTCAAAATACTACAAGTTTATGTGCATGAGAAGATGGATTTTAAGTTAAATAATACTATCAAATCGGTCTAACATGTGATTTAATTTAGAAATTTCATAATACATGCAAAAATACATTTTTTAAGACTAAAGGACATTTTTATTCTTCAAAACTTCAACAACGTCCAATTTTTATAAAATCTTCATTTTTGCAAGAAACTTTAAGACACGTTTCAACCGAAATATCCTTAGAAAGATAATTATCATTTCCAAATATTTTATTCCATAAAATATATAACAATAAACTTCTTGAAACATATATTTTTCAACATTCTTGAAATCCCCTTTTTAATGTTTTTATTATATCATAATAAGAATTATCCTTTCTAAACAAACATCTAACCTACTCTTACAAACTCAATGATAAGACTAATACATGGAAAATATGAGTACTAAGATAAGAGTAGAGTTTTCCACCTCAACGGAGTGAAAAAAATTATTGGATGAGGAAGAAGATGATGGAAACCCCCCACTTCCTAAGGCGGCCTCAAATAGGTTGCCTAGCTCCATAAAGCAAACTCCAAGCAAAACACCCATCAAAACTCCATAAATGTCTACCCTCTTCTTCTCCAAAAACCCCCAACAAAACCTCCAAATTCCATAGCTTGGTTCAAACATGGTGGAACTGGGTGTATTAGGCTTAAATATGGTGGATATATGGTGTTGGCATGGTTGTTTTACATGTTGGTTTTTTGGTGATGGGAGAGGAGAAAATGCTAAAAAATGGTTGAAGTCCACCCTCTCTTTTTCCCATTTCAAATAACCCACAAACAACTCAAACAAACCTTATAAAAACACCCCCAAACCTCAAATTCCCAAATTTTCCCAATATAGGTTCACCAGAATTTGACATCTCCTCAATCCAATGGCCAAAAACGTGACTGCACACAAGGATAACCCGATTTAAAAGTTCCTACTATTCTCGTTCAAACTAGAATGGCCTCTTGTTCAAACGAGAATGGCTTCTCATTCAAACTAGCCTTCGAACGACCTTCTAACGCGTTTGCTCAGTTATGCATTGGAGTCTCATTTGATCTCCTCTTCGAAGGACATGGGATTCTTGTTCAATGACCTTGAACTCATTTGAATGACCACTTTCCAATTTTTATCCTCATTCTTCCAATAACTACCACCATGACTCCAAAATTAGTGAAATACATATATGACCCAAATTATATTTATTAAAATTCCAAGGTTTCATATGTTCACAATTTATCCGGGGAAAAATAATAAAATATTGGGCACGGGTACCTATAATCAACCCAGTTCGACCCGAGCACTCGGTGTGAAGTGCAATGAAACAACATAAATAATGTTTTTTTTCGGTAATTAACATAAATAATGTTTCTAGTCCAGTTTTATTTAATTACCTTTTCAATTTTTAGCATGCGATTCCCATTTAAAATCAAGCTATGTGAGGGACCCGTGGGAAGAGTCCACGGAATTCAAGCATACAGAGGTACTAATGTAAAATAAAAATTGACTACTAAGGTGTATAACGCTCTAAAAATACAAAATCGCACCTAACGTTCTGTAACAAAGACGAGGGTGTGAGCCAAAAGCTTAGTGGGAAACATACTAAATGCTATAGATAATAGAATGACAGAAAGAAGACTCTGACACGTTATATTTACGTGCACATGCAACTGCTATATATATATATATATATATATATATATATATATTCTTACATACATGAAACCGTTTTTACCCCATTAGCGTTATTTACCCCGATTGATTCACCTTAATTTTGTGAAAGAAATCACTTTTTCTTTTCTTAACATTCATTCCTTGATTTAACACATCCAGTTAAATACTCTAAACAAATACACCTTGTTTAAGGAAAATCATTTCTTTTCTCTAAATTTCCCCTTTATTTATACCAATTCGCATTAGTATTTTCATTGAAATTCACCCTTCAACACACACAACCACCAAGTTAAAAGATACTTATTTTTCCTTTAAAAATATTTCGTAAACACACCCTTGTGTTAATTATGGGATAAACCTCTTTAGGATGCTCAACTACCTGTTTAATCCCTTCGCTTTACCATTTCTTTACTTTATGAACATTAATCAATGTTTCCATTACTTGTCCACTTTATCCTTTATCAGAATATTTATTAATTCTTTCAAGTTAGGTTGTATTTTCATATAGTAACACACAGCCCATTTCCTTACATGTTCCATTTTCCATTATCTTTTTCTCAGAATCTTGCATTAACCGCATATTTTAATGGGCTCCACATCGCCACATTTGCGAACAATACGCTCTGGCCAGTGCTTTTGGGTCTTTCACCCCAGGTCTTAGGGCCCTCCTTAATTTCTCTAGTGTCATTCGAGTCCTTATTAATGTGTTTTAACATTTTACAAATGTCCACATTATTCCACTTTTCCTCTTTACTCGGCTGAAGCCGAAACGCGGGGTTCCCCCCTAACTTGTGTTATACTTTAAAATCATAATAAAAATGTTCGACTTTACATAGAATTACCATTTTACCCATTTGTTTCCAAAAATTTCTTTTGCTCCACTTTTACAAGTGTTATTTGCCCAAAACATCATTAAGTTACCCGTTCGAACTTCTCATGTGTTTTTGACATATTGACACCTTTTAACATTTGGATTAACATTCTCTCAAGTTGGAAACATCTTTATTCCGTTACTTTCATTTCCAAGAATTTATTAACATCTAATACAACTTCATAAGAAAATACCATTTTCTTCACTAATACGTGTAGTCTTGAAATCTTACATTTTTATCACAATTCAACACCTATTGCACCTTAAGGGCTAAATTTTCTAGTTTCTTTTAAACCCAAATAAAGCCTCTAATGATACGCAAATATTGCGTATTTCATCCCTTGAACCTATGCATTTTAGCCCCCTCGGGTATCTTATCCCTATATTTATGCTCGTTAACCAGACAACCTCAGATTTCTACGTTAACATGTTTTACAGGGGTTAATTGAGCTTTTATAGGTATTTGGATGCTAAGTGTGAAGTTCGGACGCATTTCTTTCAATTTTCGTACGCAATTGCACGTTCAAGGGCATTTTAGTCTTTTCATATCTTGGGCACTTGGCCCAACATCTTCACGGAAGTTGTAGCCCTCCTCGTAAGCTTCGCGTGGCCGTAAATAGTGCACGATTCCAATTCAGAACGAAGAAGTTATGGGATTATTAGCTAAAGGAAAAATAATAAAACCAAAAGAGGAGGAGAAGAGAAGGAAAATGAATGCAGCAGGCTACCTTGGCTGAGACCTTCTTGATCGATTGATCGATTAAAAGGATCGAACGATCGATCCTTCAGATTTTTTCCACGATTTCAACCATCATTCGATCGACCAAAGAGGTCTATCGATCGATCCCCTATTTTCTGCATATATTTTGCTTTTCTTTTCTTTCTTCTTTTCTTTTATTCCAACTTACTATATAAAGGTTTTTTGTTGTAATAATCAGATATTAAGTTTTAGAATAGATTTTAGCTTAGAATAGCTTAGGGTTTGAGGGTTTTGGAGAGTTCTTCTTCAATTGTTGTTGGATTGATACCCCATTTGGATTGAATGTTGCACTATTCATCATCCTCTCCATTAATATAGTGTGTATTTCCTTATTTCTTGCTTTGATAATTAGATTTACATTCTTTGTTAATTAGATTCACATGCTTTCTTTAATCGCTTTCTAGTGTAGATTTATTGCGTTTATTTACCGCTTTCCATTTACCGCGTTTTTACCATGCTTTCTAAATAATTTAAATTAGGTTGTGTTTGAATGGAACTCACTCGAGTTGACGCGTTGCTTGGCTTTGGTGATGGTGTTTACGGGTCTATTTCGGGTGCTTTGTCTTAGTTATTGCGCCTAGGAGATTTGACGAGGTATATCATGTATGTCCCGTGATTACGACCTTTCGTGCGCAATTTTCGGGGTATTTGTTGACGCCAAAATCTTATTAGGCTTTTATGCGGATTTAGGGGCGTGACAACCCTTGATTTAATAAACTATCAAAATGAGACGCATTCGTAATAATTCGTCGACCCATGTATCCATTTTATACAAATTAACTTTGGTGAGGGACATTCAACGCAACCTATAGTTTTACTCGCTTTGTTAGTCTAGTTTCAATACACTTGCCTAGATTAATATTTCCCTTTTATGCAACTTTTCCTTTTTATTTTGTAATTTATCTTTTACACTTTTATTTCGGAGTATTAGATCTCATAAATTCTAGCAACTCGTCTCATTGGATATTTTCGATACCCGACTTACCGCTATACTTGTATCAAAAGTGTAGTCATAACTTAGATTTTTGTATTGAGGTGGTGAACAGAAAAAAACGATCATCATTTGACACACGCTACTTTTCATCCTCGATCACCCTCATTAAACTTTTTATATGTTCATCCTCAAAATACTATAATTTTATATGCATGAGAAGATGGATTTCAACTCTAAAAATCCTATCAAATGGGTCCTACATGTGATTTACTTTTAAAATTATATAATACTTGGAAAAATACATTTTTCAAGACTAAATGACATTTTTATTCTTCAAAACTTCAACAATGTCCAATTTTTATAAAATCTTCATTTTTGCAACAAACGTTAAGACATGTTTCACCCGAAATATCTTTAGCTAAATAATTATCATTTCCAAATGTTATATTTTATAAACTATTTGTCATCAAACTTCTTGAAACATATCCTTTTTAACATTCTTGAAATCCCCTTTTTAGTCTATTTAATATATCATCATAAGAATTATTTTATCTAACCAAACATGTAGCCTACCCTTCACTACACCAAAACTGCTAACTTGTCACGATAAAAAAATGTTTACAAGTCAAACTTGTCACGGTATTTGACCATGACAAGTTTTGGGTGACAAATCACCTTTTCATGGGCTTGTCACGATCAAAAATCGTGAAAAATTCGTTGGAGTTGTCACAGACTTATCATACACTCTGATTGGCGCTTAGATTTCCAAATGAATTGAAACCATCTGTTGATATTGCCAAATGAATGTTACGCTGTTCTCGAGAAAAATCAGGATGCTAAAAAATCATCCTCTTCTAAGCTATAGAAGTAATAGGATAACGCATGACATTATCCACAACTTCTTCCCTAGCATGCCAAGTCATTGCCTTTGCGATTCATGATACTATGAAAAACCGCTTTAATCTAGGCCCAAAGGGAAAATATTTCAACACTTTTTGAGGAACTTTTGAACTTGTGCCTTCCTTGCAAGTAGATTAGACATATCTAGGTTCATCACATACTGAACACCGATCGAGATTTTCATACTACTTTCGGTATAGCATGCAGTCATACACACAAGCATGAATTGATATATACTTCATTCCCAAACTTTTCAAACTTTTTTCATAGTAGGATAACTGTTTGGAAGCGTATTCTACTTGGGTAGCAAGCCCTTCACCCAATTCAAAATTCCTATCACGTTATTTCCAGACAAACCATATTGGGTCTTCAAACTATGCAAACTAACCATGGCATGTAAAGTTTTTTAATCTTTCTCACAACTAAAGTATAATGACTGGGTCGCCTTAAATTTTAAACTTTAGTAGTCATCCTTAAGGTTTATCCCGATATCTTCGTGAGCACCTGAACCTTGTACATCGTCAGTGATCTGATTCTCTTCCACTTCATGAACTCCATACACTTCATAAACTAAATCTTCTAGTATATTATGATCTACATTTTCATCATCCCCTTATACATATATCCTACTTATTGAAGGTTGTTGTGAAGGTTGCTCGGGGAGAAAAGGAACTTTCGATTCCCCGTGAAAAATCCAAAATTTATAACTATCTTACATGCCCATTTTAACAAATTTAGTTCAACTATTTTCCACTCAAACACCTTACCATTCTTATACTTAGCATACGTACATGAAAAATCTTCAACATTATGACATCTCTTTACGTTTTTCACAAATTCATCCCTACCAAACACATCCCCGAATTTATTTTTCTCAGCCATCCACTCTTTGTATTTTGGATATCCCATCACAACTACTACAAATAATCACCTATTATGGGTAAGAAGTGTATATTCGTGGATTAATATAAAAAAAAGTGTGAACATTTAGTTTCCATTAATTAATTTACTACAAGATTCACATCTCATATTTCGATGTTATATTATAAAAACAATATAATTCCTATTTTCTCCATCTCTTCTAAAGGGTGAGTGATCCTATCCCATTCAAGAACGCATATTTATGTAATATACTTAACAACTTATGCACATTTTTTTAATTTGAGGAAAATTTGGCTGCATACCCCATACTTCTCCAAGTACACCACACATATTCGCAAGTTTAATTGTTATTTCAATTGATCGTATCATCTAGTATGTACCCAAAGAACATTAAGATACGACATCAGAATTTTCCCCAAAAGTAATAAGTTTAAGCCACTAAGAATATGATTTTACATAAATTATGCAGTCCTTAACTATCCAAATGGGACAATCTGAGAGATCTCATTACAGTGGTAATGACTCTCGAACGGGTATAAGGGCTATTGAATGCGTACACATAAGAACTAGAAGGCTAGAATCTATGCGCACTATATGTAATTTAAAGAATGTTTCATTTAATTATGTCTTACCGTAATTCGAGAGATTTCATTTAATTATGTAATTTAAAGTATGTTTCATTTAATTTAAAGTACGCATAAGAACTAAAACTTATACTAATCTCAATACATACGATATCAATTTTAATTTCAATTTATACCAATACCAACACCAAGTTATATCAATTTCAATTTATACCAATATCAATACCAATTCCAATTTCAAATTTAATTTCAATATCAATAATCAATACTAATTTCAAATTCAATTTCAATACCAATACCCAATACCCAATACCAATTTCAAATTCAATTTCAATACTAATACCCATTACCAATTTCAATACCAATACCAATACCAATACCAATACCAATACCAATACCAATACCAATACGCAATACCAATACCCAATACCAATTTCAAATCCAATTTCAATATCAATTCCTAATACCAATACCCAATACCAATTTCAATTTACACACATGCACACTGCCCCCAAGGCACACTGCCCCTCCCCCCCCCCCCCCCACAGACCTACACACACACTGACCCCCACCTACACATATAGACCCATAAACACACACATGCATACCCACCCCCCCATCCCACACACACACACATACACACATAAAGGAGAGAGAGAGAGAGAGAGAGAGTGTACTTGAGATATATATAGTGAGAGAAAAGGGAGGGAAATGAAATGGGGAAAAAAGTTAGTAGGGTTTTTTAGGTAACAGAGTTATCACGGACCTGTCAAGGTCATTGACCACAACAAACCCTTGTCATGGACTTGTCACGGTCATTGATCATGATAAAAAATGTGTGTTTTTTATCACAATCGATGACCGTGACAAGGTTGGCTGGCTCAAAGGTGTTAATTTAGCCCTTTGGTGTAGTGATTACAAACTCAACCATAAGACTAATACATGGAAAATATGAGTTATAAGTTAAGTGTGGAGTTTTTCCCACCTCAATTCAACTCCAAAAATGGTTGGATGAGGAAGAAGATTCTGGGGACCCTCATAACCTAAGGTGGACTCAAGGAGGTTGCCTAGCTCCACAAAGCATGTTCCAAGCAAAACCCCCTTCAAAACTCCATAAATGTCTACTCTTCTTCTTATCCAAACCCCTCATACACCACCTCCAAATTCATAGCTTTGTTCAACCATGGAGGAAATTGATGTATTAGGCTCAAATATTGTGGATATATGGTGGTGACATGGTGGTTTGTGGTGGTGGGAGAGGAGAAAATGCTAAGAAATGGTGGAAGACCCACCCTATCTTCTTCTCATTCCAAATAACCCCCAAACAACCTAGACAAACCTTATAAAAACAACCCGAAACCTTAAAATCCCAATTTTTCCCAATCCGGGTTCACTAGAACTCGATACATCATCAATCCAATGACCCAAAACATGATATCACACAAGGTAAACTCGATTTAAAAATTTATGCTGCTCTCATTCGAATGATAATGGCCTCTCGTTCGAACGAGAATGGCTTCTTCTTCGAGCTAGACTTCGAACAACCTTCTAACGAGTCTGTTCAGGTATGCAGTGGATTCTCGTTCGATCTTTATTCGATATCCTCTTCGAATGACATGGGCTTCTCATTCGAATGACCTTGAATTTGTTCGAATAACAACCTTCCATTTTTCATCCTCATTCTTCCAATAATTACCACAAGGATTCCAAAATTAGTAAAATACAGATATGACCCCAATTATAATGATCCAAATTCTAAGGTTTCATATGTTTCTAATTTATGCAGGGAAAATAATAAAATATTGATCAAGGGTTACATCTTCCCCCAAAGACTTGAAGCCAATCAGTTGGAAAATATCCAAAATAGTGGGAGCAAACATCTAAAAATTGAATTCGAAGCAGTTGAATCCATCGTTTCAAAAGAAAATGAAGATTCAGATAACAGAGGGGTCGATATCAATATTGTGCAAGGTCAACTTAATGGCGTTAAAGATGTCTGATATCTCCATGTCCTTCCCATTTAGAGTAACCATCTTATTTACCCATGCAAGCCAGTCCTTGTCAAATATTGTGGGACAAAACATAAACTTGAAGGTAGAAGGAATTTTTAGTTCATGAAGTCTTTGAAAAGCAAGATTATGGTACCCAAATCTACGGTAATAAGGAGTTATGAGAATTAGAAGTTCTTGGGAGAAATAAGGACCCATAGTGGTGAGTGGTATCATGCTTGAGGATTTAACGGGATACAAAATACTACTAATAACAATAAAAGCTAGCATTAGCCATGAGTTAATTGGCGGTTTTGTCAAATGAGAGACAATCATTGATTTTTCTCGGATTGGACACTGTTTTTATGGAAGATTTGAGAAGAAATTTAGAGCATATAGGAAGGTTAAGGGTATTCAAAGAGAAAATTCAATGATGAAAATAAAATATGAAAAGAAATAAGCTTTTTATCTGTACAATGTTTAAAATGCAAAAATAAGCTAATCGAGCCTCAATACGTGGCTTTGTAAAAGTTTCCCTCCAAAAAAATAAATTTATAGGGAAGTGGAGAGACATCCAACATGTGTAGTGGCTATCTCATGTTTGGTTTTTAGTGGAATAATGACCAAAAGTAACTCAGAGACATATGATGATTGTCCCAAAACAAGCCACATGTATTAGATTAAAAAAATAGCAAAGGTTATCCATATTTAAATGGATATTTCATTTTACAACTAAAAGTCATCATTTGTATGGTCCCACACGTGCTGTGAGATTTGTTAGGTCCACTGCTAGTAGAAATTTATGAATATGAATAAACTTTAAGTCTTAACCATATTTAAGAGTTTTGAAAGTATCAAACTGATGTTCCATGTTTGGTTCTATGTTCGAAGTGGATAAAATTATTATTAGGCCAAAGTTAATTAAAATTTGTTAGAACCCAAAAATATGAAAGTCTAAAATAAAGATTAGCAATGCAATTGGTTTGATAAAAAAATAAATTTTATAGAAGCATTCAAGACAAAAGACTTTCTTCCATTAATAACCATAATTTTTTAAGAAAGGATGGAAAAACAAAACAAAGATGGAATATCAGCCATTTCGAACTATACAATAATAAGGAAATGCATAAGTGACATGTTTGTGAAAAGTTCTCCACAGGCATATAATTTCTCCCTGTCTGTATCTAAAAACGCAAGTTGTCTATCCACTTTAAAAAAGAACGAATGGATTTCCCTCAACCTTTGAATAGGTTCATTTGCATTATTATAATGTACATCAGTACGAAGGACTATCCTCTAAAAGAGAAAGATAATTAAGGTTGTGGTCTTCAGGGGTACTATCTTGATGAAGGTAAACAGAGGAAAACTCATTCCAATACTTCAAAGCATAGCTAGATTTTGCAAAACGTATTCTTGGATACCCATCCTATGATCATGATCTTTGAAGTCAGCCTCATACTACCTTAACCTCCAAACAAAATATGGATAAATATTAAGGAAGTAGGAAATTTGGTATTGAGGGATGGGGAGAACATCTTCAATGTGTTGGATAGTCATGATGGAAAAAAGAAAATTATTCAATGCATGGTCTTTTAGAAAATTCCAAGTGGAAAGGTGAAAGGAGGACTGGAGCAAGTCTAAGTCTCTTCCAATATCTCAAGAAGAAGACTTCGATGGAAGATAATTTCAACCAATATCTAAGACATTTTGCAAAAGGCTCTATAAATACTTTAAGTCATCCCTTAATAGGTCGTAAGGAAAAACAACCATTTGTGAAATGATAACATTGGAGAACTGAGTCTCCATAATGCGCCTTTTACAATCGAAGTGTCAAAATGATCCCCGACCAAAATAGAGGAAGAATGAAGCTCATTCCAAAAGTGATATTGAGTGTTATGCATGAAGTAATGTCGGAGGCAATGAGCCTTCTCAGATGGGGGAGAATGGCCCCAAGCATCCAATAGGTTCACATAAGAGCTTCTCTCCTTATTAAAAAAAGTTATAAGGTTATGCAGGCCTTGACTAGGAGTAAGCACTACGAGGATGAGCATGAAAAGTGGGAAAAGATGACTAATAATGATGACCAAATAGGAAATAGGGATGACCAATAGATAGTTCAAAACCACCACTTGTCCTTCTAAATTTTCTCTTCATGGGGACTCCTCATGAACAATCAAAATCCATACACAAAGGAGGGATACCACAAACTATGGTATGAATCTCATCAGAAGCATTTGGTGAGTGGGGGAGGATGTAATTGGGTATATACTTAAACCTCTCAACTAGGGCATCGAGGTCAAGATTCATTATGTCCCCATAAGTTTGATTGTCCTCTTTAGATGGATGAATCTGAGAACCATATTGAATGATGTAGAGAGTAGAGCCATATACAAGTGGGAGGGGAGAATATTTATAGTGATACCATTTTTCCATTGCCCCGGAAGAGATAAAAATCTCATCATCATAATAAAAATCTCTTCACCGTAATTGTGGCCATCCCACTTTTCGATCATTGCGACGGGAGAGGTGAAGAAGAGGAGGAGTGTCTCCCTTTCGTCTCAGGAGGATCTTCGTCCCGCGCATCCCTCTCGGGAGCGCTTCGGTCGTCGTCGGTGACGAGGTGAAAATGTAGAGAGATAGAGTCGCCAGTCTATTTTACTCAAAACAGATAAAAGAAAAATGGGAGCCATCTCGAAGGACAGCATCCGAAGACATACTGATACATACGAAACTAAAATGATTCGAAAAGGGTCCGGAGGCTAAGTTATGAAATGGGAAGGTGTTAGGCACCCATTCCACCCTTACGATCTCTCATGGGTTATTATTATTTTCCATTATTTCCTCGTGATATGTGTGCATGTGTATATGTAGTGGAGATAGAAATCATCAACTTATATCATGGAAGAGATAAAGCGAGTCATCCACAGGAATGTTCTTCAAATAATATTAGAAAAATAGGATTTACGCGATTATCCTAATGTTGATCATTATAACGGAACCATAACACATATGGAATAATACGCCACTAAGCACTGATATACGTATATGTAAATACATAGAATCTAAGAGAGTCAAGTTTAAAGAACATAGAAAAAATTGGAAAAATTAGGAAAAAGGACTCGAGTCTCAGGTTTTACCCCGAGACGCCTACATAGCCTATAGAGGCATCAAATTCCACATATTTCGTATGCAAAATGAGGGGTGGGATTTATCCCATAAATCCAATCGGGGACTTCTCATATATGTGTGTGTGTGTATGTAAAAAAAATGTTTTAGTTGTGAGAAAAGTGTGAGAATTCCCATTTGAAATTTAAGAGCAAATCCTTTTTTTCTTGTTTTTTGGGTTTTATTTATATGAAAATAAGAGATGTGCAATAATAATAGATAAAAAGTATATTGGGATATGTGAGATGAGAGAATAAAAGTATTAAGTGACAAAACAAACTAATGTGAATTTAGGAGAATTTAAGGAGAGAGTGGAGAAAATTGGACCTTCTTGATGATCTTGAGCTCGATCTTGGATGTTGGAGAGAAGCCTTTTCACTTGTATGATGATGGAGAGTACTTAATTCACAAAGTTTGATGAAAAAGGTGACGAATGGTAAAGGTTGGAAAGGGATTTGGATGTGGAAATCACGCTGACTTCGAGAGGGGATTTCTGAGCTTGCTGAGAGTGATGGATCTCTGATCTTCCTCCTCCTGAAATGAGGTTAGGCCCTCCTTTTATAGGACCAAGTCATTGACAATTGTCATAGTCCTAGTCCTGCCAATCGGCAGGTGTGTTTAGGCACACTGTAGTTAGGCAAGGTTTGGAACCTGCCATTTGGTAGTCTCTTTTAGGTTCCTTCAAAAAATTGATCGTAGAGCATAAACCATTGATCCTAATTATACATGGGGCAAACCATTGAAATTTACTGTAGAGACCTTCAAAAGTCTTTTGGACTGCTCCCGGGCCCGAGATTTGACTTTGGGTCAAATGTGGCTCGAAAGTGTTTGTCGGTCCTTTGGACGGGGGATCATCAGAAACAAACAGATCGTTCGTCCACATGGTAAGTCAGAATCACGTACGGGGTAGACTATTGTAAAGGTGAGGAGATGTACTTCGAAATTCCAAAGAGTTTGACTCGGTTTGGGGAGTTGACTTTGGTTAACCGGGGCTTGGAAGCACTCGTTGACCTTTCAGTGTATAACAAATCATTTGTCCGTACCGTAAGTTAGAATTGTGCACGGGGTAGACCGTTGGAAAGGGGTTTCAGTGCCCTTCGAAGATTCATTTAGTCTCGATTGAGCTAAAGAGTTGACTTTGGTTAAATGAAGCCTAGGAGCATTTGGTGACCTCCTAATCAAGTTTCGGGGGGAAATGAATCGTTCGTCCATATCGTAAGTTAGAATCGCGCATGGGGTGAACCATTGGAAAGGGGTTTCAGTGCCCTTTGAAGATTCATTTAGTCTCATTCGAACTGAAGAGTTTGCCTTTTGGTCAATTGGATCCTGGGAGCACCTGATGGCGTTTAGGTCAGTACCCGGGGTATGACTTAGGTTTGAAATGATGAAGGGAAGTGCTAGGGGCCTTAGGAGAATTTGGGGGGGGGGGGGAATTAGAATGGGGTGTCTACAGAGCCCCTCGATGGGTAATTTTGGAATAAACAATAACCGTCTAATAAAAACCACATGATGCCGAGGATGACTAGAGGGTCAAGGTCGATTCTGAGGACCTAAGGATGAGGTTTATCGATTCTGTGGGTCAAAGCTAATTATAAGGGCTTGAAGATGAGGGTGACCGATTCCACGGGTGGAAGCCAATTCTGAGGGCTTGAAGATGAGGGTGACCAATTCTGTGGGTCGAAGCCAATTCTAAGGGCTTGAAGATGAGATGACCAATTCTACAGGTCGAAGCCAATTCTGAGGGCTTGAAGATGAGGATGACCAATTCTGCGAGTCAAAGCCATTTTTGAGGGCTTGAAAATGAGGGTGACCGATTCTGCGGGTCAAAGCCAATTCAGAGGGCTTGAAGATGAGATGACCAATTCTATGGGTCGAAGCCAATTCTGAGGGCTTGAGGATGAGGGTAACCGATTCTGTGGGTCGAAGCCAATTCTGAGGGCTTAAGGATAAGGGTGACCGATTCTGCGGGTCAAAGCTAATTTTATGGGATTAAGTTGAAATGACCAATTATGTGGGCTTAAGTTGAGATGACCAATTATGTGGGTCGAAGCCAATTTTGCGGGCTTATGTTTGAAATGATCAATTATGCGGGTCGAAGCCAATTCTGCGGGCTTAAGTTGAGATGACCAATTATGCAGGTCAAAGATAATTCCGCGGGCTTAAGTTTGATATGACCAATTCTGTGGGTTGAAGCCAATTCTACGGGATTAAGTTGAGATGACCAATTTTGCGGGTCGAAGCCAATTCTACAGGCTTAAGTTTGAGATGGCCGATTCTGCGGGCTTAAGTTCAGATGACCAATTCTTCAAGTTAAAGCCAATTCTACGGGCTTAAGTTTGAAATGACCAATTCTATGGGTTGAAGCCAATTCTGCGGGCTTAAGTTTGAAATGACCAATTCTACAGGTCAAAGCTAATTCTGCGAGCTTATGTTGAGATGACCAATTCTGCGGGTCAAAACCAATATTACGAGCTTATGTTGAGATGACCAATTCTGTGGGTCGAAGCCAATTATGCGAGCTTAAGTTGGGGATGACCAATTCTATAGGTCGAAGCCAATTCTGCGGGCTTAAGTTAAGATGATCAATTCTGCGGGTCGAAGCCAATTCTACGGGCTTAAGTTGAGATGACCAATTCTGCGGGATTAAGTATGAGATGTTCTTGGGGAACTCTGCCAGGAAAATTACCTCGTGATTTTGATTTGAGATGGGGAGCTAATTGGTGGGGAAATCCTTGTGTCTTTTGGAGACTTTACTAAGGGAACAACCAATATGATGCTGGGGAAGTGATTAGGTGGTCCAGGGTTTGGACGTATTTCTCACAAAAAATTGAGACTTTAGGGAATAGGTTACGATCCTGAAGTTTGGGATACTTTAGGGGTCCTCTGGGTCATTGCTGGGAAGATATTACCTTGGCTTTTGAGAGTAGGGATTCCGCTGGGGGAGTGTGAAATTTTCTTGGTGAAAATGTTCTAAATCCTTTCCCATATTTTTAGGAATTTTCTGATGATTTTTTAGGGTTTCCTAGATTTTTTTAGGAATTTCTGTACAAAAATTTAAGCGGATGCCGATCGGCATAGTGTAGAGGTGCCATTCGGCACTGGCAAAGACTTTTGGGCTGCCTTGGTAAGGCAAAGGGTTAGTGTCGAATGGTAGGTCGGGGTGCAGTGTCGATCGGCATGACCCTTGGCATCCTATATAAAGGGAGCGAAATCACCTCATTTTTCATAGCTTCTTGTCTTCTCTCTTTCTGTGATTTTCTTCTATGAATCGTCCTAGCATTCCGCAATCTAAAAAATGATCGCTTTTGTGAGCACTGCAGTACACAGGGAGTGGTTGGTTGTTGACCACTGGGCAAACGTGGAGTGGAGGGACAGGGCGCCTCTTGCTTTGGGGAGCGAGAACTCTTTTGATGCATTCGATCCAGTTGCGGATGAGTGGACCTTACTGCGGGAGCCGTCGTGACATCTCTCTTCGAGGGTGGTGAACCTCGACGGTTATGTAAGTAAAATGACTTTTGGCATTCTTTGGTGATTTCCCTTTTTTCATGGATTTTGACAAGGATTTCTTCTTTTTGACAGTTCGATGTTTCTCTATCAAACATGCATGTCCGCGGGACGATGGGGTTTAAGGATGTTTTGGGAGAATCTTCCACCTGTGGTGCGTTGGGTGGTATCCTTAATAGGCTTTGGGAGGTTGTCGTCTGTGCTGGATGAGACGCCTCGTTCGACGGCTGTCTTATGCACTCTAGGGGAGAGGTGGTGGGACACTACCCACACCTTTCATTTTGGCTTTAGGGAGATGATTGTGACTCCCATAGATGTCCAGCAACTTCTGGGGCTGGATTTTGATGGGGAACAGATAGAGGTGGATCGCTTCTTGTGGGTGAGGCCGGAGGAGATGCCCACGGAGCTTGGTGATGTCAGGAGGATAGTGTCTCAGGACTCCATCCGTCTGTCGTTGCTAAAGGATGTTTTATTGGGCAGGGTGATCGATGTGGAAGACGGGCTGCAGGTGAGGCAGATGGATCGATTGTTCATTTTGCTGGTGTTGGGGGGATTTCTGGTGGCGTCGAGCAGAGACGTTGTTCACCTATGGTTTTTACCATATCTGAGGATGTTTTTGAACATCCCTCTCTATGATTGGGGGATCCTGACTTTGGCGACCCTTTATTTTTCCTTGGATGCATTCAGTCGGTGCTACTGGAAGTCTTTCAGTAGAGCCATGTATCTTTTTGAGGCATTCTTTTAATTTGCGCATTTTCCTTTCATGCATTCGCATTTTCCTTATGCATCTCTTTTTAATTGCGAAATTTTTATCTTTGGCAGACATGGTTCTATGAGGTGATCGGGTGTAATACCCAGCTGATCTCTTTACAGGACGAGACCATTGGGATTTTTATCGATTGTATCGATGGCCCAAGGCCAATCGACAGTCGAGGAGGTCTCTCTCTCTAGAGGCGGTGCGTCAGGTCTTGAATGGCCTGATCATTGATATGGTAAGAGCTCTTTTTTCTTCAGTCTAACACCTTTGTGTTCTCTGATTCCATGTTTCCTTATATTTTGCTGGGGATTTTTTAGGTGACCTTTTACCCTTGGGGGAAGACCGTTCAGGATACGGGGTTGACTGGGGTGAATGCGCAGATGAGGCATTTCCTAGCGCATGAGTTTGGCCACTCTTGGTATCTCGAGGAGAGAGTTGTCTGACAGATTGCTGAGGGGGAGGTGGTAGTGCCACCTGCGAGGCCCCCTATGTATACGAGATAGGAGCAGTTGTTGCCAGAGGATGCGAGGATCGCGGCGATGATTGGCGAGTCCTACCTATTATACACCGATATGGATATTCCGTTTGATTATATGGACTTTTTGACGAGCTGGTTGATGGCTCCTAGCATATATGATGCACTGCCCTTCCCTCCTACTGGTTCGAGTCAGCCAATGGGATCCTCCCACAGCGGTGGCGGTTCGTCCACATCTGTGGCGATGGCAACCTCGGAGGTCCCCTTTGTGCGGCTGCATACCCCTTCATACAATAATTGGCGGGCTGATGGAGGGATGGTGCCTATGCTGCATCATCCTCATGCGATGGACCCGAAGGAGTTGGGTTTGACAGAGGAGGTTCTTCATCCCAAGGTATATCTTTTCTAATCTTCTCCTTTGGTTTCTTATAATCTTTTCTTCTATGATACTGATTCTTCCTTTTCTTGCAGCACGTCTGGGTGTCCACCACCTGGCTGAGGGATATAAAGGACTAGATATCTTCAGCGACTGCCCATATTCGAGATGCAGTTCTTGTTCCTTTTTTCTTGGTGCCATCTGCCTCATCCGGGGAGGAGTCTGATTCGGGTAGTAGTGGTGCTTCATCTCTCCGCAAGGGAAAGAGAGAGCTTCGCAGGGGTGGAAGCTCTTAGGAGAGAGGTGAAGATTATGTGAGAGAAAAAGAATGTGGGTTCAGGCTGAGTCCCATTTGTTTTTTTTCTTTTATTTATTTTCTTGCAAAAATGATGTAACACGGAAACATATCTATCCAATGCAATGAAGGTTTTTGATCATTTTATGTTAATGACGAATGAATGAATGCATGCACATGCGCTTTTTATTTGCTGCTGAGATCGTAAAAAGAAATATTTTGGGGTTTTGAAGGAAAGTTTTATTAAATATGAGAATTTATATAAAGATGAAAATGGGATTTTTGAAATTCTGTTAAAAATATCAATTTATTTTGAGTTTTCTAATTTTTGACAAAAGAGGAGAAAGGAAAATTTCCAGAAGTAGGGGGTTACCGATCGACAAGCACCTTGTCCTGCCTATTGGCAGGTCAGTCCAGTCCCATTAATTCAATATTTTGATTAGTACCCTCTACAGCCTTTTGTACCTTGTGGGCCAGGATTTCTTCTGATTTCTGCAGAGGTTATGTCTTTTGTGGGAGTTTTCAAGTATAAAAGAGGGCTAAGGGTGGAGTGTTTTCCTCACACCTTCACATTCCTACTTTCTTGTTCTGTGAGATGGATCTCCCTGGTAGTGTTGAGTTTGCCAACTACCTCGAGACTTTGGAGGTGATGTGCTCCTATAATGTGGACTACGATGCTTACAACATGCATCGAGTTTCTTTGTGGCGTAATCGGCCCATAGAGTGGAACATGCTGATGGTGGAGGTACAATTCTGGTACCCTAAAGAGAATGTATTCTGCTTTGGCTTGGAAGAAATCTGTTCGACTTATGAGGAATTTTCTACCATATTGGGGATAAATCCCGGTGTTGCTGTGGCTCTACATGAGTTTTCCCATTCTCCCCAGGAGTTTTTGGTCGAGCTTCTTTATGTTTCATACTCAGTATCCAGATCACTGGTGGATGAAGGTATGATTTCTCTTCTGACGGTGTTACGGTCCGTGCATTTGTAGGAGGTTGGTGATGTTGGATATCCCGGAGCTGTCATTTTGGGCTTGGTTTCAAAATTGTTGCTGCTGACCGGGGATCTTTTAGTGGACACACAACTTGCAGCTATTACTTCATGGATGTCCTACCGTCTCAATCCTATGGCAGTGATATTGGCAGAGACTTGAATGTCTTAGATGCCTAGCGACAAGGTCGTTCTGACTTTCTGAGGGGTAGCCCTATGATGTTGTTCATGTGGTTGTCTAAAAGATTCTGATCGGTGACTCCTCCAAAATATCCTTTGTCTCTTGTACCCAACTTCTTTTCACGCCATTTCATCAGTGTAGGTCTGGATATTGAGAGATGAGAAAATTGGTTCGTGGAGCTTGGGGCTCTAAATCTGTACTGGTCAGTACCTTGGTGGGGACAACTACTGCCTATTCTGGAACTGGGAGAATTCCCATATGTCCATCTGGTTGGTCTTAGACAGACCTCTTTTTATTTTCCTTGGCGGCTTCTGCGCCAATTTGGCTAGGAGAAGATCGTGCCACCTCAAACACTAGACTTTTTTTCAGTAGAAGATTTGACAGAGCGTCTGCGCATGCGGCTTGACTCTTTATGGGAGATTCGACGTCCATCGACCCGTCCCTCTCAGTCTGCTGGGAGAGTTTGGCACATCCCTGGGGATTATATGAAGTGGTTATGGAGAAGCGTAGTTATAATATGTTGGCAATAGAGACTGGACAAAGATGGCTTGCCTTATCTAATACCATAGAGGGAGGTATGGTAGTTTTTCCGAGGCTCGTTAGAGCTTATCGGTCTATGGAGCGTCTTTGGTACACTATTCAGGTAGGGGAAGCTTGGGGACCCTAGGATGTAGATGATAATGATGGAGCGGGATCCTCTGGTAGCTGTGGGTAGGACTCTTGGGGGGAGTTTATTTTGTACCGAGAAATAAGTTTTTTTTTATTTGGCTTTTTACGAAGGTAGGGGGAAGGGAGTCATCCGTTCCTTTTCTTTTGTAATTGCACTGTAGTTTCTTATTAGTGAAATAAACAAGTTTTTGATCATCTAGTTGTGCCTTTTGATGAATTTTGCATTTTGAATTATCTATACCGATCGGTAAGGCATGCATAATCCTTTTGTTCAAATTTATGTTAGAATGGATTGTCGTTCTCGGAGATAAGAAAAGAATATTTTTTTGTGAAAAAGAAAGGACCATGCTCATGTAAGATGTATGAGATACCTATGTACCTCTGGGGGGTTTTGAAAATTTTCAATTTTTCTCAGAATGATTTTTGCAGAGGATCAAGCCCACGCAGTTTTGGGTAGAGGGAAAAGAAGGGATTTTTTTTAGAATAGAAGGGAGATGAGAAGAGTCGTAGCGCGCCGAGAATTCGGACTAGGGGAAAAATTTCTTGAGATGGTCCAGGTTGACTGGATGAGCCATCTTTTCTCCATCTAAGTCGATGAGCATGGCAGCACCGTCGGACAAGATCTTTTTGACAATATATGGGTCGCTCCAATTGGGTTTGAATTTCCCCTAGGGTCCCAGATGGGCTTGACTATTTTTTTTAGGGCTAAATCACTTTCTCAGACACCGCGGTCCTTCACTCTCTTATTGAATGAACGCACTATTCGGTGATGGTACCCTTGTATGTGATACAACACTATTAATATCCTTTCATCCAAGAGTGACAACTCGTCGAGGCGGCTTTGATGGCAGTCCTCCTCACTGACTTTTATTTCAAGCACGACCCATAACGAGGGTATTTCTAGCTCCATGGGTAGGACTGCTTCCATGCCATAAACTAGAGAGTACGTGGTAGCCCTAGTAGAGGTTCATATTGAGGTTCGGTAGCCCTAGAGGGCATATGGGATTCAGTTTTCCCAATCTCGATAGCTTTCGATCGTCTTACTAATGATGGCTTTGAGGTTCTTACGGGCGGCTTCGACTGCACCGTTGGTTTGAGGTCATTAGTAAGAAGATTTGTGTCTCTGAATCCCATACTCGTTGACCAATTTTGTTACTTTTTCCTCAAAATGCAACACGTTATCTGACACCATCTCATGCGGGACCCCATATCAGTAGATGATGTTGGCATTTGAGGCATCTCCGTACATAGGCGGTGCAATCCTAGATCATGGTGGTCCAGTAGTAGCCTTATCGGATGATCTTCTTGGTAAGCATGTGGCCATTCATGTGGGGTTCGTATTCCTCGCTGTGGATTCTTTGCATTACCTTTTCAATTTCAGCCCCCACGGTGCAATGTAGATGGGTTCCATCGAAGTTTCTCTTAAACAGTGCTTTGTGACAGATGATGTACTGGGCGTCCAGTCTTTGGAGGTTTTCCCGATCTTTCTTGTTGGAACCCTTGGGATACCTACCATGCTTGAGGAGGTTCCAGATATCATAATACCAACAATTGGCAAGCTCGGGATCTTCTTTGGTGATGAGCTCAATGTGGTAGCAGTGAGTTGGTTTGCCTTGATTTTGGACCAGGAAGGGGGCCATTGTTATTCCTTCGGGAATGTCGACCATGGAGGCTAGGGTAACAAAGGCATCGGCTAGGTTACTTTTGTCTTGAGGTAGGTAATGGAAGGTGATGTCTTGTAATTGAGAGGCTAGTTCTTCTAAGTGGGCATAGAAGGGTTGGAGTTTCTCGTCCTTGACTTTCCATTTTCTGAGCACTTGACAAATCATGAGGGAAGAATACCCGTAGACATCTAGGCATTGAATTCCTTTCTTGAGGGGAACCTTGAGGCCTATCGTACACGCCTCATACTCAGTCATGGTATTGGTGCAGGGGAAATCCAATTTGATGGCGATGGGAGTGTGGGAGTCATCTGGGGAGATCAGAAGTATCCCAATGCCATATCCCTTTTTATTAAGAGGTGTAGAGGATGTTTTCATCAGGGAATTCGGGGATCCAATCATTAACTTTTTCCATGGGGTAATCAACAAGGTAGTCAGATATGGATCTTACTTTCATGGCTTTCTACGTGACGTACATGATGTTGAACTCAGCTAAGAGCATCAACCACCGGGCCATTCGGCTAGATAAGGTGGGTTTCTCAAGAAAGTACTTGATGGGGTATATTCGGGACATAAGTTTAATGGGGAAGGTGAACATGTAGTGTCGTAACTTTTGGGTGACCCAAACAGGCGCGCTTCATGCATTTTCTAAAGAAATGTAGTGAACTTTGTACCCGGCCAGTTTGCGATTGGTGTAATAGATGACTCTTTCTTTGCGGGAATCTTTAAGGTATTGAGATAGCAAAGCCTCAACTGCAGTGTCGGTTATGGTTAGGTATAGGAGCAAGGGGAGACCAGGATGTGGTGGCATGAGTACCGGAGGTTGAGTCAGATAATTGTTTGATTCGATCAAAAGCTTCTTGGCAGGTCTCGTTCTAAACTTTGTTTGAATCCTTTCGGAGGAGTTTGAAAATCAGTTCACAAATGGAGGTGAGTTGGCTGATGAACTGATTGATATACTGCAATTTCCCAAGGAAACCTTGGACTTCTTTCTCCGCTCGAGGAGGTAGTATATCAACTATGGATTTTATCTTGGCAGGATCTTCTTCTATCCCCTTCTAACTGACCACAAATCCTAAGAGTTTTCCCTTTGTAACACCGAGGACACATTTCTATGGATTTAGTATCTGATATCCTCGCAGTGGTTCGAAGAACTTTCGGAGAGTAGGAACATGAACTTCTCTGGTTTTGGATTTGATAATCATATCATCCAAATAGACCTCGACTTCTTTGTGAATCAGATGATGCAGGATGGTTGTGGCAGCCCTCTGGTAGGTAGCCCCAACATTTTTTAGACCAAATGGCATAACAGTGTAGCAAAAGGTTCCCCATGGGGTGATGAACGCGGTTTTTTCTTGATGATCTGGGTGCATTTTGATTTGGTTGTATCCGGCAAACCCATCGACGAATTATTTAAGATCATGACTGGCTGTGTTGTCCACAATCATGTCAATATTGGGTAACAGGTAATCGTCCTTTGAAGAGGCTTTGTTCAAGTCCCGATAGTCTACACACATCCGAACTTTCCCTCCTAATTTTGGCACAGGCACTATGTTGGTTAGCCATGTGGGATATTCGATCACACGAATGAAGCCCACGTTCAGTTGTTTGACCACCTCTTCTTTGACTTTGAGCGACCATTCGGT
This sequence comes from Sambucus nigra, assembly GCA_949130495.1. Taxonomy (NCBI): domain Eukaryota; kingdom Viridiplantae; phylum Streptophyta; class Magnoliopsida; order Dipsacales; family Adoxaceae; genus Sambucus; species Sambucus nigra. Next base: position 396,946,785 of record OX422215.1, read on the forward strand.
GTGGAGCTTTCTCAGCTTTAGTTTAATCGACTTGTAATATGGAAGAGTGGGGATATCATGCTGAGCAATTTCAGGATCAATGTTGGGCATATTTTCATAGGGTCGTGCGAAGACATCCACAAATTCCTTCAATAATTCTTTCAGTTGTGAGCACTCATTCTCGTCAAGGGTAGTCCCTATCCTAATCTCGCTCAGTTGGCTATTAGAACCGAGGTTAATAATAATAGTCTCTTCTTTATTAACCTGAACGCGGTTATGTTGTTTGTTATTAACCTTATTTAGACCAGTTAAGAATTGTTCATTTTCAAAATCATCATCATCAAAAGTTTGATTCGAATCTAAATAATTAATGTAAGGCATGCAAGATACTCAAAATCTTCGTTTATTTCATTGGTAGGAAAAACAACATTGAGAACCTCATCAAAGGACGTCTCGATTATATTTGAGCAAGGATAGGTAACATAAGAAGAAATGGGGTAAACATTGGGGTTAGGTAGGATTTCAACAGGTAGAACTAGCATAGCATGCCAGTTGAGGAGAGATGTATCAGCAGCTTTAATCAAGTGGGATGGATCCAGTGATGTAGTGCCTGAATGAAGTATGCAGAGTGTCAAACCCATTGTTCGCATGTTGAATGAGTCCTCGGAGTCACTTTCCTCAGCATCTTTGGTATCTTTTATAAGAGGTTGTACGTGGTGTTAGGAACTTTCGGCCCATGGGTAGCTGTCTTAGAAAAAGATCTCCATTTTGGGTTTTATCTTCTCGTCTGTATGGTCATACCATTGTTTCGAAAAGTCACAAAAGGGGTAGTCCTCACCCTCTTTGATGAATCGTCCATTCAAGTAGTTACCTGAGATGATCTGAATGTAGTCTAGTCTCCTCTTTGGTCGAGACTGGTGAATCATTCTGAGCTCTTATTCTGATGGTTGATACCCCAAACCATAAGGGGGAAAGCTTTTTTCAGTTCAATCAGCTCAAGTATCCCTCGTTGTCTTTGTCCTAGCCCCAGTTCGGGCATGGAGTGCATGTTTCTGAACATCTGAATCACATTGACATTTCCATGATGGTTGTATTCTAGACGAACTCTTTCTTTAAAATCGTCCCCTACCGGGAGTAGAAGTGGCTCAACTCAAAATTCTGATAGGAGCATATCATTTGACCCGTGTTGTATCTCAAGGATTGGACTGCTGGTACCCTCATCCTCGGTATTATCGTTGTGACCCAAAATGGTGATGACTTGTCTGTCGGCGAAGAACTTTAATTTTTGATGGAGTGAGGAAGACACACCCTTGATACTGTGGAGCCAAGGTCGTTCGAGTAACAGGTTGAAACAAGTTGGGATGTCAATAACTTGGAATTCAATGATAGGGTTTATAAGGCGAGCCCCTATTACAAGTTCTATGGATCCCATCACTTCTCGACGAGTATTATCGTAGGCACTTATGATAGCGGAAGTTAGAGGGAGCTCACTTTCTTTCAGTCCTAAGAATTTGTAGGTTCTTAATGGGAAGACATTCAAGGCGGATCCATTATCAATAAGAGAGATTGGTACGATTTTCCCCATAACTTCGATGGAGATGTTGAGTGGATGATTATTGTTTAGCCAATTTCAGTGATTTCGTCTTTAGAAAAGGATAGCATTCGGGTTGAGGTCAAGGATCCTACTAAATTTACTACTTCTTCTGGTGTAGTAAAAGGAGAAACTGTGGGTTCAGCAACCAACTTGATCAAAGTATTTCGGTGCAGCTGGGAAGACATGAAAAGCACCCATAGAGTGATGTTAGCTTGAGTTTTCTTTAGTTGATCAAGGATCTTTCTCTCCTTGAGTGTCATTTCTGGTATAGGAAGGTTTTCAACGCCCCTCCCCTTATCATTGGTTGGTAGTGAGCTTGGGATCTAGTAATGCCTCCCTGATCTAGTCATGTGATTTAATGAAGATGGGAAGAACATGAACCCTGTTTCTTCATCAGTCTTGGGTTATTCTACTACTTTGTTTATTTCTCCGAGGATCTCCTCAAATGATATCATCCCACACATATCGGCTACCGATCTCATTTTCTCAAAAGCTTGTTCTTCATTCGAATCTTTGAATTCTTCCCCCCACCCGGTGGCAATAATTATGTATTTCCATGTAAAGTAAATCCATTCCACAACTTCAATGGCTTCTTCATACATGTCTTTTGGTGAAGGGACCTGGCACCCTTATAATTTCAGAGTATCAAGTAACTCGGCCATACTGCAAATATCATTGGTTTGCCTGAATAATTCTACCATGATCTGGACGACACCATCCAGGCTGACTTCATCGGTTGGTACTACCCAATTATCTGACTCTCAGGCCCATTTTCGTGCTTCCAAGAATAGTATTCTGAACCTGTGGTAATCAATGATCATCTGTCAGGGCAATTTCAGCCCGAACTCTAGGAGTTGGTTTAATACTTTTGATAATTACATACCTCCATTTTCAAAATGGGTATGGACAGCGATGCATGCTCTGGTAAGGAGTAACAGTGCCTTATCAGCGAGGCTAACAGGGTGTAGGAGGATATATGGGCAAGTTTGGAGAGTTTTGGGAGAGTGTATGGGTGTGATTTGAGTAGAGGGATCAAATACTAGGTTCATTTCAAGGAAGATAGCATTGGTATGATTTGGTAGTGGGTTATGAGTACTGTTTGGCTTAGGATTGGCTGGTGGGGAAATGGTACCCCGCTCAATTAGACCTTGGATTACGTTTCGAAGGTGAAACCATTGGTCGGTGGTATGACCAGTGGTTTAGTGAAAGGCGCAATGGGCATCTGCCTTGAAGTTTCTTGGAAGTGGATTGGGCAATGGACGCGGATCCAAGGGCTTAATGAGTTTTCCACCTAACAGGGCTTGATAAACTTTAGAGAGGGGAGCATGGAGCTCGGTGTATTCATTTCAGACTGGGACATGGAGGCTTTCTAGTTCCCACAAAGTGGTTAGTTAAGAGATGTTGTTGATAGTTGAGACAGCAACACTGGCAGATTTGTCATATTTTTTAGGGATGAATTGCCCGGACACTTTCTTTGGATCAACCTCTATTTTAGCAAGACCTTCCTCGATTTCTACTCCTTCTTCTCTGAGAGCTCAGAAGTGGGGATAGTATTGTCATCCTATGGTTGCTCGGACATGAGGCAAGAAGTTCTTCTTCACTATGTTGACTTATTCTTCCTCAAATGGTCGATTGGTCATAGTGGCTTCCTTTTCCCTCCATCGGGCTATGAAGTTACTAACTGATTCCCCAGAGTTCTATTTGAGCATCTCTAAATCACGACGGGTGACCTCAAGCTCTTCGTTATATTTATACTGTGACATGAATTCATGGGCTACATCCTCCCACTTACAGATTCTGGACTCCTCGAGAGACAAAAACCATCAGAGAGCGCTATCCTTCAAAGTTTGCTGAAATAATTGGGCCATTACTTCCTCATAAGCCCCTAGGAGAGTTATGGAACGGTGATAACTGCGAAGATGAACAATCGATGGTCCACTTTCTCCGAATTTCTCAATATTCGGCATCTTGAACTTCTCGGGTAACCTCGTCTTTGGATAAGGAGACATGTGGGTGTAGTCCATGTAATTTCTAGAGATTCTGACTTGGTCAAACTTCTTAGTTAGCATTGATCTTATTTGACCTTCTTCAATTCTTCTCCTTTCGAATCAATGATTACAGGCAAGTTAGCCCCTGGCTGGGCAAGGTTTGGCATAGGAAGCTGGGAAGGCGACAGCCTATTAGAAGGAGGGGTACATGGAGCGTGATGATACTCTACGAGAACCCAGACATGCTCGGGTGGACCCATAGCGTGAGGTAATAGGGCCTCGGGCTCTTGAGGAATAGGATACTAGTTTTGTTGCATCTCTCGGACTTCAGTCTGAAGGTTGTCAATCTTGGACATGAGCTGAGCTAAAACTGCTGTTAGATTTGGCTGCGCAACTGGTACTTGATCTGTGTTCTCCATGGGAAGCGAATGGATACCGGATTCACAAGAAGTAGCAGTGTAATAGACGAAGATTTGGGGTGATTTAACTGAAGACCGAAGCCAATAAGGAGCCAGGCCAAGGGCGTGCGATCGACCTGAGAAGGCGTAAAATGGGATTTATTTTTGAAAAGAAAGAAGGAAAATATTTTTAACATTTTTTTTAGATTGAAAGACAAAATATTTTTGAATTTTTGGTAAAGAAAGGGGAAATGTTTTTGGATTTTTGGTAAAGAAAGGAGAAATGTTTTTGGATTTTTTATAAAGAAAGGAGAAATATTTTGTAGACGGGTCTCAGCATGATTATTATTATTATTATTATGTTCTCACTTGTATTAAATTCTCCTAAATGCAAAATGAAATGTCGGAGGGGACCCGAGCCTGGAAAAGTTGGGTTTGTAACATATGCAAAGTTATGGCTGGACTTGTAACCAGGCTCACGGGCAGGGTCCCGTTTTAAAAATTGGCAAAAATTTGGGCGGCAGGCTGACCCATAATTTTGGTAGAGTTTCGGGTTGAAATCGGAAATTTAACATGTGTGTCCTAGGCTTGACACCTATATACGGGTATGCAGTTTATTCGGTGAATCGAAAAGGGTTCCCCCCCTTTGGCGTGGATTCCACCATATACGTCTTGCTTTTGTGGGCAATCGGTACGTGTGGACAAGCCATTTGATATACCTGAGTGTACGTGAATCGCCTCACTATATACCTCATGGGGACGGTACGTGTGAGATCAAATTCAATATACTCGGTGTACGTGAAAGAGTTCCCTACGATATACCTCCCATCATAACTTCAGTTAAGCGGTACGATGTGGGGGAACCGTTCCATATACGTCGAAGGTACTTGGCCAATGCAAGGTGAGAGTCATATCGCTTAGGTTAACTACGCCCTGTCGGACCAACACCCATCATGAAGTGGCCCTCCAGTTACCAGACAAAATTTGGTAAATCACAATGCTCTTTGGTGATATCGTGTGAATCATGCATGATCCTCTTATTAGTATCTTATGAGAGTATCTTTCTTGATCATGACCAACAGGGAGCAAAGTATGAGTACCAATGGTATACCAAGTATGGGTGGGTGTTGCGTGTAACATAGGGATACATGTGATCCTAGGTGCACGTGGTGTGAAGTGTACATGGAGAATTTTCTACAAGTGTGTGAATAAAAGCATAAGCATGAGGTACACATGAATAGTAAAGGGGAACATGCAAATAGGGGGATATATAAGAAAATAAAACACCCATGTAAATAGAGTTTAGCCCTCAAAATTAAATTTCCCCAGAAAAGTCGCCATTGTGGCCATCCGACTTTCCGATCCTCGCGGCGGAAGAGGCAAAGAAGAGGATGGGGTGTCTTCCCTTTGTCTCGGGAGGATCTTGGTCCCACGCATCCCTATCGATAGCACTTCGACCGACGTCGGGGATGAGGTGAAAATGTAGAGAGATAGAATCGCCAGTCTATTTTACTCAAAATAGACAAAAGAAAAAAGGGATCCATCCTGCAGGACAGCATCCAAAGATAAACTGATACATACGAAACCAAAATGATTCGAAAAGGGTCCGGAGGCTAATTTAAGAAATGGGAAGGTGTTAGGCACCCATTTTTCCCTTACGGTCTCTCATGGGTTATTACTATTTTCCTTAATTTCTCCGTGATATGTGTGCATGTGTATATGTAGTGGAGATAGGAATCATAGACTTGTATTATGGAAGAGATAAAACGAGTCATCCATAGAAATGTTCTTAAAATAATATTAGAAAAATAGGATTTATGCGATTATCCTAATGTTGATCGTGATAACGGAGCGATAACACATATGGAAAAATACGCCACTAAGCACAGATATACGTATATGTAAATATATAGAATCTAAGAGAGTCATGTTTAAAGAATATAGAAAAAATAGGAAAAATTAGGAAAAAGGACTCGAGTCTCGAGTTTTACCCCGAGACGCCTACGTAACCTATAGAGGCATCAAAGTCCACGTAGTTCATATGCAAAACGAGGGGTGGGACTTTTCTTATGTGTGTGTGTGTGTGTGTGTAAAAAATGTTTTAGTTGTGAGAAAAGTGTGAGAATTCCCGTTTAGAATTTATGAGCAAATCCTCTTTTTCTTTTTTTTTGGGTTTTATTTATATGAAAATAAGATATGTACAATAATACTATATAAAAGGTATATTAGGATATATGAGATGAGAGACTAAAAGTATTAAGTGACAAAACAAACTAATGCGAATTTAGGAGAATTTAAGGATAGAGTGGAGAAAATTGGACCTTCTTGAAGATCTCGAGCTTGATCTTGGATGTTGGAGAGCACCTTTGCACTTGGATGATGATGGAGAGTAATTAATTCACCAAGTTTGATGAAAAAGGTGATGAAAGGTGAAGGTTTGAAAGGGATTTGGATGTGGAAATCACACTGACTACGAGAGGGGATTTTTGAGCTTGTTGAGAGTGATGGATCTCTGATCTTCCTCCTCCTAAAATGAGGTTAGGCCCTCCCTTTTATAGGCCCAATAAATTAACGATCGACATAGCCCTGGTCCTGCCAATCGGCAGGTGTGTTTAGGCACACTACCGATAGGCAGGGTTTGGAACCTGCCGTTTGGCAGTCTCTTTCAGGTTCCTTCAGAAAATCGATTGTAGAGCGCAAACCGTTGATCCGAATCGTGCATGGTGAAAACCATTGAAAAGATACTTTAGAGACCTTCGAAAGTGTTTTGGACTACTCCCAGGTCTGAGAGTTGACTTTGGGTCAAATATGGCTCGGAAGCGTTTGTCGGTCCGTTGGACAGGGGATCGTCGGACGCAAACGGATCATTTGTCCGCATGGTAAGTCAAAATCAAACACAGGTCAGACCATTGGAAAGGTGATGAGATTTACTTAGACATTGCAAAGAGTTTGACTCAGTTTGGGGAGTTGACTTTGGTCAATCGGGGCCTGGAAGTGCTCGGTGACCTTTCGGAGTAAAACAGATCGTTCGTCCATACCGTAAGTCAAAATTGCTCACGGGGTGGACCGTTAGAAATGGGTTTCAGGGACCTTCGAAGATTCATTCAGTCTTGATTGAGTTGAAGATTTGACTTTTGTCAAACGGAGCCTGGGAGCGTCTGGTGACCTCCTGATCAAGTTTCGGGGGAAAACGGATCATTCGTCCGTATCGTAAGTTAGAATCGTGCACGGGGTGGACCGTTGGAAAGGGGTTTCAGTTCCCTTTGAAGATTCATTCAATCTCATTCGAGCTGAAGATTTTGACTTTTGGTCAACCGGAGCCTGGGAGTGCCCGATAGCCTTTAGGTCAGTACTCGGGTATGACTTAGGTTTGAAATGATAAAGGGAGGTGCTAGGGACCTTAGGAGAAGTTAGGGGGTATTAGAATGGGGTGTCTATAGTAATGACCACGGGCATATCTATCATCGCAAGAGGATAGAGAAGAAGTAGAGTAAGGAAGTTTGAAGTTAATTTTGTTTCTTCTTTAAGGATCTATGGATGAGAAGAGAAGAAAATCATATAAGATAATATGCTCAGAGCTATTGGATGAAATGACTCTTGATTATAATGATAACAAACTCTCACACAAAAGATATGTATTTATGCATAATGTAATGATGGTTAACGTGGGATTAAGGCTTTGAAAAACTCAACAATCCACTAATTAATCTTCTCTAAAAATCAATTAGTGTGGGGTATGTTTACACCATGTTAACACCAAGCAATCAGGTGTTTCCACGTAGTAAATAAATTAAAAAAAATAGTCGAGTGTTATTCTGTAAAAATATAAATAGCGAGGAATATGCATCTGTGACACTTGGCCCAAGTTGGGATATGTTAATCAAAGTGGGAACTTACTCCAATTTGAATTGGGTCATTAGTGCACCATATTGGGAAAATTGAAATTAGTGACTAATCATCCAACAATTGTGTTGCATGGGAAGAAAACACTATAAATAAGCAACGAGACCAACAAGGAAGAATTTACATTACATTTATCTCGCTTTTCCTTTTATTTTATTTTCTTTCTTTCTTTATAGTCTTTGTTTAAATTCTCCAAGTAGATTGTAAGGTAGTTGTAATATTTTTCTTTAAAGTTATCTAAATTTTCTTACCTTTACATTTTTTTGTCATCTACTTTCTTGCAAATCTTTACTTTACTCACAATTCACTTTCTTGCAAATCATTACTTTCATCGCAATTTTCTTTTAATTACAAGGATTTACCTTTCATGAAACTTACTATTTTTATCGTAGTTAATTACTACTACTTAGCACTCAGTTCAAAGTCTTCCCTAAGGGAAGCATAAGTCCTCTTAATTGAGGTATCGAATGAAATACAATCACCTGATAATTGTCAATAGGCTAAAATCTTTAGTTGGCAAGACGAAAAATCTTACCTGGCATGCTCGCGATCCTAATTAACTCAAGCTAGTGAAAATAACCCAGACACGTCTCATGGAAACTATACATGAAATCCAAAACCAACCTAAAGATCAATCAATAATATGAGTCAAATATATTAAAACAAGGTGGGTGATTTTAGGTTCATGTCAATAATAACCAAAATCTAACTGCGTGCGTTAAGAAGTCTAAGAAGGCCAAAATAAAATTACATACTAGACAAGAGCTTGAAAATCCATTAATCTCCGACTTATATCTCCTTCCCTAGATTTTTCATTTTTATTCATTGAGAGTATGACATTCCATACATGTATATAATTTATCTCTCATTTACACAATTTAGATTAATTATTTGATGACGTGCTTTCACCCCTTTCAATAACTCTAACAATATCTTTTAGTTTTTATAAAAATTATTTATTCCTCACATTCAACGGTACTTGCAATCACACCTAAAAACTCTAGTGAAGAAAAATGACCCAATTAAGTGAGAATGATCAGCTTGAAACACTTGTCGGATCATGATAATTAATATACCTTATTACAACTTGTGTATATGTGTGTGCAACGTGGTAACAATTGGTATAGGTTGTTCCTAGTAGAACTTCAAAAATAATGATTAAGTTAAATGACCTATAAGATCACACTATCCTTCGAAATTCTAAAACCGAGAATAAGAAATTGAGCCAAGCAATGTTATTCCCACATCCTTAATAATCGAGTTAGAAGAAACCATGAAAATCACAAAATTAAATTATTTTTGAGGTTTTATTATTTCAAAAGATTTTTTTTTTATTTTCTCAAACCAATATATTGTTTTTTCAAAAAGATATACATAAAAAAACTAAAAAAAATACAATACACTATAGGAAGGAATACTTAGGATGAACCATCATATACACAACCTAGGGATGATACAAAAAAATACAATACACTAACCTAGGGATGATGCAAACTACTCACTCAGAACGGTGAGGCAAATGATTTTCAGAACTCTCATCCACCTTTTTAATTTCCTTCTATCTTCCCACTAATCCTATTATTCTTCTTATCTAGGGGACTAGGAAGTTAAGTGGTCATTCTATGAAACACTCTCATAAGCATTTGGGATGTTCAAACCAGATATTCAAAACATTATAATATATCAAAGAAGTCTCAATTCAAACATGGAGGAACATACCCACTTTTCTTTAGCCGGTGGAAATAGTCTCTAAGGTGAACCTTTTTTTTTTATAATAGGTTAAAAAATATGGTTGCAAAAGATTCAACTTCTTCACCATGGGAGATAACTTTAGACGGGTCAAGTTGGTGTTTTGGTTGACCCTTTGACAAACATGATTTATTTCTTTTACTTAGACCCTTGTGACCCATCGTAACCCATTTTTTCCTTTGAGGTTTGAGATGGTGCAAGGAGCATTGATAAGCACCCAAAACTGCACAATTTATACCCCAAATAGATATACTTTAGTTGCTAATTCTCGACAATATGGGTGTTATGTGCTTAAATATTTATTTTGTAGGTCAATTGTGCGTCGCAGAGTTCAAGCATTTAAATCAAAGAAATTGCGCATAAATGGAGCTAAATACCCAATTTTCTAAACCCTCACCCAACCATAAACCTAGCCTAAACCTACCCCGAATCCCGTGTGTGTTTGATTTGTTCCCTTTCGTATTTTTTAGATTTTTAGTTTGAGTCATTTTTATTTTTAGAATTTATTTAGTATTTTCTAGGTTTTATTTTCTATTTTTCTATTTTATTTTTATTTTATTTTTATTTTTATTAGTTTTTAGTTTTATTAGGATTAATTTTAAGAGTTTATCTTTAGTTTATTAGATTTTATATTTTAGGATTTTTGTTATCATATTTTATTACAATTTTTCATTTATTTTATTTTAATTTTTAATAGCTTATGATTTTATTTTTAGTTTTAATTTTAATATTTTTATTTTTTTAGTTTGTTTTTATTTTTTTAGTTTTAATTTTATTAATTTTAATTAAATCTTGTTATATTTTTAAGTGTTCAAATTAAACACACACACACAACCCCACTTACACATTATCATACACCCCAAACACTCACCTCACCCTCATACAAGTAACCTACAACCTCACCACACTCTAATCACTCCCTTCATCTTCTTCCCTACACCCATCTTCTCTCTCATCCAAAACCACCATACCCAATCATTCTCTTTCCTCCATTAACACCCACACAAACACACACTACCAACCAGACCCTACTGTCGCCCCGCCACCGAATCAAACCGGAGAAGCCTCTGGCGCGCTGCCTCCGGCGGGATGTCAACCTCCGGCGGCGACAGCCGCGACCCACCTCCACAGCCAACTTCCAGCCCCTCCGGTCTGCGAGACCCCCTTCTCCCACACCGGCATCTAAACCCGCGAGCCACCTCCAGCAGAACCTCCAGTCGAAACCCCCTGCCGGAGCCTCCTCGGCGGCACCATACCTCACCGCCAGCGATCCGACCCACAGCAGCGCCGGCCATACCTCCAAACCGCCTCCGACCCGACTTCCATATCCGACCAAACCCATTCCGTCTCATCCCCAAACCTTTCCATAGACCCATTTCCATTTCTCCCCTTTCAAGCCAAAAACGTGATCTGCTATTTTCAAATCTAACAAACCAAAGCCAAATAGCCACATGTGCATAATAAACTAACTTATTCCCATTTATCCATAATACCCCAAACAACCCTTTTAACCAAATCCCAAACCACCCCGATGTCCACATAAATCAGATTTTATTTTCTCACCTCACTTCCCGCATGACCACACACACCTCCATGCATATGTGCTCTCACTTCCCACATGTTTACCATAGTCAATTTCCATTTTTACTCCCATGCTTCATGCCTACTATAAATTGAAGAAGAAGATTCCAAATAAGGAGAGCTTGGTAGGAAGAAAATTTTAGAGAGAGAGATAGGTTAGACTAGAAAATAAATTAGGTAGAATATTTTTGTAAATAATTTTGTTTTTATTTTTATTTGTGAGAAGTTAATTGTTGAGTGATTCAAATGAGTGTTTGTATGTAATTGAATATTGTGGAAAACTCATTTTGAATGGATGTTGCTCAATTTCAATGGAGGATTAGAGTCCAATTTTGCAAATCAAGGACACTTGTTTGAAGATTTGTTCTCTTACCCTTCTATTTTATTTGTTTATGCATTTGATTATTAATTTGTCATATTTTATACCATGTTAGGCTAAAATTCCTTTCAAGGGGTGGGGTAAAACCCTTATTTGATGTTATTTTATTTTAATTAGTTTAATTACTTGAAAAATCCCTTTGAATGTTAATTTTGATCCCTCACCCTTAAATTTACGCCTCGAGAGAGGGTAAATGATTTTCGAGAGAAAATCGAAATTACAATTATAATACTCATTTTAGATTCGAACTAGAGATAAGGGTTTCTTAAGTGAGGTATTATAACTTTAATTTCAACTCTGAATTTAATTTCAAAGATTGACATAAATTTTGATGGATCGATCCTAGTGGGTGATTAATTAAAAGGAGTGTAGATCTAATTTTCTAGAGTTGTGGGGTGTTAAAGTTAATATTCTAAAAGGTTACTATCAAAATTACACTTGCAACGAGAGTTGATTTGTAATTTTGATATTAATTTGGGAGAATTCAAATAGTTAAATTAATTAATTAGAATAACTAAAATTTGTGGTGTAATCTCACTCCTTGATTGTTCTCACAATTATTTACCTCACTTTATCTTTTATTTTAGTCTTAAACTTTGTTTTCATTTTAGTCACTTTCTAGTTAGTTATTTTCATATTAATTTAGTTTAATTTAAAACCTCACCTCACCCTATTGTTTTAATATTAAAAAAAGCTAAAAAAAAATTAGAAAAAGTGAAAAAACACAAAAAGAAAATAAAAAAATGAATTACAATTGAACTTGTCTCTAGCTTACTCCCTAAGAAGTGGATTGATACCCTTACTTACCTCTACACTTGAGTTGTTATATTTGTAGGTATGTGAGGATTTTTGACTAACTTGGCTTTCAACAACAACAATATATACAAAAAGCCTTTCTATCAAATGGCGTCGTTGCCATTCTTGGGAGCGTGAAGCACTTGGAGCGGATTCAATTTTGTGATTCACTTGTATTGAATTTTTTTCATTTTTAGTACCATTTTTTTTATTTTAAGATTATTTTATTCTTGTCTTGTATTGCGGAGCATAGGACACCATTTATTTTTCATTTAAATTTGAAATAATTCAAGTCAAGCGTGATAGGAAAACCGGACAAGGTAGAGAGAGGGCATCCAAAGGCGAGGAAAAGAAGTCTCTCTACCTTGGGTCGGTAGGACTCTCGGGGACGACTGAGATAGGCGTAATCTCCCCCCGGTTGACTCAAATTTTTCGTCACCCCACGGCCTAAAAACCGTGGGAGGTATATTTTTTAACCCCTCGTGCCTCTCCTGTTAGCGAGTCAATTCTTTTGTGTGCTCTTGTGTTCTCTTATTTGATTTTATTCTCGCATTTATTTTCGAATGGTGTGATGAATTAATTGACTAAGACCTACACCCGGTCACTCACGAGAAGGGATTTCATCACCCGACTCACTCACTTACCTTTGTGTACTACCCTAGCCACCACTAAATTTAAAATCAATCAACTAGGTAGCCCACTAGGAGAATATTTTTGCAACGGCGGTTACTCATATAAATTCCGTGATTTTTTATCGCCCACGGACTTAATTAAAATTTGACTACCCTTTCACTAAATTTTAAGATAAAAATTGGCTATATGCTAGTTAGGATTTATCCTTGACTTGTGTGTGTGTCCAATTCTATTTTTTCGGTAGTCGGTTTTAGTTAGTTCGTCAATTCAAAGAGTCCATATCTTTCCCCACCATTTTCTTCCAAAAAGAAATCCAAAAATATTTTCTTTGTTTCATTTTAGAAAATCCAAAAATATTTTCTTCCTTAATTTTTTACAAAAAAATCCAAAAATATTTTCTTTCTTTCATTTTTATAAAAAAATCCAAAAATATTTTCTTCCATTATTTTTAGAAAATCCAAAAAATATTTTCTTTCCTTTTGAAAAAATTTAAAAAAAACAAAAAAAATATTTCTCTCCACATGGACGAAGAACGTCCTTTACGGGACTACTTTGGTCATTTTCCATTGACATGTGACACGTGTGAGAGTGATCCCGCGCCGTCTCTTTATGATATTCTTAGTCGTTTCACCTCTCTCACGAGTACCGTTGGTACTCTTGACCCATCCATACATGCACCACCTATTCCATCACCCTCGGTGTCAAGTGTTGGCGTGCCACATCCCTTGTTGTGCAAGGAGCATCTTACCTAACTTCTCATAATGAACCTTTTTTTTTATCAAATTTCACATTCTTAGACTCACCCAAACCTTTTTGAGATTTGTTTTATGCCCCTAGTAACTTATGTTCACAAGATGACCCAGGGAGTGCCATCTTTAAGGAAGATACCTTTCCATTCAAGAGATCAATTGCTTTTTCCCTCTCTTAATTTTCCTATGAGAGTATCTCCTCAGGACTTTGAATTTACCACTAGTGAGTCATTCTACATTATGATACCTAGATCACTCTCATAATTCTCAATTTTTTCAGTAAACTTATCACTCACCTTATCCATTTTTAGGGACAACTCATAAAGCTTGTTATGTTTATCTTAAAGCCATTCTTTTCCCTCCTCAACACAAACCTCCTCCAATTTCATCAAGTCTCTATTAGAATCGGTATCAACAGTATCTTCCTCGACCTTATATTCAACAAGGGAGGTATGAGTATTAGTCGTATCCTCAATGATGGTGAAAGCAATAAAGTTGTTCCGAATGGGAGACTCAATGCATGGTTCGAGTCATTATTACTAAGGGTGTAATTCATTGCCTTCTTCTCATTACATCGCTTCTTTATCTTAGCAGGACACTCGCATTCCATATGCGAAAAACCTTGGCATTCCTATCAATTCCAAGAGTCTTTTTCTGACTTCTCATCACTTTGAGACTTATGTTCATATCTACTAAAATATATTTCGACCATGTTGACTTTAGTGTTCTCTACCCCCTTTTTGTTAGTATAATTTTTTGTAGATTATATTTGATAATTCTTTTTAATTGTTTATACAAAAAGGCGTTATAAATATCATTATCATCATAATCATGACCCTAGATAGATGGAGCACCCTTTTGTGCGTTCAACACAACGCCCTTGTATTTCTTGGGAGGTGGATGGTTTTCAAAATCAAATATTTGTATTGACCCTATGATCCTAGGCCTTCATGTTATATATTCCATCAACTACATTTAAGGCTGAAGCATGATGGATGAACTTAAGTTGGAATAAACTTATAATCTTCCAAACTACCCTTGAGTACAAAATATTGTCACCTAAATTGAAGTGAGAGTTCAGAATATTAGAGAGTTTTGCATAAAAATAATAGAAGGTATAATTATCAAGCATCTTTAACAACTTAAAGAGAGTGGGAAAATGTTGGAGCTTCAAGACCCGTATAGTTAGGACCCCTCATGGGTGACTTGCAAAACCCACGCTATATAGGATGTACTAAACATTGAGATCTAAATGAACTATTATTGGGTGAATCCATGGAATATACATTTTAACTCCCTAAAGTTGTAGTTGGCTAACCTATTCTCATTCTCTGACCATTCCTTCTAAGGCTTAGGGGAATAAATATCCCCTATTTTTGTCTTGGGACATTTCCATACCTTAACTACAATTTGCTAGATCATTTAATCTTGGGATTTCGAGAAAAAAGGTTATATAAAACTTCTAGTACACGTACTTTCCATCATCAAACATAGGTAGACACGTGGTCGACTAACCCTTAACATACATACCTTCAGATTCATAGTGAATACCAACTCTAATAATAGTTTGAAAAAGTACGTGCCTAGGGATATAAATCAAATTAATTAAACCTAGTTAGTTTTTTTCCCTAAAATAAATTCATGTATCAATTGAATTATATTATAATTTTTGAAAGTGCAAAACTTCTTGCTAGGATTTATACGGAATGGTCCAAAAGCACACACCACTATATTTAAAATTTTCAAATTTAATGTTAAACTTCAAAAATTAACCCAATTTAAACTAGGACCGATTAAACTGAAGTGGTATTAAACGATTAACTAATTTATCTTAACCTAAAGCATGCATCTAGGTGAGTATAACAAGATGAAATGACTCAAATTAGAAAAAACCTTAGATGGATCAACCAATGCAATTCACTATGATGAGGAATTACGCAAGGATGACATATGACTTACACAACGACTTGACTCGCTTGCAAGTCCACACACATCTCGGTATCCACCGACCCAAGTTGAACAATAATCACAGAACACGGAGTCCCCCAAATTGAATTAACAAGCAGGCACGGAGTCCATTGTAAAAAACATTTCTCAATAAAGATGATGAGAAAGACAAACTTAATGCACAAAACGGAGATCTTAACGAATATAGTATATCGAATCCTGGATTTTGAAGCGTTTGGGCCAAGGTAGGGTTTGGAGGCTTTTAGATATAAATAGGAAATCAATTTTCGCCAAAATTCTCATGTAAAAATGTTACCAGCGTGCCTATTTATTGAAAAAATAAATTTTGAGGCGGTGGAATCTCATTCAGACGAAAACTATAGGTTCGTTTGAACGAAATATGTAATCTCGTTTGAATGAAAATGAAACTCGACATACAAACATATTTGAATAGAGATCGAACGACCTTTTAACGAGATTTTTCCTAAAAGGCATAGAAGTCTCGTTAGATACTCATTTGAACGCCATATCATATCATATCACGTTTGAATTAAAATGTTTAGTTCGAATGACCCACAAACAATTTTTCTTAATTTTTTTTCTAAGGATCAAACTAAAATGCATTCATACCTCATTGATACCATTGGATGTTGAAGATGAAATGTGGCATGAAACAAGGCACGGTGATGTAGACGCTTTAACTTGGCTGCTATGGTTTTCAATCAAACACGTCACAGGCTTTGATGAAAAAACCAACTCAAGACCTAACCTATAACTCAAACAGTTTTGTGCAAATTTAATTAAACCAATATATACAAATTGACTCTATTCGAAAACTTTTCCTTACAAATCTCCCCCTTTGGATATTCTGGGATAAAACCCAAAAATAAAAACCTATGGGTATTCAAGCTTATATAAAGCTTCAATCCCAACCCCAAAAGGAAAAAGTACAAACTTGACCGACACATTCTCTTAGTATCTTTGTTTTTATGTAAACTTTGTAGCATTATTTCTAAGAACTTCACACTTAAACATACCTTTCAAATTCAATTTCAATATATAACAATATAAAACACATATGAAGAACCCACCCCCTTTGTCTAACAATCTCCACTTAAGATAGGACGTCTCCCCCTAGAGTAAAAAAGTCTCCCCCATCGTTAAAAAGTTAGATACCATATCTTCCCCTTTTGTTCAGGAATAGACAAATCATAAGGTGCATAATAATATAGCTCCCTCCAAATGTAACACATGTAAGCATTAAGGAAAGCTAGGAATATCATGAGTTGATGTGAAGTGAACCATGCAACGACAAATAACTCAGAAACACAAGCATAAATAATCCAAATGATGAACAAATGATACTGATTTTTATGCAAACATTAGAGAATACGATATCAATGGAAGTAAGCAATAAAATATACCAATATGATCATATATCATACCAATTTTAAACCACTTTAAACCGAAGATAGAACATATGGCATATGGATTAAATAAAAATGCAAACTCTCAAAACAAACATACCATATATAGATACACACACACAAACACACAAACACACACACACACACACACACACACACACACACACACACACACACACACACACACACATAAGTATAAATAACCACGAGAGATATAAAACTCATAAGCTTTACGAACTCACATAGTATCACTGTGTGTAAACAAAAAATGGTAACAGAGTGAAGGGGAATGAACTTGCAATAATAGAAATATGGCCTAATCACTTAAAAATGGCCAAGGGGTTCTAATTTGACCGCATTAGTTTATTAAACTTCAGTTTTAGCCGCATGTGACAAATGAAGAACTCAAAAAAGGAAAAACATAAACAATGCACACTAGCCTAGAAATCTTGATGATTCTCGGATCAATAATGCAAAACATTTAAGCTCAACTAGGACTCATTGTTCAAGCTCGTTGATCTTTAACTAAACACCCTCAAATATATATATATATATATATATATATATATATATATATATAGGAGAAGGCTCACCTACATCACACTCTATACATAACACCTAGTTCTAGACCCTAAAAAACTTTTGTTTTTAAATTTTTTTATTTTTCTCTTGAAAATAACCTTCTAATTAACCTATGTTCAAAAAATTAGGTCAAAATACATTTTTTTAATTTTCAAAAAATCAAACAAAAAATTGTTGACAATACCTTATTTATAAGGGTCCGCGCCAACAAAATTTTGTGGATTTTATAAAAATACCTTGAAAATGTATTTTGAAGTAATTATTTGAACATTGGTTTATTGGAAGCTTAGTTTCAAGAGAAAAATTAAAAAATTGAAAAAAACTTCTTAGGGCGTAAAACTAGGTGGGATGTATGGTGTGATGTATAGAATGTCCTAGCTACATGAAAAAATGGAACGGAGTTGATTCTATATACCAATATGCCACCCAAAATGTGCAAAACTAAACTACAAAAATACAAATTTTTTTTAGAGTTTTTAAACATTTTTCAAAAACTCACCCTTTGTGTGTATAACTAAACTATAAAAAAATGATTTTTTTTGTAGCTTTTAAACATTTTTCAAAAATTCACCACTTGAAAACTAAACTCAAAAGACAAAGAAAATATTTTTGTATTTTTCTCAATTAGACACAAATAAATGTAAATTCAAAAGAAAAAAAAATAAAAAATATAAAAACAACATCATATTGTCGCTGTAACATATAACAATAAGCATAAAAGGTAGTGTATGAAAACATAGAAGCACAATTAACCATTAGATATAGCATGAGAAGTATCACGTGGATGCATTCTACAATCAACAAGTCTAATGTTTAAAGCCTCCAAATCTTATTTCTTGCCCACATAGGTGTAACGAGACGCTCTTGGGTTTTGGTATCTTTGGTGACTCTAGTCTTAGACTTCCTAGGTACCTTTTTAGGATTAAACCAAAAATGTCTAAGGTGACCTTTCCTACCTCAATGTGTGCACATGTAGACGCGACGAGGAATGTTACCTAAGGGTTGAATTTTTTAACACCCTTGGCTAAGTGACACGACTCATAATGTGTCTCTAAAGTGTGTACTCTCTAGGCTCAAGTGCAAGCCTGTCGCTCAAGTAATAATCCGACAAGTCGGGTATCGATCCTCAGGGAAAAAGGACAACAAGAGTTGTGACGACGGAACAAGACTGAGGAATCCTAACGTTGACTCTAAGAAGAAAAGAAAAGATTGATTTGGTTTTTGGGATTCGATTACACTAAATGCAATTATGTAGTTATGAAAATGTGCAATTACACTAAATTACCTAAAATGTGAATGAAAATTTGATTCGAACTTTTAAATGAGTTGATGGATAAATAGGACGGGAATATAATCCCCCAACCCTAGTGTACTGCAGTTATAATACTAATCGTAAATTTATCTAATTAATTTGACCCAGTCTTTAGTACTCCCAAGCATTACGTATACGAGGTTTAAGCTCGCGTCATACTTAATCAAAGGATGAGTAAATCGGTATCACGATAGTGACACTCGAATTATATTCTCAATCATCCCGGTTACCCAGAGGCAAACGAGATATTTAGACCTACAATTGTTGTGTTCCTACGCAATACGGTCACAATTAATCACTAAATTCAAAGGATTAATTTTATACGTGCAATTACCACATCAGGTTGGGTTCATGTAACCCGACCTTGGAAATCTAGCCGGACATACCGAAAGTGATGAAAACAGATTTCAATGTGCAGAAAACCATGATTAATCTAAGGCAAACTCGTACAATGATGTAAAAGAGAATTGAAAAGATGAGATACTCACTAAATTTTTTACCACAGCAGTCAATCAATTAACTAGAAGTACTCACAATCGGAATCAAAGCTTCAGTCTTGAATTAAAATGAATAATGTTGCTAAACTAGGGTTTGTGGAAGAAACGGAGAGATTAAACTAACTCCCCACGTTCTTGCCTTCTTTACAATGAAAATAATTCGAGTTTTTATACCCTACATTAAATGACAAGAAGTTGAGTATAAATCGGAGTCTTTAGAGGAGAATCAGAAAACAAAATCTCGATGGGCGGACCGGTCCGGCCCTTAGGCGGATCGGTCTGCTTCTAAAGAGGATCGGTTCTTTTATTTTTCAGGCGGACCGGTCCGGGGGCGGATCGGTTCTTTTAATTTTTGCCTTCTTCGGTTTGCCTTCAGTTCGCAGTTCTCTGGATTTGTGTACATCGGTCCGGGTCTTAGGCGGACCGGTCCGCCTATTTGACTTTTCCTTCAAACTTTGACTGCCCATATCTTTTGCTCCGGGTATCCGATTGAGGTGCCGTTTCTTCCTAGGTGCTTGTGAGGATGATACCTTCAACTTCTCTTTAGGTACCTCATCCGGATTCTGGGTAGGAATGACTCTTTTGCCCTTTTGATTTTTCTTGTTGACTTTCTCTATTCTTCCGGTTTCCTTCTTCCATTTCTTGACATTAGACACCTGTAAAATCATAACGAAATACCAGAAACTCGGTGTACTTGTTAGGATAAGTCAGTAGCAAGATTATGAGATAAAGTCAATCCAATTACGTTGTTCGATGTGATTAAAGTAACGAAATTAAGGGATAAATTAGGAAGAATTTATGCCTAATCAATCCCCCCTAACTTAGAACTTTGCGCGTCCCGAGCAATGTAAAAGAATTCTAGCAAGGCTCAACTCTTGAAAAACATTTTATTGGGATAAAATACCTCTTTTGCGGGCACGCGATTGCATTTAGCGTATGCAACAAGCCTTTAAACCCCTAGGTTACCCTAGTGGGACGAGTTGTGTCTCGTGAGGGTTTGCAGAGAATATACCCACAAAATTCGACTCAAAGAACTTCAAAATAACCAAAAATTGTATAATTCAAACTTTTCCAGAAAATAGTCATCATTAAGTCATGTTTACAAGTCTCAAACTGTAGTGCGTGTGTGCGAAGCCAGAATTATAACCGCCGATTTCCACCGATTAATCATTACGTTACTTATCCGAAAATTCGTTTTGATTTCAAATTCTCACGGGAAGCTCTCTCAAACGAACCACTCGAAATATGGCTTTTCTCTCGGTATGCGTGATATAAAGAGTAAATGTGATTGAAGCAAATTCACGCATGAAATTAGAAAGACGGAAATTTCATGGTGAAAGGATCTCATCAACGGATTACGGTTTTAAAAATGGGAACATTGCCTCTATTTCGCGAACTTAGCCTCTTATATTATCTTTTGGTGTCTTAACTCTCCACGCGGTAATCAATTTTACACTTTAGACTCGGTTAGGACTTTTTCGGGTTAAAGGTGTATTTGGTAAAATGAAAATGGTAGGGAAGGTTGGAATTGGAAAAGTTATTTATGATGTCCGTTGGTGCTTTTTCTGGGCTATTGCTCATTTTTTCTTCTTTTTCTCTATTTTTTCTGTTTTCCCTTCTTTTTTTTTCTCACTATTTTTGTTGAGCATATTTATTTTTTTCTCTTGCCCCTTTTTATGCACTCTCCGGACTCAAATTCTGGGATTTTTTCAACTTTCACAATTCCGGGCCATTTTGGGTTTTTCGGGTTGTCAAACGAAAGGAAAAATTATTCGGCTCAATTTGGGTTGCAAAGGGTAATTTTTCGCTACTTTTTCTGGCCAATATTTTTGGGTGAAAAACGAGGGCCTACTTCATTTTCCAAAATGCCAATTGTGTTACCATATGCGTTTCGAGGTGAATTTAATTTAGAGACTAATTTGGCACGTTTTTCAAGGCAATATTGCACACATTTTTCAAAACCGATCAAAATGAAAGAATTAAGATCCTTGACAACTTATTACGCGCTAAAAAGAACTTTGAGTTAACAATTAACTCGGATTGATTTAAAATCTCGCAAAACGTGATAGGCTCGAATCTCACCGGGTTTGTTAATCTCCACATTTATTCGTTAAGTCGTCAATTTTTGCACAATTTCCATCTTTGGTCAATTTCGGCTTTGTGTATGTTGACTTTTTACACTTTGAGACTTCAATTTGACTTTTAATGATATTTTTGAAAAATTTGAATCCCAACTTTTATTTATTTTGAACAAAAATATTTTTGGATTTATCATACTTTTATGATTTTTTTAGAAATTTTGGGCATTTTTGAAAATTTGTGAAGTTTTAGAAATATGCACTTGTGACCCCCCCTAACTTAAACTTTTGCATTGTCCTCAAGCAAAAAGGACTAAAATCTAAATAAGGCAAAATAAGAAGTGCAATAATTAAAACAAACAAATATAGAAAATGCAACTTTTTATATCATAAGACTGTGGTACAAACAGGAATACAGCATATGTGTGACATGAGAAGGAATACATCAAAACAGTCCATAACCAACAAAACATCACGGGGAAGGGAAATGGGAAGAGCTGGGCGCGTCGGGGCCATAGGGGTCATGAAAATGTGATGGGAGTGGCTCATAAGGGTCCCCTAGGCGTCGGTAGATATCCGCTTGCCTTCGAGACGCCCGACTTTGATCTCGACGGTAGTCAATCATAAAGGTCTCGAATCGGTTCTCAAGGGTGGACAACCGGGTCGAGATATCGGTACCCGCCCACTCAAAGTCCGGGTAGTCCTCCTCGTCCGCTGACTCGTCGTCGGTGCCGACGTCACCCATCTCAACGTCCACTTCGGCGGCCTCCTCCCCTGCGCTCTCTTCCGAGGTGGCCTCTTCTTCGCTATCATGACCCCGCCGTGCCCGGATTATGGCTAGCTGTTTGGCACTCTTAGTACGAGTGCCCTGTCCAAAGGGACCGGTAATCCGGGTGCGGTCGAGCGGGGCCTCAATGCCGGCGTCTTGGAGGATAGACGTGATCAAACGGGCATAGGGCAAAGGGGCGGTACCCTTCTCATCCAAAGAGGCGGTGATGATGTCGGCATACAATGTGCGGGCCAAATGGATGGAAGTTTGGGGATCGAAGAGATGATAGGTCAAGGTGGCTTGCCGAGGCCTCATGGCGGAATTGTTGGACATTTGAAGAATGTTGGCGCACACAATTTGGAAAGTGAGGCGCGCCTTTTTGTTGAGTTGTCCAACAGCGATGGTTTGACCCGCCCAAGCCACGTTTGGAGAAATGCGTTCCATGATGATGTCCTTAGCGACCGGAGGAACGTTCCTTGGATATGTGAAGTCTTGGGGGTCCGGAACACCAAAGGTGGCCAATTTGGCCGTGAGGATGGCTAAGGAAAAAGGAACGACCGTCCCATCGACGTAAGCTTGGGCCTCATATTGGCCGTCCGCACGAGTGTGCCATATAATAACCGGACCTCAGAAGCCCACACGGTGTCATAGCGTTTGTTGAGAAAACGACACCACCCTCGGGCCATGAATAGGGCTTTGACGGAATTGGGCAGCGCGTTCCATTGAACCGCGCACTCCATATGGAGTTTGCGGCTTGTCCCGAAGAAGTGGGTGCACCATCGCTCCTCTTGGCGGGAGAGGAACTCGTTGCCCCCGGAGGGTAGGATGTCGGTGGACGCGTATTTTGTGGGGGTAACACGGGGGACCATGGAGACAGAGAGGATGGAACTCAAACAAATCTGGAGAGGGAGAGGAGAGAAGTTGTGTTCGAGGTGTGAAGAGAAGGGGAGGGGTATGGATGAATTTATAGTGGAGGGGAAAGGATTTTGGAGGGAAAAGGTGTATGGGGATGTGGGAAACCGAATTGGAGGGAAGGATGGCAATTAGGGGGAAGGGGGGTGAATGGGAGGAAAGGATTAAATGAATCTGCAGAATGCGGACCGGTCCGGGCCAGGGGCGGACCTGTCCGGGTCTTTAAGTTCCAGAAAATTCGACAGGCGGACCGGTCTGGTTTAAAATTAAAGGAACCGGTTCGGTGGCGGACTGGTCCGCCATTAAATTAAAGGAACCGGTCCGGCCTGGGGATTTTTGGTTGGACTTTCCCCGAAACTGGATTTCAACATCTCTTCCTCGAAATATTGCACTTTAAAAATGCGCTCCTCACCAATTATAGACTAAGGACCTCTCAACATCACCGGTCACCCGAGTTGACCCAATTCCCGACCATGCACATGCTAAACCCGAATGTACTAAAATCCTAACGACACTCACTAACGCACACGACATACACGACTCTCACCCCATACGCGTCGGGGGTGCGACGACCTAACTGAAACCGTTCACTCTACCCCGTAAACGGGGTCCGACAACCAAACGGTGTCGACTTCCTCCCCGCACGCCTCAAGATATGGCTTTAGGCGTTGTCCATTCACTTTGAATGTATTTCCCCCTTTTAAATCTTCTAATTCGACAACTCCGTGGGGGAAAACATTCTTGACAACAAACGGGCCAGACCATCGCGACCGCAACTTGCCCGGAAAGAGATGAAGCCGAGAGTTATAGAGAAGAACTTTTTGCCCGGGAAGAAACTCTTTGCGTCGAATGATGCTATCGTGAGCGAGTTTCATCCTTTCTTTGGCAATTTTGGCATTCTCATACGCATCATTGCGTATCTCCTCTAACTCATTTATTTGAAGTTTGCGAGCTTCACCGGCTTTATCCATGGCATAATTGAGCTCCTTAATTGCCCAATACGCTTTGTGTTCTAACTCCACGGGGAGATGGCAAGGCTTGCCATACACAAAGCGGAAAGGGGACATGCCAAGCTGATTTTTGTATGCGGTGCGATAGGCCCATAGCGAATCGTTCAGTCTAAGTGACCAAATTTTTCGGTTAGGATTGACGGTCTTCTCGAGAATGTTCTTGATCTCACGATTCGCTAGTTCGGCCTGCCCATTTATTTGTGGGTGATACGTCGTTCCAACCTTGTGAACGACGCCATACTTTCTCATAAGCTTCCCGAATGGCCAATTGCAAAAGTGCTTGCCATTATCACTAATTATCGCTTTCGGAGCACCAAAGCGGGAAAGTATGTGTTCCTGTAGGAACTTTATCACCACCTTGTTGTCATTTGTTTTCGTAGCTATAGCTTCTACCCATTTAGAAACGTAATCTACCGCAACAAGGATGTATAGGAAACCAAAGGACGGGGGAAAGGGACCCATGAAGTCAATACCCCAGCAGTCGAAGATCTCAATGATGAGTATGGGGGTAAGAGGCATCATGTCTCGTCGAGTAATGGCTCCCATCCGTTGGCACCTATTGTAAGACTTGCAAGCATTGTTCACATCCCGGAATAATGTGGGCCAATATAGACCGCATTGCAGAATTTTAGCAGCCGTCTTTTTCGTGGAAAAGTGGCCTCCACACGCTTCCGAATGACAAAACTGGATGACTTTCGGGATCTCGTCATTCGGTACGCATCGTCGGATGATTTGGTCAGCACAATATTTAAACAAGAATGGATCATCGTAGAAGAACATGCGCGACCAAGTAAGAAACCTCTTCTTATCTTGCGGTGTCCATTCGGGAGGGACGGCTCTCATGACAAGGTAGTTCACTATATCCGCAAACCAAGGTAAAGAAGAGGTAGCAAAAAGTTGCTCATCCGGAAAGTATTCATCTATGGGAATGGGATCACTAGGTACGTCGAACGAAAGCCGTGATAGATGGTCGGCAACGACATTTTCTACTCCTTTCTTATCTTTAATGGAGAGATTGAACTCTTGTAGGAGTAGGATCCACCTTATGAGGCGCGGCTTGGTGTCTTTCTTAGCGAGTAGATATTTCAACGCCGCGTGGTCGGTGAAGATAATTATAGGAGAACCAATGAAATACGATCTGAACTTATCAAGGGAAAAGACTACCGCTAGCAACTCCTTCTCCGTGGTAGAGTAGTTGAGTTGAGGTCCGGTAAGGGTCCGGCTAGCGTAGTAGATGACATGAGCTTGTTTATCTTTACGTTGGCCCAAAACAGCCCCAATCACGTAATCGCTTGCATCACACATAAGTTCGAATGGTAGGGACCAATCCGGGACTTGCATGATGGGAGCGGACACGAGCATGTTCTTTAATTTGTCAAAGGAGCTTTGGCATGCCTCGGTCCACTCAAACGGGTTGTCCTTCATGAAAAGGTTGCTTAAGGGTCTAGCGATAGCGCTAAAGTCCTTAATGAACCTTCGATAAAACCCGACGTGACCCAAGAATGAGCGCACGTCTTTAAGCGATATCGGTGGGGGAAGGTCAGCTATGACATCTATCTTAACCCTATCAACCTCTATGCCTTTAGATGATACTATGTGGCCAAGAACTATTCCTTCAGTGACCATGAAATGGCATTTCTCCCAATTCAGCACTAAGTTTTTCTCCACACACCGAGCAAGTACTTGTTCCAATTTTTCTAGACAAAGATCGAAAGAGGTGCCAAAAACGCTGAAATCGTCCATGAACACCTCAAGTCCTCTTTCGACCATGTCACTAAATAAGCTCAACATGCACCTTTGAAAGGTCGCGGGTGCATTACACAAGCCGAATGGCATACGTTTGTAGGCAAACGTACCAAAAGGGCAAGTGAAGGTTGTCTTCTCTTGGTCAAGTACATCTACCTCAATTTGGTTATATCCGGAGTAACCATCAAGGAAGCAATAATAAGGGTGGCCCTCTACTCTTTCAAGCATTTGATCAATGAATGGTAAGGGGAAATGGTCTTTTCTTGTTCCCGCATTGAGTTTTCGGTAATCAATGCACACACGCCAACCGGTGGTGGTGCGTTCGGGAACAAGCTCTCCCTTAGCATTCTCAATCACAGTCATACCTGACTTCTTCGGGACGACTTGAATAGAGCTCACCCATTTGCTATCCGAGATTGGGTAGATAATCCCGGCATCCAATAGTTTAATGATCTCGGTTCTCATAACTTCTTTCATGTTGGGGTTCAGTCTTCTTTGCATTTCTCTAGAGGGCTTGACATCCTCTTCGAGGTGAATCTTGTGAGTGCAAATCAGAGGACTTATCCCCTTCAAATCAGCTATACACCAACCAAAAGCACTTAGGTGCTTCCTCAAAATTTTTAACAATTTGCCCTCCTGCCCTTCATCTAGGCTAGAGGAGATAACAACAGGGAATGTCTCATCCTCTCCTAGGTATGCATATTTGATATGGGAGGGGAGTTTCTTTAATTCGAGGGTTGGAAATTTTTCACTGGAGGGAGCCATGTGTGCACCTCGTAGTGGTAACTCCTCGAATTTAGAAACCCAATTCACATCTCTCGCTTCCTCGTCCGACGCTCTCTCATCGAGTAACTCTCTTAACTCCTCAATCTCCCTCTCATACTCAGTATACGTCCCCTCACTCTCATTGCTCAAAACCAGACAGGATCCTATGGCATCGCCACAACAATTCTCCTCAAAGTACTCCTCTACTATCTCATCTATGAGACTCACCGCGTGAATATCATCTTCCTCTCCCGTATGTTGGGCTATGTTGAAGATGTTGGTCTCTAATGTCATATTCCCAAAAGTGAGCTGCATTCGCCCATTCCTTGTGTTAATAATAGCGTTAGCTGTCGCTAAAAATGGGCGCCCGAGAATGATGGGAACATGATTGGTCGAGGTTAAGGAAGGCTCCGTGTCCCAAATGACAAAGTCTACCGGGAAGTAGAAAGTGTCAACTTGAACGATCACGTCCTCTACTATACCTCGTGGGACCTTCACAGTTCGATCCGCTAATTGGAAAGTGATTCTTGTGGGCTTGAGGTTGCCAAAATCAAGTTGCCTATAGATGGAGTAAGGGAGGATATTAACACTTGCTCCCAAGTCAAGTAAGGCTTTTTCAATTTGTTCTCTCCAATGATGCAGGAAATGGTGGGTGCACCGGGATCTTTGAATTTAGGAGGGAGCTCATTGAGTAGGATTGAGCTCACGTTTTGTGCTAGGAAGACATTCTTCTTTACTTTCATCCTCCTTTTCACCGTCAACAAATCTTTGATAACTTTGCCGTAGGTTGGAATTTGTTTGATGGCATCAAGGAAAGGTAAATTTAGCTTGACTTGCTTAAGTACTTCTAGCACTTCATCACGTGGATTCCCCTTTTGAGCGAGAATCAATCTTCGAGGAAATGGTGCTGCGGAGGGTGGTTTCACTACCACCTCAGGCTCACTAGTGTCTTCCTTATCACTCTCGTTTAAGGGGACATCTTCGGCCTCTTTCGTGCTGGGCGAAATCTCCTTGTCTTTTGTTGTGTCGTGTGGAGGAGGTGATAAATCAACGACTCTTCCACTACGAAGAGTGGTGACTGCTTGACATTGCTCCTGATGTTCAGTGGATGTGGAGCTAACACTAGTCTGACCTTGGGGAGGTCGTTGGCCTTCGGCAGGGAATTTGCCCTTCTCTTGAACACTCAACGAGGATTGTATTTTTGACAGATTTGCATTTATGTCGTCGATCAGACGATCATATTTGGCATTGTTTGCAGTCTGGCTTGCAATGAATTGATTCATGGTATCCTCGAGAGTTCTCCGCTGTGGCGGGATATAATTTCCTTGGGGTGGCGGTGCTTGCACATGTCCTTGCATGTGTGGAGCTTGTTGAAATTGTTGTGGTGGAGGAGGGGCAACATGCGAAGGAGGGTTCATTGCGGCATGTTGTTGCCCGTAGCTAAAACCGGGATGGTTTTTCCACGAAGGGTTGTATGAATTCCCGTGCGGGGCACTGAAATTACCCTTATAGCCTCCTATACCACTAACTTGCTCCTGCAACATTACTTTGTAGGCGGGTATCGTTGGGCATTCCTCAGTTGAATGTCCCGCCTCACAAATCGCACACACATTTTCGACGGGATTTTTGATAGATCCAACTACCTCACATAAATCTCGAAATCCTTTCTCAAGGGTGTCCAACCGACTGTCCGACATAGAGGTCTTATCTAGATGGTATAGGCCGGACGCCGATGGAGTGGTGGTCGCTTGACGATTTCGATTCTGAGCATTAGGATCAGAAATATCCCATGATTGGGTAGTCTCGGCGACATACCTCAGGTGAAGCTCAGCATCGTGGCAGTCTAGTTCGATAAACGGACCACTACCCATGGTTTCAATGAGTTGCTTGGAGTTAAGGTTCAACCCATTATAGAGGAAGGAAATGATTTGAGTTGTATCAAATCCATGATGGGGGCACGAAGCAGTTAACTCATTGAAACGCTCATAACATCGATGGAATGGCTCATTATCCAATTGCCTGAACGATTGAATCTGAGCTTTTATGGAGATTGTTCGATATGGTGGAAAGAACTTCTTGAGAAATCTGGATTGTAACTCGTTCCAAGATGGAATCGAGCTCGGAGGTAAAGACCATAGCCAGGTCTTAGCTTTATCTTTTAACGAGAATGGGAAGAGTTTGAGGTGAATCACCTCTTGTGTGCAAGTTTGATCGTTGAGAGTATCACACACGTCCTCAAATTCCCTTATATGCAGGTATGGCTTTTCAGAATCCATACCGTGATAGTGTGGTAGCATCTGGATCATCCCATTTTTGAATCGGAACTGCCCGGCATTATACGGGAGTATAATGCATCCCGGAGTGACAGTGCGCTCGGGATATAAGAATTCTCTCAACGGGCGGTACGGGGGCTCGTCCTCACCGGTAGGTGCATTACTATATTGCGACATCTCTCTCTCACTTGACGATTCGGCGCTCTCACTGGGTGTGCACGAAGTGTGTCCTACGAAGGAGAAGGGAGTGTTATGTAATACCCCGTATTTTTATAGGTTTTAAATTATGGGATTTATTAAATTTAATTGAGATAAATTAATTTAATTTTAATCCGGAATGTTGCTTTAAATATTTACTAGCGTGACGAGAGTTAGTAATTATTGGAAATTTGTTATCTGTTGAATATTACTGGATGAGTATAGTAATATATGAGATTTATTGTTATAATATTGTCACGTGTGAATAAAATGACAATTATGGAAATTTAAGTCGGGACGCGCCTGTGTCGTGTCGGGACTAAATGTTGATTAATAAGTGAATATTTTATAAGTTGTTCGTATGGTCATTTTGAGTGTGCCAACGTGTTCGGAAGGGTCGAGATAGTCAGAAAAGTGTACCCGGGGGTTTAGTTTGGGTCTCGGGGCGTTTTTAGGCCCAATTAGTACCCCGGGAGGGCGTTTTGGACATTTCGCAATTATGGGTAATTAAACCTACGAAAATTAAAAGGGTTATATAAGATATCTAGGTTGTCTTCTAGGGTTAGAACAACCAAAGATAAATGACGGCCATTGGAGAGGAAGAGGAGAAGCTCTCCAAGGAGTTCTAGGCCAAGAACACCTCGGATTGCACCGCCGTCACCACCAACGCGTAGATCGCGAGACGGGGAACGCAACCACACCAATTTCGGCACCAAACCAGATTTTTGAAAATTCCAGGCAAGTGTTTATCTTGCTTATTTCGTTGATGCATCTTTCATATTGGTTTAGGAATGATTAGGATGAATTGTATGGAAGAAAAACCCAATTTGAGATAGGAAATTGCATGTAGTGATGATTTAAATGATATTCTGGAAACCCTTTGTCATGTAAAGGATTAAGAGTTTGATTAAGAAAAGAGTTCTAATTAGATACAAACACTAAAATTTTTATTCCGGATGATCGAACCATTGGAATCGCTTGAAATTTTAGTATGTTGTAGCGAACGGCGAGACAGGACTGCTGACAAAAATTAAGCTTGATCGAACGGTCGGATTTCTAAAAATATTATTTTTACTTGAGAGTTTTATGTTTTGAGGACTCTTAGAGAGTTTTATATTTTGAGGAATCTTAGAGAGTTTTATATTTTGAGGACTCTTAAAGAGTTTTATATTTTGAGGACTCTTCTAAATAAAAAAAAAATTCAATTAAAACTCCATTTTAATTCCGATTTCGAAACCATTTGAAATTCTCATCTTTGAAAATAAAATTCAAAATCCTTTAATGTAAGGCGAAATCTATATTTTTGGGATATCTTACATGAGGGACAATGTAAGTATATGTTAAAGGGGAGAGACACGTAAGAGGGTTACGTTGGAACATAAATGAATACCTACTGAATTTTATACTTGGGAGGATAGAATCCATGAACGTTATGTAGTAAGTGGAAAGGTTCCTCAAATTAAAGTAAGATGTGAATGGTTATACGTGATAACTATATAATGAGAAATAAATGCAAATAACGTAATTATGGGAATTGAGAATTTACCCATTATTGATATGGTAATATGAGTATAGTTATATGATTGTGTATGCATATACTATCTATGTGTGAAAATCATGCCCACGCTACTTGCTATCCCTGAGGTTTCCGCGCTGGGACAGTCTTATCTCGATGGGACCTTTATGGGGGATATTGACTTGTACCCTAGAAGATAGATATCCTTGGTACAGGCTATCGGAATGATAGTTCAGACGGTCCTAAGAGATGCGGGTATGTGCTTTCCTCTTAGAGACTTGGAATCTATGCTTCGCCTCATTTTGTTTGTGTATAGGTATCCTTGGTACAGGCTATCGCAGTGATAGTTCAGACGGTCCTAAGGGACTTGGAACCTATAGTTTGTGTATGTGTTAATACAATTCGAGAGTGATTCCGAATTTGTATTCCCCTTAATGTGAGTGATATGGGGTTTGGATAATAGAGTATGCCCGCACCATAGTTATTATGTGGGGTGCTGTTTTGATATATATATTTTCAAGTAGTTAATATATATATATGAAATTCTGAAATCTGGAACTGCCTACTGTGTTTTGATATGTAGGACATGGTTGATGACTCAAATTGTAAATACTTGTTTTGAGAAAGTATAATATGAAATTGGAAAACTTTATTGATTAATAAAGTCAAAATGAGAACTTTGGTTACTAATTAAAATATTCTTTTCAAATAATTGAATCGTGAAATTTGGAATCTTACGAGTAATATAAGATAAGTTAAATCATTGGGAAGATTATTGCGATAAATGATAAGACAACCCGTTGGGGAGGTTAGTGCGATAGGTGTGCACATTAGAAGAGAGGTGAGAATTTCTCAAGAGAGTGTCGCACTAATATGTTGTTGCATTGGCCTGTATCAATTTAAATACTTGTTAAACGTATTTTAAATCAAACACACTATCGGGCTCCGACCCGTTTCTTTTTTTTCTCTCTCTCTCTCTCTTGTATATATATATGTATGTATTACAGGTGCCCAGCCACAGGGGCGTCTTGCTTAGGATCTCTTGGAAGGAACGCGCTGCAGCTTAGGTGGGAGTTGCAGGTCTTTTGATTAGACGACTTCGTTCATTCGGATCCACTCTTAGTACTTTCATCTAGTTGGGCATGTGTAGCTCTTTCCATTATTTCGTTGTTATTGGACATTTGTATTTCAGTTATTTCCAGTATTGTTACTATGGGATTTATTCAGTTTGGATGTGTGACTTAGATTTTGTATGTTGACATTCGATTGACGAATGTATTAAATTAATTGGATTATGTTGCAGAATTTAGTGTGGTGTGATTCTTATTTATTGAATGTTGTTAATAAAATAAATGATTTTTCTTTAAATAAAATTTGGAAAGTTACGTATGAAAAATGGTTTTGACACTTAGCTTAATTATTTAGGGTGTTAAATTGGAAAATTTATTTTTATCGACAGTGATGCTGAGAATGAACCAACTGTTTACCTTGATTTAATTTAATAAAGGAGTGATCGCCCGGTATTTAATTAGGCAGGGTGTCACATGTTACCAGAGATTGACTGCGACGGTGTAGGCGGTGGGATCCAAAACTGTGGGGCGTTCGGAGTGTGGGGACTATCAGGATTATACTCAATGAGTGGATTTTCGTGAATGCTGGTTGGAGTATTATGGGGTGTGGGAGTGGTTTCGAAATTTTGCATTAAGCTTGTGAGAGATTGTGGTGAATCTTTTTATTTTTTATTTATTTATTTTTTATTTGTCAAAGTTTTGGATTAACTCCATCTAATCCTAAGTCTACCTAGTTCCCCGGCAACGGCGCCAAAAACTTGACACGACTCAGAATGTGTCTCTAAAGTGTGTACTCTCTAGGCTCAAGTGCAAGCCTGTCGCTCAAGTAATAATCCGACAAGTCGGGTATCGATCCTCAGGAAAAAAGGACAACAAGAGTTGTGACGATGGAACAAGACCGAGGAATCCTAACGTTGACTCTAAGAAGAAAAGAAAAGATTGATTTGGTTTTTGGGATTCGATTACACTAAATGCAATTATGTAGTTATGAAAATGTGCAATTACACTAAATTACCTAAAATGTGAATGAAAATTTGATTCGAACTTTTAAATGAGATGATGGAAAAAATAGGACGGGAATACAATCCCCCAACCCTAGTGTACTGCAGTTATAATACTAATCGTAAATTTATCTAATTAATTTGACCCAGTCTTTAGTACTCCCAAGCATTACGTATACGAGGTTCAAGCCCGCGTCATACTTAATCAAAGGATGAGTAAATCGGTATCACGATAGTGACACTCGAATTATATTCTCAATCATCCCGGTTACCCAGAGGCAAACGAGATATTTAGACCTACAATTGTTGTGTTCCTACGCAATACGGTCACAATTAATCACTAAATTCAGAGGATTAATTTTATACGTGCAATTACCACATCAGGTTGGGTTCATGTAACCCGACCTTGGAAATCTATCCGGACATACCGAAAGTGATGAAAACAGATTTCAATGTGCAGAAAACCATGATTAATCTAAGGCAAAATCGTACAATGATGTAAAAGAGAATTGAAAAGATGAGATACTCACTAATTTTTTTTACCACAGCAGTCAATCAATTAACTAGAAGTACTCACAATCGGAATCAAAGCTTCAGTCTTGAATTAAAATGAATAATGTTGCTAAACTAGGGTTTGTGGAAGAAACGGAGAGATTAAACTAACTCCCCACGTTCTTGCCTTCTTTACAATGAAAATATTTCGGGTTTTTATACCCTACATGAAATTACAAGAAGTTGAGTATAAATCAGAGTCTTTAGAGGAGAATCAGAAAACAAAATCTCGATGGGCGGACCGGTCCGGCCCTTAGGCGGATCGGTCTGCTTCCAAAGCGGATCGGTTCTTTTATTTTTCAGGCGGACCGGTCCGGGGGAGGATCGGTTTTTTTAATTTTTGCCTTCTTCAATTTGCCTTCGGTTCGCAGTTCTCTGGATTTGTGTACATCGGTCCGGGTCTTAGGCAGACCGGTCCGCCTATTTGACTTTTCCTTCAAACTTTGACTGCCCATATCTTTTGCTCCGGGTATCCGATTGAGGTGCCGTTTCTTCTTAGGTGCTTGTGAGGATGATACCTTCAACTTCTCTTTAGGTACCTCATCCGGATTCTGGGTAGGAATGACTCTTTTGCCCTTTTGACTTTTCTTGTTGACTTTCTCTATTCTTCTGGTTTCCTTCTTCCATTTCTTGACATTAGACACCTGTAAAATCATAACGAAATACCAGAAACTCGGTGTACTTGTTAGGATAAGTCAGTAGCAAGATTATGAGATAAAGTCAATCCAATTACGTTGTTCGAGGTGATTAAAGTACCAAAATTAAGGGATAAATTAGGAAGAATTTATGCCTAATCACTAAGGTTTACTCTCTCATAACATTGGTCTTGGATTTAGTAGTGGAATCATTTTCATCATCGAAGCTAGTTCCGAAATTCTTAACTTTGATTTAGCTGGTGCCTAAAATCTTATTAAGCTTCTTTGACCTAGATTCCAAATCAAATTTCACATGACTTAAGTCTTTAAATCTCACCTCTAACTCCATAATCATATACACATGTAAATGATGAGACTCTTCAAACTCAAGGAAATCTTTATTTAAAATCTCCATTAATCCCTCAAGGTTATCTCACTCCCCCTTAACAAACGAGAGCTTCTCTTTAAGAGTCTTCTCACGTGACCTAAGATACTCAATACATTTACTCTCATAACTCCTTATGTCACGTTCCAAAAACATATCTTCCAACTCCATGTTAGCTTTTTTTAATTTTACTGTCTGTGCATGCAACTCTCTGAAG
Source organism: Sambucus nigra (assembly GCA_949130495.1). Lineage (NCBI taxonomy): Eukaryota > Viridiplantae > Streptophyta > Magnoliopsida > Dipsacales > Adoxaceae > Sambucus > Sambucus nigra. The sequence continues at coordinate 396,981,425 of OX422215.1, forward strand.
GCAACTTAAAGTACAATTTTCTCCTATTTTGCTTCTTCTTCCTCACTACCACTTACATGGAATTCAACTAAAATGTCCTTAGAATTGTCATTCATATAATTATCTTCATCAAAATACTTTTCATCAATGCTCACATTACAAGCCATGAACGTGGTGTAGTTGCACTCAGAGGGGGAATGAGGCTCCACATCTGATTCACTATCGTTATGGGTATAAATGAATGCATTTGGCTTCTTGTCATCCTTCTTATCTTAGTGGGATACTCATCTGCCCTATAGACATAACCCTCACACCCAAAGCATCTATCTAACTCATCCCTCGTAAATTTTTCATTATGATTTTAAGGAATTTTTTTTCTTGTTAAACTAATTTTTCTCAAACTTCTTTCCATCAACTTTGATTGTTTTTCAAACTAGAGAAATTTCTTAAACTTCTTTGCAAACATGTCCATATCATCGAAGTTGATATTAGGCTCATCATATGAAATAAGTGCTTCCTCCTTCTGGGCTTTCAAAGATATTCCATTATTTTTCTTCATATTTTTGGGGGAAAACATGTCGAGATCATAAGTTTAAACATAACCCACAAGATATTTGAGTTTCATAGAGCCCAAATATCCCAAACAATCTAAAACAATTACTTTGGAATTAAATGTTTCAGGTAAGGAACTTAATATTTTCTTGACAACTCTGGTTTCGGGTATTCTCTCTCCCAAGTTAAAAGATGAGTTAACTATATCAAACAACTTAGCATAAAACTCATCCAATGTTTCACTCTCCTCCATCCTAATTATTTCGAACGGAGTTGTGAGATTCAAGAGTTTGGATTCCTTAACAACACTAGTACCCTCATGGGTGAGTTGGAGTATGTCCCAAGCCTCTTTTGATGTTTCACATTTCATAATATGGTGGAACTTTTCTAGTGAAACAACACAAAACAACGCATTTAACCCATATGAATTGTAATTAATCAATTTGTTCTCGTCCTCACTCTAACCTTTTACTGGTTTATCTTTATGAATTTCACTTAATAAAGTTGTGGGTGGGTCCACCCTTTAATAACCGCTTGCCACACGCGCTCCTCTATCGACCAAAATGTTGATTACGTATGAGCTTTCCAGTATGCGTAATTAGACCCATAAAAAAGGTGGTCTAGAAAATGACTAACCCTTCATATAAAAACTTCCCGGATTCATGCCTCAATAAATTATAGAAACCCGCCTAGATACCATTTGAAAATGCAAAACTTCTCGATACGGTTGATATGGAATGGTTCAAAAAACACACACACACTAATATTTCTAAAATTTTCAAATTTTATGTTAAACTTAACCAAATTAAACCACTTTAAACTAACATCGATCAAATGAAAGTTGTGTTAAATGATTAAACAATTTTATCTTAACCTCAAGCATACATATAGGTGAGTATAGAAAGATAAATTAAATCAATCCCACAATGGTGAATGTACGAGGAAAATCGAATTGGGAAAAACCTGTGACAGCTCAGCCAATGCAATTCACTATGACGAGGAATTACATAAGTACGACATATGACTTGCACAATGACTCGACTCCCTCGCAAGCCTTGATGAATCTTTATTCCTTCGATCTCTCCTTTACACCGGCATGTAGGAGTCCACCTACGCACTTCCATAATGTATGACTCCATGAATGCCTCGATATCCGTCGATCCAAGCTCAACAACTGTCATACAATACGAAGTCCACCATGTTGAAATAGCAAATGGGCAAAGAGTCCATCGTATGAAACTTCTCTCAATCAATATGATGAGAAAAATGATCTGGGTGCACAAAATGGAGATATGAAAGCATATAATATTGAATCTTAGATCTCAAAGTGTTTGGTGAAACTAGGGTTTCAAGGCGTTGGGCTATAGATAGGAAATTATTTTTTGCCAAAATTCTCACTTAAAAAAGTTCCCAGCACCCCTATTTATAGAAAACACAAATTTTGAGGTGGAAGACTATCATTTGAATGAAAACTATAGGTTCCTTTAAATGATGTATGTAATATCATTTGAATAAAAATGAAACTCGTTCGAACAAAACATACAAAGAAAGATCGAGCGACCTTTCTAACAAGATTTTACCTATCAGGCAGGGAAATCTCACTAGATCCTTGTTATAACCTCATTTGAATTACATATCATATCTCGTTCAAATGAAAATGGCCAGTTTGTTCAAACAACCCAAAAACATATTTTCTGAAAAACTTTTTATAAAAGTTGCCACTAACAGTTTTAAAAACAAACAACCAAATAAAATTCTAAGGATAAAACTAAAATTCATTCATACCTCATTGAGATCCTTTAATGTTGAAGATGAAACATGCGACATGATGATGTAGATGCTCTAACTTGTCTGTTAAGGCCTTCAATCAAACATGTTACAGACTTTAAAAAATAAACCAACTCCAAACCTAACATATGACTCAAACGGTTTTGTCCAAATGAAAATTAATCCAATAAACACCAATTGACTTGATTTAGAAAATTTCCCTTATAATTCTGCCTAATAAAATTAACTAGTTCAATGTTTTATGGATGTTATAATAAATAAATGCGAAAAGTATAAATCATGAAACCATAAGAACACTTGGAACCTCTAGCGGGAAAACCACAATCACACCGAACCTAACAATTCCACTAATATTAATATGTTCAAAAGACTTATAAAAATACAAACTCATCATACATATATGATAAAGATTACTGCCACGCATTCACACCCCCACTTTCTCCTCTAATGCCTTTACACGTACTATCAATGAGCTAATTTTAACTAACACAACTTTCCCAACCATTAGGCCTTGATATCGACCGATCCCCAGATAGTGTGCCATCAGCCAACACATGCAATCAACCCATACGATCACTCATGATGATTGGTGGAAGATTATGAGGGATTTTTAAACCAAAATTAGATTTGTAAACATTGATTTAACATGATGAATATTTTTTATAAAGTCTCTCTCTAAACCTTAAATTGAGATTTTGTAAAATAGGGTTGCCTTCCTCTTCAATCACATGCCATACCTCTATATACACAAAGTGATAGAGGGTTAAATAAACCATTTTTAATAGTATATCTTGGGTTTAACCCTCTAAACCATTGTTACGGGATATTTCACCCTCTAAACCATTGTTACGGGATATTTAACCCTCTAAAAATGGTTTATTTAACCCTCTAAACCATTGTTACGGGATAAATCCAATACCAAAATATGGTTAGTATAAAACATTTCCTCATAGTATATCTTGGTTGTGTAATAGTATATAAATCATGTAATGAACTTGTGTAAAACATGTATAGTTAGCAGATAACTTCCTTGTATAATCTCCAATTAAACCAATACAATCTACCAATTACATTTTCCCTTGTCTACGTAGGTCAATATTGCATCAAGACACATAAATCTAGTGTTATTTATGCATACATTATTCACGTCTTTCGTATAAAGTTAAGATGTTAATTGTTACTCTAATATCTTTGGTGTTGTATGTAGTAAGCGACATATTGACAAACCATGGATAACACCATGTATCCCATGCCTTAAATGTCCTTGTTATCTTGTAAGATTATATCACAAAGATCCTAAAACAATTGTAGTAGACACTCAAAATATCAGCCCACATCCCCAACCAGAATGTGGGAGTATTTGTGGTCCCTTATGAACCAGTTCATGTTATTGATTAAAATGACAAAGATCTAGCCTTCATGTTTTAGTGGACTAGTCCTTTTATTTCCCTAGATAGTAGGGGCGAAACTAATGGAGCAATCCCCTATAAAAAATATATAAAAATATGCCATGTCGCTGACCTTCAAACTTCCTACGATGGATGCCTGTAAAACCCCATAATTTTTATAATTTTTAAAATATGGGGTTAATTAAAATTACATAGGGGAAATTAATTGGTAATTAATTCGGATTTAAAAATAAATATTAACTAGCGAGATAAGGGTTAGTATTTATTGACAAGAATTATACTGAATATTACTGAGCGAATAAAGTAATATATAATATGATTGTGAATTTATGAAATTATCGCGAGTGAGTAATACGACAGTTATAGTAATTAAGTCGGGACCCGCGTGTCAGTCGTGTGTAATAACCCTCGCTCATGAGAACATATTTTATATTTAATTACTAGGTACGGTAATTAGATAAAAAATGTTGGGTTATGGATTGAGTATGAATTTAATGAAGAAAAGTAAATGTTCACTATGAAATTTCATATTTACCGTAACTATAGGTGAATATTGCCATGTCATGTTTTATAATATCATACGAATTAAAATGATATTGGTCTTAATAATGAGATCGGAACTTAAAATGAATTATAAATTGTCCAAATGATAATTTGGAGGCCTTAGTTGAGTCCGGAACGTGCGAGATAGTCAAATATTGTGCCATATAGTATTTTGAGGTTTTTGGTACTTTTGACTGGTTATACCTTAAAAATGCAGTTGCGTGTTATTTTATCGCAATATTGGTCAATTAAGTTGGGATTTGGACTAATGCCACGACTTAGTCTTACTAAGTCTTCCATTTTACCAAATTTTATTTCCTAAACCTAGAGAGAGAGCTTGAGAGAGGAAGAGAAGGTGTAGGGAAAGTAGAAGAGATTAAAGATTGAGAGAGGATTCTTGCTTCTATACAAGGAAAATCTGCATTTTCTCAATTGAGGCAAGTTTTCTACTTGCTATTTGTGGTTTAAGAAAAATGATTTTGTAGTGATAGTGATGTATTGATCATGGTTTAGCTATTTTAGGGTTTTCTTTGTGTATTTATGGGTTTTGATCCATTTAAGAATGTTTTGGATGTTTGATGAGGTTTATGGTAGTAGTTAGTAGAATTTATGTTATGTTGGTGGCAATAAATGAGTTAGCTTTGGGATTAGCTTGGAATAGGAAGATTGGGTTTGGTCTAGGTCTGCAAAGACCGATCGATCGCGGTTCTCAGACCGGTCGACCGGGCCTTCGGGAGAGGGCACACTGCTTTCTTTCAAAGGCATAAAAATTCATGGCGCGGTCGACCGCGGCCCCCTGACCGGTCGACCGGCTCTGCCGAAGTGGAATTTTTGTTTTTCTTCCTAGGCAAAACCTTGAGCCGCGATCGACCGCGGTTTTGGGACCGGTCGACAGATCCCCTGTTTTCTTCTCTAAAATTTTATTTTCATTTTTCAAATCTTTTCTTTTCATAGGGACTTAAGGACCTTCTTAAATGAAGTAAATATAGGGTCTTAGAGTATTAGTTGAGTTTGGTCGACACCCTAGACTCGAATGGGTTCACCTAGGGTTCATTTCAGGGGGGGCGGGGTTTAAAGTAATGTTCAGGCATTACTTCTCTCTTATAGTTTTATAAAAATCTAGGAGATCTTAGAGTCAAATTTGGAGACTTTGGGAGTTATTGTGAGCTAGGTTTGACTTGATGGTCTATTATGAAGCCAAAAAGGAGGCTTTGGAAAATAATTTGGGGAGTCTAACTATTTATCGAGGTTGTTATGCTGATACGAAATACGTATAGTTCCGGATAATCTTAATGCATTTGATAAAATGTAAAATGGATAAAGTAAATGATAATTTACTAAATCATGTAATGGAAATTAATAAAATGGATGATACACACCTCTCTAAATACCATCTTAAGGGAAGTCCGTGCGTGAGGGGAAGCCCCCAGGCTAATGAATGCAGGGTGGATATAGTCCTAGGCCATATGAACGCTTATTTTATATTTTCTGCGATGGGTAGGAGATTCTGGGTGTGGTCTTGACTACCCCGCAGGCATATGTCTGCTTCCCGACGTTTTGATAGGATCCCAAGTTTTCTTATGATAGGCCCTGGAAGATGATGGTTATTTAGGGGCGCGCACGGTGGGGAAACCCGGACGGGCGGTCTTAGAATCGTTATATATATTCTTATAACTATTCTAATTATCGAGTTGGACTCGATGGAACATGAATGCCATAAAGAGCAAATTATATGCCCCAAAGAGCATATAATTGAAATACGTGCCATAAAGAGCACATGATAAATTTGTATTCCTGATAAGGAATGAAAATAAGATCAAATGAAAAGGATGAAAGATGAAAAAGGTTAATGACTATTATCATTTGCATACATAATTGACTCTTACCTTATGATTATTTAAATTGCCTTAGTTTATTTCATAATGTTACTATGCTAGCTTTTCATCTCTATCATCCATGTTTAACTGTTCATCATTGTCCTACTTGTCATTTATCCGGTGATCACATAAAACCGGGCTCTTACCGGTTCTTCTTTTTTGTTGTGCATGTATATACTATATCCGCTCAGGTGTTCCACCGCAAGGTCGCCCGTAATGATCTTCCTATTCGAGTGTCTTATGAGGAGCCATGATATTTTGCGAGTATCACGAGACATTTTGTGTAGATGCCTCCCTTGTTATTTTCTAGTTATGATCAGTCCTTATTCCGACGTGTGGCCCAAATGGTTGTAATTGTATAATGGATGTATTATGTAACACATGGAACTTATTGTATATTGTATGAACTCTATTAACCGACATTTCATTCGGTCCTTCCCTTATTATGGTTGGTATATATATATGCTTGTGTGAGTCTCCACCTTTCTTTTCTAGTATGTGTTGTTGAAAATGCTTTCTTTAAATTACAAAACTATTTTTTTTGATAACCCATTTTCTGGAATATTGTGTGGTTATCACGTATACTTTTTATGTTGTCACAATAATGAGGATGATATTTATCCATGATTCCTGTATTATCGGAGTATCGGGCTGGCAACCCCTTATTTCGGATACCGGGTTGTCACATCGTCTCAAGACTAATTTAAAGGAATAAAAAAGTAAATCTATTTTTATTCACCTTTATTGTCATTTCAAGTGCGCCAATGTGTCTAGAAGGTTCGAGATAGTCAGAAAAACCTACCCAGGGGTTTAGTTTGGGTCCCGGAGCAATTTTAGGCTAAACCGGCATCTCGGGAGGGCGTTTTGGTAATTTATAGTTTTAGAGTGTAATTAATGATGAAAATTAAATGGAGAAAATATCATGTACGTGGGTTAGATTAGCGTTATCAGTTCTCACACACAGAGAGGTCAAAGGAGGAAGGAGGAGGAGAGGTTTCTAGGGATAGAACCACCACTAGTGCACCATTTACACCACAAGACCACCACCGCATAGATCAGAGAGTGAGGATCGCAAACATACCAACTAAACCAATGGATCAGACCTTCTTTCTTGAGGCAAGTGTTTAATCCTTGTAAAACTTTAGCAATAATCTTGTTCATGTTAGTATACGTGTATAATACCCATGTATTATTCATAATTGTGATTAAATTGGAGAGTTAAGATGATTAGTTAGAATATGAAATTGAATTAGGTTGAGTCCTTCTTGTATGTAGATTAGAATTCACTAATTGATGATTAATTGTGATGAACGAATCTGAATTTAGGGTGTTCTTGAATAAAAATTTGAAGAACTAGTGTTTAATTAATTAATTTGGGGAATTCGGAATTTATCAAGGACTATGCATGATTTAATGATTCTAGCTTGTTAGAAATCATATATACAAGTTAGGATATCAATCAATATTTATTAAATGGTGTTGAGTTTGATCTGTAGAGGTTTTAGGATAAAAATGGTAGAAAACACAAGTGTTAGAGGTTGAAGATGAAACAACCCAGGTCGCACGAAGTCGCGTGAAGTATCGTTTGAACGAGATGGCTATCATGAGAAGAGGTCGTTCAAATGACTTGCTTGTCTCGTTCAAATGAGATACAACCTCGTTCGAGCGACGTGTCAGAATTCTGAAAAATTTATTTATGTTCAAAATTCGTGCGACGTAGTTAATTCGAGTGAGATAAAATAATGTTCGATTAATTTCAGTGTTGTGCATAATTTTTGGAATTTATTTGGGTATAATACTTTAAGGTATTTGGAACGGTGAGTTATCCTTGGAAATTATGAGGGGTAGATTATCAGTAATTTAATAAATATATTGTAAGTAGAAAGGAGAAGAATACTACGTATGTAATATATATTCGGGTTGTGTAAATACCTACTAATTTTAATGGGATGTGTGAATACCTATATATGATTTATTATGTGTATGACATACCTACGCTACTTGCTATCACGAGAGGCTGTGAAAGAGGACAGTCTCATCCTGATGAGCCCATTGGGGGGATTTTTGATTGGTGCCTCAAAACATAGAACTTAGGTTGGATACCATTCATGAGACATATGGATTGAACGATAATTTAGATGCGTAGGTATGTGCTTATCCCAAAGACTTAGGACTATGTTCACCTCCAATATGTGTGATGTGTATTTTTATGGTTCGAGAGAGATACCAAACCGATGGTACTTATTTAGTATGAGATGTACAAGGACTTGATAGCAGAGTATGCATGCACCATAGCTGAGTCTAGTGGTGCCGTATTTTGTATATATAATAGAGTGATGAATATGTATATATACTTGTGATATTATCTACTACGTGAAAACTATAGATAGGGAAACTAATGAAAATTTATATTAACTTAAGTATGTGAATACTAAATTGTACCTGTGAAAACTCTTACTCGAAATATTAAAGGCAGAAGCATTTATTAATATTATATGAGAAATACGAGATATTACTACGAGTGATAGTTAGAAGATCAATGTCTACAATCTAGTTAGGTGTGATGACAATGACTACAATGGTTTAGCGGTACATTGGGCGTGCATAATAGTTGAGAGGTGAGAATCTCAAGTGAGTGCTCAAAAAGCTAACATGCATATAATATTTTCTTTACTGCAATTTTTAAATACTTTCTAAATTGTTTTTAAATCTTTCACACTCGGGCTCTGAGCCGTCTCTTGAAAAATGTCTTGTCTCTTGTGAAACTATTTTGGGTGTCCAGCCACAAGGACGTCAGGCATAGATTATCTAACGATTTGACGTGCTGCAACAATTGTGGGAGTTACAGGTCCTCATGATTAGATGCCTCCACTCTTTTTCACTCAGTGTCAAGATTTTTATATCTCAGTTAGGGCATGTCTCCCATTCTCAACTCTCATTTATGTCAGAGAGATGTTGTACTCACTTTACTTCAGTATTCAGTTTTTAGTTGGATTCATTTTTATATTGGTTTGTGGATTTGAGTTTGTTTAACTAGGACGTTTATTCCAATTTTATTTGATTCAGTTAGTTGATTTATCATTTATTATTATTCTTATTCATGGGATTGGTGAATGTGTTAATGGTTTAAGTTGTTGAGTATTAAGTAATGGATTAAAAGTTTTTGACACTAGTTTAATTAATTATTATTTGATTAATAAGGTAAATGTTTTTTTCGACAGTGATGCTAAGAATGAACTAACCGGATATTCTGTTTTAAAATTTATAAGATCTTATCACCCGGTATTTAATTGGGCGGGGTGTCACAATGCCTTTGGTGGAACACTAAATCCCCAAAACCACAGAGGAAACTATGAGGCTTATATGGACATTCATGTAAGCACGTACCAAATCATATTAGTAGACAGGAATGTGGTTTAACCGACTGCTCACAAACTCAATTTCATATAATTAATAGTTTCTCAAGATTGACCACTTGAATGAGCGGGTGAATGTATCTAATTTACTAAAAGGTCTTTTGAATAAGGGCACCATTTAACCCCTATTCATGAATTCGCCAAATAACACCACATACTTGATGAAAAAAGGTAAAAAAAATCTACATGTTAAGGATATGGCCAACATTCATCTTCTCCTTTAGGAGGAGGAAAAACCTTAAGATAAAGGCTCCAATCATGATCAAAATAACAACAAACACGACTCAAAACATCACATTGTATAGACTATTGGAAGTATGATGGTTTTATGCCCTAAACACTTCAATCGGTGGCTCTTAGCGATTACTCCGAACAATCATATATTAAACTGGTCAAGAAAGTTCAAGAGTTTACCTTCCTAACAAAGTCCAATAAATTTTGCGGCTTCCATCACAACCATAACCATGGAACTAACGATAATCTCCAAATAAATAGTGAAATTGAGACACTAAAAGGGAATCTAATGGAGTTCACGAAGCGAGCAAAGGAGAGACCTTCAAAAAAGAGGCATAGGGAATGCATAGGTAGAAACAAACATATAGACCAATAAAAGGAATGGATTATCGATCGACAAGAACCCAAGGTAACCAAAGTAACGAACAAACTTCTCCCCACTAAGTGGATCGATATGATATCATGGGATTTCATAATCGATAAAGAATCCAACTCTGCTAAAAAATTATATATAGGGTAGAAGAGAGAGAGGCAATGGAGACTAAGACCCCAAAAACTTGAAAATTAGGAAAAAAATCATCTTCACACTGTAACAACTCAAATTTTTAAATGAGTATTTTTAAATAAAAATTGGAATATTCGACAAAAATAAAATTTTGAATTTATAAATTTTATTTGTTAAATATTTTGGTAATGATTTTAGAAGAATATAACTTCAAGCGAAATTGAAATTGGATTTAAAAGGAATTTTTAATAGACTTTATATCACACTTGGAGCCTTTATCTTAAATTAGTTGGAGAACCCAAGATAATAGAATTGAAATTTGGAGATTACATGTGATCGACTTTATATCTCACTTTGGTGATAAATCAGTTGGATGTTCTTAATATTTGGGATTGATCTAAAATACTTATCTTGTGGATTAAAATTTATTATGTCTCACATTTGTCGCATGCTAAGGATGATATTTAATTTATTAATGCCCGACTTAATTTTGGTGGTGACCGACGCCAGAATTTAACGGGGTGTTACAGATGGTATCAGAGCATGGTCTTAGGTCTCATAGGTTATGAGTCCGTTTAGCTTCCGTGTTACCGATCTTTGATTCCCTTTGTTGATTCGTACCTTCTAAAATAGTTGTCCTAGCATACGTGTTAGCAAAATGTGGAAATAGGAATGTTGATGAGAAGGATGCGTTAGCATTTGGATAACTTAGAGTTTTGTGATGATTGTGATAATCGAGGTTAGAATTACTAATCTCTATGCGAGTATCGTTAGAGGTAATTTGGAGATGAGAGTTATTTTGGGGACTGCCAGAGAAAATTGTGGTTATTATAGGTATCGATTTTTGTGATATGAGGAAATTTGAGGACCTTGGTGTTTAGATGACTTTTGGAGATTTAATCGGGTGATGATTCGCGAGAGTGCGTGGTACGCCATTATTTTCATAGTTATTTATATATATGTGATATGCACTATATTTCGACCGTGGGATTTTGTGTGGCTAGGATTGGGGGTATGGGCTTCCGATTGTGTCACTTTATGGGTAGGCATATGTGAGCCTTATTTTTTTATACGTTTGGGGTTGTCGTCAAATTTCGAAGACGAAATTTCTTGTTAGTGAGGAAGTATGTAACAACCCGGATTTTTAAATGAGTATTTTTAAATAAAAATTGGAATATTCGAGAAAAATAATTTTTGGAATTTTATAAATTTTATTGGTTAAGTATGTTGGTTATGATTGTAGAAGAATATAACTTCAAGTAGAATTGAAATGGGATTTAAAACGAATTTTTAATATTTTGCCTTATGGCATTTTTAAGGGAAACTGTCAGATTTTAGGCATGATCGATCGATGAATTCTCCCAGAACTTTTACTCCGCAGTTCGTCATTTTGACGAAATTTCTAATTTTTTTAAACCATTAAAGTTATATAAATACATGATTTCGGGGTTAATTTTTTAAGACCCATCGTTACCAAACTTTGAGGAGCCAACCCCCTACTTTTCCCATCATCTTCCACCTCCAAACCTTAACCTCCATTAAAACAGGTTTTCAAGCTCAATTTTGGGGGTCAAAACATAAATATTTCAAGGTGGTTCAAGAGGGTTTTTAGATCAATTTTTCAAGGAGAACCCAAATCTCTCGTCAATTTCTACATCTAAAAATCAGTCATGTTTTGTCCTATTCTTTTCCTTTAGTGTTATGTGTCTTGATTATAGCCTCCATTAAACTCATGTGTTCTAAAATAAATTAAGAACATAATATTTTGAAGAAATTAATTTCGGGGCTGCTTTGCGAAAATAATTAATAATACCAAATAATTATAACTTTGTTGTTATTTGGATTGTATTTACGTAGTTGGCTGTATTGTGGGCATATACATGTAGAGGAGCCCTTAGTAAATTAATTTGGATGTTTTATGTAGAAATTCCTAAATTAATTAAATTACTTGTTCGAGAAAAATAAATAGCTAATATGGAACTTGCGAATAATAATGATTCGGAAAAATCATAATAATTACGTGTTCGTGATTTCCCCATATTTTGATTAAAAATAATTTATTTGGAAATTTAGTGTTGTTGAGAATATTATCATAAATTATCAATTGTGTTAATTATGAAATATTATAATATTGAATATTTCAGAAATGTTGGGTATTGTAGATAGTTGATTTTCACCCCTTGTTATAGTACACCTGTTAGTTATGGGACTAGTAAGTGAAACTTAGTTGGGATTTGTTCTAATTAGGCATGAGACTAGTTAGTATAAGTCTATGCAGGTTATATAAATTGGGGTGGGTACAAATTCTCTATATTTACCGTAGTTGCGATAACCTAGGATTGATATCTAGGTGAAGTGAAATTGTTATAATCCTTCTTTGTTAAAGATGGGATGAAATTGTGTTTTGGGAACTTTTAGTTGGGACTAAGGAATATTTTGAGGATTTTCAAATCGCTTTTAAGGGTGGGGAAAATTTATGTGAATAACTAGTATGAGAAATTTTGGGAAATACCGCAAGACTAAAACTGGTATTAAAATTTATTGGCGACATAATGTGTCCAGGGCCAACAATTTAACAGGGTCAGAGGGAGATTTATGTCGTGTCGTGTGTGGAACCTTGTCATATATCGAGGATCGCAAGATAAAAATGGGTCAGACGACGAGTATGACAAGGGGAAGTGTTTTTTGGTGTAAATCACCCATGACGGGAGGACTGTTAAAATTTTGGTGGAGAAAATCACCCGTGGCGGGAGGACCACTATTATAATGTATTTTGGTGTAAATCACCTATGGCGGGAGGACCGATATACCTAATAATAAAGTGAGAACAAATAATCCTGGTTAATTCAAACACATTAGCATCGTGGGACTTGGGTTAAATTTAAAATAATATTGGCGTGGCACATTTAAACTTTGCAGGTACTTAGAAATTTATTGTTAATGATTATAGACTTTCTTTTAATTAAAAGATTCTATTGTTATGATCGATATGTATAACACTATTGTCTGGGTTCAAGGACCCTATTTGAAAGGAGTAGCCGGTATTCATACTCAGGGCCTTGGCTCTGACACATGCGTTGACTAATATTTTCAAGGATTTAATTGGAGTACCTGCATAGAAAATTTTGGAGAGCTTTGGGAAGTGCAGCTGGAGCTTTATTACTGTTTTAATAGTTTATTTATTTTCCGATTCAGTCGTATTTATTGTGAGACTATATTTGGGTTTTTATTAGGCCATTCGGTTCCAAAGTTGTCTTAAGATTTCAGTTGGATTTACTTTATTGTAATAATTGAGATATTTGGAGATTGCATGTGACGGACTTGATATCACACTTTGGTGATAAATCAGTTGGATGTTCTTAATATTTGGGATTGATTTAAAATACTTATCTTGTGGATTAAAATTTATTATGTATCACATCTCTCGCATGCTAAGGATGATATTTAATTTATTAACGCCCGGCTTAATTTTGGTTGCGGCCGATGCCAAAATTTAGCGGGGTGTTACACACACCAAGGGAATCGTATTACCCAATCACTCCACGAAGATTACCTACTAATAGAGGGAATCATTAAAAATATGTCAGTGAATAAATTATGGTTGATACTACGATATCAAAAGACGTGGTCTACTTTTTGTTATGAAAAAATGAAGCTGACGGGGGCTAAGATTAGACCATTTAATGGTTCCTTTCTTCGGTTTATATGGGAGGAGGTCTCCCCCGAGGTTTTAATGAACTTCCCCTCTTAATGGAAATAACACCCAGGCATGTAACCTTGTAAGTGATGTTTTTGATTTTATGGTCGTTGGATTACAATGTCTTGCTTAACTAGACCACATTAAGGTGCTTAATGCAATCCTCTCCATAAATTACTCCATGTAATACCCCGTACTTTTGGCTATATTTATTTTTGGGATTAATTAATTAAATGCGTAATAATTGGAAATTAATCCGGGTTATAAATACTAATGAGATGCGAGTTGGTATTTGATTATGTGCATATATGATTATATATGAATTTGGAATTATGAAATTTGTCGTGAGATTAATATACGGCAATTTGAGAATTTTGTTGAGACGCGTGTGACCGCCGCGTCATGGTATATTATTTTAATTATAAATGTGATTTTTATTTCTATTATCCGTATGGTCGTTTTGAGTGCGCCAACGCGTCCGGAAGGGTCGAGATAGTTAGAAAACACTAGCCGGGGGTGTAGTTTGGATTCCGGGGTATTTTTAGGCCATACCGGCATCATAAAGGGTAGTTTGGTAATTTTACATTTTGAGGAATTAAAAGTGACGAAAATTGGGAGTTTTAATCTGATTGGGAATTGACCCACTAAACCCACTAACCAACCCATATTAACCCATTAAGCTACGGAGGCTATCATTAGGTTTACAACTTTCCCAAAGAAAAACCCTAGCCACCATAAGCCGCCATTGGAGAAGAAGCTTGGAGAGAGAAGAAATTCTGCAGAAAAGCTTCATTAAACCTACACCAAACTCAGAGACAATCAAGGCAAGTGACTTAATTACATTTAATTTCAGAGAATGTTCTTTCCATGTTAGAAAATTCAAATTTATGTTTGTTCTTGGTGAAATATGAAAACCCATGTAGTTTAGAACATAGAACTTGAAAATCTTGAGGAGAATTGCATGTAGAATGATAGGTAGATGATTATTCTCATGATATTTGTGATTGGAAGAAATTAAAACGGATTTAGATTGGATTAATTCATGATTCAAAAAGTTAGGGTTCATGTTCTTGATAATTAGGGAAAAAGTTTAGAGATTTGTAAATTTGGTTAATGTTAGGATGGATTAATCCTTTAAAACGTGTTAGGATGTGATTATAATATGTTTAGGATTGTTTAAAGACCTTTAAACGATTGTTGGGACTTAGTTTAGAAGAGATTTGAGGAGTAAAAATGGTGAAAAACGAGTTTTAGGAAAATCTGGGACGAAACTGGCAGGTCGTTAGAAGCCCCTGCCCAGGTCGTTTGAACGAACTCGTTCGAACGAGCTTCTAACGAATTGACCAGTCGCTTCTAACGAAAGGGATCTTCGTTCGATAATCTCGTTCGAACGAGATATCGTTAGAAGGTACAGTTCGTTCGAACGAACTGGAATCTCGTTCGAACAGTCTCGTTCGAACGAGACTTCTAACGAGTTGACAGAGGAATCTCGTTCGAATAGTCTCGTTCGAACGAGACTTCTAACGAGTTGACAGTCTGGGTCTTTTTGGACTGTTTTAATTTTTGGAGTCCCGTAAACTTGTTCAAGGATATAGATAACATTCCGATGTTGATGTAATGATAGAATTGGGACTTTTGGGTATTTATGAGAAGGAAATTATATACGAGAGTTAAATTAATTGGACGGTTTGGGTTGAGACGTGAGTGTCTACTACGACGTGAGTAAATTATGGCGCGTATGATTATAAATCGGAATGGTATAAATAGTAATAAATTATAAGTTAGTACGAGAATGCGATATGTACTACGATTAAACTACGGGATTACTAAGATGTGTGTTTACTTAGTATTGGTATATGAATTGTGTGTATGACATACCTACCATACTTGCTATCACGGGAGGTTTGCGTTCGCTTAGGGCCCTCTAATCCTTGTGTTGCCCGGATTTAGACTGGTTACCTTGATGAACATAGGTCATAGAAAGACTTATTGGGATATTAATAAGTCCGCTGATCGTAGGAGCGTAGGTATGTGCGTGACCTATGTGATGTGACTGTGTTCGCCTCCATTATTTGTGATGTTGTTATCTGTGAACTATTCCTGAGAGATTCGGAATATGTAATCCTTATGTACGTGATGTACCGGTATGGATAGCAGAGTATGTGTGCACCGCAGCTTAGTTCTCGGGGTGCTTGTATTGCATATTTATGTTGTGATTAATATACACTTAATTAATGGGAATCTTCATGTTAATGCTATGAAAATAAGTACGGTATTGCTTCGAGAAACATAACGAGTTAGCTGATTGTGAAATATATTGCATATTGAGCATCTGAGTATACGTTAAACCCCTACTTAATTACGAGCGTTATAATGTTAATAGAACCGAGTAATAAGGGTAGGACCTATGGCAGTCTAGCTAGATAGAATAGCACTTAGCTAGTGGTTTGTATCGTTATAGATGGGTACTTACGTTAGGAGTGCACAGTTAGACGAGAGGTGAGAATATCATGTGAGTGCACGTCCTAACATGTACTTTGCATTTAATGTTTTAAATGTTTTTAAAGCACTTGCAGGTTTTTAAAATATAACTCCACATTCGGGCTCTGACCCGTTTGCTTTTCAAATCTACTTTTCTTGTAAAACCATTTTAGGTGCCCAGCCACAAGGACACCATGCATAGGATACTCATTCAGGTGACGAGCTGTAGCTGTTTGTGGAAGCTACAGGGATTTGCTTGTAGACGCTTCTATCGCTTGGATTCCAGATTCATTATCTATCAGTTGTAGGGCATGTTGCCCATTTCTATTAGAGTTACATTTCCATTACAGTTTTCAGACTTTGGCATGTACTGTTTTAGTTTTCGGTTTACTTATTTCAGTTGTGGGATTGTAGTGAGGAAGTTTTCCTCCAGACTTTATTTACGTTATGTGATGGTTATTCTATCTACTTCATTATGGTGAATGGTGTTATTACTCTTTATTACACTTGTTGCATATTAATCAGACTTTAAATAAAATTTGGCACTTACTTTTTAAATACTAGGTGGTTAGTAATAATAAAAATGTTTTCGACAGTGATGCTATTAACTGAGCCAACTTGGCATTTTGAATTAATTTAATAAAGGAGTAGCTACCCGGTATTTAATTAGTCGGGGTGTCACACTCCACCCTTAGATTTTGCACATGAAAAAATGGAAAAACTTTGTTAAAGTAAAATGCGATCCCATATATGTTTCTTGACCTCCATTATGAATAAAAATATGACCTTAACATTAATGGACTAACTCCCAAAATGCGCATAAGGGTGATTCCCCCTTTGAATATGTGGGCCCATAAAATTGTACGAGTATCCTTTAGAACATAGTATAAAGAAATTACGTTATTGTTTCTCTAACACAATTGTGATACTTTCATATGGAGACATGAGAACATTCTATTCATGGATGTCTAGGTAGCCGTTCCTCATTTTAACATCCATCCATCCTTTAAGTCAATCAATCACAAAAAATAAATGTTAAGATCAAAACTCAACCAAGAAATAAATGTTGAAGTGGGAAACCTGATGCATGACTAGCTTGTTCGAGAAGTGATGTATCCCAAATAGATTTTAATACTATTATGGATCAAAATCATAATGGAAAATGGAGGCTGTGCGTGGATGAACAAAACATGTTTAGAGAACTATTGTTAACTCCCAATAATAAGTCCACGTGTGGATTCCGTTGTGGATCATATACACAAGCATATGGGAGATAAAGAGAAAATTTGATTTTTCATAAATAAATGGATGTATTGCTTTCTGGTCATAACGTTCAGACTGAAGAATGTGGGAGTCACTTATTATAGGGTGGTAAAAGCCATATTTGTTAAACAAATATGCCAAAAAATATTTTTTCACGTGGCTAATGTACTTTTTAAAAGAATAAACCCAAAAGACCACATATCGAACCTCGAGGATATATTTCGCACACAAAACATGCATAGAATGAGGTTGAATCCGTCCAAATGTGCCTTTCGGGTATCATTTGGTTAGTTATTGGGCTTCATCATAATGTGTCGAGGAATTGATGCCAACCCAGGAAAATCCTGTTTAATTAACACGATGACACTTAAGACAATCAAATAGGTAAGAATTCGTTTTAGATTTCATCAAAAAATTCAATCAAAAAGTGGGTGAGATTATGGTAAAAATTTTAACTTGTCAAAAATTCATATTTATACCATTTTTACATATTACCTTATCTCAATGATTTTTTAATTGATTTTTCTTATGAAAAAAATTGGAGATGGTATTCTCACACTGGATATCATATACATGATGTTTCATCAAAAAATTCATTTTTTTTACTACTTAAAAAAAATTGTATGTACCGGGAACTGCGCTATAAGGAGTATTTACAGGAGGGGGCCCATCTATATGTGTGTGTGTGTGTGTGTGTGAGGATACGCAGAGAGAGAGAGAGAGAGAGAGAGAGAGAGTCTCTTGTGAGGTCCTTAAATAATGACTTCGTGTGTAATTTTTTTTTATAAACAAACAGTTTTGGGGCTATTTTTGTTTTGTATTTAAACATTTAAGGAAACCCCACAAAACAAATTCAGCTCAAAATAATGTTTTTGTAATTTTAAAAAAATCGATCAAAATATGTAAGTTTTTAAGTTACTTAAAAACACACATATTTTGACCAATTTTTTAAAATGGGAAAAAATTATTTAGGGTTGATATTTTGTGGGTTTCCCTGAAATGTTTAAATACCATAAAAAAATTAACTCAATTTTTTTTACTATTTTAACACAAATGGTCTGCATGGGTGGTATGTATAAGTGGTATATACAGGAGCTTGCCTCCCTCTCTCTCTCTCTCTCTCTCTCTTATATATATATATATATATATATATATATATATATATATATATATATATATATATATATATATATATATATATATACACACACACACACACACACACACACACACAAACACCCCACCTGTAAAGTCCACCCACGTGGACCATTTTTTTAAAAATAGTTAAAAAAATAATTTTGAATTATTTTTTTGTGTGGAATTTTAACATTTTAGGGAACACCACAAAAAAATCATCTCAAAATAATTTTATTTTGCTATTTAAAAAAATAGGTCAAATATGACAGTTTTTAAGCATTTTGAGCTAATTGTTTTTGTGGAGTTCACTGAAATGTTTAAATACCACACAAAAAATCAACATAAAATTATATTTTTTACTATTTTTAAAAAATGGTCTACATAGGTGGACCTTATAGGTGATATGTATGAGAGCTTCTCTCTCTCTCTCTCTCTCTCTATATATATATATATATATATATATATATATATATATATAATAAAGTAGAAAACTTATGTATGTCATAAGCTTGAAGTATGATGTCATCTTTGTGAATTTTTTTGCCCTTGCATATTTAGATTCCCCCTCTTTTTCATCTCATTAGTTTATTCTCCCTCCTTTGCTTTAATTCAAACACAAGGTTATTTTGGTAAACATACATCGTCCCACTTTAAACCATACTTCATTCTCAAACTCACGCACGCGACCACCTCTTTCTCACCCTTTCTAACCCTACCCCCAAACCCAAATCCTCATTCTCCAACTCGGACGAACTAATGAACAAACCAAATGTAATATGAGTTTGAGATGGTTTTGTTCGAATTGTACAGATCTTATAGGTCTTTTGTTTATTCAGATTCTAGGGTTTTGCAATAGATTATATGAATTATTCCTTATTTATTTAATTATATTTCATGTCTATTATAGTGGTGCGTAACTGACAGTTTTTTTTGTTCATGTAACCAGTAAAGTGTAGGCTCACAATCGTGTGTTAAAGCACCAACAATATCAAAACTCCACCAATCATCATCGTTGCGTAAAGTAATTGATCTCGCTCACTCTCTTCTAATCTAGGGATTTATTTTAAACTTTGAAATCAGATTTCATATCTAGAGTATTTTGACTTTGAAAAACATCAATGTAACGGAGTTTATGTTATCTGTCATTACTTCTTTATTTTTAATACATTTATGCTCTGTTTTTTTAGGCTGGATGTTAAGATTTGCAAGTGAACACCACAACTTTGGGCAGAAATCTCACATTTGTATATTTATGATATTTCAGATATTGTGGGTGAGGATACCTACAGGAGCTGAAGACATAATATTCAAGATGTATGCTTATATTCAGTTTTTATTTGTTTATTTTTAAAATTTCAGACTGACCATGAACTATTTTGTTCCTATAGGAATCAATGACTCCCAAAAGGTAATTATCTCTAATTCATTTTGTGTGTTTGGTTGTCTCGTAGTGTGATTGTCCCTTTTCATTATTGTTTGGTTTAGATTTAGCAGTTCAATTTTGGTTTATCATGCATTTGACTTTAGTTTCTTCTTAGCTCTGTATGGCTTATAATTATAACAGGGTTTCTTGTTTGGAACTTATTAATCATTTGAAAATGTCTAATCATTTATGGTATGCCATTATGTAAACTTATGGAGTAGGAGTATTCAAATGATTCTTTTATTTATACTCATTGCTTTAAAGTTTGTTGTAAGGTGGTGATAATACACAAATATTGCGTATTTCATCCTCCGAACCTACGCATTTTAGCCCCCTTGGGTGCCTTAATCTCTATATTTAATCCCGTTAACCATACAACCTTGGTTTATATTGTTAACATGCTATATGAGGTATAATTGGGCTTTTATAGGTATTTAGGTACTAAGTATGAAGTTCGGAGGCATTCCGGTGAAGTTCCATACGAAATCGCACTTTCAAGGGCATTTTAGTCTTTTCACAGCTTAGGCACCTAGCCCAACAACTCATGGAAGTTGTATCCCTCCTCGCTAGCTTCGCGTGGCCGCAAACGGTGCGCGATTCCGAGTCCGTATGAAGGAGTTACAATGATTTTAGTGGAAAGAAAAACAAGGAGGAGAAAGAGGAGGAGAAAAGAGAAGAAAAGAATGCAGAAGCTGCTGCTTGTCTCCCCCTGCTTGATCGATCGATCGACCATTTTGTTCCATCAATCGATCCTTCTCTGCAGCTGAAAATTGGCCTTGATCGATCGATCGACCCTTTTTGTCGATCGATCGATCCCCTGTTTTTAGGTGATATTTTGGCATTTCTTTTCTTTTCTCTTTTCTTTTCTAATTTAATTCCAACTTAGTATATATAGCAATTTTTTTGTAATAAACGGAGGTGAACGATTTTAGGTTAGTTTAGCTTAGGGTTCTGGGGTTTTTGGAGAGTTCTTCCTTATTTCTCGTTGGATTGGCACCTAATTGGGTTGTAAGTTGCACTATTCATCTCCCCTACCATTTAATAAAGATGTATTTCTTCATTTCTTGCTTTCTAGTGTAATTTACATGCTTTCTAATTTAGGTTTACATGCTTTGATTACTTGCTTTCTAGTTTAGATTTATCGTGTTTCTTTACCGCTTTATTTATCGCGTTTTTATCATGATTTCGAGGTAATTTAAATTAGGTTATGTTTGAATGGAACTCACTTGGGTTAACACGTTGCTTTGCTTTGGTGATGGTGTTTACAGGTTTATTTTGGGTACGTTGTCCTAGTTATTACGCCTAGGAGATTTGATGGGGCATATCATGTATCTCCCGTGCTTACGACCTTTCGCGCGTAATTTTCGAGATATTTGTTGATGCCAAAATCATATTAGGCTTTTATGCGGATTTAAGGGCGTGACAACCCTTAGTTCAATTTACTGTCGAAACGAGACGCATTCTAAATAACTCATCGATCCATGTAACTATTTTATACAAATTAACTCAGGTGAGGGATATTCGACGCAACTAATAGTTTTATGCGCTTTCTTAATCTAGTTTCAATACCTTGCCTAGTTAATCATTTCCCTTTTATGCATCTTTTCCTTTTTAGTTTGTAATTCATCTTTTACACTTTTATTTTGGAATATTAAATCATCTAAATTCTAACAACTCGTCTCTGTGGATTTTTGATACCCGACTTACCACTCTACTTGCCCCGTAAGTGTAGTTGTAATTTAGGTTTGTTTGTATAGTTACGGTGAGACAGAAAACAACGACTGTGCACTTTACACGCGGACACCTCTTGCGCGCTTATCAAAATGGCACCGTTGGCGGGGACTAGTTTGTTTTAGACTTTATTTGATTTAGTATTTCATAGCAATTTCTTTCTATTTGTATTATTTGCTAACATTTTGCAGGACTTCCACATTTGAGCACTTAGAAATGCTTGAATTTTTTCCGCGCACACTTACTTTGTGGAATCTGCCACTTCGAGCCATTTTTGGGGTAAGCATGTATTATACCAATTCTTTCGGTAATCCTTGTTATAATTCTCAAAATTCTCGCAAACCTATGACTTTCTGTGAATACTTAGAATCCCAAAATATACCAAAATCAAATATGACTTTGGGTGAGTATAACGAAAGTCAAAATCTAGGTTATTGGAATTTTGATGATGATGATAATGATTTTGGGCCTTTACCTCCTTATAATAGGAATTTTGAAACGAATTCTAATAATTTTCAAAATTCCTATAATAATGAGTTTTCGTTTAAGTCCGATGGTAATTTTCAAAGTTCCCATTTTCATGGATCCGTATCTCGACCCATGACATTCGGTGAGGGTCTGCGTATGTATGAAAATGAGAAAATTGAAAATCGTTATCGGGAAGAAAATTGTTCGTGGAAACATGAGTTGGATTTATTATTTGAGTCCGACGACGATTTTGCATCCAAGGCTTTCGAGGTCGAAGAATGTTTTGAACCAAATGAGGTACTGGTGCCTACTTTGGAACAAGCCATTCTAGACTTTGCCCATTGCGTAATAGATACTGAAAGCGAGGATGATAATGACGTAATATCCATTTGCAATGAAATGATTTCTTCTTTGGCTCCCAAAGAAGAACATTTCATTGAAAATGATATTATTTCCTTCGAAACTCAAACTTCATGCGATGATGATTCATCTCATGAGTTTGAATTTCTTTCATCCCCATTTTCATTCTCTATTATCCCACCGTCTCAAGTACCCGATGATTCGGTTTCAAACTTTAATGTTTTAAACCCTATCGCCGATGAGGGGTACTTGCTCCAGTCGCCCTCCACTATCGCATCTTTACCTTTGTGTGCGCTGCCTCCCATTCCAACTTTAAAATCATTGGGAGGAATATTCGTCTTTTCTCGGTCCCCACTACTTTTTGTCACCTGTGCAATCCAAACCCCCCATCGTCCCTCCAAAATTTTTA
This sequence comes from Sambucus nigra, assembly GCA_949130495.1. Taxonomy (NCBI): domain Eukaryota; kingdom Viridiplantae; phylum Streptophyta; class Magnoliopsida; order Dipsacales; family Adoxaceae; genus Sambucus; species Sambucus nigra. The sequence goes on from OX422215.1 coordinate 397,004,697, forward strand.
ATTGACTACGGTTCCTTTCTTACGCCTTACACATGCCTTCCATTGTTCAAACATAATTCATATTTTTCGGAAGGCATGCTTGTATGTGAAGGTACACCAGTTATCCTCCAAAGTCAAATCATTTTCACGGTGGACCCTCAACTATTTAGACTTCGAGTGTATAATTAGTGTGAGGCCTAAATAGTAGGTTGTATATAGTTAGCTTTTTGTTTTTTCTTTCCTTTTTAACTTAGTCTATTGTAATTAGTTAAATTTTTATGATTTGTTTTTGCTATGCTCGGTACTAACTTGTTTTGTAGATTCTTTGGACTTGTTCTTATGGGGATCGCTCCACTTTTGGGTAATATCGCTATTTTCCTCTCTTTGACTTAGTTCTTAATTAACATTGAGGACAATGTCAAGTTTTAAGTTAGGGGGTGTGGGATATTCTATCCATTTCTTTATTTAGTCGATATTTTTGCTGATATGTTAGTTACTTAGTATGCTTTTCTTAGAAAATTCAAAAATTTCAAAAAGATTTTCTTTCTTTTTTCTCTTTTTTGGACTTTTTCCCTTTGTTACCGATGGTAAATTTCAATAATTGCCCGATCCAATAGACAACCCAATGATGCATGTTCTCGATTTTAGAAGTTATTAGTCTTTAGTATCCATTATGGATATTGTGAATAACTTCATGAATTAAACTTTAATCCCATGAGCACATGCACTTTTATTGCTATATTGATTTGGTTTAAGATTTTTATAACTCGGTAATCTTTTATTGCATTGTATATACTTACACCGAGTAAGCTTTGTACCTTTCGTCGTTTGTGAGTGTATACACTATTCTTCTCATTGAAAACGTTGAATTCGTTGTAATATCACTATTCTTTCATTTGATCGTTCATTAATTGAGTTCATACTTGAAATGTGTTACTTGATCATGATTTTCGTATATTGTTTTGATTTGAGAATTGTGTAAACTTTTGGAAATGATCATAGGCATTCTTTATTATATCACCCATATTAGCCTTGACCTCACCCTTATATGTTTACCCTCGCTTACACCTTTGAGCCTAAATATAGCCTTTCATTTCATAACCCCAAATCCCATAACAAACTCTACATTTGAGTTTTAAACTATACATACACTTTCCATACCTTTGTTTGGAATGTTACTTGGGATTGAATGTTGTTGTTGTGATCTCGGTTGCAATTTAGGCATATGAGAGTTTGATAAGTAAAGAAAAAGAAAGTAGTCAAAAACAGATGAAAAAGAGAAATCAAAAAAGAAAAATAAAACAAAAGAGAAAATGAGAAAAAGAGAAAAAGAAGAAAAGAAAAAGAAAGACAAAGTTGTAAATGTTGTATATAGTTCAATAAGCTTTGATTACTCTCTCCGATGATATATCTAATGTCATTTGGGAACTTGTTTTCCAATTTTGATATTACCCGCATTCTCCCATTATCCCGAGTTTTCATTCCGAACACTTTGAATCCGTACATACATTCCTTCATTTCATACCCTAGCCTAGCCTACATCATAACCCTATACAAGTCCTATGTGATCTTAGGTTGATGTAATTTAAATGTCATAATAGTTTTGATAATCTGTGAAAATACAATTCGCCTCCTTTAATGTGCGGTATCTTTCATTGAGATTACAGTTTTAAAGTTTATATATAGCGTCCTTCATTTGTGACATGTGCGCGGCTTAGTTTCCATTTCCATTTACTCTTTAGCCCCCATGTTCCGTGTGTTACCTCCCTATTTCGAGTGAAATCACTTGATGAGTGTAATACCCGTGAGGATTGAATGTATGCATTCTTTAACTTTTAGTATCCAATTTATAAGTTTTTGCCAAATCATGCTTTGCATGTGCTCGTCCCCCTCCCACATTTTAAGGTTTCAATTCTATGAGGTGCATTCTATAATGTTAATGATTTGGACTTTTGTTTGAATTCATTCAATGTGCTAATAATGTGTATGAAATCCTTTTCGCTATTGTTGGCCTTGTCGCACGTTGGGTTGGGCATATTTTGAGGAAACCATGTGATGTTTGTGGGTACCATCCCTGAAAACCCTCACGAGACGACACTCGTCCACTAGGGTGACCTAGGGGTTTAACGACTTATTGCATATGCTAAATGCAATCGAATCGCCCGCGAATGTGGCATTTTTCTTTTATAACATACTTTTCTACTATTGTAATACCCCGTATTTTTTTTGCTTTTAAATTTAGGGATTTATTAAATTTAATTGAGAAAAATTAATTTAATATTAATCCGGAAATTTGTTTTAAATGTTACTAGCATGACGAGAGTTAGTAATTATTGGAAAATTATTGATTTGTTAAATATTACTTATTGAGTAGAGTAATATGTTGGATTGATTTTATTAAAATTGTCACGAGGGAATAATATGACAATTATGAAAATTAAGTCAGGACGCGCCTGTGTCGTGTCGGGACTAAATTATTATTATTAAAAGTGAATAAATTATAAGTCTCCCATATGGTCATTTCGAGTGCGCCAATGTGTCCGAAAGGGTCTAGATAGTCAAAATAATGTACCCGAGGGTTTAGTTTGGGTCTCGGGGCATTTTTAAGCCCAATTGGCATCCCGGGAGGGTATTATAGACATTTTACATTTTTGGGTAATTAAACCCACGAATTTCCTAAGGATAAATCATCCTTTAGGAGTTTCCTACTTGGGTTAACAAAAACAAAAGCAAAGAACGACCATTAGAGAAGGGGTTGGAGATCTTCCCAAGCAACTCAAGGCCAAGGGCTCGACCGTTTACACCGCCACCACCGCTAAAGCGTAGATCGCACGACAAGGAATGCAACCATACCACTTTTGTCCACAATTTAGAAACCCAAATTCCAGGCAAGTATCTATCTCGCTTTCTTTTTAGTTAATGTCTCAATCAAGTTAGTCTAGGGTTATTTAGAACTTGTTTCATGAAAGAAAGTATAGTTTTGAGACTTAAAATCACATGTTGTAGAAGAAGTAATCATATTCTGGACATCTAAATCGCATGTTGAGGTTAAACCACGAATTTGTATGGATTTAGAAGTAGGAAATATGGAAAATAATTGGAAGAATTGAAAGAAAAAAGAAAAATTAGGGTTCTTGAAGTTCAGGTAAATTTTACCCATTTAAATGTTGAAATTAATGAAGTGGGACATATTTTACGTAGAAAATCATGTGTTCTGGTATAATGTACTTGTAGTAACGTTGGTTGGGAGTTTGGGAATGATATATGGAGATTTGGTTGAGGTTGGAGAGGTAAACCCGTAACTGGGTTAATGCAGTTTTCGTCATAACTGCTTGATCGATCGATCGACCTAAGAACATCGATCGATCGATGATCGATCGATCGACCCCATTTACTCGATCGATCAACCCCTCTTGGAAAACTCCATATTCCCCTTATGTTGGTTTAATATGATTAAAATGCGTAGTAACCCTTGATTATTATTGTTAGATCATAATGGGATATAAATAGGACCAGTAGGGTCTAGGTGACCAAGCATAAATTCTTCAGAATTTAGCTCCTTAATTTAGTGATTTTAATATCTCGAACAATGTAATTGAGCCATTTTTATGCCATATCACTCCATTGTTTATTCCTAACAACTTTCCCTAGTTTTTGTATAAGTTGGATGAAGTTTTCAGGAAAGGAATGCAAGAAAGAATCCAAAAAGAAAAGAAAAGATGCAAGCAAGAAATGTCTAAGGGCAAAAGTGTAATTCCATTCAGAATTCGAAAGTGACACCAAAAGGGAAGTTGAAGAGAATGAGTTCACAAGAGCATAGGAAGAAACGGCATCTAAATCGGAGGTCTAGATAAGAAGATATGGCCAGTCAAAGCTGCAAGAAAAAAGTCAAAGAAGAAGAAATTCGGACCGATCCGGGTAGGAGTCGGACCGATCCGATCTGCCCAAGTCCAGTGCACCCCGGATGGATGGCAAACCGATGGAAGCAATAATCGAACCGATCCGGACACTATCGGACCGATCCGATTAAGACCTGGACCGATCCGGGTATGCGAAAGCCTGGCATTAATTTGCCATTTATTGTGCAGATTTGATGAGTGCGTAGCTGTGAATCTTGTTCCACAAGCATTGGAGACCGACTTTGGATGATTTGTGCTATAAAAAGCCAAGTTCTACATCATTTCTAGGAGGCTAGGGTTAGGAATTTTAGAGAGAGTTTTTAGATCAGATTTTTAGGTCAAATTTCCATTTCCTTCAAGACTTGTATGAACCCTAGTTTGTATTCTGAATCTCAATTCCGTTTTTGTGCTGAATTCAAGTAATATCATTCTATTCTCTTTTGCTTTAATTTTTGCAAGGTTCTTACAATGTTCTGCAGTTTCATAATTTCATATGTGAATTTGTTTTTCAACCAAATCATGAGTAGCTAATTTCTCAAGGGTTGGGGTACATGAACTCAATCCAAGGCAAATTATTTGTATGGAAAATTAGAAAATAAATGAAAATGTTGGTTGAATCGTGAATGAAAATCATATATGCATTGTCATATCTTTTAATCTCTCTTGCCCTAGGTACTTGGGATGTTTAAGAATGCTTTGTATGTATAATTTGTCGTTCACTGCTTTATATTGATCTTTGATTTCATATGGTGCGGGCTTGATCCTCATATATGTAATGCTTAGAGATTATAAGGACTGGATTTAATCAAGAATTTTGATTTATAATTCTAGTATTCTAAAGGATAATTTGTTAAGGATTGAGGGATTGTACCCTACCTTAATTTTCTCTAAATTGTTAAACCCAAATTTTGTTGTTAATTTCCATTTGTTTTTCATAAGTAAAGTTTTAGAAATTTTCTCAAAAATCAATCATCTTTTTATTTCTTTTGAGAAATCATTTCAAGGTTTGGTAATTTTTCTTGTTATTGTTTGGCAATTTTGATCCCTGTGGAGACGATCCCGACTTACTGGGTTATTACTTGAGCGACAAGGCTTGCACTTGAGCCTAGATAAATACCCACTTTTGAGACAAATATTAAGTCGCGTCAAGTTTTTGGCGCCGTTGCCGGGGATCCAAAATTGTTAAATTTTCAAGAAAGTTATTGTTATCTACAAGTGATTTCATAAAAAAAAAAAAAAAAAATAATTTTCATTTTTTCTCTTGTGTGCTTATATGCAGAATTCATCTCCCACCGAAATTCACGAAAATCCTATTGCCGAAGCCGAATCTGAAAATTCTGAGTCTTTGCCATTTTGGGTTCCACCCCCTTCGCCTAATAATTCCATCACAAGTCGTTCTTTGAGTCAAACCTTGAGTGAGAATTCTGAACCTTTCGGTAGCGATATGTCGGATCATGGTAGTGTCGGTGTTGGTGCTGGAGAGGATGATGCACCCTATCTTCCCATGAAAGATCTTTTATTTCCGGAGAGAACTGCTACCCCTGGTTGCATTTTATTCCCATATAATGCCGGTCAGTTCCACTTTAGGAATGGAATGATCCAAATTCTTCCTACATTTCATGGGATGGATTCGGAAAAACCATATCTCCATATTAGAGAGTTTGAAGATACGTGTGAGACATTTGGAGACCAAACTTGTCCACAAGAAGTAATCCGGTTAAAGCTCTTTCCTTTTTCCTTAAAGGATAAAGCGAAAACTTGGTTATGGTCCCTTCCCCCAAATTCTGTTTTATCCTGGAGAGATATGCAAAACAAGTTTATCTCAAAATTTTTTCCACAACACAAAACCAATTCTGTTAAAGCTCAAATTCAAGCTTTTCGTCAAAATGAGAATGAGGCTTTTGATAAGTGTTGGGAGAGATATCAGGAGTTAGTTAATGCGTGCCCCCAACATGGTTTTGAACCTCATCATCTGATTTCATTTTTCCATCGAGGCCTTACTGTAGCGTCAAAACAACTTGTTCAAACCATGTGTGAGAGACCTTTTTGGGAGTTAAGTACGAGCGATGCTGAGGCTCATTTAAAATATGTGGCGGAAACTACCCAAGCATGGGATACTTCTGATCCCAATAGTCAAAATAGAAATCGACAAGTGTCCAACTTGCCTGCTGCGTCCGGTATTTATCACTTGGACAAGGACACTTTGTTGGATAGAAAATTTGACCAATTGGAGAAGAATTTCAGAGATATGCTAGATATGCGATTGAGAGATGCGTCTGGACCCGTACATGCCGGAAATGAGAAGGTTTGTGCCATTTGTAATGCAGGCCATTCTATAGAAGGATGTCCTACTATTCCTGCATACAAGGCCATGTACACTGAACAGGTTGATGCAATAAGAGGTTATCGAGGAAATTATAATGCTCAGCAAGGGAATGCATATAATCAATCGTGGAGTAATCCCGGGTTCAATTATGGACAACCCCAAGGTGGGATGGTTCCTAACCCACAGATGACTCTACCACAACCCCCTCAATTTCAGCAGGTGGCAAATCCTGGGCCTTATGTACCTCCACCTAGGAGATCTCTTGAAGATAATTTCAATCAATTCATCCAATCCCAAAAAGAGAGAGATGCTAAATTTGAGCGAATGTTCGCTGAAATGCATACTAACATCTCTAGGTTGCAGTCTGCGGTGAATACTCAAGAGAAGGGTAAACTTCCAGCCCAAGGCCAAAGACCACCTCTTCAAGGTCAAACCACGGTTTGATCCACATCATCAGATTTGCAAGAACAATGTCAAGCTGTTACTACTCTTCGTAGTGGCCGCGTAATTGATCTAGCACCTAAATTGCCAAAGGTGAATGATGATGGAGTGGAACCCGAGATTGTGAAGAAATCTGAAATTTCCGAGTCTGAAGAACCTTACTTAGAAAAAGAATTGAAAGATGCAGAAGTTGAGCCTGATATTGAAGTCAAGTCGCCTACTGCTGCTCCATTTCCTCAACGCTTAGAGTCACCCCAGAAAGGTGCTTCGCGTATCGAGGTGATGGATGTGTTGAAGCAAGTAAAATTGAACTTGCCGTTCCTTGATGCTATTCAACAAATTCCAGCTTATGCGAAGGTTATTAAAGATCTTTTGACTGTCAAGAGACGTCTTAAGGTGAAGAAAAACGTTTTCTTGGCACAAAATGTGAGCTCAGTTCTTCTCAATGATCTTCCACCAAAATTCAAAGATCCAGGTTCACCTACCATTTCGTGTATCATTGGAGAAATGAGAGTGGAAAGAGCATTGCTTGATTTAGGTGCGAGTGTAAACATCCTCCCATACTCCATCTATAAGAAGCTTGATTTAGGTGATTTAAAACCTACCCGAATCACTCTACAGTTAGCGGATAGGACATTCAAAGTGCCTCGTGGGATTGTAGAAGACGTGATAGTTCAAGTGGATACGTTCTACTTTCCCATTGATTTTGTTATTTGGGACACCGAGCCTGTTCCCCATATGAGAAATCATGTTCCAATTATATTGGGCCGATCGTTCTTAGCTACCGCTAATGCTTTGATCAATACTCGGAATGGCCAAATGCAACTCACTTTTGGAAACATGACTCTCGAGAAAAATATTTTCAATGTCGCTAACCAAATGGGTGATGAGGATGAGATTCTTGAGGTTGATCTTATTGAAGAAGTGGTTGATGAAAATATTGAAAAAATCATAGGAGGAGATGCTCTGAAAGTGTGCTTAGGGCAAAGTGGTGCTCAAATGAGTGATTATACTGAGTTTGAGAGAGAGGTGGAAGAGTTAAAAATGTGGTTACAAGAGGAAGAGAGTTTTGAGAGTTTGAGAGCGGTTGACTGGATTTCTAGGTATGAAGAATTGCCTCCGAGGGAGACACCCATGGTTCCCTCTGAACATAGATTTCCTAGTCTTGAGTTGAAGAAACTACCTTCCCATGTCAAATATGCCTTTTTAGGCGAGAATGATACATTTCCTGTTGTTGTGTCTTCCCATCTAGAAAAAGGGCAAGAAGGTATGTTATTAGATGTGTTGAGAAAGCATAGAAGTGCTTTTGGTTGGACCATAGCAGATTTGAAGGGTATAAGTCCTTTGATTTGTACCCATAAAATCCATCTTGAGGAAGAAGTGAAGCCCTCGCGTGAGATGCAAAGGCGATTAAATCCAACCATGAAAGATGTTGTAAGAGCGGAAATAATAAAATTGCTAGATGCTGGAATTATATATCCCATTTCGGATAGTAAATGGGTGAGCCCAATTCAGGTCGTTCCAAAAAAATCAGGGATGACTGTGGTTGAAAATGTAAAGGGAGAATTAATACCTCAACGCACCACCACCGGGTGGCGTGTTTGCATTGACTATCGAAAGCTCAATGCCGGAACTCGAAAGGATCATTTTCCCTTACCATTTATCGATCAAGTTATTGAACGAGTAGCGGGCCATCCTTACTATTGTTTCTTAGATGGGTATTCCGGTTATAACCAGATTGAAGTGGATGTTCTTGATCAAGAGAAGACGACTTTTACATGTCCTTTTGGTACGTTTTCCTATAAACGTATTCCATTTGGGTTATGTAATGCGCCAGCTACTTTTCAAAGGTGCATGTTAAGTCTCTTTAGCGACATGATTGAAAAAGTTCTTGAGGTGTTCATGGACGGTTTCAGCGTTTCCGGTTCATCTTTTGACCATTGTTTAGCTAATCTTGAGAGAGTTCTAATCCGATGTGTGGAAAACGACTTGGTCCTCAATTGGGAAAAATGCCATTTCATGGTTACCGAGGGTGTAGTCTTGGGCCACATAGTCTCATCTAGGGGAATTGAAGTTGATCGAGCAAAAATTGAAGTAATAGCTGAGTTACCCCCGCCAAAATCACTTAAAGATGTGAGGTCCTTTCTAGGCCATGCTGGATTTTATAGGAGGTTTATCAAAGACTTTAGCGCCATCGCTAGACCTTTGAGTAATCTTCTCATGAAGGACACTCCATTTGAGTGGAGTAAAGCATGTCAAGAAGCATTTGATAAACTCAAAAGCATTCTTATTTCTGCACCTATCATGCAAGCTCCGGATTGGTCGCTTCCCTTTGAGCTTATGTGTGATGCAAGTGATTACGCGATTGGGGCTGTTCTTGGACAGAGGAAAGACAAGAAAGCTCATGTTATTTACTATGCTATCCGAACATTATCTGGCCCTCAGCTTAATTACTGTACTACAGAGAAAGATTTGCTAGCAGTCGTTTTTGCTCTCGACAAATTTCGCTCTTACATTGTTGGGTCGCCTATCCTTTGTTTCACTGATCATTCGGCATTGAAATATCTCTTGAGCAAGAAAGATGCCAAACCTCGTTTAATCAGGTGGATCCTACTCCTACAAGAGTTTAATCTCTCGATTCAAGATAAGAAAGCAGTAGAAAACGTTGTTGCTGACCATTTGTCACGACTCTCGTCCTACGTACCTATTGATCCCATTCCCATAGACGAGTATTTTCCGGATGAGAATTTATTTGCTACCTCTTCTCTCCCTTGGTTTGCGGATATAGTCAATTACCTTTTCACCAGAGTTGTTCCCTCTAGTTGGAATCCGCAAGAGAGAAGGAGGTTCATTACTTGGTCACGCATGTTCTTTTATGATGATCCATACTTGTTTAAGTATTGTGCTGACCAAATTATTCGGAGATGTGTACCCGATGAGGAAATCCAAGGGGTGATTCGATTCTGTCATTCGAAAGCATGTGGCGGTCATTTCTCTAAAAATAAAACTGCTGCGAAAATCCTTCAAAGTGGTCTTTATTGGCCCACAATCTTCCGGGATGTGAATGCTTTTTGTAAGACTTGCGATAGATGCCAAAGAATGGGAGCTATTACTCGCCGTGATATGATGCCATTATCCCCTATTTTAGTCTTGGAGTTGTTTGATTGTTGGGGAATTGACTTCATGGGGCCCTTTCCCCCTTCCTTTGGTTTTCTATACATCCTCGTCGCTGTAGATTATGCCTCAAAATGGGTAGAGGCTATAGCTACAAGGACGAATGACAGCAAGGTGGTGATAAAATTTATTCAAGAAAATATACTTTCTCGCTTTGGTATGCCTAAGGACATAATTAGTGATAATGGAACTCATTTTTGCAATAGGCCGATGGATAAACTAATGCGGAAGTATGGAATTGTCCATAAGGTTAGCACCCCCTATCACCCCCAATCGAATGGCCAAGCCGAGCTTGCTAATAGGGAGATAAAGAATATATTGGAGAAGACAGTTGATTCTAATAGGAAAGACTGGTCTCTTAGATTGACTGATGCTCTCTGGGCTTATAGAACCGCATACAAGAATCCCCTTGGGATGTCCCCATTTCGATTTGTGTATGGCAAAACCTTGTCATCTTCCGGTTGAAATCGAACACAAAGCGTATTGGGCTATCAAAAGGGTGAACTTCAAAATGGATAAAGCCGGTGAAACACGTAAACTTCAGTTGAATGAGTTGGAAGAAATGCGCAATGATGCGTATGAAAGTGCCAAAATCTCCAAGGACCGAATGAAACGAGCTCATGACGGAATCATTCGTAAGAAAGAGTTTCATTTGGGAGAGAAAGTAATTCTCTACAACTCGAGGTTGCACTTGTTTCCCGGAAAATTGCGGTCCCGATGGTCTGGTCCTTACATTGTGAAAGAAGTATTTCCCCATGGAGCCATTGAGCTAATAGATAAAAAAGGGGGAAACACTTTTAAAGTCAATGGGCATCGTCTCAAGCCTTATTTTGAAGCCATGGTTAAAGAAGCCGACACAATCTGGTTGTCGGACCCCATTTATGGGGATTGATTGAAAGAAGAGAGTAGGGTCGTCGCACCCCCGACATGTATGGGGGGATTGTTGTACATATGCGTCGTAGGATGTAGTGGTTATAGGTTAGAGTCCGTTCTGAGGGTTGAGAATCTGAAGGGTGCGGGTTGTTTCGTTATCAATGAGTTGCGAGGATAGTTGGAAGTATGTGAGGTTGAAAACTCATCTTTGGAGTGGAGTATGAGCATTGATAGGAGGAGAGAAAGAGAGAAGAAGAATTCTGGAAATCCAGCAACCGGATCGGTCCGGTGAAATAAAAGAACCGATCCGATCATCCGGATCGGTCCGGGGTAAAAAAAGAACCGATCCGGTGAGGCGAATCGGTCCGGCCCAAAACCGGATCGGTCCGATTTTCTGCAGGTTTATATTCCCAAGAGACACACCTCTTCATTTCCACCTCCTCAATCCCCACCCTTTCACTTCACCCAATCCATCCATTCCTTCAAAATTTCGTCCCCCCCATTTCCCACCCATTCATTCCCTCCATTTCACCCACTCATTCCTATAAATACATACCTACACTACCCATTTTCTTCACACCTCCACCTATCTTCTCTCTTATATCTCCATAGCTAACTCCTTCCTCCCTACTAATGGCTGCTCCCCAGAAATATACCTCCATTGAAGTTCTCCCCAACGGAAATGGAGAGTATCGTTCCCGCCAAGAAGCCAATTGGTGCCGAAAGTTTTTCAGCCCTACACGCAAAATCCATATCGAGAGACAAGTGTTATGGGATCAAATGCCTAATTCGGTCACCGCCCTTTTTCTGTCACGGGGCTGATGCCGTTTCTTTAATGAACCATATGAGGCCGTTTGGGAAAATGAAGTTCGTCAGTTTTACGGATCTCTCGTCCGTACGGATGAATTTGAATCCCAAGCCTTTGTGGATTCCATACTTATCCCGTTCTCACTTGATCTCGTGGTGCGAAAACTCGCATCATATGGTGTGCTCACTCCCGATCAGTTTGACTATCCGAGTCCCGATCCCGTCCTCACAAAAGAAGTTTGTATCTCGCGAATCCAACCCGGTGCGGTTTGGAACACCGAGACATTTCCCGTCGGCCGCTTGTCCAACAAGGCACGATTCACTTTCCATATCGTTTGTACCAACATTTTGCAAACTTCTAATGATTCGGCGATGAGGCCTCGCCAAGCCACCATGGTATATCATCTCTTCGACCCGGCGACCGTGATCAATTTGCCCGAACATTTTACACCGATATCCTTTTTGTGGCCTATGATAAAAAGGGCCGCACTCCTCTTCCGTATGGTCGACTCATCACCTCAATGCTTCGAGATGCCGGTATCGCACCACCTCAGGATCTTGTCAAACTTCCTAAACCTTTAGGACAAGAGACCCGCACTCGAAGTGAACGGAAAATTCAGCTCGTCCGTGCTCAGCACGGCGACAATTCTAGTGAGGAAGACGACGACGAAGAGGAGAACGTCGCTGAGGAGGACGTGTAAATAACGGAGGGTGAAGAGGCAGAATATGATGAGACGGCGGATCCGGATTACGTTCCAGAGGATCCGGTCTTGCATGAGCGCGTTCTCTCTCTTGAGACGCGTTTTGACGCACATGTGTCCTCCTACGAGAGAGATATGAGTTTGGTCCTGCGTATGCCGGCCGACTTGTATCGTCTCCAAGCGGGACCCGAGGCCCCTCTTCCTCCCTACTATTATAATCCATATGATCCTTCTGCTCCCATTACTTCCCATCCCCCACCCGCCCCTTAGGATACCCTTCCCTTGTTAGGATTTTTATCCCTATGTTGTAGTTTTGCTTACACAGTTATTTCCACAGTTTGTTTGTAATCTACAGTTTTAATATGATATTGGCATGTTTTATTTATCGCACTCTTTATGATGTCTTCTTTTTATCTCTTATCTATTTGATTGAGGACAATGCAAATCATTGAGTTAGGGGGGATGACAGGTGCGTATTCATAAAACTTCGCTTATATTCATATATATGTAAAAAATAAAAAATTAAAAAAAAAATAATAAATCTGAAAAATTTTGAAAAAACCAAAAATATTTTTCTTCAAAATAAATAAAAATTGGAATTTAAAGTTTTCAAAAATATCACCTTTATTCTATTTAAAGTCTCAAATTGTTAACAATCATAATGCACTAAGCTAAAATTGACCGAAGATGGAAATTGAAAGAAAATTGACGACTTTACGAATATGTGTGGAGATTGATCAAACCCGGTGATATTTCGAGCCTTTGAAATTTTTATGAGTTTTTAAATCAATCCGAGTTTATGATTAACTCAAAGTTCTTTTCAGCGTTTTAATAAGTCATTGATGATCTCAATCCTTTTTTTTGATCGATTATGGGAAATGTGTGAAATGTTGTCTCGAAATTCGTGCTAAATATATCTCTAAACTTAATTAATCTCGAGATGCATATGGTAATCTGATTAGCAATTTGGACAATGAAGTAGCCCCTCGTTTGTTACCCAAAAATATTAGCCATAAAAAGTTGTGAAAAATAAAATTATCCTTTTGCAGCCCACTTTGAGCCAAATAAAATTTTTCCTTTCGTTTGATAACCCGAAAAACCCAAATAGCCCGGAATTGTGAAAATTGAAAAAATTCATCAAGTAAGTCCAAATTGTGCAACAAAAAGGGGCAAGAAAAAAAAATAGATATGCTCAACAAAAATAGCAAGAAAAAAAAAAGAAAAAGAAAAAAATGAAAAAAAAGAAGAGAAAATTGAGCAAATGCCCGAAAAAGCACAAACGGACGTCATAAGGACATTTTCCAATTCCGAACATTCCGTTTATTCCCATTTTTACCCTTTACACCTTTTAACCCAAAAAGTCCTAACCGAGTCCGAATTGCAAAATTGGTTACCGCGTGGAGAGCTAAGACATGAAAAGATAAAATAAGAGATTAAAATGGTGTGAATTAGAGGTGATGTTCCCATTTCCTAATAATTGTACTCCGATGATGAGATATTTTCACCATATATTTCCTTCTTTTCAATTTTGTATGCATGAATTTGTGTCCATTATATTTACTCTTTATATCATGCATACCGAGAGAAAATAGCCATAATCCGAGTGATTCGTTTGTGAGTGCAATCCGTAAGAATTTGAATCAAAACGAATTTTCGGAAAGTAACGTAATGCTCAATCGGTGGAAATTGGAGGTTTAATTTTTGGCTTTGCACACACACACTATGGTTTGAGACAGTTGAATATGAATTTATGGTGATTATTTTTAGAAATGTTTAAATTGTACAATTTTTAAGTATTTTGATATTTATTTGAGTCAATAAAGAATTTTGTGGGTGTATTCATTGCAAACCCTCACGAGAAAAAACTCATCCTACTAGGGTAACCTAGGGGTTTAAAGGCTTGTTGCATACGCTAAATGCAATCGCGTGCCTGCGAAAGTGGAATACTATTTCAATAAAGAAGTTTTCAAGAAATGAATGTTGGTTAGATTCAAATACATTGCCCGGGACGTGCAAAGCCCTAAGTTAGGGGGATTTGACCAAGCATAAATTCTTCAGAATTTAGCTCCTTAATTTAGTGATTTTAATATCTCGAACAATGTAATTGAGCCATTTTTATGCCATATCACTCCATTGTTTATTCCTAACAACTTTCCCTAGTTTTTGTATAAGTTGGATGAAGTTTTCAGGAATGGAATGCAAGAAAGAATCCAAAAAGAAAAGAAAAGATGCAAGCAAGAAATGTCTAAGGGCAAAAGTGTAATTCCATTCAGAATTCGAAAGTGACACCAAAAGGGAAGTTGAAGAGAATGAGTTCACAAGAGCATAGGAAGAAACGGCATCTAAATCGGAGGTCTAGATAAGAAGATATGGCCAGTCAAAGCTGCAAGAAAAAAGTCAAAGAAGAAGAAATTCGGACCGATCCGGGTAGGAGTCGGACCGATCCGATCTGCCCAAGTCCAGTGCACCTCAGATGGATGGCAAACCGATGGAAGCAATAATCGAACCGATCCGGACACTATCGGACCGATCAGGAAGAAAATAAAAGAACCGATGGATATCGGACCGATCCGGTTAAGACCCGGACCGATCCGGGTATGCGAAAGCCTGGCATTAATTTGCCATTTATTGTGCAGATTTGATGAGTGCGTAGCTGTGAATCTTGTTCCACAAGCATTGAAGACCGACTTTGGATGATTTTTGCTATAAAAAGCCAAGTTCTACATCATTTCTAAGAGGCTAGGGTTAGGAATTTTAGAGAGAGTTTTTAGATCAGATTTTTAGGTCAAATTTCCATTTCCTTCAAGACTTGCATGAACCCTAGTTTGTATTCTGAATCTCAATTCCGTTTTTGTGCTGAATTCAAGTAATATCATTCTATTCTCTTTTGCTTTAATTTTTGCAAGGTTCTTACAATGTTCTGCAGTTTCATAATTTCATATGTGAATTTGTTTTTCAACCAAATCATGAGTAGCTAATTTCTCAAGGGTTGGGGTACATGAACTCAATCCAAGGAAAATTATTTGTATGGAAAATTAGAAAATAAATGAAAATGTTGGTTGAATCGTGAATGAAAATCATATATGCATTGTCATATCTTTTAATCTCTCTTGCCCTAGGTACTTGGGATGTTTAAAAATGCTTTGTATGTATAATTTGTCGTTCACCGCTTTATATTGATCTTTGATTTCATATGGTGCGGGCTTGATCCTCATATATGTAATGCTTAGAGATTATAAGGACTGGATTTAATCAAGAATTTTGATTTATAATTCTAGTATTCTAAAGGATAATTTGTTAAGGATTGAGGGATTGTACCCTACCCTAATTTTCTCTAAATTGTTAAACCCAAATTTTGTTGTTAATTTCCATTTGTTTTTCATAAGTAAAGTTTTAGAAATTTTCTCAAAAATCAATCATCTTTTTATTTCTTTTGAGAAATCATTTCAAGGTTTGGTTATTTTTCTTGTTATTATTTGGCAATTTTGATCCATGTGGAGATGATCCCGACTTACCGGGTTATTACTTGAGCGACAAGGCTTGCACTTGAGCCTAGATAAATACGCACTTTTGAGACAAATATTAAGTCGCGTCACTAGGTAAACTTTGTTGAGTGAAAATTTAATGTAAGATGAAATTAAGGGTTAACGGGGAGTTATTCACACATATGAAATCATGCGTACGTTTAATAAAAGGTCGAGACTTGTAAGGAAGTTAGACTAGAAGGTAATTGAGAGTGATTATTGAAATTATACTTAGGGAGTTAGAATACTTCGAGAGACGAGAAGTAGGTATGGAGTAACTTATACATATGAGAATAAAAGTGACAAATCCGTTATGCGAGAGAATAAAGTAAAAATGTGTTAAGAGCGGATAATTCTAATTATGGTTCGTGAGCGCACCTAATTTAGAAATGTGGATATATATATATATATATATATATATATATATATATATATATATATATATATATATATATATATATATGTGTGTGTGTGTGTGTGTGTGTGTGTGTGTGTGTGTGTATGTGTGTTATTGTGCATATATTATGTATACGTATAAAAATCATACTCGAGCTACTTGTTATCACGGGTGTTTCCGTACCCGGACGGTCTTATCTCGATTGGGCCTTTATCGGGTATATTGACCCGTACCCTAGAACATATGATTCCTTGGTACAGGCTCTCTGATTGATAGTCAGATGGTCCTAAGAGACGTGAGGGTATGTGTTGACCTCTTACTGACTTGGAACTATAATTTGCCTCCATTTGTATGTGTTTTATGTTAATACAGTTCGAGAGTGATTCCGAACTAGTATTTCCCTTAATATGTGTAATACGGGGACTTGATAGCAGAGTATGCCAGCACCATAGATTTTATGCGGGGTACCGAATGTATATATATATTATATGAGTGGTTAATATATATATATATACACACTTAAGTATGAGAACTTTCTACTGTGCATAAAAGTAGATAAGTAATGAATAGTTACTCCAATTTTATTATAAGTGTTTGGAAATTTTGTGACATCACTGAATTATTTCAAATAACCAAAGGTATATGAGGACGGTTGATTTTTAGAAATTAATTAAATTAGCCATAGTATATGATGGAACGAAACCTTATGGGGGAAGTTAAGTTAAAATAAACTTATGGGATTAATAGTGCGGTAGGCGTGCACACTAGATGAGAGGTGAGAATTTCTCAATAGAGTTTTGCATAATAACATGGTTGTTACATTAGACGGTAAGCATTTTAAATACTTGCTAAAATAATTTTAAACTGTTTTACAATTGGGCTCTGACCCGTTTCCGGTTCTTTCTTCTCTCTTGCATATATATGTATATAATACAAGTGACCAGCCACATGGGCGTCATGCTTAGATTCTTTGGACCGAACGCGCTGCAGCTTATGTGAGAGTTGCAAGCCATTGCTTAGACGACCTCGTTATTGATTCTACTTCTACTTTTAGTTCTTATTAGTTATGGCATGTGTCGCCCGTTTCTCTATTCAGTTTGTATTTTTGTCAGAGATTTACGTTCCTTTATATTTCCATTAGTTAGTACTCTTTGGGATTTAATTATTGTCAAGATGGTTTTATTTATAGTTTAAACTGGTTTGGTTTTTCTGGATGAATCTAATTCTTGTGTGTTATAATCCATCTTTAGTATATCAGAGTTCTTAAATTGTTAGTTACTTAAAAATGTTTTCATATTTGTATTTAATAAAATGGAAATAAGGTTCTAAATTTTTTTTGACACTTAGCTAAATTATTTAGGGTGTTTAAATTAGAAATTTTATTTTTACGACAGTGACACTAAGAATGAACCAACCGTTCACCTTGATTTTAATTTAATAAAGGACTGATCACCCAATATTTAATTAGGCGGGGTGTCACAGGTGGTATCAGAGCATCAGGTTCTAGTGTCCTTTAGGATCTGTGCGGCTTATTATGCTTCCAGCGTTGCTTTGTTTGATATAGAGCCCTATGTTTAGGATTGTTGGTTTCTATGGTGAGATTCCGTTCTCCAGCTATAACGTATGTATATTAGTGAATTCTAATTGCGTTCGGATATGTGCGTGTGACGAGCGATGAAGGATGTCAGACGAGGGCCGTTGGGAGAAAATCAGGAGGCGGGGCTCAGTCGAGGTTGTAAAGTATATTCGAGGATGATAACCGTAGTCGAGGTCACCCCTATTAGGGAACGAGACTCTAGGACTATAAAGATGGCTAGGACGCAACCTACAAATTTCAAGTGCTGTTATAGTCGAGAGTGAGGAAAAATTTGACCCACCCAACGTGGTGCGCTTGTGAGAGGGTCGAAAGGTAAAATTGAGGAGAGTCATGAGCAAAATTCTAGACATGCAGGAATTGTGTGTGTTACCCAAGGAAGGTAATATATTCAAAGACTTGAAAATATAGTGGAGTGTGGTTAACTAGAAGTGAAAATTTGGGGTAAGATTTTTCTTGAATCAAGGGAGAAAAGTTATAATAGTGGGAGCCAACCACCACCGTTAATAGTGAAAATGTTGAGTCAATAAAAGGACCTTAGGTACAGTTTAATCGCACGTTCTTTCACCAGTTGTTCAGGATAAGATATGAATGTCGTGCTGAACCCATTACAGAAGGGCCGAACAGGGGTCCATTTGTAAATGGATTTAGACTTTTAGCAAATTTTTTATCAGCGGGAGTGGATACTAATGGTAGAGAAGATTTCAAGTGGGAAATCGACTCGTGAGGAAAGATTGTCAACACTTAAGGAGAATTCTATTGGACAGTCGATTCATATGGTGATAATGTCACGCGTCGTCCAAAAACATCTTAACGCTCTTATAAAGGGAGCTAACATAATCGGAAGACTTATTAGTGAGTCTAGATGAAAAGTAGTTAGTAAAACACCGTAAGGGGTAAACCCATTAGGGGGATCATTTAATTGATCCGGGTATCTAAATTCTTACCGAGCAATGGTGAATTCAGTAAGGGTTATTTAAGACAGTAGCACATTCCTTAGGTCTAACAAAGCTAAGGGAAAAATGGGGGTAGCCACCAGGAATTGAGCATACCAAAGTTCGAGAAGGACAATCCTAATATGGTTAGTATGATAGGTGATAAGTGGATCATGTGCAGAGGTATTGTGTGGAAAGTGATTCACATGCGTTAATGTTTTCCTGAAGTGATTAAAGGGACAAGAATAGGACACCTAGTAAAGGAAAATAATTAAAGTAGATTTTGTTTTGGTTTGGATAGACGTGTTACTTCCGGGGACCATTTGTGCAGTCAAGACGATTGGCAAGGTAGTAGTATGAGTTTTATGCTCAGAGGATGAGACGTGTTTTATGTGACACGAGAGAGTCACTATATTTTGTTTATTGCTAGATTAGCATGTGAGACGAGTTAGTGCGTATAACTATAAATATTATTATTATGTGAATATGTTTCCCTAGTGTAGCGCGATTATCTTTAGTGCTAACCGCGGAGGAGTAATGGGTGTGTTAATAGTGTTACATATTTTTATTGAGATTACTCGTTTTAGTGATGCAATATACGAGTATGATATTGTATTGGTTACACCTTTATAGTAATGGTTAGTACAATAGTAGACAGTTATTGTAAGGCTATCAGAGTGGTTTCCTTAGTGCAGCATGTTTTTCTCTGGCGAGACCTTACCTGCGAGAGGGCCGGACTCGCACTTATATTATCTATTTAAGAGACTACAGAGGGAATAGTGGGATCGAGATATTCGATCCCGGTGTGTGTAGGGACTTTGTTGTTATGATTCAATATGTATTGGGTTACTGTTGAGCGAAAAGATTTAACTCATTATTATGCTTAGCGCTCAGTACTTGGTGATAGGAAGAGCGCATTGATATATCTATCCTTTAGAGATGTGAGAGTTAAGAGTTATACCCATATGTTTGGGGATAGGATTTCGAGAATCCCGATGGTATGTATTCGAGGTGTATGGAATGTGATTACCACCAATGCTGAACGATAGTGCAATTGGCGAAATGTTCTCTGTTAAGTGTAATTACGGGAAGAGATATAACTTTTCTGTCAAGAGACGGAATAAAGGGATACATGCTATGGACGGAGGACCTAACTGATCTCGATAACCGACAATTCTAGGTAGTAGTGTATCGGGGGTCCTTGTTTGGATTTCACTTTGAGAGACATACCACGCATGAAACCTAGCGTAAAGTAGGAAATAGGGAGATGTTTGGTCATTAGTCCATGAGTTCGGTACCTCGGTCGTAATAGGAGCAGGTAATTATATATATAATTTGGGGGTTAATTTATGACTTAAGGCCAGTGGAGCCGGTGGTGTGGTAAGAAAGCATTGAAAGTTTTGTCTTATCACCACTAGTTGAGGGGTGAAACGATTATAAAGAGGATTTAAAATTTCAATTACTAGGGTAATTGAGAGTACCCGGGTGTTGTAAGCACGTTGTGAGCACAAGGAAAAGAAAGAATTGAGTGTTATGTGTGAAGCGTATGTGATGCTTACGCTAATATGAACGGTTTATATGGTGTGTGGGCATCCTGGTTAGCTAATGTTAGAATCGTTCGAGTTGTAGGAATGTGGGAATAGACGTGTGGAATACATGTTTGTGGGATTAACAGAATGAAGTGGAGATGGTAGGTCGGATTGAGCGCTGTGTGAAAGACGATAAATCCATATATTTGTATTCAGAGTAGCACACCGAATCTGGTTGGAATGTTGTGGGAAGCCATTTAAAAAGGGGAATTCCATGAGAAGGGTAGAATTCATATTATTATGGAGAACACTCGGAGCGGAGTTGAAATTAGTACAATGTTGAGAACGACTGATGTGTACAAAGAGTGAAGATGTTAGTATGGTATAAAAAGGTCCGAAAGTGCACATCGTGGAGAAAAGTGCATGGGTCAGAAATTTCAGTATACGCAAAGGAAATAAGGGGAGTATTAAGTGCCACTTAATGTGATACATAACAAGTAGAAGCCGATGTTGAGCGGGACATATTGAGTAGTCTCCACAGGCACCAATCATAAATAGAAATCGGTTGGAACAAGAGGAGCAACCAATGAATTTTGGGGCTATCAACAATTCCTATAATGGAAGAGGCCAGTGAAGTCGGTAAAGTTTCTTGGATGAGTTGACAACCTCAAGGTAAGATCAAGAGTTCTTTCGAATGTGTGGAATAAGATGCCCAAGAAGGAAGTGATTGACATTCCTTTGGGGTGAGTTACAATATTAGTTAGTGTGCCCCAGTCTTCCTTTGAAAGGGAGAATCACACCGATATGTGGTCCTACACAGTATTTTTCTCAATTAGGATAAGAGTTTTGAATCCCATCTTCAATACGGGATTTCAGGAAGTAGCGGGGATATCGTTTCATTTTGAGAAGGTTGTATCACCCATAATTTGAGGAGTACGCGAGCGGTGATTAACCATTAGTGGAGCAGTGCAAAAGTAATTTTGGATCCATTGTGATTATTTCTTTTCCACAACGGTTATATCTAGCAATTGGAGTATAGTACGATAATTGGGGGAGGCTATTACCTAATGGTAGGGTTATATGGGAGCACTCGTAACTGTTTATTGTGGACAAGATGCTTATTGAGGATTTGGTGTGGAAAAACCTTAACTTTTCTTACCCTGAATGTTAAGAGATAGGCGGATGATCAGAATTTTGGATTGGGTGAGTTAGAGTTTGACGACTATGGTGGAATTCCACGACTGTTTTAGGCGAACAAAAGTGGTCATATGTTCGTATGGTTTCTCTCAGAATGGGAGTTTTGTATTTAGATTAATCCGAGTGGTTCTCAGGTAGTGAGGTGCAGCCTCCCAATGATATTGAAATAATAAGGAATTAATAATGTATAGGCATGTCTTATGCAATTGTTGTTGGTTAAAAGCACAATGGGAAGTGTATTTAATGAGTGTTAAACAAGCTAGATGTGAAGCGGGGGATATAGTGATTGAGCGCCTTACTATGTAGATAGTTTGCATACTGATAAGGTACCCATAATTTTTAATACAAGATGAGACGACTTGTATTTATTTATTTTGTTGTATAGAGAATTGGAAATTTACTTTAGTTATATTTATTCAAGAGATTTTTGTTGTATTAAATTGATGAGATTGAGATTTGTAGTTCTCTTTTGATGTTGTGGGAATTAGATGTTCTATACCTTATTACAGATGATATAAGATAGGCCTTATTTTCCGAATTTCGGGACGAAATTCCGTTATTAGGAGAGAAGTATGTAATACCCCATATTTTTTTGGCTTTTAAATTTAGGGATTTATTAAATTTAATTGAGAAAAATTAATTTATTATTAATCCAATTTTTTTTTTAAATGTTACTAGCGTGACGAGAGTTAGTAATTATTGGAAAATTGTTGATTTGTTACATATTACTTATTTAGTAGAGTAATATGTTGGATTGAATTTATTAAAATTATCACGAGGGAATAATATGACAATTATGGAAATTAAGTCAGGACGCGCGTGTGTCGTGTCGGGACTAAATTATTATTATTAAAAGTGAATAAATTATAATTCTCCTATACGATCATTTCGAGTGCGCCAATGTGTCCGGAAGGGTCGAGATAGTCAAAATAATGTACCCGGGGGTTTAGTTTGGGTCTCGGGGTGTTTTTAAGCCCAATTGGCATCCCGGGAGGGTATTATAGACATTTTACATTTTTTGGTAATTCAACCCACAAATTTTCTAAGGATAAATCAGCCTTTAGGAGTTTCTTACTAGGGTTAACAAAAACAAAAGCAAAGAACGACCATTAGAGAAGGGGTTGGAGAGCTTCCCAGGCAACTCAAGGCCAAGGACTCGACCGTTTACACCGCCACCACTGCCAAATCGTAGATCGCGCGACAAGGAACGCAATCATACCACTTTCGTCTACAATTCAGAAACCCAAATTCTAGGCAAGTATCTATCTTGCTTTATTTTTAGTTAATGTCTCAATCATGTTAGTCTAGGGTTGTTTAGAACTTATTTCATGAAAGAAAGTATAGTTTTGAGACTTAAAATCATATGCTGTAGAAGAAGTAATCATATTCTGAACATCTAAATTGCATGTTGAGGATAAACCATGAATTTGTATGGATTTAGAAGTAGGAAATACGGAAAATAATTGGAAGAATTGAAAGAAAAAATAAAAATTAGGGATCTTGAAGTTCAGGTAAATTTTACCCATTTAAATGTTGTAATTAATGAATTGGGACATATTTTACGTAGAAAATCACGTGTTCTGGTATATAGTACTTGTAGTAACATTGGTTGGGAGTTTGGGAATGATATATGGAGATTTTGTTGAGGTTGGAGAGGCAAACCTGTAACTGGATTAATGCAGTTTTTGTCATAGTTGCTTGATCGATCGATCGACCTAAGAACATCGATCGATCGACCCCATTTCCTCGATCGATCAACCCCTCCTGAAAAACTGCATATTCCCCTTATGTTGCTTTAATATGATTAAAATGCATAGTAACCCTTGATTATTAGTGTTAGAGCATAATGGGATATAAATAGGACCAATAGGGTCTAGGTGAGAATTTAGTGTAAGATGAAATTAAGGGTTAATGGGGAGTTATTCACACATATGAAATCATGCGTATAGTTAATAAAAGTCGAGAGTTGTAAGGAAGTTAGACTAGAAGGTAAGTGAGCGTGCCTACTGAAATTATACTTAGGGAGTTATAATACTTTGAGATACGAGAAGTAGGTATGGAGTAATTTATATATATGAGAATAAAAGTGACAAATTCGTTATGCGGGATAATCAAGTAAAAATGTTCTAAGAGCGGATAATTTTAATTATGGGTCGTGAGCGCACCTAATTTAGAAATATGGATATTTATATATATATATGACTGTGTGATTGTACATATATTATATATCTGTATAAAAATCATACTCGGGTTACTTATTGATACGGCGGAAATATTGCGTATTTCACCCGTTAACCTACGCGTTATTAGCCCCCTCGGGTATCTTATTCCCTATATTTATGCTCGTTAACCAGACAACCTCGGATTTCTATGTTAACATGTTTTTCAGGGGTTAATTGAGCTTTTGTAGGTGTTTGGATGCTTAGTGTGAACTTCGGATGCGTTTCGCTCGATTTCTGTACACAACCGCACGTGCAAGGGCATTCTAGTTTTTTGACAGTTTGGTCACCTGGCCCGAAATCTACACGCAAGTTGTAGCTCTCCTCGCTAGCTTCGCGTGGCCACGAACGGTGCGCGATTCCGATGCATAACGACAAAGTTACGGCGATTTGAGCGACGTTGGATTGTATGTCAATGCAGGGGAAATTGCAGGCTGCCCCTGCTTGATCGATCGATCGAGCCTGGGGGTCGATCGATCGAGCCTTATTATTTTTGCCACGTTTTCCAATGTCGATCGATCGACCACAGGGGTCGATCGATCGATCCCCTATTTTTCCCCTGCAGATATTTTCTTTTATTTCTTTCTTCTTTTCTTTTATTACAACTTACTATATAAGTTGGTTTTTGTTGTAATAAAATATACACTTAGGGACTCACATATTCTGATTTAGATAGTTTTAGTTAGGGTTTGGTGTGGAGAGTTCATTTCTCTCTTCTTCTTGGATTGACAACCCATGTGGTTTGTAAGATTGAACTATTCACTTCCTCTCCATTAATATAGTTTGTTCTTCTTCTTCTTCTCTTGCCTTGTAATTTAGTTTCAATTCTTTCTAACTAGTTTACTTGCTTTAATTCTTGCTTTCTTAGTTTAATTAGCATAATTTAGTGTAACTCACCATGCACCCTTAGATAAATAGGGTCGGGATTTCATTTCCGCCATTTTCGGGCCCCGAGCTCCGAAAACTAGGTTTAGTGCAAAATAGCGTTTAATTGAAAACGCGTGTATTAAAGTTGGATTGTTATGCGTTTAACTTTATTTGTCACGCAACTTTAGTGTTTATAGCGACAATCCGAATTTAATCCACGTGCGACCATTTTCCATTAAATGTTTAATCTCGCAACTTTGGGTTAAATTCCTTCTTGTGTGATGTTTATGCTTAATTGTAAATGCTCGATTAGATTGCTTTCGAGCCTTAACTCTAGTTAGTAGTTGTTTCGATCCGTTTGGTAGAATGCGATCCCGATCCTCGCTTTCCTTTAATTTAGCATTAACTTATTCTTTTCTTTTGTCACCATAACCACCTATCATCTTTTACACTTTTATTCCTGAAGTAATTAAACAATTAAAATCTAAAATTCAATCACTCCCTGTGGATTCTCGATACCCGACTTACCGCTTTACTTGCTTGTCAAGTGTAGCTGTAGTTTAGGTTCTATCTTTTGTATGTCGAGCGGGAGCCGAAATCAACGATAATGTCCCTACACGAACACTCGGTTTTCCTCGTATCAAAATTGGCGCCGTTGCCGGGGAGTATGTTTTAGATAGTAATTGTTTTATGATTTTCTAGTATTTTTCCTTTTGTATTTGTATTCTTTGTTTTAACCTTTTTGCAGGATTTGCGTACTTTGAGCGCTAAGAAACTTTTATTCGCGGTTGCTCACTTTCTTTCTTGGATTCTCTATCTTTCAACAACGAGGTAACCATGTCTTTCTTTTATAGTTATTACGGTTATTCTAATGATTCATACTTTGGGGATAGTTTTCAAGTTTTCCATTTTCAAGATTTTCTTGAAAATGAAAGACTTGAAAACATTTATCGGAATGAAAATCGTTATTGGGAGCTTGAGTTGGATTCATTATTCGAATCCAATGACGATCTTCATTTCATTACTTTCGAAGACGAGTTTCAACCAAATGAGGAGTCCGAGGCTCTTGAGCCGAGGAAGCCTAGTTTGGAAGAGACTTTTCTTCTTTACTCCCAAGGTTTGGAAGGCTTAAATGATGCTGGAATGAGACTTGGTTCACTTTGCGATGAGATGAATTCTTATGCACAAAACAACGAGGAGGTGGAAACTTGTGTTTCACCTCAATTTTTCAAATAAATTTCTGATCGAGTGTGAATCTCTCTCCCTCGAAATTCAATCTCCTTCCAATGATGAGTCGATTGAGATTGAATTTGTTTCATCACCATTTACGTTTTCCATCATTGAACCATTAGAATCACCGGTTGATTCCTATGAGTCGGTAGAAACTTTTAAAATTTCTACACTTTTTGCCGATGAGGACTCTTTACCGAACTTGTTTTCGATGGATGTTGTCCCGATGTGTGCACCGTCTCCCATTCCCTTTGAAAAATCTTTGGGAGATGAATCGACTTTTCTTGGACCTCAAGTGTACTTTTCCCCCTTGTTATCCAAATCCCCCATCGTCCGCCTGGAATTTCAAATTGACGATGGTTCATTTCTTTTACCGCCCACATGCCTTCCGTTGTTCAAACGGAATTCATATCTTCCGGGAGGCATGTTCGCTTTGGAGGGTCCACCGTTGATCTTTCAAAGTCAAATCCCTTTTTGGGTGGACCCTCGACTATTTAGACTTCTAGTGTATAGTTAGTGTGAAGCCGAAATAGTAGGTTGTAAATAGTTAGCTTTTTAATTTTCTTTCTTTCCTATTTTTTCTTTCCTTTTTAATTTAGTCTAGTGTAATTAGTTAACTTTTTGTTATTTGTTTTTTCTATGCTCGGTACTAACTTGTTTTGTAGATTCCTTTGGACTCGCGCTTATGGAGATCGCTCCAATTTTGGGTAATATCGTTCTTTTCCTCTCTTTGTGTTGTGTTCTGAATGCGCATTAAGGACAATGCAACATTTAAGTTTGGGGGTGTAGGATATTCTATCCATTTCACGTGTAGTCCATGGATTTGCTCACATTTAGTTACTAAGTATGCCTTTTTTGTGAAAATTTTGAAAAATTTCAAAAATATTTTCTTTCTTTTTTCTCCTTTGTTGGGCATTTTGCCTTGTTTTCGATGATAAATTTTAATAATTGCCCGATCAGATTGACAACTCAATGATGCATGTTCTCGATTTTATAAGTTATTAGACTTTAGTCCTCAAATCATTGATATTGTGAATAACTTCATGAATTAAACTTTATCTCTTGAGCATATGCACTTTCCTTGTCATATTGATTTGGTTTAAGATTTTTATAACTCGAGAATCTTTTGTTGCATTGTATATACTTACACCGAGTAAGCTTTGTACCTTTCGTCGTTTGTGAGTGTATACACTATTCTTTCCTCTTTGAAAACGTTGAATTCTTCGGTAATCTCTTTATTCTTTCATTGACCGTTCATTAATTGAGTTCATCCTTGAAATGTGTTACTTGAGCATGATTTTCATATGTTGTTTTGACTCGAGAATTGCGTATACTTTGTGAAATGATCATAGGCAATCTTTGTTATATCACCCATATTAGCCTTGACCTCACCATATATGTTTCCCTAGTTAACCCCTTTGAGCCTAAATACTAGCCTTTCGTTTCATTACCCAAAATCCCATAACCAACTCCAAATTGGAGTTTTAAGCCATACATACACCTTACATACCTTTGTTTGGAATGTTACTTAGGATTGAATGTTGTTGTTGTATTGCGGTTGCAATTTTAGGCATATGAGAGTTTGATAAGCAAAGAAAAGAAAGTAGTGAAGAAAGTGAAGAAAAAGAGAAAGCAAAAAGCAATAGAAAACAAAAGAGAAAAATGAGAAAAAGAAGAAAAGAAAAGAAAGAGAAAGTTGTAAATGTTGTGTATAGTTCAATAAGCTTTGATTACTCTCCAAATGATACATTTAATGCTTGTTTTGGAACTTGTTTTTCCAATTTTGTTATTGCACGCATTCTCCCATTATCTTGAGTTTTCATCCCGAACACTTTGAATTCGTACATATATTTCTTCATTTCGTACCCTAGCCTATCCTACATTACAACCCTATTACAAGTCCTATGTGATCTTGGGTTGATGTAATTCAAAAGTCATAATAGTTGTGATAATCTGTGAAAATGCATTTCGCCTCTTTTAGTGTGCGGTATCTTTCATTGAGATTGCAAGTTTTTCATTTCCTATATAGCGTTCTTCTTCTGTGACATGTGTGCGGCCTACTTTCCATTTACATTTACTCTTTATGCCCGCATGTCCCGTGTATTACCTCCCATTCCGAGTGATTTCATTTGTTGAGCGTAATGCCCGTGAGGATTGAATGTATGCTTGCTTTGATTAGTATCCGATTTATATAAGTTTTTTGCCAAATCATATTTTGCATTTGTTCTCCCCCCTCCCACTTTTAAAGTTTCAATTCTATGAGGTGCATTCAACTTGTTAATAACAACGGACTTTAGCTTGAATTCGTTCAATATGCTAATAACATGTTTGAAATCTTTTTCGTTATTGTTGAGTTTGTCGCATGTTGGGTTGGGCATATTTTGAGGAAACCATGTGATGTTTGTGGGTACCATCTCTGAAAACCCTCACGAGACGACACTCGTCCACTAGGGTACGGCTTATTGCATACGCTAAATGCAATCAAATCTCCCGCGAAAGTGGCCTTATCTTTTTATTGCTTTTATACCATACTTTTGTACTCTCTCCTGTGTTGGTTTACTTGTTCTTCTTGTTGCATCCTATTTCATTGCTAGGGACTAGCAATGTGTAATTTAGGGGGTGTGATACGGCGGATATATTGTGTATTTCACCCGTTGACCTACGCGTTATTAGCCCCCTCGAGTATCTTATTCCCTATATTTATGCTCGTTAACCAGACAACCTCGGATTTCTATGTTAACATGTTTTGCAGGGGTTAATTGAGCTTTTGTAGGTGTTTGGATGCTTAGTGTGAACTTCGGATGCGTTTCGCTCGATTTCCGTACACAACCGCACGCGCAAGGGCATTCTAGTCTTTTGACAGTTTGGGCACCTGGCCCGACATCTACACGGAAGTTGTAGCTCTCCTCGCTAGCTTCGCGTGGCCGTGAACGGTGCGTGATTCCGATGCATAACGACAAAGTTACGGCGATTTGAGCGATGTTGGATTGTATGCCAATGCAGGGGAAATTGCAGGCTGCCCCTGCTTGATCGATCGATCGAGCCTGGGGGTCGATCGATTGAGCCTTATTATTTTTGCCATGTTTTCCAATGTCGATCGATCGACCACAGGGGTCGATCGATCGATCCCCTGTTTTTCCCCTGCAGATATTTTCTTTTATTTCTTTCTTCTTTTCTTTTATTACAACTTACTATATAAGTTGGTTTTTGTTGCAATGAAATATACACTTAGGGACTCACATATTCTGATTTAGATAGTTTTAGTTAGGGTTTGGTGTGGAGAGTTCATTTCTCTCTTCTTCTTGGATTGACAACCCATGTGGTTTGTAAGATTGAACTATTCACTTCCTCTCCATTAATATAGTTTGTTCTTCTTCTTCTCTTGCCTTGTAATTTAGTTCCAATGCTTTCTAACTAGTTTACTTTCTTTAATTCTTGCTTTCTTAGTTTAATTAGCATAATTTAGTGTAACTCACCATGCACCCTTAGATAAATAGGGTCGGGATTTCATTTCCGCCATTTTCGGGCCCCGAGCTCCGAAAACTAGGTTTAGTGCAAAATAGCGTTTAATTGAAAACGCGTGTATTAAAGTTGGATTGTTATGCGTTTAACTTTATTTGTCACGCAGCTTTAGTGTTTATAGCGACAATCCGAATTTAATCCACGTGCGACCATTTTCCATTAAATGTTTAATCTCGCAACTTTGGGTTAAATTCCTTCTTGTGTGATGTTTATGCTTAATTGTAAATGCTCGATTAGATTGCTTTCGAGCCTTAACTCTAGTTAGTAGTTGTTTCGATCCGTTTGGTAGAATGCGATCTCGATCCTCGCTTTCCTTTAATTTAGCATTAACTTATTCTTTTCTTTTGTCACCATAACCACCTATCATCTTTTACACTTTTATTCATGAAGTAATTAAACAATTAAAATCTAAAATTCAATCACTCCCTGTGGATTCTGGATACCCGACTTACCGCTTTACTTGCTTGTCAAGTGTAGCCGTAGTTTAGGTTCTATCTTTTGTATGTCGAGCGGGAGCCGAAATCAACGATAGTGTCCCTACACGAACACTCGGTTTTCCTCTCATCACTTGTTATCACAAGGGGTTTTCGGGCAGGGACGGTCTTATCTCGATTAGGACTTTATCGGGGATATTGACCCGTACCCTAGAATATTGGATTCCTAGGTACAGGCTATTTGATTGATAGTCAGATGGTCGTAAGAGACGTGAGGGTATGTGCTTACCTCTTAGTGACTTGGAACTATACTTCGCCTCCATTTGTATGTGCTTTATGTTAATACAGTTCGAGAGTGATTTCGAACTAGTATTTCCCTTAATATGTGTAATACAGGGACTTGATAGCAGAGTATGCTAGCACCATAGATTTTATGCGGGGTGCCGAATGTATATATATATATATATATATATATATTATATGAGTGGTTACTATATATGTATACACTTAAGTATGAGAACTTTCTACTGTGCATAAAAGTAGATAAGTAATGAATAATTACTCCAATTTTATTGTAAGTGTTTGGAAATTTTGTGACATCACTGAATTATTTCAAATAACCTAAGGTATATGAGGACGGTTGATTTTTAGAAATTAATTAAATTAGCCATAGTATATGATGAAATGAAATCTTATGGGGGAAGTTAAGTAAAAATAAACTTATGGGATTAACAGTGCGGTAGGCATGCACACTAGATGAGAGGTGAGAATTTCTCAAGAGAGTGTCGCATACTAACATGGTTGTTACATTAGCCGGTAAGCATTTTAAATACTTGCTAAAATAATTTTAAACTATTTTACAATCGGGCTCTGACCCGTTTCCTGTTATTTCTTCTCTCTTGTATATATATGTATATAATACAGGTGCCCAACCACAGGGGCGTCATGCTTAGGTTCTTTGGACCGGATGCGCTGCAGCTTATGTGGGAGTTGCAAGCCATTGCTTAGACGACCTCGTTATTGATTCTACTTCTACTTTTAGTTCTTCTCGCCCGTTTCTCTATTCAGTTTGCATTTTTGTCAGAGATTTACATTCCTTTATATTTCCATTAGTTGGTACTCTTTGGGATTTAATTACTGTCAGGATGGTTTTATTTATTGTTTAAACTGGTTTGGTTTATTTGGATGAATCTAATTCTTGTGTGTTGTAATCCATATTTAGTATATCAGAGTTCTTAAATTGTTGGTTATTTAAAAATGATTTCATATTTGGATTTAATAAAATGGAAATAAGGTTCTAAAACTGTTTGAACACTTAGCTTAAGTATTTAGGGTGTTTAAATTGGAAATTTTATTTTTGCGACAGTCACACTAAGAATGAACCAACCGTTCACCTTGATTTTAATTTAATAAAGGACTAATCACCCAGTATTTAATTAGGCGGGGTGTAACAGGTGGTATCAGAGCATCAGGTTCTAGTGTCCTTTAGGATCTGTGCAGCTTATTATGCTTCCAGCCCTACTTTGTTTGATATAGAGCCCTATGTTTAGGATTGCTGGTTTCTAGGGTGAGATTCCGTTCTCCAGCTATAACGTATGTATATACGTTAATTCTAATTGCGTTGGATGTGTGCGTGTGTTGAGCGATGAAGCATGTCAGACGAGGGCCGTCAGACGGACATCACGAGGCAGGGCTCAGTCGAGGTTGTAAAGTATATTCGAGGATGATAACCGTAGTCGAGGTCACCCCTATTAGGGAACGATACTCCAGGACTATAAAGACGGATAGTACATAGCCTACAAATTTTAAATGCTTCTATAGTCTAAATTGAGGAAAAATTTGACCCACCCAATGTGGTGCGCTTGTGAGAGGGTAAAATTGAGGAGAGTCATGAGCGAAAATTCTAGACATGCAGGAATTGTGTGTGTTACCCAACAAAGGTAATATATTCAAAGGCTTGGAAATATAGTGGAGTGTGGTTAACTAGAAGTGAAAATTTGGGGTAAGATTTTTCTTGAATCAAGTGAGAAAAGTTACAATAGTGGGAGTCAACCACCACTGTTAGTAGTGAAAATGTTGAGTCAATGAAAGGAGCTTAGGCACAGTTTAATCGCACGTTCTTTCATCAGTTGTTCAGGATAAGATATGAGCGTCGTGCTGAACCCATTACGGAAGGGACGGACAGGGGTCCATTTGTAAATGGATTTAGAATTTTAGCAAATTTTGTATCAGCGGGAGTGGATACCAATGGCAGAGAAGATTTCAAGTGGGAAATCGACTCGTGAGGAAATATTGACAACACTTAAAGAGAATTTTATCGGACAGTCGATCCATATGGTGATGATGTCACGCGTCTTTCGAAGAGATCTTAACACTCTTATGAAGGGAGCTAACATAATCGGAAGGCTTATTGGAATCTGAGTCTAGATGAAAAGTAGTTAGTAAAACATCGCAAGGGGGAAACCCATCGGGGGGCTCATTTAAATGATTTGGATATCTAAATTGTTACCTAACAATGGTGAATTTAGTAAGGGTTATTGAAGCCTATAGCACATTCCTTAGGGCCAACAAAGCTAAGGGAACAACAGGGGTAGCCACAAGGAATTGAGCATACCAAAGTCCGAGAAGGGGAATCCTAATATGGTTAGTATGACAGGTGATAAGTGGATCATGTGTAGAGGTATTTTGTGGAAAGCGATTAACATGCGTTAATATTTTCCCGAAGTGAGTAAAGAGACATGAATAGGATGCCTAGTAAAGGACAACGATTAAAGTAGTTTTTGTTTTGGTTTGGATAGACGTGTTACTTCCGGGGACCATTTGTGCAGTCAAGAGGATTGGCAAGGTAGAAGTGTGAGTTTTATCCTCAGAGGATGAGGCTTGTTTTATGTGACACGAGAGAGTCACTATATTTTGTTCATTGCCAGATTAACATGTGAGACGAGTTAATGCGTATAACTATAAACATTATTATTATGTGAATATTTTTACCTAGTGTAGCGGGATTATCTTTAGTGCTAACCGCAGAGGAGTAATGGGTGTATTAATGGAGTTATATATTTTTATTGAGATTAATCGTTTTAGTGATGAGATATAAGAGTATGATATTGTCTTGGCTACATGTTTATAGCAATGGTTAGTACAATAGTAGGCAGTTATTGTAAGGCTATCGGAGTGGTTGCCTTAGTGCAACGTGTTTTGTTCTGGCGAGACCTAAATTGCGAGCGGGTCGGATTCGCACTTATATTATCTATTTTAGAGACTACGAAGGGATTAGTGGGCTCGAGATATTCGATCCCGGTGTGTGTAGGGACTTTGTTGTTATGATTCAATATGTATTGGGTTACTGTTGAGCAAAAAGATTTAACTCATTATTATGCTTAGCGCTCAGGACTTGGTGATAGGAAGAGCGCATTGATATATCTATCCTTTAGAGATGTGAGAGTTAAGAGTTATACCCATATGTTTGGGGATAGGATTTCGAGAATCCTGATGGTATGTATTCGAGGTGTATGGAATGTGATTACCACCAATGCTGAACGATAGTGCAATTGACGAAATGTTCTCTGTTAAGTGTAATTACGAGAAGAGATGTTACTTTTCTGGTAAGAGACAGAATAAAGGGATACATGCTATGGACGAAGGACCTAACGAATCTCGATAATCGATAATGCTAGGTAGTAGTGTATCGGGAGGGGGCAGGGTTCCTTATTTGGATTTCGCTTTGTGGGACATCCCACGCATGAAACTTAGCGTAAAGTAAGAAATATGGAGATGTTTGGTCGTTAGTCCATGAGTTCGGTACATCGGTCGTAATAGGAGCAGGTAATTATATATATAAGTTGGGAGTTAAATTATGACTTAAGGCCAGTGGATTATTAAATCATCCTTTACACTTTTATTTTGTAATATTAAATCATCTAAAATCTAACAACTCGTCTCTCTGGATTTTTGATACCCGACTTATCGCTCTACTTGCCCCGCAAGTGTAGTGGTAATTTAGGTTTGTTTGTATTGTCACGGCGAGACAGAAAACAACGACTGTGCACTTTACACGCGCACACCTCTCGCGCGCTTATCAAGTGCTACTGATTATTTCTATTAGGGCAGTGAAATACAAGTATTCCTTTTTTTCTTCTCTTTTTCTTCGTTAATATGGTGTGCTTTTCTAACCGTCTAATCTAACTGAAATGGTTTCTTCACCTGATCATACAACCTATTTTTGACAGCAAACCATAATATCTATATATTTATTTTCTCCTAACATGAAATCCATTGTATGGTTTGTACATATTTGGTTAATTTCTCCTTTATGATCACTCTTCAATCAAACTCTATATGCTTATATGTTTTTGATATGCATATTAACATATGTGTTGCTAATATATTTAAAATACAATGGTTTAGTATAATGCAAGCCAGTATCTTTAACATACAATGATTTTCATAATACTGGTGGAGATGCAGGAGGTGGAGACCTTACTGCAAAAAGGAAAGCTTACCCCAACGAGGCTCAAGCTTGTTCGTATATTCAATAGATAAATCTAGCTGAAGAAGATCGCCCGAGGAAGGTGAACAAAGATAAACTGGTCATCATTTTTTCTAAGAATGACCTCACAGGTGTTCTATATCCTCATGATGACCCATTGATGATCAAAATGAGGATGAAGGAAGTAGTGATTTTGCGAGTATTGGTGGATAACGGCAGCTTGGCATATATCATGTTCTACTCATGCTTTGACAGCTTAAATTTAAAGTTATCTCAGCTGGAGCCTTAACACAGGCCCCTCCTTAGTTTTGCTGGTGAGAAAGTTTTCCCACTTGGGACCATCAAATTGGATATGTTCATCGGTGCATGGCTTGCTTTTCGAACAAAAGAGTGCGCTTTTTTGTGATGGATAAGAATATTCAATCAGCTTATAATGTCATCATGGGACGGGTAGGATTGAAGAAGTTCGAAGTAGTACCATCTACTGTACATTAATGCCTAAAATTTCCAACCAACTTTGGAGTAGGAATTGTGAAGGGTGACCAAAAAGTAGCTTGGGAATGCTACTATTCATCTGCCGAGCAAGAAGAACTGGAAGAATCAAGGAAAAAGACTACCACCTATCAAGTGGATGAAGGTGCAGAAATTGAAACGTTAGATCGTAGAGACAAGTCGCATCTCATAAAAGGTCAGGTGGTGGAAGCTACTGAAAATGTCATTCTGGATGACGAACACCCGGAATGAACAACTCAAATCGGTTCATCGTTGAACACCCCACTAAAACAGGAATTGATAGCCTTCCTAAAAAGCAGAAAACAAACTTTCGCATGGAGCCACGAATATATGCCAGGAATAGACCCAAATTTCTTGTATCACGAACTTAATGTGAACAAGGAAATCAAACCTGTGAAGCAGCGAAGAAGAGTGTTCCGCCCCGAAAAGAACCAAGATATACAAGAGGAGGTCGAGAAGCTCCAAAAATCTTGCTTTATTGAAGATGTCAAATATACAGACTTGTTAGCTAATGTGGTGATGGTGAAGAAGAAGAACAACAAGTGGAGGATGTGTGTAGACTTCACCGACCTCAATAAGGCATGCCCAAAGGATTATTTTCCTTTGCCCCAAATTGATCAATTAGTGGAAGCTACCTCGGGACACAAGCTGTTGAGCTTCATGGATGCTTATTCTGGTTACAACCAGATTAAAATGAAACCTGAAGACAGGGAGAGTGCCTCTTTTATTACCCCTAGGGGAACTTACTGTTATAATGTTATGCCTTTTGGTTTGAAAAATGCAGGTGCAACATATCAGCAGCTGATGAACAAGGTGTTTGCAGAGCAAATCAGTCACAATATGGAGGTTTATATTGATGATATGCTGACGAAGATCAAGAAAGCTGCTGACCATCTAATTGATCTAGGTCAAACCTTTGATCAATTAGATAAATATCAAATGAAGTTGAACCCTACCAAGTGCATATTCGGAGTACGAGAAGGCATGTTCCTCGAGTATATTGTCAACCAACGAGGTATTGAAGCAAATACAGAAAAGATCAAGGCTCTATTGGGGCTACGATCTCCAACGAAGAAGAACGAAGTGCAAAGTCTCACAGGTCGAGTTGCAGCACTTAATAGATTTGTATCACGAGCAACTAATAGATGACTCCCATTCTTCAAAACACTCAAAAAAATGTTTGAATGGAATGATGAATACGAGAAGGCCTTTGAAGAGTTAAAGAAATACTTGGGAGCACCCCCACTGTTGTCCAGGCCAGTGATGGGAGAAAGATTATACTTGTATCTGGCAGTTTTAGAAAATGCAGTTCACTCGGCATTGATAAGAATGGAAGATGGAGTGCAAAAACCAATTTATTACACTAGCAAGGACTTTCGAGGAGTAGAGATCAGATATCCAAGACTAGAAAAATTGGCACTAGCGTTGATCGAAGCAAGTAGAAGAATGAGGACGTACTTCCAAGCTCATACCATAGTAGTGTATACCGATACGCCATTGAGGCAAGCTCTTCATAAACTAAAAAAATTAGGGAGATTGATGTACTGGGCAGTAGAACTTGGTGAATATGATATAATTTATGAGCCTAGGTCGTCACTTAAAGTGCAAGCACTAGCAGATTTTATCGCAGAATTCACTTATCCTGACACCTCAGAGGAGCAAAAGCTTAATACCGACCAACCTGTGGATGTTACAGGATCATCAAATTTAAACCCCGATCAACTTAATTCAGTTGACGATCAGGAGGAGATGGTCGATGAGAATCAAGAAGTACTAGAGGAGGATAAAAAGAAGAAACAAATATTCCACCGAGGAACTTTGTCTGATCAAAAATTTGAGGATGAGGTACCTATATGGAATCTATATGTGGATGGCTCATCTTGCATTATAGGCTGTGGGGCAAGGATTGTTTTGAACAACCCAGATGAGGTCGATATGGAGTATGCTTTTCGCTTCCAATTTAAGGCTTCTAATAATGAGGTTGAATATGAAGCTATGATTGCAGGACTTAGCCTGGTAAAAACCATGGGGGCAGAGCAGGTTATTGTATTTCGTGACTCGCAATTGATCGTAAATCAAATGCTGGGAGTATATGCAGCCAAAGGAGAATTAATGATCAGGTATCATGCAAAAGCAATGGAGGTTTTATCAAGCCTGATCGCAGTACAGACAATTAGAATACCAAGATTGGAGAATGCAAGAGCGGATGCCTTAGCTCGGTTAGCTTCAGCCACACACACCGAGCTACGAAGAACAATCCCAATAGAAGTCTTGGCTAGTCGAAGCATAGACGAAGATCTGATGATGAACTTTATTACCCTTGATTTAGGACCATCTTGGATGGATCCCATCAGGGCATATATTGAGGAAGGGAAATTACCAACCGACAAACTCGCAGCCAAAAAACTGAAGTTTAAAGCTGCTTGTTATGTATTGACTAATGGTATTCTATATAGACGAGGAATTATAGCAGGTTTGCAAAGATGTGTGCACCCTTCCGAGGTGAAAGACTTGATTGAAAAGGTCCATGAAGGCACCTGTGGATCTCATGTAGCAGGTCGGACGCTTTTGCAAAGAATAATGACGCAAGGATACTATTGGCCAACAATGAGGGCTGATTGTATAGCCTATGCCAAAAAATGTGATAAATGTTAACGCTTCTCCTCTATCCGAAGAACTCCCCAGGCATTGATAACACCCACAACATCCCCTTGGCCATTTTCCATGTGGGGAATAGACTTGGTCAGGCCACTCCCAACGACAAGAAGAAGGTTCAAATACCTCGTCGTCGCGGTGGATTATTTTACTAAGTGGGTGGAAGCTGAGCCCCTTATTGATATGACATATTACAAGGTGTATCAATTTATATGGAAGAACATCATTTATAGATATGGTCTTCCTCATGCATTCATCACAGACCATGGAACTAAATTTGATAACGAGGATTTCGCTACATATTGTCATCAGTCAAACATATTAAAAACCCACTCTGCACCAG
Source organism: Sambucus nigra (assembly GCA_949130495.1). Lineage (NCBI taxonomy): Eukaryota > Viridiplantae > Streptophyta > Magnoliopsida > Dipsacales > Adoxaceae > Sambucus > Sambucus nigra. Next base: position 397,042,345 of record OX422215.1, read on the forward strand.
GCCATCCCCAGAGCAATGGATAAACTGAGGTGACGAACAAAACGTTGATGAATGGTTTGAAGAAAAGACTAGATGATGCGAAGGCAAATTGGATCAACGAGCTACATTCTGTACGGTGGGCTTATCGTACTACACCACGAGCAGTAACATGAGAATCTCCATACATGCCGGCATTTGGAAGCGAAGCTGTTATACCTGCGGAGTTGGGACTCCCCACACACAGGGTGCTGAATTTCAATTCTCCTGTCAGTGACTTGATGAGGCGATTGGATCTAGATATGCTCGAAGAAGTTAGAGAAGAAGAAGCAATCAGGAATGCTGCATACTAGCAATGAACAACTCTGTTCTACAACAATAGAGTAGAGAAATGTGACTTGAAAGAAGGGGAGAAATGTGACTTGAAAGAAGGGGACTATGTGCTAAAGAAATTAATTCAAAGACGCAACAAACTGGAAGCTAACTGGCATGGACCCTACAGAGTAACATAAGTTGTTCGACCAGGGACATATAGGATTGAAACCATAGAAGGAGAGGAGTTCAAGAATGCATGGAACGCAAAGCATCTGCGCAAATATTATCAGTAGTTCAAATCCTTATATAATGTAGTTTTCTTCGATATGAATAAAGCTTTGGATGTTTTACCCAATTCTCTCCTTTTGTTGAATTTTTTTCGGAGTATTAGTTCTACACACTACGCATTAAGTTCAGAATAAATCCCTCTAACTATGGTTGGTCGGTCCATCAACTACGATTGGTCGGTAAAATAAATCCCTCCAACTACGGTTGGTCGGTAAAATAAATCCCCCCCAACTACGGTTGGTCGGTCTATTAACTACGGTTGGTCGGTAAAATAAAATCCCTCCAACTAGGGTTAATTGGTCCATCAACTACGGTTGGTCGGTAAAATAAATCCCTCCAACTTCGGTTGGTCGGTCCATCAACTACGGTTGGTCGGTAAAATAAATCCCTCCAACTACGGTTGGTCGGTAAAATAAATCCCCCCAACTACGGTTGGTCGATCCATCAACTACGGTTGGTCGGTAAAATAAAATCCCTCCAACTACGGTTGGTCGGTCCACCAACTACGGTTGGTCGGTAAAATAAATCCCTCTAACTACGGTTGGTCGAAAAAATAAAATCCCTCCAACTACGGTTGGTCGGTCCATCAACTACGGTTGGTCGGTAAAATAAATCCCTCCAACTACGGTTGGTCGGTCCATCAACTACGGTTGGTCGGTAAAATAAATCCCCCTACTACGGTTGGTCAGTCCATCAACTACGGTTGGTCGATAAAATAAATCCCTCCAACTACGATTGGTCGGTCCATCAACTACGGTTGGTCGGTAAAATAAATCCCTCCAACTACGGTTGGTCGGTCCATCAACTACGGTTGGTCGGTAAAATAAATCCCTCCTACTAAGATTGGTCCGTCCATCAACTACGGTTGGTCGGAAAAATAAATCCCTCCAACTACAGTTGGTTGGTTCATCAACTACGGTTGGTCGAAAAAATAAAATCCCTCCAACTACGGTTGGTCGGTCCACCAACTACGGTTGGTCGGTCAAATAAAATCCACCTACTGCGGTTGGTCAGGGAATAAAAGTTCACCAACTCCGGCTGGTCGAAAACAAAAATCTCAACCCTCTAGTTGGTCGGTAAGCCAATTTAAATCATCTCCGGTTATTTAAATTAGGCAATACCATGAAGTGTAAATAGTTCAATTATTTAGAATTAAAGATTGATAAATCACTCCAATGAGATAAGTATGTCAGAAGCATATATATATTTACCGACCAATAAGAAAAAACATTCTATAAATTATTTAGAAGAAAATGAAATGACAAAATACAAATTTTCATTCATACTAAGTAAAATTACAAATGACATGAGAAATGTATTACCAAAATTTTTCATTCAAAACAAGAAGAATTACATATGCTGTGGAAAGTAGAAATTATTACATAAAATCCTATTCTATTGGTTTCTTCCCTTCTGCCTTTGAAACAGGTTCTACTCCAGCAGGAGGATCGTCTAAGGCATAAGGGGAATTTATGAAATTCATATCTCGAAGCATTCGAACATTCATCATTGATGGCCGATCAAGCAGATGCTCAGGGTGAGAAATATCAACGTTGGAATGAAGACTGTAGTCGCCGAGATATTTGGAGATTAAGCACTGAGGGATTGCCCGAGCAGGAATCCAACTCATATCAAGTTTAAAAGGTGGCACGGGCAATTCGAGCAATCCAGGGTTATGATAATCCCATAGATAATGGCCCTGCTACAATTTTAATACACCCAGTGCATTCAGCCATCCTTGTTTATAACCCTCATTATTCGCTTGCTGGATTCGATCATCAAGATGGTAGAGGGCTTCATTATAGCCATCCATCCAAAACTCTCTAGGTTGTTTGTGGAATTGGTAAGTCAACCTCTCCAGCTGCTCGTAAAGATTCTTCATAAAAATTTCCTTATTCTCTAAGGCGGATCCTTTTGTGGGAAGTTACTCGTTAAGGTCCAGAATCTTCTTGGACATCTCTACCAGAGCTTTATTCTTCGCAACCAGCTGAACTGCTTGATTTTTCAAAGATTCTTGAGTTCTCTCCTCTTCAATAGTAACCCGAGCAGTTCTTACATGTCCCCTAAAAACTCTTGCTCATCCGCGAGCAGATGTAGAGGGTCCAATTCTCTTTAAAGTGTCTAATTCATCTCTCAAATTGGCATTTTTAACCTCCAGAAATGAGAAACCTTCGTCATTGACAGGGACCAAGGCTCTCGAGGTAGATGCTGTAGATTTCAGTTGGGATATCTCTCCCCGCACGTTATTATTTTCCTGCTCCAGCAGTTTTGCGATCTGCCTATGCTCTTCAACCTCAGTCTTCAAAGTCCTCTCCTTAATATCATAAACAGTGAATAACTTATCATATCCTTTGTCAGCATTTAGTTGCTGATACTTTTTCTCATACCCCTGATGCAAAAGGGCAGAAGATTCCTTGTATTGTTGCTGAAGTTCCTCGATGATACCCCAGAGATCTTCAATCATCTCATAATATGCCACATTATTGGCAACTGCATGGTCGAGCAAGCATTTCATATATTGATAGGCTTCGACTGCTCGTTCCGAAGTGTCTGGACCAAGGATGTCAATGATTTGAGCTTTTGTCAAGTTAGCATGGCCAACCTTGAAGTACTCATTACATTTTTTCATCAGTTCAGTATCGTGGGCAGATAAGAGCTCCATTCTAGCCATAAACTAGTAAAAAGAAGAGATAGAAAGAATCAATAAGAAAGCAGACAGAGCAAGAAGAATAAAATGGATCAATAATAATAACAGAGCAAGAAAAAAGGATTTAAGATGCACAACCAAAACTTAAAATTTTATTACATCACAAAAAGAGGTAAATGGTTCAGAATTACATTCAATAATAAAATAAAAAGCAAAGAGAGAGGTCCGAACAACTCTACACCTTCTCCTTGCTTCCTAATACTTCCTTGGGAGGCTTGGACGAAGAGGTAGGTTGCTCGGAGGGCAGAGAAAGCTGATCGGTAGACATGTTGGTTGGTTGGGGCTGCTCGTAGCGAAGTTCAACAGTAGGAACCTGATCCCCAGCTATCATCGAAGACCCTTCTGAGGCAGTTTCATCCTCTTCTTCTTCTCTAGGAGAGGGAGGAGGACCATGAACATGGCGCTGAAAAAGTTCAGAACTCTCTGAGACCTTTAACTCCTGCAGAGCAGTAATCCATCCGTCCCTGAAGAATTTGAGGCTAGAAAATTCCATCTGAGAGGACATGGCAGCTAGGCCTTTATTCCAACCCTTATCCTAGCCAGCGCTGAAGGACTTCTTAATAGCCAGTTTTCTCTTTTCCTTCTCTGAGGAAATCCTCTCAGTATGAAGTTCCTCAGTAGCCTTCATTTTTCTTTCTAGCTCCTGCCTCTGACGATCATCTTCATGGAGTTTGCCAAGTTCCTCTTCAGCAGTTTTGAGCTTAGTCTCAAGCTCTCCAGTATTTTTGAGCTTTTCCTCAAGCTCAGTATTCTTCTTCTCAAATTCTTTCATTTTCCTCTCCAACTCCTGAGAGGCCTCCATATCTTTCTCTCTCTCTTGCTCGATGGATTTCAGTTGCTTCTCCCAGGAAAGCTTATCTTCGTCATATTTTTAACAAGAATACTTTAAGGACTGTGTCAGACCCACAAAAGCTTCCTCTACACCTCCCGAGGAGCTCGAGGCCTTGATGGCCTCTTGAACAACTTGGAACCGGGCCTTCTTTTCGCACTATTACGGATATGAAAATAATGGGAAAAATTGGATTCAGTTGTCAACTGTCCCTATCGGAAATAGGATTGACTACGAATTCGAGCCATAGCACATGGTTTCATAAAACCACACGATTTTCCCGATCTAAATCAAGCAGGTTTTACATGAAGAAGATTTGGCTCAGCATGTTCTATTCGATACGGGTAGGAGAAGAACTCATCCTTTTTTAGAATAGTGTTGAAATAGGTTACCAGCTGGAAAAAGAAAATAATTTTAAGTTAGTGCAGGGACATAACATTGAAAAATGAAAGTTTAGATTAGTAATACTTACTGAGGAAATATATTGAGCTGCCAAGGTGGTAACCCTATCCCGAGAAAGACTGTCTTCAATACCTTGGATCTTGGGGATAATCCAAGACTTCACCGAGCTCATGGCAGAGATCGGAGCAACAAAAGTGGGAACACCACTTCCCGCAGTTAGAGGCTGAGAGATAGATTCAACCAATTTATCTGAGGAACTTTTCTTCAACCTCCTCGTAGGAGCAGGAACATTCTCAACCAAGGATGATGTCTTGGTCGGTGATACAACTATAACCTCACTAGGAGGAGAGATAGCAATAATCTTGCTCGGAGCCACTAGGGGCTTCTCGGCAACCTTTTTAACAGCTACTAGAGGGGGTGCATCAATTTTTCTTGTCCCTTCCTTTGGGACATCTTGCATACTTCTCTTTGCCTCTACAGAGGTAGAATCTGATTTGTCAAAATATGAGGGAGATTTTTGTCTCTTCATTCTGATACTGAGTGGAGATTTGATTCAGGAGAGGAACCTTCAGAGGCTGGTAATGGGTCGATGTCACTTACTATTGAACGAGCAGTAAAAGACGAAGTGTAGCTTTTGTACTACAACAAATATGAGGTTGATCTGATATGTTCATCAGCAACGGTTTGGTGCAAACTCCAGATAAGTTTCAAGTGCTTCAAATTGACATAAGTCTCTTTAGGGGATTTTCTTTTACTATCAACTGCAAATAAACAAAAATTAAAATGTCAATGACGCATTTTATCAAACATAAAGAAAACATAATTTCAAAAATAAAATAAAAACAACCTATCCCATTACCGTAAGGGGGACACTTAGGACCCTGATATACATCATCTCCATGTAAAGGATCATGTTGCCATTTTTTCATAACAACCCCATGCTCGAAGTAATCCATGTTGGCATCTGGGAGATTGACAACTAAAGCCCTATTTACAAACCTAGTCTTTAAATAAAATGTGCTATCACTAACAACCCATCTATAGAAAAACATAACTTCTGGAATTCCTAAACGAGTTCCATGAATTTGGTTTAACCTATGAACTCCATCAACTATTCTCCAAGTGTTTGGTGCTATTTTCGCAGGAACAACATCAAAAAACTGACAGAATTCCAAACATAAGGGATTTGGAGGAAAAGAAAAGCCACATTCAGCTACAAAGAGACTGGGGAACTAATGTCCCTCAGCCAAACAAAAATAGTCAGAAGGTTCAAAAAGCTCTTCCAATATGACCCAGGAAGGAATAGAAAAATCAGAACGAAATTTATCAAGCGACTCAACAAGGTAAACCATGATGAACAAGAGAAATAAAAGAGAAGTAAGAGGATCTTACAGGAAAAAGATGAATCAGGTGACAATGAACAATGGAAGAAACGAATGCACAAGACAGAGAAGAAGTGAAGAAGTTCTAAAGATGAAGATTTGAAAAAGTAAAAGATGATTGAATTTTCTAAAGCGTTTAAATACTTTACCTCGAGAATGGAGAAAAGCAATGATTACCAGGATGGACAATTGCGTATCTGGTGGCTAAAAAGAAGAAAAAGGCATGAAACACGAAGCGGTTATTAAAATTCGAAATACTTTAAAAATCCTGATACTATGCACTCAAAAAGGGGTTATAAACAACAAACGTTTGTCTAAAATCCATAAAGTTTAGGCAGCGTAATGTTCTATACTTTTCTTCAACATCAAATTACGAAACATTGGGGGCTTCTGTTGATACCAAATGTAGTCTGCTGATGTGGACCGATTATGTGTAGACACAGGTCAATCTACATGGCACTCGCAAACATTTTTTGAACAACACATTGACTCCGAGGAACTCAACCTCCCCGACCAACTCAGATCGCTCCGAGCAACAAGTGTTCTCTGAGGAACTCTACTGTACCAATAAACTCATGTATACCGAGCTACTTAGGCGGTTCGAGCATCTTAGGCGGTCCGAGCTGCATCTCGTACAAAGCATTCATATCCGGATAATTAAGAGGAGGACTGCACATTAAATGCTCATTACTATCACACAGACACATACGCCTATTGGACAGCTGTGTATTATTCTTTCATTTGTACCGCCTCAAGGCTATAAATACATTGTAACCTCCTCATTAGCAGGGGACTGGAATTTCTTGGTAAACCCATTATCGAGAATTCTGCAAACAGTCAGCAATAACACAAACAGTGGACGTAGGCCATTCTTTCAAGGCCGAACCACTTTAAAAATATTTTGTCGTATATATTTTTATCTGTGATTAAAGAATTAGGTTAAATCTAGTTTTTTACATCAACAATGACTTTCCCGACATGGATGTCATAGGCATCTCGGGTAATAGAATTTATCGAATTATTTTATTGTGCTTTATAACTATATATAGTCTGCTATTCAAAAATTGAGTAGTTTTTTGAAATTTTCCTTCTTGAATTTGAATATGCAAATGGCTTTGTACAGGGCACCACATCCACAGCTAAATGAGTTTTGTCAACTTGCAAGTTTAGCTCAAGGTAAATTTACATATTCTCCATCTCTCATTCCCTCCCCGCTCTAATTTTTTGTTTGTGGCACATAGCGCTCAATAATGATTTAAATTCAAGATCTACGGATCTATAGTTTTCTTCTTCACTGAATAACTGGAGAAACAAAATTGCAAGTGTGCTCATGCTCACCATACCTTTTGAACCAATGTACTTTCAACACTGGCGTGCTGATAGTGTGATTTAGTGTATTAAAACATGATTTTTCATTTTTAACCAATGTTTTTCTTTCCCCTTAATTAAGGCAATTTAGGAAGGCATCTCAACAATCTCCATCCATGATAAGATGAGTGGGGGGATGCTGTCACCCACCTAGTCCCACAGCCCATCACAGTTTCCAAAAAACTCAACCTCAAGCTAAGGAAACTCAAGTGGATCCTAATCATCTGATGAACGGAGCTCAGGTGACTGTTGAGAAGCTCCTTAACAATTTGTAAGTTACTCTGAAATGCATCTTATAGTTGCTGGAAAACTTAAAGATATTACTATCTGCAAGTCTTTATTTTCATTTATGAAGGCAATAAAGAAGATTGAAGGTCCATTTGAATCATTATTTTGAGTTGATTACAAATGGTATATTAAATGACAAATCTGACCATAAAAGCATTAATAGGAACAAATCGCACAAAATGTCTGAACCCAATAATTTGACTTGTGTGATAGCATACAAACATACACATATCAGATCCCATAGAGTAAACAAGGGTGAATTATTTATATCCAATTAACTGGTGTCAAATTTAGTTTATGACTCCGAATTGCACAATTAATGTTACATTGCATATTAAACATTTCTTGAGTTCTTTTTTGCATCCCGCGGAACATGAAATTCTAATAAACTTTAAAGCATATGGAGGAACGTGACTACTATTTTTTCCATAAAACAGTCCAACAATGTATGTTTGTATATTTTTTTACTTGGACATATTAATATAGCTCTATTTTTGGATTTCGTGTATTGTGGTTGCTCATAGGGAATATATTCACATATTTTCTCATATCTCCCGCTTAAACTAGAACAGAAGGTCGATGATTTACACATCAATGCTTAGTTAGTGATTATATTTATGATATTTTCACAGAAAAGAAACAAAGGCATAGGCGAAGCGTGTGCGAAACAAAGACGACATCAGTGCTCCTATGTCACTGCTTCCCTTGATTCCAATGTTGAACCCTCACAAACTCTCTCATGATGCTCCCTCGATTGCTCCTACCTCTCTCCAATTGCCTCCCATGTTGCCTACCATGCTCCCTCTCCTGCTTCCCCGTCCATCTCTCATAGCGACTAAGGTTAACTCTCACTTCTTTATTTCATTTATGTGGGTATATGATTTATGTGGGTATATATTCACTAATAGTTCACACTATATACATTTAGTGCCTTGAAATAAAGTCCTTTCTTTTGAATTTTGGGAAAATAGCTGTGTCATGAAATGATAAATACTAAACCGTTAAATTTATGTTGTGTTAGCATGTAATGTAAAATTTCCCACCCCTATCCGTTGGTATGTCTACTTTCATGTTTCAGATCATGTAAAATTTATGTCGTGTTAGCATGTCAGAACTGATTTGGGCTTGTTTAACCAAGTGTACTTTAGAATCAGACCAGAACTGATTTTTAGTGCTTCAGAATAGATCGCTTCGGGTTGGAGCATATCATAAGAATTTGAGTTCATTTTAGAATAAGTTGTGATTTTTAGAGATTTATAATCAGAACGGATTTGGGTTTGTTTTAGATCAATGTAAATTCAATTAAGCAACAAACAAATGTGGATGATCAACAAAAAGACGATACCAAAGGTGGAAGAAAGGAAGATAACAATTGAATTGGTGTAAAAAACATCCCAAATGATACCTTTAGCAGCAAGAAGTATGCCTAGAATTTTGAACAAGGCTGTCTAGATGAAGTTCATGTCCCAGGCCTAACCAGAAGTCTAAAATAAATATGTCCTAAGCAGTGATCTAACTAGATCCCATACTTCCCCTAATCCAATTTGTGATAAATAAATAATGTAGCAGTGTGTGTGCATGCTTTGTGCCAAGCACATTATATTTGGACTTTTCACAGTCCAAGTAGTACGATGGACGGACTTTTCACCCGAAATGATAACTTTATCTTTTAGTTTTTTATATGTGTGGTCAAGTTATTTTTCTTTTTGTCTTAATACATGATTTGCTATGAAAATATAGAAAAATGCCCCTGTCCACGTGGATAACTGTTTAGGTGGATTCTTTGGCCACTTTAGGTGGATTACTATTTAACTCTTTACTTCTCTTGGGAGGTGTTATATATTATCATATATATACATCAACAGTATTTTGTGTGTTGTATATATGATTTACTCTCTACTATATCTGCTTATTTTATAATCTTTAACTGTTTTGTAGCAGTAGTATGTAGCGTGTCATATATATATATGTGCTAATTTATCTATCTTGAATTGGTCACAATGATTGCCAGATTGATATTATTATTCACCGTTGGCCATAGTGATTGAATTTTTGGCCTCCTTCATACCTCAACCGTGATGAGATCGAGACACTAATGGCCTTAGATTCTGCTGTTGATTGGGTTACACTTTTTGAAATGTTACTTGAGCAGAAAGTGGATGATTTTAAGCACCATCGATGTGGTCACGTGTATATCATTGATTCCCTCATATGTCCTCAGTATTATAAATACTATTACATGGGTGCTAATGGCGGGCCTGAATTATTGCAAGTGCACAATGTCAAAGAAACTATTACACGGGTTCGACCTACAATGATGCTAAAAGGCTGTGTAATACAATTGTAAAATTTTATGGCCCTACATCTAAATTGGAGGGATGGTTATAATTACCTTCATTTTGTCAACTGATGGAAATTAAAACTATTGGATTTACATTGTATCATAAATTTATCATGTTTTTCATCCTTTAACAGTTATTATGCATCTAACATTTTTGCATTTATTCTTCTACAGGAAGAAATTAGGCAGGGCCTCATGAGGTCAATCAACTGACCAAATGTTTCTCCAACAATTATAAGTTAGGTTTGAAATGGGGTTTGAACTAATGAGCAATCTCATTTTTTTTCCGGAATGACCTTAAATGTTGCATTCCTTTTACAATTTTTTGTTTGGATTCAGTATGTTCGGATCATATATGTTTATAATATGACTATCACCTTGGTTATCGTGAGAGTTTCTTTGGCTGTACCTGTTTATCGTAGTTTCTTTTGTTGTACATGTTTATCGTAGTTTATGAGCTACATTCTTATTCTTGAACCACTTGGTACACCTGACAACTCCATTGACGGAATAAGAGTTCATATTCATTCACTATAGTTTAAGGTTAGCCACATGTGCGGTTAATTGAGTTTATAGACTGTATTTTCTCTTTTCTTTCTTTAACATCCCTTTTTTCATTTCTTTATTTATTAACTTAAGTATGTATATAGGGTGGTGTTTTTGTTTGATGACGAGTAGTTACTTCTTTGCTACTAAACAAATGTGAGATACAATAGAAAATTACTAAGAGTTTTAGTATCTTTACATTCATGATAGGTTTTTTGGTGGAGATCGAAACAAAAAAACAACGAAAAGGGAAAAAACAATAATTTGCGGATGTTCAAAATGGATGAAAGGGGAGGAACAAACAATTTGTTTCGACAATAAATCTGGACGGCGACCACAAGTTGTTCTTCCATGTCGTCGATGACAGCTAACTTCTGCATAAGCCCCGTATAGTTGAAATATTCAATTTGTAGTGTAAACATCAAGTTGTATTGAAGATTATTCACTTAGTAGTTCATGTGATGAGTTGTTCCAATTCTTTTGCAAATTTACAAAGTAATTGATTAGGCAATTGATTGTTCATCCTTAAATACATATATGTAATCTATTTTGGTTTCTAATTTCATTCACAGAAAAATTTGACCACATGTGTAAGTGGTTATGATGCTTATAAGAGGTTCATGACGGATTATTAGTATTGTTGTTGAGTTTGTTTTATTTTTTAAACAGGGTGGATAGTCCTATAAACGAATGAAACTCTGTCTATTTTTTTAATTATTTACGCTTATTTGTGTTGAAATAAAATATTTATTATTTATATTATAAATGATTTTATGCTTTTCAAAATTACCAGCGTGCCTTCAGGCGCGGACATACCCTAGTGTGTGTGTGTGTGTGTGTGTGTGTGTATATATAATGGTCACAATTAGGGGAATTAAAAAATGTGGTCTAATTTAGGGTTTAAGATTAATAAAACCATAATTATTTTGAAAGTTCGATTATAGGGATTTGGACGGGGATTTAGTATGCAACTATGATATGATATCCCCTACATACATAAATTCTATGTGGATTTGAACATGTCGTACATGGCTCATGGAATATCTATTGACCATGGTGTGGATTTAGATGGATTTGGGATCGCGTACTACACTCGTGACTGATGTAGCAGGTTTTTTGGAGGTCAATATATTTAATCATGCATTCATTTGGTCATCGCATTACAACGTTGAGACATGTATCACTTTATCCATCAAGAATTTGGCTTAGTGACTAGCCGACGACGTGACGGCATGTTGATGTCCCATTATTTTGTGTGTGAATGCATCAAACCCATTAGGTAAGGGACTCGTATGAGTTTACTAATAGAGGTACGAGAAGACTCGACAATAGTGCACAAAGTTTGGTTGTTCTTATCAATATTTAACTGATTCCTCTCTTGGATGGTGAACAAATTACTTATCTTTCTTATGATAACTAATAATATGTTCGTTAAAATGGAATAATAAGAGAGCGCATTTAAGGAGCTAAAAAGATATCTAGCCAAATTCCCACTCTTGTCAAAATCAGTTTTGAATAAAGAATTATACCTTTACTAAGAATTCTCCTATTCAGATGGAAGCTCATCCCTAATCCAGGACAAATAAACATTCCAAAGATCAGTGTACTCCATCAATAAGGTATTTTAGAGGCCTTGGTCCAAATATTCTCAAATAAAAAAGTTAGCATTAACCCCCCAAAGTTGAGGTTTTATTTCCAAGATCACATGATAATGATTCTTACTAATAACCATCTTCGTTAAGTAATCCACAATTTTTTTAGGACAATTGATCAATTGGTAAGTAGATCTTTGAGATTTTACCTTCAATAATGACCTATAGTGTCGATTAGAGTCCAGTCCGTTAGTTATTTCCTTACCGAGTTCTTAACAAAAGACAACAAGTTTCCCAAGAAGAAAATGATTGAAAATGTATTTGAGTAACTCATGTGGACAAATCCTCCAATAAAAGTAGACGTAGGACCAAACTCATAGTAGTGACTTCAATAATAACCAATGTTGAGTATGCGTTCAAGTTTGTAATCAAGGCCTCAGGTAATGATGCATAATTTGAGTCACTAATCGTGATGTCCATTTATCCCTATATCTCAAAGCCGAAAAATTCCACTTCTTTAGCGACTCTTAAGTAGTCAACCACAAAATGTTAGGAGATTTTGGGGCTAAGGGGACTAAAGTGCATGTCTACCTTAAGAAATTCTAGGTTTTGGCTCAGCGCTTGGAAGAATTTTACACTTAGACAAATTCAAAGGGAGGAAAATACTAAACTTATACCATTAAAAAAACAGGATGGACAATTTCCAATACCTTAGGTAGGGAACCCTCCCCAAGGAGAGGTCAAAGTCTTGAAAGTCAAAGGTAAAGCTTACAAATATATCCTCTATGATGAATTATTGTAATGAAGGGCGTAATGTGTTAAACCATCTGAAGAAAAAAAACATGTTAAGGGAGATGCATAAAGAAATATGTGGAGGACACTCGAGCATGTGAACTCTAGCATGACACGGGATAAACTAGTGTATTACTGGCTGACCATGGCTAGGGATGACAAAGACTATGTTCAGTGATGTGATGAATGATGAAGGATTACAAATTACAATAAACAACATGTTGAGGAATTGTCATCCATTATTGCTCCATGGATCTTCACCCTTTCAGGGATTAATAAATTATGACCATTTCCTATAGGTCAACGTTAGTGTAAGTTCCCTTCGATGATGATAGACTACTCTACAAAGTGGGTTAATGATAAACCATTTGACCAATTATCGAGTGTACGTTTCGGAGTTTATATAGAAAGTGATAGTTGTGAGATATAAAGTGAAATACACCAAAATCATTGAAACCATAAGTCACTTATAAAATATTTTGGTGGAGGAACTATGCAACTAGTTTGAGAACGACAATTTTTCTCTTATATTAGAAATCTCCAATGCAACAATCAATTCGATCTAAAAAACTGAACAATTATGCACAAGTTAAAGATCGAGTTGAATATTCTAAAGATACTATCGGTGGCCCACCTACTTAACGTCATATGGGCATATCAAATGATAGCGACGGGTGACCGAGGAGACCCCGTTTCTCCTCTCTTAAAGTATATAAGCAACTAACCCTATTAACCTAAATGCCCTAACAATTTGGGTCAAACACTTTGAGATCTATAATAATGAGATATTTATGAAGGCAATCTAGAACCACTAGATGAAATAGGAAACCAAGAAACCATTATAATAGTAGTCATGTGTATGAAGGGCACCCACAACTACAACATTAGGGTCAAACATCATAGGTTCAAGGTTGGATATTTGTTACTCAAGAAAACTACCTAGGAAAATAAGAAACAAAATTCATGGCTTATTATTCGACAATGAGGAGTTACCCTATGTTATCATCTGGTTTCTACGACAAGGTACATGTGAGTTTAAAGATCAAAAGGTCCACGTGTTTCCTGGACCGTTGAATATAGAAAGACTAAAGATCTATTACCATTGATCGATCGGTATATAATAAATTAGCATTGTGTATACATCATTTTAATTATCAATTTCTTTGTTTCTTATTCGCTTGAGTCTGCTATAACTTTCTAGTAATAAAAAATGAATACAATCCATATTTCCTTATACGATGTGTTGCTCATGTTATTATGCCACTTACATTTCTTGGTGATGTTAATTAAAATCATGAAGTAAATGCCTTGATTAAAAATGCTACCAACAAAATTTGAAAATAAAACATAAACTTGATGCAATCTTGTTTTCTCAATTTCATATACACAAGGAAAAATTCTAATAATCACCAAACCCTTACACCGGCCTTAAGAAAATTTGAACCCTTTCCTCGGTGTAGTCTACCAAAATTAAGGACGAAGACTTAAATTCCTTCACCCTTGAGGCTAAAGAAAGAGGCAATTGGAAATCCCACTCAACCAAATACTAGGGCCGCATGAACCATCAATTTGGTTTTAAAACATAGTTTTAATATTATCAAGCCATTTAATTTATGTACACACCGCAAAACATCACACACGTATTTGTTCATACTTTTGGACCGATCCTTAAGGTTTAAGCATCCTTGGCTCCAAAAATCATTACAAGATAGCTTTAAAAAGTCTCCAAAAACACCTAAGTCACCCTAAAAATACCTCCATCAAACCGGGAGCAAAGAAAGAGTGACAATCAACGAGACGATTGATTGCATTTAATCGCGTGATTGACGGCATTTTCCTACATGCCAATTTAAAAATAGATAATCATTATGTTTGGTTAAACAACATCATAAATTGTTCATTTAATCCTTTACAATGAGATTAATCAGAGTACAAATTTTTCCTAAAAAATTTCCCCTCCTCCAATGAGAAAATGATCCTGAAACCTAAATCCCATTATGATTATCCTGGGGCAAATCTGACTCCTTGAAAGATAGTTTCAGGGCCTTAATAAATTACCCTCTATGAGAAGTCACAATCCATGGATTAGATAAACTTAAATTAACCCATCCAGATGACTAAATGTGCAGGTCCACTTCACACAACAAATGTATTCATCTCATACTTCATCCTTTCATCAGAGCCATGAAAAATTCTAAATAAATAAATACTAGTCTAGTGCCACCACCCCATCCCCGCGCCACCAGGAGGCAAATTAATACCATGTTGAAAGTAACTAACTCAAGTTGTTTAAATCCCTGTCCTTATCCAAAAATCCACATGTAGAAATACATTATGATATCCATGCTCATAATATTATTTTTACAAAATTACTTTTCTAGGATTATCAAAGCCTTGAACATGCATGTTAATCTTTTCTCATTAAATAATTATCTAAAGTTCAGTAAATCATCCCATTGATAAATACAGTATTCTGTATATTATTACATATTATACTTGTGTAAACCCATATGATTTTATTTAGCATGTTCTTGGTCCATTTTGGTAAATAAAGGGAAAAGTGCAAATAGTATTGGATTTGGGGTCAAAATGGTAATTTTAAGGCAAAAATGGCATTTCGGTATTTATAATTTTATTGTGCTAAAATTTGTGAAAACTTTATCAACTATCCATTTTACAGGTAGTTGTGAAATTTGGAGTGAATTGAAGACCAATTGCAGAATATCGTAAAAAGGGATGTTTTTACATTTGTTCCAAAAATATTTTTGATAGCACAAATAACGACAAAAGTGTTCAAACTGCAAAGATAAAAGTCCTTGGAGGGTGAGAAAAAATAAAACTGTGTCTGTAATGTATTTTTGTCGTTGTGCAATTTTTTTTCCATCAAAATTCCCTTGAACCTACAAATAAACTCAAAATATGCATAGGGTAAGTAAGGGAGTCAATCCAAATCTAAGGATGATACACAAAATGAGTGAAGACATGTGTAAATTCATTTGCATATTATTATTTTTTTTATGATTTTTCTATTTTTGTTATGGTTTCTCAAGGGATTATTAATTAACTAACTATGCTAATTTTTAAAGTACTAACTAAGATGTAAAAGCTAATTTTAAAAAAGTGAGATAAACAGAATTGTGCTAACAAGTAAACTAACTAAGTTGGACTCATGAGGGCTTTAAAATTCATCCCATAAATGGGAGATTAGCCCTCAATGATCATCATCCAAAAATAAAACTAAACAATAAGAGCATGTGAGGGTTAAATCAAGAGAAATTGAAGAGGAACAAATCAAACCCATTTGTACTTGAATTGGAGCAACACTTCAACTATACACCAAAATTCTCTCAATTACAATCCCTCACAAATGTATTTATTGATTTTAAAATAAAAACAAAAAATAAAAAGAAATAAAACTAAGCTCTAAATATATACAATGGATAATGGATGAATTCATAATGGATACTTAAATAATGAAAGAGATTTGCTAAAAATACAAATCCTATCATTATAAAATTGTATATTAGAACTCATCCATGGATATAAATTCTACATCATCACTTTATGTTGAGAAATTTGCTAAAAATACAAATACTCATCGTAAAGGAATGGATTAGAATTTAAAACCAAGAGGGATGAATTAAACCACATCACTCTATTTTGAAATATTTGCTAAAAATGCATATACTCACTATAGAGGGTTGGAGTAGAATTCATCTTAGAGATAAATTTCACCAGACACCTCTATATTGAGATACGTGCTAAAAATGCAAATACTCCCTATAGAGAAGTGGGGAGAATTTTATCACACAAAGTTTAAAAACTAATTTAGAGATTCCTCTCAAATAGCACCTAGCCTTCAATTTATAGGTTCAATGAGGGTAGGGGTAAATTGAGAATTTTTAAACACATGGGTGCATGGAAATGGTGAGGAAGAAATCCGATTTGTTAAAGGGAATTTTTTGGGTTATAAAAGGCGCATGTGGAAAGTGGATAGTTTGGGGGTATATTGGAAAAAGTTGAATTAAGTTAGTTTTAAGACACATGTGGGGCATATTGGTGTCTTTGGTTTTTGGTTTTTAGCAGGTGACAACAGTAAAACAAAATGGAAAATGGGTTTTGAGTGGGTTTAAATTGGTTTGAGTTGGTTTTAATGGATGGTCACGGGTAGAGGCTCGGTTTATAGAGCTCGGGTATTAGGTGGTTCTCACGGGTTGGACCAGGGCAAGGATCAGGTTGAGATGTGCTGCCATGGGTCGACAAGGGGGTAGTCGTGTGATCCGGGTTGATTGAAGTCGGGGTTTGGTTATGCTATTGTTTGGGTTTCGGCTGGGGGTTTGGAAGTCGGGGTTGATGGTGATTAATGTAGCGGGTAAATGGGTCGAGAAGTGGGTTTGGGGTTTGCTGTTCTCGGGTCAGGTGGCTTTAAGTTGGGATTGCTACATGTTGATGGGTATGGAAGGGGGTCTGATTGGGTTGGTTGAAATGATGTTGGGTTGGATGGTGGTTTAGACAATACTCGAGATGGGTTCGAGTTATGGGGGTTAGGAGTTGGATTTGGATATGGCTTTAGAGAGTTTATATTTGAGTGTTAATGTAGGAGAGAGTATGAGTGTAGTTGGAGGTTGAAGATGGGTGTGAGGGGTGGTTAAGTGTAGTGAGTTGTAGGGTAAGATGGTGAGGGTGAGTGAGTTGGGTGTATAAGATTAGTGTGTGTGTGTTGTGATTGTACCCTTAAAAAGAAATAAAAAAATAAAATTATCTAAACTAAAAAATAAAAACTAAATAATAAAAATAAAATCCTAACTCAAAAAAATAAAACTAAAAAGAAAATAAAGATACAAATAATAGAACCTATTAAACTAAAAAGACTCTAAATAAAAAGAAAATAAAACTAAAAATTAACAATCTATAAAAACTGAAAACAAAATCTAATAAAACTAAAACATCAATTCCTAAAAAAAACTTATCCTAATAAAAATAAAATAAAAACTAAAAACTAAGAATAAAAATAAAAATAAAACAACACTAAATAAAAACAAATATAAAAAATTACAAATAAATCAAAAATAAATCTTAAAAATAAAAACGACTAAAAATAAAAAAATAAAAATTAATAAAAGTACAAACTCAACATACATCGGGTTCGGGGTAGGTTTAGGCTCGGTCTGGGATCGCTAGGGTTACGATATTGATTATTTATCCGCATTTGAACTGTAAATTGCCTCGAAATAAAGATTTTGACACCGCAACTACAATCAAATCTCCACAATAAACAATTTCGCACATAAGAACCAATGTTGTTGAGAATTAACAATAAAATACGTCTATTCGAGGTATAAAATATACACTTTTGGGTGCTTATCAGAGGGGGAAGAATCATATGCTTTATTCCGATCCAAAAATAAAGGAGCTGGAGTGTTCACTTTCAATATAGTTATTTGGGTGTCTCCAAAAGACTTCTTGACCAATTAAAGAGAGACAAAATTTAACTCAACTTCTAGCACTCCACCGTTATCAATAGAGGGCTACTCCGAAGGTTGGAAGCACAATTCGGTGGAGCGATTTTCAGCATCAAATTTGAGTCTAAATATAATACAATGATTGTGAGATTATTGTGTGCAAATTTGTGAAAAGGATTGTTCGTGATTGTAATATCATTTTAAATCAAAGTTTGGTAAATTATAAAGAGAATTCTATCTTAATATTCTAATCTTTTGTTATTCATTATGTTAGTTAAAATTTAATTGCTAGCATTAAAATTGTTTTCCATGCTTAGTTAGTGTTAATGTTCTATTAAATTTTGTATTCTTGAAAATTGTTTAAACCGTTTTAAACATTTGTTATTCATACAAAGTATTGAGAGAGTAATATTTTGTCCTTCTAAACATAACTATATCGAATACTACGCTTTTATGTATATTTAATTTTAATGGGTTATGCTTCTGGTTAACTGTTTGATAGTCCATGCTTAGTTTATGTCTCATAATGCGTTGAATCGATACTTTTTAAGGCATTAGGACTTTAGGTTTATGATTAAAGATAAAGAGTAAATGAAAATTTAACTTTATTGATTTATCTTCCAAAACTTACGCAGAGATATCCCATGAATATCAAGTTAAAAAATTGAGAACCGAAGTTTGTATTGACGTTATATCTAACTAAATTGGTAAATGGCGCTAAAATCCTACAAATTCTCTCCTAGTATTGTATACATAATTTACTTCACTACTTATGTTAGTTGCTAGCATTATTTGAACTTAGTTGTTATTATAAAAAAATCAAAGTTACGTAGTTCGAAAATCTACTGTAAAAATTTATCATATTATATTAATAGTCAGTGCACTTATAGTATTATTAAATTCACAATAAGTTTTTGGAGCCGTTACTGTGGAATTAATTATCAATTTAAAAGTCTAGATTTTCATACTAGTTTTATTTATTTTTTGTTCTTGTTTTCCTAAAAAAAATAAATTACATAAAAACTAAAAGAGATCTAAATAAAAACAAATATTTTTTTTAAATCTTCAGAATATGTTTTTTAGCTAGTCTCTAAAAAATTATGAAAAAATCCCAAAAAAATTAAAATCCAAAAAATGTTTTTTTTTTAATTTCTTGGTGTTAATTTTATGTTTTTATAGAACAAAAATCACATTTATGATTTTTGATATGGTAAATAGTAGTAATTACTAGTTTTCTTATAAAAAAATACAACAAAAAAAATTATAAAATTTGAAAAAATCGGAAAATATTTTTTATCATTTAAAAAATTCCATATCTAATTAGAAAAAATAATTCAAATTTGAAAATTCCAAAATATTTTCTTGTACTTATATTTTTTCATTTTTTTTATAATTCCAAAATTTTAAAAAAAATTGAAAACAATCTTAAAAAGCACAAAAATATTTTATTTCCTTTAATTATAGGATTTTGATTATTTTGGCATTTTAATCTTTATGTTTGTTTACCTGTGAATTTCCTTCGTATTTTACTTGTATTTTACATTGATAATATTCACATTTCAATTATCACGTTTCATTAATATAACTTTAGGGAAAAAAATCAATTGCAAGATAAGGTAGGAATTTCATCACCCTTGTTTAGCTAAAAAATTACTTAAATAACCCAAACATTTCCATAATCTACATCCTTCACTCTTTAAGTAACACCAAGTACACGTTGGTCCTAAGGTATCACATAGATCATCTAAAAGTCTTGAAAATGATAATATTTAAGACAAGTCCAACGAGAGCCCACCAAATTGTCCCTAAGGATTCTTCATCTAGGCTGCCTTTTTCTAATGAGTGATGTACCGACCACCAACCTGGGAGTTGAATTAAAATCCCAAGTCAATAGTATTAGCTGGCCATCTTTATCTCGCCCATTAGAAAAAGTAGCAAGTTGTTTTAATTAGGGAGATTAATTAAGAAATATGTTTTCTTTCGGTTAATCTCAGGAGAATTAGAAATTAAATTTGAATTCCACAAACACAAATTAAGATAATTTCCATTAATCCTTATCAGAATAGAAACTACGTGGTTTGAGTCGACCTTTAATCTTGCTCGTCATTTTCTTAAATATTTAAACTAAAAATAATCATATATTTAAAAAAAAACAAGTCGAGTGAGTGTGCATCGTGTTTGCGAAGTTGGTTAGAAGTTACTGTCAATTGCTTGTCAAGTTTGGAGTCGTTTAGTATTATGACACTTTCATTGGTGAATTATCTTTATTTTTAGATATGGGAGCCAAATTAGCACCCCGTGCCTTTAAGGACTACCTATATCCTAATATACCGAGTCAATCATCGTGTTTCAGTCTTCCTCTAGACAATTCAAACAACTTTGAGGTCAAGTCAGGAATAATTCAATTATTACCGATTTTTAGGGATACATAAAAGGACAACCCTTCCCTTCATACCAATTTTTAGGGATACGTAAAAGGATACCCCCTATCATATGCGAGAATTTGAAGAAATTTGTAGAAAAATTAAGTTACAACATCTCACCAATGAGATTATCAAAATGAAATAATCCCATTTTCTTTTAAAGATAAGGCTAACAGTTGTCTTATGTTTCTTGAACTGAATTCTATTACTACACGGAATTAACTAGTAATTTAGTTCTTGTTGAAAAAATTCCCTGTCCGAAAGACAACATTGATATGTCATGCCATCAATACGTTTAGTCAAAAAGAGGGAGAATCTTTATCGATGTACTTGGATAGATTCAAATAATTATTATTTAAATGTTCTCAGCACGGGATTGAGTTTGGATGTGAAGGAAAATACTGTTTAAGGGTTTTAATTTCAATACTCGGGCTATGCTCAAGTCGATGTTTAATGATGATTGATTTGTATCAAATATTGCATATTTCTGCCCGTTATCTTTATGCATTCTAGCGCTTTTATGGTCCTTAATGCCTGTAATTATTCTCATTAACCAGGCATCCTTGGATTTGGATATATACATGCCTTGCAGGGGTTAATTGTGCTTTTGTAGGTATTGGAACGCTAAAAGTGAGGATCCATTGCATTTCAGGGAAGTTTCGTCGTTGGACGCTACTTCAAGAGAATTTTAGTCAATTCACATTTCTTCTCCAACTCATGGAAATTCCACGAATACGTAGTTCATCAAGTTATCATCGCGTGGCCATAAACGATGCGTCGTTTGGAGTTCATACGAAGAAGATATGGCCGTTTCCGTTTGAAACTCCATTTCCCCCTTTTCATGGGCCAAGGGCTGCCAAAAATAGAGTCTCGGTCTACCGGGCTTGGGCCCCCGATCGATAGCAGTTTTGAATTAAGCATACCAATTGAGACAGTGGGCTGGGACCTGTTCGATCGATCGATCGATGGTTTTGATCGATCAATCGATGACCATCGATCGATCGATCATACCAGATATTTTGCAATTCGTTCCTTTTCTTTTCTTTTTTCTTTATTTCTTTTGTAACTTACTATAAATAGGAATTTTGTTGCATTTTAAGAGATAGGGAGATATAGTTAGAGATTTTTAGAAGGTAGAAGACATTTTAGGTTAGGGTTTAGGGGATTTGAGAGTTCTTCTTCTTCCTCTCTTGGTTAGATACCCTTTAGGGTTTGTAATTGGTACTTTCATCTTTCCTGTCCATTAATATAGTGTGTATTTACTTATTTCTTACTTTCTAATTTAGTTTTACATGCTTTGATTTCATCGCTTTCTAGTGTAGATTTATCGCATTTATTTACCACTTTCCTTTATCGCGTTTTTAATATGCTTTCTAGCTAATTTAGTCTACGTTGTGTTTGAATGGAACTCACTCGGGTTGACGTGTTGCTTAGATTTGGTGATGGTGTTTATGGGTCTATTTTGGGCGCGTTGTCCTAGTTATTACGCCTAGGATATTTGACGGGGCATATCATGTATGTCCCGTGCTTACGACCTTTCGTACGTAATTTTGGGGGTATTTGTTGACGCCAAAATCTTATTTGGCTTTTATGCGGATTTAAGGGCGTGACAACCATTGATTCAATTAATTGTCAAAACGAGACGCATTCGTAATAACTCCTCGACCCATGTATCCATTTTATACTAATTAACTCGGGTGAGGGATATTCGACGCAACCTATAGTTTTACTCGCTTTCTTAGTCTAGATTTATTTTCCCTCGCCTGGATTAAATCATTTCCATTTTATGAATCTTTTTCCTTTTTAGTTTGCAATCACCTTTTTTACTTTTATTTAGGAGTACTAAATCCTATAAATTCTAGCATCTCGTCCTTGTGTATTTTTAATACCCGACTTACCGCTGTGCTTCCCTCGCAAGTGTAGTCGTAATTTAGGTTTGTTTGTATTATCGCGGTGAAATGAAAACAACAACCGTGCCTTACACGAGTACGCATTTCACGCGGGTAATAAAAATGGCTCCATTGCCGAGGATGAGTTTGTTTGAGACTTTATTTGATTTAGTATTTCATAGTATTTTCTTTCTATTTGTATTATTTGCTAATATTTTTGAGGGACTTCCACATTTGAGCACTTAGAAACGGTTGAATTTCTCGCGCGCGCATATATTTGTGGAATTCGCCACTTGAGCCATTTTTTGGGGTAATCATGTCTTATTCCAATTCTTTTGATAATCATTCTTATAATTCTCAAAATGCTCGTAATCCTATGAATTTCGGTCAATACTTAGAATCCCAAATATTTCAAATTCAAATATGACTTTGGGCGAGTATACAGAAAGTCAAAACTTGGGTTATTGGAATTTTGATGATGATGACAATGATTTTAGGCCTTTACCTCCTTATAATAGTAATTTTGAAATGAATTGCAATAGTTTTCAAAATTCCTATAATAATGAGTTTTCGTTTAAGTCCGATGGTAATTTTAAAAGTTCCCATTTTCATCGATCCGCACCTCGACCTATGACATTCGTTGAGGGCTTGCTTATGTATAAGAATGAGAAAATTGAAAATCGTTATCAGGGTGAAAATCGTTGTTGGGAACATGAATTGAATTTATTATTTGAGTCCGACGACGATTTTGCTTCCGAGACTTTTGAAGTCAAAGAATATTTTGAACCAAATGAGGTACATGTGCCTACTTTGGAACAAACCATTCTAGACTTTGCCCATTGCATAATAGATATTAAAAGTGAGGATGAAAATGATGTTATATCTATTTGCAATGAAATGATTTCTTATTTAGCCCCCAAAGAAGAACATTTCATTCAAAATGATATTATTTTCTTCGAAACTCAATCTTCATGCAATGATGATTCATCTCATGAGTTTGAATTTCTTTCATCCCCATTTTCATAATCTGTTATCACACCGTCACAAGTACCCAATGATTCGATTTCAAACTTTAATGTTTTAAACCTCTTCGCCGATGAGGAGTACTTGTTCGAGTCGCCTTCCATGATCGCATCTTTGCCTTTGTGTCCGCCACCTCCCATTCCAATTTCAAAATCCTTGGGAGGATATTCGGCTTTTCTCGGTCCCCACATGTTTTGTCACTCGTTCAATCCAAATCCCCCATCGTCCCTCTAAAAAATTTAATTGGCGATTGTTCATTTCTTATGCCTTACACAGGCCTTCCGTTGTTCAAATGGAATTATTATTTTTCGTAAGGCATGCTTTGGTGTGAGGGTACACCGGTTATCCTCCAAAGTATAAATCGTTCTCATGGTGGACCCTCAGCTATTTAGATTTCTAGTGTAATTTTGTGTAAAGCCTAAATAGTAGGTTGTATATAGTTAACTTTTTATTCTTTTTATTATTTCTTTCCTTTTTAGTTTAGTCTCTTGTAATTAGTTAACTTTTCGTTATTTGTTTTCTCTATGCTTGGTACTAACTTGTTTTGTATATTCTATGGACTTGTTCTTATGGGGATCGCTCCAATTTTGGGTAATATCGCTCTTTTCCTCTCTTTAACTTGTTTCTTAATTCACATTGAGGACAATGTCAAGTTATTAGTTAGGGGGTGTGGGATATTCTATCCATTCATTGGTTGTGTCCATGTTTTTTCTCACATGTTAGTTACTGAGTATGCTTTTCTTCAAAAAATTGAAAATTTCAAAAAGATTTTCTTTCTTTTTTCTCATTTTTTCCAATAGACAATCCAATGATGCATGTTATCGATTTTAGAAGTTATTAGACTTTAGTCTCAATTATTGATATTGTGAATAACTTCATGAATTAAACTTTAATCCCATGAGCACGTGCACTTTTATCACTATATTGATTCCGTTTAAGATTTTTATAACTCGGTAATCTTTTGTTGCATTGTATATACTTACACCGAGTAAGCTTTGTACCTTTCATCGTTTGTGAGTGTATACACTATTCTTTCCTCTTTGAAAATGTTGAATTCTTCGGTAATCTCTCTATTCTTTCATTTGACCGTTCATTAATTGAGTTTATATCTTGAAATGTGTTACTTGATCATGATTTTCATATATCGTTTTGACTCGAGAATTTCGTAAACATTTGGAAATGATCATAGGCCATCTTTGTTATATCACCCTTTGAGCCTAAATAATGGCCTTTCGTTTCATAACAAAAATTCCCATAACCAACTCCGAATTGGAGTTTCATACCATACGTAAACTTTCCATACCTTTTTTTGGAATGTTACTTGGTATTGAATGATGCTATTGTGATGTCAGTTGCAATTTAGGCATGTGAGAGTTTGAAAAGTAAAGAAAAGAAAAAACTGAAAAACTGATGAAAAAGAGAAAGCAAAAAAGCAAAAGAAAACAAAAAAGAAAAATGAGAAAAAGAAGAAAAGGAAAGAAAGATAAAGTTGTAAATGTTGTGTATAGTGTTCAATAAGATTTGATTACTCTCCCCGATGATATATCTAATGCCTTTTTTGAACTTGTTTTCCAATTTTGATATTGGCCACATTTTTCCCATTATCCCGAGTTTTCATTCCGAACACTTTGAATCCGTACATACATATCCTTCGTTTCGTACCCTAGCCTAGCCTACATTACAACCCTAGTAAAGTCCTATGTGATCTTAGGTTGATGTAATTTAAAAGTCATAATAGTTTTGATAATCTATGAGAATACATTTCGCCTCTTTTAATGGGCGGTATCTTTCATTGAGATTACATTTTTTCAGTTTATATATAGCGTTATTCATTTGTGTGTGCGGCCTAGTTTCCATTTACATTTACTCTTTATGCCCGCATGTTCCGTGTGTTACCTCTTTTTTTTTGAGTGAATTCACTTGATGAGTGTAATGCCTGTGAGGATTGAATATATGCTTGCTTTAATGTTTATCCAAATTATATAAGTTTTTTCCCAAATCACACTTCACATGTGCTCGCTCCCCTCCCTCCCACATTTGAAGGTTTCAATTCTATGAGTTGCATTCTATAATGTTATTTTTTTAGACTTTTGTTTGAATTCGTTCAATGTGCTAATAATGTGTATGAAGTCTTGTTCACTATTGTTGGGTTTGTCGCATGTTGGGTTGGGCATTTTTTGAGGAAACCATGTGATGTTTGTGGGTGTCATCCCTGAAAACCCTCACGAGATGACACTCGTCCACTAGGGTAACCTAGGGGTTTAACGGCTTATTGAATATGCTAAATGCAATCATGCTCCCTACAAAAGTGGCATTTATATTTCGATACATATATACGTCTTGCTCTCTGTGTACTCATTTTGTTTGTTTAATTACTAGGGACTAGCAATGTTTAAGTTAGGGGGTGTTCGTATCAAATATTGCATATTTCTGCCCATTATCTTTATGCATTCTAGCACTTTTACGGTCCTTAATGCCTATAATTATGCTCATTTACCAAACAACCTTGGATTTGGATTTATTCAAGATTTGCAGGGGTTAATTGTACTTTTGTAGGTATTGGAACACTAAAAGTGAGGATCCGTTGCATTTTGGAGAAGTTATGTCGTTGGACTATACTTCAAGGGAATTTTAGTCAATTCACATTTTTTCTCCAACTCATGGAAATTCCACGGATGCTTAGTTCATCGAGTTAGCATCACATGGTAGCAAATGGCGCGTCGTTTGGATGAAGAAGATATGGTCGTTTCCGTTTGCAACCGCATTTCCCCCCTTTCCATAGACCAAGGGCTACCAAAAATAGAGTGCCGGTCGATCGGGCTTGGGCCCCCAATCGACCGCAGTTTCAAATTAAGCCTACAAATTAAGACAGTGGGCTAGGACCTGTTCGATGGATTGATCGATGGTTTTGATCGATCGATCGATGATCTCTGATCGATCGATGATCTCTGACCGATCGATCGATCATACCAGATATTTTGCAATTCATTCCTTTTATTTTTTTCTTTATTTCTTTTGTAACTTACTATAAATAGGA
This sequence comes from Sambucus nigra, assembly GCA_949130495.1. Classification (NCBI taxonomy): domain Eukaryota; kingdom Viridiplantae; phylum Streptophyta; class Magnoliopsida; order Dipsacales; family Adoxaceae; genus Sambucus; species Sambucus nigra. Next base: position 397,069,005 of record OX422215.1, read on the forward strand.
TTTTTCTTGCATTTTCAGAGACAGGGAGATATAGTTAGAGATTTTTAGAAGGTAGAAGACATTTTAGGTTAGGGTTTGGGGGTTTTGAGAGTTCTTCTTCTTCCTCTCTTGGTTGACGCCCTTTAGGGTTTGTAATTATTACTTTCATCTTCCCTCTCCATTAATATAATGTGTATTTACTTATTTCTTACTTTCTAATTTAGGTTTACATGCTTTGATTTAATCGTTTTCTAGTGTAGATTTACCGCATTTATTTACCACTTCCCTTTATCGCGTTTTCAATATGCTTTCTAGCTAATTTAGTTTAGGTTGTGTTTGAATGGAACTCACTCCGGTTGACACATTACTTGTCTTTGGTGATGGTGTTTACGGGTCTATTTCGGGTGCGTTGTCCTAGTTATTATGCCTAGGATATTTGACGGTCCATATCATGTATGTCCCGTGCTTACGACCTTTCGTGCGTAATTTTCGGGGTATTTGTTGACGCCAAAATCTTATCAGGATTTTATGTGGATTTAGGGGTGTGACAACCCTTGATTCAATTAACTGTCGAAACGAGACACATTCGTAATAACTCATCGACCCATGTATCCATTTTATACTAATTAACTCGGGTGAGGGATATTCGACGCAACCTATAGTTTTACTCGCTTTCTTAGTCTACATTTATTTTCCCTCACCTAGATTAAATCATTTCCATTTTATGCATCTTTTTCCTTTTTAGTTTGCAATCACCTTTTTCACTTTTATTTAGGAGTAATAAATCCTATGAATTCTAGCATCTCGTCCCTATGGATTTTCGATACCCGACTTACCGCTGTGCTTGCCTCGCAAGTGTAGTCGTAATTTAGGTTTGTTTGTATTATCGCGGTGAAACAAAAACAACGACTGTGCCCTTACACGAGCACACATTTCACGCAGGTAATCAATGACTTTATCGAGAATATATAGACTGATGGGTGGATTTTCCTAGAAGTCCCATAGAGAATCTAGGCCCATGATGTCCAATGAAGGAACCTATCAAAAAGTTGAGAATTTTTTTTTATTAAAAATGCCAAAATGGCCATATTATCCTGATGTTTAAAAGAGTTAGAAATGTGCAAGGAGGGCAATTTAGACACACCTACGATCGTACAACATGTATGTTCACCTATGTGTTTTCCTTGTCATGGATTCAACCACGTAGTAAAAAATTACGCCAATCTCCCGTCTCGCGAATCCCTCCCCGATCAAGCCAATGTCCTATGTTAAAGTAGGAAGAAGTACGACCCATTTTAGACAACATAAAATATAATATGGTAAGGACACCTTGAATTTTAATGGTTTAAGGGTCAGTACTAAGGAGGTCAATCTTATGGTAAACCCTTGGGTTTAAAAAAGAACACCCCTACGCCATCTCATCCTTTACCCTAAAAGATTCAATCCTTGGAAGATACGCTAATTTTATTGCCCAAAACACCCGCCAGTTCCAATAAATCACCTGAAATGTCTTCTAATCTATCCAAAAAAGGTTACATTATAGCATTTTTACCATAGACAAGATCAACGTTCAAGTGAGGCGGTTAGCTAACGTTTAGAGTGAGAGAAATGAGGTAAAGCTTCCAAGCCAACCCAAACCCAATCCTAAGGGTAATATGCCTAAGGGTTAATTTGTTGTTTAGGAAAATCCTAGCACATACCAAACCCAAAAGAGGATTCCAAGGCCATAATCACTCTTAGGATTGGTAAGGAAGTTGAAAATAATGTTTCATAATTAACCAAGAGCAAATCTGAAAAGGGAGAGGAGAAGAAAAATTCACCTTTAGATAAACCCCCTCCCAACCCCCATCTTCCGACCTACGTCCCTAAATCCCCATTTTCCTAATGCTTAGTTCCTTAAAAGAAGAAAAGGAAATTGGACAATATGTTGGAAGTGTTTAAGAAAGTTCATATTAATAACCCCACTAGTTGATGTAATATAACTAGTCCCCTCCTACATTGAGGTTTTAAGGGACCTTTGTACTTTCAAGAGTACTACCAACGTTTCGAAGAAATACTTTCCCCCCTCAGAAAGATAGATCAATTATCTCATATATAACCCATGTCAAGTATAAGTATCTCAAAACTCGAACAATCTTTATAAACATGAGGGAGCACACTATCGAGAAATATCTCTTAAACTTAGGAGACATCATGAATCTTCTATCGTAAACTATATATGAGAAATTATGTTCGAGGGAGATAAAACTGACTAGGATAAAACTGTCTTTACTCGACCGCTCCATTAAATTTTGGTAGGTTTTATTGAGGATGTTATGATTAATGTGGGAAATTTTGCCTTCCCTATTGACTTTGTCATTTTGGACATCTAATAAGTGAACAATCTTATTACACAAATTCCTATTATTTTGGGTCATCCTTTTGCCGCTATGTTTGATTTCGTCATTAGGTGTCACAACGAACAATTGAATCTATCCTTCAAGAATACGACCATGGAATTTAATTTTTTCAATTTGGCTAAATAAACAACCAATGATGATGAATCCATTGACGTGGACATGATCAATAGTATTATCTAATAGACCTTCGAGCAGACTATAATGACAATCCATTAGAGATGTGTATCACTTTTTGAGGGTTTGAATTTTATCTTGAAAAGTTTATCAAATAAGTCAATTACCTCATCGATTCTTCTCCTATCATGGATGCATGAAAATAGAAATATAAACTCGAGCCACTCTCATTCCCCACATTACTCATTCCACTCTTAATCGAGAAAGCTCATGAGCTTGAGGCGAAGACATTATCCAAGACCCTTAAGTCTTGGTTCTTAAGAACTTCTGACACCTTACTTATTATCATCACATCTAACTTAGACAAAGAACGTGAAGGAAATTTTAAAGTGATCTTAAGGGACATAAGGAAGCCTTAGGATGGACCATCGCCGATATTAAGGGGATAAGTTCTTCGGTATTGATGCACATGATACACTGAGAGGATCATGCAAAAAATACTATAAAGCATAAAGTAGACTTAACCATAATATAACAAAGGTATTTTGAGCTAAGGTGCACAACTTTCATGATACGGGTATTATTTACCCCATATTTGATAGAAGTGAGTCATCTGAGTTCAAATGGTCCTGAAGAACTTTGGTGTCACATTGCAAAAAAATGATGATGATGAGTAATTACCCAGTAGGAATTAAATCGGTTGGTGCATATGCTTCACTTATAGGAAGTTGAAAAGTTTCACATGGAAATATCATTTTCCTCTTCCGTTAAAAAACCAAATGTTAGAGATGTTAATCGTACATCCCTAATATCATTTTCTCGATGATTATTCTAGCTAAATAAAAATTACCATTTCTCCCGAGGATCAATATAAAACTACCTTCACATGTCTGTTTGGTACTTTTTCTTATCAATGTTGCCATTTAGACTATGTAATGCACCAACTACCCTTCAGTGGTGCATGATTAGTATCTTTTAGAACATGGTAGAAAAGTTCTTGAGGTTTAATGGATGAATTTTTGGTATTTTGGTCTAAATTCGATGACTGTCTTCACCATCCCATCGTTATTCTGAATATGTGTAAGGAAGAGAGCATCCTACTGAATTCGGAAAAGTGTCATTCTATGGTCAAACATGGCATATTACTAGATTACATTATTTTTAAAAAGGATATCGAGGATGATGAATCAAAAATTGAACTTATCCTATCCTCAAAAATTGTGCACAAACTTCATAGTTCTTAGGACACACCGGGATTGGAGATTTATTAAGAATTTTAGGAAAATCTCTCGATCCTTGTGAAATCTTCTTGCCAAGGACACACCATTTGACTTCACCGACAAGTGTCTTTAATACTTTGAAAGTCTAAAGAAATAATTTATCTTCACGCCCATTAAAATACATCCCGATTGGTGTCATCCCTTCAAGATCATGTGTGACACTTTCGATTTTGTCATAAGTGCAGTTCTAAGTTAGCATAATTAGAAGTTTCCTCACATCATATACAATGAAAGTAGGACTCTTGAAAATGTCCAACTCAATTGTTCCACGACTAAGAAAGAGTTCCTACATTTCGTCTTCACACTTTAGAAGTTTAGGTCTTAATAGGATACAAGGTTATTATCTTCACCGATCACTCGGCCTTACGGTACCTCCTATTTAAGAAGGATGCCAAGGCCCGTCTCATGAAGTACATCATATTTAATTAAGAATTTGACCTTAAAATTTGGGATAAAAAAGGATATGAGAATGTAGTGGCTAATCACTTATATAGGTTAACGACATAATCGTTCGATAACCAATTTCCATTTAATCAATCGTTCCCTGAAGAGAAACTGGTGCTTATCTCCCAGCTTCCATGGTTTGTCAATATCGTGAATTATCTTGTGATGGGTGAGATGACTTTGCATTGTCCTAAACAAGATCATTTAAAACTTATGTTGGAATTTAAACATTTCTTTTAGGATAACCCATACCTCTTCAAGTTATATCCCGACCAATTCATTAGGAGGTATGGTCCTCGATCAAAAGATTCGAAGTGTAATCTCTTTTTGCCATGACTAAGCCTATGGTGGTCGTTTTAGTGCCAAGAAGACTGTCATAAAGATTTTGCAGAGTGCATTCTATTGTCCAACCATCTTCTATGACTCGAAGGATTAGAGGAATAATTATGATCGATGCTTTAAGCTTAGGAAAAATCACAAGAAGGAATATGATTACCTTAAACCCCATTCTAATTATTAGGTTTTTCATTATTCATAGATCCATTCCCAAAATACTATGAGAATCTTTACATCCTTTTTGTATTAGACTACGTGTCTAAGTGGATAGAAGTGATACTGTGTAGGATAAATGATTGCCACGTGGTGGTCAAATTTATTCTAGAAAACATTTTATCCTGTTTTGGAAAACCTCGGGCTATCATTAGTGACATGAGAAACTATTTCTGCAATCAGTCTGTAGAGAGTCTCATGAAAAGTACTCGATCACCCATAAGGTAGGATTAAACTATCATTCTCTAACTAGTGGACACATAGAAGTTTTAAATATGCTAATTAATAAAATCATTGAGAAAGTAGTACATTCAAAACAAAAATATTGGTCCTTAAGGTTATTAGATGCATTCTGGGCTCAACGCACTGCCTATAAAACACCACTTAGTATGTCATCATAAAGCTTTGTCTATGGCAAGTCCTATTATCTACCAATAGAGTTAGAACATTAGGCTTATCAGGAAATTGAGACCTGTAATTTCAACTTTCCTTCAACGAGTGAAGTACGAAAATTCCAACTCAATGAGTTTGAAGATATAATAAATGATGCTGATGAGAATACAAAATTGCACAAGGAGAGAATGAAAATGTCTCATGGATTCCATGACAAGTCTAGCCATCTCGAGATCGGATTCCTTTCGATCGCACGGGGCGTGCCCTTTCTCGGGGTGCTCGACCACCGTTATTGTGGGGGATAATGTAAACATATAGAGTCACTAGTCTATATTACTTAAAACAGGAAAAAGAGTGTCGTCGCCTCGAGATAACGGCATCAAGGACAATAGTTATGATTGCGAAACAAAGTAGTTGTAAGGTCCGGGGACTAAGTTATGGAATGGGAAAGTGTTAGGAACCCACCCCCCCATTTCGATCTCTTATGGATAAATGCTAATATTTTTCTTTTAGACTCTGTGCAACGCGTGCACATGAGTATAATATATGTGGAGAATATAATCATTCAACTCGCATCATGGAAAAGGACAGAGTGAATTCATCCTTAGGAATGTTATCGAAAATAATAATTCAAAATATAATATGAGTGTTTTTGGAATGACAAGTCGCTTTGGAAGAGTGAATGTGTGTATCGAACAGAACACAAGCATGTAAGAATATGATATTTATATATATATATATATATATGTAAAAAACATATAAACATGCATAGAGGAGGACTCAAATCTCAGGATTTTCCCAAGATGCGTACTTAGCCCATGGAGCATCAATGTCCACGTAGTTTGAAGATAGCATAGGGTGGGGTTCAATATATAAATCCAAAGCAGGTATTTCTATTATGTGTGTATAGAGAAAATGTGCTTTAAAAAGTGAGAGTGTGAAATCAAAATCCCTCTTTTGTAATTTATAGATAAGCCAATTTTTTCCTCTTCTTGTTTTTTTCTGTAAAAATAGATTATGTGAAAATACTAATAGTAAAAATTTGAGATTATGGATATGATGTAATGAGACAAAAGTACTAAAATATAAATGAGATGATTAATTCTAAAATGCAAGAATTAGAGAAAGGGATGTAGAATTATACCTACTTATGAGTGCTTGATGTTGACCTTGAGATGTAGATATGCTAATCTTGCAATGGTATAAAAGTAGTATGGAGAGGTGAGGGGAATTACTAAGTGAGGTAAGAAAATTATGGAAGGGAATGTGAGAAAATGGGTTTTTAAGGAAAGGTAACATCTCTGAATTTGAGAGAATGTTATCTGACTTTGTTGAGAGGTGTGTTCAGTGGTTGCCTCAAGGTGAGTTCACGACCTCTATTTATAGGGCCAATAGGGTGTCGATCAGCAGGGTGTGACACCCTGCCTATTTTAATCTTGGGTGATCAGTCCATTATTAAATTAAACAGATATCATTAATAGTTTCATTCTTAGCATCATTTTCGAAACATAATGATATTACTAATACCCTAATGGCCCTGTGTCAAAATTTTAATCTTTGTATTAACATGCAATAATTTAAACTATTAAACCACATTTACCATTCCAGTAAGCAACGTAATAAATGATAAAACAACTGAATAAACAAATGTGATGGGATTAAACAATCCCGACTGTAGTCCACATACTGTAGTCCATAATTAAAAGGAAATCCAATAACTGGAAATAAATGGAAATACAATAGTTCTGAAATAACCATTAACTAAAGATGGGTAACATGCCCGACTGAGATAACTGAATGATAAAAAGTAAGAGATAAAAGTGGAATCATCTACTACCAAGGTCCTACAACGTCCCAATATCTGCAATATGTTAAATAAGAATGGACTCATAAGCTTGGTGTACCAGTGGCTGGGCACCTAAAAGGTTTTTACAAAAATGGATTTAAAACGGGTCATAGCCCAATAACATTTGAAAAGTAGTTGCAAGTATTTAAAATGTAGTAAGTACAGATATTGTATACATGTTAACTTCACGTGTCCTCGCTTGAGATCCTCACCTCTCAACTATTGTTCACGCCTAACGTATTCTCCTAAACCAATCTACTTACGCTACCCCGCCTAACTAGTTTGAACTAATTCTATCCCTGCCTAATAATTTGTTGTGCCCACCCATATTGCCCATATAATACATTACCGAATATACAAACCCCAGTAGCTTGTAAAAATCACTAAGTGAGTATTAAATTTTCACATGCTTACTTAACTTTAGATTTCACTAACTACCTTATCTACTAATGCACACACTGTAGAATAAATCACACGTATATATGTATACACCACTCTTGTATTATATACGAATACGACATCCTTGGGTGGAGACCTACGATGCGTGCATACTCTGTTATCAAGTCCTAGTACATCATGTACTAAGTAAAGGACTTCCGATTCGAAATCACTCTCGAACCATAAATTTTTTATTCACACAATTTGGAGAAGAAAATAGTTCTAAGCCTTTGGGATACGAACACACCTAACGCGCCCAAATAATAGGTCACACTATCATAAACAAAAGTAGTGATCAACCCTAAGTTCTATTTTCTGAGGTATAAGTTAAAAATCCCCCCCAACGGGCTTATCAGGATAAGACTGTACACGACACGGAACCTCCCGTGGTAGCAGGTAGCGTAGACATGTTCATACACATAAGAATTCACATAATAGGTATTCAATCTATATCATCAGTATAGGTATGCTAGAAAGATATAACATATCTCGTACGCAGTATATAATTCTTGAATATCATACGTATTATTAATTTTCCATTATACTTCTCATCGTATATTACCGAGTATTTCCCACTACCCGAAGGGTCCTAATTACCCCTTAAATTATTTCAGTAGTCATAACATTTATCTACTACTGGTATGGTCTTAGGTTCACTCATACTCTCCGTGACCCGTTCTACTTCTCGTGAATTCATCAAATATCAATTATGCGCAATCAATCCTAGCCTTAATTCTCCTTAATTGGGTAAATCTCAACCCTATCGTATGCTCACTGAAATTACTATCTCTCCCATTAATGTTTAATAATTTCCCAAAAGCCTCCCCATAATTTATTTGTGTATTTAGGGCATAAAATAACAAAATTGGTCAAATATGGGTTGCCAAATCGATTCAGTGAGGAGGCTAAATCGATTCTCTCTTAAAGCTGAATCGATTCAAAATGCTACAAGTCGTCTCCTTTATTTAACAGCTATAATTTTCACCATTTTTAACCATCTAAACCTTCATTCTACAGTCCCAAACTCCCAACCAAGTATACCAGACCCTATAATAACATATATAAATGATTTATAATGTAATTGAATCATTAAACCATCAAAGGGAATCATTTAAACAAGATTAATTGTGCACTTTAATCCCAAAACCCTAAATTATTCTTTCTTTGTTTAAGAACATAAACAAACCCATATTTCTCCACATTCTCATGTTATAAATTATTAGATTTGTGCTACATACATGGGTAAATTATAACATTCATGATTTCTACCCAAGAACATGAATTTAATCTCCAATCTAACACCAATAATCATTTATTCATGAATATATTCAATCCTACACTAACATGGATAGTATATATACTCAAAATTTTGCAAGATAAACACTTGCCTAGAGTTTATAGGTCTGATTTGTGCAGATAAATGGTGGAGTTGTCTTCCTCTCCTTCCAATCTGAACTCTAGTGGTGATGGTGGTGCAAAAGTAGTGTGGGGAGCCTTGGAAACTTTCACCTTCCTCCTCTAATGGAATCTCTCAGTTTTTCTAATTTCTAACCCTAGAAACCTCAACCCATATGTTGATATAACCGTATTAAGTTCGTTGGTCCTTTGAATTTAATAAGACAAAAGACCAAAATACCCTTCTGGGGTGTCGGTTTGGCCTAAAAATGCCTCGGGACCCAATCCAAAACTCCAAGTACACTTTTCTGACTATCCCCACCCTTCCGAGAACACTGGCATACTCGAAATGATGATTTGGATGACCCATAGATAAAACACATTTTAATTCATAAATTTAAGTCCCGACACGACTGACACGCGCATCCCGATTAAGTTACCGTAACTGCCATATTTCTCACTCACGACAATCATATTGAATTATTACTAATTTATTTCTCATTCACTAAGTAATACTCAATATAATTGATACAAATAAATATTAACCCTTGTCTCTCTAATCAATATTTATTTTAATTCGGATTAATTTCCTATTAAGTTCTATTTAATTTAATTAATCACAATACATAAATCATTAAAAATACGGGGTGTTCCATACTTCCCCCCTAATAATAGAATTTTGTCTTGAAATTTGGAAAAATAACTGGTATAAATAACTCTTGATATTTATCACACATCTCAACCTTATGCTCCCAAGTAGACTCGTTGGCATTATGGTGCCCCCACTGAACACGTACAAGTGGAACTACCTTCGACCTCAGCCTCCTCTCACTATGGTCTAGAATAGTAACTGGACTCTCCTCGTATGAAATATCGAGCTGCAAATAAATCTCCTCCAATGCAATGTGAGTGTGTTCTAACTCATCCCAGAAATATCGCCTCAAAGAATATATGTGGAATACATCGTGCATCCGATGAAAGTGCTTCGGTAATCCGATTAGATGATAAGGAATGACCCCACACACCTTAGTGCCAACTTCCATTTCTTCTTAAACCTCATTATCCCATTCATAGGAGATACATGTAGTAATACCTGGTTCCTCATATTAAACTCTAAGAAGAACCTATTAGCAACGACATAACTGTTTTGTCAATCTTGAGCTATTCATATACGACTCTGAATCAGCTCAATCTTGGCCGAAGTATCCTGAATCAACTCTGGTCCGAGAAGATTATTGTCCCCCACCTCTAACTAATAAGCAGGCGATGACAAGGTCTACTGTACAATGCCTCAAATGGTGCCATGCCAATCGTTAATTGATAGAAGTTATTATACGCAAACTCTACTAGTGGAAGATACTGCTCCCAACCTCCGCTTAAGTCAAGGATACACATCCGCAGCATATCTTCTAACATATGATTAATCCCCTCTATTTTCCCATCCATATGTGTGTGATAGGTCGTACTCAATCGAAACTCTGTACCTATGGCCTCCTGAAAAATCTACCAAAAATGAGACACGAAGTTCTTAACCCTGTCAGACACAATATCTAGTGGCACCGCATGTAGTCTCACTATCTCAAAGATAAAGATCTGGACATACTCTCTTGTGGTACAATCCTTTTGTACTGGTAGAAATTGGGACACCTTAGTCAATCGATCCAAAATCACCTAAATGGAATTGTGACCCCTCTGAGATGTAGGCAACCCAGTGATGAAATACATGGAAATGCTCTCCCATTTACACATTGGAATCTCTAACGGATGTAGAACCCTTATTGGTTTTTGATGGTCCACTTTCAATAGCTGATAAATGATACACCTCGAGACAAACTCTGCAATGTATTTCTTCATCCCACTCCACCAATACTGTCATCTTATATCCTGGTACATCGTATCTCCTTCAGGATGTACCGCAAATTGTGATATGCGCGACTCTGCCATCATAGCGTGTCGCAAGTCCTCCCCCTATGGAACACACAATCTCCCATTGAGGAATAAGCCCCCCTTTGAACTCATAGAGTAAGACTCTTCTCCCCTGACTAAATGATGTCAAATTTGATCTTAAAAAAATAAATTCGTTGTGTGGGCCTGTACAACCCTCGTGACAATCAGGGGGTTCTGCATCCGAATCCAACATGAATGATCTAGTAGTGGTTGGGGTATTTCCTCTCGTGAGGCTTAATCTTGCATGAATAATAAGCTATGGCTTGGTCCTCCTGCTGTAGCACACCCCCAACTCCCTGAAGGGACGCATTAGTAAAAACAAGATACTCCATTCTCGTCTTGGGAAGTGCGAGAACTGGTGCCGATGTCAACTTGTCCTTTAGCTCATCAAAAGCTAACTGACAAGCATCATCCTAAATGAATGGTACTCCTTTGCGAGTCAAGTTTTTCAACGAACCCACAATCTTAAAAAAATGCCGAATAAATCGTCGGTAGTACCCGACTAACCCCAAGACACTGTGCACATCCATCGATGTAGTGGGTTATCCCCACTTTGTCACCGCTAACACCTTACTCGGATCACTAATATTCCTATGTTAGATACAATATAACCCAACAACTGTTCCTCACACATCCAAAATCCGTATTTTTTAAACTTATCATACAATTGATTCTCGCACAATGTCTGCAAAACCTGTTGCAAATGCTCTGCATGCTCCTCCTCAGTCCACGAATAAATCAGGATGTCATCAATAAAGATAATACTAAAGTGATCCAAGAACTCTCTGAACACCCTATTCATTAAGTCCATAAACACATATGGGTCGTTAGTTATCCCAAATGGCATAACTCAAAACTCATAAGACCCATATCTCATCAGAAAGGAAGTCTTTAATACATCTTGCTCTTGCATGCACAACTAGTGGAACCCTAATCTCAAATCTTTCTTATCGGTATCTCCTGAAATACGTCAGCAAACTCACACACAACCAAAATTGAATCTAGGGAGATCACTACCCCCTTAGAGGTATCCTCCTCTACATAATATAAGTGACTCGATGACCCTCCTTCGGGACGGGGCATCGCCATTAAGAACATCTCCGGGATCGGAATCGCAAACATGATGCTCCTATTGTAACAATCAATCATAGCTCTATATTTTGCTAGGAAATCCATGCCAATAATGTCATCATACCCCGAGATATTTAACACGAGCATATCAACGGGCAAAACAAGTCTCCCAATGTCAATACTCACTCCCCGAAAAATAAAGAAAATAAGTGTCTTGCTACCTAATGGTGAGTCTATACACATGAATGTACATTTGGCGATGTCTAATAATCCTGTGGCTCGTGCAAATCTAGTGGCTATAATAAGTGTGAAGCCCCAGTGTATAATAAAATACGCCCCGAAGTCTTAACGTTAGAAATGATGAGACCCAATTTTCAAATTTTCTCTTTTAAAAATATAATTTCCTTTAAATATGCGGAATAAGGATGGTTCAAATAAAGGGACTATACTATGAAAGGTTCATAATTTAAATATTACAATTTTAATTCTTCCAAAATTAAAATTAAACGAAACTGGATTTTAATTTTCTCAAAATTAGAATTTCTCTTGAAAACAAACTTGTGAATATTTAACTTTTTGCCCAAAAGAAATTTAACCCAAGTCCTAGAAATTTACCTAACAAAATAATTAACTCAATTTTTTCAAATTAGGCCAAATCAAATTTAATCAAATTATGTTATTTAGACTAGAATTAAATTAAGTTAAACATTACCCAAATATTAAACATGCACCAAATTAAATATCCCAATTTTCTCTTTTTACCTAAACATGCATCTAATGTGATTTTGCAAAAGATAAAATAAGGAGACAAACCACTACGCCAGGATGTACGAGGAAAAACCCACAACGGTAAAAAACCTCGAATTTCCCTAGCGTCAAATCCACTGAGTAAGGTTTTACAAATACAAGACAATAAGTCTGACAACACACGACTTGACTCCGTCTAAGCCCTGATGCTCCTTCTTGTATACACCTCTACCTAGAGAATAACCATGGAGCTCCATCGTGGTCTCGGAATCCACCGATTGGACTTTTAGGAACCCATCAACCACACATGGTGCCTTTCACCATATGAGAATGACGCAGCAAAAAATAATGAAAACTTCTTCTTTGAGGGATGTAGAAGTAAACCTAAACGAACTATTTAACTCGGTAGAGTAAACCCGGTGCCAAACACTCCAAGCAAGATATTTATATGGAAGCTTGGAATAAAAAACTATGGGTGAACCAAAAGTGTTTAAGGATTTTTTATTGAAAAATCAACACTCAAAACATGAACTCTTTCTTTTTAGAATTATTCTCTCAAACCCTCTCTTGGAGATTATAGTATGTGAAAAAGTTACTTTGAAAAAGTTGGTTCCCTCACTAGATAATTCTGTCAAAAGTTAGTGGGGAAAAGTGGGCAAACTGTCAAAAACTGCCAAAATACCTGTTCCCATCGAATCTCGTTCGAACGAGATTTTCGTTCCAACAAAATCTCATTCGAACGACCTTTCTAACGAAGTTTCAGTGGATAAAATGTAAAGTCGTTAGAAAACTTGACATAATTCTCGTTCGAATAGAATTCTCGTTTGAATGACAATTCGAACAATAGTCCAATGGCCAAACAGGGAACTCATTGGCAAACCTCGTTCGAACGACGATTTTGAACGAAAAACAAGAAAGCTTAAAAATTCGATTTTAGCCCAAAAACTTTATTTTAAAGTTTTAAATAAACCTTCTGAAAATAACCATCAGAGTAAAATAAAAATTCACCCAATTAAAATCCTATATAAATATGTAATGCATTCATACCTTATGAGTAAACGGAACATATGTTGTTGACGTAGAAACGAGGCACAAGAAACTCAGCATTTGATGAAGCTTTAATCTTGGACGCCGCGTCTTTGGCTATTCCGGGACGAAAACCAACAAAAATCCTAAAGGGTGGTCAAGCTCTACTAGACTTAAGAAATATCCCAGCCAAAATAAAAAATACATGGCTTGACTCAAAACCCAAGGAACAATATCTTTGCCGATGAAGAAAGTTGTCATTTGGAAGAATTCCTGCACACTTAAGCAAACTATCAAACGCATAGGGAATATCAAGAATATTAAATGCATAAAAATACTCCCCCTAAATTAATTCTCCCCCTTTTTGTCTAATTCCTGCACATTTAAGCAAACTATCAAACGCATAGGGAATATCAAGAATATTAAATGCATAAAAATACTCCCCCTAAATTAATTCTCCCCCTTTTTGTCTAACAGTGACATACTTATAAATACGTCTCTTGCTAAGTTAAATCTCCCAAACTAAGATACGATTACAATAGGATTAGATACCATTTCTCCCCTATCATTCTCCCCCTTTTTGTTCAGGAATATACAAAGGTTAAAAGAAATTTAACAAAATAATGCATAAGGTGATAAGCACATGAAAGCATATAGACAACAAAATCATAACCAATCCATAAAAAGAATAAAAGATACCAACTTAGATGCAAGAAAATGATACCAATATGACACATAAAGAATTAAGCATGTGATATCAACAAAATATGCAACTAGATAGATAACAATCATGAAGTAGAAGCATAGATGGACTAGCAAGCAAGGCAAATAAACATAGAATACCTCGTATATGAGTACATAATAAATATCATTAACGCACACGCACATATACTAGGTATAAACACCACACATGACAAAAAATAAAATAAATTTTTCACACTCGTATGGAAAAAATGTGTCATATGGAAACGGAAGTGTTGGGGTGTGAACTAGTAAAAATTAAATTCAGACCCAATCACTTAAAACGTGTTCACGGAATTCTCACTTGATTGCTAGCTTCATCACATTTGAATATAACCTCATGTGACATTAAAAATTGAACTCAATGAACAAACATACACAATGCATACAAGCCTAGAATTTGACGATTCTACAAACCAATAGAGTCATGACATTGAAAGAACAACAAGGATAAACGGACATTGTGCAAACCGTTAATATACCATCCAACCTCCCTCAATAAGCATATATAATTTTGAATGAATATATCAATTAAACATAGGCCTTGTCAATTATTATTCTTTTTAATGCCATATTTTATTTTTAGGCCTTTGGACCACGTATTTCTTTTAGGTCCATTCCAAATGGTGGCTTACTCGCAAAGGATGATATTTCCTTTTGGAGACCTTCCCCGTGCACATTTATATATATATTATTTTTATGTCTCGCACAAATCTCACGTGCAACGGATTTTAACATGCACTAGTCCTCCTAGGTCACATAATATGTAGATGACAAGATTGGTAGGAGAACACCTCATAAAGCTCAAATATACATATGAAGTTATAGTTTCAAATGAGTTCGTGCATGTGTGAATTGAGGCATATAAAAATAGAATCAATTATATCAACACAAAATCCAATTACTCCATGTAAGCATGGTAAAGAACATTTTAAGGATTGTCAATCTTAACCAAAAGTTCTAGCCACATGGAAGCGAAAAAGAAAGGATTCAAACACAAGTATATGCCACATAGAATATGTCAAACTAAAATACACACAAAACAAAAAACTTTTTGAGTTTTTGACAATGTTTTTTAATCAAAAATAAAAATATTTACTCAAAAGACACATAAAAATCATTTGTATTTTTCATTAATCTTAAATTACTAAAAAGGTAAAACACAAATGATAAACAAAAATCTTTTTGTATTTTTCATTTACTGCAAATCAAAAGAAATATAATACAAATGATACACAACAATCATAATTCTAGCATGTGATAAAGCATGACGTATAGACTAGAATAATTATTAAAGAAGCATACAATTAACATGATAATTTATCATGAAGTACAAAAGCTAAAGTATGAAACTACTAACACATTCAACCTTTAGATTTTTCAAGTGAGGAAGCATATGAAAGTAAATGAGAATAAAAAATCCTATCTTATAAAGCAACTAAGTCGGATCTCCTAACCCAAACTAATGACGAATGACTATCTAGGGGTGTAGGAGTCTTGGCTACCTCGGTTGCCTTATGTTGGGATTTTTTAAGACCTCGTTTAAGATCAAAACAAAATTTCCTAAGTTGTCCTTTTCGACCACAATGTGAGAACTTAAAGACTCTCAAAAAGACTTACCTAAGGAATAATCTCTACAGGCTTTCCTAGGCGATTCTCCTAAAACATTAGTTTTGGCTTTATGATTTGATTCATTACGAGTATCGAAGCCTAAATCACAAGTGTAATTTTTTATTTGGGTCGTGCCTAAGATTTTATCTAGTTTTTTGGTCCTACATTCCAAATTAAATTTGACTTTACTAGAGTATTTTAATTGTTCTTCTAATTCTAAAATTCTAGGCTCTAACGAAGCATTTCTCTCTTCAAACTCAAGAAGCTCCTTATTTATTGACTCCATTAAACCTCTAAGGCTATCTCTCTCATGTGTCCTGAGGTCTTCAACCAACACACTATCCCCAACGACCTTGGCTCTCTCTCTTAAACTAGCTTCTAACTTCAAATTAGCTCTTTTTAATTTAATAGATTCTTCATATAATTCTTGAAAAGCATTTTGAAGTTCACTCACATCAACCTCATCATTTTCATTTTCTCTCTCTTCTTCACTCTCACAACCATAAAAAATAAAGGAATCATAAACTTTGACCTTGGAAGTGTCATGTGTTAAGATTTCATCAATAGATGAGTGCTCACTATTACTCACATGACTAGCCATAAAAGCCACCAAGTTGGACTCGGTGGGGGAATCATGTCCCTCTTCATTGTCACTATCACTAAGGGTTGCATTAAAAGAAATTGGTTGCTTACCCTCTCTCGTTAGTTTAGTGGGGCACTCTTTTTCCCTCTGTCCATACCCTTCACAACCATAACACCTATTTGACTCGTCCCTATTTAAATTTTAATTAAAAGTATTAAGGATCTTCTCGTCTTTGTCATGCTTAGATTTTTCAAATTTCTTAAAATCATTTTTAAATTTATCTTTGTTAAATTTCAGAAATTTTCGAAACTTCCTAGCAAACCAGGTCATATCTTCCGAGTCACTCTCACTTTCACTCTGTACTACTTGTTTTTCCTCCTTTCGGGCTTTCAAAGCAACGCCCTTTTCTGTTTTCTTTTCAATTTTGGAGGAAAACATGTCTAGTTCATAGGTTTGTAAATCACCTACGAGATCTTCTAATTTTGTGGAGGCTAAAGTGGGTAAAGAATTTAAAACGGTCACTTTTGAAATAAATCTATCGGGTAGGGACCTTAAATTTTCTTTACTACACGGTTGTCGGGTATTTTCTCTCCCAAATTAAAAGATGAATTAACAATATCGAAAAGTCTAGCATAAAATTCATCAAAAGTTTATTTTTCATTCATTTTGATAGTTTCAAATTGAGTGGTGAGGTTTTGGAGTTTTGAAGCTTTTACGACACTAGTTCCTTCATGAGTTAGTTGTAAAATATCCCAAGCTTCTTTAGCGATTTCACACGTCATAATGCGATGGAATTAATCCTCTGTGATGAAGCTAAACAATTCATTTAAACCTAGGGAATTAAAATTAGATAGTTTAAATTCATTCTCACTCCATCTATTGGTGGGTTTGGGAACAAGCTCATTATCTACTAGCTGGGGACCACCCGTTAACAAGAGATAACCATACTCTCTCACCGATAGATTTTAGTTCCGATTTCATTCGTGCTTTCCAATACGCGTAATTAGAACCATCGAAAATAGGAAATTTTGAAAATGGGGCAAATTCTATTTTGGCCAAAAATATTTAAAAGGATCTTAACGAAGTAATTTATCGTTTTGGCTCTGATACCAAATGTTGGAAATGATGAGACCCAATTTTTAAATTCTCTCTTTTAAAAATATAATTTCCTTTAAAGATGCGAAATAAGAATGGTTCAAATAAAGGGACTATACTATGCAAGAATCACAGTTAAAATATTATAATTTTAATTCTTCCAAAATTAAAATTAAACAAAAATGGATTTTAATTTTCTCAAAATTAGAATTTCTCTTGAAAACAAACTTGTGAATATTTAGCTTTTTGCCCAAAAGAAATTTAACCCAAGTTCTAAAAATTTGCCTAACAAAATAATTAACTCAATTTTTGCAAATTAGGCCAAATCAAATTTAATCAAATTATGTTATTTAGAATAGAATTAAATTAATTTAAACATTACCCAAATATTAAACGTGCACCAAATTAAATATCCCAATTTTATCTTTTCTACCTAAACATGCATCTAACGTGATTTTGCGAAAGATAAAATAAGGAGACAAACCACTACACCGGGATGTACGAGGAAAAACCCACAACGGGAAAAAACCTCGGATTGCCCCACCCTGAAATTCACTAAGTACGGTTTTATAAATGCAAGACAGTAAGACTTGCAACACACGACTTTACTCCATCCAAGCCCTGACCCTCCTTCTTGTATACACCTTTTAGGTACCCATCAACCACACACGGTGCCTTTCACCGTATGAGAATGCCGTAGCAATAAACAAAGAAAACTTCTTCTTTGAGGGATGTAGAAGTAAACCAAAACGAACTCTTCAACTCGATAGAGTAAACCCGGTGCCAAATACTCCAAGAAGGATATTTATATGGAAACTTAGAACAAACAAACTATGGGTGAACCAAAAGTGTTTAAGGATTTTTTCTTGAAAAATCAACACTCAAAACATGAACTCTTTCTTTTTAGAATTTTTCTCTCAAACCCTCTCTTGGAGATTGTAGTATGTGAAAAAGTGACTTTGAAAAAGTTGGTTCCCGCACTAGATAAGTCTGTTAAAAGTTAGTGAGGAAAAGTAGTGGGAAAAGTGGGAAAACTGTCAAAAACTGCCAAAATACCTGTTCCCGTCAAATCTCGTTCGAACGAGAATTTCATTCGAACGAAGTCTCATTCGAGTGACCCTTCTAACGAAGTTCCAATGGATAAAATTTAAAGTCATTAGAAAACTCAACAGAATTCTCTTTCGAATAGCATTCTAGTTCGAACGACAATTCGAACGATAGTCCAGTGGCCAAACAGGGAACTCGTTGGCAAAACTCGTTCGAACGAAATTCTAGTTCGAATGAAAAACTCGTTTGAACGGCAATTTTGAACGAAAAGACCGAAAGCTTAAAAATTCGATTTTATCCCTGAAACTTTATTTTAAAGTTTTAAATAAACCTTCTGAAAATAACCATCAGTTTAAAATAAAAATTCACCCTATTAAAATTGTTCCAAGATCCTATATAAATATGTAATGCATTCATACCTTAGGAGTAAGTGGAACACATTTTGTTGACGTAGAAATGAGGCACAACAAACTCAAAATTTGATGAAGCTTTAATCTTGGCTGCTACGTCTTCAACTAACACGTCATAGGCTTGAATGGATAAACTTGAACACTACCTATGACTCAAACGTTTGTGTCCAGAATTGAGCCAACACAACATTGAGACTCAATCGGAGACTTATGTCCTTACACTTATGCTTATGGTATGTATTGTGACACCATGCCTAATTAAATCTCGGGTGATCAGGCCTAAATAAATTAAAACAACTTTCTCACTTGGCTCATTCTTAGCATTATTGTCGAAAACTTTTTAATTACTAACCACCTAAGTGAAATTAGACCGGTACCAAATTTTATATTTCATTAACCGAAGACAATTTATTGCATGTGGAAGTAATAGATAATCATTCACAATAAACTATGAATCAAACCATGTAGCAATATATAAAGGATAAAATCTTGCCGAGTCAACATTCGGAAAAAATCCAAAACTGCTAATAAAACCAACATAATCCAAAACCAAAATATGAAATAAAGATTGTGGACAACATGTCCCAATAGAGAGTACTATAATGAGATCCTACACTAGATTTGAATAGATGAAGCGTCTATGCAAAGTCCTGTCAGCCTCCATAAAGCTACAGCTACGAGTCCCTGGACAGAGTCTTTAAGTCTGGCGTCCCTGTGGTTGGACGCCTAAAAGGTTTTGAAAATATTTTTATAGAAAGAGTTATTACTCAAAATGTTTTGAAAATATTTTTCAAGTGATTATCACAATAAAATGAGTAATTGATTACACATGTTGACATTTCACATACACTCTCTTGAGTTACCTCGCCCCTCATCTATCCTGCACGCCTAACGTAACATACCTACACCAATTAGCTATACTACTCAAGCTAACTGAACTATCATATTCAACTGAACTCGTCTATGCGACTAAGATGGTATTCCTCCCATTTAGTATGTAATAGTAATCATATCTCATGATTTATATAATTAGATAACTGTTGACGCCTTGTTATCTTTCACCGTTTTATAATGAAGTCTTCCTACTTAATTTTCTTTTAAATGTATTCGCGGAATCTCATTATCTACTAACTCGTACAAGTAGATTATTAATACAGTATATATTTCACACACAAAATATACTTATAAATTAATTCTTTACTAATATGTCCTATTAACACACATCAAGGACTCTTGGCTCGGAATGGTCCATCGACACCAAGTAAGAGTTTGGTTCGAAATGTTACCTCGACCCCAAATGCATTTCATTTAGTGGTTTGAAAAATCATCTCGACCCCACTAATGAAACTTTATACATAGATTGGTTTGGAACTCTTTCGTCACGACCCCAACTTACTATTTCCATATATTAGTTCGGAATCCTACCTCGACCCTAATATAGGCAATTAAAATTTACGTGTATACACACAACATAATAATAGTGTTCGTACGTAATATTTTTGCTTTGATATTCATCGTATTTATTTATTTACGATTTATCTCACTATAGTATTTTAATTTGAGTGTTCACACAACTCTAAGGGACCTAGTCACCCCTCCATTCATTTTAGTAGTTAAGTTATCTCTAACGTACTGTTATACTCCTTGGGATGACGTTTACTCTCTCCGTAACCCAAATCCCAAATTCTCGATGCACTATTCGATCTGTTTATCCTCGTTGGTCGATCTTTTCGAATCTTACACTCAATGATTATAACGGACCCCAACTATACACCTATTGGTCTTCCCTCAACCACTACATAGGTACAATATCATCCCTAAGGTTCCCTACAAGCATTGGCATATGATTAGAACTTAACCAACAAAAGAACCCAGAATCAGCCTGGGTCGATCGATCTACCAGGATCATCGATCGATCGACTCCATCGATCGATCGACATTCAAGGGTCAATCGATTGATCGAGTAGGTGAAGGTGCAGTTCGTCTTCTTCATGCATTTTCTCAACATTCCCAATTATCCAACTTACATGATAACACACCAAACTTGAAACCAATGATTTCTAACCATTCCTACATACTCTAGGATGATTTCCAACGATTTAAACATCATAAATCTTCACAAATTTAGCCCAGAATAATTCAAATCCTCTAATTATTCAAGAGCCCTAAAAATATGTTCTTCCCATATTTTCAATCATAAACCGAGATTTTAATTCGTATTAACAATCATGGTTCCTCTGATTTTCAATCCTCTACATATATAAATTTATCTACACTCTATTTCTATCGAAACATGCAATTTATCAATTCTTTTTCTCCAAGAATATTAATCAAAACCAATTATTCATAAATCCTACGCATGGATATTATAACTCAAAAAGATTTACAAATAACCACTTGTCTTATTCATAGATGGTCTGATTTTGTGATTGTTGTTGGTGATTGATTGTCTTTCTCCTCAAATCTTCCTTCCTAACTAGTTTGTGATGCAAGAACCCTTTGAATCCTTCAACAATTCTTCCTTAGGCTTTGAGAATAATATCTCTTCTCTGTCTAATGGCTTCCCTTTGTGTTATGAGGTTTCTCACCCTAACCCAACTTTTAATCAGCTGATAAAACACTCCGAAATTCGTAGGTCTCATCACCCCCATATGCCAAAAGATTAAAACGCTCTCGTACTGTCCCGGTTTAGCCTAAAGATGCCCCGGTACCCGACTAGTACCCCCGAGTATACTATTTTGACTAATTCGACCCATTTGGAATCATGTGTGGCCTCTCAATTATCATTTGGGTCATCAAAAATATTTTTCCTATATCATCCTCAATTTCGTCTAGACGCGACACTCGGTTGAGGTATAATCAAATACGCCCATATCTTTCGCTATGTCGTACAAATTAACTATCAACATTTACTATTCACACTTAGTAAATTTGAATCATATTATCAATCAGTATCTATCTCTCGATTAATATTTAATAATCACATTTATTATTTATGCTTAATAATCATAATTATCATTAAATCATATAAAATTATTCTACTCACGTAATTAAAATTAAAATGCATTTTCTAATTAATTACCCAATTAATTAAATTCTAAATACGCAGAAATATGGGGTATTACATACTCCCCCCCCCCCTTACAAAGGAATTTTGTCCTCAAAATTAGGATATACCTGCAGTGAATAACTCTAAATACTGATCTTGCATATCGTCCTCCCACTCCCATGTTGACTCGTCAACATTGTCGTGTCCCCACTGTACTCGCACTAACGATACTACCTTGGATCAAAGCTTACGCTCGCTACGATCCAGAATAGCCATAGGTCTCTCCTCATATGAGACATATGGCTACAAATCAATCTCCTCAAGTGGAACATGCTATAAGGCTCTCGCTCCTCCTGTATTTCTTCAGCGACGCCATATGGAACACGTCGTGTATCCGCTGAAGATGCTCTAGGAGTCCCAATCTATATACTACTAGTCCATCCCTCTCAATAATAAGGAACAGTCCAACATATCTCAGTGATAACTTACCTTTCTTGCCAAACCTCATAATCCCCTTCATAGGAGATACCTGAATCAACACCTGGTCTCCCACCTCTAGCTCCATGTATCTCCTACCAGCGTCAACAAAACTCTGCTGCCTATCTTGAGCTATTTGAATACATCCTTGAATCAACTCTATCTTGGCAGAAGTCTCTAATATCATCTCCGTCCCCAATATCTTGTTGTCCCCTACCTCTAACCAGCAGGCGGGCAAATGACAAGGTCTCTAATAAAGTGCCTTGAAAGGAGACATACCGATAGTGAATTGGTAAGAGTTGTTATATGTAAACTCTAACAATGGGATATATCGCTCCCATCCGCCCCCAAAATCTAGGATACACATCCTCAATATATCCTCAAGCATCCGATTCACCCTCTTAGTCTGCCTGTCTGCCTGCGGGTGATACGCCGTACTCAACTGCAAGTCTGTGCCCATGTCCTCCTGAAAACTCTGCCAGAAATATGACACAAAAATTGTCTCTATTTGACACAATATTGATATGAACCCCGTGTATCTTAACGATATCCAAAATGAATAGCTACACAACTGCATCGTATAAAAATAAGTGAGAATCGACAAGAAATGGTCTACCTTGGTCAGTCGATCCATTATCACCCATATGGAATCGTGACCTCTCTGCGATGTCGATATTGTGGCGATAAAGTCTATATAAATGCTCTCCCACTTACACAAGGGAATCCCTAATGGATGTAGCATCCTTGAAGGGCTCTGATGTTCAAATTTCACAATCTGACATGTAGCACACTTCGAGACAAACTCTGTTATGTCTCGCTTCATACCCAACCACCATTACTATCGTCGCATATCCTGGTACATCTTATCCCCATCGGGATGTAATAAAAACTTTGACCCGTGTGACTCCATCATGACTGCTTGTCTAAAATCTATATCCTCGGGTACTACCAGTCTCCCATTAAATCGAAGTCCTCCCTCTGAGCTGATGGAGTAGGACTCTGCCCCCTCGGCTAGTAACTGTCGTACTTTGTCTTAAAAAAATGTGTCTCTTCCTGTTCCCTCACCACCCGCATAACACTCTCGGGGTTGATGGATAAAACTTCAATGTATGCTCGGGCTACGTCATCCTCATGTCTAAGTTTGCTCCACTTCGCTTTCCAAACCTCTACCAACTCTCCTATAGGTCGTCGGCTCAATGCGTCTACCACCACATTAGACTTATGAGGATAATACTGAATATCAAACTGGTAATCCTTCAAGAATTCGAGCCACCTCCTTTAAATCATGTTCATATCCTTCTGGGTGAAGAGATACTAAAGTGACTTATGATCCGTGAATAGAGAAAACTTATCTCCTAGAAGATAATGTCTCTATATCCTCAAAGCAAAGACGACCGCTGCCAACTCGAGGTTGTGAGTGGGGTAATTCTTCTCATGTGGCTTTAACATTAGAGATGCATAAGCTATGTCCTTCTCCTCCTGCTGTAACATAGCCTCAAGCCCTCTAAGGATGCGTTAGTATAGACCCGGTACTCCACTCCACTCCTAGGCAATGCAAGTACGGGTGCTGATGTTAACCTGTCCTTTAGCTCATCAAACGCTAATTGACAGTAGTCGATCCACACGAATGGTACTCCCTTTCGAGTCAAGTTCATCAAAGGACCATCAATCTTTGAGAAACCCTTGATGATGCGATGATATTAACTAGCCAATCCCAAAAATCTCCGAACCTCGGTTGGTGTCGGGGGCTGTCCCCACTCCCTCACCGCTAATACCTTACTTCGATCAACAACAATGCCTTTGTCGGACACAATGTGGATAAGAAACTGAACCTCCCGAAGATAAAATTCAAACTTCCTAAATTTGGCGTACAACTTATGGTCCCATAACATCTGAAGAACCAGGCGTAAATGCTCGGTGTGCTCCTCCTCTTTGTAAGAGTAAACTAGAATATCGTCGATGAATACGATCACAAACTGGTAAAAAAACTCTCGGAATACCCCATCCCTGAGGTCCATAAATACTGCAGGCACATTAGTGAGCCCAAATGGCATTACTCTGAACTCATATGACCCATATCACGATAACAAAGTCATCTTAGGAACATCCTCCTCTCGAATGCGCAATTGGTGGTAACCTAATCTCAAAGCGTATTTTGAGAAGTACACAACCCCTCTCAACTGATCAAATAAGTCATCAATCCTAGGTAATGGATAATTGTTACATATCGTCACCTTGTTTATCTCCCTTTAGTCTACACACACATGGAGCGAACCATCCCTTTTCTTCACAAACAACACCGGAGCACCCCACAGTAATGTACTCTGTCGAATGAAATCCTGTCCTAAGAGCTGCTGAAAGTGTTCTCTTAACTCTAACATTTCTAAAGGGACCATGCAATACGGTGCTCTAGCAATCGGTCTTGTCCCCGATGCTAAGTCGATAACGAACTTAATCTCCCAGCTGGGTGGTAACCCTGGTATCTCCTGGAAGACATCCTCATAATCCCTCATGACTGGGATTGAGTCTAGAGAAACAACAACCTCCCGTGAGGTCTCCTCCTCAATGTAATACAAATGAGTGTGCGATCCTCCCCCGGGAAGAGGCCTCTCCACTAGGAACATCTCTTATCCCGGAATGGCGAATATAATAGTCCTCTCATAATCCATGTTTAGGATGACGTCATAACCCTACATATCTAACACTAGAATTTATACCGTTAGACTCAATATCCCGATCATAATGGCCACACGCTTACAGATCGAGTGTATAAGGGACCCACTACCCATCGGTGACTCAACACACATAAGATGAGTGTCGAATGTCTCGAAAAGATTGGCTCATGCCCATGGATATGAAATGTACCCACGACTTCTAATGGTGCCAGAGGTACTAGTTGAAAAGAACTTCCCAAACATTGTACACACGTCCATAGTGCATCTGGCCCGACTGCTACTGTGGGGCCTATGCTGGTGCTAGGGCTAACGGAGCCTGTTGCCCCTGTTGGGCACCCTACTATTGTGTCCTGTCTCGTTGTTGACAAGTCCTACTCTTGTGACCTTGCTGGCCACATGTGAAACACTACCCCTGGAACTTCCTCTACCCTTGGCCGTGATGTTGGCCGTGATGGCCTTGGCCCTGCTGGCATCCCCCTTAGTTCCCTTGGCCCTAATGGCCTTAGCCATGCTAGCCTCCCCCTTGGTTCCCTTGGCCCTGACGCCCCTGAGGAACCTGCTGCTAGGAACCCTGTTATCCTTGCCTGTCAGATCTATGTCGTCCATACCTAAATATCTTGGTAGATTTTCCATATCGAGAATCCTGCCCCAATTGCGGTGTGCTGCTGTCACTACCTCCATTTGCCCTGACTGGCTGGCTAGGGTCACCTCTCTTGCTTCCCTTCACATGGAAATGATGATCCTGACAGTGCGCTACTGTGGCATTGATTATGTTTGTGTAAGTCAATAGTGCTGGGTTACCGATTAAATGTTGCCTAATCTTCCAGGTCAAACCATCCATAAACTTGGACTTTTTTCGCTCCTTGTTGCACACCTCGTCTGGCATAAAATTAGCCAGGAGAGTGAACTCCTCCTCATAGTCAACCACTGATCGATCACCCTGAATCACCTCACTAAATTTCTTCCTCATTTCTGACTCTACTGCAGGCGGGTTGTACTTGCGGTCAAACCTCACCCAAAACTCAGAAATCGTCATCAAATCCCTCTCCTCTACGGTGGTAACTGACTCCCACCACTGTAAATCTACTCTCGACAGACGGAAAGTAGCAAGCATCTGCTTTCACGTCTCGGTACACTCAATCATGTGCAGATGGCATTGAATGTTCTTTTTCCAATTGCAAGCCTCCACCACATCAGTACTACCCTAAAATTCGGGCGGATGGACCTTCTGAAAGGTCTCCCTAACTCACTGCCCAGAAGGTGGACCTGTCGGGGCTTGAACTGCTGGTTCCACTAGAGGTTGTGCCTGGGGCTGAGGAAAATGTGCTACCATGGCCCTCATGGCTATCTCAACTGCCTGAGTCACTATCACTGCCACCCGAGTAGTAGAAATCAGCTCGGGTGGGAGTGGTGGTGGTGGTACCCATAGCTCCTGATGGGCCTCTCTCACCTCATCCTTGGACTCAGCCCTCTCCACTCATTGTCTTCTCGGTGGCATTTGAAAACAAATTAAATTGTATAAGTACACATTTTATACAAAATCTAATAGCATAAGTACGATATCTTAAGCATGCAAAGACAAGCACACATGAGCAAAACCATTACAACAACATCAACCCCACATGTGGAGAATATCTCTTAATGATTACTTACATACACAAGATATAGATGTCACATTATCATTGAACAATTGGTGTTTTTCATGCCTCATGCATGACTGGGTGCGTATGACACCACTCTATCCATATAAATACTTGTCTTCTACACCATTGTAAAGGATCTCTTATTGTAAACCCTACTGAAACTCTGCTAAATTCCTTACTTAGAGGGAGACAGCTTAAGTGTTTGTATTCCAAGGACATTAGAGCCATATTTAGTGGATTTCACACACTCACATAGTGGACGTAGTCCCTTCAAAGGCTTAACCACTTACATTTAGTATTATCTTCCTCTTTGCCTCATATTTTTTGTGTTTAGATATATCTGTCATACTCCATTGCTGTGCTGGTGGGAGCTTACTCATCACTTTGATCTGATGATACCATTTTTAGTATCATCAATTTCTATATCCCCACATGGAATTATCTCAATGTAATCCTTTTAAAAATCATGGTTTTCATAAAAAATGCATCTTACTGTAGGATGCATATTTTAAGAACTCAATAATTAAAGCAAGTAAGCACTTGCCTCTAAATTAAGGTTTAAATTCCACATTTAGATGACGGTGTAGGTGTTTACCACTCCTCTCTCGATTCCAACGATGATTGGTGGTGCTAGGTGGTGCTAATGGTGGTTCTCCCCTTGAAAACTCTTCAAATTCCTCTTGGGACTCTTCCTATGACTCACCTATAACTTCCTCTTCTTTGTTTCTTCCAATAACCATTTTCTTTAACTCAAAGTCTCTTGTAAAGTGATGAATCTCGTATCTCTTATTAGCCTAGAAGTTCAAAGGTATAAAAATTGGAATGTCGGGTTGTCCCAAAAGTGACCCAGGACACTATACTGACATCCGAATATAGTTTTCTGACTGTTTCAATCCATTTGGACACTTTTATTCACTCAAAATGACCATATGGGTTACTCATATTTCACTTCTATTTTAATCCCAATTTTTATGTCCCGGCACGAGTTATACGCTTGCCCTGACTAAATTATCACAAATGTCGTATTTCTTACTAACGTGTAAACATACAATGGCATATTACTTATTCTGTCCATAATATCTAATTATATTCATCGTAATAATTATTCAATTAATCCCATTTTATATATCCAAATTAATTCCAATTAAATTCCAATTAAGCACATTTTAAATATTCATAAAAATACAGGGTGTTACATACTTCACCCCTAATAACGGGATTTCATCCCGAAATTTAGAAAAATACCTAGTAGAAATAACTTTATATATTTCACGCGCATATCATCCTCATGCTCCCAGGTAGACTCATCAACATTATGATGTCCCCACTACGCTCGTATAAGTGTAACTACTTTTGACCTCAACTATCTCTCACTACAGTCTAAATTAGCAACAAGTCGTTCATCATAAGAAATTTCGGGATAGAAATCAATCTCTCTAATGCAATGTGAGTGTAAGCCAACTCATCTTGGAGATATTGTCTCAATAAAGAAATATGGTACACATCCTGAATACGATGCAAGTGCTCCGACAACCTAGGTCTATATGAAACAGGACCGATCCTATCAATAATAGGAAATGGCCCTACATACCTTAGCATAAAATTCTTTTTCGTCCCGAACCTCCTGATCCCCTTCATTGGAGATACTCGTATCAACACATGAACTCCCACACTGAGTTCCTTGAAAGACTTGTTGGCATTTGCATAACTCTTCTGCCTTTCTTGAGCTATCCATATACGGCTATGAATCAACTCAATCTTGGAAGAAGTATCCCGTATAACCTCTAGTTTGAGAAGTTTGTTATCCCCCATAGAACTAACAAGAGAGAGAACAACAAGGTCTTCCATAAAATGCCTCAAACGGCACCATACCAATAGTAAATTGACATGAGTTGTTATAAGCAAGCTCTACCAGTGGAAGGTAGTGCTCCCAACCTCCTCCAAAATCTAGGATACACATCCTCAACATGTCTTCTAGCATCTGATTCATCCACCCAGTCTTCCCATCTGTCTACGGATGGTATGTTGTACTCAAATCTAACTCCGTACTCAAATATTCCTGAAAACTATGACAAAAATGGGACATAGAGATTTTTCCCTATTGTACACAATATCTACTAGAACCGCATGTAATCTCACTATCTCGGTTATAAATATATGGGCATACTAACTTATAGCATAATCTGTCTACACTGGAAGAAAATGAGCCACCATTGTCAATTTATCCATAATAACCCAAAAGGAATCACGATTCCTCTATGATGTCCTCATTCTCGTTATAAAATTTGTAAAAATACTCTCCAATTTACATACCAAAATTTCTAATGGCGGAAAACATTTCGCTAGCTTTTGGTGATCCACTTTCACCCGCTGACAAATGGTGCATTTAGAAATAAACTCATAATTGTCTCCCTTTATCCCACTCCACCAATAGTATCGTTGCATGTCCTAATACATTTTGTCCCCTCCAGGATGTACCGCGAACTGTGAACCATGCAACTCAGTCATCACCACATGCTACAAATCATCTCCCTCCAGAATAATGAGCCTACCATCGAAGCTTAAGCCAGCATATGAACCCACAGAGTAATATTTAACTCCCTCGTCTAAAGCCGACGTAAATTCTCCTGACAAAATAGGTCGGCTTCTTGGGCCTTCATAACCCTAGTAATAATTTGATAAGTGACAGTCATAACTGACATAAAGGATCTAACCACAAAATCTCATTGTCCCAACTCTTTCCACTTTGCTTTCTATACTTCAGTTACATATTCCACCGATCTACGGCTTAACACGTCTTCTACCACTTTAGCCTTCCCTAGGTGGTACTGAATATCAAACTGATAGTATTTTATGAATTCAAGCCACCTTCGTTGTCCCATATTCAATTTCTTTTGCATAAACAAATATTGTCGTGACTTATGGTTAGTGAAAAGACAAAAATTCTTCCCTAACAGATAATGTCTCCATATTCGTAATACAAACACAACCACTGCTAACTCTACGTCATGTGTGGTGTAATTCTTCTCTTGAGGCTTAATCTTGCATGAAACATAAGCTATAGCCTTCTCTTCCTATTGTAGCACACACCTAAGTCCTTTTAGGTACGCATCTGTATATGTAACGTACTCCACCCCTAGTCTGGGTAGTTTGAGTACTAGTGTTTCGGTCAACTTGTCCTTTATCTCATTAAAAGCTAACTGAAAAGAGTCATCCCATGTGAATGACACCCCTTTACATGTCCAATTCATCAACGGACCCGTAATCTTAAAAAACCCTCGAATGAATCTTCCATAGTAACAAACTTATCCTAATAAGCTACAAACCTGAGTCGTGTCATGGGCTTTCCCCACTCCCTCACCGCAAAATACCTTACATAGATCCACTATTATCTTCTTGTGAGAAACAATATAACCCAAGAATCGTACCTCTCGAAGCTAAAATCCACATTTCTCGAACTTCACATATAACTGATGCTCACACAATATCGGAAGAACTATACATAAATGCTCTGTGTGTTCTCCCTATGTTCGAGAATATACCATAATATCATTGACGCGACTTAATATTTGTCTCAAAAGTGCGTACAATCTAGGCTCAAGTGCAAGCCTGTCGCTCAAGTAATAAACCCGGTAAGTCGGGATCGTCTCCACAGGGATCGAGATTGCCAAATAGTAATAAGAAAAATTATTAAATCTTGAAATGATTCCTTAAAAGAAATAAAAAGATGATTAATTATTGGGAAAATTTCTAATGAAATAGAAACTTTACTTAAGGAAAACAAATTGAAAATTGCAAAAATACTTAGATCTGACAAATGGGAGAAAATAGGGTAGGGTACAATCCCTCAATCCTTAACAAATTACCGTATAGAATACTAGAATTGTAAATTAAAATTATTGACTAGATCCGGTCTTTATAAATTCTAAGCATTACATATATGAGGGATCTAGCCCGCATCATACGAAATCAAAGATAGATATAAAGCAGTGAATGATAAATCATACTCGCAAAGCGTTCTTAAACATCTCAAGTACCTAGGGCAAGAGAGATTAAAAGATTGACAATGTTTGTATGAGTTTCTTTCACGATTCAATCAATATTTTAATTTAACCTCTATTTTCTACATAAATAATTTGCCTTGGATTGAGTTCATGTACCCCAACCCTTGGAAATCTAGCTACTCATGATTTGGTTCAAGAATAAAAACAAATTCACACATAAAATTATGAAACTACAAGACATTGTAAAAGATTTGAAAATAATAAAGTAAAAGAGAATAGAATGATATTACTTGAATTCAGCAATAGGGAAAAGAGATGAACTTGAATCCAGAAAAATTCTTCTTCTTCAACCTTACAAACTAGAGTTTATGAAAATTTCTATGTAAAGAAAAAATAAGAAAACTCTCTAAAATCTCACTTTCTCTCTCTAAAATTCTATTCTACTCTCTAGAATTTGTCTCCATCTCTCTAGAATTCAACTCCCCGAAAATGAGGTAGGGCTTGGTCTTTTATAGCACCAAGTTGCACGAATTTGGCATCAAATTTCGCTTGTGGCACAAGTTTTCCAAGAGTTGCACTGCATTAAATGCATAATTAATGACAGAAATCCGCACATCCAGACTGTTCATTATCGCGCAACTTCAAAACGTCGTAACTTCTTCACCGTAGCTCGGATTGAGGTGCCATTTTTTCCAGTATGCTTGTAATTTAGAGCTCTTCAACTTTCTAGTTAGCCCCACTTCCAGACTAGGGCTATAAAATTACGAAAATGCCCTTCAACTCTCCATTTCTTGGTTTCTTTCACTGTTTTGAGTTCTCCTTCGCACTAACTTGCATGAAATACCTGTAAAACACATGAGAAATACACAAAACACGAAATACTTGCCAAAAAAGGTTAGTAGCATAAATAAGAGACAAATCCAAGCTAAATACACTGCACGGGATCATAAAAATACCGAAATTAAGGGGATAAATGTGAAGAATATGTGCCTAATCACACCCCCTAACTTAGAACTTTGCGCGTCCCGAGCAATGTATATGAATCCTAACCAAAATTCTACTCTTGAAAATTCCTTTATTAAAATAAAATTCCACTTTCGCAGGCAAGCGATTGCATTTAGCGTATGCAACAAGCCTTTAAACCCCTAGGTTACCCTAGTAGGACGAGTTTTGTCTCGTGAGGGTTTGCAGTGAATACACCCACAAAATTCTTTATTGCCTCAAATAAAGATCAAAATACTTAAAAATTGTACAATTTAAACTTTTCGAAAAATAATCACAATAAATTCATATTCAAATGTCTCAAACCATAGTGTGTGTGTGTGCAAAGCCAAAAATTAAACCTCAAATTTCCACCGATTGAGCATTACGTTACTTTCCGAAAATTCGTTTTGATTCAAATTCTTACGGATGCACTCACAAACGAATCACTCGGATTGTGGCTATTTTCTCTCGGTATGCATGATATAAAGAGTAAATATAATGGACACAAATTCATGCATACAAAATTGAAAAGAAGGAAATATATGGTGAAAAGATCTCATCATCGGAATACAGGTATTAGGAAATGGGAAACATCATCTCTAGTTCACACCATTTAATCTCTCATATTATCTTTTCATGTCTTAGCTCTCCACGCGGTAATTAATTTCGCCATTCGGACTCGGTTAGGACTTTCTTGGGTCATAAAGTGTAAAGGGTAAAAATGAGAATACATGGGCTATTCGGAATTGGAAAATTTCCTTATGATGTCCATTAGTGCTTTTTCGGGCATTTGCTCAATTTTCTCTTTTTTTTTTTTTTCTATTTTCATTTTTTTTTCTTTTTTTTCCTGTTTTTCTCTTGCCCCTTTTTGTTGCACAATTTGGACTTTATTGATGAATTTTCTCAATTTTCACAATTTCGGGCTATTTGGGTTTTTCGGGTTATCAAACGAAAGGATAAATTTTATTTGGCTCAAAGTGGGTTGCAAAGGGATAATTTTTCACATCTTTTTATGGCTAATATTTTTGGGTAACAAACGATGGCCTACTTCATCGTCTAAATTGCTAATCACATTACCATATGCATCTCGAGATTAATTAAGTTTAGAGATATATTTAGCACGAATTTCGAGACAATAATTTCACACATTTCCCATAACCGATCAAAACAAAGGATTGAGATCATCAACGACTTATTAAAACGCTGAAAAGAACTTTGAGTTAATCATAAACTCGGATTGATTTAAAAATTCATAAAAAATTGAAAGGCTCAAAATCTCACCGGGTTTGATCAATCTCCACACTTATTCGTTAAGTCGTCAATTTTCTTTCAATTTCCATCTTCGGTCAATTTTGGCTTAGTGCATTATGATTGTTAACAATTTGAGACTTTAAATAGAATAAAGGCGACATTTTTGAAAAATTTAAATTCCAATTTTTATTTATTTTGAAGAAAAATATTTTTGCCTTTTTTTTTTCATTTTTTTTTTATTTTCTAAAAAAAAACACACTTGGAAAGAACATGTGATCGAATCAATGAATCTAAACAATAAATGGGAAGAATGTCCCACACCCCCTAACTTAAATGTTGAATTGTCCTCAATGCAAATCAAGAACACAACATAAAGAGAGGAAAAGAAAGATATTACCCAAATGGAGCGATCCCCGATGAGTGCGAGTCCATTGAATCTACAAAACATGTTAGAACCAAGCATAGCAAAAAGAATAACAAAAACTCTAACTCTCAAAACTAGACTATAATAAAAGAGAAAAAGAAAAAGAAAAAAAACTAACTATTTACAACCTAACATTTGAACAGCTAATAAATCATACACTAAAAGTCGAAAAATTTGAGGGTCCACCCAAAATACAATTTGACTTTGAGGGATTAATGGTGTACCCTCATTAGGATGCATGCCTCCCGAAAAGTAAGAATTCCGTTTGAAAAACGGAAGGCATGTGAAAAGTTTAAAAAATGAACCATCACCAATTACAAAATTTAGGGGGATAATGAAGGATTTTGGTGCATAAGAGGACAAGTCCCATTGGGATCCAAGAAATATAGAATCACGTTCCAAAGATTTTTCAAGTAGTATGGGGAGAGGGGAACACAAAAAGGAACAATCCATATTAGAAAACAATTTAAGCATAGAGTGCTTGTCCTCATAAACCGAAAAATGATCCTCTTGTTGCGTAGCACGTGTGTTGGCCTCTAAGTCGGACGATATTTGAGTCGTATCTTCAAGTACCTCCGAAGACTCAAATGGTATGGGTGAAGGTTTGGGAAGGAGGAATGCATCAATTCTATTGTCCCACTCGCTTTCGTCCAAATGACAAATTGAGGCCCAGAAAGATTGGACTTCATCATTAAGGCTTGCATCTACCTGTCCAAACTCGCGCTCAAACTCTGTTAGGCTCAACTCCTCTAGCTCTCTCTCTTGCTTGGTGTCCTCAACCTGCCTTTCGTGCTCACTCGCCGAATGATAGGGTGGTGTGGGTGGGTTGATAGAGCCTCTCCCGACACACTCTAAATCGCCTCTTTCACTCTTGTTCATGGGCTCACTCGTGCTCTCGAATGCATTAACTAAACATACCTCCCCTACCTTGCTCTCAATATTGTAACCACTCCACTCACTGGGCGCAACACAACCTTCCTCTAATGGCTCTCCCTTGTAAGTTCTTTCTTGCTCGTGTGCTTCCCCCAAAAAATCCAACCCCCGCGGTTCCTCTTCATCATCCTCTCTCTTGGAATTATTAAAGATATTTGTGTCGAGGGTCATGTTCCCGAAAGTTAATTGCATATGCCCACTTCGGGTATTGATAAGAGCATTAGCAGTAGCTAAAAATGGGCGGCCAAGGATAACGGGAACATGATTACTTGGGAGAACGAAGGTTATTCATCCCAAATGACAAAATCCACCGGGAAGTAGAAAGTGTCGATTTGAACAATCACATCCTCAACAATTCCCCGAGGAAACTTCACAGAACGATCCGCGAGCTGGAGAGTCATTTTTGTGGGCTTAAGGGCCCCCAGTTCCAGTTTCTTATAGATGGAATAGGGCATAATGTTAACACTCGCCCCTAGATCTATTAGAGCTCTCTCAATTCGGTTCTTCCCCATGATACAAGAAATAGTGGGTGCACCCGGATCTTTATATTTTAATGGAAACTCACTCGACAAGACTGCGCTGAAATTTTAGGCCAAAGAGACGTTCTGGTTTACCTTTAGCTTGCGTTTCACCGTGAGTAAGTCTTTAATAAACTTAGCATACGCGGGAATTTTCTGTATAGTCTCAAGAAAAGGTAAATTGATTTTCACTTGCTTAAGGACTTCCAGAACTTCATCACGGGAGGTCGTTTTAGAATGAGAGACCAACCGTTGAGGGTATGGGGCAGCGGTGGGGGTGATGGCCTTGGGTCCACTAGTGTTTTCCTCCTCCTCACTCTCAATTAAAGGGGCATCTTCGGCCTCTCTTGTGCCGGGCGAAACCTCTTTATCTTTAGATGCAATGCGTGGGGGAGGTGACAAATCAACTACTCTCCCACTACGGAGAGTGGTAATAGCGCTACATTGCTCTCGATGGTCGAGGGATGTAGTGCCAATACTGGTTTGTCCTTGGGGAGGGGGTCTTTGGCCTTGAGCTGGGAATTTACCTTTCTCCTGAGTATTCACTGCAGATTGCAACCTAGAGATTCTAGTATGCATTTCAGCGAACATTCGATCATACTTAGCAATGCTCTCCTTTTGGGATTGAATGAGGTGATTTATGTTGTCTTCAAGAGATCGCCTCGGTGGAGTGACATACGGACCAGGAGGTGGTGTCTGCAAAGGAAGTTGCATTGGAGGAGCCATATGCTGAAATTGAGGAGGTGGTGGTAGGGTCATCTATGGGTTAGGAACCATCACACCTTGGGGTTGTCAATAATTGAACCCAGGATTCCTCCACGATTGATTATATGCATTCCCTTGTTGTTCATTATAATTTCCTCGAAACCCCCCTATTGCCTCAACTTGTTCAGTGTACATTGCCTTGTATGCAGGAATGGTAGGACATCCTTTGGTAGAATGACCCGCATTACAAATAGCACACACTTTCTCCTTTCCGGCTTGTACGGGTCCAGACATATCTCTCAATCGCACTTCAAGCATATCTCTGAAATTCTTCTCCAATTGGTCAAATTTTCGATCCAACAAAGTGTCCTTATCTAAGTGATAGATACCGGACGCAGCAGGCAAGTTGGACACTTGTCAATTTCTATTTTGACTATTGGGGTCAGAAACATCCCATGATTGCGTAGTCTCTGATACATATCTCAAATGGGCCTCAGCATCGCTAGAATCTAAATCCCAAAAAGGTCTTTCACACATGGTTTGAACAAGCTGTTTGGACGCTACAGTAAGGCCTTGATGGAAAAATGAAATCAGATGATGCTTTTCAAAACCATGATGGGGACACGCATTAACTAACTCCTGATATCTCTCCCAACACTTATCAAAAGCCTCATTCTCATTTTGACGAAAAGCTTGAATTTGGGCTTTAATAGAATTGGTTTTGTGTTGTGGAAAATTTTTTGAGATAAACTTGTTTTGCATATCTCTCCAGGATAAAACAGAATTTGGGGGCAAGGACCATAACCAAGTTTTAGCTTTATCCTTTAAGGAAAAAGGAAAGAGCTTCAACCGGATTACCTTTTGTGGACAAGTTTGGTCTCCAAATGTCTCACACGTATCTTCGAATTCTCGAATATGGAGATATGGTTTTTCCGACTCCATCCCATGAAATGTAGGAAGAATTTGGATCATTCCATTCCGAAAGTGGAACTGACCGGCATTATACGGGAATAAAATGCAACCAGGGTTAGCAGTTCTCTCCGGAAACAAAAGATCTTTCATGGGTTGATATGGTACATCATCCTCTCCAGCACCAACACCGACACTACCATGATCCGACATATTGCTACCGAAAGGTTCAGAATTCTCACTCAAGGTTTGACTCAACGAACGACTTGTGATGGAATTATTAGGGGAAGGAGGTGGAACCCAAAAAGGCAAAGACTCAGAATTTTCAGATCCGGCTTCGGCAATAGGATTTTCGTGAATTTGGGTGGGAGATGAATTCTGCATATAACACACAAGAGAAAGGATGAATTTTTTTTTTTTTTTTTTTTTTATGAAATCACTTGTAGATAAAAATAACTCTCTTGAAAATTTAACAATTTTAGATCCCCGGCAACGGCGCCAAAAACTTGACGCGACTTAATATTTGTCTCAAAAGTGCGTACAATCTAGGCTCAAGTGCAAGCCTGTCGCTCAAGTAATAAACCCGGTAAGTCGGGATCGTCTCCACAGGGATCGAGATTGCCAAATAGTAATAAGAAAAATTATTAAATCTTGAAATGATTCCTTAAAAGAAATAAAAAGATGATTAATTATTGGAAAAATTTCTAATGAAATAGAAACTTTACTTAAGGAAAACAAATTGAAAATTGCAAAAATACTTAGATCTGACAAATGGGAGAAAATAGGGTAGGGTACAATCCCTCAATCCTTAACAAATTACCGTATAGAATACTAGAATTGTAAATTAAAATTATTGACTAGATCCGGTCTTTATAAATTCTAAGCATTACATATATGAGGGATCTAGCCCACATCATACGAAATCAAAGATAGATATAAAGCAGTGAATGATAAATCATACTCGCAAAGCGTTCTTAAACATCTCAAGTACCTAGGGCAAGAGAGATTAAAAGATTGACAATGTTTGTATGAGTTTCTTTCACGATTCAATCAATATTTTAATTTAACCTCTATTTTCTACATAAATAATTTGCCTTGGATTGAGTTCATGTACCCCAACCCTTGGAAATCTAGCTACTCATGATTTGGTTCAAGAATAAAAACAAATTCACACATAAAATTATGAAACTACAAGACATTGTAAAAGATTTGCAAATAATAAAGTAAAAGAGAATAGAATGATATTACTTGAATTCAGCAATAGGGAAAAGAGATGAACTTGAATCCAGAAAAATTCTTCTTCTTCAACCTTACAAACTAGAGTTTATGAAAATTTCTATGTAAAGAAAAAATAAGAAAACTCTCTAAAATCTCACTTTCTCTCTTTAAAATTCTATTCTACTCTCTAGAATTTGTCTCCATCTCTCTAGAATTCAACTCCCCTGAAAATGAGGTAGGGCTTGGTCTTTTATAGCACCAAGTTGCACGAATTTGGCATCAAATTTCGCTTGTGGCACAAGTTTTCCAAGAGTTGCACTGCATTAAATGCATAATTAATGACAGAAATCCGCACATCCAGACTGTTCATTATCGCGCAACTTCAAAACGTCGTAACTTCTTCACCGTAGCTCGGATTGAGGTGCCATTTTTTCCAGTATGCTTGTAATTTAAAGCTCTTCAACTTTCTAGTTAGCCCCACTTCGAGACTAGGGCTATAAAATTACGAAAATGCCCTTCAACTCTCCATTTCTTGGTTTCTTTCACTGTTTTGAGTTCTCCTTCGCACTAACTTGCATGAAATACCTGTAAAACACATGAGAAATACACAAAACACGAAATACTTGCCAAAAAAGGTTAGTAGCATAAATAAGAGACAAATCCAAGCTAAATACACTGCACGGGATCATAAAAATACTGAAATTAAGGGGATAAATGTGAAGAATATGTGCCTAATCAATCATCTATAAAGATAATAACTAACTAGTCTAGGAACTCTCTGAAAAAGAATTTCACCGAGTCCATGAATACTGCCGGCGCATTGGTTAGCCCGAATGGCATAATCCGAAACTCATAAGACCCATATCTTGTCAGAAATGCAGTCTGAGGAACATCTTGATCCTCAATGCGTAACTAATGGTACCCTGATATCAAATCAATCCTCGAGAAGTAGGCTTCTCCTATCAGCTGGTCAAACAAGTCGTCGATGTGTGGTAATAAATATTTATTCCATATCGTGGCTTTATTCAATTCCATGTAGTCTATGCACAATCGGAGCGATCTGTCCTTCTTTTTCACAAACAGAAAGGGAGGACCCCAAGGTGAGGCACTCATATTCATGAAACCTTACCCCAAACATTGCTCAATCTGATATTTAAGCTCTCCCATCTCAGCTAGAACCTTATGGTACGGCACACGAATTATTGACCATATGCCCGGTGCAAAGTCTATAACAAACTAGATCGCCTTACTATGAACCAACCCCAGTATCTCCTAAAATACACTAATAACTCGCATACCACTGGCATCGAATAAAGAGATATCACCACTACCGTAGAAATCTCGTCCTCAATATAATACACATGAGTTGACGGTCCTCCCTCGGGGTGAGACATCTCCACAAGAAACATTTGGTTGCTCGAAATAGCAAAAATGATACTCATACATTAGTAGTCAATCACGTCCCTATACATCATTAGCCAATCAACGTGAATGACATCGTATTATAACATTTCCAACACAAGCATATCGACAGGAAGAACTAATCTTCCAATCCCTATACTCACACCTCTACAGAAAAGAAGATAAGTGACCCTCTACCCAAAGGTTAATCGCCGTAAGTAACATTAATATCAGCCATATATAATAACCCTATGACTGAGGTGGAACTTGGGGTTCCTTCTGAGCATCCATATTCGTAGTTGCGTTTACTGCCTGAGCAATAATAGTGGAAATCTCAGCAGTTGTAAGGGCTCCTCGTGCCCATTTGGGAGGAATCTGAAATGAGAGAGATTTTCCTTAGGTACATAAGTCAAACATATCACAAAAGCTGAGGACGAAAATATGTAATATGCACACAACAATTCTAATAATGGGGCTCTAAAAAGGATGTAATGTTGGAACGTAATAAGTCTTCATAAATCTTAAAGACACTGAAACCTGGTTCTTTGATACCATCTCTGACACCTCTCTAATTAAAACCTTGGGTGATTAATCCATTATTATAATTAAACAGGTTACAAAATCAATCATCCTTAGCATCATAAGCGAAAAAATAATAATTACTAATAAGCTATTAAGCCTGGTGCCAATTATAAAAACCTTTTTTCCTTTTTATATTAATTTAACAGTAATACACTTGAATATTCATCAACCACATTCACAATAGTAACAATATTCACTGACTAATAACTAGATACATCATCTAAATGAAAGTCATAACCAAAACCCATACAATATCCCTAAAGAAATACTCAGACAAAATGTCTGAAATACAAATGGAAATACTGAGTCATAATTGATGACTAAACAAGGAGCAACTTTTTTGAATGAAATAACTAAGAACCTAGTCTAGAATGAATAGGAAATGGAATTGTCTAATCTCGAGGTCCTACAGCTTCCATAACAACTACATGACGTCAACCTGGAATGAACTGCTAAATCTGGCGGCCTGGTGGCTAAACACCTAAAATATTTTGAAAAATATTTGCAAGGCGTCAAATCCTAAAACATTTTAAAAAATATTTTGCAAGTGTTTAAATGCAATAAATTTGACCAATATAAATATCCATGTTAGATGTATGTGTTCTCACATGGGTCCTCACCTCATATTCTATTGTGCACATCTAACGTCTCCTGATATTCTTCCTTGTTAAGTTACCCGCCTAACTAACCCACATACTCCACTAATAATCCCTAGTAGTCATTTATCCCACCCGTATCTCTCATAGGATACGTAAATAGATTACTTGCCTTTTCACCAGATTTATAATCACCACATTATTTATTATGTTTCACATACGTAATTACAATTTAGATATTCACAATCTATATCTTCAACTACACACAACAGATTAGAATAATCACAAGTGTGTGTATACACACACACACACACACACACACATATATATCACACTATCTCTCTCTATATATACACACTAATACAACATCCCAGAGACAGAACTCATGATTCGGCATACTCTGCTATCAAGTACATATGAAGATCACGTACTAATAAGGACTACCGGTTCAGAGTGTCACCTCGAACCAAAAATCAATATGCACATAATGGAGGCGAACATAGTCCTGAGACTTTGGGCTACACACGTACTAAACACACTTAAATGACCGGTCACACTATCGTACACTCAAATAATGGTCAACAATAAGTTTTTTGTTATAGGGCACACATCCAGACCTTATTCGCATCACCAAGGTGCGAACGCCCATTGCACGTGACCACCCGTGATAACAGGCAGCGTAGGTCTTCTTATACATATAATAATCATACATAATAGGCATTCACACAACCCATGTATATTCATATAGTACGTCCAATATATATCTCGATTATTCAATGTACTACTATTTCACTTTTTTTTATTTCCATTTATTACGAATATCACTCACTATTCGAAGAGTTCTTATCATATATTTTACAATTTCAGTATTTAATATCACATTATTCTACTAATCCAAATCTCAGCTTCATATAAATTCTCTACGTATCCCCATCAGATTCTCGTACGCTAATACGTTTAATAATTTCGGATAGGTTCTAATCTATAATTTTGACTTCTAGACTTCCCTTATCTCTCAGTTATATACTACTCATATTCCATTATTTACCCATAATGCCAAACTACTCAAGTTATGGTTCCAATAATATATTTAAATTTTTACACCTAAACTAACAAAATTATCATTTTCTGAGCAACCAAATCGGGTCATAAATTTTTTGGCAGATCAAACACCCTGTAGTAAAATTGATATTTATCCCTCTACTAAAGTCCAAATGATCTTATTCAAATATCAATGGAAAGATAAGACACATACCTATACATCCTTGTATAGATATCACTCTAATTCAAAGTACACTAAAAAATTGTATCTGTTTGAAGTCGGGTAAAACATTATAGCAGATTTCTATCTTATATTCACCAAACAAACATTTATTTTTCATCATCTTTCTATACAAATCTAATATTAACCATAATCCATGTTCATCACTATGAAAAACAAGAATTCCCCTTTTATAAAATTCATTCTCTACAAATTTTCATATCATTAATAAAGTTCAATAATCTTTAATATCATTCTTGAATAAACCCTTAATGATATCCATTAACTTTCCATCAAAACAAACCTATTTGTTTTTCAAGAATCATACTCAATTATAAACTCGGATAAATCTTTAATTAAATACATGTTGCAATCCCAATTTTGTGATTGAAAATATACGATTCATCCCTAGTATGATTTCTACATCACCACATGGAATTATCTCAATGTAATCCTTTTAAAAATAATGGTTTTCGTAGCAAAAATGCATCTTACTCTAGCATGCATATTTTAAGAATTCAATAATTAGAGAAAGTAACCACTTGCCTCTAAATGAAGGATTGAATTCCATGTTTAGATGATGGTCTAGGTGTTTCCCCGCTCCTCTCTCGATTTCGATGGTGGTGGGTGGTGGTAATGGTGGTTCTCCCCTTGAAAACTCTTCAAACTCCTCTTGGGACTCTTCCTATGCCTCACTTATAACTTCCACTTCTTTCTTACTTCCAATAACCCTTTTCTCTAACTCAAAAGTGTATTATAAAGTGATGAATCCCATATATGTTATTAGCCTAG
This sequence comes from Sambucus nigra, assembly GCA_949130495.1. Classification (NCBI taxonomy): domain Eukaryota; kingdom Viridiplantae; phylum Streptophyta; class Magnoliopsida; order Dipsacales; family Adoxaceae; genus Sambucus; species Sambucus nigra. The sequence goes on from OX422215.1 coordinate 397,111,542, forward strand.
AAGTTCAAAGGACTAAAAATGGAATGTCGGGTTGGCCCAAAAGTGACCCGTGACCCTGTACCGACACCCGAATATAGTTTTCTGACTGTTTCAACCAGTTTGAGCACTTCTACACACCCAAAATGATTATATGGGTTACTTATATTTCACTTCTGTTTTAATACCCATTTTTAAGTCTCGGCACGAGTCATACGCTTACCCTGACAAAATTATCATAAGTGTTGTATTTCTCACAAACGACTAAACATACAATGGCATATTACTTATTCTTTTCGTAATATCCAATTATATTCATCATAATAAATATTAAATTAGTCCGATTTTAAATATATGTATTAATTCCAATTATATCCAATTACGAATTAATTCCAATTAAATTCCAATTAATCCCATTTTAAATATTCATAAAAATACAGGGTGTTACAAAGGATCCGAGCATGTTCACAGAATATTCGGAAGTGGTAGTGGGAGAAACTATGGGTCTAGTGGGGAGATTTATTAGGGCACTATGATGCAGTTGGGAGGATATGAAGAGTCCTAAAAAGGTTATATTATCTAGTGGTTCTTGAGCTAATGGAGGGTTTTGCTTTCCTCAACGGTCATTTTTGGCATTGGGAGCTCTTCGGCCACTCCCTTTCCTTTGTCTACTCTAGTTGACTAGGGAATGGTATCTTTTAGTATTTTCCTGATCTGGTCAGAAGGTTCACATAGGCAGGGAAGAATACGAACCCCTTGGCTTCATCTATATCAGGATGAATGGATACTTTATTGATTTCTCCAAAAAAATATTCAAAAGATATCATCCCACACAAATTGGCAAGTGAATTGGATTCTTCATGATTCGATTTATCATCTGAACTGTCAAAGTCACCCCCTCATCCGGTGGCGGCGATGTCTTCCTGCCAAGAGTAACCAATGCATTTGACAACTTATACGGATTCATGATATAAATCTTTCCACTCAATGAGGAAATGTAGGAGTGAGGGGACCAACCGTCCCTACAGTTTCAAAAAAGTGTGTGACTCAAAAATGCTACAAATTTCGTTTGTCTTGTGAAACACATCGGCCATGATCTATACAACCTCATTTAGGTTTAATTCTTCAATAGTCATCACCCATTCATCTGATTCTTGAGACCACTTACAGGAGTCCATAAACAAGCTACTCAATTTTTGGTAGTCGATGGACATCTTAGCGGGCGATTTTTGCCCAAATATGCAAAGTTAGTCCAATATAATAGGTAGTTCCATGCCTCTCCCCTAATATTGGGTGCAGACAAAAATATAGGCCCTTGTGTGGAGCAACAAAGCGGGATCAGCGAGGCATGTCGGGTGAAGGAGAAAGGATGGGTAAACTTTGAAAGGTTTGGGTAAGACCGTGGGGATGGTGGATGTTTTAATAGGAACAATATGGGTAGAATGTTCGAACTTAGGGTTACTTTCCAGGAAGATGACATTTGTTCTAGTTCCATGTATTTGAAGAGGGTTGTGAGTGGTGTTGGGATTGGGATTATGTGGTGGGGCGATGATACCACGGTATATCAGCCTTGAATCACATTTGTGAGGAGAAAGCATTGGAAGGTGGTATAAATTGTTACTTAGTGGTGGGCATCAGACTTTAAGTTTTTAGGGAGTGGGTTTGGTAATGCTTGAGGTCTAATGGGGAGCATGAATCTCGGTGTCTTCTTTTCTGGAAAGATTAGGGAGACTTTCTGGTGCCTACGAGGTAGCAGATTATGATTTGTTGTTGATGGTTGAGACAAAGGCACTAGAGGGCTTTTCATACTTCTTCGGTGTAAACTATCCACTTTCCTGATACCTTATTTAATTTCCAACCCATCCTCTCAGAGGGTTCAAAAGTGCAGGTAATACTATCCTCCCATGGATACTTGGATATGGGGAAACAAATTCTTCTTCATAATACTCATTTGTTCCTCCTCAGAGGGCCTATTGGTCATTGTGGCCGCTTTCTCTCTACACCTTCAAATAAAGATACTAACTGATTCCCTAGGTTTTTTCTTAAGCATCTCTAAGTCTTAGCCCATAACCTCTAATTATTTATTGTACTTGTACTGAGACATTAATTCTCGGGCCACATCATCCTAACTACGGATTATGGATTCTTCAAGAGATAAGAACCATCACATGGAACTTTCTTTTAGGGTCTGCTAAAACATTTGGGCCATTATCTCTTCAGAGGCACAAATAAGAGTTATGGATCCGTGATAGCTTAGAGGGTGCACAATTAGGGTCCTCCTGCCCCTGAACTTCTCGATGTCTGACATCTTAAACTTTTCTAATAGTTTGGCTTTGGGATAAGGAGACATATGGGTGTAGTCCACGTATTTTCTAGATATTTTGACTTTGTTTAACTTCTTTGACAATAGTATGAGGTCTTTTTTTACCTTATTCAGTTCCTCTTCTTTGGGATCAATGGATACTAGCAGATTAGTCCCTGACTGAGTGAGGTTTAGAATTGGGAGTTGAGCAGGTGGTGGCCCATTTAGAGGTGGGTGCACAAGACATGATGGTATTATTTTGGGAACCAAGAAGGCTCGAGGGTAGTAGACCCATAACATGAGGAAAGAGGACTTCAGGTTCTTCGAGGATTTGGTCTCGACGTTGCGACATTTCTTGGATATTGGTTTGAAGGTTATAAATCTCGGCACTGAATTGGACTACGAAGGCAATCAGATCTGTATGAACATTCACTACTTGGCTAGTTTTATCTATGTAGAGCTCGTGACGGTAGATCCTAAATTCGATTGACGTATAAGAAGAAGCGACGGAGCTTCTGGATGGTTTGACAAAAGATCAAAGCCAATAAGGAGCCAAGTCAGGAGAGAAAACGATTCGAATTTATTTTTGAAGGAAATTGGGAAAAAGTTTTGCTATTTTTAGAATAAGGAGAAAAAGATTTTTGGTATTTTTGGTTTTGTAAAAAGAGGGAAAAGGGAGAAGAATCTCAGCAATATTATTATTATTATTATTATTATTATTATTATTATTATTATTATTATTATTATTATTATTATTATTATTATTATTATTATTATTATTATTATTATTATTATTATTATTAGGTTTTCACTTGTATTCAGTTTTCCTAAATGTAAGAAAAATGCCGGACAGGACCCGAGCCTAGGAAATTAGGGTGTAAAGATATAAGGCACGATTTGACTTGTTTCTAGGATCATGGATAGGATCCTATTTTTAAAAGGACAAAATAACGCAAAAATTTGGGTGGTATGTCCACCTGAAATTTCGACAGAATTTTGTATGATTGTTGGAAAACTAATTATGAGTGACCTATGGTTGACACCTATATGAGATTTATGTGCTTGTTGTGTTAATGGAAGTGTTCCCTCTTGGCATGACTTCCATGATATACCTCTTGCCTATAAGGGTAATCATTCATCGATACGCGTGTACAAACAATTTGATATACCTGAGTGTATTTTAATTGCCTTATGATATACCTTATGGAGATGGTACATATGAGAGCTCATTCGATATACTCGACTTAGGTGAATGAGTTCCATGCTATATACGTCCCGTCATGAGTTTGGTCAAGCGGTACAATGCAGGGTGAACCGTTCGATACACGTAGAAGGTACAATTCCAATGGAATCTGAGAGTCATATTTCTTAGGTTAACCGCGCACTAGTGAAGTCGACACCCATCACAAAGTGATACCCCAGGACGGGACAAAAATTTGGTCAATATTTCCATGGTCTGGTGATGTAATGTGCGAAAATGCATAAGTCTTAATTAGTATCTTATGGATTACATGCTAAGTAAAGGGAGAAGTACAATAATGAGGGAGAATATACAAGTATCATGTAAAGTAAATCTAGCATGGAGCATGAAGACTATACTAAGCATGGTGATAGGAAAGCATGCGGATTTATACATGTGAGTGAGTGATGTGAATTTATATAAGTGAGTGTTTGTGCTAGTGATAGTATACATGGATCAACTACAAGTGGTGTGTGAGATGTGTAAGCAAACATGGAGATATGTACAAGTGAGATAAGTGTGGGTGAATCATGGATAATATACAAGTGGTGTGTAGATCTTGTGAATGGAGGTTATATAAGAGTATCTTTGGATGAATATTTTATGTATCGTGAATGACCCACTTCAATCATTTATGAAGAGAGAATTTATACAAGTGGCGTGTGAAGTGAGCATGAAGAATCTATACAAGTATGTGAAGTTAGCATGTACAATTAGTGACTGAAAAGTGATATATAAATGAGTTGAGAGCATGCAGATATAAGCATGAGGTATATGTACAAAAAGTAAGTAGAGGAGTAAAGGGAACATGTAGGTGGGATCATATTCAAACATGTAGAAAATAATAACCCCGTGTAGAAATATAGTCTATTCCTCTTAAAATAAACATTCCTAGCGGAGTCGCCACTGTGGCCATCCCGGTGTCGGATTCCCTCCAGCACGCGCACAGGGTGTGACCTTTCTCAGGGCGCTCGATCGTCGCCACTATAGGGGATAATGTAAAGAGATAGATTCGCTAGCCTATTTTTCTCAAAAGAGGCAAAATAATGTCACCGCCTTGAGAGAACGATATCATGTCCAATACTGATGCTTGTGAAACATGTAGTTTGAAGGTCCGGGGACTAAGTTACAGAATGGGAAGGTGTTAGGCACCCATCCCTCCCTTTCGATCTCTCATAGGAAAATGTTAATATTTTCCTTTTAGACTCTGTGAAATGTGTGCACATGTGTATAATATAGGTGGATAATGGAATCATTCAACTTGTGTCATGGAAGAGGACGGAGTGAGTCCATCCTTAGGAATGTTCCCGAAAATAATAATTCAAAATATTATATGAGTGTTTGCCAAATCACAAGTCGCTATGGAAGAGCGAATGTGTGTATCAGATGAAACACAATCATGTAAGGATATGAGATTCATAAAGAATATATATATATATATATATATATATATATATAAGAGGGGTGTTTGAAAAGTGAAACGATCTAACGGGTGTCATCTGTTATTCTGTCGCAATCTAAGGGTTTCACATTGTGCTATGTCAAATGAGGAGGATTATGACATGGAAAATGAAGGAATTCCCACTTGAATTCCAAACCCTCCCCCCGTCTCTCATTGTCCCTATTCACTAATTTCGGGTTTTCTCTCTAACCCTCTCAACGCCCTCAAGCTCCAATGCAGATGCCCTCCACCTCCAAGGTTTCCTCCATCAGGTAATCTCTCTCTCTCTCTCTCTCTCTCTCTCTCTCTCTCACACACACATTCACTCCTCCCTCCTTCATATTCCTCTGCCTCTCCCTCTCATCCTCACGTACACATGCCAAAAAAACCTAGTCTAAAGACTTTCCCTATGTGTGCTCTATTTTGTTCACTTTATGCATAGTTTTGCAATTTAGGTTTCAATAATTCGTGTATGTTTAAATTATGTGTGTTTCTCAGCTCTTTTTTGTAATTTTGGGTTTCAATTCTTAACAACCCTGATATTATGTGATAATCAGGCCCAAAAACTCCGTGCAGAGCATAATACGCCAATGTAGTTAGATTGATCATCTCTCTTGGTAAGAGGTAACCTTAAATATGTGTTGTTTGTATCCCACCCTCCTCTTTCTCAAGTCTATTTTTTCATTCTCAAATATGATTTATTTACCTTCTGCTTTTTACATATTTATGGTGTATTTTTGTTGGATGAATTTTTGGTACACATTGCATGTTGGCAAACCATTAGTTTCAGGATGGAGCTTGGGATTTATTTTCCTCTCAATTTTTGGGTGTTCTCGAACTTTCTATGTATTCAAAGTTCATTAGCAATTCATAAGAATGCATTGTTTAATTATTTGTTTTGTGTTAGTTTTGACCATTCTGCTTTTCTACTTTTCTATGATACTGAAACAATACGATGAAGTTGTCTTTAATTAATAATATATTTTTATTGTAGTATGTCAATTTCCATTTGTGTGCGGCGACACCCATTTTTTATGTAGGTAGTTGGATGATTTATGGGTAAACTTCCTACAATGTATTATATAGATACTCATGGTTTTTAATTTCAAATTGCAATAGGGGATTCTTATCTAACTAAACTGATGTTTTATAAGATACTATTTTTGGTTCAACCCCTATGGTGGCAACTTTGGGAGGAATGAGACGGATCGACTTTCATTTGTAGCAACTTTGGGAGGAATGAGAATGCCAATCTCATGGTGGGAAATACCCTTCATCTCACTTTTTATAGGTAAATAATTATCTTTGATGTAGATTGTGTGCTTAATGAGTTTCATTTTCTACTTCATATATCCAAATGGGGTTTCTGATAAGTGTTTTAGTGGTTTTGATTACGCTCAATATTATTCTTTCAAGAAGAGATTATTTTAACTGTATGCAAGTTACATTAGGTGTGTTCTCCCACAGGGGTGGCGATTACTTGCAAAAAATATTTTTTTCTTTTCGTTTATTTTTTGTAACTATATGATTTCATGATAGTTTATGTGAAAATGTATCCAAAGGTTTAATAATTGCTTTTAGGAAGTTGAAACTCTTTTTGAAACTATTTTGCAGGATTATAGTATAGTGTTTTAAGTCGTTGTAGCAATAATATTATATTATTTTATTACTTTTACAATTGTTTTCTTACTATTTTGTTGTTCCTAATATTTAGTATTGTAAATAGACTTGGGAACTGAGTTTTCTAGTAAAATGTAATTTGATACTGTTTCAGTTTCTTTCTCAAAATGTTCTTCTTTTCACAAATTGGGGCAGAAAGATGTACGTAGGAAGTTATGGGTTAATCTATGTAAGTATGACTGGATGTTGATCATTTGATATAAACCTTAGTAGTAGTATTTCCATGTTAATGACTTGGAGCTCTCTTATATGTTACTACGTTTTCTGAAATTTTAATATTATAGTTGCTTTTAGTGTTATCGATTTGGAAATGTCTCATAAGGGTCATGCGGTTCTTATACTAAGATGTTTTTTTATTCACTCAGTGAGGCTCAAGATCAAGTCTTTAAGGGTCCCGGAGCTTTTTATTGAGATTGCAGAAACTGCAACAATTGGTTCTCATAAGGTATGTTATTGTCAATCTGACAAATTTTATAGAAGTATCTTGAAAGTGAATGTCTTCACATATAATTCATAGTTTTTGTACTGGTGTGGATTGAATCTTCTGCAGAGGACAGTGATGGATGCAGTGTCTGTTATATTTTGAGGTAGCCTACGTGTTGGGATACTTCTTCAGGGGGCACAACAGTCAGAACAAAAGTGGTTTTGAAATTCAAACTGTCCTTTTTCCCACATGTGGAAGCAAGTTAGGTTTACGTCGGCTAATTTATTGCACATGTTTTTTTTATTTCAGGGATATGGAGTGATTATGTATACAAGCTCAATTAAAGCTAATTCATATGCTCCATGCTTTTGTTGACATTTTCAAAATGTGCCATGTACTTATTACCCGATTTTGCATGTTCCATTATTATCCACATACCAAAGGTTAAATCACCACTCTTGTACTACAACAAATGTCTTCAAGAGTACAACTCTTTTTGTTTCTTCCAATTTTGGTGGGAGAGGATTCTACTTCTCCAATCACAGAAAGGCTTGGAGGGAAAGATTCTGTGTATATGCAGGACTTGATGTTGCCAGTGCTGCATTTTTTTTGCTAGATTTGAAGGCAAAGGAAGAGGTGTTGAATACCGTTAACATTTAGTTAGGAAATTAAATTGATGCCATGGGATGAGAATCATAATGTATGGTTCTATTTAACATTTATAAGTGGTTATTTTCCTGTACAACATATTCTCGGATATGCAGTCCCTACAAAATCAAAGATTTATGTTTATTGTGGACGTGGGGATGCAAAAGTTTTGATTTCACTTGGTTATAGCAGTTTTTTTAGTTGTTACCGTTTATGATTCTTTGTTTGTATGTTTTTGAAATTTAACTAGATTTGAGCTACTTTTGTGTTCTTGAACAACTTGTTACAACTGACATATTTTAAATATAGTCATTTCCAATTCTAAATATAGTCATATTTTTTCTCGAGGACTATTTTTTGGATTATACTTCTCATGATAATGAGCTTTAAAGGATTAGCGCTAATATTTTTTTTCATGTTTGACAGGTTTGTCCCGTTTGCCTTACTAAAAAAAGTTGAGGTTCAGTTTTCTATTTCCCTAATCATATGTTGGTTCCCATAGATGTATACAATTTTTGTAGTCCCCTATTACAATCCTCCCTGGAATATTAGGACTCCAATCTATTGAATACCCTTAATCTTTGTGCCCAACAAACTTCAATAGAGGGGCCTGATTAATAACTATGGAAACTCCATAACTAACATCGGTTTTTGATTCTGCCAAAGGGTTTAGATGAGAGTTGAAATCTCATATCTGCATGTGACCAGTATTTGTTCAAGACGTACATATGTGGGGGCTTTATGTTATGGAACATATTCTATTAATCCTTCATGAAACACCTTGCGAAGCTGCAAAACTAGAGTCCCAGTTCCAGCCATGACTGATTTGGGTCTTAAGGTTGTTATTAATTATTTCCAATGTCGTGGAATGTCTGACTGGCCAACAGGAACGCAGGGTTATCTGCAAAAGTAAACTCTTGAGAACAGTTATGCTTTGCCGTTAACTTTGATGACACGCATTTAGAGTGAACTCTTGAGCACAAATGTGTTGCATCAGTTCGAACTCAAATACATTCCAGACAAGACAAGGCTTAGTTACGTTGTAGAAAACTATTGCATAAGTGTGTACACCGACTCCTGGGTCTCACGTTTGAATATGAAAGTATGTCGAACACCAAGAGGTATATGATAGTTCTATAAAACTTACACTCCTGTCCATGTAGGTGTATATAGGAGTTGTTTCTAAATTCGAGAGGCCCTATTTGAATTTTGTGTATATTCTCCCATGCTCTCTCTCTCTCTCTCTCTCACACACACACACACATACATAAGGACACACCTTTTATTCTTAACTTTAGATTTCCTAAACTTGAACGAGTTTATTATTATTTGGGTATAAGTTTGCTCGGTTTATGCTGATAAAGATGCTGCCTCTGTACAATTAGTTTCTGCATAAGTAGTTGTTACACAATTATTTTTCTACATAGTTGTTGCAGCATATTGGATTGGGTACTAATAAGGTGAAATATGGAGTCGAACATGATGGTGGCCTCCTAGATTAATATGCCATGCTTACTTGGCTACGTATTCTGATTGAGATGACTTCTAGTCGAAATCATTGGTAATATCTCCTTCCTAAACTTCTAAAATAGTACAGTATTGATCAGGTGTACATTTTGTTATTTCTTTTTATAAATTGGATGTATGGTGTTCAAGTTTGGTATGTGCATTTTTTTATTTCACTTAATTTTAAATGCATGTAGCGCACATTTTAGACATTTCTTGAAATCCATTCTGTATGACCGTTTATGCAAATGGTTTGCCACTTTTGTAAATAGATGGTTTGTAAATAGTTTGGATTGTTGTTATAGTTTTAATGGTTAGTTCCAGTTACTTATGTGATTTTCGAAATTATAGTTTTATATTGGTCAGTAAGAAAGACAAGCAAGATAGCGGTGTTAGCTTCTTCCTCAGGTGAGATATTCCCGGACCAATCAGTCATTCCTATCTCCACCGAACAACGGCAATAACAGTTGATGTATATCTTCTTACCATCAAGGTGATTTGAAAATACACTCGCCATTAGCCTGGTAGAAGCATTGATAGCAAGTTTTGATATTGGGTAGTCAGTATACATTTGAGGCCATCCACCGAATGTCCAACTTCCAAATTTTACTTGCTTAAAAAAAGTGGTCACAGTCCTCTCTATCAATTCCTCGGTGAGCAAGTCCACATTCTCTAGCGATTGCCTCAAGGTGACATCTCCAATTCTATTTCGCCTTCCATTGAGTTTCCCTAATTGTGGGCTCACACGAACAATTCGAGTGCCTTATGTAGATGGAATCATTAGTGGGATCATAACTTTAATCATATGTTTAGTGCCAAAGTAGTTTGTGTCAATAACAATTTGAGCAAATTCAATCGAATTATCTGTTCAAAGATTAAAATTAATCCCCTTGTTGTTTACCTTTGATTATCAATATAAGGAATTGTGTGAAGAAGAGATATATCTTTAATCCATCTCTTTAATCATTTTCAAGGGTGTAACACCCCGCCCGCCCAGGGAGAGCGGAGTGGAGCGCCACTATCGATAAAACTAACCAAATTCGCAAATAGCAAGGTATAGAGCATCTAAAAAAATTCCACAATATAAACGAAATCACTAATCTCAATACTCAAATTTAGATACAATAATTGTCGCTCAAAATAATACAACTATCTATCTCAAAATAAAAATAAATCACCAAATGATCTATACAACAAAAATAAATACAAATCTTCTCACTCGAATATTCTTCCCAAAATATCCAAGCTAAAAAAGATCTCCAATTAATCCATGGTGCCCAAATCCGCGCTAGCCTACCACTAAAAGAAAATATGGGGAAGTACACAATACGACAGGAAAGATGCTCAACAAATATATTAACGATGGATAAACCGTAACAACACGAGTAAGGATATTCAAATTAAATGCAGATCTCAAATCGTTTATCAATAAATTTCTCAACAACACATAAATGGGTCACCAGGCCTCACCCCATCCGCATATGCTTTATTAAGCCATAGCCCGGGAAGCAGGAATTTTGGTGGGTGCCCAACCTCCGTGCCATATTAAAATCTCATGAAAATGTTCTCAGCAACAATATAATGATGCCACGTGAATTAAAATAATTCAACAATTATTTCTCCAGATTTCAAAGAATTTAACAATTCAACTATGAGTTTAATTAAACATGAAATCAACAGAATAACTCTCGAGATATTTAAAGAGCATATTGTGTAAAACCCCATACCTTAAAATGATCGCATGAATCGTCACATAAAATTATCTTCAAAATCTAATTGAACCATCACGTTCCTCTTGCAAAAATAATCAAATCATGTTCTAGCCCCAACATGAGATAACCCCAAATAGTCCAATTTTAAAAACTCAAAAAAATCAGATCCAAAAATTATTTGAATCGCTGATCCGACTTCAGAAATGGATTCAACACGAAAAATTAAGTCAGGTAAGTGTTTTGAGTTTTTCTCAAATCTCATTCGAATGCACTTAAAAAGAAGATCTAAACATTCCAAATTGGCTCTTCTCATTCCACTCATTTTTGCCTCTTTTGATTTCGTTTTTGGCCTCTCTTTTTCATCTCCCTTTCCTTATAATCACCCATAATATTCCTTATATAACCCCTCTCTCAAACCCTAGGTTGGTGCCTAAGCTAACCTATATTACTATATTTCCCTTTAATTCAAAATTGTCAACTTTACATATTTAAACCATTACAAAATATCAAAAACCCAATTAAATTTGAATTTAAATATTCGATTCACTTCAAATAAAAATAAATATAATATCAATATTCCGATTAATAAAATAATAATATTATTAAAATTATATATCATATTCATAAATAAAACCCTCAAAATTACGGAGTATTACATACTTCCCCCCTTGAAAAGGAATTTCGTCCTCGAAATTCGACGAAACCTAACACTCGAAATAAAATGGTACTCATTCTATTTCCTAAAATCAGACATTAAAGTCCTCAAATCAATTTTCTAAACATCCTCACAACACGCTTAACACATCCTCAAAAAATTTATATCTCCAAAGAAAACATATCTAACTCGCAAGCTAGACCCAAAACCCAAGACCAAGGGTTGTCGTATACCTAAGCTCTGATACCATATGTAACACCCCGCCCGCCCGGGGAGAGCGGGGTGTTACAAAGGGTAGTATGACCATATCCCGCACAACCGCAACATAGGTAATTATTTATGCTACAATAATTTTTTCATAGTTGCGCAATTTTTTTATAGTTACTCAATTTTTTCATTATTTATGCTAAAATATTATGCCTAACATCATCTAACCTTTTAGGGGTATACCAATATCAGATAAAAATATTATGCCTAACATCATCTAACCTTTTAGGGGTATTCCAATATCAGATCAATGGCTGCAACAGATAATAGCATTTCTAGAGTCAAGATAGCAAGTTCCAACACTGTTGAAAATGTAAGCAGCTATCTAGCAGGTCCATCGATTTTTGTTTCCGTCGGTTTAGTTTTTACTCAATTTTTGTCCAAATTCACCTGCAGTTATGAAACTTAAATTCTGTTTATGTCCAATAATATTCTAATGTTGGGACATGTTCTATAATATTCTGCAATTATGAGATTTTGTTTCATAGTTCATTGAACATAAACATAATTTAGATTGATCTCATAACTGCAGGTCCATCTAAATTCTATTTTTATACAAGGAGTTTTTATGTTTGATTCTATTCATCAATCGTGTTTATGTTAAATTTATTATGTGGTTTCAATTGTGTAGTATGATAGTCAATGCGCTCCTCACCGTTATTAATTTTACATTGATTCTCTAATATATTTAATATATGTCTGAGTGCAATATATATGAGTGCAATTGTGTAGAAATTGTTAGGATTTTGGCTTCATAAACGGATTTAGCTTCTTAGGAACATAATGATTGTTTTTAGTAAATTGTCCATTTTCCCTCTAAAATGTTTCAATTATTCTATTTATGTATCCTTATCCATGTTTTGACCAAAATACCTGGTGTTGGTGATAGCGTTTTAAATGGAAAACAGGTCAGTGGCATCTTATTGCTAGAGTTTTCTCTACTTGCAATATTCGATGCACCTCTATTTCTTTGTGTGATATGTTTGGTTGCTCAATTATCTTGATTAGAAAAAAAAAGTTTTGTTTTTCACTAATCATTTAATTAGTTTATGTATGTCCAAACAAACCAAAATTAGATATTTATGTATTCAAGCAATCCGTTTTTCGAGAATGTTGATTGGTTTCAAGATAATAAAGGGCAACACAATACCACAAGTGTGCCAAGGAATAATATGATCAATGAATCTAATTATTCATTTGATGAATGGAATGAGTTTCCAAGCTCGGCAGGTGCTCAATATCCTTCCAAAAAATTCAGAAATGAAACTGTTGTTGTTGATAAACAGACACCAAAATCATTTTTTTTTATTCAACGAATAACTTCCAAGAAGTGGATTTTAGGAGCTTCTCTCAAGTGGATCTCTTTGTTGGCTCATCTAGCCATCAAATTTTTTCTACAGAACTAAAAACGATCCTGTTAGACATTCCTACTTCAGATAGGATTGATGACACAAGCAAAGTTGAAAGTGCTACTGTAACTGAACAACCCATTTTTTAAGTTTGATCATTGTTGTTTTGTTATATTATTGGTTCTCATTATTATGAGAACCAAAAATTCGTGTTTTTAAGTTTGCCTATTGTTGTTGTTAATATGAAATTGGAATTATTCACTTTTATTGTTGTTTATGTTCAATTTTAGGTACTAATTTTGACTTCATATTTTGTTTCCACGGTTCACGATATCATAGGTATACACCCTTATTTCATTTTAGACAATTCTTGAAATCTATTCGGTATGACCTTTTATGCAAGTGTTCTTTTATATACAATATTCAGGGTCTTTGATATAATATATGCAGGATCCTTAATTGCGTTACCTCACTCCTTAGCTAGACATGGATTATTTATATTGAGTTTGGGGAAATATTGTTTTGAATTTAAATTTTTGTTTCATACTTTGTCATCTTTATCATAATGAATATTTATCATTTGGTTGCACAGTGAATTATAATACGTGATGGATTCAGTTTTTTTAATTTTTTATACGATATCTCTTATGAAGTAATAATATATTTATTGGTATTTATTTTCCTTAAAGAGGGCGAATTTTCCTATAAACAAAGGAACTCTGCCCAATTTTATTTCAATTGATAGGTTTTGCACATGGGATTTGTGTGGAATATTGTTAAATAGCTGGCGTAGTTTATACAAGGTCCATGAGGTTTACTATTTATTTGGTTGTTGAAGATTTTTTTTATACCTTACATGTGGATAGTCATATAAATAAATGATATTTTGTCCAATTTTTTTTTATAAAAAATTAACTTCTTTGTATTGAAATTAATTCGTGACGACCGTTATTTTGTTATGATTATGTTAGCTTTTTTTAATATCATCGTGCCTTCAGGAACAGGCATACCCTAGTATATATATATCTGGAATCATTCAACTTGTGTCATGGAACGGAACAGAGTGAGTCCATCCTTAGGAATGTTCTCGAAAATAATAATTCAAAATATAATATGAGTGTTTGCTAAATTACAAGTCACTATGGAAGAGCGAATGTGTGTATCAGATGAAACACAAGCATGTAAGAATATGATATTCATAGAGAATATATATATATATATATATATATATATATATATATATATATATATATATATATATATATATATATATAAGATATGAAAGAAACATATAAACATGCATAAAGGACGGCTCGAATCTCAAGATTAGCCTAAAAAGCCTACGTAGCCCAATGGGCATCAAAGTACATGTAGTTCGAAGATAGCATAGGGTGGGGTTCAATACATCAATCCAAGTGAGGGATTTCTCTTATGTGTGTGTGTAGAGAAAAAGTGCTTTTAAGAGTGAGAGTGTGAAATTAAAATCCCTTTTTTGTAATTTATGGACAAACCCATTTTTTCTTCTTCTTGTTTTTTTTGTGAAAATAGATTATGTGAAAATACTAGTAGTAAAAATTTGAGATTATGGATATGATGTAATGAGACAAAAGTACTAAAATATAAATAAGATGATTAATTCTAAAATGTAAGAATTAGGGAAAAGGGATAGATAATTGGACCTCCTTATGAGTTCTTGATGTTGACCATGAGATGTAGATATGCTAATATTGAAATGATATAAAAGTGGTATGGATAGTTGAGAGAAATTACCAAAGTGAGGTAAGAAAATAATGGAAGGGAATGTGAGAAAATGGGTTTTTTAGGATGGGGAACAACTCTGAATTCGATAGAATCTTCTCTAACTTGCCTAGAGGGGTGTTCAGTGGTTGCCTCAAGGTGGTGTAATGGCCTCTATTTATAGGGACAAAAGGGGTGCCAATTGGCAGGGGTCTTGGCCTGCCTATCATCATATCACCTTAGGCACACTTCCAATATGCAAGGTGCTTATCGGTAGTTCGGAATAAGTTTTTTGGAAAAATGAGCATAAAATGCAAACTGTAAGTTCGAATTGTGCACGGGGTGGACTGTTGGAAACTTTAATCAATAGAGGAAATTTTTTGAAAATTAAAACTCATATTGCCTTTAATAGTTTTGGACCATGAGTCATTTTACCGTTTGGTTAAACATTCCTAAATGTTCGATGGTTCGGTTAAACCCCTGGACCGACTAAACCCATCCTTCTGTCATGTAGTCAAACTCTCACCCCTTCCTAAAAATCCTACTTTTAACCCTTAGAGTTTCCTACCTCTCACATCCATACACCCATAATTTTCTAAAAAATGGTAAAACCTATTTTATAGGCCATCCAATTTGATGAAGAGTTCTCGGCTACACACACTCTTAGCCGATAGTTTTTATTGACACCCTTATTTGCAATTATGGTGTCTGTCACATTGTCCCGTCCAACAAAATACACTAAAATAGGGACCACTAGAGTCCTAAATGGAGGCCAAAAGGACATAAAACTTCCATAAACAAAACCGACAAGGACAAAAATGTAAAAGCCATAAATTTCACAAAATCCCAAAAACTCTTCTTAGGTCTTTTAACTGTTCGATTAAAGCACCCAAGGACCTTCTACAGTTCATCAATGGTATCTTCTATTGTTCTCCCGTACTAATAAACCTAGTGAATTCGTTCTCATTCGTCCACATGTTACCTTACCTAAGAACAACACTCCAGGACCTTTAACCGTTCGCTCAAAGGTTTGACCCAGGACCATATAAATAGAGGTCCCTATGAACATTAAATTGGCACCAAAACCAAACTTCGATCCAATTTGTTCACTTCTACTCTTTCGAGCATCTGAGATACTCGATATTATTCAAAAATTCGAGAAGAAGTTCATACTTAAGAATTTTTTCTTTCCTCTCAAGAAAATCTTGTACTTCAACATGAAAACTCAAATAAGGGTGCGGTATTGAATTATTTGTATCTTATGATATACAAACAAAGATCTAAATTTTAACCAACTTTTATCTTCATTAATAATTAGTTGTGCATGCAAAATTGAGTCCAAAATGAGTATCCAATCCATACAATCAAACCAAACAAACAGAAGAAGAATATGAGGAAAAATTGCTTTTTTTGTAAAACCTATATTTAAGCACTGTTAAAGAGCTTGAAAAACTCGATGACTTATAGACTAATTAGATATTCACTAAGTGTAATGGATATGTCCTCAAATCTTCAATAGATACGACACAATCCATCACCATTCATAGGAAGCAGCTCTTCCCTCAATATCCATCGATAAGCCTTAGAATGCGATACCCTTTCTTCTTCAGCCATAGAGTCGCAACTCCACAATCAGTAATAGAATAAAATCTATATGGGTTTGATGTAACGTATGTAAATTAAGTTTGGCAAAAACTCAATAAATCAGATTAATGAATGTATGATTTGAAAAACAAAAGTGTTTTTATGAAACACAAAGATGAACACTTTTGGTACAGTATAGTAAAATATTTGAAGGTCACTATATAGAGCACTCCTAGGGTTTGCTTTTCGTGCTTTAGCTATATAGTACTTCATCTAGTTGGAAGTGAATTTTGACAAAATATTTTTGTATTCTAGGATTGTGTGTCTCCCCTATCGAGGCCAAGCTCTCCTTGTCCATCTACATCAAATGAGCACTCGATTCAGTCTGCCCTCTCAGAAAAGGTACTTTTCATTTTCTATGGCTCATAGGAATTTCTGTCACGTAGGACACGACACCACATCACATTTTCATTTTCTTTATCATATCTAATGATAGTATTTGTTTTCGTCATATTAATTTTTTTGAGTTCAATATTTTAACTTGAAGCTTTTATAAAAATAAATATTTTTGTGAAAATAAATTTTTGACACAAAATATTTTTTATAAAATTTTCAGAATAACAATTTGAAGTTAAAAATAATTTTTATGCATGTTTAGATATCAGTATAGTGTATAACTGCATGCCATACTATTTTTCTATGTATGTGTATGCATGCGTGTTATCATGACTGTATGCGTGTGGCCTATATTTTATATTGATATCTATGTATGATGTTTTATATAGCATTAACATTTGGCGTTTTACTGTTGGCATGATTTGACCTGACCGCCCTTGGTTTCTCTCTAAACTGCCCACAGTTTTGTTGTTACCAGAAATGATTTTGAGTATAAACGACGTCGTTATATTTTTTATGCCCACGGGTTTCCTTTCCAAACCGGAATTGGTTTCATCTTTTCCAAAGCGACGAAGTTGGAATCCTTTTACCCCACGGTTTTCGAAATTAAAAACTAGTACGGTTTTCTCTTCGTGGCCAGTCTGATTTTAAAATGAAAAATGGTTTTCGGTTTTATATTTAAGACGACGTCGTGGCACTTTATCACCAATGGTTATATCTTCATGCGTCTTTGGTACGCTATCTTATAGCTGGCATTTTTTTTAAAACGACTGTGTTTTATAAAATCGATTTTCTTGATTCTGTTAGTGTGTAACAACTTGCACTACACGTGTCACATTTTTAACACAACACTTTGTGTTTCTTTGTGAGCCCTCAGATCTATTTTTATCTACGGTTGTGTGTATAATTTTTGTAATCCATGTGATTCCTTTTTACACCAATTTGCACACACTTGTGCACTCTATAAATATAACCCTTTATGTATTATTTTTACAGAGATGAGAAAATAATTTTTGTAGCAGAACTCTGTCAATATTTTTTGAGAGAGAGAGATTAAACAAGCCTATTTTTGTGTCATCTTCAAGTGTTGATTTCTGTCAAAACGAAAATGAAGATTGGACTTCTCTCATTATAAATCTGCACTTACGTTTTTTCAAGAGTATATAATTTTTGTAAGTGAGTTCACTCATCTTTTTGTGTATTTTTTAGATCAGTCTTTAGATCTAATATTTGTACAAAAACACACACTATTCACGAAATTAATTTGTGTTTGTGAATATTCTGTTTGTGAGATCTTGAATGTGTGACACCCCGCCTAATAAAATACCGGGCGATCACTCATATATCAAATTATGACAGGAGTCTCATATGGATCATTCTTAGCATCGCTGTCAAAAGTCCATTTAATTACTAATAACCTATTAGGCCGGTGTCAAAATTTTACTTAACTACTCTTTTTAAGCGAAGGTAATTAAAACATCCACACACTTTATGCGTAAATGAAACTGAAATGAAATAAAATAACTGAACACTCGGTCAAAATATACAACCATATCGAATGTTGTGCTAAAAGAATAAATAAATGCAATTGGGCCATTAGCCCGAATATTTATATAGTACCTCCTATCTAGAGTACAAGAATGGAAGTGGCTATCAAAAACCTGCACGCATCCACAGCTGCTGCAGTTGACGTCTGACTCGAAAGAAGTGCCATCTAGGCGTCCCTGTGTCTGGACAACTATATATATATAGCAAGAGAGGAAAAGTAGATAAACGGGTCAGAGCCCGAGTTTTGAAAATATTTAGCAAGTGCATAAATGCCTTATTATTTTGAAAAAGGTTTTATCTCATATTTAAGCAAGTGCATAAATACCTCTCACCTCTCTTCTAACAGTGCACTCCTAGGGCATCCCACTAAACATCCGAGTCAATCTACCCTGCTAAACTAGTCTATTACCCAACCACTATCAACCCTAGATAGTCCAAGTGCTAAGGGCTAAACCTCCCTCCATTCTCAACACTGCACAAAGTTTGTGCGTGGGGTGTCTCGCGAAGCGAAATCCAAACAAGGAACCCTCCCGATACACTACTACTTGGCAGGGTTAATGGTAGAGATCTATTAGGCCCATAGCACAAAATAAATGTATAAATACATATTTATATACATCTTACAATATACATCCGGATAATATCTCCCGGACTGAGGTTTGCTCTTTATACAATTTTATAATACACATCCGGATCTATCTCTCGGACTGAGGATCCATATACAAAGTACTTATCAATACTTATCATATGTATCTCAAAACTTCCCATTTCCTTTCTTATATCTAGGAAATGTATATAAAAGACAATTCATTATCATGAATTGCTTTAACATAACACATAACTTTGTAAAAGCCAATTTTATTATCATAAAAATGCTTTTCCATTTTAAAATAACCCATTTCCCTTCTCATATCCAGGAAATGTAATTAAAAGCCATTTTTATTATCATAAAAATGCTTTTACCATATCATATGCTTCCACTTCCCTTCTTCCATCCAGGAAGTGTTGCCGAAGCCAAACATTATCCCATTTCCCTTCCTATATCCAGGAAATGTATTTAAAGCCATTTTATTATCATAAAATGCTTTAACAAATCTAAGACCGTCCCTCCGAGTTTCCCCACTGGATGTGCCCCTAAATGGCTATAATCTTCCAGGGCCTATCAAACAAGACAAACCTGGCAACCTACCAACGTCGGGAAGCGTCCATATGACTACGAGAAAGTCAAGACCACACCCAGAATCTCCTAACCAGCGCAGTAAAATATAATCTCCATATGGCCTAGGACTATATCCACCCTGTATTCATTAGCCAGGGGGCATCACCATACGCACACAACTTCCCTAATGATAGCGATTTAGGGATGTGTGTAACCATAATTTTATTAATTATGAAAATCTTTTTTTTCCATTTTGAAAATAATCATTTTTACACTTTCAAAATCAGTTACATCATACCATACATATATACTTTAATCACATAGTATATACATATACCATATATTCCTCTCCGAATATATATAAATGGCCATATTTGCCAATGTCATCTAGAGATGACCAATAATCCCAAAGATTCCCTCAAGGAATCACAAACATGCATTCATATAAGCATGATACTAAACCCAAAGTATTTCCTTACTTTGATAAACGATACATACCTTAATTCCCTCTAAGGATTTATTGGATATCTCCAAATATAACATTTTATACTAATTGAATATATATCTATATTCTCAATTTCATCCTAATCACCTAATAGGATTTGCCCAACAATAATCGATATAACTATGCTTTCTATACGCATAATTATATAGGCCTAAATGCCCATGAAAATATTCCAGGTAGTATTCTTTCTCGAACTTAAACTATGTCCCTTCCCCGGGTTATGCCCTACACCAATCCAAGGCATTCTCTTTCATCTAAAGGTTTATTTACCCTCAAAACCCTCATTTAGAAGCCCCAATATCATAACTAGGATTCTCCATAAAAATCCCAAACTAAAATTTAACTCCCCAAACTCTTAAGGGAAGAAAATTGGCCATTCTGATCAAAGCGAATCAATTCGCCCAAATTGCGAATCGATTCCGGTGGGAGAATCGATTCGGGCTCCAATCCGAATCGACTCAGAAAGTGTTATGAAAATAGGTCCTTAATGGATAATCAATTCGGTCTAAATCCGAATCGATTCAGCCCATTGCAGAAACCCAGATCCCCTTAGGGGAATCGATTCGGCCTGGACCCGAATCGATTCGGCCTATTCGAGGGCCACAGTTTGGGCGATTTCTCAAACTACAAAATACCCAAAACTCAATCCAATTTCTATTTAATTCATAACTTGGATTTATTCCTACAAACCCACAGTTTTAATATCTCCACAAATTCTTTAGAGGTCCTAACAATCTTTTTGAGAACCCCTAATATTTATCTCCAATAAGTTCTAACTAATGATTCCGATCTCGAACAGATTTTCGTAGAAAAATCACTATAAATCCACAAAAATCAAACAAATACGCGGTTAGTGCCCACGCGACCGCGTCGAAAAGATCTAAAATTTTTATTTTTTGACCAGAAGCCGAATCGATTCGCCTCTAGGCCGAATCGATTCGGTAAGCACGCAGTTCACTATTCATCATCTTCTTCGAGACGGTTTCAGCCATTAAAGCTTCTCCCAAGCTTTTGTCACCTCACCCAATGTCCTACAACCTCAACCAACTACAAATACACATATATTAAGGGTTATAAACATCCTAGAACCCTAAATCACCAATTTATTTCGATTAATTTCTAGGTTTCTCCCATTAGGAAATTTTAGGGGTTTATTCGTTTTAACTCCCGAAAACCCGTTTTATCCACGAAAACCCAACCCAAAATCTTTAAGGTTTGTTAATACCAAACTATGGTATGAGATTTATGCAAAAAGTAAATAAAGCAAGTAAACACTTGCCTCATGGATAAAATTCGACGACCTCGAGCTGAATCCCGCGGAGGTTGGCCGGAATCTCCACTTTTCTCCTCTTTTCTCTTCTCCTATCTCTCTACTCTCTCTCTTTTCTTTCTTTCCTTTCTCTTTTCTCCCTCTCCCCCTATTTATATAGTGAGAAAAGGGTTATACCCCTTAAAAACCCAAAAACGACTCGTTTACTCAATTACGAGCCTATTTAACTCCAAAATTCCCCGAAACTCATTTTCGACAATCGGACACTCTTTTTCGACTATCTCGGACATTCCGAGACTCACGGCGCAGTCAAAATTCCCATACGTGGTACTTGACTGCAACTCACTATTTTAACCCATAAAATTTAATGCGGGTTTTCAAATCAAAATCTTACCTTTTGTCGCTTTACTAAACGACGACATATAATTAAAATACTTCGACCTATTTAATCCCAAAAATAATTACAATAACCATAAAAAATCATCAAATCCTCGAAAATCCCAAAAATCACTATTTCGAGAAATTCTCCAAATTGTCAATTTATACTTAATTATGGAATTTAATTGTCTCCAAATGGGCGGGTAGTTACATACTCCCCCCCTTACAACTGAATTTCGTCCTCGAAATTCAGACACAACCTACACCACCAATCCTAGGATCACTCCAAATCCTAATACCTCGAGGGGAACGATACTAACCCAATGGTTCCCAACAATACACTATGCGGCTACCGCAATCATAAAGTGACTCTAATACCGTCACATTGTACCCATCATCTATAATTCCTCTCGGTATGAATTTTAACTTTATATATTACGGCTATCCTATTTTAGGTGGTATATAAAACCATCTCACCAAGGTTCCCATACACCTTTCTAACTTGTTCACATCTGCACATACGTTGTGAACGTTCGACACGTAACACTCTTTCCCAATAAGGGTCTCCTTTCCTTGGTGTAATACTCAAATATGGGTTTTCCTAACCTCGGCCCCACTAAATCTACTAAACTTATATCCTAATACTACTACGGTCTATGCGTTACCCTACCTATGCGAAACGAATATAATTCTAAGTATATCCCTAGTGCCCAAGGCCTCTCTCAACTTCCGACAATTGCTTGGTTTCATGTGTGGGACCAAACAAGGAACCCTCCCATTACACTACTCCCTCGCGTCGTCGGTCATCGAGATGTAGCGACCTAAGGCACACCAACGGGACGTCCTAAATCCTACCAGGCTAACCTACGAACACATTTCTACTATCTTATCCTTCCGCCCATACGGAAGGAAACCTAACCAATCGAAGTGCCTACTCTCTATAGGAGCACTACGTACATCATACCCGAAACATATGTCATTAAAGTTTTCCTTTTTATTAAGGCCTGACTGTAATCCCCAAGTAAAATTCTCTAAGTCTTACTCCACACACTCACTTGTGGTGAGAGGACCACTTTAGTGCTTTTCCATAGCACAATACTTCCATAAACATACCATTTTCAGATGGCTCACAGTCTATAGTGGTTCATCCACACTATACGACCTTTCCACAAAACCAACATTCTTGCATCCTATAACATCTCTCCACTCTCGATGTCGCTAAGATTCATGTGTGGAGTGTCTCGCAAAGCCAAATCCAAACAAGGAACCCCTCCACACACTCCTACTTAACTTTGTCGGTCATGGAGGTCCGTTATTTCAAACATGAAACTTGGATAACCCTATCCCCTTCTCCAATAAAGGGTGGTCTGAACTCCTATCTCTAACTAAGAGTCACCCCACCCAGCGCTCGTACTAATTTTAAGTCCTTGCGCAAACAATAATGAGCTAAATCTAACAGCTCAATAGTAATCCTGCGGCCTTAAATCATATCTATAAGGTCGCCACATACTCAAATCACGATAATGAAACCTCTGCTCATCGAAGTTCCATCTACCCATAATAAAGGCGAACTCAACCTGTATCCAGGTGAGATATCGCAACCACAACCCGTTCCACCCTGGAACTGCGGACACGATAGTGTTGCCATCATTAGCCTGCTATCGCTCCGAACAACCAATAACATTATATGCTCACCATATTACCATAATCGTATAGACATATAAAACAAGCATCCCAAACCAGATATATATATACAATATATCAACACTCGCCTTTATGGCAAATGAAGGAAAATAAAATTCCTCTATCGCGGAAAACACATATACATACATTATATAATGTTATCAATACCGCCACAACTCAAATTACACACACACGAGTCTAGGGCTAATGAAACACCTCGACTTTATCAAGCTACGCCAAATATACCTCCTTCATTGAGGTAAAACTCATAATAACCACTTTACCCTGCTCCTTACAATCATCTTACTAGTCCTCATAACTTCTCCATTAGAAGGAAATTCCACTACAAGCTTCAACCTTATAGCTCCAACTAAGCCCCACCTCATGCCGCCATCCAAGCCCCGCAAACGATTCTCAAACGAGGGCGCAAAAGATTATTATAATCTTATAACATGACAGGAGAACGAAATCTCACAAGAGAAATCAACAAACCTAATCCTGAGGCTCTATAACAAATCGAGAGCAACGCTGAAAGCATAGTACATCCGCACAGATTACTAAGGACACTAGAACCTGATGCTCTAATACCATGTGTGACACCCCGCCTAATAAAATACCGAGCGATCACTCCTATATCAAATTATGACACGAGTCTCATATGGATCATTCTTAGCATCACTGTCGAGAGTCCATTTAATTACTAATAACCTATTAGGTCGGTGTCAAAATTTTACTTAACTACTCTTTTTAAGCGAAGGTAATTAAAACATCCACACAGTTTATGCGTAAATGAAACTGAAATAAAATAAAATAACCAAACACTCGGTCAAAATATACAACCATATCGAATGTTGTGATAAAAGAATAAATAAATGCAATTGGGCCATTAGCTCGCATATTTATAAAGTACCCCCTATCTAGAGTACAAGAATGGAAGCGGCTATCAAAAACCTGCACGCATCCAGGGCTGCTGCAGCAAACGTCTGACTCGAAAGAAGTGCCATCCAGGAGTCCCTGTATCTGGACACCTATATATATATATATATATATATATATATATATATATATATATATATATATATATATATATATATATATATATATATATATATATATATATATATAGAGAGAGAGAGAGAGAGAGAGAGAGAGAGAGAGAGAGAGAAAGAGAGAGAGAGCAAGAGAGGAAAAGTAGATAAACGGGTTAGAGTCCGAGTTTTGAAAATATTTAGCAAGTGCATAAATGCCTTATTATTTTGAAAAACGTTTTATCTCATATTTAAGTTTGGTATCGCACTCCCATGAGATACCCCTCACCTCTCTTCTAACAGTGAACTCCTAGTGCATCCCTCTAAACATCCTAGTCAATCTACCCTACTAAACTAGTCCATTACCCAACCACTATCAACCCTAGATAGTCCAAGTGCAAAGGAATAAACTTCCCTCCATTCTCAACACTGCACTAAGTTCGTGCATGGGGTGTCTCGCGAAGCGAAATCCAAATAAGGAACCCCCCCGATACACTACTACTTGGCAGGGTTAATGGTAGAGATCCATTAGGCCCGTAGCACAAAACAAATGTATAAATACATATTTATATACATCCAGATAATATCTCCCAGACTGAGGTTTACTTTTTATACAATTTTATAATACACATCCGGATCTATCTACCGGACTGAGGATCCATATACAAATTATTTATCAATACTTATCATATTTATCTCAAAACTTCCCATTTCCTTTCTTATATCCAGGAAATGTATATAAAAGCCAATTCATTATCATGAATTGCTTTAACATAACATATAACTTTTTAAAAGCCAATTTTATTATCATAAAAATGCTTTTCCATTTTAAAACAACCCATTTCCCTTCTCATATCCAAGAAACGTAATTAAAAGCCATTTTTATTAGCATAAAAATGCTTTTACCATATCATATGCTTCCACTTCCCATCTTCTATCTGAGAAGTGTTACCAAAGCCAAACATTATCCCATTTACCTTCCTATATCCAAGAAATGTATTTAAAGCCATTTTATTATCATAAAATGGTTTAACAAATCTAAGACTGTCCCTCCGAGTTTCCCCACTAGACGCGCCCCTAAATGGCTATCATCTTCCAGGGCCTATCAAACAAGACAACCTGGGAACCTACCAACGTCGAAAAGCGGCCATATGCCTGCGGGAAAGTCAAGACCACACCCAGAATCTCCTAACCAGCACAGTAAAATATAATCGCCATATGGCCTAGGACTATATCCATCTTGCATTCATTAGCCTGGGGGCATCACCATACGCACACAACTTCCCTTATGATAGCGATTTTGGGAGATGTGTAACCATAATTTTATTAATTATGAAAATCTTTTCTTTTCCATTTTGAAAATAATCATTTTTACACTTTCAAAATCATTTACATCATACAATACGTATATACTTTAATCACATAGTATATACATATACGATATATTCCTCCCCGAATATATATAAACGACCATATTTGCCAATCTCATCTAGCGATGACCAATAATCCCAAAGATTCCCTCAAGGAATCACAAACACGCATTCATATAAGCATAATACTAAACCCAAAGTATTTCCTTACTTTGATAAACGATACATACCTTAATTCCCTCAAAGGATTTATTGGATATCTCCAAATATAACATTTTATACTAATTGAATATATATCTATATTCTCAATTTCATCCTAATCACCTCATAGGATTTGCCCAACAATCATCGATATAACTATTCTTTCTATACGCATAATTATATAGTCCTAAATGCTGACCAAAATATTCCAGGTAGTATTCTTTCTCGAACATAAACTATGTACGTTCCCTAGGTTATGCCCTACACCAATCCAAGGCATTCTCTTTCATCTAAGGGTTTATTTACCCTTAAAACCCTCATTTAGGAGCCCCAATATCATAACTAGGATTCTCCATAAAAATCCCAAATTGAAATTTAACTCCCCGAACTCTTAAGGGAAGAAAACTGGCCATTCTGACCAAAGCGAATTGATTCGTCCAAATCGCAAATCGATTTGGGTGGGCGAATCGATTCGGCCCCCAATCCGAATCGATTCGGAAAGTGTTCTGCAAACAGGTCCTTAATGGCGAATCGATTCGGTCTAAATCCGAATCGATTTGGCCCATTGCAGAAACCCAGATCCCCTTAGGCGAATCGATTCGGCCTGGACCCGAATCTATTCGGCCTATTCTAGGGCCACAGTTTGGGCGATTTCTCAAACTCCAAAATACCCAAAACTCAATCCAATTTCTATTTAATTAATAACATGGATGTATTCCTACAAACCCACAGTTTTAATATCTCCACAAATTCTTTAGAGGTCCTAACAATCCTTTTGAGAACCCCTAATATTTATCTCCAATAAGTTCTAACTGATGATTTCGATCTCGGATAGCTTTCCATAGAAAAATCACTATAAATCCAAAAAAAATCAAAAAAATACGCAGTCAGTGCCCACATGACCGCGTCGAAAAGATCTACAATTTTTGTTTTTTGACCAGGAGCCGAATTGATTCGGCTCTAGGACGAATCGATTCGGTAAACACGCAGTTCACTATTCATCATCTTCTTCGAGACGGTTTCGTCCATTAAAGCTTCTCCCAAGCTTTTGTCGCCTCACCCAACGTCCTACAACCTCAAACAACTACAAATACACATATATTAAGGGTTATAAACACCCTAGAACCCTAAATCACCAATTTATTTCGATTAATTTCTAGGTTTCTCCCATTAGGAAATTTTAGCGGTTTATTCGTTTTAACTCCCGAAAACCCGTTTTATCCACGAAAACCCAACCCAAAATCTTTAGGGTTTGTTAATAACAAACTACGGTATGAGATTTATGCAAAAAGTAAATAAAGCAAGTAAACACTTGCCTCGTGGACAAAATTCGACGACCTCGAGCCGAATCCCGCGGAGGTTGGTCGGAATCTCCACTTTTCTCTCCTCCTCCTCTCTCTCTTTTCTCTCTCTTTTTTTCTTTCCTTTCTCTTTCCTCCCTCTACCCCTCTTTATATAGTGAGAAAAGGGTTATACCCCTTAAAAACCCAAAAACGACTCGTTAACTCAATTACGCGCCTATTTAACTCCAAAATTCTCCAAAACTCATTTCGACAATCGGACACTCTTTTCCGACTATCTTGGACATTCCGAGACTCACGACGCAGTCAAAATTCCCATCCGTGGTACTTGACCGCAACTCACTATTTTAACCCATAAAACTTAATGCGGGTTTTCAAATGAAAATCTTACCTTTTGTCGCTTTACTCAACGGCGACATATAATTAAAATACTTCAACCTATTTAATCCCAAAAATAATTACAACAACCATCACAAATCATCAAATCCTCGAAAATCCCAAAAATCACTATTTCGAGAAATTATCCAAATTGTCAATTTATACTTAATTATGGAATTTAATTGTCTAAAAAAGAACGGGTTGTTACAGAATGTTTTTAAACATTTTGTTTTAAAACAAATTTTCAGAAAATATTAGATAATATTCAGATTTGTATTGTTTGTGGTTTAGAAAGTTAAACCTAAGATTTTTGAGATCTGATTTGTGAAGATTTAAAATCTGAACTGAATATTATTTTCTTGTGTGCTTAAGACTGTTTTGATTTAATCTGAAATATTTGTGAAAATAGTCTTGATGAGATTTTAGATTAAAATCTGATTTAATCTAATATTTGTTTTCTGAAAAATAAGATTGTGAATATTTGACTGTCTGTTTTTATTGAATATATTTTCAGTCATATTCTGTGAACATGATTACTTGATTATGTAAGTGATTTTTAGGATCTATTTTTATCTCATATCACTAACATATATTCACTTTATAATCACGTAGACACATGTATTGAGTAAATATTTAAACAAGTCCAGTGTTCAAGATTTGAAAGAAAGAAAAGAAAGCTTTTCAAAATTGTATTCAAAGCCAAGAAGACTTGATTTGAATGACATAAGACTTGCAAAGTTATATAGGAGATATAATCTGTTGCATTGCATTCTGTGTATATTCATTAAGTGTGGGTGTGTGTCATATATGATAGTACACCACACACTATCACTTCACTAGAAAATAATACAATAGGCACTGAGCTAATCTTAAGCTAAGAAGAGCAAAAGGGAGAAGCTGAGAAGTGTAGAACACAAGAACAAGTGAGGACAGTTTAAAGAGAGAACAAAATAAGAAACCAGGCAGGAGTCTTGGTCGAGTGGGGTAATCGCTATATATTTCTTCTTTATTTGTCGAGCTTGTTGTTTGTAAATCGTTCCTATTGATTTATTGTTTTAGTGGAAGTAGATTAGGTAACTCCTAGAGGAGTTCGTCGTTTTTCCCGGCAAAGGGTTTTTACGACGTAAAATAAACACATTGTGCTTTATATTTTTCGTATATCACCTCATATGAAAAAGGTACGTTTAAATAAATAGAAACTCACCTAAAAACTGAATTGGTTAATATTTTTGTAAATCACCTTGATTTAACAAGATAATAATTTAGACTGTTATTGACTTTGAAAATCAAATTTATTTTCATAAAGTTAACAAATTAAGTAAAAGTTTAATTTGTCACCCTTTGCATCATTTTTATAAACTCGTAGGTTTAAGGTGTTTACTCAACAATAAGTTTACTTCCGCACATTAAAGTCTAACGCAGCCGCACGCTCAAGTGGTATCAGAGCTAGACTTTTAAAGATCTTTTTCAAAACTTTTTTTAAACACTTTTTACCTTGTTTTAATGGATGATTCAAGTCAGTTATTTAGATTGGGTAATATGAGTAGGCCTCCTATTTTTGGTGGTTCTAATTTTCCCAATTGGAAAATCCGTATGATTGCATTTATTCAAGGCACACTAGGAGATGATGTTTGGGACTTGATAGAAAATGGTTATACACATCCTACTGTTCTTATTGCTGATGGTAGTTCTACACTTAGAAAACTCAGAACAAATGAAATAAGTAATGAACAAAAGAAAATCAGCAACTATAACAATAAGGGTAAGAAAGCCATTTTTATGAGTGTGTGTGAAAACGAATTGAAGCGCATATGTCACTGCACCACGAGTAAAGAGACTTGGGATACTCTAGTCACCGCACATGAGGGTGATGCGAGGGTTAAAGTGTGTAAGAGCCAATTGCTAGTTCAACAATATAACATGTTAGTAATGAACGATAACGAATCCTTTGACGACTTTTATATGAGACTAACTTATATCATTACTCAACATCACTCGAATGGTATTGTGTACACTAGTAAAGAAATATGCTCTAAAATTTTAAGATCTCTAGCTCCCAGATTTGATCAAAAGCGGTATATAATTGAAGAATTTAATGATCCGTCTCTCACACCCGAACTTCTTAGTTCTAAGTTAAAGACCATGGAGTTATAGTTGTCATTTAGTAAGAATTTAATGGATATGTCTATGCATGATTCCCTTTGTAGTTCTAAACTTGCATTTAAAACTTCTGACGTTGTTAAAGAAAAATTTAAACCTGTTTCTATTCAATATGAATCTGAAAATGAGTCTGATTATGAGGTTAATGATTTAGGAAATATTGATAGTGAGATTGCACTCATGTCAAGACGTATTAAAGGTCTTATGAAAAAGAAAAATCTTCTTGCAAAAAGGTGTGTGCAATCTGACTCCCAATCCAACCAATCAAAAAATCCTCGCAACAGAAACACTAATTAGATTAGTTATTATTGTGGTAACAGCAAATCGAAAAAATCTGCTTGTCGTAAATATGGTAATTTAGGCCGCTTCACCAATGAATGTTGTGTAAAATCACAAATCACACACAATAAAAATCGCAAGGCCCTTTTAACCCCAACTTGGGATGAATCCTCTAATTTGGAAGATGACCAGGTCAATACTTAATCACAGCTTGCTTTTATTGGTAGTGTTTATAATTGTTGTGGTGATAAATATATTGCTGGCCTAAATAATCTAGATGATTCTGATGAAGAATCTGATGAGATTTTAGATTTAATTGAATGTGCAAAATCATTATTAGTTACTCAACCTTCCATATATGAATTAACTGCTCCTTTTGATGCTAAACGTGCTGCTCGCTATGATGATTCTATTTTTAATGGAACTGATGGCACTTCGCACACTAGCACTGAAGCTTCATGTGATGTTAATGTTATAGGCTATGATGACTATGCTGAAATGTATGTTAGAACTCTACGAAACAGAAAAGACTTGTCCAATATGGTGAAATCACTTAGTGAGACCTTAGAAAGTCAATATGGGATAGTTAAGCAAATTGAAAAGGAGATGGTTGATATTAAATCAAATTTTGAAAAAGAAAGAAGTGTTTTTGAAAAATAAAAATCTTATTTTGAAAATGAAATTTCTGATCTTAACGAAAAGAATGATGTTCTTGAACAAAGATACAAGGACACATTGGTTGATCTCTAAAAATCTAAAGAAATGTGTGTCGATGCTTTTAAAAGGGTTCGAGAACAAGATTTAGAGAAATCTACAGAAGATTTTGATTTAGATAAATTTTTGGACTCTATGAAATATGATTTTAATACAAATGGACTTGGTTATGATGAGAATGCTAAGAATAATATTTGTATTAAACCTACTATTTTTGTTAGGGATAGTACCCAACTTAAGCAAAATTTGAGTAGTTCAAAAGTTGATAAAGGAAAACAAATTTTACATGAAACTACTTCTGAAAAGGAATTTGATCTCAAGTATCCTCCTATAAGTTATGCGGATTCTCCTAAATACATTACGCCCCTTAAAAGGACAAACATGACTACGAAACCTGATATTTTAAAGTCTAGGAAGTCTGATTCTTATGTCAAAAAATCTTTTATTAATTGCTATTGCAGTTTTTGTGATGTTTTTGGACACCAAAATTGGGAATGCCTTAGTAATCGTAAGAATGAAACTCATTTTAAAGTCTTTGCCAAGAAAGTGAAGTGATTTAAAAATTTTCATAGGCATCAACCCAATAATAGTTGGAACCGTTCCTTCAACTACTCTAGGCCTCAGACCCATAAGAAAACATACCATCCTAGATTCCAAAAGGCACAAAAACTTTTGAAAACATTGCCTATTTGGGTAAGGACTTGTGATTTGAGACCTCAGTTGGATTTTTTGAAATCGAAGGAATGTCCCCCTAATATTTGTAATGATGTCCCTATGAAGGAAATTACTAAATCTCCTCACCAACCTGTGAAAGGCAAAAATACCATTTCCCCTTTAGAGTTATTCAATGATGGGGGAGATGATTTTAAAGAAATTGGAGTTATTCATTCTTATGAGACTAGTGGTACTTCAAATCAGTTTAGTGCTCCAAAAGGCACCCAACATAATGGGGTATCTGAACATGTTACTAGCGATTGTAGACTTGATGATATATTTTCGAAGTCTTTCGTTAATCCATTGTTTGATTGGAATGGTGTGCCCGATAATTAAAACTTGTATATTGTCTCCATCTTGATTTCACGATCTCTGAGATTTTAGGATAAAGATATCTACTAACAACGGTATCTCTTAGAACCATGTTTGATGTAAGAGACACTTATTTTGCAGATTATAACTTGTTATTATAATAACCTTCAACCATTGTCTAATTTAGACAAAATGGGGGAGAGTTGAGTACATATTCTAGTCTTGTGTTCATACAAATTCTGTTTTGTTATTTCTTTCACATTTTATGTTGACATTTTATTATTTTGGTAGAGCAAATGCTACTAACTTGATTTCTCTCGGCAGAAAGTGTATTAATGTTTTGTAGGTTTTCATCAACCATGCATCCGAGTTGTGTCTTTTTCATTTCTAGGATGGGTGGGTAGTTAGATACTCTTTTGAATAAGACATATTAGGAATTATTTTTCCTTAGTATATCATTTGATGTACTCAAGGGTTTTGTCCAAATTAGTCCAATGGGGGAGTTTGAAGGTCCCAATATAGAGCACTCCTAGGGTTTGCTTTTCGTGCTTTAGCTATATAGGACTTCATCTAGTTGGACATGAATTTTTTATTCTAGGATTGTGTGTCTCCCCTATGGACACCAAGCTCTCCTTGTTCATCTACATCAAATGAGCACTCGATTCAGTCCGCCCTCTCAGAAAAGGTACTTTTCATTTTCTATCGCTCATAGGAATTTCTGTCACGTAGGACACGACACCACATCGCATTTGCATTTTGTTTATCATATCTAATGATAGTATTTATTTTCATCGTATTAATTTTTTTGAGTTCAATATTTTAATTTGAAGCTTTTATAAAAATAAATATTTTTGTGAAAATAAATTTTTGACACAATATTTTTTATAAAATTTTCAGAATAACAATTTGAAGTTAAAAACAATTTTTATGCATGTTTAGATATCAGTATAGTGTATAATTGCCTGCCATGCTGTTTTTATATGTATGTGTATGCATGCATGTTATCATGACTGTATGCATGTGGCCTATATTTTATATTGATATCTATGTATGCTGTTTTATATAGCATTAATATTTGGCGTTTTACTGTTGGCATGATTTGACCTGACCGCCCCTGGTTTCTCTCGAAACCGCCCACAGTTTTGTTGTTACCAGAAATGATTTTGAGTATAAACGACGTCGTTATATTTTTTACACCCATGGGTTTCCTTTCCAAACCGGAATTGGTTTCATCTTTTCCAAAATGACGACGTCGGAATCCTTTTAGCCCATGGTTTTTGAAATTAAAAACTAGTACGGTTTTCTCTTCTTGGCCAGTCTGATTTTAAAAAGAAAAATGGTTTTTGGTTTTATATTTAAAACGACGTCACGACACTTTATCACCAACGGTTATATCTTGATGCGTCCTTGGTACGCTATCTTACATCTGGCATTTTTTTAAAACGATTGTGTTTTATAAAATCGATTTTCTTGATTATGTTACCGTGTAATAGCTTGCACTACATGTGTCACATTTTTAACACAACACTTTGTGTTTCTTTGTGAACCCTCAGATCTATTTTTATCTACGGTTGTGTGTATAATTTTTGTAATCCCTTTGATTCCTTTTTACACCAATCTGCACACACTTGTGCACTCTATAAATAGAACCCTTTGTGTATTATTTTTACAGAGTCGAGAAAATAATTTTTGTAGCAGAACTCTGTCAAAATTTTTAGAGAGAGAGAGATTAAACCAGACTATTTTTGTGTCATCTTCAAGTGTTGATTTCTGTCAAAACGAAAATGAAGATTGGACTTTTCTTATTATAAATCTGCACTTATGATTTTTTCAAGAGTATATAATTTTTGTAAGTGAGTTCTCTCATCTTTTTGTGTATTTTTTAGATCAGTCTTTAGATCAAATATTTGTACACAAACACACACTATTCACGAAATTAATTTGTGTCTGTGAATACTCTGTTTGTGACTTGTTTGTGAGATCTTGAATGTTTTTAAACATTTTGTTTTAAAACAGATTTTTCAGAAAATATTTGATAATATTCAGATTTGTATTGTTTGTGGTTTAGAAAGTTAAACCTAAGATTTTTGAGATCTGATTTGTGAAGATTTAAAATCTGAACTGAATATTTTTTTCTTGTGTGCTTAAGACTGTTTTGATTTAATCCGAAATATTTATGAAAATAGTCTTGATGAAATTTTAGATTAAAATTTGATTTAATCTAATATTTGTTTTCTGAAAAATAAGATTGTGAATATTTGACTGTCTGTTTTTATTGAATATATTTTCAGTCATATTATGTGAACATGATTACTTGATTATGTTAGTGATTTTCAGGATCTGTTTTTATCTCATATCACTCACATATATTCACATTATAATCACGTAGACACATTTATTGTGTAAATATTTGAACAAGTCTAGTGTTCAAGATTTGAAAGAAAGAAAAGAAAGCTTTTCAAAATTGTATTCAATGTCAAGAAGACTTGATTTGAATGACATAAGACTTGCAAAGATATATAGGAGATATAATTTGTTGCATTGCATTCTGTGTGTATTCATTAAGTGTGGGTGTGTGTCATATAGGATAGTACACCACACACTATCACTTCACTAGAAAATAACACAATAGGCACTGAGCTAATCTTGAGCTAAGAAGAGCAAAAGGGAGAAGTTGAGAAGTGTAGAACACAAGAACAAGTGAGGACAGTTTAAAGAGAGAACAAAATAAGCAACCAGGCAGGAGTCTTGGTAGAGTGTGGTAATCGTTATATCTTTCTTCTTTATTTGTCGAGTTTGTTGTTTGTAAATCGTTCCTATTTATTTATTGTTTTACTGGAAGTAGATTAGTTAACTCCTAGAGGAGTTCGTCGTTTTTCCCGGAGAAGGGTTTTTGTGATGTAAAATAAACATAGTGTGCTTTATATTTTTCGTATATCACCTCATATGAAAAAGGTACGTTTAAATAAATAGAAACTCACCTAAAAACTGAATTGGTTATTATTTTTGTAAATCACCTTGATTTAACAAGATAATAATTTGGACTGTTATTGACTTTGAAAATCAAATTTATTTTCATAAAGTTAACAAATTGAGTAAAAGTTTAATTTGGTCCCCTTTGCATCATTCGTATAAACTCGTAGGTTTAAGGTGTTTACTCAACAATAAGTTTACTTCCGCGCATTAAAGTCTAACGCAGCCGCACGCTCAATATTTTCGCCCAAAGTTCTATGTCAAATAGGTCAAAAGAATTCTTTTCATAGAAAAACACATTTTTGAGATGACAGTCTCGTTCAAATGAAAATAGAACTTCATTCTAATGAAAATAAGGTTTTGGTCTAACGAGGTCTAATCTCGTTCGAATGAAAGGCGTGTTTCCTTCGATTGACCTTCTAACAAACTTCCCATGAGAGTTGTTCTATCAAACATAGACATTTTGTTAGGTGTTTCTTAGAATTTCATTATAAAAAAATCAGCACTCCGTTCCAGTGACAAGTCACCTCGTTTGAATGAGAACCAAGTCTCGTTCTAACGAGATTAGAATCTCGTCCTAACAAACTAAAAAATAAAAAAATATTTTGAAAATCCTTTTATAAAAAAAAAAATTGTGTAAAAATTCATCCCAGAATATAATGGATTGAGAATTATCAAAACCATAAAGTCTGTATACATCCATAAAAGGTTGTGATGATCCTAACGGATTGAAATTCAGAAACTATGCTTGGTCACTAACAAGTCTTCAAACGATTGTGGAGGCCAATGCGGATGGTTTGTAATGGGATACGCCAAAATAACTTATCTAAGAGAAATTATAAAATATCGCTCTTACAAATCTCCCCCTTTGGCTATTTCAATATAATATAAAAATCGAAACCTAAATTACAATAAAACCCATACAACGATGTAACCTAATGTCCTACCAAACCAAAAACGGAATGAAATTTGAGACTTTGTCTTCAACTGAAATTCGTCATCTTGTGTATACCATGAGATCATTGATATGCCCAAGTATAACCTCGGCTAGACCTACCTCGACCGAGATGATGGCCGAAACATTGATCGACCCTAGGAAGGCCAAGGGCGCACGATACCATCCCTCGGACAGACCTACCTCGACCGAGATGATGGCTGAAACATTGATCAACCCTAGGAAGTCCAGGGGCGCACGATACCATCCCTCGGCCAGACCTACCTCGGCTCAGGCCGACACTACCATCTACACAGCCAAGGGGGGCGCCACGCGCATCACAGGAACCAACAACACTATGGGTATGGCAACCTCGGCAAAGGGTGGGCCGAGGTGACAGGGAGCCTACCCTCAACTTGGAACCAGTTCAACCTCGGCTTGGGACGAGGTCACAAGAGGCCTTAGTATTCACCAGCATGGGACTATCCCTACCTCGGCTGGGGCCGACCTAGCATAATGTCTCGGCTGAGATCAGGCCGAGACTCCTTATGACACTTCTCAGATTGAACGAACATCAAGCCTTTACAGCTCGGCCTCTCCCAGGCCGAGGTCATTCACCAACATGACTGTCGAGCATCTGTTGACATTTGGATAAGGAGACCTGGGCACAAATCAGTTGTAACAAGATTATTCTCCACATGTTGGAGAATATTTCATCATCATTGCTTACATGTGACAGTGACAGATGGCATTCCCACATTGGTGAGGATATCACACACATGCTCATTGCATGCATGGGGGGTACATTACGCCCCCTAGACACTATATATAGGGGTCATCCCCTACCTTGCAAAAGGATATAGCTATTAAAACCCTAGCAAAAACTCTGTCTAAATATACAGTAGAGAGAGAGAGAGCTTGAGTGAATTGTATCTATGGCCATTAGTGCCTTTGTTCAGTGATATTACTCACACACTCACAGTGGACATAGGCCAGATTGGCTGAACCACTCATATTCCGGTGTTGATTCCTCATATCCTCACCTCCTTCTCTTATCTCTTTATATAGTTGTGCTGCCATTGTTATTCATATATCGAGCTTGGAAACACCTTACTTGGTGGTGCTGATTCCCACCATCATTATTTTGGCGCCGTCTGTGGGAATCGAGAGGCTATCTCTTCCTCTTTTTTTGCTTTACCTCACCGGAGACTCTGGTGGTGATCCAGGAACCACCCCTTGTGTGGAGCTGTTTCACCATTGAAAGAGGTCCTTTAAGGTATTAAGCTCACATGTTGTTCAAGCTCTTTATTGATAATACATGGCACCAGAATTACCACTGCCTGTTCCACCGCCTGGAGGTGGAGGGGCTAGTTCCAGTCAGGCTCCTCCCCAGTCCGAAATGGCGGAGGTGGAAGCAACATTGAAATCTTTAGCTTCCACGCAACAAGCCATAAAGGAGAAATTTGTCCAGCTCAGCCAAACCATGATGATGAGGCCACCTGGAGTCTCACCGGACATGATAACTCCATCGGCAGTTCAACTTCATCCTGACGCCAGGGGACCACCCCAGGCGCCCATGAAGGAACAACCTGCACCCCAGCGGAGGAGGGACGTTGCTGACCCTAGGCGCTTGCGCCTGGGAAGGCAAGGAAACCCTTGCCCAGAGGACAGGTATGATGACCTAGAAGATGAAGAGGCCTCGGAGGACTGCTGGGAGTCGTATGAGGTGTTAAATAACACCATACGACCTCTTAGGCAGAGCCAAGGATGTGTCGGCCGAAGAAGAGATGAGGCCCAACAAAGAGGATCGGCCTTTGATAGGCAGAGTCAAGGATGTGTCGGCCGAAGAAGAGATGAGGCCCAGCAGAGAGGGTCGGCCTTTAACAGGTTGAGCAGAGGGTCGGCCTTCGAAAGGCTGGGCCCAGTCAATGACTTGAGGCAGAGTTTATTGAGGTCAAGGAGCGCGGCAGGCTCTCAAAGAGGGAATAGGCAGGCTCATCCAGATCAAGGCCAACCCTTGGAGAGAAAAGCTAGGGAGAAGGAAGAGGTCAACAGTCAACGGGTCATGGCTGGGGAACCCTCTGTCCATCGCAGAGAAGTGGCAGGGGATAACCTCGGCCAAGTTGAAGAGAGAAGACCCTGGAATGACTCAATCCAATGTCTCGAGGAGAAGATAGGGGACCTCATAAAGAGCAGGGACCCATTACAGAGGGGCTACTCGGAGGGCTCGCCATTTGTATCTAGGATAGTGGGGTTCCCAACCCCAGCTAAGTTCAAGCCTCCTACAGTGACGCCTATGTATGATGGCAGCACTAACCCAGTGCACCATATCGAGGTGTATCAGTCGACGGCAGATATTTACTCGATACCTGATGAGATGAAGTGCAGGGCCTTCTCAGGAACCTTGACAGGGGCAGCGCACAGCTGGTTCACCTCTCTTCCGAAGAACTCGATCGAGAACTTCAAAGGCCTAGCTGAGCAGTTCATCCACAACTTTTGCTTTGGGGTAAGACCTCAAAAGAAGACTACCCACCTCCTATATGTCAAACAGGCTAAGGGTGAAAGCCTAAGCGACTATATAGCAAGATTTAACAAGGAGAAGTTGGAGGTAGAGGATTACGAAGAGAGCATAGCCATGACCGCCCTGATAGGAGGCCTCCAGAAGGGGAAGCTATTGTGGAAGCTGGCGGAAGACCCCCCCAAGTCTATGGCAGAGCTGTTGTCCACCGCAGGGAAAGTGATGAATGCGGAAGAGGCAATGGCCGCCAAATATGAGGAGGAGAACCGTGGTAGCACTGGGAGGTCCCAGGGCAAGAAAGAGGGGAAGAAGAGGTCAGCAGATGACAAGTTCGCTCATTACACTCCTCTGACTGTGAGCTGTGAGCACATCCTTAATGAGATCAAGACTGACTGGGCTCTGAGGTGGCCAGAAAAATTGAAGGCCCCACCACATAAGAGGAATAAAAACCTCTGGTGTGAGTTCCATCAGGATCACGGCCATGTCACAGATAGATGCTTCGCTCTGAAGGATGAGATCGAGAAGATGCTGAAATCCGGGAAATTGAGAAAGTACGTGGATGGCAAGGCCCCAAGGGGTGGAAGAGAAGACCCTAGGAAGAGAAGAGATGGCAGGTGCCGG
This sequence comes from Sambucus nigra, assembly GCA_949130495.1. Classification (NCBI taxonomy): domain Eukaryota; kingdom Viridiplantae; phylum Streptophyta; class Magnoliopsida; order Dipsacales; family Adoxaceae; genus Sambucus; species Sambucus nigra. The sequence continues at coordinate 397,150,505 of OX422215.1, forward strand.
GGTGATGTCCCGGCTAGAAGGCATGATGATTCAGAGGGTGATGATGGAGATGACCCAGATCTCCCACCTAAGGATGACAACACCCCAGTGAAGAGGGTAGGAATGATCTCCTTTGGTGTTAGCACCATATGTGTGGGATTCACAGGAGGTGGCTCTGAGGTAGCGGATAGGAAGGATCATGTAGCGGAGGCCAAGTCATTGGTCAAGCCTGAGGTTGTGAATCTAACGTCTTCTGACGCAGTGCAGAAGAGGAAGAAGGTGGACATGGACACCCTCGTAGTGGGGTTCTCCAGACTCGACTTCAAGGGCATCTTAGCCCCTCATGATGACGCTTTAGTCATAACAACAAGGGTGCATGGGTGCGATGTAGGGAGAATCCTCATAGATGGGGGAAGCTCAGCAGATGTGATGTTCTGGCCTTGTTTCAAGAGCTTGGGTTTTAGCAGGGCAAGGCTGGTGCCCTACCATCACCCATTGATAGGCTTCAGTGGTGAGAAGGTACACCCATTGGGCATGTATGAAATGGATGTACGGATGGGAGATGAATGGACTAAGAGGCTGACCAAGAAGATAAACTTTTTTGTTATGGACGAAAATGTCTTCTCGGCCTACAACCTCATCATCGGAAGAGTGGCCCTCAAAGAGTTTGAATCTGTGCCGTCAACGGTCCACCAGATGCTAAAATTCTCGACTCCTTATGGGGTAGGGGAAGTGCAAGGGAACCAGACCATGGCGCAGGAGTGTTATTTCAACTCGGCCGAAGAGCGAGAGGCCCATAAGAGAGCAACCGCCACTTACAACATTGACACTCTCGATCCCAGAGACGAAACAAAATTGAAGAAGGGCGAGGCCGCGGAAGAGGTAGAATCCATCGTCCTCAATGAGGACGAGCCGAAAAAAACCGTCCAGGTCGTCAAGGCCCTGGAGCAAGGGATCAAGGAAGAGCTGATAAACTTCCTCAGGAGGAGGCAGAGTGTCTTCGCATGGAGTCATGCAGATATGCCTGGTATCGACCCTGAGATCATGACCCACAAGCTCAACGTAGACAGAGATGCTAGGCCTATTAAACATAGGCGAAGAGTCTACTCCAGAGAGAAGTATGAGGTCATCCGAGAAGAGGTGAAGAAGTTGGAAGAGGCCGAGTTCATAAGAGAGGTCACTTATCCAGAATGGCTCTCAAATGCAGTCATCGTGCCTAAGGCCAATGGAAAGTGGCGAATGTGTGTAGATTTCACAGACCTGAACAAGTCCTGCCCGAAAGAAAGATATCCCTTACCTAGGATAGACCAGATGGTGGATGCAACGGCAGGGCACGCGCTCATGAGTTTCATGGATGCTTATTCAGGTTATAACCAAATATTTATGGATACTGAAGTCTCTGAGAAGACAGCCTTCATTACTGACAAGGGGACGTACTGTTACAAGGTGATGCCCTTTGGTCTGAAAAATGCGGGGGCAACGTATCAACGTATTGTCAATAAGATGTTTGAGGAGCAGATAGGTAAGACCATGGAGGTGTATGTGGATGATATGCTAACGAAGAGCCTGAAAGCATGTACTCACGTAGCAGACCTTGAGAAGACCTTTGATGTCATGGACTCGTACAGGATGAAGCTCAACCCAGCAAAATGTGTCTTCGGGGTAGGAGCCGGGAAGTTCTTGGGGTTCATCGTTAATCAGAGGGGGATTGAAGCAAAACCAGAGAAGATCAAGGCCTTGCTCGACATGAAGACTCCTAGGAGTATCAAGGATGTCCAGAGACTCACCGGAAGAGTGGCTGCCCTTAACAGGTTTGTTTCCAGGGAAATGGACAAGTGTCTTCCGTTCTCTAAAGTTCTGAGAAAGGCCTTTCAGTGGGACGAAGAGTGTGAAAAAGCTTTTGACCAACTCAAGTCTTACTTGGGATCTCCATTATTGCTGTCTCGGCCCATCACGGGGGAGAGGTTGTTTGTGTATCTGGCAGTATCTGAGTCAGCCATCAGCGCAGCCATCGTACGGGAAGAGGATGGAATCCAGAGGCTTGTATACTTAACCAGTAAGGCCCTTCAAGGGTCTGAATAAAACTATCCCCGGATGGAGAAGTTGGCTTATGCCCTGATACACGCCTCAAGGAAGATGAAGCCTTACTTCCAAGCTCACTCCATGGTAGTCCTCACTGACTCCCCACTAAGGCAGGTTCTGCACAAGCCTGAGAAGTCCAGAAGATTAATGACCTGGGCCATCGAGCTAGGAGAATATGATCTTACCTACCAGCCTAGGACAGCCATCAAAGGGCAAGACCTCTCAGACTTTGTCGCAGAGTTCACCTGGGAAGAGGCCGATAGAGGTTTGGAAGAGGCCGAGATAGAGAAAGGTTTAGATAACGGCGAAGAGACGAACCAAAGTGTCTTTCGAGATTCGGAAGAGACCGCCCCATACCTCTTCCGAGGCCGAGAAGAGGTTGTCCCAGGCAAAACTCGGAGCAGAGTAGAAGAGAATGAAGAGGATCGATACCTCTTCGAAAAGGGGGTTATGAGAGAAGGGGTCTTCTCATCATATGCAGACATATGGAGCCTCTTCATTGATGGCTATTCCTGTGATAGTGGAAGCGGCGCGGGGCTAATACTCTCGGCTCCAGATGGCACCAACATTGAGTACACCTTGAGATTCAACTTCCAGGCCTCCAACAACGAGTCTGAGTATGAGGCCATGATAGCAGGTCTCTTATTGGCAATAACTCTTCGAGTAAAGTGACTCCTACTCCATAGCGACTCAAGGTTGGTTGTCAATCAAGTGTTGGGGGCATACGAGGCCAAAGATGAAAGGATGGCCAAATACCTAAAGAAGGTAAGAGGGTTGCTAGAGTATTTTGAAGAAGAAAAACTGAAAAGAGTACCCAGGCTGAGCAACAACCACGCTGATGCATTGGCAAGACTGGCCTCAGCTATGAAGACAGATTTGGGAAGGACCATTCCAATCGAGGTCTTAATAAAAGCAAGCATCGAGGAGGACGAGGTGTGTAGCCCTTGTCACAATGTGAACCTGGGAGACTCATGGATTGACCCGCTTGTCAGATACCTAAGAGAGGGGGAGCTACCCTAGTCCAAGATGGAAAGAAGAAAGTTGAGATACAGGGCTGCAAAGTTCTCATTGGTAGGAGACATCTTGTACAAAAAGGGGTTTCTCCTGCCTCTCCTCAGATGTGTGCACCCTGAGGAAGTACCCCAGGTCTTAAGGTAGGTTCATGAGGGTTCTTACTCTAGCCACATTGGGGGAAGACCCTTAGCCAAGAGGATCATCACTCAGGGATACTGGTGGCCTACCCTGTCTAAGGACGCGACAGACTATGTGAAGAGATGTGATAAATGTCAAAGGTTCGCCACCATCCCTCACCAACCTCATCAGCCTATGACGTCGATCTCTTCTCCATGGCTATTTATGGTATGGGGAATTGACTTAGTAGGACCTTTGCTAAGGGCTGTCAACAACTATAGATTCTTGATAGTTTCCATTGACAACTTTTCAAAGTGGGTGGAGGCGGAGCCGATGATAACCATTACAGAACAGAAGACCTTCCAGTTCATCTGGAAGAACATAATATGTATATATGGCCTCCCGAACACGCTCATCTCGGACAATGGGACCCAGTTCAAGAATGCCTCCTTGGAGAAGTATTGCCAAAGTGTGGGGGTCAGACAGTTCTTCTCATCTCCTGGTCGACCTCAAGCAAATGGCCAGACCGAGGTCACGAACAGAACCATCTTGGATGGAATCAAGAAGAGGTTAGAAGACGCGAAGGGGAGATGGATAGAAGAGGTCTACGCTGTGTTATGGGCTTACAGAACTACGGCAAGAACACCCACAGGAGAAACCCCATTCATGATGGCACATGGCTCAGAGGCAGTCATACCAACGGAGGTAGGACTTCCAACTCATCGGATTCAGACCTACGACCCTGAGAGCAATGGGGAGAAGAGAAGGCTAGACCTGGATCTCATCGAAGAAAGAAGGGAGGACGCAGAGGTCAGAAAAGCAGCCTACCAGCAGAGAGCAGCAAAATTCTACAACCAGAGGGTGAAGTCAAGACCCATTGCAGTGGGAGACCTAGTTCTAAAGAAGACACTACAGAAGGCAAACAAGCTACACCCAAACTGGCATAGCCCCTACAAGGTGACGGAAGAGGTTGTGCCTGGCACTTACAGGCTAGAAAACCTAGAAGGAGAACCTTTCACTAACCCGTGGAATGCTGACCATCTCAAGAGATATTACATATGATGTATAGAATTTTATGAAAATGTACTATCTTACTAAGAGGAGGTTATTAATAAAGATCAGTTTCCATATCAAGTTCTTGTTTTGTTCTTTAGACCAGAAATTTATTATAAGGCTAACCTCTTAGGTGATGACCTCAAACCCTTATAACATCACTCGGTGGTGACAAGGTCTGAGCTCAGACACCTGGGTTAGATGACCTCAGACCCTTAACATCATTAATTTGGTGAGAGGTCATATAGCCTTCAGATCTCAATACCATTAAGAGGCATTCAGATATAAAAATAAAAGAAGATTGACATTGAGTAAAAATAAGAGATTACATAACATTCAGAGGTGTTACAAATCAAGTTTAATTACAATTTACAAAACAAAAATTTGTTACAAGTTAAAGGTCTGAGGGGGGAGCATTGACAGTCTCGGATGGGTTGACCTGATCAGCATTGGTCACCTCAGCCACATCATCAGCAGGGTCAATCCCTCCGAGATCAGTCCCTTCCAGAGTAGCAGTCTGACCAGGGGCAGCAGCCTCGTCTTCTATCTCTTGCAGTGCCTGAGCAAACTAAGGGTCGGCGAAGTCGAGGCCCACAAAATCGGAGGCCTTTATAGTGCCAACCTCCTTCTCTCTGACCTCGGACCATTTGGTGGTGGCTTTGATACCTCTTTCAAGGTATTCAAAACCAAAACCCACGAACTCCTCAGAGACCTTGTAGTCAGAAATTATTCTCTCTGAGGCATCTGCAAGGGCAGCCTTCACAGCCGCGTTGACCTTCCGCTGCAGGGCATCATCCTTATCCTTCAGGGCCTGGGCGTGGCTTTGGACGAGCGCAGAGATATCTTTTTCCAAACCCTGAGCCTTATTTTCAGAGTTCTGGGCCTTATTCTTGGCATTCTGTAACTCTGACCTCAGACGGTCAATCTCGGCCTTCAGGGGGCTCTCGACCTTCTCAGCCTCCTGTCCCTTCTGAATGAGAGGCAATTTCCTTATGGCCCAGTTAGATAGCTGGTACATGGCAGTCACACCCTGCACAGGTAATGAAGAGGTTAGAGGGGAGTAAAATCTGACGTTGCACTTGTAAAATTATTGGCAAAAGGAACAAGTCATACCTGGACGGCTCTGTGGAGGCCGAACTCAACCATCATGGAGGTGTCCATGGCCCTGTAAAAATGCTTGTCGGCCTCGGTCATCATATTGGCAAGTGCATCCATGGCCAGTCTGCTGTGGCCGACCACGCTATCGGTAAGTTTCAGTTGGTCCAGACGAGCCGATAGGGTGTCGGCTGAGATGGGGATCGCAGCGTCTGAGGTCTTCTTTTGCCTTGAGGTCGGCCTATGATCCTCAGAGGCCGGGGCCTCAGGGGCCCTCTTCTTGGACTTGGATGTTGAGGGAGCTGGAGGAGGAGCGTTCAAACAAGTCCTCTTTGCAAGTCTAGACAAACTCGGAGCTGCCATCTCCCACAATTCGTCCCGGACACCTGGAGGTCTCTCTACAAAAGTGAAAATATAAGAGTCAGAAATCAAACATGAATGATCAGAGGTTAGACTTGGAACAAAAATAAAAATCCTTATCAAAGTCAACAAGGGGACTTCCACCTAGGCTCGTCCCCGAGAGGTACTCGGGGGTCAGCAGATGTTCGAACTTGACGAACAGACCATGTGCCCCTTGGTCTTGCAGGGCCTTCACCTTTTTGCCGTTCTGAAGACTTAGGCCAGGATCGGCCCTGGTAGACATGGTGACCTTACCCCATCTGAGGGGTATCCTCGGCTCAAAAGTGGAAGAGGGAACAGATGAGCCAAATTCCCATGGACCTGAGGCGAAAAAATACCAGGGCTTCCAGTTGTGATTCGAGGTCTGAGTGACCTGAAGCATCTTCTTCTCAGGCCTCCGAGCCACGAAGTGATAGTAGCTCGGATGGTTTTTGGCCGAGGTAGGGACATAACAACAAGCAAAGACCTGAACTGGGAGGTCAGAGTGGTGGACTGCCCTCCATAAGATGATGGATCCAATAATGACTCTCCAAGCATTGGGAGAGAGCTGCGAGGGGGCCAAGTTGATAAAGGAAAGAATGGACCTAATGACGGGATGAATGGGTAGACGAAACCCTAACTTAAACATCTGCTCATACAAGAAGATTTCTCCATCTCGGCCGTGGTAGGCCCTCTCTTCCCTCAGAGGTCTCCTTAATTTGATTGAGGTACTGATGGAGTATAAGTATCTGAAGTGGAACAGATTCACCTCAGTGACTGTGCTCTCGTACTCGTCCGCCTCAGAGACGTCAACATCACTTTCAGCATCCTCATCATCGTCGTCAAGCTCAACGTCGGCTGGAGCAGACGTAGACGGGTGACCAGGGAACCTCTGAGCAAACTCGGCCCCGGTAACGACCGACAGAGGGATGTCATCTAGAATGGGTGGCACAGCCACACTTGGCACAACAAGTTCGACCTCTGAAGAAGAATTTGAGGTGCTTGAACCATTCTGAGACGAGGCTCAGCTTGAGACCTCGACCTGGTCAGGGGCCTGACCAGGCCGAGGTGTAAAATCCATGGCTTCCTGGAAAGAGTCCACATACATGGGGTCTAAGGTAGAGGACTCACACTCAGACATCGGCAATTGGTTAGCAGAGACGTCTGTCTGATAGAAGTTCTCAGGAGGATCAGGGTATACTACCTTGAGAGGTGGGGGAAAGATAGGTCTGACAGGGAACTCCTGTGACCTACGAGCTTCTTCCTGAGCTCTCTCTATTTGCCTAATTTTTTCTAAGGTCTTCACTCTAAGAGAATGGAATTCCTCAAAAAGCTGGTACAGGGGTCTGAGCATCAGAGGACGACCCAAAACTTCTAACGACCCTAAACTTAAGGAAAACTCCTAAACCTACAAACACGATTGGCTTATAAAATAAAGGGGTTTAAAGATCAAATTAAGGAACTTCAAGAAAACACAGGTCGCCTGAATCAATGAAGCTCGCCGAAAAACTCAAATGAACCACCGAAAAACTTAAAAGGTCACCAAAAAATGCAAACCGAATGTCAAAAACAAAGGAAATGGAAAAGGAGGAGTACCTGGAAGTAAATCGACAAATGAAACCAAGAGAATCCATAAGAAACCTACAGGAAACCTTTTGAAGAAAGAGCGCTGGATTGAAGAGGCTTTAGAGAGAGAAAATTTGCAGGAAACAGCGTGCGCAGGAAAAGAGGAAGAAGAAAGAGGAAGAAAGTGTTTAACCCCTTAAATACTTGGGCACACTTCCCAAGGCCCATCATTGCCTTGGGAAACCCAAGGGACAACTGACAGCGCACGCAAGCCAAGTGGGCACGCCTTAGCCTGGGACAGGTGTCACGCAGGTGTTAGCCTTGGGACGAACAGGCCTCGGAGGTGAAGCAATCCCCTACCCACTTGCTCTCGCATGTGACTAAGGGCTGGGGGGTGATTGATATTCCCAAGTATAACCTCGGCCAGACCTACCTCGGCCGAGATGATGGCCGAAACATTGATCGACCCTAGGAAGGCCAGGGGCGGACGATACCATCCCTCGGCTAGACCTACCTCGGTCGAGATGATGGCTTAAACATTGATCGACCCTAGGAAGGCCAGGGGCGCACGATACCATCCCTCGACCAGACCTACCTCGGCTCAGGCCGACACTACCATCTACACAGCCAAGGGGGGCACCGCGTGCATCACAGGCACCAACAGCACTATGGGTATGGCAACCTCGGCCAAGGGTGGGCCGAGGTGACAGGGAGCCTACCCTCAAGTTGGAACCAGTTCAACCTCGGCCTCGAACGAGGTCACAAGAGGCCTTAGTATTCACCAGCATGGGACTATCCCTACCTCGGCTGGGGCTGACCTAGCATAATGTCTCGGCTGAGATTAGGCCGAGACTCCTTATGACACTTCTCAGATTGAACGGACATCAAGCCTTTACAGCTCGGCCTCTCCCAGGCCGAGGTCATTCACCAACATGACTGCCGAGCATCTGTTGACATTTGGATAAGGACACCTGGGCACAAATCAGTTGTAACAAGATTATTCTGCACATGTGGGAGAATATTTCATCATCATTGCTTACATGTGACAGTGACAGATGGTATTCCCACATTGGTGAGGATATCACACACATGCTCATTGCATGCATGGGGGGTACATTACGCCCCATAGACACTATATATAGGGGTCATCCCCTACCTTGCAAAAGGATCCAGCTATTAAAACCCTAGCAAAAACTCTGTCTAAATATACAGTAGAGAGAGAGAGAGCTTGAGTGAATTGTATCTATGGCCATTAGTGCCTTTGTTCAGTGATATTACTCACACACTCACAGTGGACGTAAGCCAGATTGGCTGAACCACTCATATTCCGGTGTTGATTCCTCATATCCTCACCTCCTTCTCTTATCTCTTTATATAGTTGTGCTGCCATTGTTATTCATATATCGAGCTTGGAAACACCTTACCTGGTGGTGCTAATTTCCAGCATCATCAATCATCATCAAAGCGGAAGAGACCTACACATATGAAATAAAAAATACTGTGAGATGTGCGAGTTTGAAAGAAAATAAAATTCTACCTCAATTTGTTCTCCCCCCTTTTTGTCCGTAATAGAAAAAGGGTAAAATTCTAGGCATTACTAGAAAGATCATATGAATCTGCATGCGATGAGATTTCTGAAATGCATACCAACTATTTTTGAAAATTTTTAAAATTTTGAAGAATGAAAATTATACATATAAAAAGTTATGTATAACTATAAAATATGTAGTACCACGAAATAGCACGAAAATATCTGAATCATGAAAGTGGAATGTAATTATGTGAACATTTTTTTGTAGGCAAATCAATATAGGCATTCATATAGATGAAAAAAGTCAATGAGCTACTTCTAAAGAAAGAACTCAATTTTCGCCTCAAGTGTAAAACTGTTGAACTTAAATGAAATTGACTTGACTTATACAACATGTCATGAATTTAAATGATTCTCAAATCAATAGTCCCAAACTATTTAATACATTTTAAGAGAGTCCGTTGTGTAAGCCCATTGATCTTCTACTTTATAATGCCCTCACAATATGGCATATATATGAATTCACTCTAAAACTTTGTAGATATCATAATGCTCATATGTAGAGAAGCAATAATGAAATAAATGGCCTTGAAACTTCTATTTTTATGTTTCGTTAATCTTTTACGCTCTTTTTGCAAATGAAGATTTTTAATGCAACGAGAATCTATCTCTTTCGTATCCCCTCCCCATTTCTTATCATAAACAAGTATTTTTCAGAAAACAAAATTTGGGCACTGGTTCTTACAAGCATACAATTGAGATGACATCATCGTATTCGACACATGACAAGCAAAAGTTTATGCACATGTGTAATAAAGGAGATAAAGAGTCTAGATTGAAGAAAGTAATCATTCATGATTAACGAAATGCTATCCACACATTATTAAGCATACTAAAGAAATGAAGCCATGTCTCAAAACACCATGAAAAAGTAACTTGAATGGATTGAATGTAGGGGTGATTCGAACATCTTAAATTTACATCTATATATGGTGAAAAACGAAAATACAAAAACTTTTTTTTTGGAAACATTTAATCAAAAATAAAATCATTTTGGAATTTTTCAAACTTTTTCTTAAAAAATTGAAAATATTTTAGATTTTTTAAAATATTTAAAAAGAAAAGCATGTATAACAACTAGAATACATAGAAATATAATCTAGCAATAATGACAAATTATATGATCATGATAATCACCATACACTAGATAAACTACCCAAACTCAATCAACTGAACAAATACACAAAGACTTCCTAATATTCTCGAATCTAAGTGCATCTAAAGGTTTCATGAGATTATCGGATAATTCATATTCGGTGCTCATAAATCTCAAGGACACGACCTCCTCAATGAGATCACGAGTTAAATGCTCACACATCCTAATGTGATTTGTGAGGGAGTGTTGGAGTGGATTAAGGGATAAATGAATTGCACTAGTATTATCACACGAAATAATCATTATGCCTTGGGAAATCCTATAATCTTCCAATATTTGCTTCATCCATAAGAGTTTTGTGTAATAACTCCCAGAATTTTTCTTTTTTCTCGACCAAGAGACAAGAGAACTCCAGAAGTAAAAACACGTACCCGAGGTGCTCCTACAACATTCACCATCCCCAGCCCAATCGACATTTGAATAGGCAAACAAATGGTCATCGATATCTAAGGAATACCAAATATAGTAGGAAAGATTTCCACTCACATATTGGATGGTACGTTTAAGGGAGAGAAAGTGAGACTCTATAGGGGACGTTTGGTAATGCGTACAAACTCCAACGCTAAAGGCAATGTAGGGAGGCCTACCGATCAAGTAGAATAGACTACTTATCATGCTACTATAAAGAGTTTTCTCTATGTTCTTGCCTATAGTGTCTTTGTTGAGCTTTATCGATATACTTATAGGTGTGTGTGACTGCTTACCGAAGTCTAAACCAATTTTCTTCACTAGGTCCCTAACATATTTTGATTGAGATATGAATATCCTATCCTAGAGTTGACGCACACACCTAGAAACCTTATAAGAAGGTAAGCTCACCAACCATGCTCATCCCAAACTCACACTTCATCTCCACCTCAAATGTGTGAGCATGTTGGAAACACATGGACCCAAAGACTATTTCATCCACATAAACTTGGGCAACCAATATAGCACCACTCTTTCCTTACAAGAAATGACTTATTAACTTCCCCTCTCTTGAATCCATGAGTTAAGAGATAAGAAGTGATGCCCTTGTACTAAGCATGTGGTTCTTATTTCAAACCATACATGGCCTTCTTAAGACAAGAGAAGTATCTCGGATGCTTTGGACCTTCGAACCCCTTTGGTTGTTCTATGTACACTTACTCCAATAGAATGCGATTGCGGAAGGAACTCTTGACATCCATTTGGTATAACTTGAAGCGTCGATGGCATGCTATGGCGAGTAGTAAATAGACGGACTCAAGCCCAGTAGCATGAGCAAATAGATCGTCAAAATCTGGGTCGTCAATATAGGCGTAACCTTGAGCGACTAGAGTAGACTTATTTTAAACTATGGTACCATTATCATCCATCTTATTCTCTTAAATCCACTTGGTACTAATCACATTAGTCACACTAGGTTAAGGGACTAACTCCCATACATCGATCTTACAAAACTGAAGCAACTAATTCTGCATAGTGGATATACAATTCTTGTCCTTAAGTGCTTCTTTAACATTCTTGGGCTCTACTAGGGAGGTGTATCAAAAGTAGCTAACAAAATGCTCAAGTTCAGAGGGAGTCTTCACAACTAGTGTGGCATCACCAAGTATAATGAAAAGGTCATGACTCTTTCGAACCCAGTAGGATGAATCCTCTAAATCAAGCATAGGGTCCACCGAGGTATTACGAAGAATGATGGGATCATCATCGGGGGTGCATGGTGCATAATTCTCACACTCGTGGTCGGGTTAATAAATGTCGACGTCTCATTATCTTTAATCTTGATGTTTATTGACTCCATAACCTTAGAGCTTGCAAGGTTAAACACCCTATAAGACCAACTAGACGATGAATAAACTAAAAACATCCCCTCATCTCTTTAGGAGTTGAGCTTTCCTAAATGCTCTCTATCTATTAAAAACTATTAAGAACTCCCCAAAACTCAAAAATACGATAAGTTGGGTACCTTCCCTATCCATAACTCATATGGAGTTTATGGGCAAAGATATACCCTATTCACCCTATGGCATGCGGTATTAACTGCCTCTGCCTAAAAACATCTTGGCACATTTCCCTTAAGAAGAATGGATCTATCCATCTCTCGTATCGTTCGGTTATTCCTCTCAACTATCCCATTTTGTTAAGGAGTACGAATGACCTAAAACTCGTGTTTGATGCCCACTCCATCACAATAGCTGTCCATTTTGACTTTTTTAAGTTCAGTGCCATTGTCACTATGCATTCGATTAATACTGACACCATGATGGTTTTGTAGGATACAACATTTGGTTGTTATGAACTCAACTACATTTAACTTTTCTTTAGAAACCTTATGATCAAGTATCTTAAAAAGTTATCGACCATCATGATAATGTTTCTCTTACCACCTATACTCTACATATGTGTAAGACCCATAAGATTCATATGTATCAACTCTAACACACGAGAATGGTAATGGTATTTAACTTTCAATGAGGATTATGAATATTTTTTCCTTATTGGCAAGGAACACAATTCAAGGAAGTTGGTTTCCTAAGAGATGGTAAGCCATGAACTAGGTATTTCTGTACTAATCTCTCAATGTCTCTAAACCTGACATGACCTAGTCGTTGATGCCAAAGGTCCATAGAGGAGACCATGCCATTATTGCACATAAAGCAGGACTTAAGAATAATACCATAGCAATTATTATTGGTAGTCCTTCCTTGTAGTAAAAGGTCAACGGATTGATCATATACATTTTACTCAGACCGGTCGAACTTTATCGCAAAGTTTGCATCACAAAGTTGGCTTATGCTAATCAAGTTCACTTTTAACCGTTTGACTTACAACACATTGTCTAATTTAGGAAATCAAGGTATCTCAACACAACCAAGTCCTAAACTACTAGACCTAGTCCCATCTCCGAAGGTGATTCATCCTTCCCTACGATCCACAAGGTTCGTAAAATCCGAATTGTCACCAGTCATGTGCCTAGAGAACTCACTATAAAAATACCATTGGTAAGTATTTTGAATCTTGAGAGCAATGTGAAAAACAAGGGCTTTGGTATCTTGCTTAGGTACCCAGGTGGAGGTAACGTGTTATTTGCCCTTATCTTTGTTGGCTCTATTCAGAGCATTAGAAGCATTCTCAAAAGGTATAGACATCCTTTAAAATTCTTCCATTAAGCTTTACGAAGTTGCAACTAGGAACTCAACTTGCTCCCTAAGACTAGAAAAATCTATATGGCGGTGTGCAGAAGTATGCATACGTGTAGTTCTTCCTAACTTGTAGAAAAATTCCCTAAGGTTGCCTCCCCTATTTTAATAAGTGCAAACATAGAATTGTTTGGGTCTAGCATGGTTTACTCATATAGGTTGAACTTTCTTTTGTGGTTTAGGCACATAAGGATCTACCACAAATTTATGAACCAGTTTTGGTGGGGCATGGGAAATGGATGCCACATCGTATCCTATTCCTTGAATGTCCATAAAACATAAAGCGGAACCAAGGAATGTAAAAGTGGCGATCACTTAAATAATCTATGATACCAATTTTTTAATGCCATATGATATTATTAAATTGAATTCACAAATTCCAATTTTAAACTTATATAATTGGAGTCAATTTTTAACCAAATTAATTCAGCCCCAAAACATAAACAACTATGTGGGTAAAATCAAGCCATCACAAAAAATTGTTGACACACAGATTTCAGGAAAAAAACTAAAAGGGAAAACCTTCTTATTTCACTTAATAATACTCACAAGATTAAATCTGCAATGAATATTCCCAGATACCCACAAGAACATGCAGTTCTGAATAAGCAATAGAATTCTTTAGTAACTCCACAAGTCAATAAGGATCACCCACGAGTACTCCCAAAGACCTCAGACATAGTCATCCCAACACCTCCCTCAAGCGGTACCTAATCAGCAGTCGGAAATCTTCCCTATAAGAGAAACTCAAGCAAAGATTCTATGTTGGTTGCCAAAATAATTCACTGAACTATTGGGATTTTTTTGAATTGGAAAAATAAAGGTTTGAACCCTAAAATGAAGAAGACAAAAGTGTTATGTTGTTTTGCAGTTTTTAAAGAATGAAAAAAATCAGTTTTTCTTAAGAAATAATGACTCATTTAACACGTTATATATATTAAAAAAAGTCGGTCGATCGCTCAAACGAAATGCTTATGTCACTCGAACGGCTTTGCACGACATGCCAATGTTTCTAGAACGACGTGGCAATGTCGCTCGAATGGCCGAAGCGAAAATTTTTGTTCATCACAACACTTAGAAAAAAATTCCATTTGACGAAAAACAACGCCTCAACTAATTAAAAATAGTTTAGAATTTTTTATCCAACACTTAAAAAAAATTATCCCAATATTTTGAATGAATAGTAATGGGACTTAAACACAACCTTACCAAAATTATTCTCGCAGAGTCTTTTTGTAACACACCGTATTTTTGACGATTTAAATAATTATGTGATTAATTATTATTATGGGAATACGTATACGATTAATTATTGTTGTTGGATTAATTAAATTAAAATGCGATAAATTAATTTGTAATTAATCCGGATTTAAATAATTATTAACTAGCGTGCCAAGGGTTAATACTTATTGTTGAGAATTATTGAATATTACTGTGTGATATGCAATATGGAATTATAACATTTGATAAATTATCAAAAGTGAGAAATACGGAAGTTTGGTAATTTAAGTCTGACACGCGTGTGAGTCGTGTCGGGACTAATTCAATAGACTAAAAAGAGAATTTTTTTAACTCGTATGGTCATTTTGAGTGCGCCGTTGAGTCCGAAAGGTTCGAGATAGTAAAAATAGTATACTCGGGTGTTTAGTTTGGGTCCCGGGGCAATTTCAGGCCTAACCGGCGTCCCGAGAGGGCATTATGGTAAATTATATTTTTGGGTTTAATTAATGGACGAAAATTGGGAATTATTTTATCATCCAAGAAAAGTCTTTTAGGGTTGGGAGACACAGGAAGTTAAGAACGGCTATAGGAGGTGTGAGGGAGAGCTAATTCCAAGAGAAAAGGGCCAAGATAACACCACCTTGCACAATCACCACCACCATCGTGTAGATCAGGATAAGGGGAACACACCCATACCAATATCACCAACGGATCAGACCATCATATTTGAGGCAAGTGTTTAATACTTTCTTTCTTTTAGCAATAATCATGCTCATGTTAGTGTAGGTGAAATTAATCATGATTTACATATGAAGTGGGTGAAAATTGGAGATTTAAATTATGATTAAGGATTGGTTTAATTACTGGTTGAAATTTCTTCATGTATGTAGAGGATTAATCACGGAGTTGGATTTTATATTGATGAACGAATCTAGGTTGATTAGGTTCTTTAAATGAAAATTTGGAAACTAAGTTCATATGAATTAATTGGGGGATTTTAAATAATTATGATGTTTAATGACGAATTAATGATCCTAGAATATTGGGAATGATTTATAATCCATTAGGTGATGATGGGTATTGATGATGAAGCATTGGATGTTGAATCTTAGAGGTTTTTAGGTTGAAAAATGGTAGAAAACGCTGAAATTTGGTGAAGAAAACGAAACAGTGGGTCTCGCGAAGTGGTTCAAACGAGATGGGGATGTCGTGCGACGTGGTTCGAACGACATGTGGAAGTGTTTCAAACGAGATGGGGATCTCGCTTGAAGTGGTTCGAACGACATCTCATTCTGGTTCGAGCGACAGAAGGAATTTTTGGGAATTTTCTTAGAGTCCAGTTTGAGTTTACCGGTTTATTGGACTGAGAGAAACTTACAAATAGTAAATTTAAATAAGACACAATTTCGGGAAAGTATGTCAGAATAAATACTTTAATTATTTCGGTATAGAGAGAATATACCTTGGAGATTACGAGAGAGATAGTAATCTAAATATTTATACTATACGTAGAAATGAGATTAAAATACAGATGAGGAGTATATATGTAGATTGGAGAAATACCTATAAATTATAATAGGATGTGTGTATGCCTATTATGGGAAATTATTGTTAAGAGCAGTAATGGGAGATAACCCCCGGGTGTAAGAATCTTATAGTTAAGTGCACTAATGAGTGATAACTCGGGGGTGCAGAAATTATATTGCTAAATGAACTAATGGGTGACGACCCGGGGGTACAAGGATGATTATTGTTAGGCTCACTAATGGGTGATAACCCGGGGTGCTGGATTATTATTGATAGGTGCATTAATGGGTGCTAACCCGGGGATACAAGATTTTCTTAATAGGTGCACTAATGGGTCTTAGCCCCGGGGTGCAGGATTAGTGTATATATGTATAGGGATGATGTGACTATATATATATATATATATATATATATATAAGAACTTGTGAATATTTCTACTGTGTGAACTTAGTAGACATGGTAATAATAATAATCATTACTTTGCACCGAGTGGTCTTAACCTAAGGGTGCAGGATTAGTGTATATATATAGGGATGATGAGACTATATATATATGTATAAGTGTACTTGGGTAACTTTCTACTTTGTGAGACTAGTAGATAAAATGGAAATGAGAAATAAAATAATCTTAGTGGATAAAAGATTAATCATTCAAACGGTGAATAATGAAACTTAGTATGTGAGATAAACTAACTGAATAATGTATTGTATGGGCGATACGGGAATACTACTAATGAGCATAGTTAGTATTGGTATGGTTTCTGACTAGTTAGACTGGGAGGTATAACTAGGGGAGATTAGATGTACGTTAGGCGTGCACAGTAGATGAGAGGTGAGAAACTCATGTGAAAATTCGATAACTAACATGCATATAAGACTTGTTTTAAGAACCAGTTTTAAATACTTGCTAAATCGTCTTTACACCTCGGGCTCTGACCCGTTTCTTGTATTTCTCCCCTCTTTTGCTATATATATATATATATATATATATATATATATATATATATATATATATATGTATGTATGTATTAGTGCAGGTGCCTGGTCACAGGGACACCGGTTCTAGATACTTGGATGGTTTGCCGAGCTACAACTGTTGTGGAAGTTGTGGGTCATTGAGATTAGACGCTTCTCTCATTTTATTCAGTTCCTAGTTCAGATACTTCAGTTCGGGCATGTGTCACCCATCCTCATTAGAGGGATTGTACTCAGTTTTTAATAGTTCTTTTTTTTGGATTGAGTATTTATTTTTGTTTTGTTTGTGACTTTGAACTGGAAGGTTTTATCCAGTCTTAATTATTCAGTATTCATATCTTCTGTGTCGTTTATAATTCGATATTCAGAAATTAATTGAATTAATTGATTTCAAATTAAATTGGGAAATGTTTTGACACTAGCTTAATTAAATGTTAGGTAATTAATTGGATTTAAGTTTTAGACAGTGATGCTAAGAATGAACTAACCAAACATTCTGTTATAAATTTTATAAAGGAATGATCACCCGAAATTTAATTGGGAGGGGTGTCACAGGTGGTATCAGAGCATCCGGTTCTAGTGTCCTTAGGATCTATGCGGCTTATTATGTTTCAGTGCATTGTTCTTTGATGTAGAGCCTTATGATAGGATTGTTGTGTTCCCTTACGTATGCGAATTATGTTCTCCTGCTACGAATTATAATGGATGTGACTCATTATATGAAATTCTGTGTGATTCGAACACCAAACATTTTAGGACGACCAGCGAGGGCCGTAAGAAGAACTGCAGGAGAAGAAGCTCAACAGAAGACATAGAGTAATCGGGAGAGAGTGATCGGGAGAAAAATCACCATGAGGATTAATTAAGAAAGAGATAGTAAAGTCGTCACTCGAGAACTGTGGGTTCCCAGGACACAGTCATAGATAACGGTAGAGTGATTTCAGGACCACCTAGCATAGTCGATAAAGGGGAAATCGGAGGGACTCTTTTGAAAACCCATCGGTGAAGATACGAAGAAGAAAATGAGAAAATGTAACAGACTGGTGGAGGTAGAAAATCCGAAGGCAATTGTATTGAGTGGGTTGTGATGACACTCAAAATTAAATTTGGAGTTAAAAACTATAGCTCTTAGGAGCATCATGTAGTGATTAGAGGCAATCACCATATTTGAAGAAGTGTGTTTGAATTCAGAAAGAAATTTGGGTACGATTTGACCGTGAGGTCTTCCATTCGATGTGGTAACAAAATGCGAGTGAAATTTTGATGTTTAGCACAATGGGTAAGATAGAAACCGATTATGAGAGAAAGGTTGAATTGCATAATGAACTTCGTACCTGGCAGAGGGGCATATATTATCCAAAGGGTTTATAGTTGATAAAGAAACCGTCAGTAGAACACAAGCATAGATGAGAAATCCAGCTCGGATGACTAATGTTGATTTCATCAAGGTTATACGGTGACTAGTTCTTGCGTTCTTTTTAGAAGAAGCAAGCCAAAAAGGTTAGAGAATCTGGTCGAAAAGCAAAACTGAACTTAACGGTGTTAGTGAAATCCCCCATGAGAGTATACCCAATAGGGAACACGGTTAGATGATTTTAAGTTGATTAACTTCCTATAAAGTGATGATGAAGTCAATCAGGTCCATGGAAGCCAACCATAGTTTTGAAAGGCAAGTGTAGCCAGTAAGTTAAGACTACTCGATCCAAGAGAAGGACATTCCAAAAATGGTCGGTGGGACCAGTGACGGGGAAATGGTTCATGGAGTTTTCTTTATGTGAAGGAAGTAGAACTACAAGTATTGAAGGTGTCCACAATTAAGAAGTGAGACCGAAGAGATTAGAAATGGTAAACCATGCCAGTTAGGCATAACAACTAGAGGAGCGAGACTTCCAGCGAAAGAATTTGGGGTCAAGAGAATTAGTCTCAGGAAATTTATAACCCGAGAGTGATGGGTTTAGGCTAGACCAGTAGAGTCCTCATTAATAGTAGCATACACTATGTCAGGGTCTACGGGATCCGGGATGTAAACGGGGGTTTAATAAAGCTATAATTAAGGCCTCGAGAGTTTGGGCCAACATTTCAATAATGGACGCGAAATCCACATGATGGAATAAATTATCCATGATGAAAGAGGACAACTATAGGATGAAATCCTAGGATGTATGACAATTACAAATGTTTAAGGGTCATGATGGCAGCTACGTGCTGAGACCTTGTGATTTGCGAGACTAGTGAGGTTTTGCTTCTTCCTTGTGAGTAAAGGATAGATTCTAGTGACATGGGTGTGGAACAACTTTTATGTAAATTGGAAACCCTGAACTTCGCGTGCGGGTAGAGTTTAGTGGGAACGTTAGTTTTAATAGTCTTGTTATAAACGTTTTTCTCATTATTAGCAGGGCATTTTGATAATTGCCCGTGAGTGAACCAGGTGGACCCTAAGAATATGTTTTGCTGTTATAATATACTACTGCATTGAGTCATCTTTAGTACAGTTTATTATGGTAATGTGTAGTGATTAATTACCGTATGGTTAAACGATAGTAAAAATATAATGATATGACTGTCGTAAGGATACTCCGGGAGGAGGAATCTTTATTTTGTGCAGTGCCACCTGAAATAGGGTTGGGCGTAGATATATGAATATACGGAAAAAAATCATGGTATTATAGACCTCAGCGAGTATGTTGTCTAGTTATATGTAATTTCGGTGCGTAGGAATTTATTTTACTGAGGAGACTGAGGATGCATTGTGTTCTTCTTTGAGTAGAGAGATAGAGCTCGTTATATATACATATATATATATATATATATATATATATATAGCGTTGAGTACATGGGATTATGAAATCACCATGCTTTATGTTATGTTTAGAGACATGATAGTGACCGAGAAAACTCTTATGTCAACATACATAGATTATGGGAAAGTACATAGTATGTACTGAAGGCCTTACGGACCTCGACAATCGGCTAGGTTAGATAATAGTGTATCAGGGGGTTCCTTATTTGGATTTCTCTTTGCGAGACATCCCACGCATTAAACTAGCGAATGTCGGGAGTTGGAGAGAAGTTTGGTCGATAGTACATAAGTTTTGTATGTTGGTTATTATACCTATAAAGGAATATAATTGAGATTTGATAATTCTTTTATAACTTAAGGCTAATAGAGTCGCCTAGTCTTAGCATCATTCGGAATAGAGCAATGATGCCATTGAAGGATTGATTAAGTTATGATTAGTGGGGCAGTTGAGTGAACCCGTACTACATCAGCATACCAGGTATGCGAGAATTGAAGTAAGATAATTACATGTCAATTGTATAAGGTTGCACAAGGTATAGGGTGTATGGGCGCCCTAGGTGATTGAATCAGGTAATGGATTATGATTAGCATGTGAATTGGATAACATGTAGTCGGGTAAGCCGAAGCTTATTCACTAAGTTTTGTCAGAGACTTACCTTTCAAAATAAACTGAGATTTTAGCGGGAAAAGAGACTCGTGTCACACGATACGACAAAGTCACACGTATCACGATTAGAAGTACATTCAAGAGAGTATAAAATATATCATGATACAAATAATAGTGCTAATGGGTTTAATATAGAGTAATTTTTAAAGTTAGTCTTATAGTGGGTCAGCCGACTGTTAGAAAAAGGGAGGAAAATTAGGAACCAGTAAGGACTCATTCCACTAGAGAATGGAAGAGTATCCCCAAGGATCTTCTCATGTAGCTGAGATGGTAAGATTATAGGTACTAAAATGCGATTGAGTACGCCCTAATACCCACAGAGGGATGGGCAGGATAAGCGATCTAATCGGATGCGGAAGAGAAAATTTTATGTGGACCCTGAGATCCTAAGGGAGGAAGAGAGTAGTACCTTCCACTAGTGGAGTTTTTGTCCAAATAACTCCTATAAGTTCATGTTCGGGCAGAGTGATAGTAGAAGTGTGGCACGATAAACTTTGTTGTTTTCCTACTTGATAGTTAAAGGTGGGGGCAACCAGTTATGATTACAAATGTCGGAGAAGAATCGATATTATCGTATATATTGTGTGTGAAATATATATTGTACAACCAATTTACTTATATGAACGACATGAGACGAATTCGTATGTATATGAAAATAGGATAAATCTACTAAGGTGAAAACAGTAGAAGGCTAGATAGTGAATGTCTAAAATAAAGTTGAAGTAGTGAAACTTAAGCGAAAAGGCTTGGGCAAGAGCCTATATGACAGGGTAACCTGGAGTTTAAAACAAACACATGTGAAGTGTTCATTATTAAGGGTATTCGATAGCGTACTATATGGGTGGTACGAAGTAGTTTACATATGAGCGCCGAGATGTGATGCGCAATATTTTTAAAGTGTTGTCTGTACCTGGTATACTTTTTTCGAATTTCGGGACAAAATTTTGTTGTAAGGGGGGAAGTGTGTAACACCCCGTATTTTTTACGATTTAAATAATTATGTGATTAATTATTATTATGGGAATAAGTATACGATTTATTATTGTTATTGGATTAATTAAATTAAAATGTGAGAAATTAATTTGTTATTAATCCGGATTAAAATAATTATTAACTAGTGTGCCAAGGGTTAATACTTATTGTTGAGAATTATTGAATATTACTGTGTGATATGTAATATGGAATTATAACATTTGATAAATTGTCGGAAGTGAGAAATACGACAGTTTGGTAATTTAAGTCTGACACGCATGTGAGTCATGTCGGGACTAATTGAATAGAATAAAAAGAGAATTTATTTATTTTAACTCGTATGGTCTTTTCGAGTGCGTCGTTGAGTCCGGAAGGACCGAGATAGTCAAAATACTATATTCGGGTGTTTAGTTTGGGTCCCGGGGCAATTTTAGGCCTAACCGGCGTCCCGAGAGGGCATTATGGTAAATTGTATTTTGGGTTTAATTAATGTACGAAAATTGGGAATTATTTTATCAGCCAAGAAAAGTCTTTTAGGGTTGGAAGACACGGGAAATTAAGAACAGATATAGGAGGTGTGAGGGAGAGCTAATTCCATGAGAAAAGGGCCAAGATAACACCACCTTGCACAATCACCACCATCACCGTGTAGATCGGGACAAGGGTAACACACCCATACCAATATCACCAATGGATCAGACCGTCATATTTGAAGCAAGTGTTTATTACTTGCTTTCTTTTAGCAATAATCATGCTCATGATAGTGTAGGTGAAATTAATCATGATTTACATATGAATTGGGTGAAAATTGGAGATTTAAATTATGATTAAGAATTGGTTTAATTACTGGTTGAAATTTCTTCATGTATGTAGAGGATTAATCCAGTAATTGGAATATATATTGATGAACAAATCTGGGTTGATTAGTTCTTTAAATGAAAATTTGGAAACTAGGTTCATATGAATTAATTTGGGGATTTTAAATAATTATGATGTTTAATGACGAATTAATGATCCTAGGATGTTGGGAATGATTTATAATCCATTAGGTGTTGTTGGGTATTGATGATGAGGCATTGGGTGTTGAATCTTAGAGGTTTTTAGGTCCAAAAATGGTAGAAAACGCTGAAATTTGGTGAAGTAGATGAAACAGTGGGTCTCGCGTGACGTCGCGCGAACTGGTTCAAATGAGATGGGGATCTCGTGTGACATAGTTCGAACGACATGTGTAAGTGATTCAAATGAGATGGGGATCTCGCGCGAAGTGGTTCGAACGACATGTCATTCTGGTTCGAGCGACAGAAGGAAATTTTGGAAATTTCTTAGAGTCCAGTTTTGAGTTTACCGATTTATTGGAGTGAGAGAAACTTCCAAATAGTAAATTTTAATAAGACGCAATTTTGAGAAAGTATGTCAGAATAAATACTTTAATTATATAGAGAGAATATACCTTGCAGATTACTAGAGAGATATTAGTCTAAATATTTATACTATATGTATAGATGAGATTGAAATACGTATGAGGAGTATATATGTAGGTTGGAGAAATACCTATAAATTATAATAGGATGTGTGTGTGTGTGTGCCTATAATGGGAAATTATTGTTAAGATCACAAATGGGAATTAAAAATTAATTATTATTAAGAGCACTAACGGGAATTAATTGAGAATTAATCCGGATATAAATACTAATGAGATGTGAGTTGGTATTTGATTATGATGTGTATATATGGCAATATATGAATATTGAAAATATTAAAAATTATCGCGAGACTGATATACGGCAATTTGGGAAATTTAGTTGGGACAGGCGTTTCAGTAGCGTCAGGAATGTAATTATTTGAAATAAAAAGTGAGTTTTATTTTTATCAACCGAATGGTCATTTTGAGTGCGCCAACGAGTTCGAAAGGGCCGAAATAGTCAGAAAACACTAGCCGGGGGTTTAGTTTGGGTCCTGGGACATTTTTGGGTCATACCGGCAACTTAAAAGGGTATTTTGGTAATTTTAAAATTTAGGAAATTAAAACCCACGAAAATTGGACTTTATATTTATAATTTTAAAGGGGCCACTAAGGCCATTACCAGCAAAAGTTTAGAGAGTGGGCTACGGGAGTTTTGAGAGAAGTTGGAGAGAAGTTACAAGAGCCAAAACCAAGCCATCTTCAACCTTGGGAGAAAATCTGTAGAGAAAGGAGAGAATCAACCTTCATTCACCAACACCAATTCTGAAGAATAATCTAAGGCAAGTGATTTGATATTTTTAGTGTATTAAATATGTCTTCCATGTTTAGTGTAGGAATTATCTTATATTGAAATTTTTGAAGAAAACCCATGAAATTGTTGGAGAAACTTTGAATTCGGGTTAGGATTTGCATGTAGAATGATGATGGACTGATTTAATATTCTAAGAGTTATATATGATGATTTAAAAACGGATTTATGATGAGTAATTGGGCATAAAAAAATTATGAGTTCATGTTCATAGGGTTTGGGGAAATATTTGGAGATTTATATTAATTCCATGATGATTTGTAAGATTTGACCCCTAAAATATGTGAAGGGATGATCTAGGCTGATTAGAAATGGTTTAAAAATGTTAGAACATAAATTGGATGGTCTTAGGGTAGATTTAGAGAAGAGAGGAATTGAGAAAAATGGACTTGGGAATTTCTGGGCTGAAACTGCCATCTCGTTAGAAGACCTACCCAGGTCGTTCGAACGACCTCGTTTGAACGAACTTCTAACGAGATGATAGTATCACATCTAACGAGTTATTAGTTCGTTCGAAGCCTTTCGTTCGAACGACCTCGTTCGAACGAGATTTCTAACGAGTTGATAAAATGGCCTTTTAGGCCTGAATTTATTTCTAGTATCCCGTAGACTTATTTAAATGGTGAGATAACCTTCCCTTATTAACTAATGGGTATAGTTGGGAGATTGGGGTACATTGAGGAGTAAAACTTAGAATCGTGTAGTAAACCGGATGACATTTGTGGATTGGGAAGCGAGTAACTAATCACGAAGTGAGAATAATTGATAACTTAAATGCATATAAACCGGGGACTTGTGACTTGTATAACACTAAGTGTTGGTATAAGAACGAGAAGTATACCACTAATAAAATATTGAATTATCTAAGATGTGTGAATGCTTAGTATATGTAGTTATCTGTGTATAACATACCTACCATACTTGCTATCATGGGAGGTTGGCGTTCGTTTAGGGCCATCTAATCTTTGTGTGCCTACGGGGGGGGGGGGGGGGGGGGATCTAGATTGGTACCTCAAGGACATAGGTTAGAGAAGGGATTATTGAGAAGTAAATAAGTCTGCTGATCATGGGAGCGTAGGTATGTGCGTGACCCATGTGATATGAACTATGTTCTCCTCCATTGTTTGTGATTGTTGTTAAAGAAACATTTCCTGAGAGATTCGGAATACGTGGTCCTCATGTACGTGATGTACCGGGATTTGATATCAGAGTATGTGAGCACCGCAGCTTAGTCTCGGGATGCTAGTATTTTATATTTATGATGAGAATAATATACGATTAATTGAAATGAATTGTCATGAATAAATGTTTGTATTAATAATAGTAATAGTTTGTAAAGTAAAAATGGAAGATCTCTAGTAATTAGTAGTACTAACATGGGAAACTGTGTAGCAAGTTATGGCACTCTGTTAACTAAAAGTTGTTGGGAAATGAATTAGATATCGTATAGAAATGTTAGATTATAGTATCGGACTAGTTAGATATGGGAACAACTAGAATGGGTACGGGTACGATAGGAGTGCACAATTAGGTGAGAGGTGAGGAACTCATGTGAGTGCACACACTATCATGTACTTTATATTCACTGTTTAATGATATTAATCACTTGAAATTTTTTTAAATTATTTTCACAATTGGGCTCTGACCCAGTTGCTTTCAAATCTATTTTTGTAAAAACCTTTTAGGTGCCCAGCCACAAGGACACCATGCATAGGAGTTCCATTCAGGTGACGTGATGTAGCTGCTGTGGAAGTTACAGGACCATGACAGTAGACGCCTCTATTTCCGATCTTGACTCCATTATCAGATTTTCTCATTTTTGGGCATGTCGACCCATTCTTTTAGTGACATCTTACTTTTCAGTTATTTCAAACTTTGGGTTGTAATTATTTTAGTGATGTAGAGTTGGTATTTATTTATTTCAGTATTCGAATTGTTGTGAGGAGTATTCCTCCAGACTCATTATTATTTGATGGTTATTCTATTGTGACTATGTTGTGGTGGTTATGTTAGCATTTCATACTTTACTTATTGTATGTTAATCGAATTTTATTAAAAATTGACAACTCACTTTTTAAATATTAAGTGGCTAGTAATTGTTAAAACGTTTTCGACAATGATGCTATGAACTGAACCAACTTGGCATTTTGTATTAATTTAATAAAGGAGTAGCTACCCGGTATTTAAATTAGTCGGGGTGTCACAGGTGGTATCAGAGCATCAGGTTCTAGTGTCCTTAGGATCTGTTCGTCTTATTATGTTTCTGTTGAGCTTCCTTTGATGTAGAGCTCTCTATTTTAGGACTGTTGTATTCTTTTGTGTATACTTCGCTCTTCAGCTATTTTGATATAATAACTGCGAACTTATAAGACTTTACTCTGATTTCAGATGCCTCCACGACGTGCGCAGCGAGTTCCTAGGGATGCACAGCCAGAGCCACAACTTGCACCAGTTCAGGGCACTATGAATGCCACCGAGGTTGCAGCTATTGTAGCCCAAGCGGTAAATGTCGTCCTAGCCGTTGTACAGCAGGCACCACCCCAGGCGCTGGTAGTTGCACCAATTCAGGCTCATGCATTCCCGTCTGCTTGGGAACGCGTTCGTGATGCTTTTCAGAAAGAACACCCTCCGGAGTTTGCAGGTAGCTCCGATATTGTGGTATCCAGTCAGTGGAGAAAGGACATTCAGAGGAACTTAACGATGTACGAGTGCACAGATGTTCAAAAGAAGATACTGACTAGTAGGATCTGCATTGTAGTGGTGGGAGTCCATCACCACCGCAGAGGATAGGGACACCCTTTCTATTCAGGCGTTCTGGGTGCAGTTCGACCGCAAATATTTTCCGTCAGCTGTTCACACTGAAATGAGGAGGAAATTAATGAACCTCAAGCAGGAGGGGAGGACCGTGGCCGAGTATGAGGTCGAATTCACTAATCTCTTGAACATTGTCCCCGATGAGATACCGACTGAGGAGAAGAAGATTCAGAATTTCACGGATGGATTGACTTGGAGGATCCGTCAACACTTGTTGGGGAATCTCTCATTGGCCACTTATTCTGATATGGTTAACGCTGCACTACTACACTGTCAGGATCATCGCTTCCACATGTTTGAGAGTAAGAAATCAGGAGAGTCCAGCCATCAGGGCAGGAATGGGGGAAATGGTGCCAACGGGGCACAATCTGCTCAGGGACAGCACAGGCAAGGTGACCAAGGTTCCCAATAGGGGGATCATAAGAGATTCAGATCTGGGGGTTTCAAAAGTGGACAGTGAGATTTCAGGCATGGCCATCAGGGTCAGAACGTCCATTAGGGTCAGCAGGGTCAGAATGGTCAGCAGCAGCAGTTTCAACACGGCCAGCACGGCCAGGGGAAAAATGGTAACGGCCATCAGGGTCGTGGGCAGCAGGGATAGCGAGGGGGAAATTTCCCGAGGAAGCGCTTCACTTGTGGCAAGATTGGCCACAAACGCCAGGATTGTCCTGATTGGGGCAGGGTCCCATAGCAGCAGCAGTAGGGTGCTCGACACGAGTCACAGAGGCCTATGTTTCCCGTCGCCCTCCCAACACCACCACAGATGGCAGCATTACCACCCATTCTAGCAATCCCAGTTCAGCAGGGACAGCTTCAGTATGGGAGAGTGTATCAGCTCTAGAATGCTGCAGCCCCACAGGATCCACCTGCCATTGAGGGTATGTTCTCTATTCAAGGGACTATGGGGCGTATTTTATTTGATACGGGGGCCACACATTGCTTCATTGCCATGAGATTTGCACGCACTATTGGGTTATTAGACACCACAGAGAGCACGGTTACTTGTGTAGATTCACCATTGAGTAGGGGTTCCATGATTTCACTTATTTGTAGAGGTGTGGGTATAGAGATCGGGAGGTTTACTTTACCCGCTGATATGTTAGTATTATAGATGACTGAGTACGATGCGATTGTTGGTATGGATTGGCTAGTTGAGTATCGAGCCATGATTGACTGTTTTAGTAGGAGTATTATCTTTGCCATTCCCTGGCAGGAGATTTTTTAGTGGCGATGCCTCGCCCCGAGGGAGGATCGTCCACTCGTTTGTACTATATAGAGGATGAGACCTCTAAGGAAGTGGTGATACCACTCGATGCGATACCCGTTGTTAGTGAATTCGCTGATGTATTTTAGGATATACCTAGACTACCTCCGAGTAGAGAGATAGATTTTGTGATCGATTTGACATCGGGCACTCGGCCTATTTCCCGCGCACCTTACCGTATGGCTCCAGCAGAGATGAGAGAGTTACGGGATAAGATTGAAAAGTTATTGGGTCAAGGGTTTATCCAGAGGAGTACTTCGTCGTGGGGTGCCCCTGTGTTGTTCGTAAAGAAGAGGGATGGATCGTTGAGGTTGTGTGTATATTACCGAGAGTTTAATAAGGTCACGATATGGAATAAGTATCCGTTGCCCCGAATCGATGACTTATTCGACCAACTGAGA
Organism: Sambucus nigra; assembly: GCA_949130495.1. Classification (NCBI taxonomy): domain Eukaryota; kingdom Viridiplantae; phylum Streptophyta; class Magnoliopsida; order Dipsacales; family Adoxaceae; genus Sambucus; species Sambucus nigra. The sequence continues at coordinate 397,178,616 of OX422215.1, forward strand.
GGAGCTTCATTCTTCTCAAAGATTGATTTGCGATCGGGATACCGTCAGTTGCGTATCAGGGAGAAGGATGTCTCGAAGACTGCTTTCTTGAGGAGATATGGTTCCTTCGAGTTTTGGGTTATGCCTTTTGGCTTGACCAATGCTCCAGCCATGTTTATGGACTTAATGAATAAGGTGTTCAGAGAGTTTCTAGACCAGTTCGTCATTGTCTTTATTAATGACATTCTGGTTTACTCCCAGACAGAAGAGGAGCATGCCGAGCATTTGAGACAGGTTTTGCAGATGCTACGTCAGAACGAGCTTTATGCAAAGTTCGAGAAGTGTGGGTTTTGGCTGAAGGAGGTTCAGTTTTTGGGGCATATCATTTCAGATCGGGGAATATCTGTTGATTTGGGGAAGGTATCAGCGGTGAGTTAGTGGGGACAGCCCACGACACCGACTGAGATCCGTAGTTTCTTGGGCTGAGTAGGATACTACAGGAGGTTTATTCGGGGTTTCTCAAAGATAGCGGGTCCTTTGACACATCTGACTCGTAAAGGTGTGCCATTCATCTAGAGCAATTCCTGTCAGTTGGCATTCGATGAGTTGAAGGATAAGTTGACCTCAGCACCTGTATTAGCATTGCCTAGACCGGGAGTTAATTATCTAGTCTACACCGATGAGTCCTTACAAGGACTTGGAGGTGTATTACAGCAGGAGAGTCAGGCCATAGCTTATGCTTCCCGTAAGCTTAAGCCTCACGAGAAGAATTACCCCACCCATGACTTGGAGTTAGCGGCAGTTGTATTTGCCCTTCGGATTTGGAGACATTATCTCCTAGGGGAGAAGTTTCGACTGTTCACGGACCACAAGTCTCTACAGTACCTCTTCACGCAGAAGGAGTTGAATATGCGTCAAAGATGGTGGCTTGAGTTTGTGAAGGATTATCAGTTTGATATCCAATATCACCCGGGAAAGGCTAATGTGGTAGCAGACGCGTTGAGCCGTAGGCCAGTATATGAGGTGGAAGAAGTGTGGAAAGCTAAATGTAAGGAGTTGGGACACCAGGATGAAGTAGCCCGATCGTTCATGTCTGTGATGACTGTTACACCGTAGATTGTTATGAGAGTGGTAAAGGCCCAGGCAAATGACTCATTCTGTCAGGAGAAGATAGTTCGATTACTAGCAGAGGGAGACGAGTCCTATATCGTTAGCTCAGACGGGGGATTACGCTTCAATAGGTGACTAGTCGTTCCGGAAGGGGAAGACTTGCGACACAAGGTGATGGAAAAGTCGCACAGCTCACGGTTCGCGGTACACCCTGGTAGGGATAAAATGTACCAAGACATGAGACGACAGTATTGGTGGAGCGGGATGAAGAGGGATATTACCTTGTTTGTTTTTAAATGCGCCACTTGTCAGCTAGTAAAGGTGGATCATCAGAGACCGACAAGACTTCTATAACCATTAGAGGTTTTGACGTGGATATGGGAGAGCATATCCATGGACTTTATCACGGGGTTACCTACGTCACAGAGGGGTCACAACTCCATATGGATAATTGTGGACCATTTGACCAAAGTTGTTCATTTTCTACCCGTAAGGATATACTACACTACGGGACAGTATGCCCAAATTTTCATTTCAAAAATAGTGAGACTTCACGGTGTTCCTCTAAATATCGTGTCTGACCGAGATAAGATATTTGTTTCATGATTTTGGGAGAGTTTCTAGGAGGCCATGGGCACTGAATTGCGGTTGAGTACGGCTTATGACCCGCAGATCGATGGGCAAACATAGCGAACAAATCAGATGTTGGAAGACATGTTGCGTATGTGCATCCTAGATTTTGGAGGTGGTTGGGAGCACTACCTTCCACTAGTGGAGTTTGCTTATAATAACTCCTATCAGTTCACCATTGGCATGGCTCCATTTGAGGCATTGTACAGTAGACCTTGTCGTTCCCCATCATGTTGGTTAGAGGTGGGGGATAACAAACTCCTTGGGCTGGAAGTGATTCAGGATACTTTGGCAAGGATAGAGATGATACGGAGTCGCATTCGGGTAGCTCAGGATCGGCAGAAGAGATATGCTGATGCGAAAAGGTTCTTTAGAGAATTCAAAGTAGGGGACTAGGTGTTACTCAGAGTTTCTCCTATGAAGGGGATTATGCATTTTGGGAAGAAGGGGAAACTGACGCCAAGATATGTGGGGCCATTTCCTATCATCGAGCGGATTGGGCCAGTTGCGTATAGACTTGGGTTATCAGAGCACTTGCATAGGATTCATGATGTGTTCCATATTTCCTCGCTAAGGAAATATCTTAGGGACGATTTGGCCCATACTCACATTTCTTTGGAGGACATCGATCTCCAGCCCGATAGTTCCTACGAGGAGGGGCCGATTGCTATTTTGGACCGAAGCGAGCGGAAACTGAGGTCAAAGATAGTCCCATTAGTACGTGTTCAGTGGCGGCATCATAATGCCGAGGAGTCCACATGGGAGCACGAGGATGAGATGCGCGAGCGTTATCCAGAGTTGTTTTTTCCAGGTATTCTTTAGTTCCGAATTTCGGGACGAAATTCTGTTATTAGGGGGGAAGTATGTAATACCCCGTAAATTTTATTGATATTTAATTAAGGGATTAATTAAATTAAATGTGAATTAATTGAGAATTAATTCGGATATAAATACTAACGAGATGTGAGTTGGTATTTGATTATGATGTGTGTATATATGGCAATATATGAATATTGAAAATATTAAAAATTATCGCGAGACTGATATACGGCAATTTGGGAAATTTAGTCGGGACGCGCGTGTCAGTCGCGTCAGGCATGTAATTATTTGAATTAAAAATTGAATTTTATTTTTATCAACCGAATGGTCATTTTGAGTGCGCCAACGAGTCCGGAAGGGTCGAAATAGTCAGAAAACACTAGCTGGGGGTTTAGTTTGGGTCCCAGGACATTTTTGGGCCACACCGGCAACTTAAAAGGGTATTTTGGTAATTTTAAAAATTAGGAAATTAAAACCCACGAAAATTGGAGTTTATTTTTATAATTTTAAAGGGTCCACTAAGGCCATTACCAGCAAAAGTTTAGAGAGTGGGCTACGAGAGTTTTTAGAGAAGTTGGAGAGAAGTTACAAGAGCCAAAACCAAGCCATCTTCAACCTTGGGAGAAAATATGTAGAGAAAGGAGAGAATCAACCTTCATTCACCAACACCAATTCTGAAGAACAATCTAAGGCAAGTGATTTGATATTTTTAGTGCATTGAATATGTCTTCCATGTTTAGTGTAGGAATTATCTTATATTGAAATTTTTGAAGAAAACCCATGAAATTGTTGGAGAAACTTTGAATTTGGGTTAGGATTTGCATGTAGAATGATGATGGACTGATTTAATATTCTCAGAGTTATATATGATGATTTAAAAATGGATTTATGATATGTAATTGGGCATAAGAAAATTATGAGTTCACGTTCATAGGGTTTGGGGAAATATTTGGAGATTTATATTAATTCCATGATGATTTGTAAGATTTGACCCCTAAAATATGTGAAGGGATGATCTAGGATGATTAAAAATTGTTTAAAAACGTTAGAACATAAATTGGATGGTCTTAGGGTTGATTTAGAGAAGAGAGGAATTGATAAAAACGGACTTGGGAATTTCTGGGCTGAAACTGCCATCTCGTTTGAAGACCTGCACAGGTCGTTCGAACGACCTCGTTCGAACAAACTTGTAACAAGATGACAGTATCACTTCGAACGAGTTGGTAGTTCATTCGAAGCCTTTCGTTCGAACGACCTCGTTCGAATTAGATTTCTAACGAGTTGACAGAAAGGCCTTTTAGGCCTCAATTTATTTCTAGTATCCCGTAGACTTATTTAAATGGTGAGATAACCTTCCCTTATTCACTAATGGGTATAATTGGGAGATTGGGGTTCATTGAGGAGTAAAACTTAGAATCGTGTAGTAAACCGGATGACATTTGTGGATTGGGAAGTGAGTAACTAATCACGAAGTGAGAATAATTGATAACTTAAATGCATATAAACCGGGGACTTGTGACTTGTATAACACTAAGTGTTGGTATAAGAACGAGAAGTATACCACTAATAAAATAATGAAATATCTAAGATGTGTGAATGCTTAGTATATGTAGTTATCTGTGTATAACATACCAACCGTACTTGCTATCATGGGAGGTTGGCGTTCGTTTAGGGCCATCTAATCTTTGTGTGCCTACGGGGGGGGGGGGGGATCTAGATTGGTACCTCGAGGATATAGGTCAGAGAAGGGCTTATTGAGAAGTAAATAAGTCTGCTGATCATGGGAGCGTAGGTATGTGCGTGACCCATGTGATGTGAACTATGTTCGCCTCCATTGTTTGTGATTGTTGTTAATGAAATGTTTCCTGAGAGATTCAGAATACGTGGTTCTCATGTACGTGATGTACCGAGATTTGATAGCAGAGTATGTGAGCACCGAAGCTTAGTCTCAGGGTGCTAGTATTGTATATTTATGATGAGAATAATATACGGTTAATTGAAATGAATTGTCATGAATAAATGTGAGTATTAATAATAGTTATAGTTTGTAAAGTAAAAATGGAAGATCTCTAGTAATTAGTAGTACTAACATGGGAAACTGTGTAGAAAGTTATGGCAATCTGTTAACTAAAAGTTGTTGGGAATTGAATTAGATATCGTATAGAAATGTTAGATTATAGCATCGGACTAGTTAGATATGGGAGCAACTAGAATGGGTACGGGTACGATAGGAGTGTACAATTAGTTGAGAGGTGAGGAACTCATGTGAGTGCACACACTATCATGTACTTTATATTCACTGTTTAATGATATTAATCATTTGCAAAAAATTTAAATTATTTTCACAATCGGGCTCTAACCCGTTTGCTTTCAAATCTATTTTTGTAAAAACCTTTTAGGTGCCCAGCCACAAGGACACCATGCATAGGAGTTCTATTCAGGTGATGTGCTGTAGCTACTATGGAAGTTACAGGACCTTGACAGTAGACGCCTCTATTTCCGATCTTGACTCCATTATCAGATTTTCTCATTTGTTGGCCATGTCGCCCCATTCTTTTAGTGACATCTTACTTTTCAGTTATTTCAAACTTTGGGTTGTAATTAATTTAGTGATGTAGACTTAGTATTTAATTATTTCAGTATTCAAATTATTGTGAGGAGTATTCCTCCAGACTCATTATTATTTGATGGTTATTCTATTGTGACTATGTTGTGGTGGTTATGTTATCATTTCATACTTTACTTATTGTATGTTAATCGAATTTTATTAAAAATTGACAACTCACTTTTTAAATATTAAGTGGATAGTAATTGTTAAAACGTTTTCGACAGTGATGCTATGAACTGAACCAACTTGGCATTTTGTATTAATTTAATAAAGGAGTAGCTACCCGGTATTTATATTAGTCGGGGTGTCACAACTAGTAGATAAAATGGAAATGAGAAATAAAATAATCTTTGTGGATAAAATATTAACCATTCAAAGGGTGAATAATGAAACTTAGTATGTGAGATAAATTAACTGAATAACGTATTGTATGGGCAATACGGGAATACTACTAGTGAGCATTGTTAGTATTAGTATGGTTTCTGACCAGTTAGACTGGGAGCTATAACTAGGGGGAGATTATATGTACGTTAGGCATGCACAGTAGATGAGAGGTGAGAAACTCATGTGAGAATTCGATAACTAACATGTAACAACCCGCGTAATTTTGGGCTATTTTAATTAATTTCTGGAAAATGGAGGAAAATAAAGTTTTAGATAAAATTATTTTTATTGCTCAAATATGTTGGTTATTATTTTTAAAGGCGAGAATTTCAAACGGTTTCGAAAACGGAGTTAAAACGGATTTTAAAATGATTTTTAAATGCTTTTGACTCTTGGAGTTGTTTTAACTTCCAACTCTTCATTTCTTTGCCTTATTTAAAGGAGTCTTTGGATTCCAACTCTTCATTTCTTTGCATTATAAAAGGAAGTCGTGGGCAAACCTTTTAACATACTTTTGGCACAAATTTTGGCAGCAAATATATTTTATATTCCTCTTCTTTTTATATACACATTGGCCCTTGAGATTTGTGAGTTCCAACCTTAGATTAGAGGTGTACTTGGGGCTATTTTTTTGGAGGTTCTTGGAGGAGCTTTTGTAGATATTTTTTGTTGATCTTGAGGATGTGATCATTGGTTTCTAATCATGGTTTGAGGTATGGGGTTTTACACAATATGCTCCTTAAATCTCGCGAGTGTCATTCTCTTTGAATTCTTGTTAATTGAACTGATATTTGAATTGATAAATTCATTGAAATCTGGAAAATAATTGTTGAAATTATTTTGATTCATGTGGTATCATTATATTGTTGATGAGAACGTTGTCATGAGATTTTAATATGGCACGGATGTTGGGCACCCGCCAAAATTCCTGTTTCCCGGGCTATGGATTGATAAAGCATATACGGATGTGGTGAGGCCTGATGACCCAGTTAAAGAGTTGTTGATAAATTATATTGATAAATTCTTTGATATTTGCATTTCGATTTGAATATTCGTACTCGTGTTGTTACGTTTTATTCATCGCTAACATATATTTGTTGAGCATCTTTCTTGTCGTATTGTGTACTTCCCCATATTTTCTTTTAGTGGAAGGTTAGCGCGAATTTTGGGGCGCTATGGAGGTTGATTTTAGCGAGGATTGTTTGGGAAAGATTTGTATTATTTTGATGTATAGAGCTTTGGAGATTTGTATTTTATTTTCGAGTTAGTTGTTGTAATTTTAATTCGAGAGACTTGTTGTAATTGAAGAGATTGAGATTAGTGGATTTATATTATTGTGGTTTTATTTAGATTCTCTATACCTTGTCACTTGTGGATTTGAATTTATTTTATCGCATTAGCGCTCCGTTCGCTCTCCCCGGGCGGGCGGGGTGTTACATAACATGCATATAAAACTTTTTTTAAAAACCAGTTTAAATACTTGATAAATCGTCTTTACACCTCGGGCTCTGACCCGTTTCTTGTATTTCTCCTCTCTTTTTCTATATATATATATATATATATATATATATATATATATATGTATGTATATATATATATATATATATGTATGTATGTATGTATTAGTGTAGGTGCCTATCCATAGGGACACCAGTTCTAGATACTTGGATGGTTTGCCGAGCTACAGCTATTGTGGAAGTTGCGGGTCATTGAGATTAGAAGCTTCTCTAATTTTATTCAGTTCCTAGTTCAGATACTTCAGTTCGAGAATGTGTCGCCCATCCTCATTAGTGGGATTGTTCTCAGTTCTTTTGTAGTTCTTTTTTGTTGGATTGAGTATTTATTTTGGTTTTGTTTGTGACTTTGAACTTAAAGGTTTTATCAAGTCTTAATTATTCAGTATTTAATTCAATAAGTATTCATTTCTTGTGTGTAGTTTATAATTCAATGTTCAGAAATTAATTGAATTAATTGGTTTCAAATTAAATTGGGAAATGTTTTGACACTAGCTTAATTAAATGTTAGGTAATTAATTGGATTTAAGTTTTCGACAGTGATGCTAATAATGAACCAACCGAACATTCTGTTATAAATTTTATAAAGGACTGATCACCTGATATTTAATTGGGCGGGGTGTCACACTTTTCTGTTGATGTATGTTGACATTCGGACCCATCTCAATGCATGATTGGTCTTGAATAAATATTTAACAGTTGTAGCGGTATACGACATATACTAATGTAAACCAGGACATATAAAATATATCCTTACAAATCTCCCCCTATGTCTATACCGGGTCAAACTAAAAACATCTTAATTATCAAATCAAATGTCCTATACAAATATAATACCCTCCTATGAACCCAAAATTAAAAATGTACTAAAGAAGCAAGTCTAAATTTTCGACAAAAATCTTCAACTTCTCATTTTCATCAGTATCGTGTGCAAAATATGATCTTCAATATTGTTCATACACATATGAGAAAAGAAACAAATACCTTCGTCACGTATCAAGTTTGAAATGACATAAACATAAATCAAAAACTAAGATCAAATCTCAATTCTCCACCATAATTAAAAACTCCCCATAAAATCATAATTCGTTCTCCCCCTTTTTGTTTGTCCAAAATTAGACAAGGAAAATAATGAACAAAATAAGCACGGAGTGTCATGAAAAGCAAAGAAAACAACTACAATCATCAAGGATAAACTCGAAAGCTTCGACCAACTACTTTTTATTTTTCAAAATTTTCAAACAAAAATGCAAAAATAATTTTACAAAACTCACACACCGTAAATTTACACAAAGATAACCTAATCATGGAAATGTAATGAATGGGTGTGAACAAATTTGATACGAAAATCAATGCAATCAAAGATAACATATGTGCATGATGAAGACGGATAATCCAAACGAATGGTCTTAAAATCGTCCTTAGGTGTCAAAAATGTGAATTCATATGACATCGACTCAATCTAATCGACACATCAACATCTAAAATGATTTTCACACCAATAATATCTAAAACTATGTAATTCTTTTCCAAGATTTTGTCAGGACATGCAAAACCATTGATTACTTTTCCATCCGGACACCCTTATAAATAATAATGCATTTATTTTTTTTCTTTCGAGATTTTCAAATTTAAACAAATTCCTCACGGGCAATGATTATTACATGCACTACTTTCATTGTTGAGTTTTATCGCATTTGGTTCGTTTTAAAGATAGACTTGAGATGGAAACAATGCAACCAACATGTGATAGACAAGTACAAATTAAACAAATAGTGCATGTATAGAAACAGATTTTTGACCAAAGTTCTATGTAAAACAGGCCAAAAGAATCCTTTTTTTATAAAAAAAGATCATTTTTAAAGAAGCAATCTCGTTCGAACTAAAATAGGGCGTCATTCGAATAAAAAAGGTTTCGTTCTAATGAGGTCCAATCTCATTCAAATGAAATAATTTTTTTGTTCGAACAACCTTCCATGGAACTTCCAACGAGAGTTATTCTGTCAAATAGAGACCATCTCGTTAGATGTTCATTCAAATATTGTTCTAATGAAATTACCACTCCATTACAATGACATTTCACCTCATTCTAATGAGCACCAAGTCTCGCTCTAATGAGATTAGAGTCTCATTCTATAGAACTAAAAAAAACTATTTTCAAAATCCTTTTATGAAAAAGTGTCTTGAGTAGAAATTCATCCCCGAATATAATTGACTAAGAAATATCAAAACCATAAAGTCAGCATACCTCTATAAAGAGTGCGTGATGATTACAACAACTTGAAATTTGAAAACTATGCTTGGTCACTAATAAGTCTTCTCACAATCATCGAGTCCAGTGCCAATGCAGCATCCGATTTATAACGGGATACACAAAAATAACTAAGCTATGAGAAATTATAAAATATCGCTCTTAAACCACAGAGTCCCTTCATTCTCAAACAAGTTTCGTACTTTTGAAAATCCTCATCCAAAAGAAAATGAGGAAAACCCTTGTGCTCATTTTACGAAAGTCAGCACTTCTCAACGAAGCCCTGCCCGACTAAACTGAGATCTTCCCACCTCGAGGAACATTAGTGGGAAACTCCATTGGGAAAATGAGGCTCACACTATAAGGGTAAATAACTTCTTCCAAAATTTTGTGTCAAACATCCCATATAAATATTGTGGTATACTATCCATATTTGTTTATCCCTTTTAACCCGACCCCCATTTAGGGGACGGAGTATGCGCTTTACAATGTTTATATTTAAAGCTTGGTTTTAACCTAGCACCTCTATTAATTGACTTAAATTGCTCATATCTTAAAAAAATACTAATAAAATTCCACAATGACCAAATACAAAACATGGAAACATACTTTTTAAAACTATTCTGAGGAAAGTGCCAATCAGCTAAGTCAGTATAAACATTTGCACATGCCAAAGACCAAAATTCAACTACTCATATCGCTTGTCCAAATGAACAAAGACCGTGCCCACAGTGACACCCAAATTTTTTTCGTATCTAATACTTTTTAAACTTCAAACTTTGAGTAGATATTATTTTATCATATATATAAATTAATCCAACACAACGAAGATCCTATATTAAGGAATAGGCCCCATCACTACCGTAATGCTGTATATTGTATACCCGATATCCGATCACCTGCACCCGTAAATATGTCCCGTTTGTTTGTACTGTGTTGGATATAATCTCATGTCTCCTTGGGTACATAGGCTCTATGTCGAACTAAAGTCATGAAGCCCAAGCCTTATAATACATTGCTAGGAATATTATTACATAAAAATGCATCCGTCTCTAGTCCAACATCCCCCCACCCAAAGATACCTCTACCTCCATGGAAAAGGATGTTTAAACATGTCATCCTTAGAACTACACCTCCAAACTAGTTTGAAGGAAAATACTTTCCAACTAGTGATCACCTGACGATCATAATATAATATACCCTATCGGATATCTTTGGGTCCACTCTATCATGAACCTCCACTGATGCCACCATATGGACCACAAATAGCTTTTTTCCCTCCCAATCTAAATTCAGCACTTTCACACACATCATGACGGAACACGTAAAAAACCAAACTATGTAGGCTTTGATCCCCTAGATACACGAGCACGTAGGCACAATACCGAGTCCTTCTCGTGAGTACAAGCCTCGATAATATGTCTCATGATATATTGTTCCCCATAAAGATGCACTCATATCTTTTCTCGCATCCCTCATGGAATATCACTAAAATAACCAAAACATGGAAGTGGAATGTAATTTTGTGAACATTTTTTTGTAGGCAAATCAATATAGGCATTGATATAGGTGCAAAAAGTCAGTGAGATACTTCTAAAGAAAGAACTCAATTTCCGCCTCAGGTGTAAAACTGTTGAACTTAAATGAAATTGACTCGACTTATACAACATGTCATGAATTTAAATGATTCTCAAATAAATAGTCCCAAACTATTTAATACTTTTTAAGAGAGTCCGTTGTGTAAGCCCGTTGATCTTCTACTTTATAATGCCCTCACAATATCGCGTATATATGAATTCACTATAAAACTTTGTAGATACTGCCCATTTGTAGAGAAGCAATAATGAAATAAATGGCCTTGAAACTTCTATTTTTATGTTTCGTTAATGTTTTAGGCTCTTTTTGCAAATGGTGATTTTTAATGCAACGGGAATCTATCTCTTTCGTATCCCCTTCCCATTTCTTATCATAAACAAGTATTTTTCGAAAAACAAAATTCGAGCACTGGTTCTTACAAGCATACAATTGAGATGACAACATCCTACTCGACACATGACAAGCAAGTAATGTGTTCAAAAACTTTGCGCACATGTGTTATAAAGGAGATAAAGAGTCTATATTGAAGAAAGTAATCATCAATGATTAACGATAAGCTATCCACACATTATTAAGCATACTAAAGAAATGAAGCCATGTCTCCAAACACCATGAAAAATTAACCTGAATGGATTGAATGTAGGGGTGATTCGAACATATTAAATACACATCCATATATGGTGAAAAACGAAAATACAAAACCTCTTTCTTTTTGATAAATTTAATCAAAAATACAATCATTTTGGAATTTTTCAAACTTTTTCTTAAAAAAACAAAAATATTTTAAGATTTTTCAAAATATATAAAAACAAAAGCATGTATAACAACAAGAGTACATAGAAATATAATCTAGCAATAATGATAAATTATATGATCATGATAATCACCATACACTAGATAAACTACCCAAACTCAATCAACTGAACAAATACCCAAAGACTTTCTAATATTCTCAAATCTAAGTGCATCTAAAGGGTTCTTGATAATATCAGATAATTCATATTCGGTGCTCATAAATCTCAAGGACACGACATCCTCAATGAGATCACGAGTGAAATGCTCACATATCCTAATGTGCTTTGAAAGGGAGTGTTGGAGTGGATTAAGGGATATATGAATTGTACTACTATTATCACATGAAATAATCATTATGCCTTGGGAAATCCTATAATCTTCCAATATTTGCTTCATCCATAAGAGTTGTGTGTAATAACTCTCGGAGGCTATATACTCAGCCTTTGTCGTGGATAAAGATATGGAGTTTTAATTTTTGCTCGACCAAGAGACAAGAGAACTCTAGAAGTAAAAACACCCACCCGAGGTGCTCCTACAACATTCACTATCCCCAGCCCAATCGACATCTAAATAGGAAAACAAATGGTCATAGGTATCAAAGGAATACCAAATATGGTAGGAAAGAGTTCCACTCACATATTGGATTGTACGTTTAAGGGAGAGAAAGTAATACTCTATAAGGAATGCTTGGTAATGCGTACGAACTCCAATGCTAAAGGCAATGTCGGGAGGACTAGTAATCAAGTATAATAGACTACCTATCATGCTCCTATAAAGAGTTTTCTCTATGTTCTTGCCCATAGTGCCTTTATTGAGCTTTGTCGATATACTCATATGGGTGTGTGAGTGCTTAGCGAAGTCTAAACCAAACTTCTTCACTAGGTCCCTAGCATATTTGATTGAGATATGAATATCCTATCCTAGAGTTGATGCACGCACCTTGAGACCTTATAAGAACGTAAGCTCCCCAACCATGCTCATCCCAAACTCACACTTCATTTCCTCCTCAAATGTGTGAGCATGTTGGAAACACATGGACCCAAAGACTATTTCATCCACATATACTTGGGCAGCCAATATATCACCACTCTTTCCTCACAAGCAATTACTTATCCACTTCCCCTCTCTTGAATCCAGGAGCTAAGAGATAAGAAGTGATTCTCTCGTACGAAGCACGGGGTTCTTGTTTCAAATAATACATGGCCTTCTTAAGACAAAAGAAGTGTCTCGAGTGCTTTGGACCTTTGAACCCCTTTGGTTGTTTTACGTACAGTTCATCCTGTAGAATGCGATTGAGGAAGGAACTCTTAACATTTATTTGGTATAACATTATGCATGGATGGCACGCTATAGAGAGTAGTAAATAGAAGGACTCAAGCCCAGCTGTATGAGCGATTGTATCGTCAAAATCTGAGACCTCAATATATGCGTATCCTTGAGCGACTAGCCTAAACTTATTGTAAACTATGGCACCATTCTCATCCATCTTATTATTTTAAATCCACTTGGTACTAATCATATTAGTCACTCTAGGTTAAGGGACTAAATCCCATACATTGATCTTACAAAACTGAAAAAATGCATCTTGCATAGTGTATATACAATGCTTGTCCTTAAGTGATTCTTTAACATTCTTGGGCTCTACTAGGGAGGTGTAGCAAAAGTGGCTAACAAAATTCTCAAGGTCAGAGCGAGTCTTCACACCTAGTGTGGTATCACGAAGTATAGTGAAAAGGTCATGACTCTTTCGAACCCAACAGGGTCAATCCTCTAAATCAAGCACATGGTCCACCAAGGTATTACGAGGAATGATGCGATCATCACCGGGGGTGTATCATTCTCATACTTGTGGTCGGGTTAATAAATGTCGAAGACTCGTTGTCTTTAATCGTGATGTTTATTGACTCCATAACCTTAGAGATTGCAAGGTAAAACACCTTATAAGACAAACTAGACGATGAATGACCTAAAAATATCCCCTCATCTCTTTAGTAATTGAACATTCCTAAATGCTCTCTATCTCTCAAAAAGTATTAAGCACTCCCCAAAACTCAAAAATACGATAGGTTTGGTATTTTCCCTATCCATAACTCATATGGCATTTGTGGGTGAAGATATACCTTATTCACCCTATGGCATGCGGTACTAACTGCCTCTGCCTAAAAACATCTTCCCACATTTCTCCCAAGAAACATGGATCTATCCATCTCTCGCATCGTTCGGTTATTCCTCTCAACTATCCCATTTTGTTAAGGAGTACGAACGACCTAAAACTCGTGTTTGATGCCCACTCCATCACAATAGCTGGCCATTTTGACTTTTTAAAGTTCAGTTCCATTGTCACTATGCATTCGATTAATACTGACACCATGATGGTTTTGTAGGATACAACATTTGGTTGTTATGAACTCAACTACATTTAACTTTTCTTTAGAAACCCTGTGATCAAGTATCTTAAAAAGTCATCGACCTTCACGATAATATATCTCTTACACCCTATACTCTCCATATGAGTAAGACCCATAAGATCCATATGTATCAACTCCAACACACGAGAATGGTAATGGTATTCAACTTTAGATGAGGACTTTGAATATTTTTTTCCTTGTTGGCAAGGACCACAAATCAAGGAAGTTGGTTTTCTAAGCGATGGTAAGCCATGAAATAGGTCTTTCTTTACTAATCTCTCAATGTCTCTAAACTTCACATGACCTTGTCATTGATGCCATAAGTCGATAGAGGAGACCGTGCCATTATTGCACATAAAGCACGACTTAAGAATAATACCATATCAATTATTGTCGGTAGTCCTTCCTTTTAGCAATAGGTCAACGGGTTGATCATATACATTTCACTCATACCGGTCGAACTTTACCACAAAGTTTGCATCACAAAGTTGGCTTTTGCTAATCAAGTTCACTTTTAACCCTTTGACTTACAACACATTATCTAATTTAGGAAATCACGGCATCTCAACAAAACCAAGTCCTAAAATACTAGACCTAGTCCCATCTCCGAAGGTGATTCATCCTTCCCTACGATCCACAAGGTCTGTAAAATCTGAATTATCACCAGTCATGTGCCTTGAGCACTCACTATCAAAATACCATTGGTAAGTATTTTGAATCTTGAGAGCAATGTGAATAAGAAGGGATTTGTTATCTTGCTTAGGTACCCAGGTGGAGGTAACCTGTTGTTTTCCCTTATCGTTGTTGGCTCTATTCAGAGCGTTAGAAGCATTCTCAAAATACATAGACATCCTTTAAAATTCTTCCATTAAGCTTTACGAAGTTGCGAATAGGAACTTAACTTGCTCCCTAAGACTAAAAGAGTCTCTTTGGCGGTGTGCAGAAGTATCCGTACGTGTACACTATAAGAAAAAATACTTTTTATGAATTTTTTTAAATATCATAAAATGCATTTTATGACGCTTTATTTTTCATTAAAAAGCGTCATAAGTTTGGGTGTCATAATTGATACCCATAAGAAGTGTCATGTTAGGTACCGATTATAAATGACTTTTGTTTTAAAAGTGCATATCTGATACAAAAAAAGAGTCATAATATATTCTATAACATATCATATTTGATTTAAAAAGCGTCATGATAAACAGTTTTTAAAATTTTAAAAAGGTCATAAAAAATTTCATCACATGAGGGTTTAATATAAAGGTCATAAATTAAACTTATAAGAAAAAAATCAATAACCAATATTAATGTCATAGTTGACAAATAAATCTAAACACAAATCAAAATTTATTATAACATAAAAACATTCTTGAAATTTTTTGTACACCTAAAATGCACCAAACCAATACATTTGTCCATGCAAAAAATATTGTGGGACACAAATAGATATACCCACCATCTATATTAATTTTCCACAAAAAATAATGACCTACTACATGTATCATAGCTAGATATACCCACTATGTACATCATTCAAAAAAATGTCTCCAAAAAATATACATCGAAAAATCACACATAAATGTGTCAGTCCACCTTTTGCTTTCGCGAAATTGTGTTGACAAAGTACTCTGAATCATGTAATATAAGGCTGAATAAATTCAATGAACTCATGTTGAAGTTCATTGATCTCATGAGTTTAATATGACGATTTTCCAGCCAACGCCTGCATCTAAACAAGACAAATTAAATTAAATTTAGCTTTTATCACATCTAAATAAAAAAGAATGTAAAAAAAATATTAAAAAACATGTTACCTTCATATTTATAGACTTCAATGAATTTTCCAAGAGCTCTCGCCTGAACTTCAATACAAAAGAACCACACAAAATTTCTCCTCGTTGTTTAGGGCCCTGAAAATAATGGAGTTAGTATATTACTAATGTCAAATTTGAATACCTAAATATTAAATTTAATTTATCGAACAAATACCTTAACTTTCTCCCAGTTTAGTAATAATCTTTGTCATTTGATTGCCAAAAACGATCTGATTCCACTTCAATAAAAAAACATAATGACATAATTATATTACAATTATGTAAAATGAAATCAATAATTTTATTATAAGTATTTATTTACGACACTACTTACGTGTTTATATAAAGATTAAGGTCCAAGCTCAGTTCCCCGTGTAAAGAATAAACCCAAAACACATTGTTTGAAATAAAGTCGATCATAAGCAAAACCCAATGATACCTATATTGTGAAGAATTATTGGAGTTTAGGAATATTATACATACACACATTTATTATGTTACAAAACTTTTACATATCTATCAAACTTACCAGGTATTGAATGGAATAACAAAGAAGTGATTTACTAATCTAATAACTTCAAAACTCCTTCCAAATTTGTCATATAGGCATCTATACATAAATCAAACGAACGTGAGTTAGAAGGGCATTCATGTATGCAAAAATAAAAACTCCATCTAACCTCATGTATGAATTCATGAATTAAATAAAACTTGGTAAAACTTAAATCTAACCTCATGTATGCGATAATGCAAACTCCAACTAATTCTTGCATCTTGCAAAACCGTATTAATTCATTTTTTAGAATATAGGTGATCTCCAGATCATCATCAAAAATAGCCACCGGAATCTTCACTGTATCCTTCTTCATGATGTTATCAAGCATATTAGCAAATGCAATAATTACACCATCTTTCCCACCTAAATATTTCTTTTTTCCTTACTTTTTACCTGATTAACAATGTCAAAATACAAAAGGTTAAATTACAATTATCACATTGACTAGTCCAAATTAAGTACAAGCTAAGGAATTCACTATAAACTCGCATTTCCACCCCTAGTAAGGGTGTATGGTGAGTTTAACTATGAATATTTATATGCTTTGTTCCCGACGAGGTGACGCCTATTTTAATATGCTTTCTCCTCTCATGAAGAATTGAATTAGAAGCAAGCTGAATAATCGATTTACTATCACAATCATGTCAAAGAAGTCCATGGCAGCTGTGCATATTTGTTAAAGGTCGGTTATGCATATTTTGTCAAAGATTTATTTAATAATCTTCCAACAACATCTAAAAAACCCGTAAAGCCATCTGGTCATGTAGACCAATCTCCATTCATCTCAAAATTAACTTCCTGAATATCATCCAAATACGGAACACCACTCAACATCAAGTTTTCATCTTCTATAACTGAGTTCGGAATACATTCCCACATTGTCTCGGCGTTATCAGTAGGAACAGTAGAAGTTCTACAGCCTGCATGAACCGTAGTGGGACTGTCAAAGGGATTATAAGTATCCATATAGGCAGTAGAAGGTCTACAGCCTACATGACTAGTAGCGGGACTGTCAAAGGGATTGTACGTAGCCGTGAAGGTAGTAGCAGGTCCAAAGCCTATATGGAATATATCCGATGAGTTATTGCAAAGAAGTGTTTGAAAGGATGCAACGATAGAGTTCTCAACCTCGTAAATATATTCAACCCATTGACCATCATCGTTTTGAATACGTGAAAGGTTAAGGAAAACCCTTTTCTTCTTAGTTGGACGATTGTTGACTCCATATTTTGTCTTACCGAGAATGTTGAGTAGCGTCCCTATTATGCTGTCACAAAAATTCTTCTCAATATGCATAACATCTAAATTGTGTCGAACAAGCAAATATTTCCAATACCCCAGCCTAAAGAATATTGATTTTTTCTTCCAACATTTGGAGTTATTAGGCTCATCTGTATTCTCCTCTGTGCGTTTCCTCTTTTGTTTCAATTTATCATTTCCCTTTGATATTTGCGCTTCAAAAGGACCCATTTTTTTCCCCAACATGGATTAATATTTTAAACCTTCTCTAGAAACTCTTAAAAAAAGGGTCATAATCTCTATAATTCAATATGATTTTTATATTTAAAGTGCAATAAAAAATAATACTAATACGTATAAAATGACATTTTATATTAGAAATGTCACATTAATAATAGCATTAACCTTTAAATGACATTTTTGTAATAATGTCTTTAAATTATTTTTTTGAGCATCATAAAAAGGTGTTTTTCTTGTAGTGGTAGTTCTTCCTAACTTGTAGAAAAATTCCCTAAGGTTTCCTCCCCTATTTTAATAAGTGCCAACATAGAATTGTTTGGGTCTACCTTGGTTTACTCATATAGGTTGAACTTTCTTTTGTATTTTAGGCACATAAGTATCTACCACATATTTGGGAACCAGTTTTGGTGCGGCATGGGAAATGGATGCCCCATCGTAACCTATTCATTGCCTCTCCATAAAACATAAAGCGGGGCCAAGGAATGTAAAAGTGGTGATCCCTTAAATAATCTCTGATACCAATTTTTTAATGCCATGTGATATTATTAAACCGAATTCACAAATTCCAATTTTAAACTTATTTAATTGGAGTCAATTTTTATCCAAATTAATTCAGCCCCAAAACATAAACAACTGCATGGGTAAAATCAAGACATAAAAAAATGGTTGACACATAGATTTGAGGAAAAATCCCAAATGGGAAAACCTTTTTATTTCACTTAATGATACTCACAAGATTACAAGTGATTTTTAATGAATATCCGCAGATACCCACAAGAACACGTAGTTTTGAATCAATAATAGAATTCTGCAGGAACTCCACAAGTCAGCGAGGATCTCCAACGAGTACTCCCAAAGACCTCAGTCATAGCCAGCCCAGCACCTCCCTCAAGCGGTACCTAATCAGCAGTCAGAAATCTTCCCTATAAGAGAAACTCAAGCAAAGATTCTATCTTGGGTTCCAAAACAATTCACTATACTATTGGGATTTTTGTGAATTGAAAAAACAAAGGTTTGAACCCTAAAATGAAGAAGACAAAAGTGTTATGTTGTTTTGTAGTTTTTGAATAATGAAAAACATCAGGTCTTCCTAAGAAATAATGACTCATTTAACACGCTATATATAAAAAAATTGAGTCTGTAGATCACTCAAACAAAATGCTTATGTCACTCGAAAGGCTTCACGCGACATGACAATGTCGTTAGAACGAAGTGGTAATGTCGCTCGAGTGACCGGAGCGAAAATTTTTGTTTACCTCAACACTTAGAAAAAAATTCCATTTGACGAAAAACAATGCCTCAACTGATTAAAAATAGTTTAGAATTTTTTTCCAACACTTAAAAAAATTAACCCAATATTTTAAATGAATAGTAAAGGGACTTAAACACAACGTTGCCAAAATTATTCTCGCAAGGGATTTTCTGTTGAAGAACTTTGATATTTAGACCCGTCTCGATGCGAGATTGGTCTTGAATAAATATTTGATGGTTGTAGCGGTATACGACATATATTATTGTAAACTAGGACTTATAAAATATGTCCTTACAAATCTCCCCTATGTCTATACCGGTATAAACTAAAAACATCTGAATTATCAAATCAAATTTCCTATACAAATATAATACCCTCCCATGAACCCAAAATTGAAAATCTACTAAAGATGCAAGTCTAATTATTTGACAAAAATACGACTTCTTTTTTTCATCATTAGGGTGTGAAAAATATGATCTTCAATATTGTTCTTACACATATGAGACAAGAAACAAATACTTTTATGGTGTATCGAGTTTGAAATGAAATAAACATAAATAAAAAACTAAGATCAAATCTCAATTCTCCCCCATAATTAAAAACTCCCCCTAAAATCATAATTCGTTCTCCCCCTTTTTGTTTGTCCAAAATTGACAAGAAAAAGAATGAACAAATGACAAGAAAAATGAACAACTACGATCATCAAGGATAAACTCGAAAGCTTCGACCAACTATTTTTTATTTTTCAAATATTTTAAACAAAAATGCAAAAATAATTTTACAAAAATCACACACCATGAATTTACACAAAGATAACCTAATTATGGAAACGGAATGAATGGGTGTGAAAAAAATTGATAGGAAAATCAATGCAATCAAAGATAACATATGTGCACTATGAATACCAATAATCCTAACGAATGGTCTTAAAATCGTCCTTAGGTGTCAAAAATTTAGATTCACGTGACATCGACTCAATCTAATCGACACATCAACATCTAAAATGATTTCCACACCAATAACATCTAAAACTATGTAATGCTTTTTCAAGATTTTGTCAGGATGTGCAAACCCATTGATAACTTTTCCATTCGAACACCCTTATAAATAATAATGCATTTATTTTTTTTTCTTTCGAGTTTTTCAAATTTAAGGAAATTCCTCACGGGCAATGATTATTACATGCACTACTTTCATTGCTGAGTTTTATCGCATTTGGTTCGTTTTAAATACATGATTGAGATGGAAACACTTCGAACAACATCTGATAGACAAGTACATTAATCAAACAAATATGTGCAAGTGTGCATTAAAGGAGACTAAGAGTCAAATATGTAGGTAGTAATCTCAATTTATATCTTAATGACTCCAAACATTATAAAGCACTAAAATGAAATGATGACTCATATCAAAACACTATCATATCGTCACATGGA
Source organism: Sambucus nigra (assembly GCA_949130495.1). Lineage (NCBI taxonomy): Eukaryota > Viridiplantae > Streptophyta > Magnoliopsida > Dipsacales > Adoxaceae > Sambucus > Sambucus nigra. The sequence goes on from OX422215.1 coordinate 397,199,247, forward strand.
TATGGACTGAAATTGTGCCTCGGTCATCCTAAATGTTCATCCATGAACGGTGTTAATAGGATACAAAACTCTTTTTGTCTTCCTCCAAAAAATTTATCAAAATAAAATCTTTTTGTATTTTTCCAAAAATTTTGAAAAAATAAAATCTTTTTGGTTTTTCAAAAAATATATAAAAAATGGAAAATACAAATACAATAATGGTACACACTAGCAATAGGCATAAAAGATCATCATGAAAAATATCCTATGCTAGCAAACAAGTCTAAACCTCAATCGTTAGGTGTGGTGGATATTTCCAAAGGTGGTGACATCCTATGAAAAATATCCATCAAGACATGTGAGATCTTGACTAAAAAATTTACATGCTCCCTAATATGTGAAAACTCTATTACCTAATTATCTGGAGCATCATGTGTAGATGCATGTGTGTGAACATGTGATAAAACTCTATGCGACACACCACCCAACTTAAAACAAAATTTCCTAAGGTGTCCTATCTTCTTGCAATGGCTGCAAACATACATATCCTAGCAACATCTTTATCAAAATTTCTATGGTGCACTCTCCTATCCGGTACGGGATGCCTAGGTGGGTTAGGTTGAGAGCTATATGGATCAATCACAAACTTGAGAACCGGCTCCTATGCAACGTGGAAAGTAGATGCATCGTCATGATCTACTCCTAATCTCAATATTTTCCAAAGCGAGACCGAGGATGATCTTTCCAACCTTCTTAGATGTATCTTCTATAGTTACCTTTACCTCTTGGGCATTTTCAATATCTCTCTCTATTTATGACACACGTTCTATAAGTTCACTCTTCTCCCAATTTACGACGATCAACTGCTCACTCAAAGTAATCTTCACCTTCTCTAGTTGACTCGCCGACACTAAAATCCCCTCAAACTCTCTCTCTCTAAATCTATCACCTTAATACATAATTCCTTATTCAATTTCTTTGTCTTTAAGGTCTCAATGTACAAATCTGTAAATGCAATCTGGAGCTCACTCTCAACCTTACTAGCGCACTCACTCTCACACTCACTAGAAACAGTCAAATCATCCTCGGAGGTCTCACGTGCACAAATATCATCATCGTATTGGGACAAACTCGATGTGCTCACGTGACTAGATAAAAAGTCTACACACATACCATGTGATGATTCATCCCGAAGTCATTCACCTCTTCCTCACTATCGTTAATAGTGGCTCATATTGAAATCTTCTTGCCCTTTCTCTTTAACCTAGTGGGACACTCAAAATCCTTATGTCCCTTACCCTCACATTAAAAACATCTCTCTTCCTCCTATTTCTCTTTCTCACCCTCTTTATCACCCCTCCCTTTGGCCTCATCTTTCTTTTTTTTCTCAAAAAATCTTTTATTGGAGAATTTTCTTTCGAAAATTTGAGTAACTTTTAAAATGTTTTCACAAGCAAGGTCATATCAAAATGAAATTCTCCCTCAGACTTGGGCCCCAAAACTTTCCCTTTCTTTTTCTTATGTCTCTTGGACACTTCCTCTCCCTTCCTAGACTGGGTTCTAAGTGCTATCCCTCTATCCTTAGGCTTGACAGTGTTAGGGAACATGTCAATTTCATATGTCTGGAGGTCTCCTACCAGCTCTTCTAACTTTAGATTGCTTAAATTCCCTAAGGAATTTAAAACAGTCACATTAGGGATAAAACGTTTTAGCAGCCATCTTAAAATCTTTTTAACCACTCATGCATTAGGTATGTGCTCACCAAGATTGAAATTGGTTTGAAAATATCAAATTAACGTGTGTAAAAATTGTAAAAACACTCAGATTCAAATATGGTTATTTTTTCAAATTGAGTAGTTAAATTTTGAAGTTTAGTCTCTATGACCGAATTAGTGACTTCTTGGGTAGGTTGTAAAACATCCCATGATTCTTTATATGTGATGCACGTCATAATACGTCAAAACTTTTCAGGAGTGACGACACCAGAAATTGTACTCAGCCCATGAGAATTAAAAGTACTCCACTTAAACCCATCCTCAATCCAATCTGTCATATGTTTACGATTCGTGACATTATTAGTGGTGACAGTGGGAGGAGTACAGTCTCTTTCACAAATAACCCAAACTCGCTCATCGATTGCTTTTAAATACGATTTCATACGGGCTTTCTAGTCAGCATAATTTGACCCGTCAAAAATTGGAAACCGATTATATAAGTTTTCGTTTGGAAAGATTATGATTTTCAAAAAAACAATATCACAAAAACTTACGAAAAACGGGATCAAATGCAATAACTTAGATCCACGGGCTCTGATACCAATTTGTAAAAGTGTTGATTGCTTAAATAAGATATGATATCAATTTTTTAATGCTTTGTGATATTGATTAAACTGAATTCGCAAATTCTAATTTTAGATATATTTAATTATAGTCAATTTTTATCCAAATTCATTCAGCCCCAAAACATAAAGAACTATTTTGGTATAATAAAACCATCATAAAAAATTATTGACACATATATTTTAGGAAAAAACCCCAAAACGAAAACCTTTTTATTTCACTTAATAATACTCACAAGATTACAAGAGAAATTTGCAATGAATATTCACAGATACCCACAAGAACACACGGTTCTAAATAAATAATGGAATTCAAAACTAACTCCACAAGTCAACAAAAATCAACCACGAGTACTCTCAAAGATCTAAGCCGTAGTCAACCCAGCACCCCCTCAAGCGGTACCTAATCAGAAGTAGGAAATCTTCCCTACAAGAGAAACTCTTACAAAGATCGTATCTTGGGTTCCAAAATAATTCACTAAAATATTGAGATTTTTATGAATTTAAAAAATGAAGGTTTGAACCCTAAAATGAAGAAGACAAAAGTGTTATGCTATTTTGCAATTTTTGCAGAATGAAAAACGTCAAGTCTTCTTAAGAAACAATGACTCATTTAACACGCTATATATAAAAAAATGAGTCGACATATTGCTCAAACGAAATCCTTATGTCGCTCAAATGACATTAAATCTCGCTCAAACAGCTTCGCACGACATGCTAATGTCATTTGGACGAAGTGCCAATGTCGCTCGAATGACCTAAGCGATAAATTTTGTTCCCCTCAACAATTAGAAAAAAATCCATTTGACGAAAAACAACGCCTCAAATGATTAAAAACGGTTTAGAATTTTTTTCCAACACTTTGAAAAATTATCCAAATATTTTAAATGAACCATAAAGCTACTTAAACATAACCTTACCAAAATTTATCTCACAGAGGCTTTTCTGTTGAAGAACGTTGATATTTGGATCCGTCTTGAGGCATGATTGGTCTTAAATAAATCTTCGATAGTTGTAGCGGTATACGATATATACTAATGTAAATATGGATTTATAAACTATATGTCCTTACAAGGAATATCTTTCTGACCTTCTTCGATGTATCCTCTAAACTAACCTTGACCTCCTGGACACGTTCGAGAAATTTCTTGAGTTGGGATATATGGGCTTCAAGTTCTCACGAGTCTCGAATGAGGCTTGAAGGTCTCTCGTAAGACTAATAACTTTGTTGGTCAAGTCCATATTTTCCCTCTCCTCTAAAATGACTCTCTCCCCCAAAGAAACTCTCACCGAAGACTAGTTCTCTCTCGAATATCTCAACTCCTTCTCTAAATCTAATACCCTAGGTGCCAAAATTTTATTTTGTTTTTTCATTTTAAATTACTCTGCATAAATCTCGGCGTAAGCATATTGAAGGTCACTTTCTCCCTCACTCACAACTTCATCTCCATCACTCTCTTTGAAATGACAAGACTCACTTCCAAGGTCATCTTATTTGGAAACTTCCTCATTAGTGTGAGATATACTCAAAGTTCCAACATTACTAGCCATAAACGATGAAGTTACGTCCATACGATGATTCATCCCATAATCTATCGACTAGACATCTCTATCACTAAGGGTGGCATTGAAGGTAGATTTTCCCTTGATCTGTATTTTTAACCTCATAGAACACTCGTGAGCTTTGTGACCCTTACCCTCACATTAATAAGATATATCCTCATCTTTCTTAAGGTACTCTCCTCTTGAATTTTCAAAACTTTTCTTCACCGACTAGAACTTTTTATCTTTCTCAATAGTTTTATTTTCCATGGAAATTTTTTCTTTTCTTATCTTGTGGAAGTTTTTGAATTTTTTAGCTAAAAGGTCAATATCATCTAGATCAAAATCATACTCAGAGTCAGAAGAAACATCCTCTTTCTTTTTACATTTAACGTTCATAACAATCCCTTCTTCATAAGGCTTAACAGTTTGGGAAACATATTGATTTCATAAGTTTGAAGGTCTTCTACGAGTTCTTCTAACCTAGGCGTGTCTAAAATTCCCAACGAATTAAGTAGAGTGACCTTAGGAATAAATTGGGACGAAAGGGATCTCAAAATCTTTTTCATAATGCACGTCTCAACAATTCTCTCACCCAAATGAAAACTAGAGTTAATGATATTAGGCAATCGTGTCTAAAATTCATCAAACGTCTCAGTCTCTAGCGTAGTGATAGTTTCAAACCGTGTGTTATGATTTTGAAGCTTATAAGCTTTCACAACATTGATACCGTTGTGTTTGAGTGGGAGTATATACCATGTTTCCTTAGACGTGGTGCACATCATGATGTGGAAAAACTCGTCAGGGGAGATGGCTCCTGAAATTGTAATTAAACCGCGTGAATTAAAATTGCTCCATTTAAATTCATCATCCATCCAAGTGGTGATGGATTGAGGACTTATAACCTCTCCATTAGTCACAGTAGATGGTGTCCAACCTCTTTCACACACAAGCCAAACCCTCTCATTAATTGATTTTAAAGAAAAACTCATTCTAGCTTTCCAATATAATTAATTTGACCCATAATAAATGGGAAATATATTATAGAAATTATCCATATAATCCCAATTTAAATATCAGACAATAAATTAATGTAAACTTCTCTAATGCCAAATTGAGAATGCAAACAAGGGGGGTAAATGAAATTATTTGTATCATAGGATACACACACAAAGATCCAATTTTTAATTTTTTTTTATCTTGATTAATAATTAGGGGTGCATGCAAAAATTAACTCCAAATTGTGTAGCCAATCCACCCAATCAAACTAAACAAATAGAAGAAGAGTATGAGGAAAAATTCCTTTAAGGAAAACCTAGATTTCCACATTATTGAAGAATTTAACAGACCCGATGACTTACAGATTACATAAAGCCGCACTAAGTATAATGAATTGGTCCTTAAATGTTCAACAGATACGGCACAATCTGTCACCATCCATAGGAAGTAGCTCTTCCCTTGTATCCACCGATCAGCCTCAGGATGCGATATCCTTTATTCCTCAGTTGTAGAGTCGCAATTCCACAATTAGTAGTGAAGTAAACTCTACAAGGGTTGGATGTCACATATGGAAATTGGGTTTGACAAAAACTCAAAAAATCATAGTAAGCAATGTCCAATTTGGAAAACATAAGTGTTTTTACGAAACACAAAGTGCATGTATAGAAACATATTTTTGCCCCAAGTTCTATGTAAAACTGGTCAAAAGAATATTTTTTTATAAAAAAAACACATTTTTAAAGAAGCAATCTCATTTGAACTAAAATAGGACGTCGTTCGAATAAAAAATGTTTCGTTCTAATGAGGTTCAATATAATTCAAATGAAAGGCTTGTTTTGTTCGATCAACCTTCCATGGAACATCCGACGAGAGTTATTCGGCCAAATAGAGACCATCTCGTTAGATGTTCATTCGAAGTTTCGTTCTAATGAAATTACCACTCCATTATAATGACATTTCACCTCAATCGAATGAACACCAAGTCTCGTTCTAACGAGATTTGAGTCTCATTCTATCGAACTAAAAAAAAACTATTTTCAAAATCCTTATATGAAAAAGAGTCTCGAGTAGAAATTCATCCCAAAATATAATTGACTGAGAAATATGAAAACCATAAAGTCAGTATACCTCAATAAAGATTTCACGATGATTCCAACGGCTTGAAATTTAAGAGCTATGATTGGTCACTAACAAGTCATCAAACAATCATCGAGGCCACTACCGATGCAACATTAGGTTTGTAACAGGATATGCAAAAATAACTAAGCTATGAGAAATTATAAAATCTCGTTGTTAAACCTCAGAGTCGATTCATTCTCGAACAAGGTTCATACTTTTGAAAAGTCTCAACTAAAAGAAAAAGAGGCAAACCCTTATGCTCATTTTGCGAAAGTCAGTACTTCTCAACGAAACCCAGCCCGACTAAACTGAGATCTTCCTACCTATAGGAACATAAGTGGGTCACTCCTTTGGGAAAATTAGGCTTACACTACAAGGGTAAATAACTTCTTCCCAAATTTTGGGTCAAACACCCCATATAAATATTGTCGTATACTATCCATATTTGTTTATCCCTTTTAACTCGATCCCCATTTAGGGGACGAAGTATGCACTTTACAACGTTTATATTTAAGACTTGATATTAACCCAGAACCTCTATTAATTGACCTTAATTGCTCAGATCTTAAAACAAAACTAATAAAATGCCACAACGACCAAATACAAAACATGGAAACATACTTTTCAAAAATGTTCTGAGGAAAGTGCAAATCAGCTACTCTTATCGCTTCTCGAAACGAACAAAGACCATACCCATAGTGACACCCCATTTTTTTCATATCAAATAATTTTTAAACTTCGAACTTTGAGTAGATATTATTTTATCATATATACAAAATTAATCCAACACAACGAAGATCCTATATTATGGACTAGGCCCCATCACTACCATAATGTTGTATGTTGTATACCCGATATCCCATCACCTACACCCGTAAATATGTCCCGTTTGTTTGAACTGTGTTGGATATAATCCCAAGTCTCCTTGGGTTTATAGGCTCTATATTGAACTAAAGTCATGAAGCCCAAGCCTTATAATACATTGCTAGGCATATTATTACATACAAATTCTGTCGTCTGCACTCCAAAATCCCCCCACCCAATGATGCCTCTACCTCCATTGCAAAGGATGTTTAAACATGTCATCCTTATAACTACACCTCCAATCTAGTTTGAAGGACAATAATTTCCAATTAGTTATCACCCGATGATCATAATATAATATACCCTATCGAAGATCTTTGTGTGACAACCCGCCTAATAAGATACCGGGCGATCACTCCAATATAAATTAAAACAGGAGTCTCATATGGATCATTCTTAGCATCACTGTCAAAAAATCCATTTAATTACTAATAACCTATTAGGCCGGTGTCAAAATTTTAACTTTACTACTCTTTTTAACGATAATAAATAAAACATCTACAATTTAATGCGTAAATGAAACTGAAATGAAATAAAATAACCGAACACTCAGTCAAAATATACAACCATATCGAATGCTGTACTGAAAGAATAAATAAATGCAATTGAGCCTTTGGCTCGAATGTTTATACAGTACCTCCTATCTAGAGTACAAGGATGGAAGCGGCTATCAAAAACCTGCACGCATCCACAGCTGCTGCAGCTGACGTCTGACTCGAAGGAATTTTCATCCAGGCGTCCCTGTGTTTGGACACCTATGTATATATATAATATAGCAAGAAAGGAAAAGTAGATAAACGGGTCAGAGCCCGAGTTTTTGAAAATATTTTGCAAGTGCATAAATGCCTTATTATTTTAAAAAAAGGTTTTATCTCATATTTAAGTTTGGTATCGCACTCCCATGAGATACCCCTCACCTCTCCGCTAATAGTGCACTCCTAGCGCATCTATCTAGAACATTCTAGTCAAGCTACCCTGCTAAACTAGTCTATCACCCCACCACTATCTACCCTAGATAGTCCAAGTAATGTACTAAGGGCTAAGCTTCACCACAGTCTCAACGCTATGCCATGTTCGTGCGTGGGGTGTCTCGCAAAGCGAAATCCAAACAAGGAACCCCCCTGATACACTACTACGCGGCACGGTCGATAGTCGAGATCCGCTAGTCCCTAAGTATAGAAAGATATATAATAATATATATACCATAAGAATTAATAATATAAGAGCACTAAGGATTAAACTTCTCCCCAGTCTCAACACACTGCCATATTCGTGCGTGGGGTGTCTCGCGAAGAGAAATCCAAACAAGGAACCCCCCCGATACACTATTATGCGGCAAGGTCGATCGTCGAGATCCATTAGACCCTCGGTACTCAATTCATCCATATATACATATTCATATTACAATATACATCCGGATCTATCTCCCGGACTGAGGATTTATATACAAGTATTTATTAATACTTTTCATTTTCTCAAGACTTCCCATTTCCCTTTTTATACACAGGAAATGTAAATATGAAAGCCAATTCATTATCATGAATTGCTTTAACAAATCATATACTTTTAAAAGCCAGTTTTATTATCATAAAAATGCTTTTCCTTTATGTCATCCCATTTCCCTTTTTATACTCAGGAAATGTACCCAAAGCCATTTCCATTATCATGAAAATGCTTTGATCAAATCATGCTTCCACATCCCTTCTTCCATCCGGGAGTGTTACCGAAGCAAAACCTTTATCCCATTTCCTTTTTTATACTCAGGAAATGTAAATTAAAGCCAATCCATTATCATGAATTGCTTTAATAAATCTAAGACCACCCCTCCGGGTTTCCCCACTGGACGCGCCCCTAAATGGCTATCATCTTCTAGGGCCTATCTATACAAGACAACCTGGGAACCTACCAATGTCGGGAAGTGGCCATATTGCCTGCGGGAAAGTCAGGACCACACCCGGAATCCCCTAACCAGCGCAGTAATACAAATGCCCATATGGCATAGGGATTATATCCCACTTGCTCAACAGCCAGGAAGGCTTCACCACAATGCGTGCAACTTCCCTTATGATAGCGATTTAGGGAGGTGTTTACAATCCATAATTTATTAATTATGAAAAACATTTCTCATTCCATTTTGAAAATATTCATTTTTATATTTTCAAAATCATTTCCATCATATCATATATATATACACTTTATTCACATAGTATAAATACATACCATATAGTCCTCCTAGAATATATAAACGGCCATAATAGCCTATATCATCTAGCGATGACCGATAATCCCAAAGATTCCCTCCAGGAATCATAATCATGCATTCATATAAGCATGATACTAAACCCAAAGTATTTTCTTTCTTTAATAAATAATACATACTTAACTCCCATCTACGGATTCATTTGGATATCTCCAATTATACCAATTCACTCTAAGTGAATATACACATATATAAATTCCCAAATCCTCAAGTCCTTTAGGACATAACCCTCCATAATTTCTAATTTAGAAGGGCCTTAAACATTAAACTCAAAAAGGAGAAATAATCCTAATCTCCAAAATCTTGGGCTGAAAACCGGGCACCGGTCGACCGGTCTTAGACCACCGGTCGACCGCGGGTTGTAAATAAGCCTACGAAACAAAGCAGTAGGCCATTTCTCCTTGACGCGGTCGACCGGCCTTAGGGGCGCGGTCGACCGGTCACACCAGGTCTCCCAAAATTAAAATCCTTAAGTCCCTTATCCAACAACCCAAATTCATTTTCGGGGTTTCTAAACTACCCCAAAAATTATCCCGAACATCTACGACATTAATTCTAGCCGTAAATTTTCCAATTCCCGATTTGATTTCCGAGTTGATGATTTCAACCCGGAGATGTCATCTTCTAAAAATCATATCAAATCGTAGAAAATTCAGAAAAATACGCGGTTGGCGTCCACGCGACCGTATCGAAAATATCTACAACTCTTGTGTTTAGGCCGAAGCTAAATCAATTCTTTTCCTGGCCAAAAAGGTCCCCTAAGGTGACGGGTTTACCATTCATCACCTTCTTCAAGAAGGTTTCGGCCATTAAAGCTTCTCCCAAGCTTTTGTCACCTCACCCAACGTCCTACAACCTCAACCAACTACAAATACACATATATTAAGGGTTCTAAACATCCTAGAACCCAAAACCACCAATTAATTTAGGTTAAAACCTAAGTTCCATAAATTGAAATATTATTTGGGGTTTAATTATTTTAACTCACAAAAACCCGTTTTATCCACGATAACCCACCCCAAAACCATTAGCGTTTGTTTATACCAAACTAAGGTATGAGATATTTATGCAAAAAGATAAATAAAGCAAGTAAACACTTGCCTCGTGGATAAAATTCGACGACCTCGTGTCGAATCAAGCGGAGTTTTCCCGAGATCTCCATTTCTCCTCCTCTTTCTCCTTCCTCTCTCTCTTTTCTTTCTTTCCTTTCTCTCTTTCTTCTTTTCTTCCCCTTTCTCCCTCTTTAAATAAGAAGAAAAGGGTTTTAAATCCTTAAAACCCAAAAACGACTCGTTTACCCAATTACGAGTTACTTTTACCTATAAAATTATCCGAAACTCATTTTCGACAATCGGACACTCTTTTCCGACTATCTCGGACATTCCGAGACTCACGGCGCAGTCAAAATTCCCATTCGAGGTACTTGACCGCAAATCACTATTCCAACCCAAAATAAATAAATGCGGGTTTTCCAATTAAAAATCTTACCTCGTGTCGCTTTACTCAACAACGACATATAATTAAAATATTTTGACCTATATAGTCCCAAAAATAATTACAGTACCCATCGAAAATTATTCAATCCTCGAAAATCCCAAAAATTACTATTTAGGAAAATTCTCCAAATTCCAATTTAGATCCAATTATGGAATTTAATGGTCTCCAAAAGGACGGGTTGTTACACTTTGGGTCCACTCTATCATGAACCTCCACCGATGCTACCATATGGACCACAAATAGCTTATCTCCGTCCCAATCCAAGTCCGGCACTTTGACACACATCATGATGGAATATGTAAAAAGACAAACTTTGTAGGCTTTGATCGCCTAGATAAACGAGTACGTAGGCACAATACCGAGTCCTTCTCATGAGTACAAGCCTCGATAATATGTCTCATGATATATTGTTCCCTATAAAGATGCACTCATATCTTATCTCGCATCCCTCATCCTTTTACAACTCAAAAGAGATATCAAATTATCTAAAAAATGTGACCTCTCATGCGCACCCACACAAATGCTCATATGCATACAAATAATAAACGATCAAACTATGTAGGCTTTGATCTCGTGGTGATACGAGTACATAGGCGAAATATCGAGTCCTTCATGTGACCACGGGCCTCGAAAACCTATTTTTTTATGTATCTTCCCCATAGAGATGCAATCATCTCTCACTTATCTCATATCCTCTGTCATACATATTACAAAAGAGATATCAAACCATCACAGAGACGAGGTCTCTCGCACAATTATGTACATACTAACGGCCACCCGTTATACAAGCACAAAGCCATACACAAGGACCCTCGTGTACATGCATCAACTGAAGTGGCATTCCTATAACTCCCACTGATATCATTTCATACCTACGCACATATATACATTTAGGATATTCTAAAATCCTGGTCTCTAATCTAAACCGGTTCTAAAAATAAACAAAAAGTAATCAATTAATGTTAAGAGTGATAATAAGAATACAGTTAAGGAATCATGAAGATCGGGTGGGGTCCCTAACACCTTCCCCATTGATCACTCGATTTCGGAACCCGCATAACAAGAATATCTGTATCGATCACAGACTTAAACATTCCTTAGGATTATCCTAAAAAGGCTAACCCAAATATTTTGTTTGTTTTTTTATGAAACACTGGGAACTATGAACAAACCAACTGAACCCCTTATCATACGAAAACACACTTAGGCCTGGGCATTAAACTAGGTGTGTGCAATACAAAATGGATAAGGGAAAAAAATATCCCAGGATCAAAGTCGGGCATCCATTGAAGGACAAGCACTCCAGGCATCCAATGTTAACACAAAGTTCCCCTGAGAGCATCACCACTTAGGTACCACAATACCACACCTTTATAAAAAAAATGTGCAACATTATTCATCTTACCCCAAATGAGCATCCAACACTATTTTTCACAAACTCGAATTTAGAGTCAACGTCCTTATTTTGAAACATAGGATTGTGTAACTTATCCTCTTTTTCAGCATTTGAATTTTTAACATTCATTTATATTTTTCCAATCTTTTTCTCAAGATTTGAATCATTGAAACCAATCCCATAATTGTTCGGTTTTGATTGATCCTTTTTCTATAAAATGCTATGAAGAACTTGTTTTCTATATTTTACTTTAATTTTTAAATCCTTATCATGATGAAGTTCAAGTTTCAACTTTTCAAAGTCAACTTTTAAATTGAATTCTTGAGCTCAAATTCTAATTTTTCTTTCAAAATTATTGCATTTTGTGATTTTAAAGACTCTTATTGCTATGATAAAACTTCAACAAATTTTTTAAGATCAAAACAATTTATTGAACATTTTCAAACTATCCTTCTTTCTCATTGTAGAGGGGGCCTGAAGATAATCTTGGGATTAGGGATAATCCACCAATTAGCAACAGTGTTCTGAGGATAAACTCAGCGAGGCAGCTCAGCGTGGAAGCTTGGCGTGGCAACTCGTACTTTAGCTTATTGTTACTTTGTCATATTATAGCTTTGTTTATATTGACTACGAGTTGTAATGACTGTAATGTTGTAACAAGAATAATGAATGGGTGTGAGGTCGAACGGTACTCGCGAGAGACCAGGCTTGGCAGGGCCTGGGAGAGCTTTCATGCTCTATCAAACAACCTCACCGTGGGAACTTTAGAGGGACTTGGTTTGGAGGATTGAGAAGTGGGGCACCGTTGGGGCTTGTCCTGACCATCTTAGATACACCTGGTAAAACACCGAAAGATCTTCACCGTGGAACCTAGAGCAAAGTAGCTTCGAGTTCCATCGGGAGCTTTGCTGTGAACCAAACATCCCTCTACTTTATGTCCCATCTACTGTAGGTGATGTCACTAGCCAGCTAGACAACGTCAAGTCTGCACTTGAGTAAACCACCGTGGTATTTGGGGCTGTCAAACGGTTGGTAAGCAACCTCTGTGGCAACAGCCCCCTGACACATAGTGGTTAGGCAAAAGGCATGTCTTGGCATTTAATGTTTATGACGTAAAGACAACTAGTGCATCAGGTATTTAATGCTGGTGACATAAGGTATGAGGGAGGTCTTTCACAGGCATTAATGACTTAGCTGCCTCGGGGGTGGTGTGGGGGCTATTTAAGTCCCCAACCACCTCCAAGAAAAGGCATCGATCAAAAAGTTCTAAAAAGAGTTCTTTTGGAGATATTCTTCTAAGATTTTGTGAAATTATTACTAGAGAAAGAGTTATTGAAAAACCAGAGAGTTCTTCCACCCACCATTTGTCATTTATTAGGGAGCTTTAATAACTTGACAGAAATCCTTGAAGAAGACCTTTTCGGTGTGTGTGTTTCTTTTACCTGCCTACTAAGGTGTATCTAGGATGCTTACTTCTCTCTCCCTCTAGCTAAGTTATTTCTGGGTTCTTTATTATATTGTGAGTTATACACGAGAGATTTGTGGATTTAAGCTAGGTTTCATACGTTTTAACCTATTCTTTGTGTCTTGTGGCTAAATCACTAGTGTTTACTGATTAACCTTGTCATCACCATACTCAAAAGGGGTTACGCCTCCATCTTATCTAAACTACCCTCTTACATTTGGCGACTCTGCTGGGGAGGCGTTCTTCTAAGGAAGGAGTATGGCACAAGATAACATTAATCGAAGGCTCAACTTTGATGATATCCAACACAGTGAAGAGCAAGCAGCGGTAGAATTGGAGGCTTTAAGGAGCGGAGCTCCTCGAATAGAAGTTCCTCTAGTTCAGACAACAACAGGTGCTCAAGGAGTGACACAGGCTTCCACGAGCGCTGGGCTGGGACCTGCCCAGATGACCCTCCTCATGAGCAAGTTCTATGAGTTTTTGCAAACTCCTGCAGCTTCAACGGTGCTGGGAGGACTCGAAGCCAATTCCTTTGTAACACCAGGGGCAGCACCAACGGTTCCACTAGGCGCAGGTACAACGGGAGCAGCCCCGGCAAGCATACCCTCCGTCGTGAATCCGGTGGTGGGAATCTCCGGAGTATCAACGGCGCCAGCTGTAACGATGGCTCCAACTGTAACGGTCATTCAGCCAACACCCCCATTGGTCGTTGCCCCATCGCCCATGGAGGAAATGAGGAGAGAAATGCAAAAGGAGATGTTGAAGTTCATGCAGGCTTCCTCACAGTCTATAGGCGAGGTAGCTTCCGTCTATGACGACTTTAGGACACCTTATCCTCAGGAATACAACGATGAGCCTTACCCGAGGGATTTTTTTACCCCCATCTTTGAAAAATACACAGGGAAGGGTGGGAATCCGAAAGAGCACATAAAATGTTTTATTGAGCACTTGGGGGCGCATTGCAACAACAAGAAGCTCAGGTTGAGGGAGTTTTCAAAATACCTAACCGATAAAGCATACACGTGGTATTCTCATTTGGCCCCTAAGAGTGTTTCCACTTTGGAAGAGATGCATGTGCTGTTTGTCCAAAAGTTCTTTCTAGCAGAGGATGAATTCACTCTGACCCAACTAGGGAGAGAGAAGCAACGACCAGGAGAAGACGTGGTGGCATATGTTCGGAGGTTCAGGGAAAGGTCTATGGATGTGAGAGAGGAGGCCAAGGAGTCTAAACTATTACAAATCTGTGCCGAAGGACTACTCCCGGAGTACATTTGCCATCTTATCAATGAGACGCGCGAGGGAACTTTTTCGGCGTTCGTAAAATCTGCAAGGAACATTTCATTGGTCATACGACCAAACCCGATGGCAGTGCCTATGATATTCAGGTAACCGATACAACCTGGGGGAGGAAGACCTCAACCCCCACGAGTGGGATACACCGAAGGAACAGATGGGTGTAAGGCAGCGAAGAAGGACAATAAAAGGAAGTTTGGAAGGGATAGAGAAGACCCACCACCGTTACCGTGCATGATAAAAGAGGCGGTGAGATGTTATAACGCCATGGTCCAAGGTGGAACGGTCTACCTACCAAAAGGCGTTCCGACGGAAGAACCCGATGACGCAACGAAGGCGGATCCTAGGTATTGTCAGGTTCATCGAAAGATCCAGCACCCGACAGAGAGCTGCTTCACACTGAGAAGAATCATTGACAAGTACATGAAGGCAGGGACGCTGCAGATCCCCCCACATAACGTTAACAACAACTCACTTCCGGCGCATGGGGCTAACTTGGTGATGGCCTACGATGATGAGGCGGAAAGAGAAGGAGGAAGGTCAACAATGAAGCAAAGGGAATTCGAAGAAACTCTGGAACATTTCACCACAGGAATGGCTAACGTAGTTTTAGCCTACGATGAAGCAAGCGCTAAAGACATGGAAGACGTATACAGCGTTGAGGGCGAGGAAATGGAGGCAGTCGTTGAATACAGCGCAGTTTCAAAATCCCCAAAGTTCGCTTGGTTCTTCGATCAAGTGGGGATACCAAAGGAGAGCAGACTGGAAATAACTCGGGCGATCCTAGACATCGTGAAGAAGGAAGCAGTTCCCTCATTGAAATGGAGGGGACCCATGGCGAGGCTGGTGAAAAAGTTCCTATCAGAGGTGACCTTCAGCGATGCAGATAGAGCTGTAAGGTTCCCTCATAACAGGCCCTTGTATGTGACGGCCAGTATCAACGGGGTTAGTTTTGCAAGAACGCTTATGGATGGGGGTGCTTCCATCAACATTATGCCGATCAACTCCTTCCACGCAGCTAATATCCCAGAAGAAAGGTTGGTTCCCATGCCTCTCATAATCTCAGGGTATGACAACCAATCTTCCAAATCCATTGGGTATGTGAATGTGGGAATTGTAATGGGAAATCTGAGTTCCCACATCAAGTTCCATGTAATAGAAAGTGCAACTTCCTATCATTTACTAATAGGAAGAGTGTGGATGAACAATTAAGGTTTAGTTCCTTCAACCTATCATCAATACGCCAAGGCGAATATCAAAGGAACAGAAGTGACCATTAGGGCTACAAAAAAGCCTTTTGCTATCGAGGAAGCTCACTTTGTAGATGCGGCCTTTTATACGGAGTTGGAGGAGGATGCTCGAGTCCTAACGAGAAGAATGGAGGGGGCATGGGTTCCCTCGATCAGAGATAGAATGGGGCCTCTGAACGAGCAAAGTAAAGAAGCCGCGAGTAACGAAGGGGTGAGGGCCGAAGAAACCCGTCAGGTGATCCCTCGACCCCAAAGTACCACGAAGCAGCTCAAAAACAAAGTAAGGCTTAGAGTGGATCCTGTGGAGCATGAGGTCTAACGGAAAAGCGTGCTGAGTCGCTTTTAAGGGGGAAGAATCGTTGAGGCTTCGAGAGAGAGGAAGAGGAAGGCCGTGGCAACAGCTACCAACAGACAATGCAAGAAGGTGGTCACTGAAGAGGGGAAGGTGGTATACCATTTATAACGATGTGAGCGGGCGGCCGAAGAGACCGAGGATGGGGCTGACCCATTATATGAGTGTTTCTTGGTGGATCAACAGGGACAGTGTATGGTGATAGACAACTCCAACATACAGAAGTTTGTGGAGGAGGTCGCCGAAGAACCAGACTACATGGCAAATCAACCAAAGCCCCAGGCACAAGAGTTGGAGCAGTTGAACCTGGCAGGAGAAGGGGAAGACCCAAGGCCCATCTTCATCGCGAAGGATCTCGGTAAGGAGAAACGAGAAGCCTTGGTTGGGCTAATCCGGGAGTTCATAGATGTCTTTGCATGGAAGTATACCGAAATGGAAGGGCTAGATGAGGAAGTGAGCTGCCACAAGCTAAACGTGATGCCTTCAGCCATCCCGGTGAAGCAGGCAACAAGGACTTATAAACCTG
The DNA here is from genome assembly GCA_949130495.1 of Sambucus nigra. Classification (NCBI taxonomy): domain Eukaryota; kingdom Viridiplantae; phylum Streptophyta; class Magnoliopsida; order Dipsacales; family Adoxaceae; genus Sambucus; species Sambucus nigra. The sequence goes on from OX422215.1 coordinate 397,216,127, forward strand.
AGTTGGACTTGAAGATTAAGGAAGAGGTTCAGCGTTTGTTGGCAGCAGGATTCATCAAACCATTACAGCATCCCCTTTGGCTATCTAGCATTGTGCCAGTAGGGAAGAAGGACAAGAGTCAAATAAGGATCTGTGTGGATTTTAGAGATTTGAGCAGGGCTTTCCCCAAAGATGAGTTCCCTCTACCCTCCATTGATAGCTTGATAGATGCCACGGCTGGGAATGAGATGTATAGCTTCATGGATAGGTACGTAGGGTACAACCAGATCAAGATGGACCCCGCGGACGCAGAGAAAACGGCATTCAGAACCCCGTTGGGCAATTTCATGTACAAAGTAATGCCGTTTGGACTTAAGAACGCGGGAGCTACTTATCAAAGAACAATGATGGCCATTTTTCACGATTTCTTCCACAAATTTGTAGAATTCTATGTGGATGATTTGGTCATCAAATCGAAGAAGGAGGAGTCCCACCTAAACGACTTAAAGAAGGTGTTTACTGGATGTAGGAAGTATAAATTAAGGATGAACCCATTGAAGTGCGTCTTTGGAGTAACAAGCGGGAAGTTTCTAGGCTTTGTGGTTGATCGACAAGGGGTGCAGATGGACCAGGATAAACAACGCGCGATCTTAGAGATGCCGTGCCCAAGAACGGCGAAGAAGCTAAAAAGTTTCCTCGGCAAAGTTTCCTACCTCAGAATATTTGTACCGGGATTGGCCGAGGTAACACACCCGTTGATGCAGCTGCTGCGAAAGAACACAAAGTTCAGGTGGGAAAAGGATCACCAGGAGTCTCTCGATGAGTTGAAGAAGCTGCTCGTTTCACCACAAATCATGGTTCCTCCACAGGCAGGAGTACCGTTGCAGCTGTACCTCACCTCCACTACGAGGTCCGTTGGAGCTTTGCTGGCACAAGAGATTGACGGGCAAGAACGACCAGTGTATTACCTCAGTAGGATCATACATGGGCCAGAGATTAGATATAGCAGCCTAGAAAGGCATTGTTTGGCCTTAGTCTTTGTAGCACAAAAACTTAGACATTATATGTTGTCTTTTACAATTCATATTGTAACTAGATGTGATCCTATTAAGTATTTGTTAGCTAGAACTATCTTGATTGGCAGGGCAGCTAGGTGGTTCCTTATTCTCTCCGAATATGATTTAAAGTGTGTGGTTCCTCGTGCTATCAAGAGCCAGGCGTATGCTGATCTGTTGGCAATCTTTCCATCAGGAACGTTTGAACCACCTAAAGAAGACATTCTGGGAGACGACTTACAAGACAACTATCTGGATGCAACCAATGAGGAATGGACGATGCAGTTTGATGGGTCTTCGGTAGAGAAAAAAGGAGGGGCAGGGGTCATCCTTTCAAAAGGAACGGAGGAGATTTGCCTTTCCTACAAACTAGATTTCCCTTACTCTAATAACGAAGCAGAATACAAAGCGTTGGTACTAGGGTTGCTGGAGGCTCTTCGAAGGGGAGTTCGTTCACTCTGCATCAAGGGTGACTCGAACTTAGTAATTCAGCAAGTTAACGGAGAATATGCGTTGAAGCACATGAGTTTGGCACCGTACAGAACGATCATTCAAAGGCTCCTCAGCCAGTTCCATTGGACCAAAATTAGAAGACATCCCAGAACGATGAACCATCATCCAGACGCTTATGTCACTATTGCTCAAAAGATGGTCATGAGGAGCGATACGACTATCGTTACGATCCAACGAAGAACAGCTCCTTTGGTGGTGCAGTCAATACTACCGATGGAGGGAGATGCGGATTGGAGAGGAGAGATCATGAAGCAACTGGAGTCTGGCGAAGGAGCTATGGGACTAAGAGAGTTAGCCCAATACTTTACAAACCAGGGAAATCTTTACTTCAGAAATGCAGGGGGATGGTTATCGAGATGCATTGGGCCAGAGGAAGCAGAGCGGAGGTTGAATAAAACACATGAGGAGCACTGCGAAACAACTGAGATACCTCTTTATAGGAGAATTAAAAGAGGGGGATATTTTTGGCCTAGAATGAAACAGGATGCGGCAGAACTACAACGGAATTGTGATAAGTGTCAGCTATTTTTCGAAGCTGCTGAGTGCCATTTCAACGAAGCCCAAACGGACTGGAGGCAGCCCTATATCGACTTTATTCAAGATGGAATTGTCTTAATGGAGAAAATGGATGCGATGGGACTGAAGCGAAGGGCCCCGAGGTTCTATATCTAGGAGGGGCAGCTTTATCGAAGGGGGTACTTCAACAGGCCATTGCGTTGCATCACAAAGGAAGAAGCAACTGAGGTCCTCAAACAAGCCCATGACCCAGCTCACATAGGAGGGACCAAGTTATATGATCAGCTGATGACGTTGGGGTATTATTGGCCAACGATGGAGAAAGACTCTGCCGAATTTGTTCGAAAATGCAAAGCTTGCCAACTTCATGGAAATATGATCCATGCCCCATCGGTGGACTTACACTCTTTGGCAACGCCTTATCCTTTCCACACTTGGGCGTTCGACCTCGTGGGGGCGATACATCCTTCGTCGAGGGGCAAGATATGGATACTGGTAACAACGGAGTGCTTTACAAAATGGGCTGAAGCAATACCACTCAGAAGGGCAACGGCTGGGGTAGTGAGTAACTTCATCAGAGAGTATATCATTTGCCGTTTTGGGATCCCAAAGGTTATTCTCTCAGATAATGGGACTCCCTTCGTCAACTCAGAAGTAACGATGCTCACAGACAAGTACTTCATTGTTCATCACACTTCAACGGTGGCATACCCGAAGGGGAACGGTCAGGCCGAAGCAACTAACAAAACTATGGTTAATATCTTGGCTTAAACGATGGAGGACTTTCCAGGATCGTGGGATGAGAAGATACCAGCAGTGTTGTGGGCCTATCGAACGACGAAGAGGAAGCCCACAGGGTACACTCCGTTCTCCCTTGTCTACGGGGCTGAGGCAATCCTTCCAGTGGAGTTGGAAGTTCCCTCTGCTCGATATGCCTTGCGAAGTAGCACGCTTCCTCAGAACAGGCATGTGTAGTTGGAGGCATTGGATGAACACAGAGACAACGCGATGCAACATTTTCAAATGTATACAAAGGAGCTCTCTAGGGCATATGACAACCTGGTAAGATCAAGGAGGTTCATGGAGGGAGATCTCGTTTTGAAAGCAGCGGTGAAACATATTAGGGGACTTCCTCTGCCAAAGTTTGCAGCCAATTGGGAGGGACCTTTCATCGTGAAGGAAGCTCATGATTCAGGTTATTGCATAATTTCTAAGTTGGAGGAAGATAAGCCATTCAAAATTAACAATAAATGGCTGAAAGTCTATCATGTGTAAACAATTAAGTTTGTACCATCGATGTATCTAGTCTTTGATTATGAATATACAAGTTTTATTGATGACGTGAAGTATAGACATTGATATGAAAGCAGTCATAACTCAGAGATAAACTGGAAAATATACATTCTTTCATTCATTAAACAAGAGAGCATTACAAAAAAAATTGGGAACTAGTGCCCAAGAATTACATGAATGGAAGAAGAAAGAAAAAATATACAGGAGTTTACTACCCTAAGAGGAACCATAGGTCCGGGGAAGAGAAAAAATCCCCAGGAAGGCCCGAAGAAGCTGACGCAAAGGAGCTTTGAGCGTTGATAGCAACCTCTAGCCTGGTTTGCACCTGTGCGCATTCAATAAGAAGTCTCTCCCGTTTTATCTTGGCCAAATGCAGAGCCTCTTCAGCATTCTTTACTTCTTCATCCGCCGATTCCAAAAGAGGTGCCAGCTCAGCTAACTTAACCTCCTCAGCCCGTTGGTCCTCCTGGTGCTTTCTCAGTAGTTCCCTCTGGCCGATCAGCTGCTGACTCTTCAAAGTTTTCAAATACGTTATAAGCCAGTCGAAACGGAAACCGTCACGACCCAATTCCTTCAGAAAACCCAGAAACTGATTAATGAGGGCTCGGGTGACACTGGAAGTGGGAGTACTGGCAATCTCAGCAACAACGATTGCCATGCCTTGCAGTCGATGACTCATCATAGGAATGTTGGACCGTAGGCAGTCCACGGTGAAGGTCTCGGGGTGATGGTTCACTAACTGCTCAATCACCAAGCGATGGCTCACAGGCATTTGGGGAGAATTGCGAAGCACCATTAGGCAAAAGGCAGGAGGAGTTAAGTCAGGAAGAGGCAATTCGCACCCAGATTCACTTTCTGCCTCGGCACCAGTCGTGGAACCTTGGTCAGTATGATCAGATTCTTCCAAAACAGCAGGTTCCTGACGAGGTGTGCCCATAAGTGAAAGAGCTGGTGAGGAATCCTCCCGAGCAACCTGAGAAGAGATATAAAAAAGCAGTGGAGATTATATAAAAATCTTAACAAACGTTTTCGTTGTTAAGTCACCGTTATAAGGTGGAGATTATATAAAAATCTTAACAAGCGTTTTCGTTGTTAAGTCACCATTATAAGGTGGAGATTATATAAAAATCTTAACAAACGTTTTCGTTATTAAGTCACCGTTATAAGGTGGAGATTATATAAAAATCTTAACAAGCGTTTTCGTTGTTAAGTCACCGTTATAAGGTGGAGACTATATATAAAAAATCTTAACAAGCGTTTTCGTTGTTAAGTCACCGTTATAAGGTGGAGATTATATAAAAATCTTAACAAGCGTTTTCGTTGTTAAGTCACCATTATAAAGTGGAGATTATATAAAAATCTTAACAAACGTTTTCGTTGTTAAGTCACCGTTATAAGGTGGAGATTATATAAAAATCTTAACAAGCGTTTTCGTTGTTAAGTCACCGTTATAAGGTGGAGACTATATATAAAAAATCTTAACAAGCGTTTTCGTTGTTAAGTCACCGTTATAAGGTGGAGATTATATAAAAATCTTAACAAGTGTTTTTGTTGTTAAGTCACCGTTATAAGGTGGAGATTATATAAAAATCTTAACAAGCATTTTCGTTGTTAACTCACCGTGTCACCGTTATAAGGTGGAGATTATATAAAAATCTTAACAAGCATTTTCGTTGTTAAGTCACCGTTATAAGGTGGAGACTATATATAAAAATCTTAACAAACGTTTTCGTTGTTAAGTCACCGTTCTAAGATGGAGTTATGAAAAAAAAAAAACTAACATACGATGGAGTTTATGCAGAGAATTAAGAAAGTACCTGAGTCACAACAGGGGCAGGAATGGGAGTCACCACGGAGGTTAAAGGGGAAGCAACCGTTGGGAGGGGACTCGTTACCTCATCAGCCTCAACGGGGTCTCTGGCCGCAGAAACCTCAACTATCGACGAAGTTCCCTCGCCCACATAAGGTACCAAAGCAAGCGTAGGGGGTTCATTGGGAATAGATGATGGACTCCCGAAAGAGGCCCCAGCACGAAGGGGCGCAGAAAAACCACCAGGATGCTAAGAAGCCCCAACCTTAGCCCTGTGTGCGTAAAGACTACCCAAAGAAGAGGGTGGTGAAAGATCAGGGGAAAGCTGCAATATAAAAGCCAATGTTAGTAGAAAGGAACAAGTACAGAAAAAGGGCGAAATATATCCAAGTGTTACTTACCTCAGTCAGGACATTGAAAAGGGGCACTGTGGTCAGAGGTCTCGCCAGCACCGTTGGAAGAACAATGTTTGCTAGCAGCGAGGACACTTCGACCTAGGGCAACCAACATCCCAAATTCAGCACACAGAATGGGGTGAAAGAGAAGGAATGCCAGATCAGACAAATTAAGTATGAAATCATTACCTCAGGGTCACTTGCAGCAGCCAGAACAATGGGCAGAGCAACCTCAAGGGAAGCCAGTGAGCCAGAGGGGACTGAGGTAGTTGTCTCGGATTGCGTTGTCTCTGGTGGCGAAGAGACATCCATGGGCTCTATAACCTCACCCTCCACAACTGCCTCCCTCGCCCGTCGTGAGATTGAATGACGGGAGTAAGTAAGCCCGGTCATTGCTGAACGGGGTGGGGTAGTATCGGATGAGAGGGCACCACAGCGACCACCCACGAAACGGCTTATGGGGGGACTTGGGGGACTAGGAGGACGAGGCCCAGTTTCTTTAAACCCCTGCACCAAAGTAATTAAGAATAATATATATAAGCAAATGCAGATTTCTTTAACTAAAGAGGAAAAGAGAACAAGATAAGTGTACATACCTCAGATCGGGAAGAAGAATGAGAAGCTTGCACCGTGGGAGCTTGCTTCCTCTGGGACTTGGTGCCTAAAGTCTTCCTCCTTGCCTTTGTCACATCACTGACAATAGCTTGAGGAACCTTCGAACTTTTCCTCCTCCTTGCAGCTGGCTCAGTTGGATCGACGACGATCGTAGGGAAAGCAACCGAAGGAGGAACGACGACAGCGCGCTGTTGAAACTCTGCATTTACCTGATCTACCTCAGCCTGCGCCTCCCTCCTTAACCTCTCGGCCTTTTCAGCAGACATGGGAGGAGGAACGGAGGCTATGGGAAGGGCGGCCACAGGAGTCTGGGATTTGGACTTTGATTTTTTCGTAGAAGCCACCCCACTCTTGGCCTTCTTGGTTGATGGCTGCGAAGACCCTTCATCAGCAGTGGCTCCAGTCGAAGGAGCAGTCTTCCTGGATACCCCAACACTTTTGGCTTTGGGTATGGCAATAGGAGTCATGGGGCATAACGGAGGAAGCTCTTCGGTAGGCCTTTTAGGGATTTTGCTTAGAGGGAACTCAATCCCAAGAACGGAGTTGCCTTTAAGTCCCAGCTCCAACGCAGAAAAAGACAGAACGGGAGGGTACACGGGCTCGCCATCTATGAACTCAGCAATGTCAGCCAGTTGTTTCGTCCATAACTTCGTGGAAAATAGATCGGTCACATCCCCTTGCCTTTTATTGGAAGGAATGGTGACTCGCCCAGCCATTGATTCACTTATCCCCCACGCAGCAGTAGAGGAAAATAAGGAACATGCCTCGCTGAAGCTAACCTTTGGGTTTGAAGCTTGGAAAACTGGGCGAGGAGCCCCCTGATCAAACCCAAATTGGCGACTGCACCGATTGGGGTTATAATGTTCGCTGGAATATCCCCACTCGGTGTAGGACGGCAGATACCCCGGAGAAATGAGAAGCACCACGGCTAACTGAGAATCTTCAATGTCTACCCCCACCTGAACCACCCTAGATTCGTGCTGGAAGAAATCACAAGTATGAAAAAAGATGTCCTCTCCGTAAGGCCTCATAACAAAGTCCTCAAAACGGTCAATTGAGGCGATCAGCTCTTTTCGGCTCTGCCTCTTGTGATAAATATAAGAGCGTGGGGGCAGAATGGTTTCCCCAGAAGGAGGTCGGTTGGCCTTGGCCGCTACAACAGGAAAGCGCACGTACAGGAAGCCGGTTAGAAGGACCCTGTTGGCAAAATTGGCCAGGTTATAACGACCAAGCGATCGTTCCATATCGAACAATGTTCTGTCGAGCCAGGTGTAGAGGGACCCTAAGGCAATTGCAGTCAAAGGAAGTTTGATGCCCCGGGCCAAACGAAGGGATATGTTGATAAGGTCCCTTCGGGGCTGATCATTTGGTTTTCCCGTCAAAAGAAAATGGGAAAGAATCACAAGGATGTAAGCAGGGAGCTCTAACGAAGTACCTTGACCAGGGTCATCCGTTGAAGTTGAAGAACTGCCTTCGCTAGAACCCTTGAAGAAGTAGTTAATCAACGGAGTGAAGGTAGCTTTGTTTGAAGAACCGATGCAACTTTGGCATATTCGGTCCAACGCCAAACGGTCAACAATCTCTTGGGCGTCGAGAGGCTCATTGGTATAAGGCTCATGGCCTGCTGCTTCGAGCCCCAGGAGCTCACAGACATCTTCTAGGGTTATCGTAAACTCTCCCCACGCAGCGATGAATGTGTGAGTCGTCACGTTCCAACGGGAAACAAGAATGGGGAGAGCAGCATTATTTTTGGATAGAGTAAACTCACCAAACCATTTGGCCCGTTGAAGGCCAATCTTACTCAGAATATCACCATGGGAACTCACCATGTGAGAGTTCCAAGCAGCAAAATGGGCAGGAGAACCCCCTGGTGCCTCGAACTCAATTTGGGACCATTGAAAGTCCCCTCGCTCCAGACAAAACCTGAGAGTCCCCTCTGGAGGAAGAAAGCCCCACTTCGAGGGTTCTTCGTCCTTGTCACCCAGCAATAAGGTCTCAAACTTGCATTCAAATTTGACAGTCTTGCAGGCAGCAGCAAAGCTATCATCCTTGCCAAAAATGGGAGAGCGACGATAAAACCTTAACTGTTCACGATGGGTAGCGTCCAAAGCGGAGGCAGCAGTAGTGGCAGCAACAGTGGTGGCAACAGCGGTAGCAGGTGGCGCACTGGTTAAAGAGATGGTGGGGCAACTTGGAGACGCCATGGCAGAAGTGTTAGAGCAAACGAAAAAAGCCTTGAGTAAGAGGAGCTTGAGCACGACAATGGAGGAGAGGAACCACAGCAGGTGGCGTAGAAGATGAGAGCAAGAAAAGGAAGGCACAAGCTTGAACAACAATGGAGGTTTCAGATGCTCAACAATGGAAGCTCTCTCTCTCTCTCTCTCTAAAAGTGAAGGAAATTTAAAGAAGGTAATGGCAAAGTAAGAGAAAGGAGCGTTTTAAGTGTTTGGGGGATTTAGCCGTTTGAATTTTTTAAGTTCGCCGTTTAAGTTTCCCACCATTGCACGTGCGAGGCCGCCTGCAATCATTTCAAATGTACACGTGGCACTTCGGGAAGTGTTCGGACAATGGAAAAGACAACGCTACGTCATTAATGAAGTGACACCTAGGGAACAGCCATCGTTACCTTCCTAAGCAAGATTGAGTTTTGGGCACCAAGATTTTCTCAGACATATCCAATAAACCCCCCAACGAAGAAGATGTCCCAATGGTTCAAAAAAGCCATAATGTCCCCTCGTCAGAAGCTCAAACGTTGTTTAGTTATGACTCAGTTACATCGGGGAGAATTTTTTGCTTTTTCGAACATTACTGGGAGAATATTAGCAGGTCCTTCGGGAGAATTTTAGATATTCAAGCTAGAACGGTTGAGGCTCGGCATTAGGAAAAAGTAGCAGGCCAGACAGAGAAGGTTCATCGGATTGAGAAGTTTTCGTGGAGGCACTTCTTGTTCCCACAACAAATCCCTCCATGAAGGGGCAAATGTAGAGGGGGCCTGAAGATAATCCTGGGATTAGGGATAATCCACCAATTAGCAACAGTGTTCTGAGGATAAGCTCAGCGTGGAAGCTTGGCGTGGCAACTCGTACTTTAGCTTATTGTTACTTTGTCATATTATAGCTTTGTTTATATTGACTGCGAGTTGTAACGACTGTAATGTTATAACGAGAATAATGAATGGGTGTGAGGTCGAACGGTACTCGCGAGAGACCAGGCTTGGCAGGGCCTGGGAGAGCTTTCATGCTCTATCGAACAACCTCACCGTGGAAACTTTAGAGGGACTTGGTTTGGAGGATTGAGAAGTGAGGCACCGTTGAGGCTTGTCCTGACCATCTTAGATACACCTGGTAAAACACCGAAAGATCTTCACCGTGAAACCTAGAGCAAAGTAGCTTCGAGTTCCATCGGGAGCTTTGTTGTGAACCAAACAGCCCTCTACTTTATGTCCCATCTACTGCAGGTGATGTCACTAGCCAGCTAGACAACGTCAAGTCTGCACTTGAGTAAACCACCGTGGTATTTGGGGCTGTCAGACAGTTGGTAAGCAACCTCTGTGGCAACAACCCCCTGACACACAGTGGTTAGGCAAAAGGCATGTCTTGGCATTTAATGTTTATGACGTAAAGACAACTAGTGCATCAGGTATTTAATGCTAGTGACATAAGGTATGAGGGAGGTCTTTCACAGGCATTAATGACTTATCTGCCTCGGGGGTGGTGTGGGGGCTATTTAAGTCCCCAACCACCTCCAAGAAAAGGCATCGATCAAAAAGTTCTAAAAAGAGTTCTTTTGGAGATATTCTTCTAAGATTTTGAGAAATTATTACTAGAGAAAGAGTTATTGAAAAACCAGAGAGTTCTTCCACCCACCATTTGTCATTTATTAGGGAGCTTTAATAACTTGACAGAAATCCTTGAAGAAGACCTTCTCGATGTGTGTGTTTCTTTTACCTGCCTACTAAGGTGTATCTAGGATGCTTACTTCTCTCTCCCTCTAGCTAAGTTATTTCTGAGTTCTTTATTATATTGTGAGTTATACACGAGAGATTTGTGGGTTTAAGCTGGGTTTCATACGTTCTAAACTGTTCTTTGTGTCTTGTGGCTAAATCACTAGTGTTTACTGATTAACCTTGTCATCACCATACTCAAAAGGGGTTACGCCTCCATCTTATCTAAACTACCCTCTTACACTCATCATGTTCATTTTGTAAGGCTTTCATTTTGTTCAAAAAATCAATGTTTGATTCTTTAAGATTTAGAGATTCTTGATAAAGACCATTAAAGTCTTTTTGAAATTCTTCCCCGGCATCATCACTATCACCCACACCATCAGCAACAACTTCATCATCGTCATCACCATTACAATATGAATAATAACTACCCATACTAATCCTATTAGCTTTGATTTTATTCTTCTTCACCATGCTCTCATCATTCTTCACCATGAAGGAAAACTAGCTTCCTTTTTCCCTCAAAATCAAGAAATTGGTTTCCTTTGAATCATGTGACACTACAAGAATTTACATCATTAGCAACATACAAATTATGTTGCTAAAGTTAGAAATATGTTGCTAAAAGGTATTGGAAACATATTTTGCTATGTTGCCAGCTTGTTGCCCATTGCCTGTCTAGGAAACCCTTTGGCAACACAGCAGACATGTGTTGCTGAAAGTATACTTTTGGCAACACGCAATTGTGTTGCCAAAAGTATTTTATAATTTGTCAAATTTATAATAAAAAATATTATTTGTGTTGCCAAAAATCACTCAACAGCAACAAAAATAATTGTGTTGCCAAAAGTCAATCTTTCAGCGACACAAATTATGTTGCAGAATGTAAGATAAATGATATAAAAATAACTTTCGGCAACAGAACTATTGTGTTGCCAAAAGTTATACCTTTGGCAACACAGCTATTGTGTTGCCAAAAGCTATACATTTGGCAACACGCCCTTATTTGTGTTGCCAAAGGTATATCTTTTGGCAACACAACTCTTCTGTTGCCAAAAGTTAAATATTTGGCAACACAACTCTTGTGTTGCCAAAAGTTATATATTTGGCAACACAACTCTTGTGTTGCCAAAAGTTATCTTTTGACAAAAAAAAATTGTGTTGCCAAAAGTACTATATTTTTATTTACTAGCTATTATTTTTTCGTAATTAGAAGCACTTTTAAAGCTGCACCTTTTTCATCAAAATTACACTACATAAAACATGCAACCTTATAATCCAAAATTACATTACGCATTTTTCATACAATCATAAGTAATACAAAGTTCAACAATTTTCAACCAAATCTCATAAATATGAATTACAAAATAATATTCCATCACAATCCAAGTATAAAGGTACAAAATAAATGCCTCCCAAATAAGAACATAATCAATCCTAACACATCAAAAGATGTAAACATGATATAACCTAATACATTAACACATCAAAAGATGTTAAAAAAATCCACGTACACTAAAACGACGACGACAATATGACTCTCCTACACTATAAGGAACCGCAGTTCCAAGTCACCACAAATATAATAACTCCGAGCAAAATCCATCATCAACCTGCATAAGATACAAAAATAAATGACTACATGGGTTTGTATAACTTCAAATGCATGTATGTTTAACTTAATCAATTTAAAACACTATTTAATTTCAGAAAATTTCGGCAGAGTTTCCTTTGTTTATTCATGAAATCCAACCTGTTTTAACATTAAAATAAACCCAACAACAACAAAAACGCAGGTAAACCAACAAAAAATCTCGTCCACCGATTTAACATCTAAAAATAGTATATACAAGCCCGCACGGCCATAAATAAACATCATACAAGTATAAAAATATAGTAGAACGTTTAAAAGATCATCAAACATCATACATACATGTTGATCACCTCCAACTCATCTTCTAAGTGTGCAAAAACATAAGTTTGAAGATGAGTGTGCATACATGATTTCAAAATTTACATCTTAAACGTGTATATATGATTTGAAGACGTAAACTTTAAATCTTATGTTTTTTCATAAGATGTAAACTCATGAGATGTAAAAATGTGTACCATTATTAAAGAAAGTTATTATTCGTGTGCGCGTGCGCATGTGTGCATGAGAGAGATAGTGTGAGAGAGAGAGTTACCAATTGTTCATTTCAGCCAACTTAAATGCTTCTGCTTCATTCAATTTTGAGTCAATTGGTTGTCATATAGAATAAGCTACAGATACACAAAAAGAAATTGTTATATACATTAATAAATGTGTAAGACGAGACTTTACTAATACTTCAAGCACTCGGGTATGTATTTAAAAGTGAGATATGAAGAAGGATGAGTCATGATATTAGAACCTCAAAAAATTATGAACACATAAAAAGGGGAGATAACAATGTATATACCTGCAAATGAGATCGGTAAATGAGATCTACAAAATGTGGGCACCATAACAATAGATCCGGAAATGAGATCTGCAAAAAATTTAAACCAAATCACACACAAAATTTAGATCTGCAAAATACCAATAATGTGAACAAAAAAAGAAAAATAGATGACAGATCCGAAAATGAGAGAGATGGAGCAGGTTCGTGTGCGTAAGAGGGTGAGAGAGAGGCGTCGGGGGCGAGGTGAGGGCGGCAACACAGTTATATATATAACTGTATATATATAACTGTATACATATATAACTGTTATATATATTTGTTATAACTATATGTATATATATATAACTCTATATGTATATATATCTGTTATATATATATAACTGTATATATATATATATATATATATATATATATATATATATATATAGTTATATATATATACATATATATATATATATATGTATATATATATAACTGTTATAATATATATATATAACTGTTTTATATACATATATATTATATGTATATATATATAACTATTATATATATATATATATAACAGTTATATATATATACATATATACAACAGTTATATATATATACATATATAACAGTTATATATATATGTAACTGTTGTATATATGTATATATATATAACTGTTATAATATATATATATAACTGTTGTATATATGTATATATATTATAACAGTTATATAATATATATATAACAGTATATAACTGTATACATATATATGTATATAAAACAGTTATATATATATATAATATATATACAGTTATATATATATTATATATATACATATATATATAACTGTTATATTAATATATGTATATATATATAACTGTTATATATATGTTATATATATATATATATATAACAGTTATATATATATATATATATATATATATATATATATATATATATAACAGTTATATATAACTGCCCCTGCTTTGCCATAGGTGCTGCACCAATTTGTCTTGGCTCCGTGAGGTTTTTCATGAAGTTTCCAACAGGTTTCGTTGTTGTGTCAAGGCTTTTTGTAGTATGTATAATACAAATTATATAAGGCAGTTTAGTTGCAAAAAAGCATGGACCTCAAAAAACAATACTCAACAAAACGGACATTACACTAAGGAGACATACATTACCAACACTAAACATACATAGATTACCAATGCTGAATTGACATACATTAGTTCCCATTAGTGCATACGCATTGATGATCACTCGGATAACTTTTTAAGAAAGTCGGATAACATTTGATAAGTTGATATGTTGTTATATATAATCTGAAACAATCAATAAACATATTATATGTAACAACTAATATGTTGTTATATATAATCTGTATAACACCACCTGTTATACATATTATATATAACAACATACTAGGTTTTATATATTATATGTATAACAACAGGTGCTTGGTCATAGAGAAAAAAAAATAGAAAAAATGCAGCTCCAAACTCAAGAATAAGAGTACTGCTAGAACTTTGAATTAGGATGGATAGGGCTACAGAAAACAAAGGGGCTGACATTTGCAATATAGGGTCTAGTTTTGAATAAATATGATCCATAAGGACTCTAGTCTCACTAATATAGGGTCTTTTTTCTTTAGCAATGTCATAAGTAACATGAGATAGAAAAATACATTGCTAAGATCACTATTTTATCAATTGATCATATATAATAACAAATAATGATAACAGTGGAACTTTAACTAATATTAAGTGCTCAATTGGAATAAACTGTTTAACAATAGAATTATAAATCCAACCATCAAAGATTCCATTATAGTTTATATTATATATATGTTTATATAATATAAACTGTTCCGAGAGATTCCTTTTAAAACTCATTGATCCTATACCTGTGGTCATATTAGAATACTTCTTCATAAATTGAGCCTAAAGATTATTTCCCTCCTTTAATTTCCAAGCTAATTTGAGGTTGGAAGCTTCAATAACTGAGAACAAGTTTCTTATTCCAAGACTTCCTTCACTTTTTAGCATACAATTTGAGTCCCAACTGGTCTAATGAAATTTCTTTCTAAACTGTTGATTAACACCCCAAACAAAGAGTCGAGCAGTTGGTTTAAGGAATGGATGATTACTTTATGGGGATTTAAAGAAAGCATGGAATAAAGAGGAATGAATGAAAGAATAGATTGAATTAAAGTTACTTTTCTTCCAATTGAAAGCAATTTGGACTTCAAAGATATGATTTTAAATGCTATAACCGGGACTAAAGACTCAAAATAGATGGATTTCTTTCTTCCCTTAAATAAAGGACATCCAAGATAGTATAAATGCCCCTTAGTACTAAAGACTGGGTTCCTACGAGTCACATTGGTCCCGTGCCGCGAGTTCGTGACTCTTACCGGACTGTTTTGTGGTTGTTTTATGTTTTCACCCCTCGATGGCATGTTTTTATGCTTAAGTGAAACTTTTTGCAAATTTACGCCGTACACTCAAACCGGTATCCCCGTAACTAACCGGACGGTACCTACGAGTCACATTGGACCCGTGTGAGGCGTTCGTGCCTCTTACGGGACCGTTTTGTGACTGTTTTACGTTTTCACCCTTCGATGGCATGTTTTTATGCACAAGTCTAATTTTTGTAAATTTACGTCGTACACTCAAACCGGGAGCCCCGTGACTAAGCGGTCGGTTCCTACGAGTCACATTGGTCCCGTGCGAGGTGTTCGTGACTCTTACGGGACCGTTTTGTGACTGTTTTACGTTTTCACGCTATGATGGCATATTTTTATGCACAAGTCTAATTTTTGCAAATTTACGTCGCACACTCAAATCGGAAGCCCCGTGACTATGCGGTCGGTTCCTACGAGTCACATTGGTCCCGTACGAGGCGTTCGTGACTCTTACGGGACCCTTTTGTGGCTATTTGACGTTTTCACCCTTCGATGGCATGTTTTTATGCACAAGTCTAATTTTTGCAAATTTACGTCGTACACTCAAACCGGGAGCCCCGTGACTACGCGGTCGGCTCCTACGAGTCGCATTGGTCCCGTGTGAGACGTTCGTGCCCCATACGGGACCGTTTTGTGGTTGTTTTACGTTCTCATCTTTCGATGGCATGTTTTTATGCTTAAGAATTGTTTTTGCAAATTTACATCGTATATTCAAACTGCGAGCCCCGTGACTACGCGATCGGTTCCTACGAGTCACATTGGTTCCGTGCGAGGTGTTCGTGACTCTTACAGGACCGTTTTGCATTTATTTTAAGTTTTCATCCTACGATGGCATGTTGTTATGCTTAAGTCAAACTTTTTGCAAATTTACGATGTACACTCAAACCGGGCTCCCCCGTGACAACGCGGTCGGTTCCTACGAGCCACATCAATCCCATGCAAGGCGTGCATGCCTCTTATGGGACTATTTTGGGGATGTTTTACGTTTTCACCCTTCAATGGCATGTTTTTATGCTTAAGTCCAAATTTTTTGCAAATTTACGTCGTACACTCAAACCAGAAGCCATGTGACTACACGGTCGGTTCGTACGAGTCTCATTGGTCCCGTGCGAGGTGTTCGTGACTCTTACCATACCGTTTTGTTGCTGTTTTATGTTCTCACCCTTCGATGGCATGTTTTTATGCTTAAGTCTAATTTTTTTCAAATTTACGTCGTAGACTCAAACCGGGAGCCCCATGACTACGCGGTCGGTTCCTACAAGTCATATTGGTCCCGTGCGAGGTGTTCGTGACTCTTACCGGACCGTTTTGTTGTTGTTTTGCATTTTCACCCTTCGATGGCATGTTTTTATGCTTAAGTCTAATTTTTTGCAAATTTACATCGTACACTCAAACCGGGAGCCCCGTGACTACGCGATCGGTTCCTACAAGTCACATTGGTCCTGTGCAAGGTGTTCGTGACTCTTACTGGACCGTTTTGTGGTTGTTATACATTTTCATCCTTCGATGACATGTTTTTATGCTTAACATTTTGCAAACTAATTCCGTATAATCAAACCGGGAGCCCCGTGACTAACCGATCTGTACCGACGAGTCGTATTGATCCCATGCGATGCGTTCGTGACTCTTACAGGACCGTTTTGTGGTTTTTTTAGGTTTTCACTCTTTGATGGAATGTTTTATGCACAAGTCAAATTTTTGCAAATATACGTCGTACACTCAAACCGAGAGCGCCGTGACTACGCGATCGGTTCCTACGAGTCACATTGATCCCGTGCAAGGCGTTCGTGCCTCTTACAGGACCGTTTTGTGATTATTTTACGCTCTCACCATTCGATTACATGTTTTTATGCTTATGATTTCTTTTTTTGCAAATTTACATCGTGCACTCAAACCGGGATCCCCGCGACTACGCGGTCGGTTCCTACGAGGAACATTTGTCCCGTGCGAGGTGTTCGTGACTCTTACCGGACCGTTTTGTGTTTGTTTTACGTTTTCACCCTTCGATGGATTCTTTTTATGCTCAAGTCTAATTATTTTTCAAATTTACGTCGTACACTTAAACCGGGAGCCCCGTGACTATGCGGTCGGTTCCTAAGAGTCACATTCTTCCCGTGCGAGGCGTTCGTGCCTCTTACGGGACCGTTTTGTTGTTTTACGTTCTCACCATTCAATGACATGTTTTTATGCTCAAGTCTAATTTTTTGCAAATTTACATCGTACCCTCAAACCGGGTGCCCCGTGACTACGCGGTCGGTTCCTATGAGTCACATTGGTCCCGTGCGAGGTGTTCATGACTCTTACTAGACCGTTTTGTATTTGTTTTATGTTTTCACCCTTCGATGACTTGTTTTTATGCTTAAGTCAATTTTTTTTCAAATTGACGTCGTACACTCAAATCGGGAGCCCCGTGACTACTCGGGCGGTTCCTACGAGTCACATTGGTACCGTTCGAGGCGTTCATACCTCTTACCGGACCGTTTTGTGGTTGTTTTATGTTCTCACCACTCGATGGAATGTTTTTATGCTTGAGTCTATTTTTTTGCAAATTTACGTCGTACACTCAAACCGGAATCCCCGTGACTACGCGGTCGGTTTTTACGAGTCACATTCCTCCCGTGCGAGGCGTTCGTGCCTCTTACGGGACCGTTTTGTGGTTATTTTACGTTCTCACCATTCGATGGCATATTCTTATGCTCAAGTCTAATTTATTACAAATTTACGTCGTACCCTCAAACCGTGTGCCCCGTGACTATGCGGTCGGTTCCTACGAGTCACATTGGTCCCGTACGAGGCGTTCGTGACTCTTACGGGACCCTTTTGTGGCTATTTGACGTTTTCACCCTTCGATGGCATGTTTTTATGCACAAGTCTAATTTTTGCAAATTTACGTCGTACACTCAAACCGGGAGCCCCGTGACTACGCGGTCGGCTCCTACGAGTCGCATTGGTCCCGTGTGAGACGTTCGTGCCCCATACGGGACCGTTTTGTGGTTGTTTTACGTTCTCACCTTTCGATGGCATGTTTTTATGCTTAAGAATTGTTTTTGCAAATTTACATCGTATATTCAAACTGCGAGCCCCGTGACTACGCGATCGGTTCCTACGAGTCACATTGGTTCCGTGCGAGGTGTTCGTGACTCTTACAGGACCGTTTTGCGTTTATTTTAAGTTTTCATCCTACGATGGCATGTTGTTATGCTTAAGTCAAACTTTTTGCAAATTTACGATGTACACTCAAACCGGTCTCCCCCTTGACAACGCGGTCGGTTCCTACGAGCCACATCAATCCCATGCGAGGCGTGCATGCCTCTTATGGGACTATTTTGGGGATGTTTTACATTTTCACCCTTCGATGGCATGTTTTTATTCTTAAGTCCAAATTTTTTGCAAATTTACGTCGTACACTCAAACCAGAAGCCCTGTGACTACGCGGTCGGTTCGTACGAGTCTTATTGGTCCCGTGCGAGGTGTTCGTGACTCTTACCGGACCGTTTTGTTGTTGTTTTACGTTCTCACCCTTCGATGGCATATTTTAAGGTTTAAGTCTAATTTTTTTCAAATTTACGTCGTAGACTCAAATCGGGAGCCCCGTGACTACGCGGTCGGTTCCTACAAGTCACATTGGTCCCGTGCGAGGTGTTCGTGACTCTTACCGGACCGTTTTGTTGTTGTTTTGCATTTTCACCCTTCGATGGCATGTTTTTATGCTTAAGTCTAATTTTTTGCAAATTTACATCGTACACTCAAACCGGGAGCCCCGTGACTACGCGATCGGTTCCTACAAGTCACATTGGTCCTGTGCAAGTTGTTCGTGACTCTTACTGGACCGTTTTGTGGTTGTTATACATTTTCACCTTTCGATGACATGTTTTTATGCTTAACATTTTGCAAACTAATTCCGTACAATCAAACCGGGAGCCCCGTGACTAACCGGTCTGTACCGACGAGTCATATTGATCCCATGCGATGCGTTCGTGACTCTTACATGACCGTTTTGTGGCTGTTTTAGGTTTTCACCCTTTGATGGAATGTTTTTATGCACAAGTCAAATTTTTGCAAATATACGTCGTACACTCAAACCGAGAGCCCCGTGACTACGCGATCGGTTCCTACGAGTCACATTGATCCCGTGCAAGGCGTTCGTGCCTCTTACAGGACCGTTTTGTGATTATTTTATGCTCTCACCATTCGATTACATGTTTTTATGCTTATGATTTCTTTTTTTGCAAATTTACATCGTGCACTCGAATCGGGAGCCCTGTGACTACGCGATCGGTTCCTACGAGGAACATTTGTCCCGTGCGAGGTGTTCATGACTCTTACCGGACCGTTTTGTGTTTGTTTTACGTTTTCACCCTTCGATGGCTTCTTTTTATGCTCAAGTCTAATTATTTTTCAAATTTACGTCGTACACTTAAACCGGGAGCCCCGTGACTATGTGGTCGGTTCCTAAGAGTCACATTCCTCCCGTGCGAGGCGTTCGTGCCTCTTACGGGGCCGTTTTGTTGTTTTACGTTCTCACCATTCGATGTCATGTTTTTATGCTCAAGTCTAATTTTTTGCAAATTTACATCGTACCCTCAAACCGGGTGCCCCGTGACTACGCGGTCGGTTCTTACGAGTCACATTGGTCCCGTGCGAGGTGTTCATGACTCTTACTAGACCGTTTTGTGTTTGTTTTATGTTTTCACCCTTAGATGACTTGTTTTTATGCTTAAGTCAATTTTTTTTCAAATTGACGTCGTACACTCAAATCGGGAGTCCCGTGACTACTCGGGCGGTTCCTACGAGTCACATTGGTACCGTGCGAGGCGTTCATGCCTCTTACCGGACCGTTTCGTGGTTGTTTTATGTTCTCACCACTCGATGGCATGTTTTTATGCTTGAGTCTATTTTTTTGCAAATTTACGTCATACACTCAAATCGGGAGCCTCGTGACTATGCGGTCGGTTCCTGCGAGTGACATTGGTCCCGTGCGAGGTGTTCGTGACTCTTACGGGACCGTTTTGTGGTTATTTTATGTTTTCACCCTTCGATGTCATGTTTTTATGATTAAGTCTAAATTTTTTGCAAATTTACGTCGTACACTCAAGCCGGGAGCCAGTGACTATGCGGTCGGTTCCTACGAGTCACATTGGTCCTGCGTGAGGTGTTCGTGACTCTTACGGGACTGTTTTGTGATTATTTTATGTTTTCACCCTTCGATGTCATGTTTTTATGATTAAGTCTAACTTTTTGCAAATTTACGTCGTATACTCAAACCGAGAGCGCCGTGACTACGGGGCCGGTTCCTACGAGTTACATTGATCCCGTGCGAGGTGTTCGTGCCTCTTATAACACCCTTTTTATTGTTGTTTTTACATTTTCACCCTATAAAAGTATGTTTTTATGCCTAAGTCTATCGTTTGACAAATTTAGGTCGTATTCTCAAAGCGGGAGTGCCTTGACTACGCAGGCCTCATTCTTGTATGTTTATTAGTTTTTTTTACCTTTTCATCCACCAATGCCCGATTTTCAAATGCTTTGTGTTCGATTTAATCAATTTAGAACACTTATTTATTTCATAAAATTTCAACAAAATTTCCTTTATTTATTGATGAAATCCAACTTGTTTTAACATTAAAATACACCCAACAACAACAACAAAAGTCGCAACTAAACCATCAATAAATCCCTTCAACCGATTTAACATCTAAAAATAGTATATACAAGACCGCACATCCATAAACATCGTACAAGTGTAAAAATATAATAGAACGTTAAAAAGATCATCAAATAAGCCTATCTTGGGCGTCAAAATAAAAACTGAATATCATAACATAAACTTAAATTAGTATCCGAGTAGCTACATACCTGGCTCTTCCGTATCCATCGACTTTTCCATGTGTTGAAAATCCATTTTCATTCTACACAAAAAACAAAATAAATTATTATCAATCCGACTTCAAAAGATAATAAAAATTTATAATTTATATGCAGTGCATGTAAAGCAGTGATCGTTGTGCTTTATTGAAGTGTTAACACGCCCTGTTGGACGGTTAATCACAAAACCTTTTGCAATTGCACAACTAGGAACCACCACTAAATTGAATCATTGGTTCAGGAACAACTAAATTGAAGCAACCACTGACTTGATTCTAGTAGTATTTACAATATCTAAACCACGTTAGAGATGAAACTTTATCCAACCAACCTTTTTCTATTTTTCTATTTCAGAGCAAACTTTCTAAACTTAGAAAGCATAAAAGGCAAATTTAGGAGCACTTAATAACTTAATAACCTATCTGTAAGAATTTGGGAATTTTAGAATAGGGTACTCCACTAAGGCCTTATTAGACATAGGAACCTGATTTAATTTGTTTATTTTGCAGTCAATTACTTTTCTATCCAAGAACCGTGAAAGTGAACTCTGACACAAATTTGCATAACTACTAGTGTCATTTTAATGAAGAAACATGAACATAGCTCTAAACATGAACAACGTCCAGGTGGCATTCCTTAACATAGAAAGCTTCGCATGCTCGTTGAATTGTGCCAGCAATGGCATCAGAGCCCCATCGTCAAGAACAAGATGATCACATTTACGTGAGTCACCAACAACATTTCCTAATGCCTAAACAACCTATATTATTTCAGAAATTAGAGTTACTTATGTTCATTATATACCAATCCATAAACTACGCCATATTATTATAATTATTTTTTTCGAATTGTATCGTAAATTGAGAACTCTATGAATTGAGAATTTCATCGTAAGATCTGATAAAAATGTAAAAAACAAATTCAGTAATAAATAAATTTATACATATTCATGTATAATTTAGATTCAATGAAAAAATAACCTTAACACAAACAAATTGTTAACTTCCATGAACATGTATACATATTCATGTATAATTTAAATTCATTACTATTGACCTGGACAGACCCAAAACACAACTTCACATATCCAAACATACTTTCAAATCACGACCCTTACGCATCATACCTTCAATTAGGAAGCCCATACAAAATGTAGGAAAAAACTAAATTATATAAAAAACACCTTTGGCATCTTCCATAAACACCAAAACTACCCTATCCAGTTGACCCTCCCCAAAATCCAACTCCTAACCCAACCGAAAGCAACCCCAAACCATCTCCGGCCACATCCTAATCCAAAATCCGGCATCCCGCTGCCAAATTCGTCGGCCAACCTCCATCCACCAGCAAATCTCTAAATCAAACCAACCTCCACTAACCCGAGATCCAAATCCGGACCTTCCCAAACCTGGATCTAGTTCCTAACTGGCAAGAACCCAAACCCACCGTCCCACAAAAACTCCGGCCATTGACCCGTGACCCTGGAAACCCCCTGCCACAACCCAAATTACGACCCATTAAACTGCCTGAAAACCCAACTTCGCTGCCTTGACCCGACCTCCATACTCCATACAAATTTATGGAAGATGACAAGTACACAAAGTATTCAAGCAAAAAGTAACAAAGCAATAATAAGACATTTTCGATTGAAGAAAATATGCAGAAATTGAAGTGTGTGTGGGTGTGCGCGTGTTCTGTTGTGTGCGTGTGCGTGTGTTCTATTGTGTGCGTGTGTGAGGAGTGGAGGTCGTAGAGGAACCTACTACGGTGGTCGGCGGTGGAGCAGAGGTGAGGAACTGCTACGGTGGTCGGGCGGTGGTGCTGAGACGAGGAGCGGACGTCATCGAGAGAGCGAGGGAAAGCGAGAGAAAGGGAAAGGAGGGTTTAGTTTAGGTTTTTGTTTATTAAGATTTTAATGTATTTTAAATATTTAAATTATATAAAAAATACATTTGCAACCAAAAATTCTTGTTGCCTAAAGTTCCTCGGTTTTGGCAACACGAGGTTATGTTGCAGAAACTTATTCCACTTTTGGCAACACCATACAATATTGCTAAAACTTCAAATAATTTACCTCCCTCACTCTACTAGTCTCCCGCTTGAAAAATTAACTTTTGGCAACACACTTTATTTTATGTTGCCAAAAGTACAATATAAAATGGTCTTTTGGCAACATAATTCAGATTGTGTTGCCAAAAGGGTATCTTTGGCAACAAAAATAGTTTGTGTTGCTAAATATTGTTGCTAATGGTGCAAATTCTTGTAGTGTGATGAGCATTCACTGAATGAGTCAACTTAAGAATAAGATGACTTATTTTTCAAAAAATTTAATAGGTCAAATTAAATTTCGAAAGACTCAAATATCTTCGTAAGTTCGCTTTTTGAACTTTCATAAACAATACGTTATTCATTCACTTTTTCAAGTTTATGAGTTAGTTAACTTATATTTTCATTAACAACCTTGAGTTTTTTGAAATCAATTCTCAAGGAACTATTCAATTTTCTCAAATAAGAATTTTGTTCTCTCAAGGCAAAGATATCTTCAAACAACCCACCCTTCTCCTTTTTTAAGCATTTTCAACTTTTCACTTGTAACTTAAAAAGACATTTAAAACTCTTTATAGGATTTTTTTTTCTTATTTATGGAGTTTTACATCATTAGCCAATTCAACACTAAACTTTTTCATTTTGAGAGTTGATCATTTAGCAAATAACCATTTTGACTCATCAATTTTCCATTTTTAATTTCATCACTTCCATTTGAATCAATAGATTTTATTTTTCTGAGAACAATTAGATTTCTTTTTCTTCTTTTCCATTTTGTATTTCAAATGTTCTATCCTTTCCATATGACTCACAATTATAGGATTGAAAGAGATGAGACAATCCATACTATTCAAATTATGACAAGCAACATCCATCATAATCACAAAGGCTTAATATGATCATACGCAAACAAGGTCAATGAGCAGAAGCACAATAAACACACAATCATATCTACTATAGCACGTTAATAATCTTCAAATGATCACTTGACACTGATACCAATTACAAGAGCATGTTATGTGCACTAAGTAATCATTAACAATAAACCTAAAGGGGGTGAATAGGTTTGAAGATAACTTATGACCAATTTTTCATTTCAAATAATTTTTTCTTGCACATTCAAGTTACTCGACACAAGTTTTACGAATTTGATTATTCAATGACAACATTAACACACACAATGATGTAATTAGGTGAATCTATATATGAACCATACTAGATATAACACACCTAAGTCAATTTTAGTTCAATTCCATATATTAAATGAAGATCTAAGTGATGTATGTGATCAAATGTATGCATACACGTATAAATCATTCACAACCAACCATAAGATAGACTTACGAGGAAAACCCCCCATTTACGGGTAAAACAATCTCGGCGCATTCCAATTCTCATTTATACTTGAAAACCAATTCATCAAAAGGCAAAAAGATACCTCTCACATAATCCCTATGATGTAGTCACATATGAACCTTTCAACTCTTACTCGCAGTCATTGAGAATCTGCAACGAGTTCCACATCACGAATGAAGAATTCCATTCTCTTCCTTGGAATCGTGCCACATTCCAAATTCTTGAATAATTGTAAGTTCCTCCTCTTTTAGATGTATAAATGATAGATCATTGTAATTAAAAAAATGTAGATTGAATTAATAAAGTAAAAATCTAAGTTTTGACAATTTTGGAGGGAACAAGTGAAAATTGAAAGAGACACAAAGAAAAAATGCTCTCAACTTCAAAAATGATCTTTGAAGTGTATTTTACTTACTAGTTTTCAGATCTTTAAAAAATGAGAGAGAACTTGGCCATTAAATAGGACTTTTCTAAAATTCGACGCCATTGTGCAAACGATTAGATCCGTTCATGTGCACGATTCCATCCAGTAAGGAATCATGGACATGACCATGCACACGCCCTTATTTTATGTCGATGTGCACAGCTCCAAAAATTCTTGTTCCCCAAAATCATTTTAAAATGTAAGGACAAATTTCTTGACAGGGTCAATTTGTATGTATTTTAGCTTTATTCCGTTTTTGGACAAAAAAATTTGCATCGTAGTTTAAGACTTGAGTATGTTGACCTTTTAAGCTTATGGTGAGGTTTCTTGAAGACGTAATAGCCATGTTGGAGTGTCTACATCATCTTATCATATTTTGTGCTCGCTTTTAACTTCATATTTTGAGGATCTCTCAGGTATGGATGCATAAATATTTTGATCATTGGAGATTTTATATTTGGGTGTTAGGTTTTTATAAAATTATGTTCAAAATAATTTAATATGATTTTATTCTTTATAATATTTTTTAGAAGAAAAATATTTTTTTTGCAGGGTCGTTAGAGTGACATTGGGTATGTCGTTCGAATGTACATCATTAGACGAGTTCCAGGAAACTTTGAATGAACCGACCTTCACTAGAATCTCGATTGATAGCTTGTTGGATACGTGCTTGAATGAGAACATATACTTCGTTAGAACGAGGTTCAAAGTCGTTCGAACAATCTGGTGCATTTTCAAGATTTTGAGATTTTCTTCAAAGTGTTTCATCCTAATCTCATTTTTGGAAAACCTACTAAAAATAGATGTATGGAGAAACTGTTTTACTAGAGACAAAAAATTATGTTTTGATTTCTCAAACTCTATTAAAAATCTCTCCAATTTTATCCAAACCCTAGTTTACACTAAAATTGTTTTAAATCCAAGTTTCATCATATTATGTTTTCACAACAAGAAAAATAATCATTTATTTCAGTAAATAACTGACATAAATGGCCATTATTGTCACATTTAGAATTTTTCAAAATTGACATATAAAGCCCTGACATAAATGTTTGTAAAACTGACATTAATAATATTCTCATATATGTCAATTTTTAAAAACAGACATAATAACCATGAAATTTAACATGTTTTTCATCACATTTTCATGAAAAACGATGATAAATATATTCATATTTAGCGCCGTTTTAAAATTTTAATGAGAGTTTTTTTCAATAATAATAATAATAATAATAATAATAATAATAATAATAAAAATCATTACTCCATCGATAGAAAACTATTATTTGAGGTTAAATCAACCCCTGTACCATCAATTTTGTCCTATTGCAAATAGATACTAACCAAGTTCATAAATATCACTAAGTTGAAATACATCAAGATATTTATAATAAAAAATAGTGATGTGAGCTACGTCATATCCAAAAAATTGCTAATGTGTTAGCTACGTAATAATATCCAAAAAATAGTTATGATACATCACAATAACCCAAAACTAACATTGTGAGATACATCATAATTTCCAAAATCCAAAATAATACTCAAGCTAAGGCATTGTTGAAACGTAAAACTCGATCCAATTTATTCTTAACATTATTCAACCCAGAAAGACTAACCCTGCAATCGAATATAATCAACATAGTTTTCATCAAAACATAATCATCTCAACAAATTGTGATTACGACATAACAAAATATAATTATTCACAAGTAACTAATATATATAATCCGTAATGAATTTGAACTTCATTTAGCTCATTCGGCATGTATCTCGCTTTGTCTGGCAATCTTCTCATTTAAAGATTGAGGAAATAATTGAATTTTAGTATTACGGTATAAAAATAGTTAATCACTAGACAATATTTTATATAATCAGAGAAAAAGAAGAAAAAAAATGGTAATTATCTTTGTTTCAAATGGTGTGGAAGGATCCTCCATGAAGTACCTCATGAACATTATCAGAAAATATCCACAATGAAGACTACCCTTTTCCTTATGTTGGGCACTACTTAATGCAAAATATTATTACTGGACAAATAATAAAAGAGTAAATCTGGCATTTTCAATCACATTAGTATTAATATAGAGAAGTAATTGATCACTCAATGAATTCTATATTATGCAACTCATCAATCAACATAACTTTAAATATGCAAATCAATAAGTAGTTAACAAAACATTACATTACATAATGAATCATTGAACATAACTGTGTTAACTAGTGTAAAAAGTAAGAAGGAGAGAATATCTTGTATACCTGAATAAATATAAACAACAACAACGCCTAGTATAGGAAGCAACTGCAAGTATAATAAGATTAGCAGCAATTAATAATATGGGAATCGGGAATCGACAGCAACAACTGATTGTGCAGGCTCCGTTTATTGGTGGGAATCAGGAAAAATTTCAGCAAAAGATAATAAAGTGTAGCAGCGACATAAATTTTTCAAGCTAATAAACTGGAAGAAATTGGATGATGGAGAAGTTGTGCCAAGTTTTGGTCTCGAACGTGCATATATAGGCAATTGTTCAAGTGCCCGTGTGATTGTAAAAGCACCCATGCAATTGTCCATTGTCTTTAACAATGGATTTGATTGTCATTAATATGAGAAACGAGAATGATTTTTTGACCAAGGATTGTGTCCTCTGTCACATATCACAAATGTATAATATTGCATTATTTTAACCTCTTTGAATGTTTACGAAACTTTGGTCATGCATTATTAGGAGACCTCTGCACTGAACATATTAGATTTATAGGACACTGGGAGTATTTAGATAAAGGTTCAAGCACTACCAATACAATGGTAGTGGAAAAGTAGCAAAAATAATTATTTCAAGAAGAAAAAAGATTTGTGTTCTTACTGAATAATTGCCTTGTTAAGCCCTTTATTGCCTTGTTAAGGAAATATTCTACCCATCCTAATTTAATTAGAACTCACCCAGGGAAACAAAACTTACTTGAAAGCCAATTCTTATTCAACAAGCCTTTAAATAACGTTGTCCAGACTCGCATAAAATTTAGACCCAATTTTAGGTGTGAGAGAAAGTATTATAAGAGATGTTATATGATAATATTTATCTTAACAAAACTCCAAGATGTGTTCGGCCTTTTCCCATCGATTTTTAACATGACAATGCCACTATATGTAAAGATAATTCCAAGATGTGTATAAAGATATCGCAATAATAATGTACTCACTAATGCATGCCAAAGAAAATTGAAAATAATATTATAGTCACGTAGTGATATATAGGTTATCGTTGTTACTCGGTACCATATTCAACGAATCCATCATATAAATAGTTCTTATGGACAAATCAATTATAATCAATACCTAATGGACCTATACAACGAATATTATCATAATTACATATTACATAATATAAAAAATATTTGTTTATTCTTGTAGAAACAATTAATGTAACTACTTACAAATCTTGGAGATGGTAAGGAATGAAAAAAATCTAACATTTTTGCATTGTCCAACCTATTTCCAGTAAGTCAAGTTAAACCAAATTTTTTTGCACCCTTGAAAGACTCAAGATTGGAGAATCGAAATCCTTCTTGGGAGCTGTGACACCCCGCCTAATAAAATACCGGGTGATCAGTCCTATACCAAATTAAAATAGGAATCCCAGTTGGTCCATCCTTAGCATCACTGTCGAAAACTTTTTAAAACATACTAACCACCTAGTATTCCAAAAGCTGGTGCCAAATTTTAACTTTTTAATTAACAAACAGTACATGAGGAATTAAATATAAACTATTCACACAACTGAATTAAATCAACTGAACAAAAATAAAATGACATGCCGAATAAACCATCGGCCGCCAAAGTAAATAGTCTAATACAAACATCCAACCTGAATAAAATAAATATGAAACTGTACTGAAACGTCTGGGCGACATGCCCTAAATGAAACTCAAACTGAGAAATAGTTCCTACTCTAGGAATGAATGAGCGATGCGTCAAATCCAAATTTCCTGCTAGCATCCACATATGCTGCAGCTCCGTGTTCCTGGAATAGAATATCTATCCTGGCGTCCCTGTGGCTGGACACCTAAAAGGTTTTGAAAATAGTTTTATAGCAAGGGTTAGAACCCAAATTATTTTGAAAATATTTAGCAAGTGAATTAACTGCAATAATTTAAAATGTATGAATGCGATTCATATTTAAGTTAGTGTCGCACTCCCTTGTGGATATTCTCACCCCTCCACTAATGTGCACACCTAACGGTCACTTTGAGTTGCACTACCCTATCCAACTAGTCCTGGTATAACCTCCCCTTGACATACTACTCTAACCCGAGTATAATTATTCATGAAATATAAGTTGTTTCACCAATTACCTTAATTAATTCCTTTTTAAAGAATAGCATATAACTGTGTCACAAGTTCTATAAAGTAAATGCATCACAGACT
The DNA here is from genome assembly GCA_949130495.1 of Sambucus nigra. Classification (NCBI taxonomy): domain Eukaryota; kingdom Viridiplantae; phylum Streptophyta; class Magnoliopsida; order Dipsacales; family Adoxaceae; genus Sambucus; species Sambucus nigra. Next base: position 397,245,240 of record OX422215.1, read on the forward strand.
GTATTATTACCCACATATAATATTTAATCCCACTATATACGTACCTTTACCACAACATCAACACATATATATATACACATAAATCCCTCCGAGTATACCCTCACCAGATGATTCCCTCTAAAATGCTATCTCACTAGGTGTGCTCACAAAACCTAGTTCCCCAAGTTGGAATCGCTCACCAACTTGGCCCAAAATATATACGTAGTGGAGGCGGTCATATTCCTTCCCTGAAAGTGAGATAACCTCCTCACCCATATACCGGACGCTATGACCTGGGGATATACTCACCCCACTCCTCAAGTAGGGGATTCACCCACATCGCGTAACCTTCCTTGATAGAACTAGAGTATATGAATTAAATAAATATCTAATCACTGATATTTAATAGCACACACAATAAATATACACACATATATATAAACTACCACTACACCGTATATATAAATATATTATAAACCCCGGCTTTATCGTGTACTCAAAAACTCGTAACACTAGCTTGTAATTTCCCGAGTCTCTGGACCAACTCAACTTAATTAATTTTCTCATTTATAAAATTATCATAACCCTGAGTCTGTGGTCCGACTCAAATATATTTAATTCACACTCAATTAATATAATATTTTTCCTGAGTCTGTGGTCCGACTCTCATATAAATACATTTCACAATAATGGTTCGACTCTAAGATATTTAATTCACATCTCAGTTAACTTATTACTTTCCCGAGTCTATAGTCCGACTCTACTTAAATTAATTAACACACCTATTAATTTAATACCTTCCCGAGTCTATCGTCCAACTCTAATTAAATTAAATAACACACCTATTAATTAAAAACCTTCCCGAGTCTATCGTCCAACTCTAATGAAATTATTTAACACACCTATTAATTTAATACCTTCCCGAGTCTATCGCCCGACTCTAATTAAATTAATTAACACACCTATTAATTTAATACCTATCCGAGTCTACAATCCGACTCTAATTAAATTAATTAACACACCTATTAATTTAATACCCATCTGAGTCTGTGGTTCGACTCTAATCTAAATTAATTAGCACCTCAATTAATTTATTACTTGGCATTGCCCAACCATTATACCTGGACTCGCTCACTTGGCCCGTAACTTAATATTTCCCGAGTCTATGTTCCGACTCTAAATTAATTACTCTCTCTCCATAATTAATTTAATACTTTGGTGTCCCTTAACCAACATACCTGGACTCGCTCCCTTGGTCCATTTCTACATCTCAAAATTTCATTCCCACATATTCGCCCACAATGTGTCACCCATTCATCTCCATCAAATTTCCCAATTATATTTACCTATAATTACCAACACACCCAGACTCGCCCACTTGGTCCATAATTAAATATTTCACCTAAATTCCTTTAATAATGTAGCGTCACCCAACTACAATACCCGAATATTATTCCTCGGTCCGATATTAACACTTATATTTATTTTCTCAAAATACATCCATTTGTGACATACAATTATCACCCGCCTAATACCAACTTGAAATCTCTTAAAAGTGACTAGAAGGTATTCCTTGTATTTATTTGCCTCTAAATAAATAAACCTCAAAAGGAAGAGAAATAATTTACTCCATAAGAGAAAAGGAGCGAACTGCTAGAAATCCTTGACCGTCGATCGATCGACCAATTCCCTCGATCGATCGATCGATCAAGTCATCTTCTCCTTCGCCTCTGTTTTCCACCATTGACGAAAATCCAAGGTTTTTAAACCTTAAATCAAAACCTCTAATCAAAACACCCCACCACATAAATATGTTTAACCTACATCCTACACATCATATGGATCTTAAAATAAACAATTTCTCCACTTACTTTCATAATTTTCCGAAATGGGTTTTCCATTAAAACAGTTTATATTTCGGATTCTCATTTAAAATAGATATCTATACTCAGAGATATATAACACACCTATTTCTTACTTTGAATCTCAGCCAAGTATTCCATCATCGAAACCCCATTTTCACCCATTTATACCCAAAAACGAATTTTGATTTACACATCACTATGATATGAATTGATTATCATCAATTTTGAAATCACAACAGTTAACCACTTGCCTGAAATTATTCGTAGAGTCTGATCCGTTGGTGTAGTCCTTTAATTTGACTCCAAAATCCCCAAATTGGCTCTTGATTTGCTTTTACCCAAATTCCCTCTCAAACCCTAGGTTTAGAGTTTCTGTTTACTGCTATTTTAAACTTTTCCAAATTAGGTTACAACCCTTAATCCCGTTTTTGGCTACATGGGCTTAATTAAAATGGCCCAACTCACCCCGTGTGGGCCGATTATACCCAAAAATACCCTGAGACCCAATTACTACCCCCGGGCACTCTTTTTTTACTATCTCGACCCATCCGGACTCAACCGCGCACTCAGAATTGCCATCCGAAATACTTTTCGACATTTCCAAATTTCGACCTCAAAACGCGACACACGAGATTTCGAACCATTAAACTTAAAAGTCGCCAATTATAAATAATTCAGCTCACTCAAATAAATTCTCCAAATCATAAATTTAAGTTTCTCCAATTTAAATATTTTTATAACTCCCAAAATAATTAAATATTTAATCCTCAAAATTACGGGGTGTTACATACTCCCCCCCTTACAAAGGAATTTCGTCCTCGAAATTAAGATGAGCGTAATGTTCCAAGATTTGCATATCACTCTCTAGTCATGTATCTCTAAGCCCGCTATTTCTATCCCATCCGCTTCTAAGCATAAGTTACACAAGTATGCATTTAAATTAACCAGGGTGCCCATACACCCTATACCCGTGCTTAATCGAAAAAAATTTGCCTTAATTAACCCGGGTTCCCATACACCCTATCCCCATGCTTTACCGCACGAAAGTTACCCGACTATGCTAGTCGTAACCCGTAATATAACTTCAAACCCGTAGTCATATCACACACAAACACACACACACACACACACACACACACACACACACACACACATATATATATATATATATATATATATATATATATATATATATATATACTGCCCGGGGTACCCAACCCATGTACTAACGATCAAACATCTTCCCACTTTCTAACGTTGCACTAAGTTTCATGCGTGGGATGTCTCGCAAAGCGAAATCCAAACAAGGAACCCCCCCCCCCCCCGATACACTACTACTTAACATTGTCGGTCGTTGAGATCCGTTAGACCCTCAATCTACAGCACATACCCCTAAATACTTGTCTTTTAACACAAAAGTATATACGCCTATCATCATGCTACCAAAGACAACCTAAAATACTGCACCCTTACTATCACTAGTCCTTGCGCAAAATAAACCCCGAGCTATCTCTCTTTGCTTGAACATAATTCTAACCACTCTGATTCACTTTAGTAAACACCCCTACTTACCGGGATAAAATGTGAGAACACAAAACCTCACTTTGTGTCTATCGCACCACACAATATAACATATATACACACATATACATAGGCTAAATGCCCTCTCAGGTGATACCTAGTACCAATCATATCCTGGTGTCGCGAATACCAAAACTTACCCACACTATTCACAATAGTTCAAACCCATCACTATCCAACCGATATTTAGGAAATATTATCAACCCTACTCCCATAATTCTCGAAAGTAGTAACTCTTCGCATAATTAAAACCTTCACTCAGTGTACACCTCCACTCTCCCATGAAGAAAACCACAGAACTCCGCTACCCCACGAAAAGTTTATCCACATACTATGGCTGCTACAGCCAGTGCACCCACTAAATTCGACTCACCCACGAACTCTAGTAAAAATAAGTATTATATTGTGACATCCTCCTTGTCACTAAAAAATATACCCCATGCCCATAGGGTAATATTAATTACCTCTATACTCCAGCTGTAACAGCTGATCCTCGGGTTCCGGAGCATCTTCTCCCTGTCCGAATGTGCCCATGACTTGCTTTAGTGGCTATACATCCAGGACCTCATCCTGTAGTTAACCCCTACCTCGCTTAAGATAATTTCTCTTCATGTGTCTCACTCCCCCACAAACGAAACACCTTCTAATACATTTACCATGCCACTGATCCCTTCCATGCCGACCTTGTTGGAATTCTTGGCCATCCTGCCGATAGCCTCCAATTCTAAATCATTTGGCATGATTTCCATGCCGAAAATCCTTCCCCTGATCTCCCCATGTCTGCTGCTGGGATACCCCACTGGTACTGTTCCCTCCTGCCTTATCTGGCTGGCTAGTTTCCACTCCCCTCCCGCTTCCTTTCACGTGGAAGCGATATTCCCGACAGTACAGGAGTGGTGCGTTGATGACATCAGTATAAGCTACTAATGCGAGATTACCAATAAAATTTTGTCTAATTATCCAGACTAACCCATCCATAAACCTTTCTTTCTTTCTCTCTTCATCGCTTACCTCATCCGGTACCAACTTTGCCAATCAAGTAAATTCTTCCTCGTAATCATCCACTGAATGGTCTCTTCGAGTCACCTCTGTAAATTTTCTCCTCATTTCGGTCTCAACCGCAGGAGGAAAATACTTGCGGTCGAACCACACCCAAAACTCTTCAATAGCTAGTGTATCCCTTTCCTCAACTATGGTGATCGACTCCCACCACTGTAGTGCTGCTCCTACTAAACTAAAAGTGGCTAGCATTTGCTTTCGCACCTCATCGCAATCTCCCATGCATAGGTGACGCTGGATAACTCTCTTCCCTGACACGCTAGCACTACACCTCAACCCCCTGACAACTCTGGTGGATGCCCACTCTTGAAAAATTTCTCGTACTTGCTGCCACCCCGACGACCCCGCACGAGCCTGAAAATCTGGTGCCACTAACACTTGTGGCTGATTCCGTGAAAAGAAACCTTCCATTGCGACCACCATGGCTTCAACTGCCTGTGCCACTAGTTCAGTTATCTATGCTGCCAAAATCATCTCTGGTCGTTGTTGCAGTAACTCTTGCTCCTGATGAGCCTCCCTAGTCTCATCTCCCCCATGCTGCCTAGCTTCTCCCTCACCTGGGAGGCATCTGGAATGGGAATCGAATCGTATGAGTTCACCCTCAAATATAAATTTAGCAGAAGAACGTAAATGCACATAAGTATAAGAATACAACAATCCTATGATAGGGCTCTATATTAAAGATTTCTAAGCCGAAACGTGAAAAGCCGTACAGATCCTAAGGACACAACAACCTGATGCTCTGATACCATCTGTGAAACCCCTCCTAATAAAATACCGAGTGATCAGTCCTATACCAAATTAAAACAGGAATCCCAGTTGGTTCATCCTTATCATCACTTTCGAAAACTTTTTAAAACTTACAAACCACCTAGTATTCTAAAAGCTGGTGCCAAATTTTAACTTTTTAATTAACAAACAGTACATGCGGAATTAAATATAAACCATTCACACAACTGAATTAAATCAACTGAACAAAAATAAAATGACATGCCGAATAAACCATCGGCCACCAAAGTAAATAGTCCAATACAAACATCCAACCTGAATAAAATAAATATGAAACTGTACTGAAAAGTCTAGGTTACATGCCCTAAATGAAACTGAAACTGAGAAATAGTTCCTACTCTAGGAATGAATGAGCGATGCGTCTAATCCAAATTTCCTTCTAGCATCCACATATTCTGCAGTTCTATGTTCTTGGAATAGAATGTCAATCCTGGCGTCCCTATGGCTGGACACCTAAAAGGTTTTGAAAATAGTTGTATAGCAAGGGTTAGAACCCAAAACATTTTGAAAATATTAAGCAAGTGAATTAACTCCAGTAATTTTAAACATATGAATGCACTTCAAATTTAAGTTAGTGTCGCACTCCCTTGTAGACATTCTCACCCCTCCACTAATGTGCACACCTAATGGTCACCTCGACCCCCACCTCGTTGCACTACCCCGTCCAACTAGTCCTGGTATAACCTCCCCTTGCCATACTAGTTTAACCCGAGTATAATTATTCACGAATTATAAGTTGTTTCACCACTTAACTTAATTAATTCCTTCCTAAAGAATAACATATAACTGTGTCACAAGTTATATAAAGTAAATACATCACACACTGTATTATTACCCATATATAATATTGAATACCATCATATACGTACCTTTACCACAACATCAACACACACACACACACACACACACACACACACACACACACACACACACACACACACACACACATATATATATATATATATATATATATATATATATATACACATCCATCCCTCAGAGTATACCCTCACCGGATGATTCCTTCTAAAATGCTATCTCACTACGTGTGCTCACAAAACCTAGTTCCCCAAGTTGGAATCGCTCACCAACTTGGCCCAAAATATAAACGTAGTGGAGGAGGTCATATTCCTTCCCTGAAAGTGAGATAACCTCCTGACCCATATACCAGACGCTATGACCTGGGGATATACTCACCCTACTCCTCAAGCTAGGGGATTCACCCAAATGGCGCATCCTCCCTTGATAGCACTAGAGTATATAAATTAAATAAATATCTAATCACTGATATTTAATAGCACACACAATAAATATATACACACACACATATATATATATACTATCACTACACCGTATATATATTATAAACCCCGACTTTATCGTGTACTCAAAAAACCGTAATACTATCCTGTAATTTCCCGAGTCTCTGGCCCGACTCAACTTAATTAATTTTCTCACTTATAAAATTATCATTACCCCGAGTATGTGGTCCGACTCTAATATATTTAATTCACACTCAACTAATATAATATTTTTCCCGAGTTTGTGGTCCGACTCTCATTTAAATACATTGCACAATAATGGTTCGACTCTATGATATTTGATTCACATCTTAATTAACTTATTACTTTCCCGAGTCTATAGTCCGACTCTAATTAAGTTAATTAACACATCTATTAATTTAATACCTTCCCGAGTCCATCGTCCGACTCTAATTAAATTAAATAACACACCTATTAATTTAATACCTTCCCGACTCTATCTTCCGACTCTAATTAAATTAATTAACACACCTATTAATTTAATACCTTCCCAAGTCTATCGTCCAACTCTAATTAAATTAATTAACACACTTATTAATTTAATATCTATCCGAGTCTACAATTCGACTCTAATTAAATTAATTAACACACCTATTAATTTAATACCCATCCAAGTCTGTGGTCCGACTCTAATCTAAATTAATTAGCATCTCAATTAATTTATTACTTGGCATCGCCCAACCTTTATACTCGGACTCGCTCACTTGGCCCGTAACTTAATATTTCCCGAGTCTATGTTCCGACTCTAAATTAATTACTCTCTCTCCATAATTAGTTTAATACTTTGGTGTCCCTTAACCAACATACCAGGACTCGCTCCCTTGGTCCATTTCTACATCTCAAAATTTCATTCCCACATATTCGCCCACACTTTGTCACCCATTCATCTCCATCAAATTTCCCAATTATATTTACCTACAATTACCAACACACCTGGACTCTCCCACATGGTCCATAATTAAATATTTCACCTAATTTTCTTTAATAAGGTAGCATCACCCAACAACAATACCCGAATATTATTCCTCGGTCCGATATTAACACTAATATTTATTTTCTCAAAATGCATCTATTTGTGACATACAATTATAACCCTCCTAATCCCAACTTGAAATCTCTTAAAAGTGACTAGAAGGTATTCCTTGTATTTATTTGACTCTAAATAAATAAACCTCAAAAGGAAGAGAAATAATTTACTCCATAAGAGGAAAGGAGGGAACTGCCAAAAATCCTTGACCGTCGACCGATCGACCAATTCCCTCGATCGATCGATCGATCAGGTCATTTTCTCCTTCACCTCTGTTTTCCACCATTGACGAAAATCCAAGGTTTTTAAACCTTAAATCAAAACCTCTAATCAAAACACCCCACCACATAAATATGTTTAACCTACATCCTACACATCATATGGATCTTAAGATAAACAATTTCTCCACTTACTTTCATAATTTTCCGAAATGGCTTTTCCATTAAAATTCATAAACTTTGTTTTACAAACCAAATTCCAAATACAAATACCACCAGTTTATTTTTCGAATTCTCATTTAAAACATATATATATATACTCAGAGATATATAACACACCTATTTCTTACTTTAAATCTCAGCCAAGTATTCCACTAACAAAGCCCCATTTTCACCCATTGATACCCAAAAACGAATTTTGATTTACACATCACTATGATATGAATTGGTTATCATCAATTTAGAAATCACAATAGTTATCCACTTGCCTGGAATTGTTCGTAGAGTCTGATCTGTTGGTGTAGTCCTTTAATTTGGCTCCAAAATCCCCAAATTGGCTCTTGATTTGCTTTTCCCCAAATTCCCTCTCAAACCCTATGTTTAGAGTTTGTGTTTACTGTCGTTTTACACTTCCCCAAATTAGGTTACAACCCTTAATCCCGTTTTTAGCCACATGGGCCTAATTAAAATGTCCCAACTCACCCCGTGTTGGCCGACTATGCCCAAAAATACCCCGAGACCTAATTACTACCCCAGGCACTCTTTTCTGACTATCTCGACCCACCCAAACTCAACCGCGCACTCAGAATTGCCATCTGAAATACTTTTTGACATTTCAAAATTTCGACCTGAAAATGCGACACACGAGATTTCGAACCATTAAACATAAAAGTCGCCAATTATAAATAATTTGGCTCACTCAAATTAATTCTCCAAATCATAAATTTAAGTTTCTCCAATTTAAATATTTTTATAACTCCCAAAATAATTAAATATTTAATCCTCAAAATTACGGGGTGTTGCATGATCATTAAAACATATTATAGAAGAACCTGAAAAAGTAAGTAACTAAATTAATCACTACACATCTAACCTGATGGAATTAACTTATACCTTATGTATGCAACAATGCATGCGACATCTAAAGTCTTCAATGCACAAAAGTCCAACAATTATTTCTTGAAAACATAACATTAATCCTTATCTTCTCCAAACATATCTTTCTCCATTGGAATCGTTATTTGATTTGTCTTCATTATCAATAAATTATGGGTGAAGGAGTTTATCAAAGCACACTCAACATTCTTTTCATTTTTTCCACGTCTCCTTTCACCTAAGACATTCTTTTCATTATCATGGCATTTTTTTCCCAATTTTCGTTTCATTTTGAATTTAATCATGTGAAATGTCAGAAAGCAGATTCATTCATAACACAAACCCAAACTTATATATATACATAAGAACTAATAGTTTACCTCAAGTCCTAACAACTCTAACTCTTTGGGCTAAGAAACTTATGAACCAATAACATCTTTCACAAAATACATTTCACTTGGAATTGGTATCACGAGGATGGCAGTAGAAGAAATAACTTTAGAAATGGAGACCTGGACTATTTTCTCACAACACTATATTATGAATTTTCTCGTTCGGTCCATTCCTATCGAATACGATCACCTCGAAATCGATGTTAGTTTTATTGTCAATTGCCAACCTACATTCTCCACCCTAAATTATGAAAGAATCGCCCTAAAATTCAGCAATGTATTAAAATTCAACAAAGTAAAACTACATAAAATTTTGCAACCTATTGGCCCAACTAAGTAAAACTATAAACTTATCACCACCACAAAAAAGTGATCTCATTACCTTTGAAGAAGACGCTTGTTTCGTACTTTTATCACCAGATACCGAACGAGGTTAATTACCTTTCACATCAGCTATTTAATGAGGTAATAACTTTTCACTATGTGTTATACCATTATCTTTGGGCTTCATGCTAAAGAGACATGAAAATAAATTATAATTACAACTGAAATCACGAAACATTAATGGAATGTGTTTGTATAATTATCTTTGCATCATTGTACGTTCGGAGAAAGTGATTGTGTTGTAATTTTACCACCCAAACTTGATTGCTTTATAGTTTCACTTTGAAGTATGTATGAAGTGACATTCTTAGCTCGGGATGCGATGGTTGGGACTGCGACAATTGGTTCATTTATTAAATTTAACTAAGTTTCCATATTTTTTAATCTTTTTTTTCTTCTCTTAATTCAGATTCTAACTCGCTAATATGTCTCTTGGACCCACTCTTTGGAAGATTAAAGTACCTTATGTGAACAACTCGGAATCCCAACCACCGATCACGGCATGAGTATTCGGGAGTACCCAGTGTCATAGTGAGAACTTCATTACTTTCTTCTATGATTAAAATACCATCTTTAACTTGTCTTTTCAATTCATCTTACATGTAAGTAGATTCAGTATTTTAGAATGTGATCTAAATATTATGAGAATTACAAATCATACACCAAAACACCAAATAAAGGAACTCATGTCATAATTTATGTAAACAAACCATTTTATCCGTCACCTCTATTAATGAATCATCTCCATAGTCACCATGTTTTTTTTCACAACCTTTTAACCCCCCAAAACTCCTGTCATCTTCATATTTTAAACCCATATTTTTTTTTTGGTATCAGTTGCAAAACAAAAAACAATGTTATTAAATAATATTCCAATGTTCAATTTCAGATAAATCTAATTAAAACACTCAAACTAAAACATACCAGATCTTTAGCAAGATCGGCGTAACCCTTATTGCTCATACGATGGTTGTATTTGACCTTGAATGATTTTTCCCTTTATACCTATCTCGCGATCTTATAAATCAAAACAACAAATTAAAAAAGATAAAAAGTTACCACTGGCTATAACAGATCTAGATACACCAAGTATAATCAGATATGCAATTATTTTTTCAATTATACCTTAAATCCGTTGGTTAACCTCCTACAAACAAATTCAATCCACACATCTAGACTAATGAATTTATCATATTTTTGTGGAGGATGTTTGAGAAGCTTGTGTTGGTGTCTCAACGGTCTAATTCGACGTCTCGTGACTTATGTTTTGAATGATCTCAAACTGTAACCCATAGAGGACAACACCATCATCTCGGTGTTTGAATCAACATTAAATTTGATCTAAAAACATGGTTTGTCTTAAAAAAATCATAAAGTAATTCTACTTATAATGCTATAGTAGTTCCAATGTTGATAACATATTTGCATAGTAGTACAATATCAATCCAAAGAGTTTGGATGAGGACTATTATAGCAATCCAAATAGCACAAATAGCAGCAGAATTCAAAACCAATATCACTTTGGTACAACTAAATCAGTCCCAATCACACAACCTATGGTCTGTTATAACATATGATCTATTATAGCAACAAATAACACAAATTTAATGTATAAATGCAGGTGATCGAATGAACGGGTGATCAGGTGATCAAATGAGCAAAATTCATTCGTCAAATTTCATGTGATCAGATGATCATGTCTATTATACAAATATCATATATAACATATTTTTTTCCCAGCACGCATAAGCCTGATGTGATCAGGTATTTTTCCCTAGTTTGTTATACAAATTTCATGCAATTCAGTACAATGTTAGTCCAAAATTTTCATAATATGATCAGGTGATTTTTCCTAGTCGACATAAACCCAACACAATCAATAGTTCAATTTTGTGTAATGTTAAGTTCAAGTTCATCATTCTCTCATACAAGAGGAGCAGTGATAGCTCGATTGTACTTGCCATTTGGTCTGTTATGTCGTCTATTGATATTGCTAAAATTCAAATTCATATACCCATGCTAAAAGTATTGATATGTCAATAAGATGTTATGTTACACATATTTATTAATATACCAAATTAAAATGGGAGATTAATAAATAGGTGAAGATAGACAATATTAGCAATCTTTAATAACACAAACATGAAATGGATACAAATGAGAAAAAATACTAGCTACAGAATCGAGATTTGTGACATAAATCATATTACCTATATTGCATCCCATAAATAATCCTTCAATTTTATTGGCACTTTAGTCAAACTTGAATAATTTATTGGCACAAAGCATTTCACCAACAAAATATAACTTGCTAATTCTTTTTTGCTAGTACTTATTGGTTTCCCAAGAACATTTTATATAACTCATATACATTCTTCACTGCACTTTATTTTAGTCAATTGCTTTAGTTTCGTCGCACCTCTACCTTTACTAGTATAATGTGAAGACTTCTCCACATGATCGGGGTCAACATCTTATATTTCAAGTTGAAGAAATTGAATAAGATTTATGATCGACTCTATCACGATCGACAGATGTTAAACCAATCTCGTCTATATTAATTCCATTTTTGTTGTCAACTCAATCACACTTGAATAAAAGAATAATAGTTGAAAAATAGTCAAGTATCCATATCTCCCATATAAAACCATTGAAAATCATATTGGTGCAAACATGGTTGTTTTCCTTTGCACTAGCTATCTGCAGCGTCTTAGTAACTAGGCTTAGTCTAGCATTTTAGGTCACTTGTGAATTATCACGATCCTTTGTTTGGTAGTGAATACCGTTAATGATATATCCACGAACATTGATGGCATTTCAACGAGGTCCATGAGTAATCCATTTTAAGTCATCCAAGATGTTATTTTTTGGGAGTTGTTCTTCAAGCGCAACCTATTAATATAAGAATTTTTGTTATATACAAAATAAAATTCAAATTATCGTAGTAAAGTAAGGGGATATTTTGTCTTTACTCCCACATTAGTTTTTATTATTAGACTTTACTTAATATTTAAGTCTACTTTAGACTTTGCCACTATTTTCACTAGTTCTTATTAGACTTCGATATTATTTTTCACTAGAATCTTAGAAGTGTTTATACTTTGCAACTAATAAATAACAAAACTGTGGCATTGTTTAAAATAAAACTAAAAAATGGCTATTGTCTAATGAAAATTAAAGTGGTGGTTAAGTCAACAAGTCCCTAAATTAATCACAAACTTTTTATGTAACCAATGGATAAAGGTGCGATTGTGCTCATCTTCAATACACTTTTTATTTTTCCCTTTCCATAGATTGGTTTCTATTGATTACCGTTAAATCTCCCTAACAAGATATTAATGAGTAACGCATCATTAGTTATTAATATATCAAGACACAAGTATGTGATGATGTAACTTCATATTAATGAGAAATTAGAAAAGCCATACTATATGTAAGGTTGAATATCATTCGTGTTATGTAGCACATGAATATGTTCCTGCTCCAAGTACATGAGATAAACTTCAATGAAATTTGAACCTCTTATAGGTTTATCATCGTCCCTACTCGTAGGATTTTCAAATCCATATAATTCTGAAAACAACTCAAAACAAAACTCAATAGCTTCTTCTGTTATGTAACATTGAGCAATACAAACTCATCGGTGATTACGATTTCTCACATAACCTTTAATACTTTTGTTGACGCGTAAAATTGGTGTATGGATTTATATCTTAGGTAAATACACTAATCTTAGATTCATAACATATAAAGACAAAATAATCATAGAAATTCTTATCTGGAGTAAGCATAATAGCGAAAATATGAAAGAAAGGAGATGGAAACTAGGTTTACGTGGTTCGCCCCAATACGGTGCCTACGTCCACGAGTGTAGTTGTGATTTGTATTAATTCGGTGGGCAACAACAATGGATGAATGGAGGGTTAAAAGATCTATAGTTTACGCTAGAAATGGCGAGCATAACAGTAAGAAAAATTCTCTCTATCCCTTTTTTGGGGGATCATGTGCCATATTTATACATATTACATGTGGGTAAAGAGTAATGGAGACAAAAATAATGTTGGGTGATAGGTGTCCTGCCTTTACAGATTAGGCAGGTACACCTTTACATGAATTTATGGGAGGATGGGATGGGTACGCATTTCCCATCAATAATAGGGGAATAATAAACCTTAGATCTATTATGCCTATCCACTACATGATACTGACATTATCCCACTAGAGGATGTCCACCTGTACTTAGTGTTAATTAACACCATCAATGGTTGTAGGACAGGTAGGCTAAATTCACTATTTGTCATGCTGGGGGCAAGTAGAATGCGTTGAGATGACTAGACAAGGTTTAAGCCGACCTCTTTCTTCTCGTGGAAAAGGCTAGCTATCACATCATAATTGGTTATTCGAACACACCATATTTTATGGTACAACAAAAGCCCCCAAGACTTTACTAATGACGGAGGAATGAGGCCGGTCCTACGAAAAGTTATGCCTTGGGAGTATCTACTGAGCTGATGTGAGTAAGTGAAGTTTTATCCTAAGAGAATGTCATTGGCCTTAAAAATCTTCTCGGCGTATGTGTAACAGATTGACTTGTAACATTTTACCCTCCAAGGAGGATTTTGACACGTGTCACTAGCTAGGTTTTTGCTCCCAACGTAATTATAATGTGCCTATGGGGCAGTGCGCGTCCGTTGAAACTAATTGTGCATGTCCACTTTTCCAAACATGACGTCCTATGTCATGATTGATTATGACTTCCCCTTTTTAGTATAAAGGCTCATTTTAAAATCGTCTTTCCCTTTTTCCAATCGATTTGTTTCCCTTGTGTCAGTTTCAGTGAGAAAGAAAGTAGGAAAGAACTTCGTGTTTATGAAATAAACCATTCTTCTTTAAGTTTCTTCCTCCACCATTGATTACGGTTTCTCAAGATTCTAATTCTCTCTCTCTCTCCTGGAGTTTGAAACATTTGCAGTTGTCTTTGAAACTTTCTAGGGTTTTTAGAGGGACCCCTATTTTCTTGAATTTTTTTCTATCTTAATCTCACTGGGGGTGACCTATTGGTTGTCAATTTATTGATTTACTATAGTATTTCCTATTTTTAGTTGGCCATTGAGTTATTGGCCCAAAACTCCCATCTTGGTTAGGGTTTCGCCCAGAATTGACATTTGTTTCTAACACCTAAGTAACCCCCAAACATAGGTTTTGTCTTTCATATTGTTGGGCTATCCACCCCACGTTCAACGACTATTTGAGATTTTAGCTGAGTTAGAACCAACTTATCCCGATATCACCTCTAGGATATTCCCAAGTCGTCTTCAAATTGTATGTCCTAAAATGACCCAGAATGCCCTATATTTACCAACACAATTTCTTCTTCCATTGGGTCTACTTTGCATCCCCCAGTAGAAGGACTTGAGTATTCTGTTACTCTAGATACTACAGTGGTAGATCATCCTTTTGATACAGAGAGGTTCATTAACACTGTATCCGTGTCTGTAGTTGACCTTTATCCTTCTCCTCCTCATGCTCCCCCTGACGACCATGTGGCTTCTACATCTCTTATTATGGTACCCCTCACCGATGAGGGAATATACAGGGCCTCTAATTCTTAAGACCAACCACCACTAATTCTATAAACCATGGTTGTGACATTATGGAGGATGACCTGGATGATTTGAGGGATATGTATGACATCTCGATAAGCATTTCCCTACAACTTCCCCACCCTAAGGAGAGGGTCTATGATTAGTGTAACACCGAAGATATTTATTTCCCTGTATGGAATTTATATGTGGGAGTTTGTCTTACCTTCTCCTCATCATAAGATGAATTCTACAAGTCTAGGGTATAGCTCCCACCAAATTCCTACAGTTCCATCCTTGGATCCATGGTGTATTAGCAGAGCCACACGGGGTTCAACCTAACCATAGACGTCTTCTGTTTGGTTTATGGTGCCAAAGATAGTGCCAAAACCAACATCTACTATTACTTTTTACCTAAAAATGTGACCATAAGATGATACATGTCGTATATACAAGAAATCATAGTTAGAAAAACCAGTTTGTCTTCATAAGCGGCCATTAGAATTTCTTATGTGATGAGGGGACAAGTCTTGTAGTATCCCTCGTGATTAGTTCTCTCCCCATCACATTGGTATATTATTTAGGATTTTTTCCTTTATTTTTCCTTTGCATATGTTTATAGACCTCATTTTCTTTTCCTATTTTTATAATAAATAAGACCTCAAAGCTCCCCCTACTCTGAAGGAGATGGACAAAACTACTTCTATAGTCAATCCTGTGGAGTTTTATACATTATTCTCTATACAAAAGTTAATCGACTTGGGTTATTATATCCCTCAGGTGGTGTACCTTGTAGAGACGAGAAAATTAAATTATCTACCAAATGCGAGGTTCATGAGGACTTTGTCGAAGATGAGGAGATAGAAGAAGGTGCTAGGTTTTAGTTTTGTGGTCATCTTGGCCGAGAACATATACTGGTTTTAGGATTTTAATCATAACATCTTTTGTGTATTTTCTTCTTCAAGTTCACCCGAATCCAAAAACTCAATGGTACCTTTAATCCTTGATCACACAGGTTACCAGAGTCGGACAAGTTTACTGGGATCTATCCTCGCGTTAGTCAGTTATGGTGAGATCTTGTCATCCACAAGACTTCACTGGATTTTACAAACTATGAAGGAATTATTCTTTGTGATCTGTCCTAATAAGAGATCATACATGAAGTTAAAGTTCTAGATCATTACCTTCCTAGAGATGTGGTTATACATGAAGTTTTTAGATTGGCATGCCAGTAGTCTAGGCTTACAATCATGCAGTTTTATCAACCTGGTCGGCTTTACCAGGTACTAGTTTTAGATGAACCTATGTTGTCCTGACCTAGGTTTTAATACTTCTTCTGTCCTCTTGGGTCCTGACCATGCGCAATCATAGGTTACCAGAGTCATCTAAGTTTACTATGATCTATCCTTGCGTTAGTTAGTTATGGTAAGATCTTATCATCCACAAGACTAAACTGGATTTCCAAAACATAGAGGGACTTGCTGTTTGCGATCGATCCCAATATGAGACCATATATGAAGTTAAAATTCTTAATCGTGAGGCAATTTTCCTGATCGTGAATCTTAATGTGCTCATCTTTGAGGTGTCTTCGGCCTAGGCTTCTTTGCACACATCTCACACCGATGACAAAGTCTTTGAAATAATGCAAAAAATCTTGAAGAAACCTTATGTGTAGAAATGAAGTTATTCTAATTAATCATTGAGGCGAATTACAAAGGAGTGAAAAAGAAAGTATAAATTTTACTTTCTCCTCAATTTGGCATATGTTGTCATCGTTACTGGTAGTATCTCCTAGGGTGCTCAGAGTTCCAAGGATTCTTAATTTGTTTACCATATAAAGTCTCAATTATATACGTTCCTGGTAGCATGGCAGCAAATACTCTGTATGGACCACACTAATTGGGTTCCCCTTTGTTCATTTTTTGAATAACCTCTTTCATCACGTAGTCTCTTTCCCTTAATATGCTCAATTTTACTCTTTTATTGTAAAACGAAGAAGTCCTTCACTGATAGGAGGAAACCTATAGAGTAGTGCATTCCCTGACTTCTTCAACTAGGTCTAGCTCAAGTTTTCTCATTAGACCATTCTTTAGTGAGTCAAAGTTGAGAATTGGATGGATGGGCAGGACAATCTCAGTGGGTACCACTGCTTTAGTGCCAAATGCCAGCATGAATGGGGTTTCAACAATTTTCTTTCTTGGTGTTGTTCTCTATCCCCACAATATGCTCTATAGTTCATTTATCAAATTCCCTTTCGCTCTATCTAGTCTCTTCTTTATTTCGCTAAGCAAGGTTGTATTTCTTATCTATGTCTTCCTATTGCACTACATGTGATCAGGTGTTGATTGCAAATTATACATCTTTGAATGTATATAATAGTCTTTAAACTCATTATTATGAAACTGGGGTATCATGATCTGTGATGAAGGCATATGGCATCCCATAGCGGCATATTATGTTCTTCTATATAAAGTTAAAAACTTTTTCATATGGTATCTCAACCAAAGGCTTAGCCTCCACCCATTTAATGATGTAATCCACTACTACGACTAGATATTTGAACCTGTCCCTTGTCTTCGACAGTTGGTCAACCACAACGATCCCCCATATAGAGAAGGGCCAAGGGGATGTGATTGGGGCCAGTGCTGCTCCCAGGATTTTATGGATTA
This sequence comes from Sambucus nigra, assembly GCA_949130495.1. Taxonomy (NCBI): domain Eukaryota; kingdom Viridiplantae; phylum Streptophyta; class Magnoliopsida; order Dipsacales; family Adoxaceae; genus Sambucus; species Sambucus nigra. Next base: position 397,263,202 of record OX422215.1, read on the forward strand.
CGATGAAATTTTGAAACTTATCGCACTTTATTGCATAGTTTTCACAATCTTCTTTCATGGTTGGCCAATAATACTGTTGAGTGGACACTAGTTTCACTAATGATCTGCATACTAATGATCTGCACTTCCTTAATCAATTCATTTACCTTGTCTAGATGAACAAATCTAGGTAGCGATATTATGAATCCTCTTCTGAATGGGATTCCTCATTCCAACACATACCTTGCTGCCTTATATCGAAGTCTTATTACCTTTTGGATCTATTGGGACTATCCCGAACTCCAAATATTCTCTGAGGAGATCCATCCATGAGAGCCCCAACTCAGCTCCATTATTAATACACTTCCGTCATTTATGTTGAGATGCATTAAGACTTCTATGGGCACTATACTGCTTAGCTCAATTCCAGTGGCTAATGTTAGGCGGGTAAGTACATCTTCTCAGGCATTCTCAATTATTGGTATTCTGACCATCTGAGTAGTCGATAATTTCTACAATAATTCCTTTTCTTTTACCAAGTATTTCATTATTAATTCTTCCCCCGCCTCGTAAATTCTAAGTACTTAATTAACTATAAGTTGGGAGTCACTGTGAGTTGATAACTGTTGAGCGCCAAGCGATCCCAACCCAACTGTGAGGGCTTTATACTCTGCCTCATTATTTTAGGCCTCAATGTAAAATCTGAGGGAGTACTCCACGTCTCCTTCGTCTGGTGTTCAAACTATTTGATTCATTCCATTGTCGTTGGTACATGATGAGCTATTTACGAATTATTGCCAAACTTGTAGTTATTTTTTAAAGCTTCCTTCCACTAAATGCCCATTTTTCAATAATTTTCTCATTTTCTAGATACCACGTGCTCTTTCTTCTTGTCTGACTGAGGAATTTGGTATTTTAAAAACCTGATCGGTTGCATCAGTGAAAGAGCTACCTACCATGGAAGTCCTCTCGACAGATTAAATCTCTAAACTCTTTGCTGAAGAAGTTGGCTTCGTTGGCTAGTTAGTTAAGATCTTTATCTTCTATAGAAGTCTTCTCTGCCAATATTAATATTGAGATCTCTTCCATAAAAGTCTACTCGATTTTCTTCTAGGCTTGGCTCTCTTTCGTAGAAGTCCATTATGGCGGTCCTTCTTCCTAAGTAAACAATGTTATAAACCAGTTATTACTTGGCCTTTGATTATTGTTCAGGGTTCGTATCGAATGTCATACTCTCCTAACTTTACTGCCCAGGCCATCAACCTACCTAATTTATGAAGTTTATGAATTACTTGGCATAAGGGAAAGTTTGTATAAACAATAATGGTATGTATTTTAAACTACAATTTCATTATTCTAGAGGCCTCAACCAAAGCCATGTCTAAGATATCAAGCCTATGGTACCAAATTTCTGATCCACGGTACACCTTGCTAGTGTAGTAAACCAGTTTTTTCACTCTAGCCTCTTGTGAAACCAGTGCAGAGCTGATGTCTGCCTCTAAAACTGCCATGTTTAAATAGATTTTTTCACCTTGGATTGGACTAGACAATAGTGGTGCAGATCCCATGTATTTCTTTAATTCAAGGAAGGATTTCTCTCTTTTATCATTCCATTCAAAGGTATTCCTTATCACATTGAAGAATGTGAGACATCTATTTGTGGCCCTAGACACAAATCTATTTAACGCTTCCACTCATCCAACCAATCTTTGGATATTTTTTTTCATGGGGGACTTTATGTTTATTAGTGCTTGGATCTTATCGAGATTTACCTCTATACCTCTTTCGTTGACTATGTAACCAAGGAATTTTCCCTCTTTGACCCCCAAAACACACTTGATCAGGTTAAGTTTCATTTAGTATTTTTCCAGTAGGTCGAAATCTCATCCCAAATCACTGATGTGGTCGACATCGTATCCACATATTCGGATGGAATATGCCACCCCTGATTTTTAGGGCATGTCTTTTCCTACGAATCCATTATACCTAGACTTGCTAGCTTCTCAGTATGAGCCTCAATCTAATATTTTGGGATTTCCTACTACCCTCTCGTGGTATATTTGCCTTTTATCTCTATGCGGGCTAGGGGAGGCATTTCCTACATTCGATCAAGATTTTTACCCCTACTAGGGAAGCTAAGTCATGTTCCAACCTCATTCGTCCGGTTATGATGTTTTGCGTCACCTAACTAACACTTCTCTGCATAACCTCTTGGTCTTTAGCCAGGTGTCATAGTATTCCCAACAGGTCGTTAGTGTCTATCGGCATAGAAGGCAAACTTTCTTTAGCAGCCTTACTACTCTCTGTATTTTCACCCATTTTCACGGTATATGGGGAAAAAGGAGTATTAAAGCATAGAAAACAGAGTAATAACAAGAGTTGTGGTGAAATATAGGTGATATGTTGATTAAATATGTATGGTTATGGATCTAAAGTTTAAATTAAGGTTGAAGGGATGTTTATAACCAATTGAATGGAAATTGACAAAATAGTAGTAATTCAGGATGGATAATCCCCAAGTAGTAAAAGAAAATATCGCTAAAAGTAACAATAGGCTTGTCAATACTTTCCCACAAACCGTGCCAATATGTTAATGCCAAAAACTAGTGTATGGATTTATATATTGGCTAAATACATTAATTTTAGATTCGAAATAGATAAAGAGAGACTAATCATAGAAATGCTTACCTAGAGTAAGTATAATAGAGAAAAGATGATAGAAATGAGATGGAAACTAGGTTTACGTGGTTTGGCCCGATGAATTGCCTCCATAAGTGCAGTAGTGATTTGTATTAGGTTCAGTGGTCAATAGCAATGGATGAATGGATGGTTACAATCTCTCTAGTTTACTCTATAAATGGGCAGCATAATAGTAGGAAAAAATATCGCTATCTGCTTTTGGGGGGATTTTGTGCATATTTATACATATTACATGTGGGTCCAGAGAGTGATTAGTCGAAATAAAAAGAATATTGGGTGACAAGTTTCCTGCCTTTACAAATTAGGCAAGTACACATTTAAATGTCTTTATGGGAGGATGGTATGGGTACACGTTGCCCATCAATAATGGGAGAATAATAAACATTATGTCCCTCATGCATGTTTGTTGAGTGTTGCTAACATCATCTGACTAGTTGATGTCCACCTATACATAGTGTTAACTAAAACTGTTAATGGCTATAAGCCAAGTAGGCAAAAGTCATTGTCTATCATGCCGGGGATGAGCAGAATGTGTTGGGACGACCAGACTAGGTTTGAGCTGACATCTTTTAGCTTATGAAAAAGGACAACTATCCCATTGTAATTGGTTATTTAAACACACCATATTTTACGGTATAAAAACTTTCATATACCTAACACATTAAAAAAAACAAAGTCGATACACTTATTTACTTATATTAATACATGATATTAAAGTATAATGATCTAACCTTTCAATTGGGTACATCCATCGATATAAAATAGGATCGCAAAGTTCAACCCCCCTCACAAGATGCACCGTTAAATTCTCCATAATGTTAAAAAAGGTATTTTTTGCAAACATAATGTTATCACAGTTTCATTACGATTTTTTTAGTTTTTGCACTAGACTACTTTGGCACAAAGGTCATTGAAGAAAAAGCATACCCTCATGATCACATATCTCATATGTTTTGCTAACACCGATCTAATTGCAATTGGAAGAAGTTGTTACATTTGAATATGGAAATCATCATCAAGACAAACAATTTCAAATCTTCCATAGAGACATGTCTTCTAAAATTAGAAGAGTATCTATCCAGGACCTTAGAGTCATGCAAAGTTCGACAAAACATTTTTCTTTCCTCTTTTTATAATGTGTAATATGATGGAGGTAGGTATGTCCCTTTTCCATTCCCCTTTGATGCTAACTGATATCTTAAGACCATTTATTTAAGGTCGAGCCGACACTTCACCATGTCTTTCACGTTTCTCGAAATATTACTAATGGTTCCAATGATACTATTTCATACATTCTTATTAATGTGCGTGAAATATAAGTTAAGTCGAATAGGAAAATCCTTCTAATAAGGAAGTTGAAAAAATATCGATTCCTTCTTTCAAAAAATTTCAACACCGTCGCTACTACGATCGCCTTTTTCATAAAAATTAGCTACCTCCTAGATCTCTTACAGTTTGATGATTTCTTCAAATCAACCGCCCTCGTCATTTGTACCTTATTTCCCTATGAAACCTTAAGTCTCCTAATTTTTATCAATATTTGTTCATGATTTAAAGGTTCAGGGGAGGATCGGAGCTCTTGCTCACTGTTAAAATCCCTTTCCTGGCATCGAAATGGATGGTTTTATGGAAGTTATCTCCTATGTCCCAAATAGACTCACTTGTCAAGTGTCATAATCTGGTGGAATACATTTTTTCACTACATATTAGACAAGAATTATAGCCTTAAACAACACTTCCAGATATATGTCCATACGATGGAAAATCATTAATTATTCACAACATTTTTGCCCATAATGTAAAAGATTATTGTTAAAAGGAATTATAGGCTTTTACTCCTTCATGGCACAAGGTATTTAGATCTTCTATTAATGGAGCCAAATAAACATCGATATTATTCCCCCAATTGTTTTGGTCCCAATATTAACATAGTTAACACCGTAAAATTTCTCTGCATACACAACTCCGTTTCAAGGTTACATATGTTCAACATGATCGCCCAATAACTTTGCCTACTACTAATGGAACTGTGAGGATTGATTTCATCAGATGATAGTGATAATCAAAGGTTTTTTTGTCCTGCTGCAAAATTAGGACACTTTACATCAAAAAATTTCCAAATTGGTGAGTTTTCTGGGTGACAAAACAAACTATCAACAATTCTATCATTTGCATGCCATGTCAGAGACATAGCGGTCCTTGCATATTGAAACCACCTTTTCAATCTCTAAATGGGTGGAAAGTACCCTTACACTTTCGCAGTAACACCTTGTTTCCTCCATCCCTTTTTTGTTTTATCAAATTCTTCTTTTGCTTAAACCTGGATGTTCCACAAGTGAGACATTCAGTGGCTTCTTTATGGCCTTTTCTATAGAATATACAGTCATCAGGGAATCTGAAAGTCCATTCCAAATATATATAAGAAACATTTTATCTTATTATTGGATGAAAGCAATACATTTTCATTCGGAAGGATATCGGCAATGATTGCCAGCATATTTGAAAAACATTTATCGGACGTCCCACTCTTGGATTTAAGATTGAATATCTTGATGATAGTTGATAATTTTCTACACTTCGTACATCTTTCATACAATGTCTTCTCCGCAACTACAAGTGGAGAATAATACAAATAACATAAACCTGGTTTCCATCTTTTTTATCTCATTTTTTCTCTATTATAGTGACTCAAGGTAAGAATTTCTATGATTATTCTATCTTTATCTGTTAAGAATCTAAAATTAATGTCAATCAACTCTTAAACCTCCTCCATGGTATCCATATTGTTATCGTAAAAAATAGGATCACCCATACTAACTTCCTATAGTGTTTCATGATGATCATCCTCTCCATGCCATTTCCATACAATATGATTCAGAGTGATACCCGAGCTATACAAATGTTGTCTTATTTCTTTAACACCGATTTTTAATCTATTCTCACATTAGTTATAGGGGCATCGTATGAAGTTCTCATCCAATGAGGAGCTTTGAGGAACCCTAAGAAAATTATCAACCTTTTCTATGTATTCTTTTGATATTTTGTCCTTGTTCATCCAAGATCCTTTCTGACCTAAGTATGTAAACCACCACGAGTGAGATATAAGCAATACGAAATATGTAATTGTTAAACGTAATGAAATATTATACAACCTAACACATTCATACCATTAGAAAAAAATCGTAGAAAACATCATTTGGTCACTAATATATTTTACATCACATATTTCAGTTGATATTTCGTTTGATTATGAGAAACATTATGGGTGGATCCTAGGAAGTTACACGTTAACATCTAACTAATTAAACAATAGGGTTGGAGTAATGATAAATATCCGTCTAAAAATATTACAACAACTTCCAAAGACACCAACACCGAATAGTAATAAGACCCAATCAACCATAACCAACGAACTCAAGAACACTCACATAACACCCAAACACTATACAATCAATAAATACCTAACATAAAAACCAAACAAGCACAAGCCATAATTTATACCAAATGAAGATTTAAAAAGCGCAATAAAACATGATATGGATCCAGTGAATACCCAAATATGTTATTTTATATCAAAACCCAACATTCCGATACATAAATGAATTCCTTTTTGATTTTATCATTTTAAAATGATATAAAATTATTTACAAATAAAAGTTATATGCAAAGAATAGTTATAAATAACAAAGGCTAGAATAAAATGAAGTTCATAACAAGATTACCCTGTTAATATAATATATTAATATACATACTAAAAGTAAATAAAAAACATGACTGTTTTAGAGTATCTCTAAATCCAAGTATTAATAAACAGAAAGGAAGAAATGTCAAAATACTAATAAAAGAAAGAGGCATGCAAATAACGGCACTATTATTTGTAGTAGTAGTTCTGCCTCGATTGTGATTTTCATATCATCAATTATTATTCTAAAAAATATACTGAATAAATCAAATTACGGCAATAAATATTCAGTCACGAATCAACAAGTACACACAAACCCAATAAAAATATGGAATTAACTAAGTGAAAGCTGAAGGAATATGTTTTCTTTCTCTCTGGAACTTCAAAAAATTAATGTACACAACTAATAATATTTTCTTTCATTTCCCTTTATCTTTTTATCAAACATATATAGCGAGAAAATAAATTCCATAATTCAAATTATAAAAACATATGACATACATTGTATCCAAAAATCTTTTTCCATCCATCAATAAACTCTCTAATCAAAAGAAGGATGGTTTCATCCGTCCAAATGATCCATAATAGAATGTTTATAGAAAGAGATAGAAATAAATAAATCTGACGAAATGTTTTACTTAAACAAAACCAAATAAAATTGAAACTTTGATTAAGTCATGTTATAAATTATATTTTAAAAAACCATATAAATGAAGATCAATAAAAAAACAAAAGACAAAACAATATATGGTTGGTTAAAAATATAGAAAGATAGATATAATACCACTGATACATCATGAATACCATCACATTCAAAATAACATAAATGCCAAATCTCAAGCAAAATCGTCATTTCAACATATTCTTCTCCACAACCATTCCCTTAATAAAAATAAACTAGTTTTGAAACATAAAAAAATGTATAATAGAGACCTAATATAATATAAGAAAATAAAGATCAAAGACCCAAATATGTTTAGCACATACATACATAAATATATGTTCAACATATGCATACATATATGTTCCGAACATACATACACATATGTTCAATGCGATTATGTACATGTACGCCTCTATGTGTGCATGTATAGAAATAGAGAAATATATGAAAATATTATAAAAAGTGATAGAGGTAGATAACTTATCGTGTGTGGCAATAGAAAGGTAGATATATCACAGTCAACTCAATTATGCAAGGAGATGAAGGTCGCGGTAGGAGGTCTGGTATAGAATAAATTCCACAAGGGAGATTAAGTTCATGAGAGAGAGAGAGAGAGAGAGAGAGGAAAATAAAAAGTTTGCTAAATTGCCTAGAATTTGGGGATATATTTATCACCATTTTATAGAAACTAGCATAAATTGTGTTCTTTTCATCGCACATTTATTACAAATGTTGAAAAAAAAACACTCATACTCAAAATGTGATAAATGATACCGTGTAGATGTTATTTATCTCATTTATACCTTTTATGACATAACATTAAATTAAAAAATGAAATAAATGACTATTTTTCTTGTAGAGTTTGAGATCTAGGTTGTGGGTACCATTGGTTTATTCTCTCGTTATGTTCATAGAGAAAAGTTCATGCGGTGGATTACGTGGCTAACGTGATTACATACAGTGGACTTGTATTATGTGATGGTAGTTTCGTTGTTCGGTGGATACTGGGGCATGTGTGGACTCACATGTTATGGCAATTGCATGGGTGGAGTCCTAAATATCCTTGTGGAGGAGAGGTTGAAGATTTGAATATGTGACAAGACTTTAGAGGGTGTTGAGTCATTGTATAAGTCATATGCCAACTTTTATAATTACTTATCGTAGTGAATTTTCATGGCTGGGCCATCCAAGTTTTTTTCGTTGTGGGTTTTCCTCATACAATGGGCGTTGTTGTTGATATACTTATTTTATCCTTCACTCACCTAGATGCATGTTTAGGTTATGATAAAATTGGTTAGTCTTATTAATTAAAACTTCTTGAAAATTGGTGCAACGGTTTACTCTTAGTTAAATTGTTTAAGTTCAATACTTAATTTGAAAAAATGAAAATTGGCTTTTGTTTAGACCATTCTATATGTTCGCACTTTCTCAAATTAGTATCAGAGAAGGAACATTAAGTTATCATGTAGATTCATGTTTGATACCTCACTTACCACTATATTCTAGTTTGTTATATATTTTATTAGGTAATTGAGAAAATCGAAATTCTAGTTATGATACCCATTTTAGATTCGAACTACAGATAGGGGTTTCTCAAATGTGGTATTATTCCTTTAATTTCAACTCTAAGCTTAGTTTTATGATTTAAACTAATTTGATAAATCGATCCTAGCGGGTGATTTGTTAAATGACGTTTAAATCTACTTTTCTAGAGTTGTAGGAGTGTTAAATTTTTTTTTAAATGTTATTATTAAAATTACATTTGTAACGAGAGTTGATTTGTGATTTTGATACTAACTTGGGATGATTAATTTTAATGAATTAATTAATTTTGATTAACTAGAATATATGGTGTCATCCTATCCCTTGTTAGTCCTCAGGTTTATTTCCTCACTCATCTCATATTTTAAATTTTTATTTAGTTTTATTTATTTAATTTCTTCTCTTACTTTCTAGTTAGTAATTTGATCTTTCATTTAGTGTAGTCTTATTTCACCTCATCTCCAAATTATTTTAATATTGAAAAAAGCATAAAAATAGAAAAAGAAAAAAGTCCAAAATGAAAATAAATAGAAATATGAATTAATTACACGTGTTTTTCTCTCGTTTCACTCCTTTGATTTGGATTGATACCTCATTTACAACTATATTCTAGTTTGTTATATATTTTTGTATGTAATTGAGATTTTTTATTAGAGGAGCTTTAAACAATGGCATACTAAAATTGACTCTATCAATGGGCGTTGTTGTTGATATACTTATTTTATCCTGCACTCACCTAGAAGCATGTTTAGGTTATGATAAAATTGGTTAATTTGAATAATTATAACTTGTTTAAAATTTGTGCAACATTTTACTCTTAGTTAAATTGTTTAAGTTTAATATTTAATTTGAAAAAATTAAAATTGTCTTTTGTTTAGACCATTCTATATGTTCGCACTTTCTAAAATTAGTATCAGAGCAAGAACACTAAGTTATCATGTAGATTCATGTTTAGTGTTATTTATGGTGGTTTGTTTCTCTCTCTCTCTCTCTCTCTCTCTCGCGCGCGCGCGCGCGCACTTGCTAACTCGTGCTTGTTTGTTTCTCTCAATGGGTCATCATGTTGATAAGTTGTTGGATCCATTTAACGATGATGATGACTATGATATTCAATATGAGTTTAATGAGATCCATTACAATGTTGAAAAATTAACTCATTTGAATTTGCAGCTTGCAAAAAGAGTTAAATTTCATGAAAAGGAAAATTTATATTTTAACCCTGAAATTGAATTTTTGCGAACAGTTCAAACTCAAAGAGATATCCTTCGTGAGAAGCTGATCGACATGAATTGTGATTTTAAAATTTTAGAAGTGTCAAAGAAAGAGAATGATGAAATATTAAGAGTTTTAAATAATGAGTTAGAGGACTCTAAGAGGTTTAGATTAGGGTGAAGGGTTGTGCGATTGAAGATAATAATAAATCGATAAAAGTTGTGAGAGCAAGTGAGAAGACTCTTAGGGATAAGTTCAGTTGCATCGAGGGGGGAGAAAGATAATCTTCTAGAAATTTTTGAAAATTTAAAAAAGGGGTTCCTAAACTTTGTGGAGTCTAATTCCTTGCTTGAGTCTAAGCTTTTGAAGTTAAACTATGATCTAAGAGACTCAAGTAGTGTTGGTATTGGCTTCGATAATTCTAATGCCTTAGTTGCTAAATCCTGGACCATCGTTTGTCTTAGAAGGTCAACCATAACCTAGGGTTTTAGAAAAGGTCAACCCAAAGGTCCTATTCCTCATTTCATCTACACATGCTTACGCTACAGTAGGAAACGTCACCTTAGGCAATTTTGCTATTATCTTAAAAAATACCTTAGGAAGTTGAAGTCTAATGCATCTCTTATTTCCAAAACCTTACGCGTTATGTATTCATCTATTTGGGTTTGGAAATCCATTTTGGATTTGCTAAATATTAGGCTAGTTGATTCTCGAATTCTTGCACACGATTTTTCACATGATATAAATTATGGGATTATTTGCATGTTTTTCATACACCCGCTTTTGTACTTCATGATATATGCTTGCCAGTTGTATGATGTTTAACGTTTTATATTTCGATAATTCATTTTTGGTTCTTATTGAGAAAAAAACAAAAAAGATTTTGTTTGTCTTTTGAGTTTTTTTTTTCCAATTTGAGTCATAAAACGTTTAAAAAATCAAAAAGATATTTGTTTATGAGTAGTTTGGTTTTACACATTTTGTGTGTCTTATCAATGTGTTTTAATCCACTTCCTTTCACGTTTCCATGTGCCTATAACATTTTATTATATTTTTCAATGCTTTGATTGTTTTAATCATTATTGCATGGAGTAGTTTGAAAATGACTTGCTTAATGAATTCACTTTGAATATGCCTCCTCACACATACACAAGCTCTTTTGCATTTTAACTTCATATGTTACATGACCTAAGTGAGATGTTGTCCTATTAATCTTATCATATACTTATATATTTGATTGGGCAATTTATGCATGTAAGAACCATTGACCTTGACTTTGTGCTTTTATGGAAAATATGAGTGTTCACGAAAAAGGTTTACAATGGGAGAAATATTCCTTGCGTAAAAGTCTACTGTTGGAAAGGGCCTAAAAATTTGAGACGCAAAAGAAAAGAAAATATGACCAATGCTAAAATTTATTTGATTGATTCTTCTATTAAACAGTATCTTCAAAATATGAGAGTATAAAAAATGATATATCTATAACTTTGAGGCTGTTATAAGTTGAATGTCAACGGGTTTGCTTAATGAGTCCTAGTTATTTCATGTTTGACGCTATTGATTTGAGAATCATCAACATTTTCTGAGCTACTATGCATTGTTATTGTTTGTCCATTTATGAGTTCACTTTATCTATCACTATGATGTTTAATATTTGTTTGATAAAGTAATGCAGACATATAGAACTCCTTGGATATCTTTGAGTGATTGGGTCACAATTCATTTATTTCTAGGTCATGCCCCTTCACTTCATTCCACATATTTAGACACATCGATACTATGCTAGTGTGTAACTCTTATGTGCTTTGTGTCATTTTGTGGTCAGTTATTTTATTATATATACATATGTAGTTATTTTTCTCTCATTACTGCAAACATCGAATCCTAGTTTCTAAAAATTTTGATATTTTTTATTCATATAAATACACATGTGAGACTTTTATCCAAACATTCCAAAATAGATTCTTTCACGTTTGAAATAAAAAAACAATAACTTCCACGCTCCTTCCGGTTCCAAAATCCAATTGAACCTCCTGTCTATTTAACCCCCTCACATTACCCACTGCCAAACACCAACATAAACTCAAAAAATCAAACTTAGGTGTTGTTTGTTTTTACATCTTAAGTCTTAATCTGAATCATTCAGACTTAAGAGGTACCAAAAAGTGCTTATTTTTTTAAAATGATTAAGAAGCTAACGACTATATTTGGCTCTTAATGATTAAGAGGTAGAGTTATATCTGAAGTTTGAATCTGAAGTCTGAATCAGTCTAAATACATTCATTCAGAGGTACATTCAGACATAAAAACAAACATATTTTTCAGATTCAGATTTCAGACTTGAGATTCATTGTTCAGATTTCAGATTCAAACTTCAGATTCAGATAAAAAAATAAATGCACCTTTAATTCCCTACCTCTCAAACCTTCGATAACACACCACTATCTGAACACACTCCCACAATTGTCAATTAGCACTTTATTTATCTTTTGGATTTTCTTCGAAAATACTCCAACCATCATTGTTGAACTTTTTTTATTTCTCTTATCGAAGTGCCCTCTCATCATTTTCTCTATAGAACAACAGTGATGGTGAAATACCTAATTTTTAGTTTTTTTTCTTGATATTTAACTCATGTGATTAGATTCATTCTTCTCTTTTTATTATTTGCCCGTTTTTATGAGCAGATCTGTAGAAATCGAATCCAGTAGGGAATGAACATGGGATTGTCTTCTTTTTCATGGTATTTCTTTCTCATACACTATTTTTGGATCTTATCATTGTGTATAGGTTGTGCAACCTATGTGATTTTGTCAAAGTGTGAGTATGGTAATATAATATCTTAATTTTTTCATAGGATTCATTATTATGTTTTCCTCTTTGTTTTTTATGATCAGAAATGTGTAAATGTTTCATTTTAATTATTAGTGTAGGGTTGTACTGTGAATTGATCTTTGTATTTTTATGTTGATTTTCTTCTTTGTTACCACACAGTTAAATTTGTGATGTTGATTTTTTTCACACTATAAAGAGAAGACTTTGAATACAAAATTCGCTTAGTTATATTTAATGAGTGATCTTAACTAGAAAGTTTTACTCTTTTTTCGTTTATTTTGAGGAGGTGGGGAGGGGGGAGATAGATATCCACACTTATTACTAATTTTTTGGGTTTTTATTCATTTACATACACTAAGAACTCAAGGCCTGAACTAAAGACATGGAACAACCATCCAGACTATTGCCAACTATTGTGGTAAGGTTTTATCTCCGGGTAAAACTATTCCCACTCCAACCAACTCCTAAGGCACTTCAAAATCTTGTAAAATGACAAAACAACCCTTTAATACTTTCACACTCCTATTAACATGCTAAAAGTAAAACATAATTAATAAATCATTATGAAAAACAGTTTTTTTTAGGAAAAAAAATGTTTATTTTTACTTTTTAAACAGTTTTGAACTATTTTAAAAGTTATGATTTTTATTATATTTAATGTAGGCTCTCGTTTTATCATTTTCGTTAAAAAATATGTTTGTTATGTGCTCTTTTTTTTACATATGTTTTTTTTTTAAATTTGATTTCTTAGTGACGTGATTATTTTTTTTAAATTTTTTTTGATGTCTTAGAGACGCCATGGTTAATGCCACTGGTGCGGAGCCACATCATTTAATGGATATGGGTCAGCGCCAACGGCACTAACCGATTGCATCTCTAAAACATCAAATAAAAAACATATATGTAAAAAAAAGAGCACATAGTAAACATATTTTTTAACTACAAAAATAAAAATGAGCGGCTACATTAAAAAAACTAAATTTTATTTTTAAAAAATTTCGTGTTTTTTATTAATAAAGGGACAAAAATACTCTCTTTTTTGTCAAATTTTATAATAACTGTTTGATTGTTTTTAACAAAGAAAATGAAAGAAGAATTTAAAGAAATCCGAGAATAAATATTTTTATCATTTTTTCTTTACTTTGATAGAATTACGGTAAATAAAGAAAAGAAATGTTTTGGGAATGTTTATCGTTTTCTATTAAAAACACAATGTTCTATTTAAGTAAAGGAAAAATGATAAAAAAATATTTATTCTCAGATTTTTTAAATTCTTCCTTCATTTTCTTTATTAAAAAACAATCGAAATGGTGTTATAAAATTTGACAAAAAAGACACTTTTTTGTCCCTCTATTAATTAAAAAAACTCTATTTTTTTTAAAAGAGAACTTAGTTTTTTTAATGTAGTCTCTCGTTTTTATTTTTATCGTTAAAAAATATTTTTACTATGTGCTCTTTTTTTTACATATGTTTTTTTTTTAATTTGATGTTTTAGAGATGCGATTGGTTAATGCCGCTGGTGCAGACCCATATCCATTAAATGATGTGGGTCCGCACCAGTGGCATTAACCATCGCGTCTCTAAGACATAAAAAAATCAAAAAAAAAAGAATCGCATCTGTTGATACCAAAATTAGTATGCTGATGTCGACGAATAATAAGAAGACACATGTCATTCTACGTGGCACAATAGCAACGAGGAAGATCATTCCCCCGACCAACATACTCACTCCGAGCAACAGGTGTACTCCGAGGAACACCAGTCTTCCGTGGAACACCAGTCCTCCGAGGAACTCTTGTCCTCTGAGGAACTCTTGGACGATGAGCAACTAAGGAGGTTCGAGCTGCATCTCGACCACAGCATTGATTGCCAGATAATCAACAGTTCAACTATTCATTGAATGCTTATCATCTTGACGCACACGCTTGAAGAGCATTAAATGAGTTACCCTTTCATATGTATATCATTTAATGTATCACCCTTTCATGTACAGCCTAAGGTCTATAAATACCTTGTATCACCCTCATTCAAAGGGACCGAAATTTCTTGATAGTACTTGTAATCTAGAATTCCCAAACACTCAGCAATAACATAACAGTGGACGTAGGCCATTCATATAAGGCTGAACCACTTTAAAATTCTTTGTCTCATTTATTTATCTGTGATTGAATAATTAGAGTAATCTAGTTTTTTACATCAACAGATTGGCGCCATCTGTGGGAACGATTGTTATTATCGTTTTTCACCAAAAATCATTCATCATCAATGGCAGATAATCCGGAATCCAGCAATCGAAACGCTGGAAATGCTGGAAATCCTCCAAATCCCTCTGCACCTCCAGATATGGCTGGGATTATGACGAATCTGGCTCAAGGACAAACCGCCATGCAAGAAACAATGAGGCAACTCATACAGACCCTTCATGGCGGTGCACCTGCACGTTCGGGACAGCGAAGTGGTCAGAGGCAAACCTATTTACTGTCATCACGATCCAGGCGTACTGAGTCATATCGTAATGAGGAGTCTGATGATTTCTCTTATCAACCTGGGCGAACTTCGTCAATAAGGGCTACAGATACTGATCAACGTATCACTCTCTCTCCAGAAAGACCCAGTGCCTTGGAAAGACTGAGTAGGGTGTCTCCTTTCAGTCGATTAGGCCCTAGGAGGAATAGGAGTCCACCTAAGACCATGTCGAAGAGTTTTCAACAACCATCAGATCTCAGAGAAGGATCAGCACAATCACGACCAGTTGCTCGTCAAGATAGATCTCAGGAGGCCACTTCAGAGCAATCAATTGCTCGAACTAATAAGCCCGAGGAGGGAAATGATGCGTGGAAGGGTTCCATTCAGCGGTTGGAGGATAGATTGGGAGAAATGGCTAAGGCGAAGAATCCCCTACAACGAACTTTTGTTCAAGGGACACCTTTTGTCCAGG
The DNA here is from genome assembly GCA_949130495.1 of Sambucus nigra. NCBI lineage: Eukaryota > Viridiplantae > Streptophyta > Magnoliopsida > Dipsacales > Adoxaceae > Sambucus > Sambucus nigra. The sequence continues at coordinate 397,278,754 of OX422215.1, forward strand.
CCATTGTGGGTTTTCCTACCCCGTCAAAATTTAAAGCACCTGTGGTGACCCCCAAATATGATGGAAAGACAGATCCTGTTCTACACATAGAGCAATATCAATCTGCTACCGACATCTATGCCGTCCCCGACGAGATAAGATGCAAAGCATTCTCAGGAACTCTTACTGGATCTGCCCAGATATGGTACAACAATCTTCCTCGGGGTAAGATTTCAACTTTCTTTCAGTTGGCCGAGTTGTTCATCGGCAATTTCTATTTTGGAGCAAAGCCAGTAAAAAGAGTAGCACACTTATTAAGTGTTAGACAAAAATCTGGTGAGAGTACTAGAGATTACATAACTCGTTTCAATAATGAGAAGCTGGAAGTCATAGATTATGAAGAAAAGACAGCAATCACCGCCTTGATGAGTGGGTTGTTGCCTAATAAGTTGTATTACACTTTGGCCAAAGATCCACCTACAACTATGTCAGAGTTGATGGCGAAAGCGGCCAAACTCATGAATGCCGAAGAGGCTATGGCTGCGAAGAAGAATATGGATAAAGAAACCATGGTGGAAGACGACAAATCCAAGAAGAAAGAGCATAAGGGGAATGGCGGTGACAAGCATTCCAAGAATAATAAATCGTCATGGGAAGTCCTGAAGAAATTCGATAATTATACTCCTTTGAAAATGGGTATTAATAATGTCTTGGAAGAAATCAAGAATAACGAGGAAGTAAAGTGGCCAAAGAAACTGAGGTCAGACCCTGACTTGAGGAACATGGATAAATATTGTGAGTTCCATAAGGATCACGGCCATATAACCAAAAATTGCATAGCTCTTCAGAACGAGATTGAAATACTCATCCGAAGAGGGAAGCTAGCGAAGTATGTTGATCGGGGAGGCGAAAGAAGAAATAATGACCGAACTAGAGAAAGGTCTAGATCTCCTCGTCGAGCAGAGGAGAAAAAGAAAAGGGATAATGAAGATGATACAGAGGATGACCCCGATCTTCCCAAGAAACGAAGGTAGCCAGAACGAGAGGTATTTTCAATACGCTTTGGGTCATTTGATTGTAATGTCATTACAGGAGGAGATGCAGGAGGAGGAGACCTTACTGCAGAAAGAAGGGCTTACCTTGGAGAGGCTCAAGCTTGCTCATATATTCAGCGAATAAATTTGCCTGAAGAGGATCGCCCGAGGAAGGTAAACAAAGAGAAGCTGGTCATTGGTTTTTCAAAAAACGACCTTGCAGGTGTTCTTTACCCTCACGACGACCCTTTGGTGATCAAAATGAGGATGAAAGAAGTAGTGATTTCAAGAGTGCTGGTAGATAATGGTAGTTCGGCAGACATCATGTACTATTCATGCTTTGACAGTTTAAATTTGAAATTATCTCAATTGGAACCTTATCACAGACCTCTATTGGGTTTTGCTGGCGAGAAAGTCTTTCCACTCGGGACGATCAAGTTGGATATATTCATTGGAACTTGGCCTGCTTGTCGAACAGAAAAAATACGCTTCTTTGTGATGGATAAGAATGTGCAGTCAGCTTACAACATCATCATGGGAAGAGTTGGTTTGAAGAAGTTCGAAGTAGTCCCATCTACAGTACATCAGTGCTTAAAATTCCCAACAAATTTTGGAGTAGGAGTTGTGAAAGGTGATCAGAAAGTAGCTCGGGAATGCTATTATTCGTCTACCGAGCAAGAGGAGCTTGAAGAATCAAGGAAAAAGACTACTACCTACCTGGTGGATGAAGGTACAGAAATCGAAACACTCGATCCTAGAGATGAATCCCAACTTGTAAAAGGACAGGTGGTGGAATCTACAGAAAATGTTATTCTGGACGATGAGCATCCTGAACGAGTAACCCAGATAGGTTCGTCGTTAGATGCTTCAATAAAACAGGATTTGATAACTTTCTTGAGAAACAGGAAGAAAACTTTTGCGTGGAGTCATGAAGACATGCCAGGAATAGATCCAAACTTCTTATGTCACGAGCTCAATGTGAATAAGGAGATCAATCCTGTAAAGCAAAGAAGAAGAGTATTTAGTCCCGAAAAGAATCAAGCTATACAAGAGGAGGTCGAGAAGCTCCAGAAAGCCAAATTCATTGAAGATGTGAAGTATCCAGACTGGTTGGCAAATGTGGTGATGGTGAAGAAGAAAAACAATAAATGGAGAATGTGTGTTGATTTCACTGATCTCAACAAGGCATGCCCAAAGGATCATTTTCCATTGCCCAGAATTGATCAACTAGTGGATGCTACCTCAGGACACGAGCTACTCAGCTTCATGGATGCTTACTCTGGTTACAACCAGATCAAAATGAAACCTGAAGACAGGGAAAGCACTTCTTTCATTACCCCTAGGGGAACTTATTGTTATAATGTTATGCCTTTTGGTTTGAAAAATGCAGGAGCGGCATACCAGCGGCTGATGAACAAGGTTTTTGCCGAACAAATCAGTTGCAATATGGAGGTCTATGTCGACGATATGCTGACAAAGAGCAAGAAAGGTGCGGATCATCTAGTTGACTTAGGTCAGACCTTTGATCAACTGGATAAATACCAGATGAAGCTCAACCCAACGAAGTGCACCTTTGGAGTACGAGAAGGAATGTTCCTCGGGTACATCGTCAACTAGCGAGGCATTAAGGCAAATCCAGCAAAGATCAAAGCTCTTTTAGGGTTGCGATCTCCAACGACGAAGAAAGAGGTGCAGAGTCTTACAGGACGAGTTGCAGCACTCAACAGATTCGTATCCCGAGCAACTGATAGATGCCTCCCATTCTTCAAAACACTTCGAAAAACTTTCGAGTGGAATGATGAATGTGAAAAAGCCTTTCAAGACTTGAAGAAATATCTGGGAGCACCTCCACTGTTGTCCAGGCCAGTAATGGAAGAAAAGTTGTACTTGTACCTGGCAGTATCAGAGAATGCAGTCAGCTCGGCATTGATCAGAATGGAGAATGGAATCCAGAAGCCAATTTATTACACAAGTAAGGCTTTCCGAGGTGCAGAGATCAGGTACCCGAAGCTGGAAAAATTGGCATTGGCATTGGCATTAATTGAAGCAAGTAGAAGAATGAGGCCTTATTTCCAGGCCCATACCATCGTCGTGTATACCGACATGCCATTGAGACAAGCCCTTCATAAGATAGAAAAATCAGGAAGACTGATGTATTGGGCAATAGATCTCGGTGAATATGATATTGTGTATGAACCCATATCATCATTAAAAGGGCAGGCTGTAGCAGATTTTATAGCAGAATTTACATATCCTGATACCCCTGAGGAGAAAAAGTTTCTCGCTGACCAACCTGTGAATGTTACAGGATCAACAGACATAAGTCCAGATCAACTTCGGTAAGTAAAAGGGCTTGTGGATGTAGAAAGATCATCAAATTCAAACCCAGACCAACTCTGGTTGGTAAAAGGGTGTGAAGAGATGGTCGACGAAGAACGAAAAATACCAGGGGAGGATGAAAGGAAACAACAGATATTTCACCGAGGAACTCTGCCAGATAAGAAATTTGAAGACGAGTTACCTACATGAAGATTATATGTAGATGGGTCATCTTGCACAACAGGTTGTGGGGAAGGGATTGTTTTTAAAACCCCAGACGAGATTGACATGGAATATGCCTTGCGATTCCAATTCAAAGCCTCCAATAACGAGGCTGAGTATGAAGCCTTGATAGCAGGTCTTAATTTAGCAAAGATTATGGAAGCGCAACAAGTGATGGTATTCAGTGATTCTCAATTAATTGTGAATCAGATAATGGGAACATATGCAGTTAAAGGAGAATTAATGGTCAAGTATCAGGAAAAGGCGATGGAGTTGTTGGTAGAATTTGACGTTATTCAGTTAATCAAAATACCAAGAATGGAAAATGCACAAGCAGACGCCCTGGCCCGACTAGCATCAGCTACTCGTACCGAGCTGCGAAGAACAATACCAATTGAGGTGTTAGAAATTCAAAGCATAGATGAAGACCTGACGATGAATATTATTACTCTTGATTTAGGACCATCTTGGATGGATACCATCAGGGCATATATCGAGGAAGGAGAATTACCTGAGGATAAGATTGCTGCCAAGAAATTGAAGTTTAAAGCTGCTCGGTATGTACTAACTAATGGTGTTTTGTATAGACGAGGAATTATGGTAGGTTTACAAAGATGTGTACATCCCTCCGAGGTGAAAGAATTGATTGAAGAGATCCATGAAGGGTCCTGTGGATCCCATGTAGCAGGTCGGACACTTTTGCAAAGGGTGATGACGCAGGGATACTACTGGCCAACGATGAGGGCTGATTGTATAGCCTATGCTAAGAGATGTGATAAATGCCAACGTTTTTCCTCCGTCCGACGAACTCCACAAGCATTGTTGACACCCATAACTTCCCCTTGGCCTTTCGCCATGTATGGAATGGATTTGGTTGGACCACTGCCAACGACCCGAGGAAGATTCAAGTACCTCGTTGTCGCAGTGGATTATTTTACTAAGTGGGTAGAAGCTGAGCCACTTATTGATATGACGTATGAGAAGGTATACCAATTCGTTTGGAAGAACATCATCTACCGATATGGTCTCCCTCATGCCTTCATCACAGACCATGGAACGCAATTTGATAACGAGGAGTTTTCCGCCTATTGTCATCAGTCAAACATTTTGAAAGTTCATTCAGCACCAGACCATCCTCAAAGAAATGGGCAGACTGAAGTGACAAACAGAACATTACTAAATGGTTTGAAGAAGAGGCTAAGTGAGGCTAAAGCTAATTGGATTAATGAGCTACAGTTAGTATTGTGGGCTTACCAAACAACTCCCCGAGCAGCAACTGGAGAATCACCATATATGCTGGCATTTGGAAGTGAGGCTGTGCAACGCTGCTCGGCAATAAAAAGAACACGATAGTTCAAACCCACGACCAACTCTGGTTGGTAAAAGGGCGAGAACAAACTATACTCCTTTGGTTAGGAGGCGTACACTAGCGTGACCAACTCAGGTTGGTAAAAGAGCTAGTGGACACAATAGTTCAAACCCACGACCAACTCCGGCTGGTAAAGGGGGAGAACAAACTATACTCCTTTGGTTAGGAGGCGTACACTAGCGTGAACAACTCAGGTTGGTAAAAGAGCTAGTGGACATGATAGTTCGAACTCAGACCAACTCCGGTTGGTAAAAGAGCAAGAGCACAAGATGATCGACGAAAGGCCAATCTCGGTTGGTTAGGAAACAAAATATGCTCTCAAATGCCAACTTATGTTGGTCGAGAAGTAAGATATTATCTCAAATGCCAACTTATGTTGGTCGGGAAGTAAGTTTATTACATAAAAGTTCCTCGAAGAACAAATATTCCAAACTGAACCAAGTATAGCTAGTCGGGGATAAAAACCCACTAACTGTAGTTGGTCGATGAGGAAAAATCATCAACCTTGGTTGGTCGGGCACATTTTATGAAAAATCATCGACCTTGGTTGGTCGGGCACATTTTATGAAAAAGACAAAAATTTACCAAGTATAGCTGGTCGGGGATAAAAACTCTCACTAACTATAATTGGTCGACGAGCACAATTTAACAACCTTGGTTGGTTGGAAAAATTTTAAACATTTTTATAGTCATTACTTTATTATTAAGTGATCGAGCAACATTACTAATGCTTGTAATTTTTTATTACTAAGTTGGTCGAGGAACCATACAATATTATTATGCAAGCACAAATATAGAGTGTCTGATAATCGCAAGACAATAGCAAATACAGATTTGCAAACAGAAATTGAAAGCCTTTCATTAGAATTCAAAACGAATTAAAAAGTTACATATGTGTACTAACTATTACATTGAGATCCCTACTCTATTGGTTTCTTTCCCTCTGCTTTTGAAATAGGTTCCTCGCCAGCAGGCGGATCATTTAAAGTCTGAGGAGAGTTAATAAAGTTCAAGTCCTTCAGCATCCTAACGTTCATCACAGAAGGTGTGTCCAGTAGATGCTCGGGACGAGATACCTCGATCTGAGAATGAAGATTGTAGTCACCAAGGTATTTTGAAATTAAGCTCCGAGGAATGGCACGAGCTGGGATCCATTCCATGTCCAATTTATAAGGTGGCATAGGCAAGTCTAGTAGCCCAGGACCATGATAATCCTATAAATAATGGCCCTGCTCTAGTTTTAATACACCCAGGGCGTTCAACCATCCCTGTTTATAACCTTCATTATTGGCATTTTCAAGGTGAGCATCCAAGTGATAAAGGGCCTCATTGTAGCCTGCCATCCAGAACTCACGAGGTTGTTTGTGGAATTGGAAAGTTATTCTCTCTAACTGCTCATGAAGGTTCCTGGAAAAAACATCCTTATTCTTCAGAGCAGACTTTGTCGAAGCAAGTTGATCCTCTAGAGTTTGGATTTTCTTAGACATTTCAGACAAAGCCCGATCTTTTGCATTCAATTGGAACGCCTGAGTTTCCAACGTTGATAGAGAACGAGCTTCTTCAACAATACGACTAAGAGCTCTTGATCCTCCCCGAGCAGGTCGGGAACTTGGTTCCTCGATAACATTCTGAGCAGCTCTTCCTCGACCACGAGAACCTCTTCCTCGTCCCGGAGTAGCAGCAGAAGTACCAGATCTTCTCAAGGTATCCAACTCTTGCCTTAATTTGGCATTCTCAACCTCTAGAAAGGAAAATCCCTCGTCAGTCACTGGGATTATAGCTGTTGAAGAAGATGCTGCAGACTTATATTGTGCCAGCTCTTTCTACAAATTGTTATTTTCTTGTTCTAGCAGCTCGACAATCTGTCTACAAGCTTCAACTTCACCCTTTAGGGTTTTCTCCCTGACATCGTACCCAGCAAGGATCTTTTTGTGTCATGTCTCGGCAGAAAGCTGTTGATACCTCTTTTCATACCCCTTGTGCAAAAGGTCAGTTGATTCTTTGTACTGAGTCTGAAGATCTTCTAAAGTATATTGAAGCTCCTCGATCATGTCATAGTAAGCCACGTTATTGGCCACAGCTCGATCAAGTAAGCCCTTCAGGTATTGATAAGCTTCTACTGCCTGCTCTGAAGCATCATGACCGAGGATGTCAGCAACTTCTGATACACTCAATTCTGTGTGACCAGCCTTATAATATTCATGGCATTGCTGAATCAACTTTGTATCATTGGCAGATAATAATTCCATTATAGCCACAAACTAGTAAATAAGAGAAGGCAAGAGTTAATAAAAGAAGAAGACAGAACATCAACAACGCAGCGGAACAAAAAAAGGTAATTTTATTACATCATCAAAAGGAGTACAGTGTTCAGAATACAGAGTATAAGTAAAAGAAAAACAGAAAGAGAATACCGAACAACTTCACACCTTTTCTTTGTCTCCCAAGACTTTCTCGGGAGGCTGGGACGAGGAGCTTGGTTGCTCGGTGGGAACAATGAGTTGATTGGCAGAAGTTGAGACTTGTTCAGGAGGAGCAGGCAAAGATGAAATCTCCTCGGTGGCTGTCTAATTGGGTTGTGGAGCAAGGACTTGATCACCTACTATCATTGAAGACTCCTCGGAAGCAGCTTCGTCTTCAACCTCATCTTCAATCACAGGAGGAGGGCCAGGAAGATGTTGCTGGAATAGTTCAGAATCCTCGCTAACCTTCAGTTCCTGCAGGGCAGCAACCCAACCATCTCGGAAGTATTTCAAACTCCCATACTTGACCTGGGTCATCATTGCCGCCACCCCCCTATCCCATCTTTTATCCCAACCGGTGCGGAAAGATTTTTTCACATCCACGTTTCTTTTCATTTTCTCCGAGGAGAGCTTCTCGGATAGAAGATCCTCGGAGGCTTTCAACTTGGCCTCCACCTCCTCCTTCTGGCGATTTACTTCTCGCAGAAGGGTTAGCTCTTCCTCAGCCGACTTTAACTTGTTTTCAAGCTCCCCAAAATTTGTGAGCTTCTCGGCATATTTCTTATTCTCTCTCTCCAAGTCCTTCACTTTACTTCCCAACTGCACTTTCTCTTCTTCAGACACAGGCAACTTCTTCTCCCAATCACCCCTATCCTCGTCGTATTTTTTACGGGATTCCTTTAAATATTGGGCCAAGCCCTGGAAAGCATCCTCTACTCCAGCCAAGGAGCTGGAAGCCTTGATTGCTTCATCTTTCCTCACTATGGTGTTAAAGAAACTCACCAACTGAAAAAGAAAATAATGATAAGTCAGTGCCGAGATACATATATTGACTAGAAGAAAGAAAAATTCAGGATAAGAGAAACTTACTGAAGCAATGTGATGAGTAGCTAGGGATGTCAGCATATCCCTAGACATGTTTTCTTCAATTCCTTGGACTTCAGGAATAGTCCAAGTCTTTATCGAGCTCATTGTAGAACTCGGGGGAATAATGGTTGGGACACCAGCTCCACTAGCTTGGAGCTGGGGAATGGTTTCATTCAAAGTAACCGAGGAGGATTTCTTCAATCTCCTCAGTGGCACTTCAGCAGTTTCAACCAAAGAACTTTTGGTGGTAGAGATGGTGGCCACTTCCACAGGTGCATTTTTCTTACTCGGAGCCACTGGGGGCTTCTCGGCAGCCTTTTGAGGAGCAACAGAAGGGGCATCATCTACTTTCTTTGTCCCCTTTGGGACATCATTCTTGTTTCTCTTTCCATCTCCAGTAGAGGAAGTCTCCTCGAAGATAGCAGGAACTCTTCTTTTGCCCATCTTCTGACTCAGAGGAATGTGAGATTCTGGTGAAGATTCCTCAGAAGGTGGCAATGGTTAACCAATGCTGATCACGGGACGAGCAGTAAAGGATGATGTGTTGCTCCTGTACTGCAACACATATGAAGCAGACCTGATGTGCTCGTCTACAACTCTTCGATGCAAATTCCAGATATGTTTCAAATGTTTAATATTTACTTCTAATTCTTTTGGAGTTTTTCTCTTACTGTCAACTGCAAACAAATACATAGTGAAATATCAGTCATACATTTTGTCAAACACAATGAAATTGTAATTTCAAAAATAAAATAAGATGAAAATAACCTATCCCATTGCCATATGGGGGGCATCTGGGACCTTCATATACTTCATCTCCAACCAAAGGGGTATGTTGCCAATTTTTGATAACTACCCCGTGTTCAAAATAATCCGTGTTTGCATCAGGGAGGTTGACTACTAAGGCCCTATTCAAAAACCTAGTTTTTAAATAAAAAACATTGTCTAAAATAGCCCATCTATAACAGTACATAATCTCAGGAATTCCTATATGAGTTCCATGAGTTTGATTTAACCTATACACCCCATTAACTATTCTCCATGTGTTGGGGGCTATTTTTGCAGGGACAAGATCAAAATACTGAAAGAACTCTAAACACAAAGGGTTTGGTGGAAAAGAAAATCCACATTCAGCAATAAAGAGGCTAGGGAACCAATGTCCCTCAGCCAAATTAAAATAATTTGAAGGCTCAGAAAGACTCTCCAAAGTTACCCAAGAAGGAATAGAAAAGTCAGAACGTAATTTCTCAAGAGATTCGATAATATAAACCATGATGAATAAAAAGAAATGAAGGAGAAGGAAGAAAATCTTACAGGAAAAAGGAGATCTGTTGACAAACAAACGAAGAATGGGATGAACGCACAGGAGAGAGAAAAGCTATAGAAAACTCGAAAGCAGAAATTGAAAAAGGTAGAAGATGATGGGATTGCCTCTGAAGCTTAAATACTTTGCCTTGGGAAACGGCGAAAGAAATGATTACAAAAAGGAAACTATTACGCTACCGGCGGCTAAAAGGACAAAAAGTGAACGAAGATCGAAGCGCTTATAAAAATGCAAAAAGGCGGATTCTGCGAATTTGGAAGGAAATTCAAATACGAAGAAAAGGCTCCTAAAACCCAGGAAGGTCATTTAATATTGCCATATACCGAGAAAGAATGTTCCATACTCCTCAAAGTTCGAAATATGAAACATTGGGGGCTTCTGTTGATACCAAAATTAGTATGCTGATGTGGACGAATAATAAGAAGACACGTGCCAATCTACGTGGCACAATAGCAATGAGGAAGATCATTCCCCCGACCAACATACTCACTCCGAGCAACAGGTGTACTCCAAGGAACACCAGTCTTCCGAGGAACACCAGTCCTCCGAGGAACTCTTGTCCTCCGAGGAACTCTTGGACGACGAGCAACTAAGGCGGTTCGAGCTGCATCTCGACCACAACATTGATTGCCAGATAATCAACAGTTCAACTATTCATTGAATGCTTATCATCTTGACGCACACGCTTGAAGAGCATTAAATGAGTTACCCTTTCATATGTATATCATTTAATGTATCACCCTTTCATGTACAGCCTAAGGGCTATAAATACCTTGTATCACCCTCATTCAAAGGGACCAGAATTTCTTGATAGTACTTGTAATCGAGAATTCCCAAACACTCAGCAATAACATAACAGTGGACGTAGGCCATTCATATAAGGCTGAACCACTTTAAAATTCTTTGTCTCATTTATTTATCTGTGATTGAATAATTAGAGTAATCTAGTTTTTTACATCAACAGCGTCACTAATAAATCAAATTTAAAAAAAACATATGTAAAAAAAAGATCACATAGCAAACATATTTTTTAACGAAAAATGATAAAAACGCGAGCCTACATTAAATATAATAAAAATCATAAATTTTAAAATAGTTCAAAATTGTTTTAAAAGTTAAAAAAACATTTCTTTTTTCTAAAAAAAACTATTTTTCATAAAGATTTACTAATCATGTTTTACTTTTAGCATGTTAATGGGAGTGTGTAAGTATTAAAAGGTTGTTTTGTCAATTTACAAGATTTTAGAGTGCCTTAGAAATTGATTGGAGTGGGAATAGCTCTACCCTTTATCTCCCTGTTTAGATCATTGATAGGTATATATGGTTGTTTATAAACCTTAGAAAAATTTATATTACTCTCGGTCATCATCTTAATACTTTATGGTTTATTAGGTTGTTTATTGGAGATAGTGTTATGACGTTTACTAGTTGTTAGATATTTATTATTTAAGTTGGTTTGCGGGGAATTATTTGTCTACATTTTGTTATGGTAATCACCTTGAAGAGAATTTGAACTATTTTATGTTTTTTTACTTTGTTTTTATTTTTTCAAAAAATATTTATGGCCAATTAAACATCATGTCCCATATGGTTTAAGTCGGAATTTATGTTTTTCCATGAAACAAGATACCACTCTTCCCTTAGCAGCCAAATAGTGGGTCCAAGTTTTTTAACAAGAAACTTTGGAACTGAGGTTAACTAGATCATTTGTAAGTGGTTTGGATACTTTATTGTTGGTTAATTCTACTGGTGGTTATTTGATTGCTATGTTTTCATATGTAAAAGAAGATCGTTGGGATAAAATCTACGAAGTTTTTTGAAAATATACATCTTTTAGGGAGGATGAAATAATGTAGGGAATGGATCATAAAAATTTAGACCCGCTTTGTTAATCATTGTTTGTATTCATTCATTTGTGCAATATAAATTTTTGTAGTGCATTTCTTTCACTGAGCAAATGAATATTCATTAGAACTACAACTTTGCTCCATTTTAATGGTACCTTGATGCATTCCAATGTTACCTTCATGCGTTCCAATGTTTTGCTAATTTTTCGATTTGATTGTATATATCGGAGTATCTTAAAAATATTATCTTCTAACGTACTCATTAAGTTTTTCTACTTAAGGATATTTAGTTAGCATTTTACTAGTTTAAAAAATTTCCTTTAGATTAAAAATAATATGAGGTTCAAGTTTGTGTATGCGCTATTACTCCTTTTTTATTATACTACCAATATAAGTTCTAAATTCTTGGGTATGTATGTAAGTGTTAAATGTTGAATAGTACCTGTTAATGAAATGAAGGCAATTTTCTCTTTGCAAATGATGCACTAATCATTTGTGAGCATTATGGCTTTGTGTTTGTTATATAAATTTTTTGAATGGGGACAAAACCGACACTTTATTTGGGATTACATGATTCACGATAATTCCTTTGTGATTATTATTTTTTTAATAAATTCCATCTTGCATGTAGAGAATATCCTACCTATATTAACTTTGTGCAAATTTTGTTCAGTTAAACCAACAAATATGGATAGTATCATCCGTAAGGATATTTTTACATTGTGCTTACTATTTGGTGTATTTTGTTAGGGATTTTGGTGTTTTTAATTTTATTTAGCACTTATGGAGTTTGGAAACAAAAGAGTAACAAACAAAGGATTAATTTCCCACGGTTTTCGGTTTTGCCCCAGATAAGAAGTTGCAAATTTAAATTGCATTTTGTACATCAATTTTAATCATGTAATTTGATGATTTTCTAACTCAGATTTGTTCACAGATTAGTATGGAAGATGAAGTTTGAAATTTTTGAAAAGGATGCCCAAGTAAAGCTTTAGATTTGATGGAATGATTAAGGGGCATTTCATGTGCTGGACTAAAACTTCTAGGGTGTAAAATTGTGTTATAACTGATTTTTTCCTAGCAACATTAGCATATCATGTCTGATTTGAATTTTGTGAAAAAGTAACATTTAAAAATAAAAATTCAATATTATGTTCAAAGAACATGATCAGTTATTTCCTGTATGAAGTTATCTATTAGATATGGGACAAAATATTAGTAAAGGATTATTAAAGAGTTTTATATAACTATTATATTATGAGATCATGGGGACAATGGCAATGTGATCAAATACACTAATTTTCATGCTTATAATAAATTTCATTATACTTGGTCGTGCATCGCACGGGTTACCACGTGTGTGTGTGTGTGTGTGTGTCATTGGTATTTGTTGTAGATTTATATATATGGTATCGTTTTGTTTTGAGTCATTGCATTTTCATTTAATCCATGCTTGCCATGCGCTTTATCCTTGAATCAAATTGGCATGCTATATGATCATATTGATATCTCTTGTTTCTTATTTACATTGATATCTAATGTTTCATTTTGATTTAAGTTGGAGTCATTTTTGCTTCAAAAATTGCTATTGATTGATCATTTTTAGGATTATTTTTTATTTCCATGTTGCAATTGTTTCACTATAAATCATTGCATGATATTATTTTTTTCCTTTGTATCTACAATTGGTATAACATGTTCCCACATTTTAGGGAGAAATTGTTTATATAGGAGAAATGGTTTGTAATGCATTCTTTCTTTGTTCATTCCTAAACAAAAAGGGGAAGAAATGGTATCTTTCACTTTAGTTTAGTTTTAAGAGGAGATCTTTATCTTATGGGGAGACATCTTACCTAGGTAGGGGTCGTTAGATATAAGGGAGGTTTTATTCTTATGCATATTTATATTACTATATTATGTTGGCATTTGAAGGTGTGTTTACGTGCGTAGGTTTGCAACATGAGGTAAAAAAATTAAGAGAGAAAAGCTACTCAAGGTTCATGAGTCAGTCAAATTGTACTTTTTTCTTTTAGATTTGGGTATTGAGTCTTAGATGAGCTTGACGACCCATAGGATTTTTACTTTTGGTTTTATCCCAAAATAGCCAAAGGGGGAGATTTGTAAGGAAAGATTTTTTGATATAGTTAATTTATATGTATTTTAACTTTATTTCGTGTTTGGATAAAACTATTTCAGTCATAGGTTAGGACTTAAGTGTGTTGACCGATTAAGACTATGATGTGGTTTCTTGAAGACGTAGCAACCATGCTAGAAGATCTACATCATCGTGTTGTGTTTCGTGCTCGTTTTAATCTTCATATTCTGAGGATCTCTCAGTTTTGGATGCCTAAATATTTTGATACTTGGAGATTTTATATTTAGGTGTTAGGTTTTTATGGAAGAAAAATACTTTTCGCATGGTCGTTAGAATGAGATTAGGAAAAACTAATATTAATTACAAAAAGCCAACTAACAATAATTGATTTGACAAACAATAGGCCAAATATTATTAATTATAAAATTATATATTCAATATGTCATTTTCTTGGGAGAAACTGGGTTTCTAGAGAGTCTGAGCCCTTCTACTTAGGTTCATGGACTATAATTGGAACCTAATAAAAACAATTAAATTACCTTCAAAATAAATATTTGAAAATACCAATTGTTAATTCCATAATCTATTTCCTTTAGTTATATAATCATGTTGCGTTCCAGTAAATAATTATGACTTCACTCATTTAATCATCTCAAAATAACTCGGAATAATGAGGTCTTATTGACAAAGTTGATTAGGTACATAATATGATTCCCCATTTTATATTTCTAATACCCAATTGGTCAAAACAATTTTTCGTTAGTTAAGTTTAAACATCATTTAATGAATTTATTCATCTCAGACTTACCTTATTTTACTACTCCAACGGATAAAATAATTCATTGATTAGGTTTGCCGGTGGAAACAAATCTTACAAGTCTATCAAGGGGGTTCACAATCCAATATCTTTCTTAGATGCAGATTCCTATTAATTATGATCTCGTAAATATACACACACATATTTCCTAACTTGTGGGGATCTACTAATCTAATATAAAATCACACCCATAAAAATCAAAGCAATAATTATGCAAGAATTCCAATCCTCATAACCCTCAGGATTAAGAATCTAATCACCCTTCTAAATGGCGTGATATTTCCCAAGTCTAATTAAGAAAACCCTTAGACTTCAATATCACGAGTAGCCTTATTCAATTCACCCGTGAATGTATCGGTAACAATGCTCTTTCAAACAATCAAACAAATTCTCGAACCATTTGATAGGTTCCTGTAGTTTGGAATAAACTACTACAATTATAAGAATTTTCATTCTGATAGGATGTCAACTCCTTATCTAAGTTGTCAAATATTCAATTGTAATAGAACCTGAATTCCAATCTCCCGTGATCATGCCAAACCCAACTCACAGAGATCCTACTAAGTAAAATTGACATATATAATAAACAATATATCTAATATGTAAATATAAATCATGCTCACAAATATGATTCTAATTTAAAATGAACTAGATAGTCATTTTATAAGAAAATAGTATATCATTAAAGGGCCTTAAGAATTCTAATTTAAAATTCCTCAAAACTCAATTTTGACAATCAGACAATCTTTTCCGACTATCTCGGACATTCCGAGACTCACGGTGCAGTCGAAATTTCCATCCGTGGTACTTGACCGCAAATCACTATTCTAACCCATATAACTTAATGCGGGTTTTCCAATTAAAATCTTACCTCTTTTGTCTCTTTACTGCACGGCGACATATAATTAAAATACTTCGACCTATTTAGTCCCAAGAATAATCACAACACCCATCGAAAATCATTAAATCCTCGAGAATCCCCAAAATCACTATTTTGAGAAATTCCTTAAATCTCCAATTTATATCCAATTATGGATTTTAATTGTCTCCAAAAGGACGGGTTGTTACATACTCCCCCCCTTACAACGAAATTTCGTCCTCGAAATTCAGATACAACCTACACCGCAAATCCTAGAATCGCTCCAAATCCTAATATCTCAAGGGGAACGATACTAACCCAATGGTTCCCAAACATATTCTATACGGCTACCACGGTCGTAAAGTGACTCCAATAGCGTCACATCGCACCCATCATTTCTAGTGCCTCACGGCATAAACTTCAAATTCATATACTACTCCCATTCTATTTCAGGCGGTACATAAACCAACTTACTAAGGTGTCCATACACCTTTCTAACCTGTACACATCTGCACATCCTTAGTGAATGTCTGACACACAACACTCTCTCCCAATACGGGTCTCCTTTCCTCGGTGTAATACTCACACATGAGTCCTCCCAACCCGCGAAATTCAATTCTCCTAACCTCGGCTCCACTAATACTACTAAACTTAGATCCTAATACTACTAAGGTCTATGGTAAGTCCTACCTACGCGAAACGAGTGTAATCCTAAGTGTCCCTAGTGCCCAAGGCCTCTCTCAACTCTCGACATTTACTCAGTTTCATGCATGGGACGTCCCGCCGAAGAGAATTCCAAATAAGGAACCGTCTCGTTACACTACTCCCTCGCGTTGTTAGTCATCGACATATAGCGACCTAAGTCACACCAGCGGGACGTCCTAAATCCTACCTCGCAAACCTAAGAATGCATCCCTACTATTCTATCCTTCCGCCCATACGAAAGGAAACCTAACTAATCGAAGTGCCTACTTTCTGTAGGAACACTACGAACATCATCCCCAAAACATCCCTTCTCAAAATTTGCCTTTTCATCAAGGCCAGCTATTATCCTCAAATCAATTTCTCTAAGTCCAACCTCACCCACCCACTGTGGCGAGAGGACCACTTTAGTGCTTTTCCATAGCACAATATTTCCATAAGCATACCATCATCACATGGCGTCTATAGTGGTTCATCCACACTATAAGACTTTTCACAAAACCAAAATCCTTGCATCCTATAACAGCTCTCCACTCCCGACTCCATTAAGAGTCATGTGTGGAGCGTCTCGCAAAGAGAAATCCAAACAAGGAACCCCTCCACACATTGACACTTGACTTCTTCTGTCATGGAGTTCCGTTATTTCAACCATGCAACCGGGATAACCCAATCACCTATTCCAACAAAAAGGTGATCTGAACTCCTATCTCTAACTAAGAGTCACACCACCCAGCACTCGCACTAATTTTTCAAGTCCTTGCGCAAACAATAATGAGCTAAATTTTACAGCTCAACAATAATCCAGCGCACCCCAATCATATCTATAAGGTCGCCACATACTCAAATCACGATAATGAAACCTCTGCTCATCGAAGTTCCATCTACCCAATCAATAACGGCGAACTCAACCTGTATCCAGGTGAGACACCTCAACAACAACCCGTTCCACCCAGGAACTACGGACACTACAGTCTTGCCATCATTAGCCTGCTATCGCTCCTATAATACCGTAATATTTTATATCACCATATCACCATACTCGTATAAGCATATACAATGAGTATCACTAACCAGATATATATATATATATATCAACACCCGCCTCTATGGCAAATGCAGGAAAATAAAACTCCGCTATCGCGGAAAACACACAGGCATACATGATATAATGTTATCGATACCGCCACAAACTCAAATTTACACACACGAGTCTAGGGCTAACGAACACCACGACTTTATCTAGCCACGCCACTTATACCTCTTCCTTCATTGAGGTAAAACTCATAATAACCACTTTACCCTGCTCCTTACAATCATCTTACTAGTCCTCATAACTTCTTCGTTAGAAGGAAATTCCACTACAAGCTTCAACCTTATATCTCCAACTAAGCCCCACCTCCTGCCGCCATCCAAGATCCGCACACGATTCTCGAACGAGCGCACAAAAGATATTACTATGGCAGGAGAACGAAATCTCATAAGAGAAATCAACAATCCTAATCCTGAGGCTCTATATCAAATCGAGAGCAACGCTGAAAGTGTAGTACGTCCGCACAGATTCCTAAGGACACTAGAACCTGATGCTCTGATACCATCTGTGACACCCCGCCTAATAAGATACCGGGCGATCACTCCAATATTAAATTAAAACAGGAGTCTCATATGGATCATTCTTAGCATCACTGCTGAAAATCCATTTAATTACTAATAACCTATTAGGCCGGTGTCAAAATTTTACTTAACTACTCTTTTTAACAACAACGAATAAAAACATCCACACAGTTTTTGCGTAAATGAAACTGAAATGAAATAAAATAACCGAACACTCGGTCAAAATATACAACCATATCGAATGATGCTCTAAAAGAATAAATAAATGAAATTGGACCATTGGCCTAAATATTTATACAGTACCTCCTATCTAGAGTACAAGAATGGAAGCGGCTATCAAAAACCTGCATGCATCCACAGCTACTGCAGCTGGCGTCTGACTCGAAGGAAGTGCCATCCAGGCGTCCCTGTGTCTGGACACCTATATATATATATATATATATAGCAAGAAACGAAAAGTAGATAAACGGGTCAGAGCCCGAGTTTTGAAAACATTTAGCAAGTGCATAAATGCCTTATTTTTAGAAAAAGGTTTTATCTCATATTTAAGTTTGGTATCGCACTCCCATGAGATACCCCTCACCTCTCCACTAACAGTGCACTCCTAGCGCATCCCTCTAAACATCCTAGTCAAGCTACCTTGCTAAACTAGTCTATCACCTATCTATTATCACCCTAGATAGTCCAAGAAATGTACTAAGGGCTAAACTTCTCCCCAGTCTCAATACTAAGCCATGTTCGTGCGGGGGGTGTCTCGTAAACGAAATCCAAACAAGGAACCCCCCCGATACACTACTACACGGCAAGGTTGATCGTCGAGATCCGCCAGTCCCTCAATACAGAATATATATATCTATATATTTATACACATATACTAAATCTCAATATAAGAGCACTAAGGATTAAAATTCTCCCCAGTCTCAACACAATGCCATATTCGTGCGTGGGGTGTCTCGCAAAGAGAAATCCAAACAAGGAACCCCCCTAGATACACTACTATGCAGCAAGGTCGATCGTCGGGATCCATTAGACCCTCAGTACTCGATTCATCCATATATACATTTTCATATTACAATATACATCCGGATCTATCTCCCGGACTGAGGATTCATATACAAAGTATTTATCAATACTATTCATTTTTATCTCAAAACTTTCCATTTCCCTTCTCATATCCAGGAAATGTATTTAAAAGCTAATTCATTATCATGAATTGCTTTAACAAAACATATAACTTTTCAAAAGCCAGTTTTATTATCATAAATATGCTTTTCCGTTTCAAAATATTCCATTTCCCTTTTTATATTCAGGAAATGTATTTAAAAGACATTTTCATTATCATAAAAATGCTTTTACCATATCATATGCTTCCACATCCCTTCTTCCATCAGGGAGTATTACCGAAGCCAAAACCTTTATCCCATTTCCCTTCTTCTATCCAGGAAATATAAATTAAAGCCAATTTATTATCATAAATTTCATTAACAAATATATAACGCGTTCTAAGACCGCCCGTCCGGGTTTTCCCACTGTGCGCGCCCCTAAATGGCTATCATCTTCCAAGGCCTATCATCAAGACAACCTGGGATCCTACAACGCAAGACGTTGGGAAGAGGCCATATGCCTGCGAGATAGTCAAGACCACACCCGGAATCTCCTAACCAGCGCAGAAATATACAATAGACGTTCATATGGCCTATAGGACTATATCCACCCTGCATTCATTAGTCAGGGGCTTCACCATACGTACGCAACTTCCCTTATGATAGCGATTTAGAGAGGTGTGTATCCATATTTTATTATTTATGAAAATCATTTGTCTTTCCTTTTTGAAAACATTTTTATTTACATTTTCAAAAGTCATTTATATTACATCATATATATACTTTAATCACATAGTATATATATATATATATATATATATATATATATATATATATATATATATATATGGCCATAATTGCCAATCTCATCTAGCGATTATCCATAATCCCAAAGATTCTCCCGAGGAATCATAATCATGCTTTCATATTAGCATGATACTAAACCCAAAGTATTTCCTTACTTTGATTATAATAAATACCTTATTCTCATTTAAGGACTTGTACATAAACCCGAATGGCTCTTGTCCCAAAACATTAATTAACTCCATACCCCAGATCACACTCTAAATTAATCTGAGGTTTTCTTATCCTCCTCAATTCATCATCTAGGAGTCCTAATATTCCATTTAGAAACTCCTATAATAGTCTCCAAAACCATACATTAAGTCTCCCTAAACTTAAAAGGAGAAAACCTCAAAAGTCTGCCTGTACCGAATCGATTCGGCCTGTCTGAATCGATTCGAAATGGTTCTACTTTCAAACTTTCTCTTACCGAATCGATTTAGCTGGTCCGAATCTATTCGGCTTGTCCAAATCTGCCTAGGTTTTATATATATCCCTAAAACCCCAAACTCAATTCAATCTCCATTTAAATTATAACTCGGATTTATTTCAACGAACCTAAGGTTTTCATATCTCCTCAAGTCCTTTAGAGGTCCTAACCCTCTTTTTGGGAACCCCTAATATTTAACTCCAAATTATTCTAGTGTTAGTTTATGATTAACTATTTCGATCTCGGACATCTTTCCGTAGAAAAATCATTATAAATCCAAAAAAATTAGAAAAATAAGCGGTCGGCACCCACGCGACCGCATCGAAGAGATAAACAAATTTCATTTTTTGACCAAGACCCGAATCAATTCTCCCTGGCCGAATCGATTCGGTTAACACACAGGTCACTACTACTCATCATCTTCTCCATCTCCAAATTAAACCAACACCCCATCAATTCAAGATTTGTGGTTTTCCACTTCACCAGCCAACAATATAATCATCTAAACATCTATTTTTAACCAACACAACATTAATTTCATGGGATTCATCAACCACTCAAGAATCTAACCCTAACTCCATTTAATTCATTTCTCACAAAAACTACACCATTTTCATCCATTCAAGCTTAGATTTCTTATGAGGCAATTACTACATAAATTTTTATGAGTTCATTTCACAAAAACCCATTTTTATTCACGAATACCCAACTCAAAATCTTTAGGGTTTGTTTATACCAAACTACGATATGAGATTTATGCTCAAAAGTAAATAAAGCAAGTAAACATTTGCCTTGTGGATATAATTCGATGACCTCGAGCCGAGTCCCGCGGAGTTTGGCCGGAACCTCCTCTTTTCTCCACTATTCTCTCCTCCTCACTCTCTTCTCTCTCTTTTCTTCCTTTCTTTCTTCTTTTCTCCCTCCCCCCCTCTTTATATAAGAAGAAAAGGGTTTAACCCCTTAAGAACCAAAAACGACTTGTGTACTCAATTACGAGCCCATTTAACTCTAAAATTCCCCGAAACTCAATTTCGACAATCGGACACTCTTTTCCAACTATCTCGGACATTTCAAGACTCACGGTGCAGTCGAAATTTCCATCTGAGGTACTTGAACGCAAATCACTATTCTAACCCATATAACTTAATGCGGGTTTTCCAATTAAAATCTTACCTCTTTTGTCGCTTTACTCCACGATGACATATAATTAAAATACTTCGAACTATTTAGTCCTAAGAATAATCACAACACCCATCGAAAATCATTAAATCCGCGAGAATCCCCAAAATCACTATTTTGAGAAATTCCTTAAATCTCCAATTTATATCCAATTATGGATTTTAATTGTCTCCAAAAAGGACGGGTTGTTACATACTCCCCCTCTTACAATGGAATTTTGTCCTCGAAATTCAGATACAACCTACACCGCAAATCCTAGAATCGCTCCAAATCCTAATATCTCAAGGGGAACGATACTAACCCAATGGTTCCCAACCATATTCTATACAGCTACCACGGTCGTAAAGTGACCCCAATAGTGTCACATCGCACCCATCATTTCTAGTGCCTCGCGGCATAAACTTCAAATTCATTTACTACGCCCATTCTATTTCAGGCGGTACATAAACAACTTACTAAGGTGCCCATACACCTTTCTAACCTGTGCACATATGCACATCCTTAGTGAACGTCTGACACATAACACTCTCTCCCAATAAGGGTCTCCTTTCCTCGGTGTAATACTCACACATGAGTCCTCCCAACCCGCGAAATTCAATTCTCCTAACCTCGGTGCCACTAATCGTACTAAAATTACATATTAATACTACTAAGGTCTATGGTAAGTCCTACCTACGCGAAACGAGTGTAATCCTAAGTGTCCCTCGTGCCCAAGTCCTCTCTCAACTCCCGACATTTGCTCGGTTTCATGCATGGGACGTCTCGTCGAAGCAAAATTGAAATAAGGAACCCTCCTGTTACACTACTCCCTTGCGTTGTCGGCCATCGAGATATAGCAACCTAAGTCACACCAGCGGGACGTCCTAAATCCTACCTCGCTAACCTAAGAACACATCCCTACTATTCTATCCTTCCGCCCATATGAAAGGAAACCTAACTAATCGTAGTGCCTACTTTTTGTAGGAATACTACGAACATCATCCCCAAAACATACCTTCTCAAAATTTGCCTTTTCATCAAGGCTAGCTATTATCCTCAAACCAATTTCTCTAAGTCCAACCTCACCCACCCACTGTGGCGAGACGACAATTTTAGTGCTTTTCCATAGCACAATATTTCCATAATCATACCATCATCACATGGCTCATAGTCTATAGTGGTTCATACACACTATAAAACTTTTCAAAAAACCAGCATCCTTGCATCCTATAACAGGTCTCCACTCCCGACGTCGTTAAGAGTTATGTGTGGAGCGTTTCGCAAAGTGAAATCCAAACAAGGAACCGCTCCACACATTGACACTTGACTTCGTCGATCATGGAGTTTTGTTATTTCAAACATGCAACCGGGATAACCCTATCCCCCATTCCAACAAAAAGGTGATCTGAACTCCTATCTCTAACTAAGAGTCACACCACCCAGCGCTCGAACTAATTTTTCAAGTCCTTGCGCAAACAATAATGAGCTAAATTTTACAGCTCAACAATAATCCGACGCACCTCAATCATATCTATAAGGTCGCCACATACTCAAATCACGATAATGAAACCTCTGTGAAAATCTGTTACTAAAGTCGTTTAATAAAATTAAACTATTTAAGTAACTTCGAACAGTTTTTTGAAGAAACTCTTTCCTTAAAAACCAAAACTATTTGAACACAAGATATGTTTAACAAATGTATGTACGAGATCTA
This sequence comes from Sambucus nigra, assembly GCA_949130495.1. Classification (NCBI taxonomy): domain Eukaryota; kingdom Viridiplantae; phylum Streptophyta; class Magnoliopsida; order Dipsacales; family Adoxaceae; genus Sambucus; species Sambucus nigra. Next base: position 397,301,509 of record OX422215.1, read on the forward strand.
TTCAAGATTTGATTAACAGGTTTAATAAAGGAGTTTAAAAACTTTAAACTTAGCACAACCAAGAATGAGATGAGGAGATGTAGAGATATTAAGAACAAGATTTTTTTCGTGGTAAAACCTCACCCAACTGAGGAAACATCCACGACTCCCTCTACGGAGTAAACAAAAAAATCAACTGTAAACAAATTTTAATAGTTACAAACTATATAACAAACATGCATACAACTCAGACCTATATAAGTTTAGGAATGTACCCTCTGGTGTCCTTATAACTTCTCTGCAGTTCTGATTAGTGATGTTGTTCTCCCAGTTTGTTAACTTCCAATTTGTTCAAGCTCTTTACGTTGACTCTTGTTCTCAAGATCTTATTACCAACACTTTTAGTGTGGTAGAGTAAAAGTGTTTATGGAGGTTCTCTCTAACACATTCATGCGCACACACACAATTATTATGTACAAACAGTCCTAAAAAAATTACAAAGAAGACTATATGCATTGATTTTTCTTTTTCTCTCTTCTCACAAAACTTAACCTTTTTTACCTTTAAAACAATCCTAGAATCCATGGCTATCTTCCTCAGAGGACGTATCAAGATCTTAATCAATCTATGTTTTAAAAAGATTTTTGAGATTGAAAGTCACCAAGTGCGATTCCAAACTAGGTCAAAGGACTTGTTTCAAGAGAATTAGAAACAGAAAACAATATTATTGATTTCAAAGTTTAAAAACATATACAGAAAAGAATCAACAATATATTTCTCAAGGTGAGAAAAAAAATGTAAATCTAAGTGTAATATAACATGAAGTACTTAGATCTGAAATTTCTATAAAGCAAAAAATAGATCTAAGACAAACTGTTTAAGTTGGACACAAGATCTAAAGAACAAAGAGGTTTCAGCATCAAATCAACTACCAAAAACAACTCTCAAACACTCAAGGTGGTGTTTGGAATATACAGGACTTGGAAAGAGGTTTTGATTTTAAAAGGATTTGACGATTTAGGGTTAGGGTTACGGTTTCTAACTCTTTCTCTCTCTTCTCTCTCTTTTCTCTCTTCTCTCTTTTTTTTCTCAAAAGGAAGAAATGGCAAAAGTCTCAGAAGGCTAAGTGAAGGGGTCCTTTTATAGGATGCTGAGAACGTTCGAGAGTAACGTTGAAAATCAAGGTTCAGATTTAGTCAAGGTTGATTGACTTAGATCCAAGGGTTCACGATATGCGGTGATTAAAACTCACCTGATTGGTTCTTATGGGGTTCATGGAGATTACGAAAGGGCGCATGCAGATCATTGATTACGGACGATCCAAGGGTTGTAAACACACGCTATTTTACTCTCTATAAAAAAACACTTTCCACCAATCAGAAGACAACACATGTTGGCCAATTAGAAGAGATAAAACGCACGTCTAAAATAATTAAAACACACCCTGAAGTCTCTGCCGCTTTAGAATTTTACCCAAGGAAACAATAAGTCAATATAACCATTAAGCCTTAATTGCAGAATGACCCTAAAAACTTTTAAAAACAAGTTTTAATTAACAAAATCCCAAAAAATATTTAAAAAACAATATTAGGGATTTAAACACACTCATCATATGTACACACACTTATATGCAATAAGAGATGTAATTGATCCATTCTACTGCGTGCGAGTGTTGGTAATATGGTCTAGATCAATCAACCAAGAAGGAGAAATAGCAAACCAAGCTCTGGAGTTCTTTGGATTCTAGGTTAGATATAATTTTGTCGCAATTTCCAAACTAGATGAACACTTATACAATATAGACTCAAGTGAGTCAAGAGTATAAGGTGCTTCACTCTGCTCATCGAAGTTCCATCTACCCAATCAATAAAGGAGAACTCAACCTGTATCCAGGTGAGACACCGCAACAACAACCCGTTCCACCCTAAAACTACGAACACGATAGTCTTGCCATCATTAGCCTGCTATCGCTCCGATAATACCATAATATCTTATACTCATCATATCACCATACTCGTATAAGCATATAAAACGAGTATCACTAACAAGATATATATATATATATATATATATATATATATATATATATATATATATATATCAACACCCGCTTCTATGGCAAATGCAGGAAAATAAAACTCCGCTATCGCGGAAAATACACAGGCGTACATGATATAATATTATCGATACCGCCACAAACTCAAATTTACACACACGAGTCTAGGGCTAACGAACACCGCGACTTTATCTAGCCACACTACTTATACCTCTTCCTTCATTAGGGTAAAACTCATAATAACCACTTTACCCTGCTCCTTACAATCATCTTACTAGTCCTCATAACTTCTTAGTTAGAAGGAAATTCCACTACAAGCTTCAACCTTATAGCTCCAACTAAGCCCCACCTACTGTCGCCATCCAAGCTCCGCACACGATTCTCGAAAGAGCACACAAAAGATTTACATAATCTTATACTATGGCAGGAGAACGAAATCTAACAAGAGAAATCAACAATCCTAATCCCGAGGCTCTATATCAAATCGAGAGCCATGCTGAAAGCGTAGTACGTCCGCACAGATTCCTAAGGACACTAGAACCCGATGCTCTGATACCATCTGTGACACCCCGCCTAATAAGATACCGGGCGATCACTCCAATATTAAATTAAAACAGGAGTCTCATATGGATCATTCTTAGCATCACTGTCGAAAATCCATTTAATTACTAATAACCTATTAGGCCGGTGTCAAAATTTTACTTAACTACTCTTTTTAACAATAGCGAATAAAAACATCCACACAGTTTTTGCGTAAATGAAACTGAGATGAAATAAAATAACCGAACACTCGGTCAAAATATACAACCATATCGAATGATGCTCTAAAAGAATAAATGAATACAATTGGACCATTGGCCTAAATATTTATATAGTACCTCCTATCTAGAGTACAAGAATGGAAGCGGCTATCAAAAACCTGCATGCATCCACAGCTGCTGCAGCTGGCGTTTGACTCGAAGGAAGTGCCATCCAGGCGTCCCTGTGTCTGGACACCTATTTAATATATATATATATATAATAGCAAGAGACGAAAAGTAGATAAATGGGTTAGAGCTCGAGTTTTGAAAATATTTAGCAAGTGCATAAATGCATTATTTTTAGAAAAAGGTTTTATCTCATATTTAAGTTTGGTATTGCACTCCCATGAGAAACCCCTCACCTCTCCACTAACAGTGCACTCCTAGCGCATCCCTCTAAACATCCTAGTCAAGCTACCCTGCTAAACTAGTCTATCACCTATCTACTATCACCCTAGATAGTCCAAGAACTGTACTAAGGGATAAACTTCTCCCCAGTCTCAACACTAAGCCATTTTTGTGCGTGGGGTGTCTCGCAAAGTGAAATCCAAATAAGGAACCCCCCCCCCCTCGATACACTACTACGCGGCAAGATCGATCGTTGAGATCCGCCAGTCCCTCAGTACAGAATATATATATCTATATATTTATACACATATAATAAATCTCAATATAAGAGCACTAAGGATTAAACTTCTCCCCAGTCTCAACACAATGCCATATTCGTGCATGGGGTGTCTCGCAAAGCGAAATCAAAACAAGGAACCCCCCCGATACACTACTATGCGGCAAGGTCGATCGTCGGGATCCATTAGACCCTCGGTACTCGATTCATCCATATATACATTTTCATATTACAATATACATCCGAATCTATCTCCCGGACTGAGGATTCATATACAAAGTATTTATCAATACTATTCATTTTTATCTCAAAACTTTCCATTTCCCTTCTCGTATCCAGAAAATGTATTTAAAAGCCAATTCATTATCATGAATTGCTTTAACAAAACATATAACTTTTCAAAAGCCAGTTTTATTATCATAAAAATTCTTTTCCGTTTCAAAATATCCCATTTCCCTTTTTATATTCAGGAAATGTATTTAAAAGACATTTTCATTATCATAAAAATGCTTTTACCATATCATATGCTTCCACATCCCTTCTTCCATCAGGGAGTGTTACCGAAGCCAAAACCTTTATCCCATTTCCCTTCTTCTATCCAGGAAATGTAAATTAAAGCCAATTTATTATCATAAATTGCTTTAACAAATATATAACGCGTTCTAAGACCGCCCGTCCGGGTTTCCCCACAGTGCGCACCCCTAAATGGCTATCAACTTCCAGGGCCTATCATCAAGACAACCTTGGATCCTACAACGCAAGACGTTGGGAAGCGGCCATATGCTTGCGGGATAGTCAAGACCATACCCGAAATCTCCTAACCAGCGCAAAAATATACAATGAACGCTCATATGGCCTATAGGACTATATCCACCCTGCATTCATTAGTCAGGGGACTTCACCATACGTACGCAACTTCCCTTATGATAGCTATTTAGAGAGGTGTGTATCCATATTTATTATTTATGAAAATCATTTCGCTTTCCTTTTTGAAAACATTTATATTTACATTTTCAAAATTCATTTATATTACATCATATATACACTTTAATCACATAGTATATATATATACCATATATTCATCCTCGAATATATCTATATAATAAAGGAGCAAGGTTTTTTTTGTCATCCCTAACTCACGGTTGAGATTAAAAGTTGATGGATTTTGTGTTTATCAACTTACGGTTGAGATTTAATCAACTAAGGGGTGCGTTTGGTGCAAAGAGCACAAGGCTCAAGAAAATGTGCAGGTACTCTGCGATTGAATAGAACAAAGCACAAGGCCCGAGAGAAATGGCCTCTCCGTTTTTGAACTCTGCGATTGAGCTCCCTGATCTTACTTTTCTAAAGTGCTTAAAGTACACAGCCTAAGAAATGGGGTCATATCATATCTCATATCTTTGAGCTGGTCTCTCACGTGACCAAGAGAATATAGAGAAAGATTACAGCTTCACAAAAATAAACCCACTTTATGTTCAAGAAATGGCGTCTCAAAGTGTTAACGCTTAAAACTAGCCACTTACCTCATTCGCTCTGGATATGCTATTTAAGCCTCCGAGTCCAAGGTTTAGTTTTGTTGATGAAAACCAAGAAGAACTCGGTTTGGTCTAATCTAAACTCGGTATGTTTTTTTTTCTTAACTGCTTTGATTTTGCTTTAACTGCTTACATTTTGGGTTTCCATCTGCAGATGGGTAACATCTAAAATAAAAAATGGTTACAAACAATGCCAAAGTGGGTAACATCAAAACTACGACCACCATCTTAACACTACGGACGTCCAACCCAAACCCACAGCAAAACCCGAACGCGAATCCACCGTTTGCAGATAATCAGGTGGGCAACCAACACACCTCGAGCTTTGTAACACACTGTGTAACATACGGATACAAAAATGAACCCATCTGATGAACTCATCAGCGGTGGATGTGATGGTAGAGGAAATAGCGAGAGCAGTGAAATGGAGTGGGAAGAGAGGGTTTAATTTTGTGTGGGGTGGTAACTCAAATCCACGTTCTCTCTCTATTTTAAGGTTGTTTCATCTGGGCCTCACCGCTTATTTTGCATCGGCAATCCCTGGTGGGTTCTCTACTGTTGATGTCATCTTCGAGGTGGCCCGATCCAACGGAGCTCGCGTGCTCCTACTCCGCCAAGAATACCAATTGAGACTGATCTCCTTATTGTGTGTAGATTTAAGTTTTCTGATTCTCTTTTCTATTTATGTCGTTATCCTTCTCAAGAGATTTTGGGCCTTAAGTTTCTGCTTTGGGACTGAACAAGGCTGTTTCTCTCTCATCTCCACCTTTTTTTTTAGAAAAATCTGATTTATTCTTTTGATTGTTGTCACTTGAACGTTAAGAATGTGCTCAATAATGATTAATTATTATATTTTAAGTTTGTTGCTTTTTTTTTTTTAGTTTCAGTAGATTGTTAATTACCTTAGGTATTTGCTTTTGTTTTTAAAAAATTAGGAAGGAATATAAATTTTCTTATAGTTTTTCAACTCTTTTGCAAATCATGTGGTTATGCAACACTATATGAGCAGCCACGCTCATTGCCCTGATTTTTTGCCCCTAAAAAAGGTCTTTGGTGTAGAGACTTAGAATCTGTTAAAGGTTTATAATGGGACAACAGTCATGTATTTTAAAATGTTTTTTGTTTTTGTAATGGATGTCATTTTATGTAATGAGTAATTTATATGAATTTTGTTATTCTTAATCCACATAAATCCTCCCATCCATGTAACACTTTGAGTGATAGATACTGTGTAAGATCACAACTGCAACAATTTTGTATTGGAGGAGTTCAAAATTAGCCATTTCTTTATCTTAAAAAAACAACCATTCCTTTATAATTTGTTTATGTAAAAACGAATGTATACATTTGAATGTGTTAAAAGACTATTGTGTCTTAAATTTTAATGTCACAACTTCTTCATTTTTTGCACTTTTATATTAGTTACATTAAAAGAAGGGTGTTTTTCAAATCACTTTGGGTTGAATTAAGGGACATATACCAAATAGTCCCTCGGACATTTTTTAATATCCATTTAGTCCAAACTTTTTTATTTTGCCTCAAAAAGTCCTTTGCCACATATTTTGGAGAGGGAGTGTCGCTGGCGCGGACCTCTAAAAATAAGAGGATATTGAGTGCTTGAGGGACTAAATGGGTTAAACTAAAAATATGTGTCCTTTTTAAAAAATATATATTTATAGTAGGGACTATTTAATAATTGACCCTTGAATTAAAGACACCATTAGTAGACTTTGAAAAAATAATAGAGTTTAAATAAAGACACCGTAAATGTTATGGTGTAGATGGTTACACGATTGTACATTTTTGGGCAATTATTTTCATAAATAGTTGATTTTTATTTTGGATAATTATTTTCATAAATAGTTATGGTGTAGATGTTTACAAGTCGCTGAAATTTGATAAAGTGAATTTAAAAGGACTAGAGGTGTTAGCCATAGATATGTCTAATAATCTAGATGCAAATAAAGTTTTAAGAATGGGTTTTAAAAAGAGAACAACCCATGGGATGGGTCAAATGATTATTACTACTTTGTCATTGGCACGGGGACGTCCTATTCTTTCAACGAACATAAAAATATGCATACGCGATTATTTTCATCGTAGATCGGTTGGCCGAGGGTTCCTGGTTCACATATTCACATCATTTGGGTTGCCAAAATGACCCGTTCTTAGGAAGTTCTCATTTTACTTAAAATAAAAAAAATAAAAAAAGATAAAACGTCATTATGAATATTTGAGAAATTACAAATCATTGAGGGTTAAATTAAATTACGAAGAATTATTGAGGGATCACACAAAATTAACTATATTAATTAACATATTCTATCATGGCAGTTTGGTTAGGAAGCCACTTACGAAATTTTTGGTTATGAGTGTGATATAACCATATATAGTCGAGAGCAAATTTATCATCGTGCCATCGGCACGGGTACACACTAGTATATATATATATATATATATATATATATATATGGCCATAATTGCCAATCTCATCTAGCGATGATCCATAATCCCAAATATTCTCTCGAGGAATCATAATCATGCTTTCATATTACCATGATACTAAACCCAAAGTATTTCCTTACTTTGATTCTAATAAATACCTTATTCTCATTTAAGGACTTATAGATAAACATGAATGTCTCTTGTCCCAAAACATTAATTAACTCCATACCCCGGATCACACTCTAAATTAATCCGAGGTTTTCTTATCCTCCTCAAATCATCATCTAGGAGTCCTAATATTCCATTTAGAAACTCCTATAATACTATCCAAAACCATACATTAAGTCTCCCTAAACATAAAAGGAGAAAACCTCAAAAGTTTGCCAGTACCGAATCGATTCGGCCTGTCCGAATCGATTCGCAGGGTACCGAATCGATTCAAAATGGTTCTACTTTCAAAATGTCTCTTACCGAATCGATTCGGCTTGTCCAAATCTGCCTAGGTTTTATATATATCCCAAAAACCCCAAACTCAATTCAATCTCCATTTAAATTATAACTCGGATTTATTTCAATGAACCCAAGGTTTTCATGTCTCCTCAAGTCCTTTAGAGGTCCTAACCCTCTTTTTGGGAACCCCTAATATTTAACTCCAAATAATTCTAGTGTTAGTTTATGATTAACTATTTCGATCTCGGACAGCTTTCCATAGAAAAATCACTATAAATCCAAAAAAAATCAGAAAAATACGCGGTCGGCGCTCACGCGACCGCGTCAAAGAGATCTACAAATTTAATTTTTTGACCAAGATCCGAATCAACTCTCCCTGGCCGAATCGATTCGGTTAACACGCAGGTCACTACTATTCATCATCTTCTCCATCTCCAAATTAAACCAACACCCAATCAATTCAAGATTTGTGGTTTTCCACTTCACCAATCAATAATATAATCATCTAAACATCTATTTTTAACCAACACAACATTAATTTCATGGGATTCATCAACCACTCAAGAATCTAACCCTAACTCCATTTAATTCATTTCTCACAAAAACTACACCATTTTCATCCATTCAAGCTTAGATTTCTTATGAGGCAATTACTACATAAATTTCTATGAGTTCATTTCACAAAAACCCATTTTTATTCACTAATACCCAACGCAAAATCTTTAGGGTTTGTCTATACCAAACTACGATATGAAATTTATGATCAAAAGTAAATAAAGCAAGTAAACACTTGCCTCGTGGATATAATCTGACGACCTCGAGCCGAATCCCGCGGAGTTTGGCCGGAACCTCCTCTTTTCTCCTATTTTCTCTCCTCCTCTCTCTCTTCTCTCTCTTTTCTTCCTTTCTTTCTTCTTTTCTCCCTCTCCCCCTCTTTATATAATTACGAGCCCATTTAACTCTAAAATTTCCCAAAACTCAATTTCGACAATCGGACACTCTTTTTTTACTATCTCGGACATTCTGAGACTCACGGTACAGTCAAAATTTCCATCCGAGGTACTTGATCGCAAATCACTATTCTAAGCCATATAACTTAATGCGGGTTTTCCAATTAAAATCTTACCTCTTTTGTTGCTTTACTCCACGATGACATATAATTAAAATACTTCGACCTATTTAGTCCCAAGAATAATCACAACACCCATCGAAAATCATTAAATCCTCGAGAATCCCCAAAATCACTATTTAGAGAAATTCCTTAAATCTCCAATTTATATCCAATTATGGATTTTAATTGTCTCCAAAAAGGACGGGTTGTTACAATTCAATTTCATACATAGAATAGGTAGAATTGAACCTAGGTTATGTAGTGTTCAATCTCAATTCATGAACCATGATTGATTCAAGTTATTCTCTAAATTTTGTAAGATTAAGTGAATATGATAATTGAAGCGTTTGAATTTGATCCTTTGCCTCGAAAAAACACTATCTAGGTGTGAGAATTACTCAAGAATAGGATTTGTTAAAATTAGAGGGAAACCACTCTTATTTACATATTTGTTTTCATAAAATAGCCATGTCATGAACACGATGGGAATTAAGCCCCGTGCACAATGTTTTAGGAAACATGCCTTATCATGTGTGAAATGTGATATCCATATGCACAATAGAAAATTGACCCCCTGCACGTGCTTTTAGGCAGCAAAAATATATGGCCCAAAACATGATTGGTCGTTCCCATGGTGGTGATTTTCAACTGTGTGCATGAATATAGGCAAACATTTTTCTTGGCCTATTTTTATGCAGCCATGCACATGGGTACAAAATCCATCCATGAGCAAGCTTCTAGGTATAACATAATGTTCAATTAAATAAGATTTTAGAAGGCAAGGATTTTCAAAATGCATTTTCACTCTATCAACATAAAATCATTTTATCAAAAATATGAACGTGAACTTGTGTGATAGATTTGGACAATTAAATCGAAACTACCTCAAAAGTATACAATTACTTGACATCTTCAAATGTATGAGAAAAATCTTTGATGTGAAGGAGACATGTGATCTTCAATTCAATGTTTATAGATTCTAATGAACAAGAGTATATCTTAGATATTGTTTCACTATGAATCATGCTTTTTGGCTCGATATTGTGCATGACTCAAATGCTTTAATCAAGAATTAAGATAACTATTACACATTCAATTTATCCCCTAATTCCTTTTTAAAAATTTCACCCATCGCAATATATGTATTTTCTATTTTTATAAAAATTTTGGTTGATGCTAGAGCCGAATGTAAAGAATCCAAATGGCTATTAAACTATGATTTTGTATCCTATACAAAGATAATGAGTAGAAGGACCTAAAAGAAAAGGCCCAAAAAGTTTGTGCACTATTATAAGGTTTATCCTTTGGTTAATAAGGATATAGAACTACTCACTAAGATCTTTGACTCGTCTATTGAGGCTACCAAGGTGGAGGACCCTCATGAGGAACCCTTGGGTGGATATTGAGCCATAATCTACAGCAGTATCTGCCAAAGCATTTTTTGTTGCATCTAATTGTGATATAAGTAATACCCAACCCCCATGCAAGTGGTGAAATGGTTAGTGGATACCTTGAACCTATTCAAGTTGTATATTCTATTCTACGGGACTTGCATCACCTAGTTTCATAAAAATTGTATTCAATGGAACCGCGTGAATGATTTTTTAGCTAAGGGCAATGACCTCATAACATAAATAAATTGTCTGGAGGTATCAAAATGCGAAACTAGAGATTCTTAGACGTCCATATTAGTTCTTAATCGAGGTTAATTGAACCATGTGAATAAATTTAAAGTCAAGGGTACTTGGACCTTAAGACTGGATTTAATGTGAGGGTTAGTTGGACCTCCATAACGAATTGAATGTTAGCAATGAAAACCTCAAAATACATTTTAAGTGTTTGGAGACTCAAAACCTTATAGTCAAGTCTCACGACCTTATAACTCTCGTAAATAGTGGGACTTGTGATCATCGATATGGACAAAACATGTTCTTTTCATTCTAATACATCATGTTTACAAAATTATACATGTCAAAGAGCTATGGATCCTTGCCTAAAGTTGTTTGAGTTTACCTTTCTTTCAATGTGTGAGTCAAGTTCTCTTATTGAGGTTTATGGAGCAATGTTTAAGACCTTAGGTGAGTCCATTTTTTGATGAGAAACTTCCGTTGAATTCCTAGGAGTGAATGTAAGGTGCCTAGAGGGGCCTCATTCTCTTTCTCCTCTCTCTCCCTCTCTCTCTCTCCCCCTCCTCCCCCCCCCCCTCTCTCTCTCTCTCTCTCTCTCTCTCTCTCTCTCTCGTGGTGATGTTTTAACATTCTTGATCTTTTTTTACTCTCCATGAATCACCTAACCCCATAAGAAGTGTTTATAATTGAGATTACCACATATAATTCATTGAGTGATGGAATATCCAATATTTTTTAGTTTGAGAATGGTGATATACCCCCTTAAGAAGGTCATTTACGCCTATAAGCAACAAGCAGAGTCATGATTGGTAGAAGATAGGTCATAGTGAGTCCTATAAATTTGTAAAAGTCTGCGAAAATGATGTTGATTAAGATTCCTATATAGATGAGGATCTTATTCATATTTTCATACCCCATTACCATGGTAACGGTTAGGGGGTCATCATATGGTTTGGGAAACCTAGTGAGGTCAGCTTTAGGAATGATCATCACGGGGACTTCCCTGTGAGGGTTGTTTGTGAGGTAGTTTTGAATGATATCATCCAAATAGTCCTTCCAAGTTGTGTATGTGATATTATGAATACAAGAAAAATCACAATAAACATCTACAAAACTAATCACAAATGCGGGAAGTAAAATCACACATACAATAACGATATATATGGTTCGCCAACTTTCTTATGTCCACGAAGAGGTTACTATGATCTTATTAGTGTCTCTCAATTCTCGAGATTACATCCCTTTTTCCAAGGTCAGGGTTTACAATTTATTGATATGTAACAATAAGAGTTGAAGTTGTACAAGGAACTCAATTAACACGTGGATAATCGTGATGTCCTTGAATGTCTCCTACGAGATTTTTGGTAACCCATTTGAATGTAATCCTATGTATTTAAGTGTAACTAAAATATACGAGTCTTAAATAAATAGTGGATTTGGGTTGGGTTCTCCTCCTTGCAAGTTGGGTTGGTCGGCTACTCTATTGGGCCAAGATAAATGCGTCCCCATAATTTCCCTTAAAATTTTTAGATTGAATATTTGGGCCAATAAATCTTAATTGAATTACAGGCCTAAGGCTTGAAATTTTTATTCTTAAAGATGGAATGGCATTTTTGTAGTTCGGGTGAATTCAATGGGGTACGCTCTCCATGAGCAAAACACCATGGCACATTTGTAGTTTTATTGAAGAGGTGAGGGTACTCTTGTTCGAACAACTATATGAAGTGCTAAAATTAACTCGGGATGTCACTTCCATCATTAGATTTGAAGTTCAAACCAGAGATACATCTCCTCTATTAGCAAACTCTTCACTCCTTTCGTTGACTGCTAGGTTTCCATATTTTTCTTCTTCAACGTTCCATTTCTCTTTAGTGTTCCATCAATTTTTATAAGTCTAGATAATCTTCCCTTAGTTTTCCTCTTCTGCGATTTTCTCTTAAACTTTAGTTAGGGTTTTCTCTTTGTTCAAGTGTTCATCGAAATATTAGATAACAAGTCAGTAGTTGAATTTAGGAAATCTTATAATATTTTAGACTCGGTAGAAATCAACTATGCCCCTCTCCCTAAATATAATTGTGATATTGAGGGGGGGCACTGGATTCACACTTTGTTGATCACCTAACGTGGTTTGACATTTCCTCCAAACCCTCTCTTTCTTAAATTCTTCAAATACTTTGACATTGCACCTGCCCAATGTGACCCCCAATGTTTGGAAAATTGTGAATGGGGCACATAGGATAAATACACTTTGTGGGACTAAACTCGGTCTTACTGAGCTCTGTTATTGCTATGTCTGGTCACGATGATGCAATCAAGAAATTCAAAGCAACCAGTATATGAGATCAAAGGGTGAGAGCCAACTGGCCTTTATTCATTGAATAATAACTTGCAAGCAACATAAGTTTGAAAATAAAAATTCGCATAAACTAAATGTGCTAATAGACTATAAAGAAGAATAAAAGTAGAAGTTCTTGAGATTGGTTGCGTTCCATGATCTTAGTTTTTCCCCGCCCTCCATCATTTCCAAGTGATATGCTCCTTGAAGGTCGTCCCTTATCACCTTAAAAGTTCCTTCCTAGTTTGGTCCAAACTTGCCATCTGATAATATCATGGCACTACTAAGGGCTTTCTTTAGGACGTAGTCCTCAACTAGAAACATCCTCAGATTGGATCCATTATTGTACTACTTGGACAGTTGCTATTGATAGGAATCTAACTTGATAATGGATAGTTCTCTTTGCTCATCTGCTAAGTCAAGTTTAGTGCATAGTACATCATGGTTAAGGCCATGGTCGACCAAGGTGGTACTCATAGTAGGGAGACCTTTTTCTAGTGGAATAATAAGTTTCATTCCATAAGAGAGCGTGAAGGGTGTTTCTCCATCGGTTTCCTAGGAGTATTACTGTAAGCCCATATAATATGGGGGAGCTTGTCCACCCAGGAACCCTTAGCTCTTTCCAAACTCTTTTTTAGTCCATCAAGCATGGGCATCTTGAAAGCTTCTGCCTGACCTTTTCTTTAGGGATACGCCAAAACTGAAGTGGTGTTTGATGACATGCTCATCATAGAAACCTTGAAAAATACTTCTTTCAAATTACGTGTCATTGATAATAGTCTTTGGTATCCCAAAGCTTGTTATGTTAATTTTCAAGATGCACCTGGTTATGTTAGCGTTGTGAATGTTCACCAATGGTTCTGGCTCTACCCATTTGGTGAAGTAATCTATGTCAACCGGTAGATACTTCTGATTTCTAGGTGCGGTAGGTACTAGTCCCATGATATCTAGTCCCCCACTGCGAAAATGGCCGAGGACTTATCAGATATTTTAGGTCGCTAACTAGTTGGTAGACCCCATGAGAGAAGTTTTGGCAGTTTTCCCATCTACGAACATAGGTGCCTGCGTCCTTTTCCATGTCAGGCCACCAGTAACCTTCTTTAATTGCTAGAAAGGCCAATGACCTCCTTCCAGCGTGACTCCCACAAATACCATCATGAAGTTCACTAAGAACTTTCTTGGTGTCATATGCGTGGATGCATTGGAGGTAAGGGCTTTTGAATGATATTTTGTAAAGCTTTCCTTCTCGGGCGAGGTAAAAATGGGAATCTTTCACCCTTACTTGATGAGCCAAACTCTTGTCGTCAGGAAGTGTGTCAATTTGTAAATAGGCGATGATGGGATCCATCCAGCTGGGGTCCTTCTCTGTCAGGAGGAATGGTTCGGCGACCATTGTCTAGTTGATTCTTAGTTGGGCGAGGAACTCTATCTGGGTAGATCTTCTGAGATCAAAGTCTATGGTCGAGCTTAGGGCTACTACGGCGTCAGCATGACTACTCTGCCCTTGGGGGAACTATTGAATGTCAAACTTCTTGAATTATGCCACAAGTTCTCTTACTATGGTGAGGTAGGCCAATTTACTTGCTTGGAGATCACTTTGGAATCGCCGAATACTTTGAGGCACCTTGCCCCCAGCATTTGGGCCTGCACAATTTAATGATTAATGATTCACATTTAGCTTCGTTGTTGGAGGATTTGAATGTTAACCTGATTCCTTGTTCAATGATCTTCTGGTGTGACGAGGATGATTCCTACTCCTACTCCCTTAGAATTGGAGGATTCATCAATGTACAGGATCCATTCCTTAGATTGTACTTACTCATATATTTGTTGCTTTATTTCATGCTGGTCGATAGTATGGTCCCCCGTGAATTAAATAATAAAGCTTCCAGAACTTGTTCCGTAATTTCTATTCTTGGTTAAAAGTGGATATCGAATCTGTTGAGCTCGATCAACCACTTTGAGAGTCATCCAGAGTGGTTGGATTTTCGAAGAACAACTTTGAGGTGTATAATGTGATCACCATTATTAAGTGAGCTTCAATGTAGTATTTCAACTTCCTTGAGGCAACCACCAATGCATAGGCAATATTTATTCGGGGTAAGTAACATCGTTTAGTGTCCAGAAGTGTCTTGCTAGGAAAAGGAGATAGGATAATGCCCTCCTTCTTTCTCGCAAAGTAGAGTCGAGCTCACAACATGGTTCGATATTGTGAGATAGAGGTATAGTCACTCTCTATCATTGGGAATTACCAATAGGGGTAGTTTGCTAAGGTAGGATTTTATCTCCTCCAAATCTCTTCAATAATTTTCGTTCCATATGAGGCCTTTGTCATTTTTTAAGACCTGGACAAATGGTCGGCATCATTCCAAAGACTTGGAGATGAAGCGATTGAGTGATGCGAGCATACCAGTGAGCTGCTAGACATCTTGTAATATGTGTGGAGGCTAGATTTTAATGATTGCATCAATCTAGTCTGGATTGGCCTCGATTCCTCTTTTGATGACCAAAATAGCCCATAAAATTTCTATACTGGACACCGAATGAACACTTACTTGCATTAAGTTTCATTCGATATTTCCTAAGGATTTTGAAGTTCCTGGCTAAGACCGTGAGGTGGGTGTCTTTATTCTTGATCTTGAATAACATGTCGTCAATTTAGACCTCCATTGTGTCTCCCATCTATCGCTTGAACATCTTAGTGATAAGCCTTTGATATATTTCCCCCGTGTTCTTTAGGCCAAACGCCACGCCCTTGTGGCAGTCTAACCTAATAGAGGTTATAAAGGACGTTTTGTCTTGTCGGGGTTGAATAATGGAATTTTATGGTACCCTGAGTAGGCATCCAGGAAACTCAATCTTTCATGTGATATCGTAGAGTCAACCAAGTGATCAATATTAGGAAGTGGGAAGCTCTTTTTGGGACAAGCCCTATTGAGATCTGTAAAGTCAATGCAAACCCTCCAATTTTTGTTGCTCTTTCATACCACCACTGGGTTGGATAACCATTTAGGGAACTAAACTTACCTAATGGATCCTATATCCATAAGCTTCCCCACTTCGTTATCCACCACTTTGGCCTTCTCATGGACTATTCGACGAGCCTTTTGAATGATGGTCTTGAAGGTTGGGTCAATATACAGGCGATGTCAGGCCATACAGGATCAATCCCAGGTAGTCCATATAGCTCCTAAGAAAAACATCCAGATTGTCTCTCAGGAATGCAATCAATTATTTATTTTCGTGGTCGGTAAGTGCGGTTCCAATTAAAATTTCCTTTTTGGCAAGTTATCATCAACTCCAATTTCCTTTAGGCTTTAAACAACCCTATCAGTGGAGTGAGCCCTGGTCTCCTCCACCTTAGGTCACCTAGACTATAATTACTACTTAGAGGGTATATCCCGCTCTTAAGCTTCCTCTAGAGCTTCTTTTGGTTCTTTTTTCATTTCTTTTCTAGGGCGGATGGCTGTGATGAAGCACTTCCTTATTATGGCTTGGTCGCCATGAATCTCAACCACACCCTGATCGGTGATACACTTCACTTTTTTATGGTAGGTAGACGGTACTGCCCTCACGGCATGTAACCAACCACTGTCGAGAATGGAATGATACGAGGACTCTATGTTTACCACCAGGAATTCGATTAACTTTGAGATGTTTCTCGCTCTAACTGGAATGAATATCTTTCTTAGTGGCATTATCATTTTCCCCACAAAGACGATCAATAGTAATGGGGCCTCTTTGACGTCCGTGAGGTTAAGCTTCAATTTGTGGAATAATTTGAGGTACATTACCTCTGACGAGCTTTCTTAATCCACTTAAAGTTTTGAGAGTTATAATAAGTGCATCATGGTGTGGAGTCCTTACTCCAACTAGTTCTTCCTAAGTGAAAATGATGTTCTTGGTGTAGACGATGTCCTCTGGTTGTCGATGCTTGCCTGCTTGGCTTTTTGCAGGGTCAATCTGGAATGCTTCCATAACAACAGTGACCTTCATCAGCTCCATCAGAACAGAATTCCTTTAGATCTTCTTTAGGTCAGATGCTCCTTGGATTACCACAAACTCTTATCCCACTTCATCATCAAGGACATTATCTGGTTTTTGCCATTATCTATGACCTTCTCACCTTTATTTTCAAAGTACTCATTAAGATGCCTAGGTTGGGTCAATTCTTCCAAGTGTGAATTTAGAGCCTTGCAATTATCATTTATGTGATTGTCCTCCTTCTAGAATGTGCATCTCAGTGCATTATTCATTTTCATTATGTCACCACCCATCTTCTTGGGCCACTTAATGAACGGTTGATCTTTGATCTTTCTTAAGATCTTGTATATATGTTCCTTAAAGACTGTGTTAATAGCCTGAAATACTTTCGAACGACCTACCTTGTTCCTATTCTTAGAGATGATCTTTCCCATGTTCTTATTCCCTTTCTTTGGAGTGTCACTCTTATATACTCCTTTTCTTACATTTGCTCGAACATTGTCCCATGCATTAGAGTGAACCACATCTTTAACTTTGGCGTATTTCTTGATACGAGCCATGAGATCTTCAATGGTGCTAGCTTTTTTCTTTGTCAGGGACTAGTGCAGTTGAGATGTAGTTGGCCAACCAATCTTGGAGGATGAAACAACAACTTGCTCAAAGCAATCCTATACCTCATTAAAGACCTCCCAATACCTCTTGGCATAGTCACGAATGCTCTCTTGTGTCTTCTTCTTCATCCTGAGCAGTGCATTCATCCTCTTAGGGTAGGAGCTACTGGTTATGAAGTGAGCGATAAAAGCCTTTGCTAGGGATTTGAAGCACTTAACTGACCTATGAGGTAGCTTTTTGAATCAGTTTTGTTCTACGTCATGTAGTCTAGAGGGTAAAATTCGACACATCAAGGCATCGTTGTGGCTCCATAGGGCCATTGCTTCGTGTACTACCAAACATGGTCTATGGGATTGGTATTTTCGTCATAAATCTTGAATCTCAAATTTCTTTGGGGCTTCTTCTTCCTCGATCTTCCTGGAAAAAGAGGACTTCATCTGGGTGTTGAGATCTATTTTAGCTAGCTCCCTATTAAACCTTGCTCATCGATGGGCTGGATGCTGGTACATCTCTCTACCGACCAAAATTCGGTTGTTCTCATCTTAATGATCATTAATTATGTGGTGCCTCTCTGGTCGGCCATGTTCTGATCAATCCTTCTCTGAACTTCCACAATCAAATTTACCCGAGTCAAACCTAGAGATCTTTCCTCAGGTGCAAGTATTACTCGCCTGAGAAATAGGAGTCCTATCACAACGCTTCCTCGTATTTCTATGGAAAACTCTCTCCATCTTTTCAAGTCGCCTTTGCAGGCGAGAATTTTCTTCCACCTGGAGGCATGTAACCTCCTCTTATTATTGAAACCTAGATTCGTAAACATCGAACAACCTGGAGATATGGGTAGACCTATGTGGCCCTTCATTTTCTTCATAAGGTTTCGTTTCTTGAAGAAACTTGGGATTTGTTTACTCGTGAATTTCTGACTTGACCCCAGGTGGGACTGGGTCTTTTTGTACATCGCCAACTTGAGGAATGTTGTTGATGTGGTGAGACATTACGAGCTTTCTATTAATGAATGTTTTCGTAGGAATAGAAATCGATTCCCACAGATGGCGCCAATTTCGAGTACAAGAAATATCACAATAAAGATCTAGGAAAATAATAACAAATTCAAGAAATAAAATCACACATACAACAACGATATATGTTGTTCGATAACTTGCTTATGTCCATGGAGAGGTTACTATGAGCTTATTAGTGTCTCTCAATGCTCGAGATTACATCCCTTTGCCACGAGTTAGGGTTTAAAATTTATAGATGTGTAACAATAAGAGATTGAGTTGTACAAAGAACTTAATTAACATATGGATAATTCGTGGTGTTCCTGAATATCTCCTCCAAGATTATTGGTAACCTATTTGAACATATCTGTAAGTATTTGAGTGTAAATAAAATACACGAGTCTTAAATAAAGAGTGGATTTGTGGCGCGTAGTCCTCTTTGTAAGCTGGGCTGATCGGCTACTCTCTTAGGCCAAGATAAATGGGTCCCCACAGATACCTACTCTAACAAATCCATCTGAGATATGATTTACATTAACTATTGCAATAATTTCTTCATCTTTCTCTTGGTTTTTTATCAACTTACGATGAATTTCTTGAGATAGCTTCTCGCGATGACCTCTCCAATGCCTTTTTTACAAATTAAAACTTTGGTGTTGTGCTTATGTTCCTTGTGGAAGTGATAAAATTTTGACTTACGCATTTTTTATATTTTGGATTCGAAGATGTTAGGTCACCCTGACACAAGAGAACTCATATTTACTCTTGTTTATTAAGGTTGAGATATATGGGGGAGGTTAGAGGCTCTTTTTGGGGTATCATCTACTGCATTAACATAAGTTTGGTCTCTTTTTAGTAGCTCAATCATAGTTAGGAGTGGTCTTATGCTCAAAGATCATAGTCGATCCTCAAAAGGAAGTCTTATAATGAAGGAAGCCACCCATATTGTGCCATTAAGGTCATCTACCTGCAGAGTTTCTTAGCTGAATCTTTTTCCATGTCTTCTTAGGGCGTCTTCCTACATTTTCCCAAAGTTGAGGAGGTATTTGGCTAGCTTGTTCATTTTATGAGCTTATATTATATGAGTCACAAAGGATCAATCTATCTCTATGAAGGTTTTCATGGTTACATGTTCGAGATCGATAAAGGGACTCTTACACATAGGTCCCATTTGAATATATTTTACATAAATATATCCCATTGACTTTTCAACCATAAAATAGGTTATATTCCTACTTTTACATAAGTTTTATTTGACAAATTTACCCTTTTTAAACCAATCATCTGTAACTATTGGGGGAAGTTACTGGAGTAGTTGAACTTTATTTTCTTATTTTTATTCTTCAAATGACCATAAAATTTTATTTACAAATTCCTTTTTTGTAAAATTATTATATTTGAAATCTACTCACCGAGATCTATCAAAACAAGATCCATGAACACTATAAAATTCCGATGAAAAAAATACACATATAGTATTTATTTACTATATGCATTAGAAAATGAAACTGTTTTATATTTGGAATGCTTTCATAGAAAATAAACATTTACTGTTTTAATATTATACAGACAGTAAATATTTAATATCTGCATAAAAAATGAAAGAAATGCATCATTTTTATTTTTTTACTATTTCTTATTGAATACAGATCTTATTTTAGAGGGCTCAATTAGAAGATTTCAAAAATATCAATTTCATAAATTTTGTACTTGTATATTGAAAGTTATATCTCTTTAAAGTATAAAAGGAAAAAACTAACTACCAATTTAAATTTGGAAGGAATATAGGGGTAAGGGTACATTAGTAAGGCACGAATTCTTATATTCAAATACAAGACTTAATTATTGGTTGACTAGTCAATAGGAATGAAATAAGAAAATATTCTTCGAATAGGACTGAGATATAATAATCCCATCTATAAACTAGTGTACGATAGAGCCTCTCATAGTGTTAACAAAGGCTCTATACAACACCTCATGTGGGGTGTCTTAGATAAGAACTAAATAAATTTATGTTTCGAGATGGTCAATGGGTCCTTGGACCCATCGAATGGTTCTATAGTGTGCATATTCAAAATGGGAGGAAGGAAACAAAGTTAAAATTAATGATACATAGAATATATACATTGTTTTTCAAGAAACAAAGTTAAAATTAATGATACATAGAATATATACATTGTTTTTCAAGTCCAATTTGATAGTATTAGGATTTTGAGATTGATAATAGTATAGGAAATTCAAAATCGGTCATGCATTTTCTTAATCTCCAAAAAGTGTAATTATTTGTATTTTATATTTACTGGAAATATTCCTTTTCAAAGCATTCAAGTTGTGTGTCATTCAAGCCAAAATGCTTGAATCATGGTAAGAGGTTGTATAGAGAGTGAGGCCCGTTCATTAGACTTCATGAACATTTGACTTTGAAGATCTATATAGCATCTCTACATAAAAAAACATATGTAGATGAACTTTGAAGATATCCTTTTATGGTTTTGTTATTCAACATTATTGGCTATGCACACATCCATGTTTTTATAATTTAACATGTGTTTTTAATCTTTGAGAAGTGTTGCATATTCCTTAGGGAAAGATCCAAAGTTTTCGAAAAGTGCATTTGTTTAAGGTTTTTTTGAATTATGCCTTAAGCCCTTTGCCTAGTCCTAAATTGGACCCGTGTGCATGGCCTATAGCTTATAGATTATTTTGGAACACTATCAAAAAGAGCTCCCACGATACCAGATTGACCTGTATGAATGGTTTCACGTTTTAAGTGTGTTGTTGAACATTCACTTAAATGTGCCCACATTACCAAATCACCCCCATGCACGCGATAGATACTTTTTTTGAAAATCTTTTATAAAAATATCTTTTTCCCTCTCTATTCAAATATCTTTCTTCCTCTTTACTTTTCTACATCTCAGAGGGTATTTTCGAGGTTAAGAGCATTCCAATTTCTTCTCTTTTATTAAATTCACTTATTCCTTTCAAATTGAGTTATTAACTTATATCTATACTTGATCTATGGATTGTGAGGAATTGAGAGCGATTTGAATCAAATCTGCATAGCCAAGATTCAATATAAACCATTCTACATATGAATTATTTATCTACACTCCTATATATAAAGATAAGGTGTCTTGTTGTATTGAAGAGTTCAAGTCATGATGCAACTCAAAGAGGATAATGTACTTTCTTGTTCGTCCTATGATGCTTAAGACAAATTGATCATCGTCAATTAGGGAGAGTTCAATGTTCATAGGTAAATTCTCATGAGTGCATGTGAGAGATGTACTTTCTTGCATTATATAAATCCTTTTCAATTTGAATGAGAGATTAGAGTGCATAGATATTTTTTACCCCTTGGTGGGTTTTTTCCCCATAAAATATGACTTATAGATTTTTTTAATGTTGTGCATGTCATTTTCCTCATCACCTACACACACTACATTTAAACGGCTCTTAGATCTAGTTAAATCCATAAATTTGATAATACGATTTTGCATCTAGTGTCCACATGCCTATTATCACCTCACTTAGTTGATTTAGTGCTAGGTTTGCTAAAACTTGGAAGAATTTTAAAATTAAAACAAATTGGGTATTGCTGCAATTTAATCTATTCACCCCTCGAGGTTTATTAGAGTAGAACACTTGTGTTAGACAAAAATATAAGGATATATTTTTCACCATTTCCCTAATACCTAGTTTACATCGTGTATGGTATATCCCATTCCAACCGTCAAAGCAATTCAGGTTCACACGTGCAAGAAAACGGATCTAAATATCAAGCATCTTTAACAAAGTTCTACAACGGAATGTAATTTTGCTATGGATATAGTTTTGTGCTACTTAGATTTTTTACTAAGTATTGGGATATTTTTCTAAACTAGTTTTTAATCAAAACGAGGCATTTTTATTTAATGTTTTCAAACAGTTTTGGAATTGGTTTTAAATCTTTAAAAAAATCCTTTACAATCATTTAAATGAATTTGCAATGTTGCTTGATAGGTCGTTTGAAGTCCTGCTTCTCATATGGATCAAATGACATTGACACATCATTTGATAGGTCATTTGAATCCCTAATTCTCATATGGATCAAATGAACCCATATTATTTTGTGTTTTTGAGGTCGTTTGATACGTCGTTCGAAGGGTGCATCTAACGAGATGTCAATCTCGTTTGAGTGACCCTAAGATCTCGATTTAACGACATTCCACCGCCAAATTATTTATTCACACAAAATAATCCCATATACTTTTGTGAATCTTATTTTGAACCCAAACGCATCTTTATCGAAGTTATTCCTATGGATATCTTTCTTCACTGATGATCTTGTGGTACTCGAGGGTATTCACTGCTGAAGGAGGAGGACTGTGGTTCTTATGATTCTTGAGGGAATCATTGTTGACTAAAGGCTGCAGTCTTTGTGGGTTCTTGTGAAAATTCATTATTGTATTTCTCCATGTATTTGCAGGTTACGATTTACATTTAATAGTGAAGTAAAAGGTTATGCCCCTCGTAAATTTTTCCTGAAATTGTTTTTCTTTACATGATTGATTTCAATCACCCAGTTGCATGTCTAAGGCCTAATTAAAATTGGAATTTGGTTTGTGGGATTGACATAAAATTAAATAAGTTTAATCCGTTAAAAGATAATGCGCACTCTACAAATTGGTATCAGATCTTTTAGCTAGATTTTACCATTTACAAATTGGTATTAGAGTGACTTTCACCAAATTACCATGAGATCCCTTGTCCGCAATTTTTTTTTCCTAAGATATCAAATGTTTTGAAAATTGATTTTGAAAAATCGAAAATTTTTCATGGATAACTTATATAATCGGATGACCTCCTTTGATGGCACAAATTATGCATATTGGAAAGCCGACATGAGATCTTGTGTAAAAGACATTGATGAAAGAGTTTTTCTCATATGTGAAAGAGGGTGGACTCCTCCAACTATCACTGTTAATAATGTCATTAATCCCAAACCCGTGCCTGATTGGAGTGATGATGAGCATAAGTGGATTACCTACAACTCTCGAGGCCTTAGTGCTATTTATGGACCCATCACCCCTGACGAGTTCTAACATATTATGATGTGTACCATGTTAAAAGAGGCATCTGATATCCTCCAATTGACACATGAGGGTACCAACGTGGTTAAGGAGTCGAAATTAAAAAATTTGACCACCTAGTTTGAGACTATCATTACATTAGTGTCCGAGTGTTTTGATGAGCTTTAGACTAAGTTATTGGACATAGTTAACACAACTTTTAATTTGGGTGAGAATATTGATGATTTGAGAGTTGTGAAAAAGATTTTGAGGTCACTCCCATCCGAGTTTATTCCTAAGGCCACCGTTCTTAACTCTTTAGGGATTTTGGACTCATAAGAGACCTTCAAACATATGAGATCGAAATGTTTCTCAAAACCATTAATCCTATGGATAGAGCGATAGCTTTAAGACTGAAGTTAAGAAAACGAAAAAAGACATTTTGCGAGTCTGATTCTGAGGGACAGGTTGATTTAGATGTCTTGACCTTATTTGCGAAAATTTTTAAAAAATTTTCAAATTTCAAAGATAATTCTTCCAATAAAAATATTTTTGAGAAAAAAAAAAGAAAGATGAGGTCAAGGAGAGCGGTGAGAAAATGGAAGATATAAGGTGTTATCAATGCGAGGGGAAAAGGTGCAAATCATTTGAGTGTCCCATTATGCTAAAGAGAAAGGGTAAGAAAATTGCTAATATGACCACTCTTAGCGATAGTGACATCGAGTTGGATGATTCCAGGAATGAATTACCACATGAAAAGTGTGTTTCTTTCATGGGTAGTCAGGAGAGCACATCTAGTTTGTCCCACGATAATGAGGACACTTGTAAACGTGAGAGCCTCAATGATGTTTGGATCCATTTAGAGGATAGTGACTGTGAGGATGAGATTACAAGCGAGGGTGAAGGTGATCTCCAAAAATATTTTCTTTATTTATACACCGAGATGTTGAAAACCAAAAAGTATTAAGATTTAGATCTTAAGGTGTTATATTTGGAGAGAAATATAGAAGTTTTGAGAGTGTGTGAGGCATCGATGATTCAACTTGAGAAGGTGAGAGTTTCTTCATGTGAGTAGTTGCTTGTCTTAGGACAAGAAAAGAGTTAATTGATAAACACCGCGACTAGTCTTACGAGATATCGACAATCTTCATTGAAGACTCATGAGAAACTTGAAGCCCGTATATCTCAACTCGAGAGAGATCTCGAATGTGCCCGAGAGGTCAAGGTCTCTATAGAGGATGAATCTAAGAAGGTTGGAAAGACGCTCCTTCATCCCGCTTTGGGTAATGTTGAGAGATTAGGAATAGGTTATGATGGTGTGTCCACTTTTCGTGTTGCACCCGAGCTGGTTCCCAAGTTTGTGATAGATCTATATGGCTCTCAGCCTAACCAACCTAGGTGTTCGTTTCCCCATAGGATAGAGCCTCCCATATGTTTTTCGATATGTGTTCTTAGGCCTGTTGATGTTTGTTCCCTTTGCAAGAAAAGAGGACACCTTAGGGAATTTTTCTTAAAGTTGGGTAGTGTGTCTCATAGGTATTTACCTCATTATGCTACTACACACGTTTTCACACAAACTCCCACATATGTTACTCCACATGCTCCCGCACATTACATGAGAGATTTTGAGCATTTTCGAGAGCAAGTTGAGTATTTAGTCAAGACTTCACATTATTTGATGGATGTTTTTCATAGCATGTCACCACCTTTAGAAAACTCCACCGGACCTAATGATTGAGGTTTAGACTTGTTCATTAGCATAGGATGTTTTTCATGTTCGTATCTTTATACTTATTGCTAGTGTGTACTACCATTGTGTTTACTTTTTCCATTTTGATATATTTTTTGAAAAATCGAAAAAGAGTTTTCTTTTTTTTTTTTGAAAAAATTTGGAAAAATTCAAAAAGATTTTCTACATACAGAAAAAGTGAAAAAGCTAAAAAGATTATATTTTTGATATAATTTTTTGAAAAACACAAAAATATTTTTGTAGTTTGTTTTACACCATATATGGATGGACATTTGGGATGACCAAGTCACAATGTCATTACATTATCCATGTGACTTTTTTATAGTGTTTTAAGACGCAACATCATTTCATTCATGTTCTTTGTAATGTTTGGAGTCAATGAGATGTGATTAGTGATTACTTTATACATGTTTAACTCATTATTTCCTTTAATGCACACATGCATGAATTTATTTGAATATTGTACTTATCTATCACATGTTGGTCAAAGTGTTTTCATCTCAATTTTGTCTTTAAAAAGAACCAAATGTGATAAAACAAGACAATGAAAGTAGTGCATGTAAGAATCGTTGTCCATGAGAGTTTGTTGAATATTGGAAATATGTGAGTGAACACGGTAAAGGGATGCGAGAGGCAAGTGAACTCATCATGAAAGCCACCATTTGAAAAGAGCCCAATAAAAAAATAAGGCAATAAAAAGAAAATATGCAAAAAAGGGTCGAAATAGTTTATTTTGATTGATCTTTCAAAAGAAAAAATAGAAAATAAGATCATGATTATCTTTCGAGGAAGTTTGGTTGTAAATTAACGGGGGGTGCACGTCTTGACGAAGTCTTAAAAAAGCATTATATAGTTTTAGACGTTATTGGTGTGAAAATCATTTTAGACTTTGATTTTTTGTTTAGATTGAGTCAATATCATATGAATTCAACATTTTTACACCTGAGGACGATTTCGAGTTCATTCCTCAGGAGTATCCATATTCATTGTGCACATATGTGTGATTGTTTGAGTTGATTTTCCTATCGAAGTTGTTCACACCCATTCATTCCATTTTCACGATTTGGTTATCTTAGTGTTAGTTCATGGTGTGTGATGTTTTTTTTAAATTATTTTTTTCTTGAAAAATAGTTTGTGGCACTTTTTGAGTTTATCCTCGAATGAGCTTATTTGATATATGTTTGTGATTATTTGCCATAATTTTCGTGACACACTCCGATTTATTATGTTTATGTTTTTCCTTGTCTATTTTGAACAAATAAAAGGGGGGGGGGACGAATTATGAATATGGGGGAGTGAGAGTTTGAATTATGGGGGAGAATTAATTTGATTTGATTTATGATTTTTATCTTTTTTCAAACATGATATGCTACGAAGGTATTTTCTTTGTCTATTGTGTGTAAGTACGACTTAATGAGCATTTGAAAAGCACACAAAGGAAGAGCAAGGGAAAGCAATGAGATTTGAAGAATTAGAAGTTCAAGATTTTGAAGACTTAGATGTTTAGTATCTTTCCACTTTTGAGTTCATGGGGGGTATTAGATTTGTATAGGATATTTGTTGATAATTCGGATGTTTTTATTTTGTACCGGAATAGACATAGGGGAGATTTGTAAGGATACATTTTCATCTTGTCCCCAGTATCTAGTTTACATCGTGTATGGCGTATCCCGTTCCAACTGTCAAAGCAATTCATGTTCACACGTTCAAGAAGACGGATCCAAATATAAAGAATCTTTAACAAAGTTACACGACAAGACGTAATTTTGGTAAAGATTTAGTTTTGTGTTACTTAGATTATTTATTAAGTATTTGGATATTTTTCTAAACATGTTTTTAAAAAAATGAGACATTTTTATTAAATGTTTTCAAGTAGTTTTTGATCTAGTTTTAAAGCTTAATTTTTTTTTTGCTTTACAGTCATTCAAACGACTTTGCAATGTCGTTCAAGAGATTTTGGCATGTCATTTGAAGTCATGATTCTCATATGGATCAAACGACATTGGCATGTCATTTGAAGCCATGCTTCTCATATGGATCAAATGAACCTGTATTATTTTGTGTTTATGAGCCCTGCTTCTCTATCTATCTATCTATCTATCTATCTATCTATCTATCTATCTATCTATCTATGTAGCTAGCTAGCTAGCTATCTCTATCTCTCTCAAATCTGAATTAGAGTTTTTTGAGTTCTAAGAGTGAAAAGCTTATAAGAATAAGAGAGCATTAGGTGGATACATATAGGCTACGTATTCTAATCCTAGTCTGTTAGTTATAATTAATTCCACCAAATAATTATAATTGGAACTCCACTCCTTAAAATTATATTTTGATTTTGTTATAATTAATTGCTTAATATTCTTAATATTAGGGTTATAAATATCCGTTATCAAAATAGACTACTAATAATTTAGTTTTATTAACATCTTAAAGTACTTAAACATTCCAACTGAACTTATTTGTAGTGTCGTATTAACATAATCCACCTTTAGGGTGACACATTTAAAACTTTTAAGCATCTCAAAGGGCTATCATAAATATTAACACCGAGATAAGGATTCCATTCATAAAATATTTTCCCCATACATTAATCATCATTACCCAATCTATTAGACATATTAATCCAATAATGAATATCATGTGATATCTCAAAATAATAATTAAGTAGTACACGTGTCCAACAAGACGATCAAGATGAAGAGCCTTAATTGTACCTAATAAGGACGAGGTATACGTTGTCTTAAAATTTGGACATAGACAATGATCTCAAGGTGGTCCTCTAAAATACACACAAAAGTGAAATAGAACAGTAAGATAAAACTATACTATAAACTGTAATCAAGATGGACCTATTAAAATATTTTTCTACAACCTTATCGATGGCGTGTCCATTTCCATATAGATTAGGAACGAGAAAACTTATATTCCATAAGAATTGGTGATCTGATCCACTATGCGTAAGTCGTACTCTACACATTGAGGACTCTAATTAAGGAATACGTTTGTTCTATACAAGTGTTCTACTCCAATAAGCCTAAGGGAGAATTTTTTAATTATAATTTTTCCTAATATTTGCCAATTTTAAATCTCTTTTTAATTTCAACAAAGCTAGAGCATGGATTAAATAGGTGAAGTGATGATAGACATGTGGGTTGACAAATCATGGTCTCAATTATGAAATCTAGGTCAATTAAACTAGATAAATATCTTAATATCTATTTGATGGATTTGACTATATCTCAGTGAGATCTATGTGTCGTGTTTGGATGATGATGAAAACAACATACAAGCGATCTATAAATTAGATTTTATAAGTACCCCCCCCCCCCTCCCCCCCACAGACACACACACCACCACCACCACACCATGGGGTAAAAACCTCGATGCACTCTAATCTCTCATTCAACTTAATAAAGTTTTATATAATGCAAGAAAGTACCTCTCTCTCGTGTGCTCACGAGAAGTTACCTATGAACATTAAACTTTCCTTCATTGATGATGTGAAATCCATCCTAAACTAGATTGGACAAACAATGAAGTACATACTTCTCCTTAGAGTCGTATCATTACTTAAACTTTCCAATAGCATGAGACACCACCTCTTTAGACATTGGCTAAGTGGATCTGATTCAAGTCACTCTCATTTCCTTGTAATCCACAGATCAAGTATATATCTAGGCTTTCATTCAATTTTAAAAGGAATAAGTGAATTTGACAAAAGAGAAGCAATTAGAATACTCTTATCTTAAAAAATACTCTTTAATATGTAGAGAAGTAAAGAGGAACTAATCTACTTTGAAAGTGTGGGGAAGGATCTATTTAAAGAGATATAGAAAAAATCTAGGTTCGTTTGCGCATGATGCTTAATTGTCTTCGTGTGCATGGTTTTAACCAATGCACCAAAACACGCTAAAATCATATAGTTGTGCACACTGGGTCATTTTTCCACCATGCACACATTTTTAGGCCAAATTCAAAAATAGTCTTAAAGTGAGCATGGTATTGCGCACGGGGCGGAAGTAAGTACATGTGCAATGTTTAAGGCAATAAACTCTCAAAATCCTTAAAAATGCACATTTTTCAAAACGAGGTCTGTCCTAAGATTATACAAAACACTTCTTAGGGATTAAAAATAATTATTAAGGTTTAAAACCACATTTTACTCCAAAATGTGTGTATTTCAAGAGCCAACGACGTTCAATCACAGAACCATATCAAAAGGACATGTCTTCAATGTTTAGTAATGAAAATATTTGTGATGTACAAATGCCATGTAGATCTTTAAAGTACAATGTTTATGAATTCTAATGAAGGAGCCTCACTTTATACGTAATGTTTGCAAGGATTCAGTCAATTTAGATTGAATTATGCTAGACTCAAACGCGTTGACACAAAATATATCTAACTCATATATTAATATTAAATATTACATTTTCAATCTCCCCCTTTGGCCATTCCATGGAAAAAAACAAAACACAAAAAGCATATTGGTTAAACCTACCAAATCCACTCCACATTAGCCATATAATGAGAGTATTACAATGCAACGACACATAAAAAATCAAGTATGAAACTTTGGGATTGAGCTTCATCAACATGACTAAACTTTAAATAAATGAATAAAAAACATAAGATCATGCAAGTATCATGAAGGTAATAGCATGCACTAAGAGTATAAATCTCCCCACTTTAAAAATTCTCAGAAAATAAAATGAGATATATAGATGGTACAAAGAATGAAATCATATGAAAAGTGATAAAAATCCCATTAGTATAATGAGAAAAATGTGTGTCCACTAATGTGTCTCCTCGTGAACTCCTAAACATGTGAATCTCCTCAATAAAGAAGAAAAGGGAACCCCCCCCCCATCTTAGACATTTCTCCCCCTTTTGAGATGAAAAGATAAAGAAGTTTAAAGACATAGATAGTGGGTATAGTATGGCAAAGATAGAAATAGTGACAATGTAAAAGAAACTCTAGAAAAGTAAAAGCTTGGAAATATGTGAAGAACCAATGCTATACAAAGGGTACTCTATGTAAATCATCATGAGTATAAGAAACATAAATGTCCAATAGAATGTTAATCTCAAATAAGAAATTAGAAGATAAGATATATCAAACATGTAACCATGTAAACTAGGATGAGTAATATAAATTAACCCATAGAGGAAAGATCATAAAAATAGTGGATATAGTATTGATATGGCATAAAACATATGGATAACCAGAAAATAAATAAGATGAGAAAAACGTTTCATTATCCATAGAAATAGAAAAGTACTCCAAAACAAAATACGAGTAATACAGAAAAATTTCCATCAAAATATCCAAAGTACTAACATAAGGTGCACATTTGTCTCATAAAAATAACAAATAGAGATAAAAAAATATATATAATACTCCTATGTGAACTCATCCACTGTCTCATCATCCTCATCAAAGTCAGCATCTTCCTCCTCATCATCAAAAGTAGGAGGATGAGGCTGATCAAGAGAATATTCACATAGATATGCAGATGTAGATGCAAGAAAATTAAGTTCTGATGTAGTGCGCCTCAAATAACTCATAATGTAAGTTGAACTCGATCTCTATCGATCGCAGTGAGATGAAAACTATAGCGATCATACATTTGAGTCATTTGAGCATCCATACGATGAAAAGAATCTCGCATATAATTAATATGCGTGTCAAAGTACCCCCTTGATGGTTGATGAGCATAAGGTGATAGTTCTAGTGTCCGTGTTCCTTCCTCAAGAAAGATTGGTTATGCAGGAGCTCATCGGGTAGTCTGAACGGTAGAGCGTAAATTGTTAATGCTAGTACTCGGTCCTATAATAGATGCATCATTGTTAAATAAAGTCTCAAATCACCTAGATAATGAAGGTATCTAGTAATTAGGCGACCATAGTGTAGAACCTCCTGACAAACATCTGAATGGGCATGATGCATCACCTTGAGAATGAGAAGGAGGTAATCGATATAATCACGATGAGATGTACCATAGTCAAATGACTAAAGGGTAAAAGAAAATCTTGGGAATGGCATTGAGGCATAAGGTTATAGATAACCAAAAAATTAGTATAAAAATACCTCTTCTTCAAGGTAGTTTGTGGAAATAAATCCCCAACCCAAGTCATCTGACACCAACTAGGAATGTAATAATATGATTATGATGAACAACGTCATCAACCAAATTTATATAGGCGGGATAATGAAATATCGCAGCACCAAGATAAGAAGATAGAACATCCTCTATCAAAACATGTCATAATGATGAGCATAAGAGATCAAATTAGAGTGTTAGTGGTGATCATGATCATGTTCGCATAAAACTCGCAAATAAGAGTAGCATTAGCCAAAGAGTGTGGTCGTATCAATCATGAGCTAAAAATAGCACAAATTAATGGTAAAAAGAAAACCTCTTTTTCACTCCTCTCAAGATTCTCTAAATCAACATCTCTCTTTCTCCTAATTGCTCAAATTATATAGCAAGCACATAAAGGTGCACTTTCTATAGTAAATCGTATCTTAGAGGCATCAGTAGTTATAATAGGAATTGGAATTGAGGTTCTTGGGGCTTGGGAACGTGTACACTTAGTGAGTGGGGGTGAATGAGGTGATTCTATAGAAATAAGACTCTCATTAGGACCAATCAGGGGTTTGGATAACACCCTCTTACATGAACGTGTCTTTTCTCAATCCATAATGTTAGAAATATGGTAAAAAACAACACACAAGAAGAAATGTAATAAATCCAAAGAATGGATGAGAAAACCTAAAATCCCAAACGATAACCTCAAAGCATAAATATAACACCCAGTAGGATGAAATCAACCTAAATAAACTCTAATAGATGTAAATCAATAAGAAAATATGTGAACGATGACTTACAAGAGTGTACACTGGATGAAAACCAACCAAACTCGTACAACTAGGGTTTGGAATGAGATTCCTCCAAATACCTCATCAAATGATCACACGATGATAAAAATACAATATTGGACAATCGCCTAGGACCTGAGCTCTGGTTGTGTTGAATGCAAAGTATGAACAAAAGAACCCTAAATCCTCTTTTCAAATATTGGCTGCCAAAAATCTCATGTTCACGGGTTAGGCATTATCATGCATAGCCAAAATGCCATCATGCATATGGTTTTGACCAGTACACTTAGTTAGGGAAATTTTTGGAAAAAGACTGAGTGTTCAATCCCAAGAACTCAGTCTCTCAAAATATGATATGAATGTATGAAAAAGTATGTAAATACATTTTTCAAGACCAGGCCTTTCCCATGGTTATACGCAACACTTCTCAATGATAATAAAACACTTGTACATATTTAAAAATATATTTTATCAAAATGTTGTGTGTGTGCATAACCAATGACGTTTAATCGTAAACCTTATCAAAATGATATGTCTTCAAAGTTTAGCAACGAAAGTCTTTATGATGAAGAGATTCCATGTAAATCTTCAAAGTTCAATATTTATGAAGTTTAATGAAATAGGTCCTTAAATATTAAATTGTTTTGGCTTGAATGATGCAAGACTGAAACTCTTTGACAAGGAATATAGACAAATCATATATTAATATAAAATATTTCATTTTCGCAGACTAGATCATCTACTATGCAGAATAAAAGACGCAAACAATATATAAAATAATGCAAACATTATTCCCATACTTGATATTATTTAAAAAAATGACTTTATTAAATACTAAATCCACAACTAAACTATTCTATGATTAAGGTTTTAGTCTATTGATCTAAAAATCTCCCACCTAGACTCAAAGCGAGGTAACAATGAATTTCACTCGCATCCCGTCTACCTCACTATCAAAAGTCTTAGTCTCTCCTACATAGACTCAAAGCCACGTTGATATGAATCTCACTCGCATCCACTCTACCTGAATAATAGAATTATTAGTTGGTAAGCTCTTTATGAAAGGGTCTATCGGGTTGTTCTCTAATTAAATCTTGGTAATTGTGACATTACCCCACTACACCAACTCTCAAATGAGAAGATACGTACGATCGATGTGTTTAACTCTTATATGGATCCTTTGTTATTTTGAATTAGAAACGACATCGTTATTATCACAATAAAGTGTATTAGTCGATTGAACTAAAGGTACCACTCGTAGATCCATTAGGAAGTATTAATTCCATACATCTTCCTTGATTACGTCAAACAATGCCATATGTTAAGATTCCATAGTGGAATTAACAATGAATGATTGATTGATACCCCTCCAAATAATGTGTCAACCTCCAAGGGTAAAAACATATCCCAAAGGTTTTTAGGAATCCTTATTAAATTAAAATTTTGACTGGAATATCTGCCTGGTGAACTATTATATCATCTCATGTCCTTTTTCGGTACTTGAGTATATGATTTATCACAGTCCAATGTTCTTTCTCGGGGTTAGACTAATTTTTATTGGCAATGACAATATCAAAGAAGACTCAATTATAATGCAAAATATAGGATACAATAAGCTCAGTAATGCTAAATAAAAAAGGATACCTGTCATCTTCTCTATCCCATCACGTGTCTAAGGACACTAACGCATATATGGAGAAATTCCATTTATATATGAAAGGAACCCTTTCCTTGAATTTTTCATACTAAACCTAGAAAGAATGGAATCAAAATAAGAAGCTTTTGATTAGTCCAACATCTTGTTCTCGCGTCTCACATAAGCTTGGTTCCACGGATGAGCTTTTCATAATACCTCTTATCAAAGTGGTTGGATGATCGCACTTTAACTATATAAAAAACTCGAGCATTATTTCCAATGAGAAGAATGTCATCCACTTATAGTAATAAAAATCTCGCTACTCTGAGAGCCCCACACTTTCTTTCCTTCGACGTCCTCAGCCTGCAATTCGGGGTTGCCACCTCGATTGGCTAAGATCTCTTTTTAGGGAAAATGGGATAAATGAAAATGGAGTCGCCAATATATTTCACACAAGATAAAAAAGAGGGGGTGGGCCTCCATAGAGACCTAGTTATGGCAAGTAATATGCATGTTAACCATAGAGTCCTAGGTCTGGGAATTGGGTTACGGATTGGGAAGGTGCTAGGCATTCACTCTACCCATTTAGTTTTAAATGTAGATATAAGAATATTTATTTTCACATGTTATGGTGTGAAAAGAAATGTTGAAATGAAAATAGTTAGTATGTAACTGCACTATGCGGTATAAAGTATATGTGTGTGTAAATACTATAATCGAATTATAAATATATACAAAGTTGGACTTGTTCATTCAAACAATAATCTGAGTTAGTCTACATAGTCTCATGGAGTGATTCAAAGTCCATATAGTTCTTGAAGAATCAATAGGAATTTGACCTCATATAGAGGCTCGATATGAGAGATCTTTATTCCATATTTCAATGCATTTTTAGAGGTAAAGAAGACTTGATATAAAAATGTATATGATTTTTAAGTACTTGAAATTAATTGAACATTGTTGATCACCCTAAAGTCACTCGATGATGGAGAATGACCAAACTTCCAACATTAAAAAGAAACTAGTAGATAAAATCCCCGGATTAGGTGATCCTCTACCTGTATGAGAGTATTCCATGATATTGAAGCCTCTTGTTTGAGTTTTGAGAATAAAAATGGAAATGGAGGAATATATACAAGGTTTGACTTGAGTTTGATATATCGAACTTCTCTAATAGGCCTACACATCCACCGTATGCGAAATCAATGTCACTATAGTTCGGACAAGACCTTTCGGGGAAAATCAAATATAGTAGAACAAATAAACATGAAGAAAACAACATGGTTTGGTTTTTCATCACAAAACCACCCTTTTTATATCAAGGCTTTAAAATAAAAGAGTGAGGGACAACATACCTCACAATGTTACACGTTCTCCTTTTTATTTCGACAAAGTTGTTGCTTAGAATTAACCTTTTTAGGATATATTTAAGGGTACTGTAAAGAAAAATTACCTTTAAAAGGGAAAAATTAAGAAGAAGAAAAAAAAGAAAACAGGGTTATTTTGCTTTTCCAGGGTTTGGATTAGAAAAAAGAAGTTAGGGCTTTGAGTTAGAACTCTAAATCTAAACTTTAAAAGGGTTATGATGATAAATGGAGAGATTTGGGGGGCTATTTGGAAAGAATACAACTTCTTTAAAGAATTATTAACATTTAATAAGCCAAAGTTAATTCCTTGAGATGGTAGGTGATTGCCCCCTTTATAGGCAAATTCTAGGGCCAAGGACCGATCCGTCAAGGGTATTGTAAACTCTAGATAGATTGGTCGAGGGCATTTTCATTTCAGCTTTAGGCTCATTTTGGGTTGTCTTGACTCATTTGGGTAGTTTGTTTATGGGTTTCTTAGTTTTTTTGGCTTTTATAGAGGTATTATTGAGTTTTGGATTAAATTTGGGCCTTTCGAAGACCATGGTAGGTGTTGCTACCTTTATGGACTAGAATGGGGTGTCTATAAAGCCCCTCAATATTGGAGTTCATTTTCTAGCAAATGTTGTTGTAAAGAGTGTTTACACCTTATTAAGTCAAACCAATGTGGTGTTTCCACGTAATATTTAAATAGAAAGAAATAGCAGGATTATTATGTTAAAATATAAAATAGTGGGCATCATGCATGTGTGACATTTGGCACAAGTTGCGACGTATTTTTCAATGTGGGAACTTACCCCAATTTTAATTGGGGTGTTAGTGCACCAAAGTAGGAAAACTCAAATGGGTTAGTAACCAATCAACAATTAACATAGTAGTTACGTTGCATGGGCAAGAAAACAATATAAATAAGAAACAAAACCAATAAAGAAGAGATGGTTCCCTCACCAAAAAGGCATTTACATTACATTTATCCTCTTTTTCTTTTCTCTTCTTTTCTTTTCTTTTCTTTTCTTTTATTTTATTTTCTTTTCTCTTTCTTTCTTTATTTATAGTATTACTTTCAATTCTGCAAGTAGATTGTAAGGTAGTTTTTAATCTTTTTTTTTTAAAAATTATTTACAATTTCTTGCCTTTACGTTCATTGTCATTTATTGTTGGTGTCTAAAATTGGTATGGTGTTTATGATAAGTCTTATCTTAGTTACACCAATAATTATCTACCACAAATAAAGGAAAAAATATTTTGAGCTAGAGAGGGATGAGAGGCAAAGAAGGAGATAAATGTTTTTATGTGGTTCGTCTCAATGAGGTGCCTACATCCACGAGTACTAAGTCACTAAGGATTAGGTCTAACTATAAAATTTCAAGAACTCTATAGGGTTGACTGTATGTCGTATTTCACATGTCCTTCAATTGAGGACTGTAGTAAGATATTTATAGTAGTGGAAAGAAGAAGAGGCGGAATACCATTATACATTAGGTATTTACATCCTTTTACATTATGGATAATAACTATGTGTGAGCCAATATTTCCTCACATGCATGTGCAATGGTGATTTTAGATTTTCCCACGCGTGCATGTTTTACATTGTTGATGGTTCACATTCTAGAAGGTGGTCGGCCGTTTTGACGACCTGTGAATATAATAATCCGACCACAATAATATTATCGGATTAACCTCATTGGATGATGACAAGTGTCACATTCTCATTATCCACATCATATTATTATTTTTAGTTACAACAAAAGACCCCACTACTTCATTCTTAATTGGAGTGAGCAGTCACTGGTAGAGTGAAAGGATGGAGTAATATACATTAGAATTTGGTCGAATTTATGAGAGCTTTAGTTATCAAACTCGTAGGGTGATTTCTTTCAGTTGTGGCATCTGGTCGATAGCCGATCTTTGAGAGTTTGCAAATATTTTTTTCTGAAATTTTGTTCTATTTCCTTAAATTCCTCAGATGTAATATCTTTATAATTGCAATGAAATAAATTTTACATTTTCTGTCACAATCTTGAATACTTTGGCTCACTTGCTCTTTTATTCAGCTACTAATTATGTACCATCATACTTATTTTAGTTTGATACCAGGATAGACATTTTAATTGCAATCGAAAGTGAGATTTACCAGAGGAGTAACCAATTATTCGCTGCTAGCCACGAAGAGACATATGAGAAAGAGATAGAGGAACTGCTTGGCTTCGATGTATCTAATCAAGCCAAAGAGGCTTATCTCGGGAAGCGCATGCTATTTGATCAAGATGTAGTGACCAATGCATCATATTATGAGATTATTATCAAACTTCATCGAGATCATAAGGATGTTGTTTTAGTTTATCTACTGATTATGAGATGAATCTTGCTATTCTCTGGAGAAACAGTGGATTTGATCAGAAATTGCAAGATTTGTCTCTGGCATACTCTAAAAAGGAGTTTGTATTACAATTAGATCTCAGGAGTACTCAATATGTACCAAGACTTCTCGAGAAGGAGAATAATTTATTACGTGATAAATTAGAAGGCCTAAAGAAGTCCGATATGGCCAATCAGGGCGAAAGTGTCTCCTTTCTAGAATAGGAAATGCACGCTTATTGGAAGAGGTGGAGTAGTTGAGGAAATCAAAAGGGGGAGGTCAGTATTCTCGGTAAGCAATTAGGGTTCATCAGTCGTAGAAGAAGAGAGAACAAGTAAACCTTAGATGACTAGGGTCATTAGATAGATGCTTTGAATGACACCTTATTTTTTTAGGTCATTTTTTACCTCGGTCAAACGACATGCCTATGTCATTCAATAAAAATGCTTATGTCGTTCAAACGACATGTCATAGTTGTTCGAATGACCCTATGTAGTTTTTAAGGCCTTTTTTTGTTTCAGTACCTACTCGTATAAGTGATGATTTCATTATGTTGTTGTACTTCTGGGTTTGTTTGTGCAATTTGTATGCAGCCGATAGTGCTTATTCATGCTTCGATTCTTATACTGCATTGATTCATTTCGTCACGTCTTTGCTTAGATTGATGATTCATTCTTTATGATTTCTTTCTAGCTACAATTTTATACTTTGTTATCATTATTAGCTATCTTTCCATGTTTACCTAGATATGCTTTATTGATTATTCTTATTCTAGATATGTGATTGTTTATCCTTTTCACTTATTGTTTATTCAAGACCAAAAGGGGGAGAGATGGTATGTGATGTGGGGGGGAGTTTATTTGATGAGAACATATATTGTTTTTGCATTAAAAATTGGTATCATGTTTTTGATCATATGTATGGTAATATTTTGGTATCATGTTGTCTTACACGAATTGGTATCATGATTTTCTCACTTGTTTATCAAATGGTTTGATTTCACATATTGGTATTTTTTTATCATTTGTTCCTCCATACTTCACTCGGTATTTGTTTGTTTCATGTGTGTAGGTATGCTTTAAAGATTTGAGATTTTGTGACTACATCACAGTCAAATAGCTCATGCTTGTCGGACTTCCATATACTAGTCCATGTCCTATATTTTTTGTTTTGGGTTTTATGGGATAAGATTTAGGTGTCATACGGCTTGACGGCCCGACTTAGGAATTTCACTATTTGGGTTTTGTTTTGAAATAGTCAAAGGGGGGATTTGTAAGGATAAAATTTTCAATTGTGTCAATTTGTATGTAATCGACTTATTTTCGGAACAAAACTTGTTTGAGTCATAGATAGATTTTATATTGTCACGATACCCACATAGTCTATGACGTGTTTATGTTAAAGAAGTAGCGGTCAAGCTTCAAAGATATATCATGTCGTGTTTTATTGATGAACATTTGACGTCTTCATATCACATTATATTCCGAGATACTCTCAGGTATGAACGTATAATGTTTATGGGACTCAAAAAATGTTTTAAGGATGATATTTTATTTTTAAATGATTTTGAAATGTTTAAAATGATTTTTAGAGGTTTTATCTTCGTTTATTCTGAGATAAGTATTATTTTGAGTCGTGTGAATTCTCTCCTTGGTTTTAGAGACTTCAAATTACATGAACAGTCATTCAAACGACATGGACATGTCGTCCTAACGACATGGCCATGTTGTTCAAACGACATAGGAATATCGTTCGAATGAGCTGCCGACTTACTTTTTTATTTAAGGCGTGTTTCTCTCAGAATTTCGTGGTGTGGAGAACTAAAATACCGTATTGAACAGTTACGTTTTTCTTCACTTGTTAACAATGGCTTTTCAAATTCCAAGACCATCCTTTATGTTTAAAGATCAGAGATTTCATGAAAATATGTTATAAAGATCTTGTTTGCACCATTGATTTTTCATCCATAGTGACAAGTTGGTTCGTTGGAGTCTTGCTGTGAATAAATAGTGGAGGCAGTTTTCTGAATCATAGATGGTTGCCAAAGATGCATCGGTGGAAATTGAGGCACTCGTGGATGCGTGTGCTATGGGCGAGTATCGTGGAAGGATTTCTGGGTGGGCAATGTGGAGGAGCGGTTAAAGAGAAGAAGAACGTCAAGGCTTGTGGGGATCGAGTCGTTGCGTAAGTCTGTTTGTCTTCCTTTGTAAAATCGTATCATAGTGATTTTCTGGCTTGGGCCGCCCATGGTTTTTTCCCTTAGAGGTTTCCTCGTACATTCGGCATTGTGAACATTATTTTATTTTTCTTTCTTAAATCACCTCGATGCACGTTTAGTATTAAACAAGATAAAATTGGGCTCAAGTAAAATTGGTTAACAAACTTGGTGCGTGTTAAAATTGGAAAAATATTTTTGAAAGAAAAATTGTTTTGTCACCTTAAAGCACACTTTGAAAAAGGGGCCTAGATATCTGATTTAAATTTTAAAAATATATATGGATTTTGTTTGGTTAAATAATTAAACCAACATTAATAAATTCGAGAAAATTATAAAAACAAATGAAAATTGTTTTTTAAATTATGGAAACTTGTAAAACGAAGAAAGTTATTATATAAAAATATTTAAGTATAAAATACATATAAGAGGTATAAATATAATATATAATATATTACATAAAATTAATTTAGTTTTTTGTAAAATTAGAAAATTAATTTTAAAATTCTTAATAATATCTTTAAGAATATATTTTGTGTATGCCATGAAACTTAGGGCATTAGGACTATAGTTACAAAATTGAGAAAATAAAATACAAGGGACAAGAGAAGGTACTTACAATCTCCCCATTTGACCAATTTTGGGACAAACCAAATTGATACTCAGCAAGATAAGTCTCACACACACAATTACATAACCCAACTATACACATATTTACTAAAATGAAGAGTACATAACTCAGCTAAACACACATTTCTTAACAAGAAGAATACATAACTCAACTAAAAACAAATATCCTAAAAAGAAGATTACATAACTCAACTACACACATTTTTCCTAAAAGGAGTATATAACTCAAAGGATCCTCCTTATGGAAAATGGTCTTCGAAATGGGAAGGACCATTCCATGTTCATATAGAATTTAAAGGAGGAATATACCATTTAAGAAACATTAATGATTAAATTCACATGAGAAAGACCAATGCTAGATTCTTTAAGCCTTATTATCAAACTATTTGGGAAGCAAGGCAATAGGAACAAAATGCATAATTCCATTGAGACACTGAAAAATTACATTTTAATGGAAATGCTAGAATAGAAGAAACATAAAATCAATCTAGAAGTTCCCATAAGCTATCTTTTGAGATTTGATTTGAGCTTATCATGCCTCAAACGGAGCAGCCCGTTAATTAGAGATATGCATTTCTCCTACCATTCAGTTAATTTTTTGTAATGAGAAAAACGTGTGTATGACTAAAACATAACCAGAAGACACAAGTAAATTAATTAGATCTAGAAAAAAATTCTTTCAAATTTTAATGACCTTATGTGCCCAAATTTTAAGTTTTCAAAAAATTCTTTCAAATTTTCAAATTCGTAAAACTTAAGTAAACCAAATGTCTTGTTAAAATAGCACACACAAGTAAATTAATTAGATCTAGAAAAAAACACAACAAACACTAAGGAATATTTAACCTAACATGAGTGATCTAAACAAACTAAAGTGAAGTGTGTGATCAAGTGTGTTGGGTACGAGGATAAGAAAACTAAAACAAACCAGAATACAAGTTTTATAAGGAAAATTCCCCCCACCTAGGGGTAAAAAACCTCAGACGCACTCAATTTCCATTTCTACTTGAAAGAAAATTTTACAAAGGTTTGAAAGTTACCTCTCATACAACCACAATTGTGTATATACCTGTGAACCTCCAACTCCACACCATAGAAAATGGAAACCCAATCTAATCTCCATGAATTGAGTTAAGAACTCCTGTCTTCCTTAAAGTCACGCCATGCTCCAATTTTTCTAATAAACTGAAGCACCTCCAATTTTAGACCGCGGAGTACTTGATCACAGAAAACTAGAACTAGATGTAACTTTGGACAGATATGTGAACTTAATTCACTCAAAAACTCCTCATAAAAGTGTAGATCCCATTCTAGATCTAAAACAATTCAAACACTCAAATGAATTTGAATTTTGATTTATAGAGCGAAGAAAAGACTCACAAACACAAAAATCACCTTTGATAAAATAATTTAGAATGAGGGAAAGTCTCTCTACCAAATGGTGGGAAAAAATGCTATTTATAGGAAAAGTTAAAAATATGATGCCGTCGTTCGAATGATAAGATCTAATCGTGCAGATGGTTTTATTCAATATGGCCATCATGGCTAAGACGTGCGAATGAACATAATCTACAATCGTGCAAATGGGCCTTTTGAATGGACCTATTTTGTAGCCTTGTTTACGTCTCCAAAGTAAAATCCCTTTAAAAAAAATTCTTAAAAACCAACCTTGATCCCAAAAA
The DNA here is from genome assembly GCA_949130495.1 of Sambucus nigra. Classification (NCBI taxonomy): domain Eukaryota; kingdom Viridiplantae; phylum Streptophyta; class Magnoliopsida; order Dipsacales; family Adoxaceae; genus Sambucus; species Sambucus nigra. The sequence goes on from OX422215.1 coordinate 397,343,643, forward strand.
CCAAAACAAAGACACCACTCGAAAAAAATATTTTTCAAAAACATTTTATGAAAAATTCTCTTAGTTTGAAAACACGTGAGTGTGTGCAAATAGCCAAAATTAAATTAAACTTCGGTAAAAGGATATAGTCTTCAAATATAGATACGAAAGTCTTCAAATGAGAGGCAGTGCATGATATTCAAAATTCATTCTTTAAGGTTCATCGAACCTATACTAGACTGCGCCTCACTCATAATGAATCAAGACTATTTCGCTTGATAGACTCAAATATTTTGACATAAAAATAGCCAATATAAAAAGCTATACAAAATCGACATTTTCAATCTCTTCCATTAGCTATTTTGTGGTAAAACCTCAAAAATCCAAAATAAACTTGATTACCCCTACAAGAATCACATCTCACTATCCATATAGTGAGAGTAGAAGGAACATAATGTACATATTCAAATGACAGACTCAATACTCCAAGGTAAGCTCTTTGGCCATGTAATAATGTGAGGAATCCTATAGAATCTCAAATAATAAGAAATAATTAGGAAGACATGCTATGAAATAATTTCCCTTGCTCGAGAATCCTTCCAAAAATAATGATATAAAAAATGTGAATGATGAGATAAATAAAAATGAATCATATCTCTCCCGCAATCAAAATTATATAAAAAATAGCATTTCCCCATCTTTGTCACACCCAATCATAAAAGCAACACAAAGCGTGAATGTAGTAACACAAACATCATCTCATACCAAACAACTTCCTATCATAAAATGACCATCATCTCCAAACACAAACATATTCATGTCCCTTCTTTGTAAGAACACCAAACCAAATAACAAAAATCTTCTCCCACTGACATGAAGCATGTATTTTCTCCCCATTTCTTGTCATGAAAAAAAAAAAGGAAAAGGACATCCACAAAACAAATCACAAGATATCAATTATAAAGATATACAAACAAGAATAAAGAAATAATGGCCATATGATATCAAGATGACAAGTCCCCCTATTAGCAACATAAACATATTTTCAAATATAAGCAAACAAACAACATGACAAATACCCCTAGGCTAAATCATGTAACATATAGACAAATATAGATATGAATCATGGTGCAACAAATCACTTATCCCAATCATCTCCTCCTTAAACAAAAATCTCCCTTTCAAAATAAAAGTTTTCGCCCTCTTTGACAAAATACAATCAGCAAAAGTTAATAAAACATTATTAAAGTTCATGAGGAAAATAAAAAAGGGATAACATGAATAAAGCTACCCGAATGTAAGCATGAAATATGAAGGAATTATAGCAGGAATAATCATGACTGAACAAAAATAGTCTAAAAACACAGGTCGTGCGAACGGATACCATTTAGGTCCATGCAAACGAAGAAATCAAAAGCCCTCCGCACGATCATGAATGAGGCCTGTGCGAATGTAAACTACCAAAAATCTTCCACAAATTCATTTTGAAGAAAAACACAGTATGCCACTGAGAAATCAGGGTCAAATCCAACCATATCACTCCTTTTAAAAAATCACTTCCCTTAAATCACAACACATCATAAAAACCTCATCAAATCTTCACAAAACTTCTTTCAACGTGGCACAAATTACCCAACAGCATACATTAAGAAACCCTTATGCATCGATCAACATGCTCAAAGTCTAATAAGCAAAGAAAGCATAGTAGAACAAATAAAAATAGGTATTTATACATGATTAAGCATATAAAAACTCAAAGATAAAGCAACTAATGCAAATCACACAAAATTACATATGCTTGATTATCAAACCACTTCAGATAAATATAATCATAATTGTTTACGAATGTTAATAAATTTAACCCTTTTAAAGCACACTTGAAATACAACTAGACTAAGATGAGAATTGGGCTTGAACGTGCATAGAGACGGAATAACATAACGTCAAATATGAAAATGTACTACTTAGGACATTTAAGACAAATGTTAGAAGGAAAAGCAATACGATCATGAGTTTAGTGTAAAAAGTTCAACTCCATATACAAATCTCTCTCAACAAGTGTTGATTTGAATTTTAAAATGACAAACTAAAAAGAAATTTCTTTTTGAAATGCTTAATCCTGTAACACCACACGCAATCTGGCAAGCGAGGTGGCCAACCTCCGCTTCCAAAATACATTGGGTGTTACTAAATAAGTAATCATTCTTAGCATGTGACATATATGAGACATATAAAATTCATTTCCATAAGATAATAATCAGATTAATCCAATAAATATAATCATCCATGCAATAATAAAATCCGTCACCATGCTAATCTCCAAAATAATCCAACTTCAAATAAATATAAACTCAGATGGATAATCCAACACTGAATATCTGATATAAATCTTAAACAACTGTGAAACCAATTGGCCTACGAAGTCCATAAATAAATTCTCATAATAAATACGACAGAATAGAAAATAAATCCTAAACAACTAGAGCATCGAAAATAAATGAGTCTCCAGCTGCACCTCTAAAATATCTCCAATAACTCCTATGCAACTACTCTTGCGCTAAACCTGAAATGTTAGTCAATGCAGTGAGTCAGATCCCACCGCATGAATGCAAGATACTCTCCCCAATTAGTGTTTATGAACTGAGACAGTAGCATTATAAATAATAAACACTACAATAGAATATTTTAAATTAAACACGATAATTATGAACGTACGAGTAAAATAAACTGCTAACACCTAATCCTGTAATTATGCCACCCCAAAGTTAAAGTCCATATTATGCTATCACAATCCGATAAATACTCTAAAGTCACCATCTTTATTTAAATAGATTTCTCACATTATTATTATTATAGCGGTGTTGTCATAGCAATCCGACCTTACTGTATATCGTACACTTATTCGGATCCGCATAAAGTTTTACACCACACACATTCCCCTCGCTATAGCCAGTCAGCCCGTATTCAGTCATCCCCACACTTATTGACGAGGTTCCACCCACGACACGTCATAATAGCCGGTCAACCAGTATTCTGTCATCCCTGCAGCTATTGATGATGCTAGCACAACCACACGTCGTAATAGCCAGCCAACCTGTCCTCGTTGAATCAATTCGGTCTGGTCAGTTGCCCCAAGATGCAAAAAATTATATATATATATATAAACTTGATTTCTCCCCCGATTTCAATTCTGATTAAAATCCTATTTTCCATAAATAAAACTCGACATTTTAAATTGCTAAAAATAATTAAATCCAAAAATTTTTATTTTTCGAATTTCTAAATAAATTAAATTATTACCGGTTTAAAATGACGGGGTTTTACATACTTCCCCACAAGCACATAAATTTCGTCCTTGAAATTTGATGAAGCGTAAATGCACAAAATAAAATAAGGCTTGAATAAGCCTACCCATAGAATACCACGATTATGCTCCCATACACCCAACCACCTACCCAGGTTTTGCTCACCCTAGTGTCCCTACCTGTGAGGGCCCTGCAGGACACTATTGCCCTGTTGCCCCTGACTCGCTCGTTGTATCTTCCATACCTGGTCATTGGGACCCTTATTCTCTCCTCCTTGACCATTTGACACTTGTATTTTCCCCAACTTCTTATGATAGTTCATTGTCTCCTACAACAATAACAATGCGATGTCCACCACTTGAGTGTAAGTAGTGTATGCCAAATTTCCCAAATCATCTTCCTAATAGACCAAGACAAATTATTAATGAAGCACTACATCTTCTTCGCATCGATAAATTCGTAAATTCTTGCGCATATTTAGAAATTGATTTCGAACCCAGGTCTAAATCCTCAAACTCCCCCTTCTTCGTGCTCCTAATCACATATGGGAAATACTTATCATTAAACTTTACCCGAAAATCTCCATAGTTCAGGAAATCCCTATCATCTGATGTGGTGACACTCTCCCACCACTATAATGCATCTCATATCATCTTGAATATGGTTAATTACAAGCACCCAAAACTATACATTTTATACCCCGAATAGACTTACTTTTGTTGCTAATTCTCGACAATATGGGTCTTATGTGCTTTGTTATGTATTTTGTAGGTCGAATGCACGTTACGGTGTTCAAACGCGTATTTCAAGGCAATTATGAGCATCATGGAGATAATTACCCATGTCCTGTTTCCTAGCCTACCCTAAATCTGTCCTGAACCGTGTGTGTTTAATTTGTCCATTTTATTTTATTTGTGTTATTTTATTTTTTAGGGTTTATTTTATTATTTTATTATTTTATTTGATTGACTCATGTATATAATTTTAGGACTTTTAGCGTGTCGTGTATTAGTTTTTATATTTTCTTTTATTTTCGTAGTTTTTAGTTAGTTTATTTTTATTTTATTTTATTTTTATTTTTTTATTTTATTAGTTTTTTATTTTTATAGTTTTTTATTTTAGTTATGTTTAGAGTTTGTATAGTGTGCGGGTCTTGTCCTTTTTTATTTTGGTTGATTTTTATTTTTATTTTTATTTTTATTGTTTTTAGTTTAGTTAAATTTTTATTTTGTTTTGTTTTATTTTATTTTTTTTAGTTTTAGTTTAATTTTTTAGGGGTCATGAGTTAGACACACACACAACCCCTCACACCCCACTCCCATACACTTTACACACACACAACTAACCCCTCACCCTCACCCCTACTTCCTATACACCCCACCACACCTTATCCCTCCTATTCATCTTCTTCCCTACACCTCCACTCTCTCTCCTCATCCTCCATCCGGGCCAAACCGTAACTGCCGCAAGATCATACCAGCCCTGCTACCGGCGCTCTAAAACAGATCACCCCGGATACCCCTAAAACCCGAGCCTTACTCTGCTAACCCGATGACCCAGTAACCACCCAACAACCCTCTCAACCCAACTACACGCAACTCAGAACCTGTTGACCCATAACCCGTGAACCTAGCTCCATACCCATTTTCATCCAACCTTATCCCTCCACAGAAACCAAACCTATTTCCCCCTTGTCCAAAATCGTGCTGCTACAAACCAAGACAAGCCAAATAAACCCACATGTTTAAATCACACGTCTTTTAACCCCAATTCCAAAAATGCCCCCAAACCTTTCATCCCCAAATCAGATTTTATTCCCTCACCTCAATTCCCACATGACCTCACACAACTCATGCACATTTGTACATTTTCCTAAATTAACTCTCACCCACACCTTATACAACCTCCTGCACCTTTATCCTCCCATTTTTACCCCCATGCTCCATGCCTACTATTTGAAGAATGGAAGACTCAATTTGAAGCAAACTTTTTGTCACATCAATTTCAGAGAGAGAGAGATAGGTTAGATTAGAAAATAAATTAGAAAATTATTTTTATAAATAGTTTTTATTTTTCTTTTTAGAGATTATTGAGTGATAAATTGTGAGTAATTCAATTGCGTATTATATTGAATTGATTATTGTTGGATTCTCAATTTGGATGGATAGTGCTTGATTTCAAGGAAATAAGAGTTCAATTTCACTTCAAGAGATTGGGTTTGATTGTTCTCTTCTCTTCTCATTTATTTTATGCCTTTGATTATTAATTTGTCAAATCTCATACCATGTTCGGATAAATCCCCTTTCAAGGGGTGGGAGGAAACCCTCATTTGATGTTATTTTAATTTAATTAGTTTGATTACTTGAAAATTCCCTTTGAATGTTAATTTTGATCCCTCGCCCTTAAATTTACGCATCGGGAGAGGGTAAATGATTTTCGAGAGAAAATCAGAATTGTAGTTATAATACGCATTTTATATTCGAACTAGAGATAGGGGTTTCTTAAGTGGGGTATTATTACTTGAATTTCAACTCTAAATTTAACTTCTACGATTTATACAAATTTTGATAAATCAATCCTAGCGGATGATTAATTAAAAGGAGTGTAGATCTAATTTTCTAGAGTTGTGGGGTGTTAAACTTAATTTTCTAAAAGGTTACTATTAAAATTAAATTTGCAACGAGAGTTGATTTGTAATTTTGATATTAATTTGGGAGAATTCAATTAATTAAATTAATTAGTTAGAATAGCAAAAATTTGTGGTGTAATAATCCCACTACTTGATTGTTCTCACATTTATTTATCTCTTATTTTAGTGTTAGACTTTATTTTCCATTATTTTTAGTCACTTTCTAGTTAGTTGTTTTCATCTCTCATTTAGTTTAGTTTAGTATTATTTCACCTCACCTCACCAAATTGTTTTAATATTAAAAAAAAGGTAATTTTTTTTTAGAAAAAGTGAAAAAGCCTAAAAAGAAAATAAAAGTGAATTACAATTGAATTTGTCTCTAGCTTACCCCCTTGATGTGGATTGATACCCTTACTTACCTCTACACTTTAGTTTCATATTATTTTGTAGGTATTTGAGGATTTTGATTAGAAGAGATTTTCATGCAACGATGAAAAATACACACGCAAAAGTTCTTTCTATAAGTTAACATATGCTTCTACACATCAGTAAAGTCCACCATCCTCAAGTGTCTCTCCATGTCTCTCCTCCATGTGTGAGCAACCGTTGGGTCAGAACCCCGTACAAAAGTGGGAGGATTTTCCTTATGGAAGTTGGTCATCACCCTGTCACAAGTCGAAGCGGGTGTAACCTACTGTTGCGCCTCTAAAGTCACCCACCTTTGTCTCCATACTTTAATACCATATGTCGTAGCCTCATGCACAATATCCACTAACTCCTCGGCATCCAACACAATCTGCCTCGACCTTTCCTGACTGGCAGAGGCAAAAACTGGACCCTATTTCATATCTCTAGCTCTCCTAGTGTTTTCCATTTGAAAAGATAGGAACAAAACAACATCAGACTCGAAATAACTAAGAGTACAAATCATCAAAATGAATCAATGATAAGCAAATCATAAGCTAAAACGGATTCATAACATATAAAACCTAAGACCATGCTTTGATACCATCTGGAATAACCAGCGCAATCTGACAAGCAAGGTGGGTAGCCGCCGTCACCAAACTACGTCGGGAGTTACTAAATAAGTAATCATTCTTACCATGTGATAGATATGGGACATATAAAACTCATTTCCACAAGATAATAATCAGATTAATTCAATAAATATAATCATCCATGCAATAATAATATCCATCACCATGCTAATCTCCAAAATAATCCAACTTCAAATAAATATAAACTCGAATGAATAATCCAACTCTGAATATCTGATATAAACCGTAAAAAATTTTGGAACTGATTGGTCCACAAGATCCATAAATAAAGTCTCATAATAAATACGACAGAATAAAAAATAAATCCTAAACAACTAAAGCATCTAAAATAAACTCGCATCTACCCCATGCAATGAGCGGGCTTATACTTATAATACGACAGTTTTCAAAAGTAGTGATAAAATTTCACTATACTCACAAAATATAATTATTTCATTATCTTTAATTATCCTATGTATTCACATATTATAGTGTAGATCATCAATCTCATTCTTTCAGATCATAGACTCCCTTACTATATGAGATTTTACAATTTCACAGTAGACAATTAAACATTAATTGCATACTTAACACCCTAATAACACTTCAAATCCATCATTTAAACTAACTCAACTCATCAAACTAACCTAAATCTCTCTCTCTCTCTCTCTCTCTCTCACACACACACACACACACACACACAGAAAAAAACTTATTCGTGAGCCAAAGGAAAAGATAACATGTAGTAATTAATCTCTAACACACACAAACACACACACATGAATGTTAGTGTTTATATAAATCAATTGTCAAATCTCATATTTTTTTCAACATTAATCATAATTAGCACTCTAATAACACTTCAAATTCATAAATTAAACTACATCAACTCGTCAAACTAACCCAATCCCTCACACACATGCATTTACACGTATACATAGAGAGAGAAAACACACCTCCTTCTTCTTGTGAGCCAAAAGTATTTAATACCGATAGTAATCAATCTTTATCTCTCTCACACACACCTAAATTACTTAGCTAAATTACACTACACAAAAATAATAAGCATGTAATTAAACTCACACACTTATATACACATATAGAGAGATGGAGAAAAAGAAAACCTACTTTTTTTAGCAAGTCAAATTCCAGATCCGCCAACACGTATTCTTCAACCTCATATTCCTCTCCTACGGACTCCTCGTTGATTGTGCCTATATCCAATTCAACAATCTAAGTTCAGTTAATATATATATATATATATATATATATATATATATGTTCATATAAAGAAAAGAAAAAAAATAAACTTACTCTAATCGAGGAACGATGAAGATCGGTCTCATCAAATCCATCCGAGTTTCTCGAACGGAAAGTTACTACCAAAGCTACTCCGGTGGACGAAGTTTTCTCATTCGATGTGATCGACAAATCCACTAGACTTCTAAATCTGATCTACGAACCATCGCGGGAAAAATGAAACCCAATATGTACTAATAGACCCCGAAACCCCACTCAACAAAACCCAAATCATAGTCATTAATATTTTTTTCCACGGTGGTAGTTTCACTCACTCATCATCTAACAGCGCCATCAACGACATAGTTTACCGGCAACTTGTCGGAATATGTAAAGCTGTTATTATCTCCCTCGATTACCAACGGTCACCGAAGCATCGATACCCTTGTGCATATGATGACGAATGGTCAGCTCTCAAATGGTTTCACTCTAGATCAGAACGTGTGAGAACGATTGTGTGACCTTATTTAAATGAATAATAACATGAAAATAAAGCCAAAGGATGGAAGAGAGATAAAGTCGTATATGGAAAACAATGAGTTGCATATTGATAATGGAGAGGACCATGAGAGAGGTAGAGGGATAAGAGAAAATGACGGGTTTCAAAATTGCGAAGAGTCTAACTGGGTTTAAAAATTTCATGTAGGCTTTCGTATTACATACGTAACTTTGGTGAATTAAAGTCCATTGAGTGCTACTAAAACCTCGAATACAATCGTATTAGAGTTAGAATATCGATGAGTCTCCAGCTGACCCTCCAAAATATCTCCAATCACTCCTATGCAGCTACTCCAGTGCTAAACCTGAAATGTTAGTCAACGCAATCGGTCAGGGCCGACGGTATGAATACAAGCCACTCTCCCCAATTAGGGTTCGTGAACCCACACAGTAGCATTATACATAATAAACACCACAACAAGATATTTTAAATTAAACGCGATAATTATGAACGTAAGATTAAATAAACCGCGAACACCTAATCCCGTAATTATGCCACCCCAAAGTTTAAGTCAAACTTATACTATCACATTCGAGTAATTACTCTAAAGTAACCATATTTATTTAATTTGATTTATCATATTATTATAATTATTATAGCGGTGTCGTCATAGATAGCCAACCCTACTGTATGTCATGCACTTTGTTGGTCCCGTATAAAGTTTTACAACACACATATTCCACTCACTATAGCCAGCTGACCCGTATTCTATCAGCCATGTACTTATTGACGAGGTTCCACGCATGACACTATATAATAGCCAGCCAACCAATATTCTGTCAGCCCTACACATATTGATGATGTCAACACACCCACCTGTCGCAATAGCCAACCAACCCGTATTCTATCAGTCTTGCAGTTATTAATGATGCCAATTCATTTTAATACCCATTTATTATCTTAGGCATTAATTCTCACTTTCTTACTTTCTCGTCATTTTAAATCATCCCCATCCTATTATAGAGCATAAATCCCCAAACCTACCACTACTCCCATACCTAGAGGTCTTCAAAACACAAACATGTCCTACCCTATGTTATAAGATGAACTCATACCATATATCTCTCTCTAGCCTTGCACCTAGGCTATCCAAACCAATGGAATGACACCAAAATCTTCCCCACCTCGGAATACCCCATTTGTAAAAATCTACCCTAACTAGTCCCATACCTAGAAAGTGTTAATCACAACTAAGGAAAACCTACCAGTCTCATACCTATAAAGTATTCCTAAAATTAAGGTGACAGCATAACTACCCAAAAATCTCGTCGTCCGCACGATGAAAATTATGAGTAAAACAATAACTTGCACAATTTAGTTTATCAACGATTATACAAGTTCCTCATATGATTACAATTAACTTTAATTTAATCCATTCAGGCCCTCGTCGTAATTAACACTATTTATTTCATTTAACAATTATAATTTCAACATCGTGGGAGTTTATAGAGCACATAATAATAATTTGCTTTGATCATACGTACATAATTTTATGTGCTTACCCAAGTCTCATTTTCATTTAAATAAAATTACTATGGTTTCTACATGCAAACCTACACCTATATTACATAAGAAGCCAACCTCTACCCTAAGCATATAAGGGTTACAAGTCTTAATTCATATTAATATTTTTCACAAAAATAGTCCCAAATTAGATTTCACTTTCCCTAATTAAGGTTGCTTATTTATTCTAAGGAAAACATGTAGATTTATGTTTAGGTGGTATTTCAAAAACATAATAATAAAGAGAGAGAATATAGGTATTCATGAGTGAAGAAAAATCGGTTGAAAATTCAGATTAGATGGTTGCTTTCCTCTCGAAAAATTAACAAAGACTCGTTCTTGAACAATGTTGAAAAAACACCATTTAAGCCTTCAAAAACAGGGTTGAATCTTGATTTAATTTGGAGCTAGGGTTTGTATATGGAAGGTGATAAAGATGTATAAGACTTTTGGTTTCAAAGTTGGTGAAAAAGTGCTTAGAAAATTCTAACCCCGAGTTAGTTTAGTATCCAAAAAGATTAGACTTCTAATTAACTTAAACTCCTCATAAATCCTCAAACCTGTTGACACAGACCATTCCGAATCGGTTCGCCCTCCAGGCTGAATCGGTTCGGTCTAGTCAGGTTCCCCAAGATGCCCAAAATTATATATATATATATATATATATATATATATATATATATATATATATATATATATATATATATATGCGTGTGTGTGTGTGTGTGTGTGTGTGTGTGTGTGTGTGTGAATAAAAACCCGATTTCTCCCCCAATTTCAATTCCGATCAAAACACTATTTTCCATAAATAAAATCCAACATTATAAATTGCTAAAAATAATTAAATCCAAAAGTTTTTATTTTTTCAAATTTTGAAATAAATTAAATTATTACCGATTAAAATTTACGGGGTGTTACAAGTCCATATCTAATTTTTAATTTCGGTTAAGATCTGGGCTTAGGGCTCTTTCCAAAAATTGGCTTTTGTCATTGAATGTTTTTTCATACACCTAGTTGACTCCTACCTAATGATACTTAAATTCAAATCGAGTGCGATCACGCTAATGGTAGTAGCCCTTATCAATGCTTAGAAATGGCTCATATTGAACTCCATCAATATAAAAGCACACAAACTCACATTTATATCTTTAGATCACTTTTTGAAACTCATGCAAGATTATTTTCAAATAAGTCTGCAAATGAATGAGAAATAACAATTCAATCCATTAATTGTGTATCCATGTCGTGTACAGTGTAAGCAGGCACATAATTCATCAAAAGCAAACTACAACTTAATGTTTACATTATATGATTGAACCGTTTAACTTAACTAAACATGTTCGATAATTAAAAAGCATCAATCTATCTTTTAAGAAACAAGACATCGTGATTTGCAATATAATGGATTTATGCCATATTTTTGCATGGGATTTCATCAAAATCAACTAACAAACTAACAAAATGCAAAATATTTATGTATTTTCCCAGAATGTGAAAATTATGAATAAGAATAAAAACACTTAAAAGATATGAAAATATGAACAACTAGATGCACCTTATAACTTACAAATAATAAACTCACTTAAAATCAAACACCAAATTCCAACGTTGTCCAAGTAGCATAGGAAACTCACAATCATATGAAACATGTAAAGCTTGTGATATCAATAGCAACGGCATGTGATCATGAAACATGGCACGTATGAAAAAACACAATAATCTCTCACAAAGTGTATATATGTTCAAAAACAAATCAATGAGCATGTGATATATAAGAAGCTCAAACATCTGAACACAAACATTCAGGAAACATGTTATAAGATCAAAAAGCATGTATGAGCATCATCAAAATCAATATCTATACTAAAAACATCATAAGATATCACAAGATATGCCTTAACAATTGAACTTTCACCAATATCCAAGATAGTGTGGATAAGCATCAAACAAACTGTTTGCGCAAATATTTTAGCTGAGGATTTTTATTTGTTTTATTTGCACTATGACATATTTGGCGTATCCCATTAAAAATCGACACGATGAACCAGACCTCAACATCTCCAAGATTCAAGACTCCACTACATCTCAAGAAGGTATAAATATTTTTTTGGAGTTTGAAATTATTCATAAAGTTATTGGTGCTGTTTATTTTTTTATTGAAAAATGAGGATGGAATTTTTATAGTTTTTAATTTTTTTTTTATTTTTAGCCTCATTCAAATGATATTCGTTTCTCTTTCGAATGACTTTACATTCTCGTTCGAAGTATCGTTTGATCTTTGTATCGAAGGAGTATCTGATAAGGGCGTACTGTTTTGCACCATTTGAAGGTCTTTTGAAGCTAGTTCAAACGAGATGGCCTTGTCGTTCAAACGAACTCGGTTTTGTTCAAATAAAATGCCTTTCTCGTTTGAAAGAGTTTCACTTTCATTCGAATGACTTGACACCTCAAAATTTGTGACACATTTAACCACTTTTGACTCCAAATTTCGTAAGACTTTTACCAAAATGTTTCCGGCATATCAGTTGCAAAAATTTTCAAGTTTTGTGTTACAAAAACACTTTTGATTCACAACTTTGTATCTCTAAATAGTTTTTGTGAATCATTTGTATCCTTGCATAAACCTCGTAATGAGGTACCCCCATGAATGATTTGTGACCCCAAGGGATCACTGCTAAAAAAGAAGGTTGAGGCCGGATCGGTGGACATCAAGAGCGAATTTGTCGCTTGTGGAATGATTGGAGACAAGTTATATTTTCTTTCTAAGACTATATTGTTATACTTGTGACGGTAATTAAGTAGTTACTAAGTCGACCGTCTTGTAAGTTTTCTAAAGTGACGAATAAAGGTTTTGCTTTGTAAAGGGATTTTTCTTCAATCTTTATGTTTTGTGCATGCATAGCCTAATCATTATATTTAGAACACATATTTTCCTTCATAACTAAATTAATTTTTTTTTAAAATTGGTTTTGTATACTTGGGAATTAAATTAATAAAAATACAAAAATAGACTTTTTGTTTGTGACCATCACGTTCATTTCTACATTCTCAAATTGGTACCTGAGCGTTCAACATTCTTACCCTTGACAAGTGGTATAGAGGAGGTTTCACCAAGTTATCATGCTAGATCTTTATTTACTGCTTTTTTAGGGTGGTTATTTATTAATCTCTCTTATTTTGGTTTATTTGTTGTTCTTCTTGATGGACTCCCATATTAATGACGATTTAAATCATTTGAATTTGAAGTTTGCTAAAAGAATTGGTATTTTTAAACAAGATTTGTTTTGTTTTAAATATTGTATGGAACTTTTGCAAACTTTTCAAACTCAAAGATTTTTTTTGTTAGAAGCTTATGGACATGGACCATGATTTTAAAATTTTAGAATTTTCCAAGAAAGAGAGTGATGATGGAGTCCTGTTTTTAGAAAAAGAATTAGAGGACTTTAAAATTTCTAGGATTAGTTTATGTTCCAATGAGGATAATGATAAATTAGTTTTAGATGTTAAGGATAAATTGCTAGCATTGAAAGGGAACGAAATAACATTCTAGGAATGATTAAAAATATAGAGAAGGATTTTCTAAAATTTAAAGAGCCAAATTATTTGCTTGAGTCTAAAATTTTGAAGTTAAAATATGATTTAAAAGACTCTACTAGTGTCTATTGTAATGTATTGGCTCCCAAAATTCCAATACTTCCGGTGTCAAAGCCAAGACCATTGTTTATTTTAGAGCATCAACCACATCCAAGGACGTGAGAAAAAGTCAAACCTTAGGTAATATTCCTCGCATTTACACATGTTTGCATTGTGGTAGGAAAGGTCACCTTAGGCATTTTTGTTATGATCTTGGAAGATGTCATAGGAAGTTAAAGTCTAGTGTCCCCTTGATTTTCAAATCCCATTGCGTTTAGTACACATCAATTTGGGATAAAAAATCTCTTTTGGAGACGCGAAATCCTAGGATGGTTGATTATCGCATGCTTGCACATAATGCTTCACATGTTATATCTTGTGAATGAATGCTTGCATGATTTTATTTGTTATACTCTAGTTATGTTGCATGATATATTTTTGCTAGTGTTATGATACTTGCATCTTTTGTATTATATTTTTCTTTTATTGAGTCATATTAGAAAAATACAAAAATATTTTTGTTTGATAATTTATCTTTTGAAAAACTCAAAAATATTTTTGTTTTTTTTGTGTATTTTAGTTTTACACATTTGGTATGGCATATTGGTGTGTTTGAATCCAATTCACTCCGCACTTTTCATGTGGCTAGGACAATTGGTTATGATTGTAGATACTTAGATTGTTCTTAAATATATTTTCATGGAGTTGTTTCTAACTTCATTTGTTTTACAGATTTGACTTTGTTTATGCCTCCGCACACACTTGCACGAGTTTTTTGAACATTAACTTCACATGTATGTTTGAGCTTTTTGAGATGTTGTCCCATCAATTTTGTCATTTACATGTTTATGTGACCATGGGTGATTTGTGATGTAAGAACCATTGCACGTTAGAGATTTTGTTTAGTATTGAAAAAAAAATGAGTGTGCAGGGGGAAAGGGAAACGAAAGACAAAAGTCTTTGCGAGAAGGCCACCATTGGCAAGAGCCCGGTAAAAAGATTAAAGGCAATAAAAGTAGAAAATTTTCCAAAAAGGGGCAAACGATGTTTAGTTTATGATTGATCATTCAGAAGAAATTTCTTCAAAAGAATTGAGAATTGAAAAAAAAAAAGAAAAGAATAGAAAATTTGACATATGTTTATCTTTTGATGTAGTTTAGTTGAAGATCAACGGGTTTGAAAAATGAATCCTGGTTATGCTTATTTTGTCATGACGCCATTGATTTGTAGAATCATTAATATTCGAGACTTGTGTGCATTGTGCAGGCTTGTTCATTAAGTTCACTTTATTTATAACTTGAAGCTAAAGCTTAGTTTGATAAAGTTTTATGGTCATTTAGAACTTGTTGAACATATTTGACTGTTTGGGTCATAATTCATATGTATCTAGTTCACGCCCATTCATTCCATCCCACATGTTTAGATACATTGATACTATGTTAGTGTGTAAAAATTATATATTTTGTGTCCAGTTTTGTTGTTGTTTATTCCTACATATGTGCGCTGGATTTTCTTTGGAATATTTTTCATATATTATTTATGGTATCGTGTTGTACTTGTAAAATTTACACCTTTTTACACCTTTTGAAAAAAATTGAAAATTTTCAAAAAACGTTAGTTTGTTTGCCTTTAATATTATCATCACCAGTACGTTTTTTTACATATAATTATGATGATATCTTACTTCTTCTATGTGATGCTTTTTACTTCATACTTAGGCTCTAATCCTTTGTCTATTTCGGACAAAAACGGGGAGAACAAATTACGGGGGAGTTTTGATGTGTTTGATTTATGGGGTAGATAGTATTATGAGTGTTTTATAGTGTTTATTACTTCAAAATTAATGCATCACGGAGTATTTTCTTTACTTCATGTGTGTAGGTACTTTTGGAAGATTATATTCACATTTCACTCCATGAAAACAATGTGTCAAAGAGTAGAACAAGTGGAATATTAAGACAAAGCATATTTTTGTATGACATTCAATTTCAAGGGTTTTGGAAGGGTATTAGAATTTTTATCTTATGCAGGAATTTTTTTTTGTATGTTGGGTTTTGATTAGTTTTTGTACTGGAATAGCCAAAGAGGAAGATTTGTAAGTGAAAATATTTTAGCTGAGGCTTTCAATTTGCTTTATTTTCATTATAGCGTATTTGGCATATCCCGTTACCAGTCGACACATGCGGACATGATGAGCCGAACCTCAACATCACCAAGATTCAAGACTTTATTACATCTCAAGAAGGTATAAAGACTTTTAGGAGTTTGAGATTATTTTTAAAGTTATTTTGGATGTTTATTTTTTTATTGAGAAATGAGGCTGGTATTTTAATGTTTTTAAAACAATTTTTTTATTCTTAACCTAATTAAAATGATATTCGTTTCTCATTCAAATGGCATTACATTCTCGTTATAATTATCGTTTGATCTTTACATCTAATGAGGGCATACTATTTTGCAGCGTTTGAAGGTCATTTCAAGCTGGTTCAAATGAGATGGCCTTGTCGTTCGAACGGACTCAGTTTTCGTTTAAACGAAATGTTGTTCTCGTTCAAACGAGTTTCACTTTCGCTCGAATGAGTCGTCACCTCAAAACTTATGACACGTTTATAAATGCCTGTTTTGACTCCAAATTTTATAAAAGTTTTTCCAAAATGTTTCCTGCATACATGTTGAAAAAGTTTTCACGTTTTGAGTTATAAAAATAATTTTGTTACATAACTTTACATCCCCAAATAGTTTTTGTGAATCGTTTTGAAACCCTAAAAAGTTTTGTATCCTTACATACACTTTGCGGAGAGGTACCTCCAGGCTGACATGTGAATTCGAAGGGATCAGTGATGAAAAAGAAGGTTGAGACTAGATCGGTGGACATCAAGGGCGAATATTTCACTTGTGGATTGCTTGGAGACAAGTGGCATTCTGTAGAGATCTTGGAAGGACTACCACGTTATATTTATGGCGGTAATCAAGTAGTTTATAAGTCAACTCTCCTGTAATTTCTCTAAAGTGTTGAATAAAAGTTTTTCCCTATAAAGGGATTTTCTCTCAATCTTTGTGTTTTGTGCATGCATAGCTTA
The DNA here is from genome assembly GCA_949130495.1 of Sambucus nigra. Classification (NCBI taxonomy): domain Eukaryota; kingdom Viridiplantae; phylum Streptophyta; class Magnoliopsida; order Dipsacales; family Adoxaceae; genus Sambucus; species Sambucus nigra. Next base: position 397,360,607 of record OX422215.1, read on the forward strand.
ATCATTATATTTGGAACACATATATGCCTTTATAACTAATCTAATCAAATATTAAAATTTGTTTAAAATTAGTGTTGCGTGCTTGTGAATTAAATTGATAAAAATACAAAAATAGTCTTTTTGTTTGTGATTATCCTTGCAGAGCACGGTTATTTTTGAATTCTCGAATTGGTATCAAAGCATTCAATATTCTTACCCTTAACACAAACAATTATTTGTTTTTTCTAATTCTCAAGAATATTTCAAAGTAAACAAGATAAATGACACAATGTATGGAAGAAACAAATCACACATGGATCACAATACACTCTCACACAAAAATAACAAACTTAAAATCTTTTTAGATTTTTTTAAACAAAATAAAAATAAAAACAAGAACCAATCAAAAGATATAAAAAAAAAGTATACACAAGGAGGATGAAATACAAACCATATACAAACACTAATAATATCCAACACATAGCCTAGGAGAATATGTGAAATAACAGACATAAAGACCTTAGCAATGACAAGTACCAAACAAATCAAGTATTTGGGTGAGGCTCTCTCTTATAAATGAGAGGTTGAGGAACTCTAGAAGAAAACTCACCCTTAGAGGTGGAAACACGAAAACCAACATTCAAAACACCATTCTTTTTTTTAAAATGTCTTAACATAACATGATAATCAAAACTTTTATTGTCTCCTTTTTCAAAAATTTTATTTTTAACAAAGTCATTTCCACATTCTATTGTAATCTCATTCACATACTTACAAATAATATTTAATTCATTTTCATAATTTCCTATCTAATCATGATCATGTAAATGTGAACTAAAACAAGAATTACAAAACATCAAGTACGATTCCCTAAGATGATCGGTTCTATGATCATAAGTGAAAACATAATCTTCATATCAAACAACCTTAGAATGAATTTTAGGAACAACTCTTGATTTTCTTTGCATTTTTTAAATCATTTAACAAAACTTTTCAAAATGACCCCTTTATGACAAAATTTGTAAATGTAAGATTGAGAAGGCCATTTCAAATCCTTTTAACCTTTTTCAAGACGTTGACCTTTGAAAACAACTTGATCATTTTTAACACACACACACACACACAGATATAGTTATTAATAGTTATTCCAAAAGTCATTGATAAACACACACACACACACTTGAATTCATCTTAGACCAACACGTGTACTCTTACATTAATAGTTATTCCAAAAGTCACTGATAAAGAAGGCCACTAGTCAAATGTCGGAGACTCATGGAGGCACCATTTTGAAGACTTAATTTTTTAAATTTTTTTTACTGATGTTAAATCATTTAATGATTTTTTTATTTGTCTCCCCAACATAACATGATAAGATGAAATGGTCTGGAGTTTTCAACCCTTCTATTTACCCAACAAAATATGTCTCCTTATTTTCCCAATGAATAGTTCTGAGACTCACTTTTTAATTCACTTATCCCCTCATTTTTCAAACGTAGATTTCCAAGAACTAGATGGAATCATTGACGCAGTGAAAGTTCCTAGCTCAACATATCCAGTGTGACCCTCAAGAACGTTTTGTGTCTCTCCATTGCTAAGAGTTAGCATCACGGTCAGATCCTTCCATTTCCAGGCCAGCCTTGCTGACACATCTACTACAAATTCAATAATGGACTTATCCTTCCATGGTGTTTCGTTGAGTGGACTCAAACCAATTCCATTCACTTGCGACTTTTTAGCCTCTAGCTCCATCATCACGTCATTTGCAGATAACTTACTCGTCCCCTCTACATTAGGTATCGTTCCTTTTGATAGTTATGTTATGTATCCAAAAATAAATTTCTATAAAAAATAGTTCATACCAAAAAAAACTCAAGGCATGATTTTATTGTATTACTTCTTGGTAAAAATAACCAATTGGAAGAACATATTTTCTGACATCCAATCCAAGTTAGGAGATCTTAATGATGTAATAGGTGAAGCAAATTGAAGGCGGAATAAGTTTCAGATCTTTGTGAACTCAATCAGTGAGATATACGGGGAGGACATTTATCGACAATTGTATAATATTTGTTAACTCATTTAAGTTTTCATTACTTTTATTTTCCCTTTTCTTTTCTATTGTATTTTTCTTTTGGTTACTTTCCATAAAAAATAAGAAGAATGTTATTGCGCGTAATATTATCTTTAACTAGAAATCAAGAAAAATATTATTTATTTTCTAATTTCCTAACTATGTGGTAATTACAGGGTATCACAGATAACTTACACTAAAGTTTTGAAGGTAAGTTCTTATACTATTTTTAATTTAATATTAATATTTAAATGCAAAATATTGATAGATCAAACATTCAATTATTTTTAATTTTTGTTTCTCATTCATGGAGGTTCATTTTTCTTTTTTATTAATTATTTAATGATTGGTTTCAAGATGTTATGGAAGTGTCCTTCTATAAGGTTCCAAGGAGTTTTATTAAAGAGAGTTAGTAAAAATATGTGTAAGTGGGACTGGAGCTTTATTATAGTTAATTAGAAAAAATATGTGTAGGTGGGACTAGAATTATGGGTTAGTATACTTTTGACATAATTTTGGGTATCTTTAGTTATTTATATCCTGGGTTCTCTTATGTTGCAACTAAATAGCTTTTGCAGTTGAACTAATGGTACATTTGGCAACTCAAGGCTAAGGCTTGGAATTGGAATTGGAATGCCAATTATTCTCTCACAATTTATTATTATTGTATATTTTGGTTGAATATTGAAATTACACGGACACAACATGAAGCTACTTTGTGTAAAAAAATTGAGACGAAACGACAAGAACGTGAAATATCATGTCAATTTTCAGTCAATTTCTGTGTATTTAATCTCATTTTAGTCATATATCAATAGAACTTAGAACTGAAATACAACCATGCATCGTGTGGTCTACACACTAGTTTATCTTTGTAAACACCGTGCTCAATTTCATACACTTTCAAAACACTTGATTCCAAAATCAAAATCACGTTTTCTTCCAAAACTAGATTTTTCTCACTCTCACTCATAAAAAATTGAAGCATTATTATTGTTTCATGTTTTGAAACACTCTCCCCGCTTGTTGAGATGGATTGAAAATAATGACACGGCACTTTCCAAATTTGAAAATTTATGTTTTTCACCCATTGATCAATAAAATAATTTTCATCCTTTTTTCAAATACCCTTCATGCACCAAAATCTAACCATTTTAAAAAATTTGACACCTTACATCAAAACACCATTTTCTTCATTCTTTACAAAACACTCTTTCTTGGAAAACTCACACAATGATGATTCTCACAAACTAGAGTTATACTAATGAGATTAGCCTTATGTCCTTCAACTAAAATAGCATTGTGAAGTGTCATCTCATCCGGAATTCCCACTATTCCCTATTTGCTTACTCTTGATTTTTTTTGAATTCCAAATGTAATCAAACCAGCATTAAAACTCTAAAAAGAGTTAAACCAACATTTTCACCTATCATGTGACGTGAGCGACACGATTAAAATGCTAATTATTTGAATTTGGACAAATTATGGTTATTAAATTTTCAAAACCCATACAATACTTTTGATTCTCTTTACTCACCCACTTTGGCTTCACTTAACTTTATTTTCTCAAAACATTCACCTCCTTTTAAAGTTTCTAAGTTCGTTCTCAAGTCTCAAATTCTTTCCTTAAAAATCATTTTTTCTTTGGAACTTTAGAAATGGAAACCGCTTATCTATTTGTAATTTAAAATAATATTGTCTTAAGTAAAGCCTCATGCAACAATAGGAGCACTTGTACATTTGAAAATGTTTAGGAGAAAACATCACATTTCTTTGTTCAAAATGTTGGACTTGATAGTTTTGAAAAACTTTATCGCACCTAAGATTGTTTGGAAGATGTATAAAAATAGGAACTTGTTTTTCAAACATTCTTCTTTCAAAACCCTACTTTCGAGATTTTAAAAAAAGTTGGGGTTGGATGAATTTTGACACTTCTCAAACTTTACAACATCCATTTTTGTACTTTTAATGGATAAGACTTTCTCCTTAAACGTTTTTTTCTTTTGAAATATCTTTTCCTTTGTTAGATCGAGATGAACTCTCGTTTACATAAGTTTTCTTTTCACGTACAAAATCAACTGTATCATTTGAACGAGGATAAAAAAAAAAAATACTAATTCCCTTAGAACCTTTTGTAATCATCGATTTCTCAAAAAATATTTTATTCTTTTTATCCAAACGATTTTCCAAATCAAGTTTGACTTTGAAAGAATTTTCCAATTTACTCTTAAGAGAAATAATTTCCTTTGTATGCTCATGTTACTTGAGTTCAAAAATCTTTTGTTCTGTTTCAAGTTTACTATTCATTTCAAGGAAATCCTCTTTTGACTTTCAAAAAATGAATTTTGAACACTTACACGCTTTAAATCACTCTTGGGTTCTAAAATCAAAACATCTTTTTCTTTCAAAAAATCAAATTCCACTTTGAACTTGTTGATTTTGTTTCACATTTTGATGTTAGAATTTTTTAATTTGAGTAATTCATAAAACAATTTATTATACGCATGGTTAATTTCATTTAATTCCTCATCATCACTCTCATCGTTATCATTATGTGAAACATCACAACTAGACTCACTTGATGTAATTTGTGTTTTAGCTAACAAAAAATGTGTTAATGAATGCAAATTAGTATTCAAATTATCCAAACTCACTCCAAATAGAAACAAATATGCAACATCCATGCGAGCACACAAAACAAGCTAATAGGCACAAGCAAGCAAACACGCATACAATGATCTAACTCTAGCATGTTGATGCTAACACAAATTGAACACCAAATCTTTGATAACAATTGAAAATAATGTGTGAATGACTAAAACCAAACCGACAGGGGGGGATAGGTTTAATGATTAAATGTGCCCAAATTTTTTGTTTCTAAAAATTTCTTCTAAATTTTCAAAATCATAGAAATTAAGTAAACCAAATGTCTTGTTAAAATCACACACACAAGTAAATCAATTATATCTAGGTTAAAACAAACACATAATAACAACTAAGACAAATTTAACCTAACAAGAGTGATCTAGACAAATTAAAGTGAAGTGTATGATTAAGTGTGTTAGATACGAGGATAAGCAAACACATACAAACCACAAGAAAAAATTTACAAGGAAAACCCCCAATTAGGGGTAAACATCACAGATGCATTTAATTTCTATTTCTACTTGAAAAACAAATTTTACAAAGGTTAGGAAGATACCTCTCCCACAACCACCATGAATTGAGTGAAGAACTCATATCTTCCTTGAAATCACATCACTTTCCAACTCCTCCAATAAAGCTAAGCACCTCCAATTTTATATCGAAAAGTTATTGATCAAAGATAACTAGAAATAGATGTAACTTTGGCTGGATATGAGAACTCAGTTCATTCAAAAACTCCTTACGAAAGTGTAAATCCTATTGTAGATCTAAAATATTTCAAGCTCTTGAATGATTTTGAATTTCAATTTGGAGAGAGGAGAAAATCCTCACAAACAAAAAAATCACCTTAGATAAAATATATTAGAATGTGAAAAAAGGCTCTCGACCAATTGGTGATATAACAAGACTATTTATAGCAAAAGATAAAAATATGACGTCGTCATACGAATGGTAAGATTTGACCGTGTGAACAGTTCAATCCAGTATAGTTATCACAGCTAAGCTGTGCGAATGGACAAAATATTCAGTCATTTAAACGAATCATTTAAATGGACCTATTTTTTAGCCGCGTGAACGACTCCAAAATAAAATTCCTTTAAAAAATATTATGTTAAGAACTAGCCTTGATCCCATGAACAAAAACAAACACACTACTAGAGAAAGTTGTTTTTCAAAAAAAAAATCTGAAACATTCTCTCAATTTGGAAAACACGTATGTGTGTGCAAATAGCCCCAATTAAATAAAACTTTCATAAAAGGATATAGTCTTCAAAAACAACAACAAAAGTCTTCAAATGTGCAACCATGAAGGATCTTCAATCTTCAAGTTTTATTTAACCCAATTAGATCGCGCCTCACTCATAATGAATCATATATATATATATATGACTTGATAGACTTAAACCTTTTGACATGGAAAATTGCGAATATAAAACCACTTAAAAATATTGTGACACCCTGCTTATTAAAATAATGGGTGGCCAGCCCTCTACCAAAGTAAAACATCAGTCTCATATGGATCATTCTTAGCTTCAATGTCGAAAAATGATTCATTACTAACCACCTAATCAATTGGACAAGCAATGTCAATTTTGATCTTCCATTAACATATTAACCAACACACCATAATTCCATGCATAGTAATCATAATAAATGAAATCACAATATAATGTTTGGAATTGAGATAAATAAAGAAAGTCCTCGAATAAAACATCGGGTAAAAATCTAGTACATCCAAACCATTTGACTGAAATAAACAAAAATACATGTCTGAAATAAACGAGCAACACGCCCAATTGATAACTAAATAGAGAACGTAATCTAGATAGCAATAAATGAAATGGGTACTATGAATCCTACAAGCCTTCACATTATATACAACTACTTGTCGTTGGAAATAATAATCATCCTTGGTGATCCTGTGACTAGACACCTAAAAGTTTTTAAAAATATTTGATACGGTTCAGAGCCCAAAACCTTTGAAAAATATTTAGAAAGTGTGTAAGATGCAGTTATTGGAAATGTAAAGCAATTTTCATGTCTAAAGTGGTAGAACACTCACATGATATAATCATCACCCATTATCTAATGTGCACACTTAATGTATGCTTGTAACCCACCTAGTTATGCTACCCCGCCTAACTAGCATCATCCCCAATTTCAATGTAACATATCACCCTAGATCGATTATTGTATATTACTGATTTGATACTTAACTTAATTCATTATCTAATTATTATTCATTCCCATAACCTTACTTCGGTTATTAATAATATTCACAATCAATTTCTTATGTTCGTATATAATTGTCTACCTCTTTATATGTGTATAATTGAAACACATCAATTGCATATAAACACATATGTCACTCCCTATATGTATATAGCCGCTATCCCCCGGAGCTTTACCTCTCTAGAAGAAAATTATCTAACATACTATTAGGCTCCAGGGAGTCCACCACAACTTAGGCAACTGGGTTGGAGTCACACCACCAAACCCAAAGGCATAATAAAAATCGGAGGCGATCATGGCCCTAAGTTCGTAGTGATAACCATTCCAAATTATTCTATGGGACTACAACCTACACAACGGGGGCATGCACATACCTATGACCCTGGAGAAGTAATACTACCTCTGCTGAGATTCGCCAGAGTTACCTCCCAAGGCGCGAAACCTCCACCGATAGCATATCCTCTAGGATAGGTATGTTTCACATAAATATCATGCACACAGAAATTAATACTCACACACACACACACACACACACATATATATATATATATATATATATATATTGACCATGATTTGTAACGATTATAATGATTTTTAGTGTGAGGTCAAACGGTACTCACGAGAGACCTGGCTTAGCAGGGCCTGGGAGAGCTTTCATGCTTTATCGAACGACCTAGATGTGGTAACTTTAGAGGGACTTGGTTTGGAGGATTGAGAAGTGAGGAACCGTTTGGGTCTTGTCCTGGCCATCTTAGATACACTTGGTAAAACATAAAAAGACCCTGACCGTGGAACCTCGGACGGAGTAGCCTCGAGTTCCATAGGGTGTTAAGTTGTGAACCAAACAATCCTCTACTTAATGTCACATCTACTATAGGTGATGTCACTAGCCATCTAGGCAATGTCAAATCTGCACTTGAGTAAACCACCATAGTATTTTGGACTGTCAGATAGTTGGTGAGCCACCTCTGTGATCACAGCCCCTTGACACACAATGGTTAGGCCAAAGGCATGTCTTGGCATTTAATGTTTATGACATGGAACTAACTAGTGCATCAAACATTCAATGTTTGTGACAAAAAGTATGGGGGATGTCTTTCACAATTATTAATGAATGAATTATCTTTCACTACACCAAAATGGATAAATTGGCACCCTTCCAGCAGCTAGCCTTGTCACGGTCAATGACCGTGACATGACTGTGACAAGTACAGTTGTCACGGGTTTATCACGATCAATGACCGTGACAAATCCTTATAATATTATCACGGTCAAGGACCATAACACGTCCGTGACAAATGTTACAGCAAAAAAACCTTTCCCCTCCTTTTTTTCCCAATCGACTTCTTCCCTCCTTTTTTCTCTCTCTCTCTCTACGCTGCTCTCCCTATCTCTCTCTACTTTCAGGTTAGTTTCTCTCTCTATCTCTCTTCCATTTATATATATATATATATATATATATATATGGGTGTGTGTGTGTGTGTGTGTGGTGGGTGGGGGTGGGGAGGGGGGTGGGTGGGGGTGGGTGAAGGGGGTGAGGTAGGGTGGGTGGGAGGGGGTAGGGATGGGGGGTTTGTTTTTGCGCGTGTGTGTGTGCATGTGGTGGGGGAAGGGGGTTGGGCAGGGTCGGGAAGGGGGGAGGGGGCAGGGATGGGTGGGCGGGTTAGGGGTAAGGGGCTGTGTGTGTGTGTGTGTGAATGTGCGCGGGTGTGTGTGTATGTGCGCGTGTGTGTATATGTGTGTGTAGTGTGCGTGTATGTGCGTAATGTCCCTTGTAAACGAATTGATTGGTTATTAATGTTTTTAGTAAATTAATAAATGATTGCCCCTCATTGTAAATTAGTAAATTAATATATAATTAATTATGAAAGTAGGATTGACCCTCATTGTAAATTAATAAATTAATAATTGTATACTTTAATTGTTAGTTTAATTGATGAAAATAATTAATTGAGTAGATGAATTAGAAGGAGTATGGGACACACTTTTGTTGCTGACATTGCTGTTGGATTATAGTGAATCGATGTTGGGTTGGTTAATTTTAAAAGTGGCATGTGCACTGGATTATTATCCATATGGGGGTGGGATTTTTTTAACTTTTTTTTAAAATTACTCTGTATATCGAACAATATATATATAGTATGATAATTAAATGAAACATACTTGAAATTACATATAGTGTGCATAGATACTAGCCTTCTAGTTCTTTTGCGTACGCATTCAATAGATACTAGTCCTGTCACCAATTTGATCATGGTTGACTTCTCCAAGTTGAAGAGCAACGACCATGTGAGCGATGAGCCGTTTATTTGTGCATTTCAAAAGGTTAGCCAAGTGTTTTACTCAGAGTATATCAACAACGAGCCGTGGTCAATTGTCCAACACGCGCCAAAATGTCAAAATAGAAGTGTGGATGACTTGGGTGCTCCTACAGAATATCAATCCATTTTTTATGATAACCCGGATTTTAAATAATTTTTCAATTTGTAATAAATATTCCAATTTGTACCAAAACATCCATTTTTAATGCTTTTAATTGATTTGGAATTGTACATATTATGAGCTAGATGCTGTTGTTTTGGAATTCAGAATTGATGTGTTTGACCGTAACAATTCATTTTTATTTGTAGTAATTATACATATTTGCATGTCTTCTTTTAATTCATTTTGATATGTACTTATAACATTTTTTTATAGAAAATGTCTCCTTCGGGTATTAAGGAGAGGATGAGGATGCTTGTTATGATGATGTCGTCTGGGTTCAGTGGTAGTGGAGGCGACGAGGGCTCCTCGGCCACTAGGCTCCCCAAATATGAAAAATTGGGGATGGCCATCGAGAACAAGTCGGGGCTATTAGCGAGATCCTTCGAGATGGTAAAGAGGATCATCGAACCGAGGTACATTAGTTGGAAGGAGGTGCCATATAAGCTCAAGTTAGATGTTTGGGTGGCAGTACAGGTAATGTATTTATATTTATATTCATATGAATATTTAAATTTCAATTTCAATTTCAATTTATATTTATATTTATTTGTAACTCACATTGTATTTGTTGGATAGGAACAATTCAGCCTGGATCCAAACCAACGCGATTACTTGTTGGAGCAGTTGAGAGAGCAACACAAGACGTGGAAAAAAATATGCAAAATGATGCTTGTTATGATGATGTCATTTGGGCTCAGTGATAGCGGAGGCGACAAGGGCTCCTCGGCCCCTAGGCTCCCCAAATATGGCCAATTGGGGATGGCCATCGAGAACAAGTCGGGGATATTAGCGAGATCCCTCGAGCTGGTAAAGGCATTCATCGGCCCGGGGTACATTAGTTGGAAGGAGGTGCCATAAGAGCTTAAGTTAGTTGTTTGGGTGGCACTATAGGTAATTTGTTTAGATTTATATTTATATTCATATGAATATTTCAATTTCAATTTCATTTTATATTTATATTTATATTTATTTGCAACTCACATTGTATTTATTGGACATGAACAATTCAGCGTGGATCCAAACCTACGCGATTATGTCTTGGAGCAGTTGAGGGAGAAACAAAAGACGTGGAAGAAAAATATGCGGACCCTGTACTTTGGGAAGACATGATATTCCATTATCCAAAGGCGTGAATCCGTCCTGTCGAAGGAGACGATCTCATTGGCACAATGGCAAAAGTTCGTTGACAATGAGATCGGGGAGCGACAATTGGCATCTCACCAATTGGGGAGGGAAAATCGGTCAAAAAAGACGGACGTGCACTACTCCGGCCGGACGTCTTACACCGAGGTGGAGCATAGGATGATGGTAAAATTTAATTTTTCTATAACTACAGAAATATATTATTCTTCATTATTTTACTTTGCGGGGACGATACTAATTTTACTTTATTTTATTTCAGGGGACAGGGAGTGGCCCTGGGGGGAGGCTACATAGGCTCTATACTTATGTGGCTCTTCGGACGAAGAAGGGGAAGGGCAAGGAGGTGTCCCCGAGTGTCGCGTCCACGATTGTAAGTAATCCGACAGTTTACTTTTTGTTAATTACGTTATAATTTTTTAATTTACTTATTTTAATAATCATGTGCTTTTTGTCATTTCAGGCAAAGCTTAAGGAAGTGCATGAGTCGCAGTCTTATGCTGACAAGGCATCTTTATCCACAGAAGCACTCAACCAAGTGCTTGGCTCTGATTGCAAGGGGAGGACATGAGGGGTGAGCTTGCGGGTGGCCAAATCTAGGATCATCAAATTGGAGATGAGCGGCACCGAGTTAGCTCGAACGGTGGACTCGCATGAAGCGAAGCCGTCCCGTTTGGAGGCGACGGTCCAAGATATGTTCTCATTCATGAAGTGTTCGTTGGGCGGATGAAAACGCAAGGGGGAGGGAAGGAGAAGGTGGGGGGGAGGAGGTGTAGGATGATGAGGATGTGGACCTCGCTGCTTCAACACTGACACGTGCGGACTTTGATGATCCACTTCCCTATTTGGCTCCCTTAGATCGACCTATGTCGACACTTGGTTGGCCGAGCGTGTTTATACTGGACATATTTGATGGACAGCGGATAGGACGGGGGTTGAGGGACCCGAATATCATCCAGGGTGTACTAGTTCATGGACGTGATCTTCAAGACATCGAGTCCAAGGTGCTCATCATGCTTGTGATACTCGGGAAGGGGAACTCCCCATTATGGTTGCGCGAACAATACGACACGATGTATATCAGTGGGTGTGTCAATTCATATATCGTGTCACCTACTCACCTCCTCAGATTTAACCTTACCCAAGACATGTAGTGACATTATTTGAATTGAATTGTTTTTAAGTTGGTACATTTGAATTATATTTAGATTATATCGTGATGCATATTGTCTCTATTTTGAATGTATATTTGTATTATCTCTATTTTATTTTGATATATGATGCTTGAACAGGTACAACATTGCTATAACAGGTACAAATATACTGCTGGGCAGTGGTAGTGGCCAAACTGCCTAGGAGATTTTTTTCAATGCTGCCCAGAATTGTCACAGTCATTGACCGTGATAATTTTTTAACATTGTCACGGGTTTGTCACGGTCCTTGACCGTGATAAAACTTGTCATGGTAAAGGACCGTGACACGACCATTATAATTCTAATGAACTTTTCATGGTCAATGACCATGAAAAGTCCGTGATAAAAAAGTTGTCTCGCCCAGAATTGTCACGGTCATTGACCTTGATAACTTGAACTTGACAAGGTCAATGACCGTGATAATTCGACAGATTTGGTGTAGTGTTGGGAGTGGTGTGGGGGATATTTAAGTACCCCAACCACCTCTGAGGAAGATATATTCTTTTTGTGAGTTTAGAAGTTATTACTAGAGAGAATATACATCAGGGAGAGAGTTATTACAAAACCAAAGATTTTACTCACCCACTATTGTCATTTATTACGAAGCTTTTAATAATTGACAGAGATAATTAAGGGTGGTTGACTTATCATTATTGTCAAATTCATAGTTTATATTCCGAGTGTTACCCCTCCTAACCACTTAGACTGTAATTCGAGTCTACTCTCCCCTACCCGAGGTCGGATACTATTAATAAAATTCCCAGAAGTCCTACAACACCCAATGAACCTTTTACAATTAAAAAATCCTCAAAATCACCTCGAATTACATTAAAAACCTGATTGTCCCTCACAGCAGGTCCGAATCGATTCGGGTTCGAAGATTAATCGATTTCCTTAGCGGATTGATTCACATATAAGGACTAATCGATTCAATTTTGGGCAGGAGACGAGTTCTTGAATTAAAGTGATGGGTTTTCCAAACTCCCTTCATTCAATTCTAAAATTTTCACATCTCCAACAATATTTTCAGTCTTCGAAGGGTTCTTATACATAAAACCTAATCTAAATCCATCTTAAGATTCACAAATCCAATAACCATCATTCAATTTCATCAATTCAATCCATTACATGATTTTATCTCAATTTCCAGATTTCTTCCTCTTTTAATTAATTATATAATTAGATTATTTCCCAAATCATTATTCGCACAATTTAGACTAGCCTAAGTACTAAATCTCCCAATAATCAAGATTAATTCCACATAAATCAAGGTTTATTCTAACAAAAATCAAGATTAGAATTATCACATAATTCATATGTACATCTATTCCAAAACCTCATTTTACATGTAAATCCCCGTCCCACACTCTACCAATTTTAATATGAAACTAAACTATGCAAAATCAACAAACAAGTTATACACTTGTCTTGAATGGCAGTTAAATCTTAATCTCCTCCTTTTTGAATCTAGCCAAGAATAGCCTTTTTTCACCCTTGGGTTCTTCCTCCTTTTCTCACCAAAAGACTCCCAAAGGTTTAGAATGTATAAAATGACTCCCTCATAATCCCAATCTCCCATTTAAACCTCTTAATCCCGTATTTAGGTTAACACCTTAAGAAAAACAGATATAAATGCCCCTGAATGGGTCCTGACTAGTCTAAAAAGATCCAAATATTTAATATCTACCTCCCGGATACTTATTTTGACTATTTCGACCCATTCCGAATCAATTGTGCACTCGAAATCACCATATGAGTCACCAAACATAAATATCCTATATCAATCCACAAATAGCCTACCAGTATGTCCCGATTGAGATACCGTCAATTCCCATTGTTATGACCCACTATGACGTACTAATAATTAATTGAATATAAGTTACTTAACCATACTTAGTAAATTTTACTTCCACATAAATATTAGTTTTATTCTCACTAACTAATATTTATGAAATATGCAATATTATTACGAGTACTGAAATTAATTATTAAAAAATACAGGGTGTTACATACTTTCCCCTTGCAAATAAATTTCGTCCCCAAAATTCAGACATACCTGCGATGAAATGCTCCAGATACTTCTCTCTCATGTCATCCTCCCTATCCTGCATCGACTAATCTACATTATGGTGTTTCCACTGCACTCGAACCAGGGGCACCACCTTAGATCATAACTTACGCTCACTATGATGAACAATAACAATCGGGCTATCCTCGTACGTGATGTCTTGCTGCAAATCAATCTCCTCTAGTGGGATGTGCCAAAAAGCCCTCTCATTCCTCTGATATCTCTTTAGCGATGACACATGAAATACATCGTGATTCCTTTGTTGATGCTTTGGTAATCCCCTCCTATAAGAAACTAGTTCGACTCTCTCAATAACTGCGAAAGGCCCTACATGACTCAACGTTAACTTCCCCTTCTTCTGGAAACTTAGGAATCCTCTCATGGAAGACACATGCACCAAGACCAGGTCCACAATCTACAGCTCTATGTATCTCATATCGGAATCAACATAACTCTTTTTCCTATTCTAATCTATCCATATACGTCCCCGGATGAGCTCAATCTTGGTAGTGGTGTCTTGAATCATCTCCGATCCCAACGACCGATTGTCCCTCAACTCTAATTAACAATTTGGCGAATGACAAGGCCGACCATAAAGTGCTTCAAACGGTGCCATACCAATGGTGAACTGGTAGGATTTATTATAAGAGAACTCCACCAGTGGAAGGTACTACTCCCAACTTCCCCTGAAATCCAGTGTACATGATATGCCCTAAATGCACCCCCTCGGCTTAGAGACATCAACCTCGGTCATGGAGATGGCCGATGTCAGAGGGGCCTTAGATCAATAACTAGAGATCTCGTCCTTTACAAGGTCGGTCAAGGCCAATGCTACTAGCTACCTCGACAGGTGAGGTCTCCATAATCCACGAGCGATTATCCATCTGGTCATCCAAGGTTTACAACCTCGGCTTGGTTCAGGCCAAGGTTTCCATCCCATCATCATAATGAATCTCGACTGGGGATCATCCGAAGTTCCACCTACGCCACCATTACCTCGGCCCAGGCCGAGGTCACAGCTCAACATGCCTTACCTCAGCTCTCTCACTGAGCCAAGGTCACCACCTCACCGAGCCCTTATCAGCATATGCATTATTAGGAACACGTGTACATAATCAGTTATAACTGAATCATTACCCTCACGTGGGAGAATATTGAGGTCATCATTATCTGCATGAGATCAGCCAGGTGTCATTCTCATACTGGATCGATCCTTATGCACCTGTTCATTGCATTCTTGGGGGGGTACATTACTCCCCCTAGGAACTATATAGAGAGGTCATCCTCTACCCTGTAAAGGATCCAAAATTATCAACCCTAGCTGAAACTCTGTCCAAATATACAGTAGAGAGAGAAATCTTGAGAGATTGTATTCATGGCCATTAGTGCCCTCATACAGTGATATTAATCACACACTTGCACAGTGGACGTAGACCTGATTGGCTGAACCACTTATATTCCGGTGTTGATCCTCTTCTCATCACCATAATCTCTTATATATATATATAGTATACTGATATGCTGCCATTGTTATCACTAGTTTGAGCATACAAACACCTTTACTGGTGGTGCTATTTCCAGCATCATCATTTTGGCGCCGTCTGTGGGAATGAGAAGCTGTCTCTTCCTTAATATTCTCTTAACCTCACCAGAGACTCTGGTGGTGAACCTGGCCTCACCCCTTTCGTGGATCTATTTCACCATTGAAAGAGGTCCTGTAAGGTATTCATCTCATCTACTGCACCAGCTCTTTTGTGCTAACACATGGCACCGGAATTACCACCACCTCTTTCGCCGCCTGGTGCGGGAGGACCTAGCTCCAGCCAAGCACCGACCCAATCCGAAATGGCGGAGGTGGCTGCACCCTTGAGGTCTTTGGCTGCAATGCAACAAGCAATGCAGGAGCAATTTTCATAGCTCAGCCAAAATATGATGAGGCCACCTGGAGTCTCACCGGAAATGATCACTCCGGTGGCTGTTCAGCCTCATCCTGACACCAGGGGACCACCCCAGGCATCGCGGAAAGACCAACCTAAACCCCAGTGGAGGAGGGACGTTACTGACCCTAGGAGCTTGCTCCTGGGGAGGCAAGGAAACCCTTGCCCTGAGGATAAGTATGATGATCTAGAGGTGGAAGATGTCTCGGAAGATTATTGGGACCCGTATAAGGTTTTGAACAACACAGTTCGTCCTATCAAAAGGAACCAATGTTGTGGAGGCAGAAGAGGTGGAGAAGCCCAACAACGAGGATCATCTTTTGATCGAATGAGCAGAGGGTCATCCTTTGAAAGGCTTGGCCCTGTAAAGGACCTAATACAAAGGTTGTTAAGGTCGAGAAGTGTAGCCGGCTCACAAAGGGAAGGGAGGCAACGTCGGCCTCATCAGGGGAAAGGAAGAGACCAAGAAGAGGTCAATAGCCGACGTTGTGTTCCGGCTGGGGAACCCTCAATCCACCCCTTGGAGGTGGCTGGGGACAACCTCGGCCAAGCCGACGTTGCAAGACCATGGAATGACTCTATCCAACATCTTGAGTACAAGATAGGAGACCTCATCAAAAGTTGAGATTCGCTGTAAAGGGGTTTCTCAGAAGGCTCTCCGTTCATGGATAAGATAGTGAGCTTCCCTACCCCAGTCAAGTTCAAGCCACCTACAGTGACTCCTAAGTATGACGGTAGCACCAATCCTGTACATCATATTGAGATGTACCAGTCAGTGGCGAACATTTACTCAATACCAGATGAGATGAAATGTTGGGCCTTCTCCGGGACTTTGACAGGAGCTGCGCACATATAGTTTACTTCTCTTCCAAAGAATTCAATTGATAACTTTAAGGGCTTGGATGAACGGTTCATTCATAATTTTTGCTTTGGGGTAAGACCTCAAAAAAAGACCACCCATCTGTTGTATCTCAATCAAGGCAAGCACGAGAGCCTAAGAGACTACATCGCCAAGTTTAAGAAAGAAAAACTTGAGGCTAAAGATTACAAAGAGAATATTGTCATGACCTCCCTCATAGGAGGTCTTCAAAAGGGGAAGTTATTATGGAAACTTGTGGAAGACCCTCTAAAGTCCATGACAGAGCTATTGGCAACGGCTCGGAAGGTCATGAACATTGAACATGCCATGGCCGCTAAGTATGAAGACGAGAATGGCGGTGGCAGTGAAAAGTTCCAAAGAAAGAAAGATGGAAAGAAGAGGTCAGTTGATGACAAGTTTGCACGTTATACCCCTCTTACTGTAAGTTGAGAACACATCCTCAATGAGATCAAGAATGACCGGTCCCTAAGATGTCCAGAGAAGCTGAAGGCTCCTCCACATAAGAGGAACCAGAACTTATGGTGTGAATTCCACTAAGACCATGGCCATATAACATACAAGTGCTTCGCCTTAAATGATGAGATCGAGAAGATGTTGAAGTCAAGAAAGTTGAGGAAGTATGTTGATGGCAAAGCTCCCAAAAGGGGAAGAGATGACCCCAAAAAGAAGAGACACGACAGGTGTCGTGATGATGCCACAGCAAGAAGAGATGGTGACTCAGATGGAGATGATGAAAACAATCCCGACCTCCCACCAAAGGATGACAACACCCCCGTGAAGAGGGTTGGCATGATCTTCTTTGGTGTTAACACCATATACGGAGGACTTGCAGGGGAGGTTCTGAAGTGGTTGGTCGTAAATCTCATATCGCAGAGGCCAAGTCAGTGGCCAAACATAAAATAGTAAATCTGACATCTTCCGAAACAACGTACAAGAGAAAAAAGGTGGACATGGACACTCTCATAGTCGAATTCTCCCGACTCGACTTCAAAGGCATCTTAGCTCCATATGATGACCCTTTGGTAATCACCACAAGAGTTCATGGATGTGAGTTACAGAGAATTCTTGTAGACGGAGGAAGTTCAGCAAATGTGATGTTATGGCCCTGCTTCAAAAGCCTAGGCCTTAGCATAGCTAGACTGGTACCATATCATCATATGTTAATAGGGTTTAGCGGTGAAAAGGTCCATCCGTTGGGCATGTATGAGATGGACGTGCGAATGGTCAATGAGTGGCCTAAGAGGTTAACCCGGTGTGACACCCTGACTAATTAAATACCGGGTAGCTACTCCTTTATTAAATTAATTCAAAATGCCAAGTTGGCTCAGTTAATAGCATCACTGTCGAAAACATTTTTATTATTACTAACCACCTAGTATTTAAAAAGTAAGTGCCAAATTTTATTTAAAGTCTGATTAACATGCAACAAGTGTAATAAAGAATAATAACACCATTCACCATACTGAAGTAAAAAGAATAACCATCACATAATGTAAATAAAGTCTGGAGGAAAAATCCTCACTACAAATCCCACAACTGAAATAAATAAACCGAATACTAAAACAATACATGCCAAAGTCTGAAAACTGTAATGGAAATGTAACTCTAATAGAAATGGGCAACATGCCCTACAACTGATAGATAATGAATCTGGAATCCAAGTGATAGAAGCGTCTACAAGCAAATCCCTGTAGCTTCCACAAACAGCTACAGCTCGTCACCAGAATGAGTATCCTATGCATCGTGACCTTGTGGCTGGGCACCTAAAATGGTTTTACAAGAAAAGTAGATTCGAAAGCAAACGGGTCAGAGCCCGAATGTGGAGTTATATTTTAAAAACCTGCAAGTGCTTTCAAAACATTTAAAACATTAAATGGAAAGTACATGTTAGGACGTGCACTCACATGATATTCTCACCTCTCGTCTAACTGTGCACTCCTAACGTAAGTACCCATCTACAACGACACAAACCACTAGCTAAGTGACATCATAACTAGCTAGACTGTCATAGGTCCTACCCTTATTACTCGGTTCTATTAACATTATAACGCTCGCAATTAAATTGGGGTTTAACGTAAACTCAGATGCTCATTACGAAATATATCACTATCAGCTAACTCGTTATGTTTCTCAAAACAATACCGTAATTATTTATACAACATTAACATGAAGGTTTCCATTAATTAAGTGTATATTATTCACATCATAAATATACAATACAAGCACCCCGAGAACTAAGCTGCGGTGCACACATACTCTGCTATCCATCCCGGTACATCACGTACATAAGGATTACATATTCCGAATCTCTCAGGAATAGTTTACAGATAACAACATCACAAATAATGGAGGCGAACACAGTCACATCACATGGGTCACGCACATACCTACGCTCCCACGATCAGCGGACTTATTAATATCCCAATAAGTCTTTCTATGACCTATGTTCATCAAGGTAACCAGTCTAAATCCGGGAAACACAAGGATTAGAGGGCCCTAAGCGAACGCAAACCTCCCGTGATAGCAAGTATGGTAGGTATGTCATACACAGAATTCATATACCAATACTAAGTAAACACACGTCTTAGTAATCCCGTAGTTTAATTGTAGTACATATCGCATTCTCGTACCAACTTATAATTATCACAATTTATACTATTCCGGTTTATAATCATACGCGCCATAATTTATTCTCACGTCGTAGTAGACACTCACGTCTCAACCCAAACAGTCCATTTAATTTAACTCTCGTATATAATTTCCTTCTCATAAATACCCAAAAGTACCAATTCTATCATTACATCATCATCGGAATGTTATCTATATCCTCGAACAAGTTTACGGGACTCCAAAAATCAAAACAGTCCAAAAAGGCCCAAACTGTCAACTCGTTAGAAGTCTCGTTCGAACGAGGCTGTTCGAACGAGATTCCATTGTCGGCTCGTTAGAAGTCTCATTCGAACGAGACTGTTCGAACGAGATCCAGTTCGTTTCGAACGAACTATACCTTCTAACGAGATCTTGTTCGAACGAAGTTATCGAATGAGGTTCCCTTTCGTTAGAAGCGACTGGTCAATTCGTTAGAAGCTCGTTCGAACGAGTTCGTTCGAACGACCTGGGCAGGGGCTTCTAACGACCTACCAGTTTCGTCCCAGATTTTTCTAAATCTCGTTTTTCACCATTCTTACTCCTCAAATCTTCTCCAAAGTTCGTTCCAACAATGTTTTAAGTTCTCTAATCATCCTAAAACATGCTAAGGTCATATACTAACATCTTTTAAGGCATTAATGCATCCCAAACATCATTAAATCACAAGATTCTATACTTTTCCCCAATTTTTCAAGAACATGAACCCTAGATTTTTATCATCATCAAATCCCAGAATTTAATCCGTTTTTACAGTACAAAAAAATGAAATCTCTGAATTCAATATTCAAGCAACGTTTCTACATGCAAACCTATACCCAAAATTAAGCTAATAACTTCCAATTTCATGGATTTTCCTTTAACTCTTAATTAAGATAGATTATCAAGATTTCTAACATGGAAGAAGCATTCACTGCATAAAGAATGTAATTTAAATCACTTGCCTTGATTCGATTTCTGATTTTGGTGTTGGTTTGGTGAAGATTTCTGCAGAATTCCTTCTCTCTCTCTTTCTCCAAGCTTCTTCTCCAAAGGTGGCTATGGTGGCTAGGGTTTTCTTTGGGAAAGTTGGAAACCTAAATGATAACCTCCGTAGCTTAATGGGTTAATATGGGTTGGTTAGTGGGTTTAGTGGGTTAAATCCACATCAGATTAAGACTCCTAATTTTCGTCATTATTAATTCCTCAAAATACAAAATTACCAAAATACCCTTTAAGTTGCCGGTATGGCCTAAAAATACCCCGGGACCCAAACTACACCCCCAGCTAGTGTTTTCTGACTATCTTGACCCTTCCGGACGCGTTGGCGCACTCAAAACGACCATACGGATAATAGAATTAAAAATCACTTTTATAATTAAAATAATACACCATGACGTGGCGGTCACACGCGTCTCAACAAAATTCCCAAATTGCCGTACATAAATCTCACGACAAATTTCATAATTCAATATTCATATAACATCATATATGCTCAATATAGTCAAATACCAACTCACATCTCGCTAGTATTTTTAACCCGGATTAATTTCCAATTAATACGCATTTAATTAATTAATCCCAAAAATAAATATAGCCAAAAGTACGGGGTATTACACCTGGAAGATCAATTTTTTTGTTATGGACAAAAATGTCTTCTCGGCCTATAACCTCATCATAAGAAGAGTAGCCCTTAAGAAGTTTGAAGTTGTGTCGTCGATGGTCCACCAAATGCTAAAATTCCCGACCCCCTATGGGGTAGGGGAAGTGCAGGGTGACCAGACCATAGCACGAGAATGCTACTTCAACTCGGCTGAAGAGAGAGAGGCTCGTAAGAGAGCAACTACCACATATTACATTGATACTCTTGACCCCAGAGATGAAACAAAATTGAAGAAAGGACAGGTCGCGGAAGAGGTAGAATCCATCATCCTCAATGCGGACGAGCCGAAAAACACCATCCAGCTCAGCAAAGACTTAAAGGCATAAATCACGGAAGAACTGATAAACTTCCTGAGGAAGAGGAAGAGTGTTTTCGCTTGGAGTCACGCGGACATGCCTGGCATCAACCCTGAGGTTATGAGCCATAAGATGAATGTGACTAAGGATGATAGGCCAATCAAACAAAGACGAAGAATATATTCTAGGGAGAAGTATGACGTCATCTGGGAAGAAGTCAAAAAGATGGAAGAGGCTGAGTTTATCAGAGAAGTCATGTATCTAGAGTGGATATCGAATGCATTCATTGTGACCAAAGCCAACGGAAAATGGAGAATGTGCGTAGACTTCACCGACCTGAACAAGTCTTGCTCGAAAGACAACTATCCCTTACCTCGGATCGACCAGATGGTAGATGCAACTTTAGGACATGAGCTCATGAGCTTCATGGACACGTATTCAGGTTATAACCAGATCTTCGTGGATGCCGAAGACTCAGAGAAGACAACCTTTATCACTGACAAAGGGACGTATTGCTATAAGGTTATGCCCTTCGGATTGAAAAATGAGGGGTAAACATACCAACGTCTTGTGAATAAGATGTTTGAAGACCAAATAGGCAAGACTATTAAAGTGTACGTCGACGATATGTTAACGAAGATCTTAAAGGCCTCACCCACGTAGCAGACCTGGAAAAGACTTTCGATACCATGGACTTGTACAGAATGAAACTCAACCCTGCGAAGTGTTTCTTCGGGGTAGGAGCTGAGAAATTTCTTGGATTCATTGTCAATCATATGGGAATAGAGGCGAACCCAAGAAAATCAAGGCTTTGCTCAACATGAAGACACCCAAGAGTATCAAGGACATTCAAAGGCTTGCTAGAAGAGTAACTGCACTCAACAAATTTGTTTTAAGAGTGACGAAAAAATGTCTTTCGTTCTTTAAGGTGCTTATAAAGGCCTCCGAAGTGGGACAAAGAGTGTGATGAGGCTTTTAACCAGCTCAAGTCCTACCTCAGATCCCCCTTACTCTTATCTCGGCCCATAGTAGGAGAGAAGTTGTATGTATTTTTAGTAGTTTTTGAGTCAGCTATAAGTGCAGCCATAGTACGGGAAGACATTGGGGTGTGTACTTCAACAGTAAAGCCCTTCAGGGGTCTGACCAAAATTATCCTCGAATGGAAAAGTTAGCTTACGCCCTGATACATGCTTCTAGGAAGATGAAGACTTACTTTCAATCCCATTCCATGTTCATCGTCATCGACTCCGCACTAAGACAGGTCCTCCATAAACCTGAGAAGTCAGGAAGATTGATGACGTGGGCCATTGAGTTGGGGGAATATGACCTTACCTATCAGCCTAGGACGGCCATCAAAGGGCAGGCACTTGAAGATTTTGTCACCGAGTTCACATGGGAAGAGGTCGAGGTTAAGAATAACCTAGAGACTGCGAAAAGGTCAAACAAAAACGTCTTCTAACACCCGAAAGAGGTTATGCCCAAGAGAGTCATAGATGGAATAGCCGAGAATGAGGAAGACCGGTACCTCTTTAGGCAGGGAATCATGTTATAAGAGGGTTTCTCATCAGTTTAAGACATCTGGAACCTCTTCATCAACGGATGTTCTTGTGAAAGTGGAAGTTGTGCGAGCCTCAAACTCTCTGCCCCGGATGGTACCAACATCGAATATGCCCTAAGGTTTAACTTCAAGGCATTAAATAACGAGTCAGAATATGAGGCCATGATAGCAGGCCTCTCCTTAGCAAGGACCCTTGGGATAAGACGACTCCTCCTTCACAGTGACTCAAGCTTAGTTGTTAATCAAGTATTGGGGGTTTATGAGGCCAAGGATGAAAGGATGGGCAAATACCTAAAGAGGGTGAGAACGATACTCGAAGGCTTCGAAGAGCTAAAGATTAAGAGAATACCTCAGCAAAACAACAGTCATGCAGATGCATTAGCAAGGCTAGCTTCGACAATGAGGATAGATATCAGAAGGGCAGTCCCGGTTGAGATCTTGCCTAGAGCATTCATTGAAGAAGAGGAGGTCAGTAACCCTTGCCTCATTTTGAACCTAGGGGACTGATGGATGAATCCCGTTTATGAGATATATCAGAGAGGGGGTGTTACCAGAATCAAAGTTAGAGAGGAGGAAACTGAGGTACAGAGCTACAAAGTTCTCAATGGTAGGAGACATCTTATGTAATAAGGGATTACTATTACCTCTCCTCAGATGCGTTCATCCAATAAAAGTTCCCCACGTCTTACAAGAGGTACACGAGGGTTCTTGCTCCAGTCACATAGGAGGGAGACCTTTGGCGAAGAGGATTATCACGCAAGGATATTGGTGGCCGACCTTGGCCAAAGATGCAGCAGCCTAAGTAAAAAGGTGTGACAAATGTCAGAGATTCTCAACTATCCCACATCAACCTCATCAGCCTATGACGTCAATCAATTCCCCTTATCCATTCGCAGTATGGGGAATTGACCTAGTAGGACCCTTACCAAGGGCTGCAAATAATTACTGATTTCTGATAGTTGCCATTGATTACTTCTCCAAGTGGGTAGAGGCAAAGGCGATGATCACGATTACAGAGCAGAAGACCTTCCAATTTATTTGGAAGAACAACATATGCAGACATGGCCTCCCAAACACCCTCCTTTCGGAAAACGAAACTGTAACACCCCGCATTTTTTCATGCATTAAATATTTAATTAATTCGGGAATTGAAAATTACTTGTGAGTCGTAATTTAATTGAATTAATTAGGGAAATTTTATTTAAATATTAATTGAGGAGTAAATGGTTAATATTTACGGGAATTTATTTACTAAGTGAATAGTAATTATTTATTTAAGTCATTTCGAGTATTAATGACAGGGTATGCACTTATCTCAACCGGGAGTCGGTATAGACTAAAAGGGGTGAGGGGATAAATATTTTTATAAATTAATTCGGATGCCAATTCTGAGTGTACGGTTGAGTCCGGATGGACCGAGATAGTCGGAAAAGTGTACCCGGGGGTAGTAAACGGGTCACGGGGTGTTTTTAGACATAGCCGAGCCCACACGGGGGCATTTGGGTCACTTGGGCTTGGCCCATTAGGCAAAAAATGGCATTAGGTAAATTAAGGAATTGGGAGGAATAATAAAACGGCTGATAGAGTTTTAGAAAAGGCTAAGTGTATTAAGGAACCCTAATAGCAGTTAGAGGCAGTTTTGGGATCACTAGAGAGCCAACAAGGATCGTCTTCAACCTTGGAAATTCATCTCCGAATCAGACACTACGAAACCTAAGGCAAGTGGATAACTTGCAATAGTATTGAATCTATTTTGTAATTCATATTCATGTGATGTGTTTGATCAAAATTCGTTTTGGGTGTTCATGGCATAAACATGAGGTTTTGAAAATAATAATCTGATTTACGAATTTGAATGAGGATTCTTGTAGAAATCTGATATTATAAATTGATACATATCTGGTAGGATGATATCTGGATAATTAGAAATGAATTTGGTGAAGGGATTTGGGATGTAAATGGGTAAGTAATTAAAGATGAATATTTCCCCAAATTCAGAAATTGTAGTTAATGGACAAATTAATAACGTTGGAGGGCATTCTGGAGGTCCCTAATAAGGTTCCTATCTTGTATTATGGTTAAGAAAGCTTGAGATTGCTGGTAGAAGGAGTTAGGGTTTTATGAAACTCGTCCATGACAGAATCTGTCTTCGTGAAGAAGACGAAGACCTGCTCGATCGATCGATCGAAGGTCTGGGGTCGATCGATCGAAGGTCGGCAGATTTTGACAGTTCGCCCAGTTTTATTTTATATACAGAAAATTTAATTTAATCTTTTTCCATGAATTAATTTGGTGAGAAATTTATACATGGGTTTTAAATCTAATTAATGGTGAATAAAATTAATTAGAATTTGGAGACGACTTAGTGTGACATCATAATTTAAATTCGTCGGGTTTTGGAGAAATTAGCTGATACACTAAGGTTAAATTTTTGGGAAGAGTTCGAAGGGATTAAACATAGTTAGAAAACAAGTACGGGGATAATGGTTGAGGAATACCGAGAGATAAACCTTATTTAGGTAAAGGCTAAATAATTTGAGAGTCGGGGATTTAGACTAGGGTGAGGTTGATTAGGACTACGAGAGTAAGTCCAATTTTATGGTGGGGGGGACACCAAAGGTGACTTAATTAATTAATGTGTGAATTAATTAATGATTAGAGTTGGACCATAAATTCTTAATAAATTAACTAGGCTTATGTTACGGATTGTGTACATGGTGTAGGCGGGACATTTTGTATTTATATATATGTAAGGGGTGTGACAGTATATATATATAGTGTGTGTGCACTAATATCAGTGATTGGATATTATTAGTATATACCCTAGTGCTATAGGGGGAGGTTGCGCGTAGTGGATGAATCCCCTAGATTGAGGAGTAGGGCGAGTACAATCCCAGGTCATAGCGTCCGTTATATGGGTGAGGGGCATCTCACTTTCAGGGAAGGAATATGACCGCCTCCAAATTCGTATGTTAAATTAAATTAGTGAGCGAATCTAACTCGAATAACTAGGTTATGTGAATACACCTAGTGGGATAGCACTTGGGAAAATTTATATTTTTGTGAGTATTTTTACTCGGTCAAAAGTTTGTATTAAATGTTATTTTAGTATGTTTGTGAATACTGTAAAATGATTAGATATATAATTAGGTAGATAATTATATATGGGATAATTAATACATTGTGAAAAATGTATTATGTGCATAACGGGTGTGAATGTTATATGAAATTCAAACGGAAATGATTTAATTAAGTTT
This sequence comes from Sambucus nigra, assembly GCA_949130495.1. Lineage (NCBI taxonomy): Eukaryota > Viridiplantae > Streptophyta > Magnoliopsida > Dipsacales > Adoxaceae > Sambucus > Sambucus nigra. The sequence goes on from OX422215.1 coordinate 397,386,639, forward strand.
GATGTTTATAATAACTTACAAAACATGAATTAAGGCATACTCATTTAGTGTAGGAAAATTTCAAGGGTTAAAATAAGCATTGGGTCAAGAGCGCAGGACCTAGTAAATTAAATGGAAGCGTTAGTAGTGCACCTTAGAGGAGGGGTGAGGAAGTCCTCAAGAGAGTGCGGCACTAACTAAAATATGAAGAGCATGCATATTTATTTATTACTGCAAGTTAATCATTTGTTAAATGTTTTCAAATGTTTTTGGGTACTAACCCTTGCTATAAATTTTTTTTTAAAAAAACTTTTAGGTGTCCAACCACAAGGGCGCCAAGCTTGACTCTATTCCAGGTATCCTTTGCTGCAGCACATGTGGATGTTGCGGGGTTTTGATAGACGCCTACTTATTTCGTTCATGTAGGAATTTTCTAGCAGTTATCTGAGCATTTCGCTCACAGTTCATGTATTAGACTTGTTAAGATTTTTCTTCTTATCTTTACTTGTATTGGTTATTTGGACCGATGGTTTATTCGGTTAAGTATTTTAATTGTGGATGGTTATTTTAGTTAATTGTGATTGTGTATTATTTTATGTTCCGCATGAGTTTTAATTAATTTAAAGATATAAAAAATGGGCACCAATCTACTTTTCTCACTTAGGTGGTTAGTAATTAAAAAGACGACAGTGATGCTAAGAATGGACCAACTGAGAAACCTTTTCTAACATGATTTAGGACTGATCACCCGGGATTAATTAGGCGGGGTGTCACAGAAACCCAATTTAAGAATTCTTCCATGGAAAAATACTACGAAAGAGTTGGGATAAAGAAATTTTTCTCTTCTCCTGGCCGACCTCAGGCAAACGGTCAGATCGAAGTCACTAACAGAACAATCCTCGATGGGGTCAAGAAAAGGTTGTAAGCGGCTAAGGAAGATGGACTGAAGAGGTTTATGATGTGCTATGGGCCTATAGAACGAAGACTAGGACACTAACGGGGGATACCCCGTTTATATTGTCACATGGCTCAGAGGCCGTCACACCAACAGAGGTAGGACTTCCTACTTATAGGTTTCAGACCTATGACCCTGAGAAGAATAAGGAGGAGAGAAGACTCGACCTAGACTTTATTGAAGAGAGAAGGGAAGACGCAGAAGTTAGGCAGGCAGCTTACCAACAGAGAACAGTAAAGTTCTACAATCAAAGGGTAAAATCAAGACCCATAGCTGTAGGAGACGTCGTGTTGAAGAAGACATTGCAGAAGATGAACAGGCTTCACCCAAATTGGCATGGTCCTTAAAAACTGATTGAGGAGGTTGTACCCGGGACCTACAGGCTAGAAAACCTCGAAGGGGAACCTTTCTCTAACCCTTGGAATGATGATCATTTAAAAAATTATTATATATGATGTTACCAGGGCTTTTATGTAAATATATCATCTTACGAAGATATTATGAATGAGGAGATCAGTTCATGTGTCAATACTTAGTTCATTGTGCTCGAATGAAATTTTTATGGGGATAACATCATTGGTGATGACCTTAAACATCATAATTTGGTGACAATGTCTAAGGTCAGACATCATACTTGGATGACCTCAGACCCTAGACCATTAATTTGGTGAAATTTTTTATGGGGATAACATCTTAGTTGATGGCCTCAAACCTTATAACATTATGATTTGGTGACAAGGTCTGAGGTCAGACATCATACTTGGATGACCTCAGACCCTAGACACCATTAATTTGGTGAAATTTTTTATGGGGATAACATCTTAGTTGATGGCCTCAGACCTTATAACATCATGATTTGGTGACAAGGTCTGAGGTCAGACACCATACTTGGATGACCTCAGACCTTAACATCATTAATTTGGTGAAAATTTTTATGGGGATAACATCTTAGGTGATGACCTCAAACCTTAAACTTCATGATTTGGTGACAAGGTCTGAGGTAAAACACCATTCTTGGATGACCTCAGACCTTATAACATCATCATTTGGTGAAAAATTTTATGGGGATAACATCTTGTGTGGTGACCTGAGACTTTATAACATCATGATTTCGTGACAAGGTATGAGGTCAGACATCATACTTGGATGACCTCAGACCCTAGACACCATTAATTTGGTAAAAATTTTTATGGGAATAACATCTTAGGTGATGATCTCAGACCTTAAACATCATGATTTGGTGACAAGGTCTGAGGTCAGGCATCATACTTGGATGACCTCAGACCCCAGACCATTAATTTGGTGAAATTTTTTATGGGGATAACATCTTAGTTGATGGCCTCAGACCTTATAACATCATGATTTGGTGATAAGGTCTGAGGTCAAACATCATACTTGGATGACCTCAGGCCCTAGACATCATTAATTTGGTAAAAAATTTTATGGGGATAACATCTTCGTTGATGGCCTCAGACCTTATAACATCATGATTTGGTGACAAGGTCTGAGGTCAGACATCATACTTGGATGACCTCAGACCTTAACATCATTAGTTTCGTGAATATTTGATGAGGATAACATCTTAGATGATGACCTCAGACCTAAATACACTGCATGACAAAGAAAATCATTCAAAGAGCACTCAGAAAATAAGGAAGTGAAGTATGTATCAGAAGTTAATATAGACTAATAGTTACAAGATACAAGGTAACTGAGTTTACGATCAGAAGTTACATCTTAAAATCAAAATCAATGAATTACATAAAGCTTCATAAAAAGGCCTAAGGGTTTGATGCTATAGTGTTGGCATTCTCGGCCTCATTCCCCTGACCGATGTTTGTCACCTTGGCACCATCATCTCGGAGGTTGGCGCCTTCAATCTCCGTAACATCCAAAGGTGCAGTCTCTGTAGGGTAGCTTCTTTCTCTTTAACCTCTTGAAGGGATTGGGCAAATTAAGGGTTGGAAAAACCCAGACTAATGAAGTCAGAGGCCTTCAGGATCCCTAACTTCTTCTCCTTAGTGGCCGCTCATTTGCTAGTGGCCTTAATACCTCTTTCGAGGTATTAAAAGCCAAAGCTGATGAATTCATAAAAGACATTGTAATCAGACAAGATACCCTCAGAAGCGTCCTCAAGGAATGCCTTCACTATAGCATTAACCTTCTGCTGGAGAAAGTCGTCTTTCTCCTTCAGGGCAGAGGTGTGTTCCTTCTTAAGCTTGGAGATATCTTTTTCTAACTGTTTGACCTTCTTGTCAGATACTTCAAAGGCAGAATTCAGACGATCCACCTCTGCATTCAGAGAGCTTTGCACCTTCTCGGCCTCTTGGCCTTTCTCGAAGAGGGGTAACTTCTTCAGAGTCCAGTTGGAAAAATGGTGCATAGCAACGATGCCCTGCAAATCAAGAAATCAAATGGATAAGTTCAAATTCAAATATGAGGTTACACTTCGGAATGAAATTGAAATCCAAAATCTTACCTGAATGGAGCTTGAAGGTCAAACTCAATCAGCATAGGAGTATCCATGGAGCGAAAAAAGCGTTTGTCAGCATCGGTCATAGCATAGCCGATGGCATCCAACGCCTGAAGGCTATGGCCTATAATACTATCATTAATTTTTAGCTGCTCCAGACGAGCAACTAGTGCATCTTCAGAAGATATGGGGATGGCCTTTTGGGCCTTGCTTTTCCTCTGATCCTCAGAGGGAGTGGTTGTGGTTTTCCTCTTTCTTGTATCATCGGCCTTGGACGTGCCGACACTCTTCTTCATTAGAGGAGGAGAGGTTGCACTCAAGCCTGCCTTCTTCACCATCTTTGTGAGTCTTGGGGCAGATATCTCCCAGATATCGTCTGAGATGCCTTCAGGACATTCTACAAATAGAAATGTATGAGTTAGAGGATCAGAGACATAAAAAGTCAGAGGTTTAACTTGCTGAAATAATAAAATAAGCACTTACGAAGCTCGGTCAGAGGACTCCCCCCAAGGCCAGTCTCATAGAGATAGTAGGGGGTCATCAGATGTTCGAACTTGACTAACAAACCATGCTCCCCCTGATCTTTAAGGTTTTTTACTCTTTGAAGATTATTTTGGCTTAGCCCAGGGTCGGCACCGTTGCCTTTCTTGGGATTGTGAAGCTCGGAGCGGATTCAATTTTGTGATTCACTTGTATTGCATTTTTTTTTCATTTTTAGTACCATTTTTTTTAGAAGGCTTGTATTTAGGATTATTTTATCATTGCTTGTATTGCGCTGCTTAGAGACACCATTTATTTTTCATTTAAATTTGAAATAATCAAAGACAAGCGTGATAGGGAAACCAGACAAGGTAGGGAGAGGGCGTCCAAAGGCGAGGATTTAGAAGCCTCTCTTCCTTGGGTCGGTCGGACTCCCGGGGACGACTGGGATAGGAGTGATCTCCCCCCGGTTGACTCAAATTTTTTGGCACCCCACAGCCTAAAAACCGTGGGAGGTACATTTTCTAAACCCTCGCGCCTCTTCTGTTAGCGAGTCAATTCTTTCGTGTGCTCTTGTGTGCTCTTATTTGATTTTATTCTCGCATTTATTTTTGAATTGTGTGATGAATTAATTAATTAAGACCTACACCCGGTCACTCACGAGAAGGGATTTCATCACCCGACTCACTCGCTTACTTTTGTGTGCTACCCTAGCCATCATTAAAATTTAAAATCCATTCACTAGGTAGCCTACTAGGAGAATATTTTGCAAAGGCGATCACTCAGATTTCCGTGAATTTTTATCGCCCACGGACTTAATTAAAATTTGACTACCCTCTCACAAATTTTGAAGATAAAATTGGCTATGTGCTAGTTAGGAAATTTTCTTGACTTGTGTGTGTGTCCAATTCCATTTTCGGTAGTCAATTTTAGTTGGTTTGTCCAATTCAGAGAGTCCATATTTTTCCCCACCTTTTCTTCCAACAAAAAAACCCAAAAATATTTTCTTCTATTATTTTTATAAAAAATTATTTTTTTTCTATTATTCTTTGCAAAAAAATCCAAAAATATTTTCTTTCTTTATTTTTTTAGAAAAATCCAAAAATATTTTCTTTCCTTTTGAAAAAATTCCAAAAAGTCAAAAAAATATATTTCTCTCCACATGGCCGAAGAACGTCCTTTACGGGACTACTTTGGTCATTTTTCATTGACACGTGACACGTGTGAGAGTGATCTCGAGCCGTCTCTTTATGATATTCTTAGTCGTTTCACCTATCTCACGAGTACCGTTGGTACTCTTGACCCATCCATGCATGCACCTCCTATTCCATCACCCTTAGTGTCAAGTGTCGTCGTGTCTCGTCCTTTGTTGTGCACCCACTGTTATTATGCCGATCACATGTCCCATGAGTGCCCTTACATTCCATATCCATCCGAACCCACCGTGGAACATGTGTATCCATATTACACTATTCCGGAACCCACCTAGGCCTATTCTCCCTATATACCCAATCCCGAGTTGTGTGAGTACCCGAGCTATTTGTGGAGGCTTGATCACCCTTTCACGCAATACGAATCCCAACCCGCTGTTGTGGATCCTCACACGTTCCAACAGTCATCATGGCAACCTTGTGCACCCAGTCACGATTAGTTTCCTCACTACGCACCCCATGCGCATCAACCAATTGTCCATCACGAAAGCGATCCTTTCGTGTATAATGCACTTGGCCCCACCCCACACACTTCATATGAGTATTCTCCATATAGTCCCGATTATAGCGAGTTGTGTCCACCTCAACCACCACCACCACCCATCATTCCACCAACACCTTCATCCACATCCGCTATCGAAACCCTCTTGCAAAAGTTCATACTTGAGCAAGAGCAAGAAATTCAAACTCAAGCTCTCCAAAGGCTTGAACAAAGGTTAAATGAATTGGAGTGTGAGTGAGAGTCGGATATTCCCATGGCCCCACCCATCGTTGCCACCGAGTGTGATGATGATATGTCCTCTCGTGACACGAATTTTGAGTGTGACCAACCCTAACACCCCGAGAATCTTGAAGTTGAGACCATCCATTGGTCCGGGTCCCAAGTCGACAATTGTGTTGACTTACCTTTCATTAGTGAGACTGATCCACTCCCACCTTGTCCTTATGAACCCTCACTTGATATCCCCACTCTCGAAATATCCAAAAATATGCCCGAGATTGTACCTTATGCCCCAATTGCATATGTCTCTGACATGAACATATCTTTTAGGTTAACTCTGGCTACGAGTGCTCACCAATTTTCCGAGATAGAATCCGTTATAGTTTCTACCTATCCAGATATGGATGATGTCCCACCATGCATGGCTCCGGTTGAGATTGATATTTTTAGTGATTCCTCTATCTCCGATCTTGGTGCCTCGTCTTACCCACCGACCACATTCCCCAATGATACCTTTTTGGAGAAGTTGACAACTCCATCTTTAGAAACCACTCCCTTGTGAGTATTCCTTTACTCCTCCCAATGAGTGTGTGTCTCCTATGCTTGAGTTGGATCATCTTCCTCCACCATTTATCCCACCCGACCCACCCATTGTCCTTTCCACCCCACCACCTGGTTTGGATCTTGATTTTGCACATTTCTAGTTTCCATCTACATTTTTAGATCCTCACCTAAAACCATCCCCGACCCATGAGAGTATTTATGGTGATACTCTCCACTCCCGTGACACCAAGCTTGTTCCTCCATGCCAACCACTCTCTTGTGGTGTTGATTTTTCTCAACAGCTCCCCGGCGTGTCACGGCGTGACCATTATCATCGCCCATTCATAGAACGGTCGTGTGATTTTTATGAGGCCCACCCCATTCCAATTACCACACCATATTGCCTTCCTAACTAATTAGAGCACCATGCTTATAGGGCCCTAGTTGCCGTCACCTTTAATCTCAACAAGGCCTCTGACCGATACCTTTCCACCCTCACCTTAGCCCTTTTTCCCACCCACCCTTGGTCCACCGATGCTTTGCATCGCGTGATGCACTTTTCCATACAAGTGCATTGAACCTTTTAGCCTCTATCCAACAAGACTGACGCTTAAGTCTTGTTTGGGGGTGATTCTCATCACCCATTCTTCTATCGCCCTGCGCTTTCATAGTTCTTATCTTTACGGTGAGATTTCATCGGTCTGGATGAAGACATTAAACTTAGCGCTACCGGGAGGTAGCCCGCGTTTCTTGTACTAGTCTCATCCTGTTTGGGGTGGTGTTTCACATCACCCAGTGCTATATCATTCTTTGTAGACTTGTACACATTTTTTTTCACTTCTTACTCAGGTTTATTCTTGGCTACATCTTTCCAATTCATTAGCAGTTCATTCTGGTTATCACTTTCCTACCTTATGCTCTCAATTTAAAAATCATTTTACTTAACATCGAGGACGATATTCCTTTTTACTTGGGGATGGGGAATTTTATCAAAATCATACCTCTTTTGAAAAAAATTGATTTTTAAACCTGATTTTTAAAATTTCGTGCAGTTTCTTTCATCTATTTTATTGATGTGAATTTTCAATCATCCATCTTTTAAAGTCTAGGAATCAAGCTAGAGAATATTTTTTTCTAATAGCTTATGTAATACATAACAAGGCATATTGCACTATGAATTTCTAGACTCAACAAAATTTGAGCACTTATCACGTCAATACGGTTTAGAGTTGAGGAGTACTACAATTCTACAGAGAACCTTAAGGATCACTAGTAGAGACTTTATCTTGTGAGATTTGTGGCTTTCACCCTTTTTGAGTGTTTTACGCAATCTCCGAGTCACAAGTTGATTCAACTTTCTTTGGGTCCGCATTAAATTGTTGTATGATCTCATTATCTTTCATAAAATTTTGGCTTGATCACTGAGAATGACATCACTTTCGAGTTGTAAGAAACACATGTCTTGAAATTTGTCCCGATCACTAGGATTTTCATCCATACAACTACCACTTTTCCATATCACATTTCCATTTACTCACCCATTACATTTCCATATATTTCCCCACACCATCTATTTATCATTCCACTCATATAGCATCCATCATTTTTGAGAAAAAGAGTGTTGATTCCAAATATTAAATGTCTTCAGTGTTGGTTTGAAAAGTGAGAAAAAAAAGAGAAAAAAAATATCAAAAAGAAAAGAAAAATCGAGAAAAGGAAAAGAAAAATAGAGTTGTAGTTAATTTTTATGTAATAAAGAGATTTGTGCCTAAAGTGTTTACACTCTTCTCAATCTTATCGCATCCATTTTTCATTCATTTCACATCGCATATCCACCATCCATCCATCATATCATCATCCCATCCATCCTACCTCATATCCCATCTATCTCATTTCGTTTCCCCCTCACCCATATTCTTCCATATTTTTCCTAGGTGTTCGGGCAAATAAAAGTCGACGTTGTGAATAACTCGACGTTCTCACTATAGTGATTAGCATTTCTTTCATGAGATCATTTTTCTTTTTATATGTTCGTTCTTTCTTATATGTGTGTGAGACATTTGAACTTGCTTACATTTACTCACCTCCTCACACACAAGAGCGATACACTAACCCATATCTCGAGAGTTCGTATGAGAGAGTTATATCTAGTGAGATTTGAAGTTGAAGCGTTGATTCCGATAAGGCAATCTAGGAATTACTCTTGTGATACTCAGCCCATTTTGACTGATTCACACTACGCACGTTGAGTTCTAGGGAGGATGTGTCTTGTGTATTCACTTAGCTAACTTTTTACACATTCTAGCTTGTATTTCTAAAATCATTTTCTCATGTGATGGATTATGCGATTATTCTATGTCTAATAAGAGATTGACTGCCCTTCAATAAAAAAATTCAAATAAAGAATTTTGTGGGTATATTCCTTGCAAACCCTCACGAGACACAACTCGTCCTGTAGGGCAACCTATAGGTTTAAAAGCGTGTTGCACATGCTAAGTGCAATCGCGAGTGCCCGCGAAAGTGGTACACTTTTGGTTACTTATCTTTCTCTTTCTCTCTGTCTTATTGCTCGAGGACTAGCAACGCTCTGTTTGGGGGTGGTGTGATAAACACCCAAAACTGTACAATTTATACCCCGAATAGATGTACTTTAGTTGCTAATTCTCGATAATATGGGTCTTATGCACTTAATTGTTCATTATGCAGGTTTAATTGCAGTTGCGGTGTCAAAAGATATATTTCGGAGCAATTTTCAGTTAAAATGGAGCTAATTACCAACCCCATATCCAATCCCCTGGCCTTAACCTAGCCTAAACCTACCCCAAACCATGTATGTGTTTTTCTTGTCCCTTTTGGTTATTTTTAGATTTTTAGTTTGAGTCATTTTTATTTTTAGGATTTATATAGTATTTTCTAGGTTTTATTTTCTATTTTTATCTTTATTTGTATAATTTTATTTTATTTTGATTTTTATTACTTTTTAGTTTTAGTTTTATTTTATTTTATTAGGATTAGAATTTTTAGGATTTCTTGTATTTTTAGTGTTATTAGATTTTGCATTTTCTTTTTAGGATTTTAATTTTTAGTTTTACTAGATTTTATTTTTATTTTTTATTTTATTTCTTTCTAGTTTCAATTTTTATTTGAGTCTTTGTTTTATTTTACAATAGGATTTTTTTAGGTTTTTATTTAATTTTATTAATTTTATTTTTTTATTAGTTAGTGTTATTTTAAGGGTCACAATTTGACACACACACACCATACTACCCTACACCTTATCCTACACCCTAACAACCCCACCACACATTAAACCTACCCTTCAGCCTCTTCCTAACACCCATCTATTTCTCACTCATCCACCATTAACAACAAACCTTACCTACATCTCATCCTCATCAGTCACCCCTCAACCCATCTCCGATCAATCCCCGACAACGGCGCCATTTGACTAACTTGGCTTTCAACAACAACGAAACGATATACGTAAAAGCTTCGTTATCACCTGGCAGCCATTGACACTTTGCCCCATCTCAGCGGTATTCTCAGCTCTAAGTTTGAAGAGGGGACACAAGGGCCAAATTCCCATGACCCTAAGGCAAAGAAATACCGCGGCTCCCAATTATGATTAATAGTTTGGGTGACCTGCAACATCTTCTTAGTTGACTTTCGAGCTAAGAAGTGGTAATAGCTCGGATGATTCCTGGCAGAGGAAGGGATGTAGAATCCGGTGAAGACCTGAACAAGAAGGTCTGAATGATGGACTGCCCTCCGTAAGACAATAGCTCCAATTATCACCCTCCAAGCATTGGGGGATAACTGAGAAGGAGCTACGTTTATGTAGGAAAGTATGGCCCTAATGATGGTATGAATGGGCAGACGAAATCCTAACTTAAATATATTCTCATACAGATAGATCTCACCATCTCGGTCGCCGAAATCCCTCTCTTCCCTCAAAGGTCTTCTGAGTTTTGTGGAGGGGCTGATGGAATATAGATGCCTGAAGGCAAGAAGGTCAAGCTCGGTGGCAGTGCTCTCTATCTCGAATGCCTCAGAGGTGTCAACGTTGCTCTTAGCATCATCATCATCATCCGATTCAACGTTGGCCTGAGCAAACGATGGGGCACCACTTGGGAACCTCTGAGTGAACTCATCTCCTGTGACAGCCGAAAGGGGAATGGCTTTAAGAATTAGTGGAACAGCAATGCTAGGTCCTAACCTCAATGTTGGAGGAAGAGTGCGATGTGCTTGAACTCTTGTGAGAGGAGGCCCGACTAGAAACCTCGTCTTGATCAAGGACCCGATCCTGCTGAGTGGAAAAATCCATAGCCTCTTGAAAAGAATGCATAGACATAGGGTCTGAGGTAGACGACTCAGACTCAGACATGGGGGTAGTTTCAATTGGGACCTCTGCTGATTTAACTGGTTCGGCTGGCTCAGGGTATATGACCTTCAGAGGGGGTGGAAAGATAGGTCTGAGGGGGAATGCCTCTGCCCTACGAGCTTCCTCTTGAGCTCTTTCTATTTGCCTAATTTTATTTAAGGTCTTCTCCCTGAGAGAGGGGAATTCCTCTAAGAGTTGGTAAAGGGGTCTGAACATATGAGGCAGACCCTACAATTGTGACTCTCCTAAATAAATAGGATTAGAAAATTGACTAAGGATCAAACTAAGCTTTTAAACAAGAACAATTAAAGAACAGTTCGCCGAAAAACTCTTAGGCTTGCTGAAAAATGCATAAACTTGCCAGAAATTGCAACAAAAGAAAGAACAAGGCAGAAAAGTGCAACAAATGGAGAAAGAGGGGTGATAGATGATACCTGAAGAGGATGTGTGAAGTAGAAAGAGAGAAATTTGCAAGGAAGAGCCACCAAAAGCACTGCTAACCAAACTCTAGTAGAGAGAGAGAGAAGCAGAAAATTTCTGACGAGAAAATGAAAGAGTGGGGAAAAAAGAGAAAGGAAATGAAGGTTAAACCCTCAAATAACCCCACACACATCCTAAGGCCCATAACTTCCTTGGGAGCCCAAAAGACTGCAATCATTACACTTGTCAGGAACACTAGCCACTTTAGCAGCTGACACTTGTCAAAAAGGTACTAGCACCTAAGGAAGTCCAACCTCAGGAAAACATACCCCTTACGCACCTGATCACACAGGTAACTAAGGGCTAGGGGGTGATTGATATGCCCTAAATGCACCCCCTCGGCTTAGAGACATCAACGTTGTCCATGGAGATGGCCGATGTCAGAGGGTCCTTAGATCAACAACCAGCGATCTCTTCCTTTATAAGGTCGGCCAAGGCCGACGTTACTAGCTACCTCGACAGGTGAGGTCTCCATAATCCACGGGCGATTATCCATCTGGTAATCCAAGGCTTACAACATCATCTTATTTTAGGCCGAGGTTGCCATCCCATCATCATAACGAATCTCGGCTGGGGATCAACCGACGTTCCACCTATGCCACCATTACCTCGGCCCAAACCGACATCACAGCTCAATATGCCTTACCTCATCTCTCTCCTTGAGCCAAGGTCACCACCTCGTCCCCTTCCAAGCCGAGGTTGGGATCATTCACAAATGGTCGAGCTCTTATCATCATATGTATTATTGGGAACACGTGTACACAATCAGTTATAATCGAATCATTCCCGTCACGTGGGAGAATATTGAGGTCATCTTATCTGAATGAGATCCGCCAGGTGTCATTCTCATAATGGATCGATCCTTATGCACATGGTCATTGCATGCTTGGGGGGTACGTTACACCCCCAAGCACTATATATAAAGATCATCATCTACTCTGTAAAGGATCCAAAATTATCAACCCTAGATAAAACTCTGTCCAAATATACAGTAGAGAGAGAAAGCTTGAGAGATTGTATTCATGGCCATTATTGCCCTCATACAGTGATATTAATCACACACTTGCACAGTGGACGTAGGCCTGATTGGATAAACCATTTATATTCCGGTGTTAATCCTCTTCTCCTTACCACAATCTCTTATATATATATATGTAGTATACTTATATGCTGCCATTCTTATCACTAGTTTGAGCATACAAACACCTTGACTGGTGGTGCTATTTCCAGCATCATCAGTACACATCCTGAGCAAGTCCTCTGACATTTGATTAACCCTCTTAGTCTGTCCGTCAATCTGTAGATTATATGCCATACTCCATCGTCAATCCTTGACCATCGCCTCCTAAATGCTCTTCCAAAAATGTTACACAAAGTTCTTTCCCTGTCGAACACGATGTTAACCAATACCCCATGTAATCTCATGATCTCGATAATAAAAATCTAGGCGTATTATCTAGTCTCAAAATTTTTATGAACTGACAGGAAGTACGCCAACTTGTTCAGGTAATCCACTATAACCCAGATGTAATCATGACCCCTCATTGATGTCGGTAACCCAGTGATGAAATCTATAGAGATACTCTCCCATTTCCAGACCAAAACCTCCAACAGCTTTGTAATAGGGTAGTTTAGATTAGACGGAGGCATAACCCCTTTGAGTATAAAAATAGTAAGTTAATCGAGAACTCTTTGGACATAATTACAAAGAACACAATCAGAACTCAGTTTGAACTCACTAATCTCTCGTGTACAACTCAGAAAAATAATAATGAACTTCAGAAGAAACTCATTTAGAGGGAGAGAGAGAGGTAAGCACCCTAGATACACCTTGACAGGTAGCCAAACACACCAACCCTCGAAGATCTCTGGTCAATTATTAAAGCTTCATAATAAATGACAACAATGGTGGGTGAGTAAGAGCTCTAGTATTGCAATAACTTCTTTCTCTGTGATGATAATCTCTCTATAGCCAAAAATCTCTAGAAAGAACTTTGAAAGAACATCCCCCCCTCAGAACTAGTTGAGGCCCATAAATAGACCCCCCCATCACTCCCGAGGTGCCTCACTCTTTCACAGTTGTTAAAAACATCCCCTCATAATTTTTTTCACAAAGATTAAATGCTTGATGGACTAGTCAGCTCCATGTCATAAACATTAAATGCCAAGACATGCCTTTTGCCTAACCATTGTGCGTCAGGGGGCTGTCATCTTAGAGATGGCTCAATAAGTGTCTGATAGCCTAAAATACCATGGTGGTTTACTCAAGTGCATATTTGACAGTGCTTAACTGGCTAGTGACATCACCTAAAGTAGGTATGACATCATGTAGAGGGTTGTTTGGTTCACAACTCAATGCAGGATGGAACTCAAGGATGCGTCGCACAAGATTCCACGATCAAAGGTCTTTCGATGTTTTACCACGTGTATAAAAGATGGTCAACACTACCTCACTTATCAATCATCCAAACTAAGTCCCTCTAAATTTTTCACGGTGAGGTCATTCGATAGAGCATGAAAGCTCTCCCAGGTTCTGCCAGGCCCGGTCTCTCGCGAGTACAATTTGAACTCACACTAATTAACATTATAATCGTTATATATCATAGTAAATATAAATAAAAGATACAACAAGACTAAGTAAAATAATAGAACTAAAGTATGAGGTCTCTCGTCCAACTTCTTCTACGGAAGATCTCCCTGGGCTGCCACACTGAACTACCTCGCTTGAGCTGCCTTGCTGAGAGGCATCGCTTGAGCCACCTTGCTAAGTTGTATCGCTTGAGATACATCACCATTTTAATCCCTGGAGTCTGTTGTATTAGCTGAGGGGATTATCTCTAATCTTGACATTATCTTCAAGCCCCCCATATTTTCCCCCTTCGTGTAGAGATTTATTGTGGGAAAAAGAAATGTCTGCACAAAAACTTCTCAATCCGATGGGCCTTCTATTTGTGAAAAAATATGGAATTTCTATCTTCTTTATAACTTTTTCCGTTATTATTTCTAGGGAAAATTAAAATTCTCCCCAATGTACCTGAACCAAAGCGCTGCGGCCTGTCAGTGATTGGCGAAGGGACATCGCGACTTTTTCCTATCGTTGAGCTTCAACCGTTCTGTCTCTACTTAGCTATTGGAATTTTACTGAAATGCCTTGGGAACCTGTTAACTATCCTCTCGGACTCTTAGGAAGTGCAATTCTCCCTTGTCTATGTTGTCTTATGTCATTTGTGCAGTATTTCTATAAGTAGTTGGTATTTTCATTAGGACTTCCCCCAGTAACAAGAATTCTCTTCGATATCCCTTATCAAAAAATTATCAATGTTTGAACTTGTAAAATTATCCACGATACATCTGAGTCAGAGTTAAACATCATTTGGACTTATGTCGAGGGGACATCGTATCTTTTTAAACCGTCGTAACGTCTTTTGTGTTGGGGGATATTGGATATGTCTGACAAAAAGAATAATTTTAGCGCTAAACCAAAAACTTAACTAGGAAGAAACCCTTTCTATTCCCCACGCATCACTTCATTAATAACTAAGTGTTGTCTTTTCAACTGTCAGGACACTTCTCGAAGCACCCCGTGTCCATTCAAAATGATTACTGACAGATTTGCACTTGCAATGGTGGGAAACCCAAAAGGCAAACCAAGAAATTTCAAACGACTATTATTCAAACACTTAGCCATTTGTCTCACTTACCTCGCCTTCGTCTTCTTCAACTACGAGCATACTTAGAGAGAGAAAATCCTTAAAGCGCCATTGTTACTAAAATTTTCCTTGGTTTCTTTCCTCTCATCGTCTCTTTCACCACCACTTGTGGCTTTACTCCTCCATTTTCATCCCTATCTCTTCTTTACTAATCTTTTTCTTTCATCACCACCTACTATGGATTCTTCAACCTTTCCCATGGCTACCAACACTAGTACTCATCCAATCTCCCCCTCTACCGCCTTTGTTACCGCTGCCCTTGTAGGCGCCACCGCCATGGATATTGCTCGCTAAGAACAACTACGTTTCTACCGCCGGTCTCCAATCATTGGCAAAGACGATGACTTCTCTAATTCATGCAAGACCTTCCATTTTTCAGCCAAGTATGACCCTTTGCCTCTAGGTGAAGAAGACGAAGAATCCTCCAAGTGGGGTTTTCTTATTTTAGAGGGGACTCTGCACTTCAAATTGGATCGTGGTGACTTTCCTTACTCTCAGATCGATTTTGAATTACCTGGGGGATCTGTATGTCATTTTATCGTCTGACGTACACATATATAGAGCTCCCACGTTGCAGCTCCTGCCAAAGTTGGTCATCACCGATCCAACTCATTTGGGGAGTTCACTCTTTTTAATTACAATGATGCACTCCAAATGTTAGTCTCCAGATGGAACATCACAACTCACGCCTTCTTTACTACCTGGGGGAGTTCACCATTTCCTTAGAAGATGCCTGCGAGCTACTTGGGTTTGAACCAATGGGTGAGTTTACTTATCTTCATGAGGCCTTGGATGCCGAAGAAACTGTTCATCGAGGTGAACTGGATTGGATTTGTCTCCACTGCACTGGGACTTCCAACAAAGCTACCTTTACTCCCCTAATCAGCTATTTCTTCGAAGCTCCTACTGCGAAGGATGTCAGTTATGTCACAGGCAAGGGTAAAGGTATATCTTTAGAATTACCAGCCAACATCCTTATGTTACTTTCTCGTATCTTCTTTACTGGAAAACCCAACAACTAGCCTAGGAGGGACCTCATCAACATCTCCATTCATTTGGCCAGACGTTTCAATCTTCCTCTGATCTCCATTGCCTTGGGTTCCCTCTTAACTTGGTTAGATCGAATCTACCTTGACATGGAACGATCCCTTAACCGTTATAACCTGGACAATTTTGCCAATACCATTATCTTAACGGGTTTCCTCTACACTCGCTTTCCCGCTATTATCGCCAAATCTATTCCTTATCACGCGAGACAAGGCATCAAGCCCCCTCCCCTCCCGTGCTTTAACAAAAAACAAAGTCGAAAGGTGATAACGAGATTTTTTTCTCTTCTACAGCGAGAACGGTCACTTTCGTTCTGATTGTAGAAGATCCTTCACAAGCCGTGGTGATTCTGTTCACCCATGGGTTCCTTCCTTCATTCACTAAATGGGGATACACTTCTGAACCTTACATCCTTGATCGGTGTGGCAGGAAGTTTGGTTTTGATCAAGGGGCTCCTCGACCTCTGTTTCAGCTAACGAATAAGAGGGTTACTTTTGCTGAGGCCTGCACTTTTTACCTTTCTACAGCGGTACTTGGCATGACGTTTACTATGGATGGTCAAGTTACCATCCCTAGTGTCACTAGAAAAGTGGATGTGTCCACTTCTTTTGCCACTAAATTTTGGACGATGCAACTGACAAGTATTCGTGAATTCATACAAAGTCTCCAGTATCCCCCAGTTCTTTCTTTCACTGCTTTGGAATTAGGCCTCAAGGGAAACTCTATTCTTGGAATTGAGTTCCCTCTGAGAAAGAGTCCTAAAGATCCTCCTAGCGAGCTACCTCCTTATTTCCCCATGATCCCAATAGCCATGCCCAAACCCAAGAACGTTTCAACCCCAAAATAGCCTGATCCTACTAAAGCTATTTTTGGTGAGGGTGTTCCAACCAATGCAACTTCTTGCGAAGGACCTTCACACCCACCAGCCAAAAAAACTAGGAGGTCCAAGAGTGGGACTTCTTCAAAGTCTAAGTCCCAACCTCAGCCTCAAGATCCCTTGGAAGCATTCCCTATTGCCTCCGTTCCTCCTCCTATATCTACCAAAGTGAGTCAGGAGTTAAGAAAGAAAATTCAAGCTGAGGTGGAGGGAATAAATTCTGAGTTTCAACAACACACTCCCACCATTCCTCCTGCTGTTGCCTTCACCATTATCTTAGTATATTAGTCTGAAGGAGGGTCGAAGCAAAGGAAAATCTCAAGTGTTCCTCCAAGTCTTGGTGCTGCTAGTGCAAGGAAAAAGACTCAGAGTACTAAGTCCGATAAGAAATGATCTCTTGATGTACATCTCACCCTAGCTCCTTCTTCTGTTGGATCTATGGAGTTAGATGACTGTCCTACTCTTAAGCACCATCCTATAGAGAGGGCTTGACCAGCCGCTTCCCCTCCTTCCTTGCCAATGGTGATATCATCCCACTCTCCCCTTGGATAAGAGGTATACAAGCCTTTTTATTTTTCTCTTTTTATAGAAAACTGTATTTATCTAACTCTTAGAAACTTGGCGCAGGAAGCTAAAAAAGAAAGACCCAGCCCTTCCGTGAGTCCTTTCGTGGTGGGACGCTTTGGGAGTGGTTCTGTTGGTGCAACTCCCCCCGTTCTCCCATTATCAGGCTCACTTACTCCCGTTGTTTGGTCTCCCAACGCACGATGGAGGTTACTAAGGAGGTTGTTGCCCCCATTAACCCTCTGGAAGTTTCCTCTCAGCCAGAGGAGACTTCTTTAGCTTCTTCTATTCACCCTTTATGTCTGTGGTTCCTCTAGACATCGTTCTAATTTTGCAAAGTTCTCCCAAGGTAACAAGTTCTAAACTTTTTTAGATTTATCTTTTCTATCTTTCTCACTTTTCCGAATCTTGTAAATATTTTTGGTGCACTTCAGGTTGAAGCTGCCTCGTTACTAGCTTCTACGTTGGCTGATTTTGTTCTTCAACCTCCACTATTAAGTACCATCTTTGAGTTTGGCCCTTTTTCCAACATCACTGATGTAGGTTGAATGTTCACTTTGCTCCTTCTTTCTGTGATGTGCCTTTCTTCTAACACTTAGTTTTATATTCTCAACTTGTTTCAGGCTTAGCTCTGCCATCATCCCTTGGGACTCCTCCCGTTATTAGGGCTACCATTGTCTTATCTACTCGCTGTGGTCATTCTTCTTCCCCTACAAGGGATGATGTACATATGGAAGGTCAAACACCCCCTTCAAACCCACCCCAAATCTTGGCCTTAGTTCTTTTTGTTGAAGTAGAAGCTTCGTCAAGTGTTGAGGTTCCTCTAGCTGAGGGTTTTGCAAAGGCTCTTGAGGAGATGAATTTTCCCACTCTAGTGCCCACCGTTGCAACTACTTTCACATCTCCTGTTCTTTCTCCAAGAGTTGTTGAGGTATTTCACCATTTTCTCTTTGTTTCATGGTGTTTATCCTTTATCTTGACAATGTACAATCTCCTTATTAGACGAATCTCAGTTTTAAACATTCAAACTCCACCAGTAACGGTGACTTAATAATGAAGATTTTTATAAAACTCCACCACTAACGGTGGCACCCATAACAGTGACTTAACAATGACAACCACTTGTTAAGATTTTTTAGTAAAACTCCACCAATAATGGTGATACCCATAACGGTGACTTAACAATGACAACCACTTGTTAAGATTTTTCATCAAACTCCACCACTAACGGTGACTTAATAATGAAAACCACTTGTTAATATTTTTCGTCAAACTCCACCACTAACGGTGACTTAACAATGAAAACCACTTGTTAAGATTTTTCGTCAAACTCCACCAGTAACGGTGACTTAACAATGATAACCACTTGTTAAGATTTTTTCGTCAAACTCCATCACTAACGGTGACTTAATAATGAAAACCACTTTTTAAGATTTTTTCGTCAAACTCCACCAATAACGGTGACTTAACAATGAAAACCACTTGTTAAGATTTTTTCGTCAAACTCCACAAATAACAGTGGCTTACCAATGAAAACCAGTTGTTAAGATTTTTTTTATCAAACTCCACTACTAACTGTGACTTAACAATGAAAACCACTTATTAAGATTTTTTTTGTACTTACCTTATTATTTGCTTTATCTGTCCTTAGGTTTCTAGGAAGTTCCCTCGCATTAAAGAAAAACCTCAAGCCATTCCTTCGCATGTTGCCTCACCAAATCGAGAACCATATGTATCTGAGGAAACGAGTCCTAATGACCAAGGTTCCACGATAGGTGCTCAGGCCGACAGTGAATCTGGTTGTGATCTTCCTCTGCCAGCTCTAGCTCCTCATGAGTTTTATCTCATGGTGCTTCGTCTCTCTCCCCAACTACCTGCCAGCCATCTATTGGTGATTGAAAAAATCATAACTCATCATCCTGAGACTTTTACTATTGATTATCTTCATTCAAACATTCTCATGATGAGCCACAGGCTTCAAGGTATGGCACTCGATATTATTGATCTCATCAGTACCCCAACTGCAAATGTTACCAGGCCCCTCCTCAATAAATTTTTGGGTTATCTAAAGGAGTTGGGTAGAGATGGATTCCAATTTAGCTGGCTGATAGGAAACTTGAAGACTTTGAAGAGTCAACAATTCAAAAGCTAGAGGGAACTACTACATAAGCATCAGGAGACTCAACGAGCTAAGGAAGCTAGGCTGGTCAAACTAGTGCCTCCACTTGAAGCTGCAAATAAAGAGGTGGAGGATATCAAAGAATCTCTTTGTCAGGTGAAGCTGAAAGGAGAGAAACTGCTAATTGAGTCTATCAACGCTCAGCAGGTATGTTTAGTAGCTTCCTCGGGTCTACCTAGAAATTATTTCTCTGCTTCAGACTTGTGGTTCCGCCTAGGCCAATGATCCCTCCCCCATACTTGTATAAATTTCCCATTTCTCACTTATGTAATTATTGGGAAGTTGTTCCCATTTTTGTAATGCCTCCCAATTTATGAATGAAAGAAAAGTTATATATTTTTCGTGCCACTTATTTATCTTATAACTACTTGCATAAAATATAAAATTTGCAATCCTCCATCCTAGTCTAGTTACAACGAAAGACATCTTTAAAAAAAAGGCTTATATATTCATAACAAAAAGCTAGATACATCGATGTTCTAAGCTTGCTTGCTTATATATGATAGAATTTCAACCATTTGTTGTTAATCTTCAATGGTTTATCTTCTTTTATCTTAGAAATCAAGCAATAACCTGAATCGTGAGCCTCCTTATAATGAAAGGTCCCTCCCAATTTGCTATAAATTAGGTAGAGGAAACCCTTAGATGTGCTTCACTACTGCCTTCAAAACAAGGTCTCTTTTAACAAACTTCCTTGGTCTCCCCAAGTTTTCATATGCCCTTGAGAGTTTCTTTGTGTATATTTGAAAGTGTTTCATCGTGTTATCTCTGTGCTCGTCCAACGCCACCAACTGCACATGTATGTTCTGAGGGAGATGCTACTTCACAAGGCATACCGGTCAGAGGGATCTTCCAACTCCACCGGGAGGATCGCTTCAGCTCCATATACAAGGGAGAATGGGATATATCCTATGGGCTTCCTTTAGTTGTTTGATTGGCCCACAGAATGGCTGGGATCTTGTCATCCCATGATCCCAAAAAGTCTTCCATCGTCTTAGCCAAAATGTTTACCAATGTTTTGTTAGTTTCTTCGGTTTATTCGTTTCCCTTTGGGTATGCTACTGTTGAAGTATGATGAATAATGTAATATCTTTCTGTCAGCATCGTTACCTCTGAATTGACAATGGGAGTTCCGTTATCGAAGAGGATAACCTTTGGAATCCTAAAATGGAAAATGATGTATTCTCTGATGAAGTTTCTCACTACCCCCGATGTTACCCTTATTAGTGGTATCGCTTCAGCCCACTTTGTAAAGCACTTCATTGCCACAAGTATCCAGATTTTTCCTCTCGAAGAAGAATGTATTGCCCCTACCAGGTCAAATGCCCAAGTGTGGAAAGGGTAAGGGGTACCCAGAGAATTTAGATCTACTGATGGAGCATGAATCATATTTCTATGCAGTTGGAAAGCTTTATATTTTTAAACTAACTCAGTCAAGTCTTTCTCTATCGTTTCCCAATAATACCCTAATGTCATCAGTTAGTCATATAACTTTGCTCCTTTTGTGTGAGTTGGGTCATAATCTTGCTTGAGGACTTCAGTTTCTTCCTCATTTGTGATGCAACACACTGTCCTGTTGAAGTACCCTCTTCGATAAAGCTGTCCTTCCAGAACGTAGAGCCTTGGGGCTCTTCTTTTGAGTACCATTGCATCAGTCTTCTCTGTAGGTACAACTCCGTATTTAATAAAGTCAATATAGGGCTACATTTAATTTGGTTGAGTTTCAACGAAATGAAATTCAATCGCTTCGAAGAAAAGATGGCACTTATCACACTTTTGTTGTATCTATGTTGCATCTTGCTTCATTCTAGGACATGATTATCCCTCCCTTTGAATTCTCCCATAAAGAGGAATCTCGGTTACTTCACAGTGCTTTTCATATGTTTTCTTTAATCTTCGCTCTACTTCTTTTGGGATGATGCATCTTGACATCCATACTCCTATATTTCTGTAGTAAAGGTTTCCCTGATTTGTAAAGTGTTGGGCTAGTTCTCTTATCTCAATCTCTCCTTCTTGAGACATAAATTATTTTCTAATCTCTCCCCTCCAGTCAGGGTCATCTTCCATCAGTAGAATTGATTGTACCACCGAGGGAGCTATTCTTCGTTGAATCACGACTGTAGTTGTATCATCTCTCATGATTATCTTCTGAGCAAAGGTGGCATAGGAGTCTGGGTTGCAGTTCATCGTTTAGGGATGCCTTTTGATCTTAGTCCAATGGAACCGGTTGAGAGGCCTCTGAATGATTATTCGGTAAGGTGATAGACTAAGGTGTTTCAACTCATATTATCCATTTACTTACTGAATCACCATGTTTGAATCACCCTTGATGTAGAGTGAATGAATCCCCCTTCGAAGGCCCTCCAATAACCCTAGTATCAATGCCTCATACTCTGCTTCATTATTGGAACAATGAAAGGCGTGTAGTAAAGACAAATTTTTTTCGTTACTCTTGAAAGAATAACCCCTGCTCCTCTTTTCTTCTCTGCTAAAGATCCATTGAACTGCATCGTCCATTCCTCGTCGCTTGCATCCATGTGATTGGCCTGCAAATCATCTCCTGGAATGCTCACTCGTGGTGGCTCAGATATACCAGATGGTAATATTGCCAAGAGGTTTGCATATGCCTAGCTCTTAATTGCGCGAAGGACCACGCTTTTTAATTCATAATCTGATAGAATGAGGAACCACCTAGTTTCCCTACCATTCACTATAGTTCTTCATAATAAAAACTTAATAGGATCACATCTTGTTATAATATTAATTATAAAAGACAGCATATAATGTCTAAGTTTTTGTGCAACAAAGACTAAGGCTAAACAATGACTTTCCAAGATACTATACCTAACCTCTGGCCCATGTATGATTCTACTAAGGTAGTAGACTGGTTGTTCTTTCCCATTAATCTCCTACACTAACATAGCTTCGACGGACCTCACGGTGGATGTGAGGTATAGCTGCAACGGTATTTCTTCCCTTGGAGAAATCATAGTTTGAGGTGAAACGAACAATTTCTTCAGCCTAGTGAGATACTCCTGGTGAACTTCCTCCCATTTAAACTTTGTGTTCATTCACAAAAGTTGCATCAACGGGTGTGTTATTTTGGCCAATCCAGGCATAAATCTCCTATGGTAGGAAACTTTACCGATGAAACTCTTGATCTCCTTCGTCATTCTCGGACATGGCATCTCTAAGATCGTTCGTTCTTTGTCTTGGTCCATCTGCATCCCCTGCCGATCTACCACAAAGCCTAAAAACTTTCCAATGGTTACTCTGAAAATTCATTTCAGTGGGTTCTTCTTCAGTTTATACTTCCTACATCTGGCAAATACCTTCCTCAAATCACTTAGGTGGGACCACTCCTTCTTCGATTTGATGATCAAATCATCCATATAACACTCCATAAATTTGTGTAAGAAGTCATAGAAAATGTCCATCATTATTCTTTGATAAGTAGCCCCAGCATTTTTGAGCCAAAACAGCATTACCTTGTACATGAAGTTGCCCAACGGGATTCTAAATGCTATCTTCTTTTCATCTATGGGGTCCATCTTGATCTGGTTATACCCCACATAACCATCCATAAAACTATACATCTCGTGTCCAACCATTTTATCTATTAAGCTATCAATGGAGGGAAGAGGGAACTCATCTTTGGGACAAGCCCTATTCAAGTCTCTGAAATCCACATAGATCCTTATTTGATTCTTGTCCTTATTACCCACTAGGACAATGCTAGATAGCTAAAGTGGGTTCTATATCGTTTTGATGAACCCTGCTACCAATAGGTGTTGGAACTTTTCTTTGATCTTCAAGTCTAGCTCGGGCTTGTAAGTCCTCATTGCTTACTTGATCGGAATGGCTGAAGGCATCACATTTAATTTGTGGTAGCTTACTTCTTCATCTAGCCCCTCCATCTCTCTATAATTCCATGCAAAAATGTTTATAAACTCTCGGATTAGCTCAATCAAAGCCTCCCATTTCTCCATGTAGAGACTCTTCGAGAGGAAAATGGACATTGGATCCTCCCCTTCTTTTGCTAGTTTTAGCTGCTCCAATTCTTATGCTTGTGGCTTCGGTTGGTCCTTCATTTAGTCTAGTTCTTCGAAGACATCCTCCAAGAACTCCTGTATGTTAGAATTTTCTGTCACCATACATTATCCCCATTGATCCACCAAAAAACACTCATATATCAGGTCAGCCTCTACCATAGCTCCTTTTACTGCCCGTTCACACCATCATAGGCGATAAACCACCTTCCCTTCCTTAGTAACAATCTTCGTGCATTGCCTACTATCCATCGCAACTGCCTTTCTTTTCCTCTCCCTTTAAGCCTATGCCATTCTTCCTTTAGACAATCGACTCAACACATGTTTTTGTGTGACCTCGTGTTCCATCGGGTCCATTCTAGACTACATCATATCCTTTAGCTGCTTTGATATCTTCTCAGGTTGAGGGAACACTATGTGGGCTTCTTTTGTTAATCATTTGCCACTTGCAGTTTTGTCATTCTGGTCGTTCATAAGCCCCATCCTTTCTCTGATCGAGGGAACCCAGGATTCCTCCATTCTTCTCATTAGGACTCTGACGTCCTCCTCTAACTCTGTGTAAAATACTGCATCTACTAGATGATCTTCTTTGATAGCAAAGGGCCTCTTCGTAGCTTGTATAGTGATCTCAGTTGCTTTGATAATTGCCTTAGCACATTGGTGATACGTCGAGGGAGCTAGTCCTTGGTTGTGCATCCACACCCTTCCTATCAACATATGGTAAGAAGTTGCACTCTCTATCATGTGGAATTTGATGTGGGAACTCAGATTTATCATTAGAATCCCAACATTCACTTAGTCAATGTATTTGGAAGACTGGTTGTCATAACCTAAAATCGCCAAAGGCATGGGGACCAACCTTTCCTTTGGGATGTTAGCTACGTGAAAAGAATTGATTGACATGATGTTGATGAATGATCACCCATCCATAAGATACCTCGTGAAGCTAACTCCGTTGATACAGGCAGTCATGTATAATGGTCGATTGTGAGGAAATATCACGACCCTATCTGTAACGCTGAACGTTATTTTTGACAAAAAAAATTTCACCAGCCTAGCCATGGGTCCCTTCCATGTTGGTAAAGGGACTGCGTTCTTCCTCGTAATATCAAGGATTTCTTGAGTTATCTCCAACATACTTTCTTTTGGCATTCCCACCTGGTTGAAGAACCAGGAAAACATTGGAGACCGTGAAACCACCCAGTGCTCCAGGCTTTGATCCATTTCCTCACCTTTAATGTTGTATATGTCCTCCACATCTCTGGCACTTTCTTCGTCATAGGCTAACACCATATTATCCATTCCTCTGGTACAGTCCTCCAAAGCCTCTTTAAACTCCTCTTGCCCCACCATCAGCTCCCTAGATTCTCTTTATACCTCATCGTCATAGGCCATCACCAAATTGGACCCATTTGCTGGGAGTGGGTTATTGTAAACATTTAGCTGGGAGTTTTGCAGTGTCCCTACCTTTACATGCTTATCGATGATTTTCCTTAGTGTAAAAAACTTTTCGTCGGATGTTGAATCTTCCGATGGATCTGGCAATACTTAGGATCCGCTATGGTTGCCACATCTAGTTCCATGATGAGGATGCCATTAGGTTCATACACCGTTCCTTCTTAAACCATGGCATTGTAACAACTAACAACCTCCTCCACTGTGCATGGTAACGATGGTGGGTCTTCCCTATTTCTCAAAAACTTTCTCTTGTTATCCTTCTTTGGTTGTTTGTTTCATTCACCTCCATCGATGTATCCCACCTGTAGGGGTTGGTCGCGTGTTTCTACGGGTGGCCCGGGCTATCTAAACACCAGTGGTCCGCAATAGGGTTCGGTCGCACTACCAACGATATATTCCTTGCTGCTTTTAAAAATGTTATGAAAGTCCCTTCGCGAGTTTGATTAATCATGTGACAGATGTACTCTGGGAGCAAACCCTCGACACAGAGTTGTAACATTTTAGACTCTTTGGCTTCTTCCCACATGTTGAGGGACCTCTCCCCAAATCTTCGAACATATGCCACCACATCTACTCCCGGTCGTTGCTTCTCCCTGCCCAATTGTGTTAACGTGAACTCATATTTTACCAAAAAGAACTTCTGGACAAACAAAACATGCATCTCTTCCCATGTTGAAACACTCTTTGGCACCGAATGAGAGTACCATGTATAAGCTTTATCGGTTAATGATTTTGAGACTCCCTTAGCCTGAGCTTCTTGTTGTTGCAGTGAGCCCCTAGATGTTCAATGAAATGTTTGATGTGCTCCTTCAAGCGCCCCCCCCCCCCATTTTTAGTGTATTTCTGAAAGATGGGAGGGATGTAGTCCTTCGGGTAAGGCTCATCGTTGTATTCTTGGGGATAGGGCGTACGAAAATCATCATACACCGAATCTACTTCACTGACCAACTGCGAGGATTCTTCCATCATCTTCAACATCTCTTTTTGCATTTCTTTCCCATCTCTTGTAACGCGGATGCCGACGTCTTCTCAATCGTGGAGGGAGTGTCCATAGGACCACTGATGGAACTCTAGTGACGTTTAGAGGGACTATCGATAGGATTCTGGTCACACCCGTTATGCCCGTCGTTAGGCAGGAGTGGGTGTTGTGCCTATGGGTCCCGTCCCCGTGGGAATAGCTGAAGAAGGGTTAGTCGGAGCTACTGGGACCACCCTAGGTGTCACAAAAGCATTGGGATGTGTTCCTCGTCCTAGGACCATGGCATCCTCAGGTGTTTGCAGAAATTAAAAAACATACCCATATGTCATTGCGCTGGTCCTAGGACAGCACTAGTAGAGGCTTGGGTGACCGTTGGGACTCCAATCATCATTGGATCTTGGGCGACCTCTTCCTGAGGAGGAACTCCACTTATGGAAGCTTCCATCTCCCTCACCGCTTGTTCCTCATTGCATTGGATATCATCAAAGTTGAGTCTACGATTAACGTTATCATGCGCTATAGTCTTTTTCTAAAAGAATAACTCCCCAGAAGATTCGCCAAATGTAAAAGGGTGGTTTAGATTAGACGGAGGCATAGCCCCTTTTGAGTACAGAAATAATAAGTTAAACGAGAATGATTCTGACTTAATTACAAAGGACATAATCCCAACTCAGTTTGAACTCATTAATCTCTCGTGTATAACTCTAAACAATAATGAACTTTCGAAGAAACACATTTAGAGGGAGATAGAGGTAAGCACCCTAAATACACCTTAGGAGGCAGCCAAACACACCAACCAACCCTCGAAGATCTCTTGTCAAGTATTAAAAGTTCGTAATAAATGATAACAATGGTGGGTGAGTAAGAGCTATGGTCTTGCAATAACTTCTTTCTCTATGATGATAATATCTCTCTAGCCAAAAATCTGTAGAAAAGATCTCTGAAAGATCATCCCCCCCATAAGTGGTTGAGGCCCATAATAGCCCCCCCTCCCCACACACACACCACTCTCGAGATGCCTCAGTCTTTCAGAACTGTGAAAAAAATCCCCTCATACTTTATGTCACAAACATTAAATGCTTGATGGACTAGTCAACTCCACGTCAAAAACATTAAATGCCAAGATATGCCTTTTGCCTAACCACTCTGCGTCAGGGGGCTGTCATCACAGAGGTGGCTCACCAACTATCTGACAGACCCAAATACCATGGTGGTTTACTCAAGTGCAGATTTGACAGTGCTTAGCTAGCTAGGGACATCACCTAAAATAGGTATGACATTAGGTAGAGGGTTGTTTGGTTCACAACTCAATGCATGATGAAACTCAAGGCTACTTCGCACAAGATTCCAATATCAAAGGTCTTTAATGTTGCAACGGTTGTCCAGGGCTATCTAAACACCAGTGGTACCGTAATAGGGTTCAGTCGCACTACCAACGATATATTCCTTGCTACTTTTAGAAATGTTGCGAAAGTCCATTTGCGAGTTTAATTAATCAGGTGACAGATGTACTCTGGGAGCAAACCCTCAGCACAGAGTTGTAACAGTTTAGACTTTTTGGCTTCTTCACTCACGTCGAGGGACCTCTCCTTAAATCTTCTAACATAAGCCACCACATCTTCTCCTGGTTGTTGCTTCTCCATGCCCAATTGTGTTAATGTGAACTCATCTTCTGCCAAAAAGAACTTTTGGACAAATAAAACATGCATCTTTTTCCACGTTGAAACACTCTTTGGCGCCAAATGAGAGTACCACGTATAAGCTTGATCGGTTAATGATTTTGATAACTCCCTCAGCCTGAGCTTCTTGTTGTTGCAGTGAGCCCCTAGATGTTCAATGAAATGTTTAATGTGCTCCTTCAAGTCCCCCCCCCCATTCTTAGTGTATTTCTTAAATATGGGAGGGATGTAGTCCTTCGGGTAAGGCTCATCATTCTATTATTGGGGATAGGGAATGCTAAAATCATCATACATTGAATCTACTTCATCGACCGACTGTGAGGAAGCTGCCATCATCTTCAACATCTCTTTTTGCATTTCTTTCCGCATTTTTTTCTAACGCGGACGCCAGCGTCTTTTCAACCCTGTAGGGAGTGGCCATAGGTACCACTGATGGAACGCTGGTGGTGTTTAGAGGGACTACCGATGGGATACTGGTCAGACCCGTTATGCCCGTCGTTAAGGCAGGAGTGGGTGTTGTGCCTATGGGTCATGTCCTGTCCTCGTGGTAACAGCTGAAGCAGGGTTCATCAGAGCTACTGGGACCACCCCAGGTGTCACAAAAGCGTTGGGATGTTTTCCTCCTCCTAGTATTGTGGCAGCCTCAGGTGTCTGCAGAAACTCAAAAAACTTACCGATTAGGAGGGTCATTTGGTCCTAGGACAGCACTAGTAGAGGCTTGGGTAACCGTTGGGACTCTAGTCATCATTGGATCGTGGGGGACCTCTTCGTGAGGAGGAACCCCACTTATGGAACCTTCCATCTCCCTCAGCGCTTGTGTGACACTCCTCCTGATAAAATACTGGGTGAACAGTCCTATACCAAAATAAACAGGAATCCCAGTTGGTTTATCCTTAGCATCACTGTCGAAACCTTTTTAAAACTTACTAACCACCTAGTATTCTAAAAGGTTGGTGCCAAATTTTATCTTTTTAATTAAACAACCAATAACATGAGGAAAGATAATATGATTCATACACCGCGACTGAATTAAATCAACCGAATAAATAAAAACTACATGCTGAATAAACCATCGGTCACCGAAGTAAATAGTCCAATACAAACATCCAACACCTGAATAAATAAATCTAAAAAGTGTACTGAAAAGTCTGGACAAAAAGCCATAAATAAAATTGAAACTGATAGATGATTGCTACTCTAGGAAAGAATGAATGATGCGTCTAATCCAAGATCCTTCTAGCATCCACATGTGCCTCAGCTTCGTGTCCCTGGAATAGAATATCAAGTCTGGCATCCCTGTGGCTGGACACCTAAAAGGTTTTAAAAAATAATTTTATAGCAAGGGTTAGAACCCAAAACATTTTTAAAATATTTAGCAAGTGAATTAACTGTAGTAATTAAAAATATATGAATGTGCTCCATATTTAAGTTAGTGTCGCACTCTCTTGAGGACATACTCACCCCTCCACTAATGTGAACACCTAACGGTTACCTTAACCCCACCTAGTTGTACTACCCCGTCCAACTAGTCCTGGTATAATCTTCCCTTGCCGTTCTACTCAAAACCGAGTATTATATTCCATGGGTTATAAGTTATCTCACCAATTAACTTAATTAATTTCTTTTAAATAATATCATATAACTGTGACACAAGTTATATAAAACAAATACATAACACACGGTATTTTTACCCGCATATAATATTTACTACCACTATATACGTACCTTTACTATAACAACCACACATATATCATATGTATATCCATCCCTCTGAGTATACCTTATCCGAATGATTCCCTCTAAAGCGCTATCTCACTAGGTGTGCTCACATAACCTAGTTACCCAAGTTGGAATCGCTCACCAACCTCGCCAAAAATATCAACAGAGTGGAGGCGGTCATATTCCTTCCCTGAAAGTGAGATAAACCCCTCACCCATATACCGGACGCTATGACCTGGGGATATACTCACCTTAATCCCCAAGCTAGGGGATTCACCCACATCGCACAACCTCCCTTGATAGCACTAGAGTATATAAATTAAATAAACATCTAGTCCCTAATATTTAATAGCGCACAAAAAGTACACACATATATATACTATCACCCCACCGTATATATATAATATAAATCACGGTTTTACCGTGTACTAAAACCCGTAACACTAGCCTGTAATTTCCTGAGTCTCTGGCCCGACTCAACTTAATTAATTTTCTCACTTATTAATTTATCATCGTCCCGAATCTATGGTCCGACTCTAATTTATTTAATTCAAACATCAATTAATATAATATTTCCCCCCGAGTCTATGGTCCGACTCTAATATAAATACTTTACACATTTATCAATATAATATTTGCCCGAGTCTATGATTCGACTCTAATTTAATTAATTTACACATCAATCAATTTAACACTTGGTGTTGCCCAACCAATATACCCGGACTCGCTCACTTGGCTCATACTATCGTTAATACCCAATTTTATATTTCTCCCCATAATTAATTAATCACACCTCAACTCCTTAAATAATTTAGTGCCACTCAACTACAATACCCGAACATTTTCCCTCGTTCCAAAACCAATACCTACGAATTAATTCCCGAAATTTAATCATCCCGTGACATACAATTATCACCCTCCTAAACCCAATTATATCCCCTTATAATTGTTAATGAATATGTGCCACATATGAATTTATCACTAAATAAAAGTAGGGGATTAAATCATAAATTAATTTCACTTTATATATTAAACAAGCCGATCTGCCAAAATTATGGGACCATTGATCAATCGATCCCCTGGGTCGATCGATTGATCGAATAGGTCCCTTTCTTCTCCACTGTTTTGTTCAGCCATTAACGAAACCTCAAGCTTTTATTTTCATTCCAAACCCTTACGCAATCACAACCAATATTACCTCCACATAAGAAAAGGGTCTAAATATCCTAGAGACCTTAATTCATCATCAATTTTATACATAACCCTAAGTATATCCGATTTGGGTTTTTTCACCCAGGTCTCGTTTTATCGAATCCGACCTCACCATTTTTAGTCAATTTAATCACTAATACATGTTGTAATCCACCCTACAATTCAATCTTAACAGTCCCAAATATTAACTTAATATCCATTGAGTAATTAAATATGTCCATTACTCTAAATTCAGAAAAACCCAATTTTAATTATGGTTACACACCCAAAACGAATTTTCATATACACATACTATAATATGAATTGGTTATCACCTATTTTAAGAATCACAAAAGTTAGCCACTTGCCTCGAATTTTTCGTAGAGTCTGATCCGTTGGTGTAGAGAATGGTTGACGATGAACACTCACTTTGTCCCTTAATTTGTCTCCAAAAAGGTTCTCAATTTTCTTCTAGATTTGTTTCCTCTGTGTCTCTCTTAAACCCTAGGTTTATAATTGTTAACTGCCATTCAATAAGTCCCTCAATTAGGTTAAAAATGCTTAATCCCATTTATGGACACACGGGCCTAATTAAAATGGCTCGAATCACCCCATGTGGGCCCGGCTATGCCCAAAAAATGCCCTGAGACTTGATTACTACCCTCGGGTACTCTTTTCTGACTATCTCGACCCTTAAGGACTCAACCGCGCACTCAAAATTGTCATCCAAAATACTTTATAACATTCTCCAATTTTGACCTCAAAATGCGACACACGAAATTTCAAACAATTAAACTTAAAGTCGCCAAATATAATTAATTCTTCCCACTCAATTAAATTGTCCAAATTATAAATTTAAGTTTCTCCAATTTTCCCAAAAATAATTAAATATTAAATCCTCAAAATTACGGAGTGTTACATACTTCTCCCCTTACAAAGGAATTTCGTCCTCGAATTCGAGGGCGAAATTCCTTGTTACCGGGGAAGTATGTAACAACCCGAATTTTTTTAAAATGAGAATTTTTAAATTAATTTTGGAAATCAAAGAAAAATAAATTTTGGATTTTTATAAATTTTATAATTTAAAATGTTGTTTTTTATATTTGAAAAATAAATTTTCAAACGGAATTGGAATCAGAATTAAAATGGAGTTTTAATTGAATTTTTATTATATAGAAGAGTCCTCAAAACATAAAACTCTCTAAGAGTCCTCGAAACATGAAACTCTCTAGAAAAAATATTTAAAAATATTGGATCATCCGATCGAGCTGAATTTTTTTGGACAGCTTCCTATCGTCTTCAGCTAATTCTCTGCAAAAATTTCATCCAATTCTAACGGTCTGATCGTCCGCATTAAATTTTTTAGTGTTTGTATCTGATTAGAACTCTTTTTTTAATCAAACTCTTAATCCTTTATATATCAACAAATTCATGGCTTGGCTTGTCAAATCATTTTTTCTCAAACTTTTTAACCAGAAGACCTCTCCAAAATTACTCCCTTTCATCTACAAACCATAGACCCAAACTTATTCAAACTTATTCAAGATTAGAAGCCTTATTTGGTGTTTTCTTGAGTTTGGGCTAGAACGAGATTTGATTATTTTCACGAGAGGAACGTGATGGTGTGATTAGATTTTGAGGCTGAAAATTATGTGATGATGTTGAGGTATGGGGTTTTACTTAATATGCTCCTTAATCTCGCGAGTGTTATTCCCTTTGTTTTATTGTGATTATTGAACTAAAATTTGAACTGCTAAATTCATTTGGAATCTAGAAATTATTTTGATTCATGTGGTATTATTCATGTTATTGTTCAGCACGTTGTCATGAGATTTTAATATGGCACGGAGGCTGGGCACCCGCCAAAATTCCTGCTTCCCGAGCTATGTCTTGATAAAGCATATGCGGATGGGGTGAGGCCTGGTGACCCATTGATGTGTTGTTGAGAAATTTATTGAAAAATTCTATTATGATTCGCATTTGATTTGAATATTCGTACTCATACTGTTACATTTTATTCAGCGCTAATATATTGTTGAGCATCTTTCCTGTCGTATTATGTACTTCCCCATATTTTCATTCAGTGGCAAGTTAGCGCGGATTTTTGGGCGCTTTGGAGATTCATTTTTATCTTGGTTATCTTGGGAAGAATATTTGAGAATAGAAGATGAGAAGAATTGTATTTATTTTTTATGTATAGAGCATTGGAGATTTGTTTTATTTTATTTCGAGATAGATTATTGTATTATTTCGAGAGACTTTTGTCGTATTTAATTTGAAGATTGAGATTATTTGTTTCTATTTTTGTATATTGTGAGGTTTTATACGTTCTATACCTTATTATTTATGGATTCAGGTGTATTTTATCCCAGTAGCGCTCTGTTCGCTCTCCCCGGGCGGGCGGGGTGTTTTAGCTTGTTCCTCATTGCGTTGAATATCATCAAAGTTGAGTCTACGATTAACGTTATCATGCGCCATACCCTTTTTCTAGAAGAATACCTCCCCAGCAGATTCGCCAAATGTAAGAGGGTGGTTTAGATTAGACGGAGGCATAACCCCTTTTGAGTATAGAAATAGTATGTTATTCAAGAACGGTTCTGACTTAATTAAAAAGCACATAATGATAACTCAGTTTGAACTCACTAATCTCTCGTGTATAACTAACAAAAACAATAATGAACTTCAGAAGCAACACATTTAGAGGGAGAGAGAGGTAAGCACCCTAGATACACCTTGGTAGGCAGCCAAACACACCAACCAACCCTCGTAGATCTCTTGTCAAGTATTATAGCTTCATAATAAATGATAAAAATGTTGGGTGAGTAAGAGCTCTGTTCTTGCAATAACTTCTTTCTCTCTGATGATAATCTCTCTCTAGCTAAAAATCTCTATAGAAGATCTCTGAAAGAACATCCCCCCCCAGAACTGGTTGAGGCCCATAATAGCCCCCCCTCCCCACACACACACCACTCCCGAGGTGCCTCAGTCTTTCACAACTGTGAAAAACATCCCCTCATACTTTATGTCACAAACATTAATTGCTTGATGGACTAGTCAGCTACATGTCATAAACATTAAATGCCAAGACATGCCTTTTACCTAACCACTGTGCGTCATGGGGCCGCCATCATAGAGGTGGCTCACCAACTGTCTGACAGCCCCAAATACCATGGTGGTATACTCAAGTGCTAATTTGATAGTGCTTAGCTGGCTATTGACATGACCTAAAGTAGGTATGACATTAGGTAGAGGGATGTTTGGTTCATAACTCAATGGACGATGGAACTCAAGACTTCTCTGCACAAGATTCCATGATCAAAGGTCTTTCGGTGCTTTACCAGGTGTATCTAAGATGGTCAACGCTGCTTGACTTCTTAACCCTCCAAACCAAGTCCCTCTGAAGTTCCCACAACGAGGTTATTCAGTAGAGCATGAAATCTCTCCTAGACCTGGTGTCTCGCGAGTACCGTTTGACCTCGCACTAAATAACATTATAATCGTTACACCTCATAGTCAATATAAATAAAATATACAATAAGACTAAGTAAAATAACTAAAGGATAAGCTCTCTTATCCAGCTTCTTCGCTGGAAGATCTCCCTGGGCTGCCACGCTGAACTACCTCGCTTGAGCAACATCGCTAAGCTGCATCAATTAAGCTGCCTTATTGAGCTGCATCGCTGCCTTGTTGAGTGGTATCGCTGCCTTATTGAGATGCATTGCTTGAGCTGCCTCGCTGAGCTATATCGCTTCCTTAATCCCTGGAGTCTATTGTATTAGTTGGGGGGATTATCTCTAATCTCAAGATTATCTTCAAACCCCCTACAGGATATAACATCCCTTTTAATATATGGTGGTCTATCTTCACTAATCGGTATGTAATGCACTTCGAGACACTCTCTGCTATGTCTTATTTCTTCCCAGACCACCAATACATCTATGTATATCCTATTACATCTTATCCCCATCGGGATGTACCATAAGCCTCGACCCGTAAGACTGGGTCATCACTGCCTGACTTAAATCCTCATCCTTTGGAACAAAGAGTCTCCCATTGAAGCGTAATCCTCCCTCCGAACTAATCGAGTGGGACTCTACCCTAACTGATAACAATTGTCGCACCCTATCCTGACAAAATTGATCTCTGACTTGTGTTTTCACCACCTTCATAACAATCTCGAGAGTGATAGCCAATACTTCCATACATACTCTAGCAACCTTCTCATCATGCCGAAGCTCATCCCATTTCTCCTTCCAAACATCCACTATCTCCCCCGTAGGTCGTTCGCTCAATGCGTCTACCACTATGTTAGCCTTCCCAGGATGATCTTGAATATCAAATTAGTAATATTTCGTGAACTCTAATTTTCTCCGCTGCCACATATTAATTTTTTTCTGTGTGAATAGATACTATAGCGACTTATGGTCCGTGAATAGATTGAATCGCTCACTCAAAAAATAGTGCCTCTGTAAGAGAGTAGTCTAATTTCTGGGAAATATAGAATTTTAGCACATATTTGACTTGAGCAACTTTGATTGTGCCTACGTATTCGGCATAGTCGAAATCGAAATCAACGTAGTTCATGCATTCGTACTATTCGTCGGAAAAACTCATTGTGGTGGTTTTTTCGGAGAGGTGGGAGGTGTTGAAAATCATATGAAAATAACTCTTAAAACTCTTTTCCAAAATATCCGTTCTAAAACTCTCTAAGAACTCATAAGACAAGAAAACTCTTTTCTCCCAAGAAGCCCCTTTCTAAAATGTATGGTGTGAGGCTTATTTATAGCAAAAACCAACACTAGTGGGTTGCCACATGTCAAATAACCTGTGGTGACACATGTCCTATTTTAAGTGGTATGTGTCCCATAACATATGTCAAAACTTTCAATACTACAATATTGTCTAGTTAATACGTAAATAATACACAAATATGCGTGATATGTTTGACGCACATAATAATACTCCATTCGCATAAACACATGGACTTTTACCAATATTAATCATTTTTAACCTCATTTAATAATTAAATGAGAGGCTTATCATTAAGCCCCTCCTACATTTTCCCCCTCATACATATTGTTGATATATTGATGCATGTCTGAAATATATTGACTGTATGTACGAAACACCTTTAATCGGTTTTGATATTTTTGATCAACCTATGAATTGTGGGTAATAATATCTTACCTCATTTAATCTTGATGATTTACTTTTACCTCATATCTCACATTTTATGATACACTGCAATCTCATATTTTGTATCTCAGTTACAAGATATCCATCAATCTCATATCTCATATCTTAAATCTCAATTCTTTTTAGGTTTTGATCTCATAGATTATTCCGAAGGACGTCGTTTATCATTCTTTTCATATGAATGATATATTATGAGTGTTGCCCCCATTCCTATTTAAATGAACATGCATCCACAATTCTACTGTGGTTGTTCGTAACTCTACTTTAAAAAAAAAATATTATCATGGACACATAATAAGTACTTCATCATTCTCCTTCAATCTTTTAGTTCATGCACATGTTTTTGACCCATTTTAACCACAATGAGATTTCTTGTGCATGTACGTATTATTGATTCGCCCAAATTACCACTTTTTGAGGTTTTTCGCAAACTCGTACCTATGAGGTGACTTAATAATGAAAACATACTTTTTATGTTTTTTCGCAAACTCCGCCGTTAGAGGTGACTTAACAATGAAAATAAACTTGTTATGATTTTTTGCAAACTCCACCGTTAGAGGTGACTTAACAATGAAAACACACTTTGTTAAGATTTTTTATTCCACTGTTAGAGGTGACTTAACAATGAAAAGACACGTGTTAAAATTTTTTGCAAACTCCACCGTTAGAGGTGACTTAAAACTAAAACACACTTTGTGAAGATTTTTCATAAATTCCACCTATAACGGTGACTTAACAAATGAAAACACTTGTTAAGATTTTTCATAAACTCCAACTATAACGATGACTTAACAATGAAAACACTTGTTAAGACTTTTCATAAACTCCAACTATAACGGTGACTTAACAATGAAAACACTTGTTAAGATTATTCATAATCTCCACCTATAATGGTGACTTAACAATGAAAACACTTGTCAAGATTTTTAGTAAACTCCACTTATAACAGTGACTTAACAATGAAAACACTTCTCAAGATTTTTTGTAAACTCATTCTTCTGTATAGCTTTTCAGGACGTGAGCCCATACCTGCCGAATAACAAACTGAGTGAGGTCCTTTGTCTGTTTGCTTCAATGACGAACTTCTTCAGACGAGTCAAGTCATAACGATCGTGGTTCAACTACCGACCAATTTGATAAAGTTTTTTTTAATACAATACACCTCTGAAGAAGACTTATCTCAATACTCGCAAAGTTCTCGTAATATGATGTCATATCTGAAGGATGACTATGCTTTTGTCAATTTCTGAGTGACAATTAATTAACCCATTTTAACTCTTTGCAAAAGAAACTGAATAAACTTTTGTAAAGGCCTTCTTGGATGTTACTATACTGTTAAGGTTCATCATTCTAACCTTTTCGCGGAGGATGTCGAATAAGGTTTACATTACAAGCTATGTTACATCATAATATCCATTTGCCCCCTTTATTTTATTTTATCTGAAGATAAAATAAAATAAAATAAATTACATATACCATTTACAATGCCCACTCAAAAAAAATGAAAGCAACCTAATCATTACATTTCATCGGGTATATCTTAAACTATCATATCTTTTATCAATGGCCTATTATTAGCGCCACTCAATATCTTCTCATTCAAAAGACTCTGCAAAATATTATCTTTCTGACACAGTAACATAATATTGCAAATGGTTAGTAGAACTTAGGAAATATCAAGTACAATTCTCATCATGCCCCCTTTAATTTATTTCATTTGATATGATAAAATAAAAATAAATAAATAAAATTCGAGGACTTTTGTGTAATGAATCATAATCACTGATACTCGTAGGTGTATCGTGCACAATTTAATGTTGTTTAAGCACATGTCCTATCGAACTCAAGAGTGTGTAAAATGTCAAGGTGAATTCTGAATTACGAAACATACTCAAGCTGTTTTGTAATATTGTAGTCACGTTTCAACATGATCTACAGCTATAAATAACATTTACAAAATGTTTTATGAAAACTCGATATTTAGATGAAGATTCATTACGCATACTCTAACTCACTTTGATCTTTACGTTATAACATAACATATAGATATATCATGCGAAAGATCATACTAGCAAACCACAATAGCTGTATCTCAGGTGACATGGTTCATCACATACAAAATCTCCAGATGTATCGTAAATAAATTCAAGATCGGTGCACTATGTTCAATATATTCTAAACACATAGAATAATTTTTGTAAATATTTATTAGATGCCGTAAAATATTCGAATATACCCCTCGATTGTATTTTATTTCATGTTATAAAATATAAGCAAAATAATAAAATATATTCTTGCCTCAAAATCAATAATTATTGAACGATTCAATTTAATGGTCGTGTTCTAAAGCTTAAAACTCTAGGGATATCTCGATCCAACAAAAAAAATCATGTGAGGAACGTATACTCTTTAATGTCTAGTCAAATCACACATCAAAGCACCAAAGCCAGCATTTGAACTACAGCTAGCTACTATTTGCTTTTCGGCATTTGACAGTAAAAAAATATACCAAGATAGTTTGAATGTATCATTTTGTATTTTCAACCTTGCAAGAATTAATGACCATACATTATCATCCATCACTCAATCAACCAAACATATCCATTCTAAGAGCCACACACACGGTTATATCTTATAGGTTAGGTGTACTTTTTATTTTGTTTTACCCCCAGTTGTCAACAAATTTTTCCTTTGTGAATGACTAGGTGTTTTGTATGTTACATTTACAAACAAGGCCACATGGGTACCGAGTAGCTCTAATTAATTGATCAGAAAATAGTCCCCCCTTTATATCTTCACTTACAGCTTAAATGAATGGTTTTAATATATATGCTAAACTGGCACAACTTGGTTAACTATTGAGAATCCAAAGTTGTGTGTAATATGCTTACATCGACATAGCTGCTACTCCATGTGAGATCTACCATCACGCCGAGCAAGATTAGAAATACAGAAAAGAAAAGAAGAAAAAAAGAAAAAAAAACGGATTCAACATTGATTTGGGACAAAATATACAAACCCAAACTAATATGTATCTCGGTCAACGAACCTCTCCGTCAAACCTCAATTCATCTACCAGCTTCAGATAGACAAAGTGAGCCAACTTTTACTTTTCTATTAGGGCAGTAGCGAATTTGGGCCTCTCATTCAACTTTTATAGAAGAATTTCATTACGCAAGAAATATAGATTTTCCAAAACGCCCCAAAAATATAGGGTTTCAAAAATGCCACAAATAGGGTAGGCTACGCCGGAGCTAGACCCCCCCCCCCCTCTTTTTTCTAACCCATTACGTCTGCTTCACCACCAACCCTCTCCAAAACCACCACACCAACCCCAAGTCTTATCAAAATAATCTGTCAAAACCTTGCTAATAATCCCCACCACCAGCCTATCAACACCATTTCCTATTTTCGAGATGGAAACTCATTAGAAAGAAACTCGTCGAGAGAGATGGGCTGGATAATTTGATGGTGTAAAAATCATCCATCCCTTCAGCCGTCGTCACCACCATCTCCAGTACGAGGTTTGTGGGCACCTTGTTTTTAAAATCGATAGTGGGTAGGGCTGGGCATGAAGTGTGTGGTAGATACAGGGAGAGAATGGTATGTCACTTATTGAGTGCTGTTTTGTGGTAGAATAATGAGAGAATTTTTTATGGTATGGTTTTCCCTCATAAACATATCCAATCTGTCATTTCAGTCTAGCAAAAGGAAGTCCGTGACAGTGGCATTTATTTATTTTTTTCATAACAGCTATCAATAGTTGTTAAAGAAACTCTTTAAGCATGGATTTGCTATATTGTGTTAGATACAAACAGTAAAACACATAAATATTTGTGTTTGGCCATACTCCTCTTGATATTTTAAATATTCTTTGACAAAATTGTACGATCCAATATGCATACTTAGTATATTTTTATTCAACATGGATAATGAGGAAGTTTAGCTACTAACCTGAATGCAAAAATATATTTAAAACAATATGCCTTTACACACCATATATGAGCACATAATACATGAACACTTCTAATCTCAAATAACAGAACTAATTCGTAGCTTAGTCAGCCAACTTTTCATAATGGTTTTCGTGGATTATAATGAAGGTCTCCTTTAAATATGAAAGACTACGAATAAAATTTATTCCATCAGGGAATATACTCTTATAAAGATATCAAAGTCAGATAAATATCTTAGTTAATGCTTGGCATAAGTAGAAAAATCAGATACTTATCTGGAATAAAGTTGCATATTTTTTCATGTTGGAGCAGAAAGTTTCTTTTTTAACCTCTTTCTTTCATCTCCGTCCAACTCCGTCGACTTTTCTGAGCACGAATGAGGCATTACACGATAAAAATCTCGAATTACCTCCCTAGCAGAGTCACCAAATGTAAGAGAGTAGTCTAATTTTGGGGAAATATTAGATTTTAGCACGTATTTGACTTGAGCAACTTCGATTGCGCCTACGTATTCGGCATAGTCGGAATCAAAGTCAACGTAGTTTGTGGGTTCGTACTATTCTTCCGAAAAACTCATTGTGGTGGTCTTTTCGGAGAGGTGGGAGGTGTTGAAACTCATTTCAAAACAACTCTTAAAACTCTTTTCCAAAAACTCCTTTCTAAAACTCTCTAAAAACTCATAAGACAAGAAAACTCTTTTCTCCCAAGAAGCACCTTTCTAAAATGTATGGGGTGAGGCTTATTTATAGCATTAGTGGGTCACCACATGTCAAATAACTTCTGGTGACACATGTCCTATTTTAAGTGGCATGTGTCCCATAACATATGTCAAAACGCTCAATACTAGAATATTGTCTAGTTAATACGTAAATAATACACAAAGACGCGTGATATGTCTGACACATATAATAATACTCCAGTCGCATAAACACATGGACTTTTATCAATATTAATCATCTCTAACCTCATTAAATAATTAAATGAGAGGCTTATCATTAAGCCCCTCCTACAGCTTCTAAATCCTCAAGGCAAACACAACCGTTGTTGACTCCAGGTCGTGTGTGGGGTAGTTCCTCTTAGGGATACTAATCTTGCGAGATGAATAAGTTATGGCCCTATCCTCCTGCTGTAATACACCCCCAAGTCCCTGTAGGAACGCATCTTTGAAAACATTATACTCCACTCCTCCTTAGGCAGTGCAATCATGGGCGCTGAATTCAATTCGTCCTTTATCTCATCAAAATCTAACTGACAATAGTCATCCCAAATAAATGGTACCCCCTTGCGAGTCTGATTAGTCAACGAACCCATAATCTTTGAGAATCCCTTTATGAAGCGGTGATAATACCTGGACAACCCTAAAAAGCTTCAAACCTCCAGTGGTGTCGTGGGTTGTCCCTACTCCCTCATCGCAAATACCTTGCTCGGATCCATGGAATTCCCTTTGATATAATATAGCCCCAAAACTGTACCTCCCTCAGCTAGAATTGGCACTTCTCAAACTTGGCGTAAAGTTGATGGTCCCGTAATGTATGCCCTTCATCTGAGAATACACCAGAATATCATCTATGAATACAATCATAAACTGGTCTGAACTCATATGATCCATATTGCATCAGGAATGCAGTCTTAGGAATGTTCTCTTCCCTGAGGCACAACTGATGATACCCCGGTCTCAGGTCTATCTTAGAGAAGTATGCTGCTCCTCTCAACTGGTTAAATAAGTAATCGATTTGAGGCAACGAATAATTATTTTGAATCGTGACTTTGTTAAACTCCCATTAGTCTATACATAGATGAAATAACCCATCCTTTTTCTTCATAAACAATTCCAGCACACCCCATGACGTTGTACTCCACCTGACAAAACCCTGTCCTAGGAGCTGCTAAATTTGATCCCTCAATTTCTTAATCACTAATAAGGACATGCGATATGGTACTCGTGCAATCGACCTAGTACCAGGAACTAAGTTAATAACAAACTATATCTCTTGACTGGGTGGAAATTCTGGTATATCAGCAAACTCCCTCGAGGTTGGTCGTTAGGTTTCCCCATTAAAAGGAAATAAGAAAGAATGACAAGGATGTAAGCAGCAAGTTCTAATGACGTACCTTGAACAGGGGCAGCCTCAAAAAAACTACCTTCAGAAGGATCCTTGAAGAAATATTTGATGAGAGGAGTGAAAGTGGCTTTCTTTGATGAACCGATGCACCTTCAGCATATATAGTCCAACTCTGAATGGTTGGCAGCCTCTTGGGAGTCCAAGGCTTTATCAGAATACGTCTCATGGCCTATTACCTCAAGGCCCAAAAGCTCACACACGTCTTCTAATGTTACTATAAACTCACCCCATGCAGCAATGAAAGTATGGGTAGTAACATTCCACTGAGACACCAAGACAGGAAGGCCAACATTATTCTTGGACAGAGTAAACTCACCAAACCACTTGGCCCGATGAAGCCCAATTTTGGCGAGGGTATCAGCGTGGTAACTCTGCATGTGGGAGTTCCAGGTAGTTAAGTGACCAGGAGAGCCTCCAAGCCCTTCAAATTCAATATGGGACCGTCGGAGTACCCTCGCTCAAGATGAAATCGAAGAGTCCCCTCTGGAGGGAGAAAGCCCCAGTCAGCAGCATTTTCGTCTTCATCACCAAGCACCATGGCGTCACACTTAGCGTTAAAAATGCAAGTTTTTCAAAACCTTGCAAAATCATCACCCTTGCCAAATATAGTGTACCGATGGTAGAAACGTAGTTGTTCCTGGCGGGCAACAGTTAAAGAGGTGGCAACATGGGTGGCAGATGGAGTATTGGTAGCACATGTAGTAGGATTGATTGAGGAGGCCATTGAAGATGACAACGAAGTATAAGAAAAACTTAGAAAAGGCACCGGAGAAGTAACAATAGAGTGGATAGAAAGCAAGGATGATTGCAGAGGAAAGAAATGAGGAGAAGAGCTTAGCAACAATGAAGTTTAAGCAGAGTTTCTCTCTTTAAAGTAGACGGGAGTTTGAAGAAGATGAAGAAAAGAGAAGTGTTTTAAAAAATAGACGTTTGAAATCTTTTAACCTGTCTTTTGAGTTTCCCACCAACACGCGTACGGAGCCGCCTGTAATCATTCCAAGTGGACATGTGCCATTTTAGGGAGCGTCCTAGCAGTTGAAACGATAACATTACGTCATTAATAAAGTGACGCATGGGGAAGGGAAATGGGTTTTTATTCCTAGGAAAGTTTGAGTTTTGGTGCCATAATTTTTATCAAATATATCCAATAACTCCCAATGAAGAAGTTATCCCAACGGTTCAAAAAAGCTACGATGTCCCCTCGCCACAAGTTCAAACATTGTTTAATTATAACTCAACTACATTGGGGAGAATTTTTCGACTTTTTCAAACATGACGAAACGACGACGCGGTAGAGCCCAAACGAATTAGTACCTTCAAATAGGGAGAATTTCCTAAGAAGAAGTTTACAAGGGAGAATTTCACAAGTCTCAATGATAGTGGCAGTCCTAGAAAAAACTCACTGCTACAACTATAGTCCACAACAACACAAATAGGAGAATTTCACTTCCCCCGAGTCAAAACAAGTATTTGAGAAACTTAGCAGGTCTATCGGGAGAATTTCAAATAGTCAAGCCAGAACGGTTGAAACTAGTTAACAAGAAAAAGTTACGATGTCCCTTTGCCAAAGTGCCAATAAGTCGCAGTGCTTCGACTCAGGTACATAGGGGAGAATTTTACTTTTTTTGGGAGGCGTTAACCACAGTGGTTGTAATGAAGGAAAAGATGCCAGAATTTTTTCACACAGAGAAGGTTCATCGGATTGAGAAGTTTTTGTTAAGATATTTATTGTTTCCACAACAAATCTCTACACGAAGGGGCAAATATAGGGGGGCTTGAAGGTCATCTGGAGATTATAGATAATCACCCCATGAACAAACAGTGTCTGGAATTATGGTAGCGATGTAACTCAGTAAGGCCATGATGTAGCCCAAGGCGATGTAACTCAATAAGGCAGCTCAAGCGAGGTAATTCAGCGTGGCAGCCCAAAGGGATCTTCTAGCGAAGAAGCTAACCAAGAGAGCTCATCCTTTAGTCCGATTATTTTATTTATTCTTGTTTCATCTCTTTATATATATTGACCCTGAGTTGTACTGATTATAATGATTTTTAGTGTGAGGTCGAATGGTACTCGCGAGAGACCAGGCTTGGCATGGCCTAGGAAAGCTTTCATACTCTATTGAACGACCTCGCCGTGGGAACTTTAAAGGGACTTGGTTTTGAGAATTGAGAAGTGAGGCACCATTAGGGCTTGTCCTGATGATCTTAGATACAACTGGTAAAACACCAAAAGACCTTGATCGTGGAACCTCTCGCAAGGCAACTTTAAGTTCCATCGGGTGCTGATTTGGGAAGCAAATAGCCCTCTACTTAATGTTGCATCTACTTTAGGTGATGTCACTAGCCATCTAGGCAATGTCAAATCTACACGTGAGTAAACCACCGTGGTATTTGGGGTTGTGAGATAGTTGGTGATCCACCTCTGTGACGACAGCCACCTGACA
This sequence comes from Sambucus nigra, assembly GCA_949130495.1. NCBI lineage: Eukaryota > Viridiplantae > Streptophyta > Magnoliopsida > Dipsacales > Adoxaceae > Sambucus > Sambucus nigra. The sequence goes on from OX422215.1 coordinate 397,431,033, forward strand.
CACAGTGGTTAGGCAAAAGGCATGTCTTGGCATTTAATGTTTATGACGTGGAACTAACTAGTGCATCAGGCATTTAATATTTGTTACATAAGGTATGGGGGATGTCTTTCATAATTATTAATGACTGAGTTATCTTGGGAGTGGTGTGGGGGATATTGAAGGCCCCCAACCACCTATTTGGAAGGGATGTTATTTTTTAGGGTTCAAAAGTTATTACTAGAAATAATATACATCAAAGAGAATTATTACAAAACCAGAGAGTTTACTCACCCACCATTATCATTTATTACCAAGATTTTAATACTTGACAAAGATCTTTGAGGGTGGTTGAGGTTTTTGGCTGCCTACCAAGGTGTATCTAGGATGCATACTTCTATCTCCCTCCAAATGAGTTATTTCTGAGTTTCTTTTTTATTTTTCTTGAGTTATACATGAGAACTATTGCAAGTTCAAACTGAGTTTATCTTCACTAAATTGTGATTGCGTGTCTTGAAGTTAATCGATAGCGCGGTCAGTTAACTTATCATTACTGTAGTCAAAAGGGGTTACGCCTTTATCTAATATAAACTTCCCTCTTACATTTGGAAACTCTGTTAGGGAGGCATTCTTCTAAGCAAGGAGTATGGCATAGGATAGCGTCAATCAAAGACTTTATTTTGATGACATTCAACATAATGAAGAACAGGCAGTGAGAGAGTTGGAGGCTTCAAGGAACAGAGCCCCTCGACTGGAGGTACCTCCAATTCAAACGGAGGCAGGCATTCTAGGGGTGACACAAGCTTCCACGAGCACTGGGTTGGGACCAGCCCAAGTCGCACTCATCATGAATAAATTTTATCAGTTCTTGCAAACTCCCGTAGCTTCAACGGTGTTGGGGGATTTGAAGCCAACTCCTTCGTAACACCAGGGGTAGCCTCAATGGCCTCACCAAGCGCAGTTTTAACAGGAATAGTCCCAGCAAGTATACCCCCTGTTGTGAATCCAATAGTGGGAACTCCAGGAATACCAACCATTCCAACTGTGACAATTTTTCCAGGTACAGCGGGATCCCTGCCTATGGTTCTTCTGGTCATTCCTTCAACGGTATCAGCTATGGAAGAGATGGGGAAAGAGATGCAGAAAGCAATGCTGAAATTCATACAAGCTTCCTCGTAATTTGCTGGCGAGGTAGCTTCGATTTATGACAAATTTTGAATGCCTTACCCTCAGGAGTACAATGATGAGCCCTACTCAAAATATTATATTCCTCCTATCTTTGAAAAATATAAAGGAAAGGGTGGGAACCCGAAGGAGCACATTAAACGCTTCATTGAACATTTGGGGGTGTACTGCAACAACAAAAAACTCACGTTTTGTTCATCCAGAAGTTTTTTATGGTAGAAGATGAGTTCAGCTTGACCCAACTGGGGAAAGAGAAGCAACGACTAGGGGAAGATGTGGTGTCATACGTTCGAAGGTTCAGGTAAATATATCTCGATGTGAGGGAGGAGGATAAAGAATACAAACAACTGCAGATTTGTGGGGAAGGACTGCTTCCTGAGTACATCTTCCATCTTATTAATAAGACGTGCGAGGGGACTTTTGTAGCGTTCTTAAAAGTAGTAAGGAATATCTCGTTGGTTGTACGACCAAACCCAGTGGTGGTGCCCATGATGTTCAGGCAGCCGATACAACCTGTGGGAGGAAGGTCTCAACCCCCACATGTGGGATATATCTAAGGAGACGATGTGGGCAAACTAACGAAGAGGGGGACCAAGAGAAAGTTTGGGAGAGATGGGGAGGATCCACCACCATTGCCTTATACAGGAAAGGAGGCTGTCAGTTGTTATAATGCCATGGTTCAAGGAGGAACGATGTATGAACCAAAGGGCATCCCCGCCGGGGAACCAGATGTAGGAACTAGAGCAGATCCCAAAGATTACCAAATTCATCGAAAGATCCAACATCCAACGGAAAGATATTTCATGCTACGAAGAATCATCGACAAACATGTGAAGGAAGGAACGTTGCAAATCCCTCCACAAAATGTTAACAACAACCCTCTCCCAGAACATAGGACCAATCTGGTTATGGTCTATGACGATGAGGCAGAAAGAGAAGCAAGGGAGGTAACGATGTAGCAGGATGAGTTTGAAGAGTCTTTGGAAGACTGTACTAGGCGAATGGATAATATAGTGTTATCTTATAACGAAGTAAGTGCTAAAGATGTGGAGGACGTCTACAATGTTGAAGGTGAGGAAGTAGATTAAGCTATGGAATACTATGCAGTTTTGAAGTCTCCAAATTTTGTCTGGTTCTTCGACTAGGTGGGGATGCCAAAGGAAAGTAGGTTGGAGATAACCTAGGAAATCATTGATATTGAGAGGAAGAATGCAGTCCCTTCGCTTGGATGGAAGGGACCCATGGCTGGGTTGGTAAAGAGATTTCTGTCAGAGATAACTTTTAGCGATGCAGATAGAGCAGTGAGATTCCCTTATAATAGGCCGTTGTATGTGATTGCCAGCATCAATGGAGTTAACATTGCAAGGGCTCTTACGGATGGGGGAGCCTCCATCAACATCATGGCAATTAATTCTTTCCATGCAGCTAATATTCCATAGGAAAGGTTAGTCCCCATGCCTCTGGTGATCTCAGGTTATGGCAACCAGTCTTCCAAGTCCATCGATTATGTAAACGTTGGGATCATGATGGGAAATCTGAGTTCCCACATCAAATTCCATGTGATAGAGAGTGCAACTTCCTACCATATTTTGATAAGAAGAGTGTGGATGCACAACTACGGGTTAGTTCCTTCGACGTATCACTAATGCGCCAAGGCTAATATCAAACGAACGGAGATCACCATTAGAGCTACAAAGAGGCCCTTCGATGTTGAAGAAGCTCACTGATAGATGTAGAGTTTTACACAAAATTAGAGGACAACTTCAGATTCCTAACAAGAAGAATGGAGGGAGCATGGGTTCCCTCGATCAGATAAAGGATGGGGCCTATAAATGGGCAGAATAACGAAGTTGCAAGCAACAAAGGAGTGATGGCAGAAGAAGCCCACCAAAAGGTCCCTCATCACCAAAACATCTCGAAGAAGTTCAAAGACATAATGAGGCCCAGAATGGATTCGATAGAGCATAAGGTCCAACGACAAAGTGCGCTGAGTCAATTTTCAAAAGAAAAAGTTGATGGGGCTTCTAGAGAAAAGAAGAGGAAGGTAGTTGCAACTACCAATAGACAGTGCAAGAAGGTTATTACCGAAGAGGAGAAAGGTGGTGTACCGATTATAATGGTGTGACCAAGCGAGTGGAGAAGCGGATAATGAGGCTGACCTGATATATGAGTGTTTTCTGGTGGATCAATGGGGAAAAGTATGGTGATAGACAACTCCAACATATAGGAGTTCATGCAAGACGTCGTCAAAGAACCAGACTATATGGAAGATCAACCGAAGCCACAAGCACAAGAGTTGGTGCAGTTTAACCTGGCAAAAGAAGGGGAGGATCCAAGTCCCATTTACATCTCAAAGGATCTCAGTAAGGAGAAAGGAGAGGCCTTAGTTGAGTTGATTAGGATTTCATAGATATTTTTGTATGGAAGTACACAGAGATGGAAGGGCCGGATGAGGAAGTGAGATGCCAAAAGTTGAATGTGATGCCTTCAGCCATTTTGGTGAAGCAAATAATAAGGACGTACAAGTATGAGTTGGACTTGAAGATCAAGGAAGAGGTCAAATGCTTATTAAATGAAGGGTTCATCAAACCGATACAGCACCCGCTCTGGTTGTCTAGCATTGTCCCGGTAGGAAAGAAAGACAAAAATCAAATAAGGATCTGTGTGGATTTCAGAGACTTGCATAAGACTTGCCCTAAGGATGAGTTACCTCTACCCTCCATCGATAGCTTGATATATGGAATGGTTGGTCATGAGATGTACAACTTCATTGATGGGTATATAGGGTATAACCAGATAAATATAGACCCCACGGACGCAGAGAAAATGGCATTTAGAACCCCATTGGGCAATTTCATGTACAAAGTAATGTCGTTTGGACTCAAGAACGCTGGGGCTATTTATCAAAGAATAATAATGGACATTTTCACGACTTCTTTCATAAGTTTGTGGTATTTTATGTGGAAGATTTGGTCATCAAATCGAGGAAGGAGGAGTCTCATCTAAGTGATTTGAGGAAGGTGTTTTCCCGATGCAGGACATATTAGCTAAAGATGAACCCACTGAAGTGCGTCTTTGGAGTAATTAGTGGAAAGTTTCTAGGTTTTGTGGTTGATCGACCGGGGGTGAAGATGGACCAGGACAAACAGCGAGCGATCTTAGAGATGCTAAGTCTAATAACGGCGAAGGAGCTGAAGATTTTCCTCGACAAAGTTTCCTACCTTAGGAGATTTGTGCCGGGATTGGTCAAAATAACGCACCCATTGATGTAGATTTTATGAAAGAACACGAAATTTAAGTGGAAGGAGGTTCACTAGGAATCTTTCACTGAGCTGAAGAAGATGCTCCTTTCACCATAGACTATGGTTCCCCCAAAGGAAGGAATACATTTGCAGTTATACCTCACATCCACCACGAGGTTCGTTGGAGCTCTATTGGCATAAGAGATTAATGAGTAAGAATTGCCAGTCTACTATCTCCGTAGAATCATGCATGGGACAGAGGTCAGGTATGGTATCTTAGAAAGGCACTGTTTAGCCTTAGTCTTCGTAGCGCAAAAACTTTGATATTATATGCTATCTTTTACAATTCATATTGTAACAAAATGTGATCCTACTAAGTTTTTATTGGCAAGAACTATATTAATTGATATGGCATCTAGGTGGTTCCTCATCCTCTCAGAATATGACTTGAAGTGCTTGGTCCCTCGCGCATTCAAGAGCCTGGCATACACAAATATCTTGGAAATCTTCCCATCTAGGACATTTGAGCCACCTAGGAGACGACTTACAAGGAAATTACTTGGATGCAAGCGATGAAGAATGGACGATGCAGTTCAATGGATCATCGGCAGAAAAGAAAAGAGGGGCAGGGTTATTCTTTCAAGAGGAATGGAGGAGATTTGTCTTTACTAAAAGTTAGATTTCCCTTATTCCAATAATAAAGCAGAGTGTGAAGCGTTGGTAGTGAGGTTACTGGAGGCCCTTTGAAGGGGAAGTCCTTCACCTTGCATCAAGGGTCATTCGAATTTGGTGATTCAGCAAGTGAATGGAGAATATGCGTTGAAACACCTAAGTCTGAAACCATACATAACAATCATTTTGAGGCTTCTTAAATAGTTCCATCAGACCAAGATCAGGATACATCCCCGAATGATAAACCGCCATCCAGACACTTATGCCACCATTGCTCAGAAGATGATCATGAGGAACGATACAACTATAGTCATGATTCAATAAAGAACAGCTCCCTCGATGGTATAATTAATCCTACCGATGAAGGATGCCTCTGACTGGAGGGGAGAGATTAGAAAACAACTGGAGTCTGGGGAAGGAGCGATAGACCTGAGGTAATTAGTCCAATACTTTACAAACCAGGGAAACCTTTACTTCAAAAACATAGGAGGATGGTTGTCAAGGTGCATTGGCCTAGAAGAAGTGGAGAAGAGGTTAAAGAAAATACATGAAGAGCACTCTAAAACAACTGAGATACCCCTTTATAAGAGAATTCAAAGGGAGGGATATTTCTGGCCCAGAATGAAACAGGTTGTAGCTGAGCTACAACAGAAGTGCGATAAGTACCAACATTTCTTCAATACGATTGAATGCCAATTCGTTGAAGCTTAATCAGACTAGAGACAACCCTATATTGACTTCATTAAAGATGAAGTTGTCCCCATAGAGAAAATTAATTCTATAGGACTCAAGCGAAGGGCCCCGAGGTTCTACGTTCAGGAGGGGTAGCTTTATCAAATGGGCTATGTCAATAATCCATTGCGTTGCATCATGAAGGAAGAAGCAGTCAATGTCCTCAAATATTCGCATGATCCATCTCACATAGGGGAGCCAAGTTGTATGACCAATTGATGACGTTGGGGTATTATTGGCCAACGATAGAGAAGGACTCCGCTGAGTTCATTCGAAAATCTAAGGCTTGTCAACTACATGGAAATATCATATGTGCCCCATTGGTGGATCTACACTCCCTGGGAATGCCTTACCCTTTTCACACTTAGGCGTTTGACCTGGTGGGAGTGATACATCCTTATTTGAGGGGGAAGATTTGGATACTAGTTGCAACGGTGTGCTTTATAAAGTCGGCTGAAGCAATGCCAGTAAGAAGGGCAACAATAGGGGTAGTGAGAAACTTCATCAGAGAATACATTATTTTCCATTTTGGGATTCCAAAGGTTATTCTCTCAGATAATGGAACCCCCTTCATCAATTCAGAGGTAACAATGCTCACAGACAAGTACTCCATTATTCATCATACCTCAACGGTGGCATACCCAAAAGGAAACGGTCAAGCTGAAGCAACTAATAAAACATTGGTTAACATTTTGGCCAAGAAGATGGAGGATTTCTCAGGATCATGGGATAACAGGATACCAGCTGTATTATGGGCCTATCGAATGACTAAAAGGAATCCCACATGATATACTCGGTTTTCCTTTTTTAATGGAGCTGAAGAAATTCTCCCAATAGATTTACAAGTTCCCTCTGCTCAATATGCCTTACAAAGTAGCGTGATCCTTCGAAACAGATATGTGCAGTTGGAAGCATTGGATGAATATAGAGATAATGCGATGAAGCACTTTCAAATGTACATGGAGCAGCTCTTCAAAACATATGACAACTTAGTGAGACCAAGAAATTTCATGCAGGGTGACCTCATTTTGAAGGCAAAACTAAAGTATATCAGGGGCTTCCTCTACCTAAGTTTGCAGTAAATTGGGAGGGACCTTTCATTATAAAAGAAGCTCATGATTCAGGTTATTGCTTAATTTCTAAGATGGAAGAAGACAAACCATTCAAGATTAATAATAAAAGGTTGGAAGTCTATCATGTATAAGAAATTAAGTTTAGGCAATCATTGTATCTAGATGTTGTTGTTATGAATATATAAGTTGTTTTTGATGTCTATTATTACAACTTAAGTGAAGATGAAAGAATTGTACAATATTGTAATATACGCAAGCAGTTATATCACAAAGAAATGACATAGGAAAACATACATATTTTATTTTCTTTCATTCACAATCTTTGGGGCATTACAATATTGGGATCTATTGACCAAGAATTACATAAGAATAAAAAGGGAAATGTATACAAAAACTAAAGTGTTCATCAGCCTAAAAGGAACCATAGGTCCGGAGTGGAGAAAAAATCTCTAGGCAGGCCCAAAGAAGCTACCAGGCAAGACTTTTTGGAATTAATAGAAACCTCCAACCTCATTTGAGATTGTGTACGCTCAATAAGGAGTTTTTCTCATTTTAGCTTCTCTATACGCAAAGCTTCTTCGATGGACTCTACCTCCTTGTTGGCAGCTTCAAGTAGAGGTGCTAGCTTCGCCAACCTAGTTTCCTCAGCCCGTTGATCCTCCCGATGTTTTTGTAGTAGTTTCTGGCTCTCCAACTGTTCTCTCTCCAATGTCTTTAAGTGCCCAATCAGACGGTCGAAACGGAAGCCATCTTGGCCCAACTCTCTCAGATAATCCAAGAATTGGTTGAGGAGAGGTTTGGTGATGTTCATGGTAGGAGTACTGATGATATCAGTAACGATGATTGCCATTCCTTGAAGCCTATAGCTCATCACGGGGATGTTCGAACACAGACAATCCATAGTGAAAGTCTCAGCGTGGTGGCATGTAAGATTCTTAATTACCAAACGATGGCTGGCAGGCATTTGAGGAGAACACTGAAGGACCATAAGGTAAAAGTCGCGAGGAGCTAGGTTGGGCAGAGGAAGCTCACAACCAGATTCACTATTAGCAGAAGCAGTAGTCATGGAACCTTGGTTATCGTGACTAGAATCTTATCAAATAGCTGGTTCCCGATTGGGCGAAGCGATGGGAGAAATAACTAATGGAGATCTCTCTTACGGTGGAAAGGACTCGCGAGCAACTTGAGAACAGGTAGAAAAAGAAATGAGTATGATGAAAATCTTAACAAGTGTTTTCATTGTTAAGTCACTGTTACTGGTGGATTTGGAGGAAAAAATCTTAACATGTGTTTTCATTGTTAAGTCACCGTTAGAGGTGGAGTTTACGAAAAATATTAACAAGTGTTTTTATTGTTAAGTCATCATTACTGGTGGAGTTGGAGAAAAAAAATCTTAACAAGTGTTTTCATTGTTAAGTCACCATTATAGGCGGAGTTTGAAAAAAAATCTTAACAAGTGTTTTCATTGTTAAGTCACTGTTACTGAGGGATTTTACGAAAAATCTTAAATAGGCGTTTTCATTATTAAGTCACCGTTATAGGTGGAGTTTGAAAAAAATCAAAACAAGTGTTTTCATTGTTAATTCAGCATCACTGATGTGGTTTGATGAATATCTTAACAAATGTTTTCATTCGTTAAGTCACCATTACCGGTGGAGTTTAAAAGTTTGAGAAATGAGACTCTTTTATATTTTATGCATTGTTAATAATAAAGACAAACAATGAAAAATAAAGGGACACTAGTGAAGTACCTCAGAAATGGCTGGAGAAAGAATGGGAGTCGTCAAAGAGGCCACAACGGCGAGAAAAGTTGAAGAAAGGTTTATCTCCTCAGAAGCCTCAACGGAACCCTCAATTAAAGGAGCTTCAAGGTCTAGTAAAGCTCCTTAGCTAATAAAAGGTATTAAGGCCAACATAGGGTCCCACTGGTGGAGGAAGTTTGACCTCCAAGTGATTACCCAATAATGATGGTTGCAGAAGAATCACCATGCGAGGAAGAAAAATCAAAATTGACCTTGGGAATAGGCAGACCACTAGGAGAAGTTGGTGGGACAAGATCTGTAGAAAATTGCAAAAATGAAGCTAAGTGTTAGAAATGGGAAATAAGTACAGAAGAAAGGAGAAATATCTCTAAGTTTTACTTACCTCAGTTATGGTACTGAAGAAGGAAACTGCAGTTAGGGGTCTCATAAACACAGTGGGAAGCAGAATGTTATCTAATAAAGATGCCATTTTGACCTAAGGCATCCCAATAGATTAAAGTTCAGCATGGTTAACATAAAAAAAGGGTGGAAGAGAGAAAAAATGTCACACCTAACAATGATTGAATATGTGTTACCTCAGGGGAACTTTCTGCAGCTGGAACGATGGGCAGAAGAACCTCAGGCTGAGGTGATAATTCAGAAGAATCTGGGGGAGTTATCTCGAGCTGAGAAGAGATTCCCACAGACTCAACGGAATCACCCCCCATGGCAGCATCCTTCGCATGTCGTGAGGCCAAACGATGAGAGTAAGTTAGCCCGATCATGGGGGAATGGGGAGGAGTTACATTGGTCGAAAAAGAACTGAAACATCATCCCACGAAGGGACTCATAGGGGGATAGGCCTTTCTTCTTCAACCGCCTGCACCAAAGTTGTTAAGAGTTAAACAGATGAAGTTTGTTTTAGCGAAATGGGAGTAATAATAACAACACACATGCATACCTCGGATCCAGAAGGAGAATGGGAGGATATAATCATTGGCGAAGGAGGAGAGGAGACAACAACATAGGGAGCTAGGGGAGATGTACATTTGGAGCTCATCTCTTCTGGGACTTAGTACCCAGAGTTTTCTTCCTCGCACCCACAGCACCAGCACTTTGAAGAACCCTTCAACTCTTCTTTCTCTTTGACCCTAGTTCTGTTGGATCAACTAAGATAATGGGGAAGGAAGTAGAGGGAGTAACGATGGGAGCGAATCGTCGAAACTCAGAATTTATTATTTTCACCTGAGCCTTAAATTTCCTTCTCAACTCTTCACTCACTTCTACAAATATGGGAGGAGGAACGGAGGCGATTGGCAATGCCTCCAAAGGAGTTTGAGGCTGAGCTTGGGACGTAGTCTTTGAGGAAGTCCCAGACTTGGACCTCCTAGTTTTTCTCAATTGGAACCCCTTCACCAGAAATACCTCTAGAAGGAGAAGGCTTAGGTGTTAGGTCTTTTTTAGACTTTGGGGTAGCAACGGGAATCATGGAGCAATGCGGAGGAAGCCCAATGGGAGGATCATTAGAAATTTTGCTTTGAGGGAACTCTATTCCCATAATGGAATTACCTTTTAAACCCAGTTCCTGCGAAGAAAATGAAAGAACTGGGGGATATACAGGATCCCCCTCAATAAATTCAAAGAGTTAGGCCAGCTGTCTTGGCGAGTACTTCGTTACAAATAGGGAGGTCACATCCCCTTGCCTCGTGATGCTTAGAATGATGACTCCCCCATCCATTGTTGAACTTACTCCCCATGCAGCAGTAGAGGAGAATAAGGAACATGCCTCGCTAAAAGAGACTTTGGGGTGAGATAACTGGAAAACTGGGCGAGGAGCCCCTTAATCAAAATTGAATTGACGGCTGCATCGATTGGTATTATAATGCTCACTGGTGTATCCCCACTCACTTGATATCCCATGACAAATAATGGGATATATTAATGAGGTCCCTTCAGGGTTGGTCGTTAGGTTTCCCCGTTAAAACGAAATGAGAGAGAATGACAAGGATGTAAGTAGAAAGTTCTAATGACATACCTAGACCAGGGGCAGCCTTAGAAGAACTACCTTTAGAAGGATCCTTGAATAAATAGTTGATGAGAGGAGTGAAAGTGGCTTTGTTTAAAGAACCGATGCACCATCGGCATATACGGTCCAACTCCAAACGATTAGTAGCCTCTTGGGCATCCAAGGCTTCATCAGAATAGGGCTCATGGACTGTTGCCTCAAGGCCCAGAAGATCATACACATCTTCCAACATTACTTTAAACTCACCCCATGCATCAACAAAAGTGTGGGTAGTAACGTTCTAGCGAGACACCAGGACAAGAAGGGAAGCATTGTTCTTGGACAGAGTAAACTCACCAAACCACGCATCCCGTTAAAGCCCAATTTTGGTGAGGGTATCAGCATGGGAACTCTGCATGTTGGAGTTCCAGGTAGAGAAGTGAGAAGAAGATACTCTAGGACCTTCGAAGTCAATATGGGACCAAGAGAAGTCACCTCGCTCAAGACAAAATCGAAGAGTCCCCTCTAGGGGGACAAAGCCCCAGTCAACAACATTTTCGTCTTCATCACCAAGCCCCATGGCGTCACACTTAGCGTTATAAATGAAAGTTTTGTAAAACCCAGTAAAATCATCACCCTTATTGAATATAGGGGATCGGTGGTAGAAACACAGTTGTTCCTGGTGGGCGACAGTCAAAGAGGTGGCAAGAGAGGTGGTGGCAACAGGGTTGGTAGGTGGAGTATTGGTGGTAGATGTAATAGGATTGCTTAAGGAGGCCATTGAAGATGACAGTGAAGTACACGAAAATCTTAGAAAAGGAACTGGAGAAGTAACAATGGAGTGGATAGAAAGAGAGGATGATTGCAGAGGAAAAGAATGAGGAGAAAAGCTTGGCAACAATCGATTTTTGGCAGAGTTTCTCTCTCTAAATTTATAGGAGTTTGAAGAAGACGAAGAAAAGAGAAGTGTTTTGAAAAATAGAAGTTTGAAATCTTTTAACCCGTCTTTTGAGTTTCCCACCAACATACGTGCGGATCCGCCTGTAATCATTCCAAGTAGACATGTGGCATTTTAGGAAGTGTCCTAACAGTTAAAAAGACAACATTATGTCATTAATGAAGTGATGCATGGGAAAGGGAAAGGGGTTTTTCTTCCTAGGTAAGTTTGATTTTTGGTGCCAAAATTTTTGTTAGACATATACAATAACTCCCAACGAAGAAGATGTCCCAACGGTTCAAAAATCTATGATGTCCTCTCTCCACAAGTCCAAATGTTGTTTAATTATGACTCATCTACATCGAGGGGAATTTTTTGGCTTTTTTGAACATGACGAAATGACCACACAGCAATGCCCAAACAAAATAGTACCTTCAAATAGGTAGAATCTCCTAGGAAAAAGTTTGCAAGGGAGAATTTCATAAGTCTCAACGATAGGGGCAGTCCTAACAAAAAACTCACTGCCTACAACTATACTCCACAACAACACAAATGGGAGAATTTCACTTCCCCAGAGTCAAAACGAGTATTTGAGAAAGTTAGCAGGTCTATCGAGATAATTTCAAATAGTCAAGCCAGAACGGTTGTAACTCAGTAATAGGAAAAAGTTATGATGTCTCTTTGCCAAAGTGCCAATAAGCCGTAGCTCTTCGACCCAGGTACATCGGGGAGAATTTTACTTTTTTCTAGAGGCATTAACCGCATTGGTTGTAATGAAGGAAAAGATGCCAGAATTTTTTCACACAGAGAAGGTTCATCGGATTGAGAAGTTTCGTGATGACATTTCTTGTTTCCACAACAAATCTCTACACAAAGGGGCAAATGTAGGGGGCTTGAAGGTAATCTAGAGATTAGAGATAATACCCCAATTAACAAACAGTGTCTGGGATTAAGGTAGTGATGCAACTCAAGCAATACATCTCAGTAAGGAAACGTTGTAGCCCAAGGCGATGTAGCTCAGCAAGGCAGCTCAAGCGAGGTAGTTCAGTGTGGCATCCCAGAGGGATCTTCTTGCGAAGAACCTAACCGAGAGAGCTCACCCTTTAGTCCTATTTCTTTATTTAGTCTTGTTACATCTCTTTATTTAGCCTTGTTGCATCTCCTTATTTAGATTGACAAAGAGTTGTAAAGATTGTAACGATTTTTAGTGTGAGGTCGAACAGTACTCGCGAGAGACCAGGCTTGATAGGGCCTAGGAAAGATTTCATGCTTTATCAAACAACCTCGTCGTGGGAACTTTAGAGGGACTTGGTTTGGAGATTTGAGAAGTGAGGCACCGTTGGGGCTTGTCCTGACCATCTTAGATACACTTGGTAAAACACCAAAAGACCCTGATCGTGGAACCTCGGGCAGGAAAGCCTTAAGTTCCATCGGGTGCTGAGTTGTGAACCAAATAACCCTCTACTTAATGACACATCTACTTTAGAACATGTCACTAGCCATCTAGGAAATATCAAATCTTCACTTGAGTAAACCACCATGGTATTTAGGATTCTCAGACAATTGGTTAGCCACTTCTATGACGATAGCCACCTGACACACAGTGGTTAGGTAAAAAGCATCTCTCAGCATTTAATGTTTATGAAATGGAACGAAATAGTGCATGAGGAATTTAATGTTTGTGACATAAAGTATGGGGGACGTCTTTCACAGTTATTAATGACTGAGTTATCTTGGGAGTGGTGTGGGGGCTATTTAAGGGCCCTAACCACCTCTGAGGAAGGGATGTTCTTTTTAAGAGTTCATAAGTTATTACTAGAGAGAAAACCAGAGAGTTTACTCACCCACCATTGTCATTTATTACAAAGTTTTTAATACATGACAAAGATCTTTTAGGGTAGTTGGGGTGTTTGGTTGCCTGCCAACGTGTATCTAGGACACTTACTTCTCTCTCCCTCTAAATAGTTATTTCTTATTTATTATTTTTCTTGAGTTATACATGAGAGTTCTTGCAAGTTCAAACTGCGTTTATCTTCACTAGATTGTGATTGCCTATCTTGAAGTTAATCGATAGCGCGGTTAGTTAACTTATCATTGCTATACTCAAAAGGGGTTACGCCTCCATCTAATATAAACTACCCACTTACAACTATAATCGAATGCAAGGAAATAACCACCTCCTATGAGGTCTTCTCCTCAATATAATAAAGATGTGTGGTCGACCCTCCATTTGAAAGAGGCATCACGACGAGTAACATCTCTTATCCTTGAATAAAGAACACGATGGTCCTACCGAAGCAATCAACCATTGCATGGTACCCTGCCAACCAATCCATACCCAAAATGACATCATACCCTACTATATCAAAAATGAGCAAGTCGTACGCTAAACATAATCTCTCGACATTTAAATCAACCCTCCTACAAATGAAGTTTTTAAGGGCACCACTGCCCAATGGTGAGTCTACACACATAACAGTACTATCAGTTGTCTCTAGTAGGCCAGCCACATATATAAATTTGTTGCCTATAAATGAGTGGGAAGCTTCTGTATCAAACACCAACCTACCCATATCTTCATGAATAGAAAACGTACCTTTAATTTCTAGAGGCACCTACTATGCCTGTGGTATTACTGCATCCCGAATGTTATAGACATGTCCGTACAATAACTTCCCCTGAGAATATTGGGTTGGTGGAGCTGGTGCTGTTGGTGGTAACTGTTCATGCTATCCTTAATGAGGCCCTCTTCTAGGCTACAAGAACTTCCTCTTAGTGTGTCCCATCTCATCACTGAAAAAATATTGGCCAATAAAGTCCCCTGCCTCTAGATCTGGTGGTCCTGTCGAGGTTGTCCTGATTATTAGCCCTGCTAGCCTCCCCCATTGTTCCCTTGGCCCTGGAGGCCCTGAGGAACATGCTATTGATGTTGGTGTTGATGCTTAGGGTCGTGCTGACCCTATATGTATCCACTACTCTCTGTTCAAAAACCTCTCGATCGAAACCTCTTAGTCGGATCCCCCTGTCGGTAATCCCACTCTTGCTCTCTGCCCATGCTACTGCGGTGATCCATCGGCACCATTCCCTCTCGCTTTATCAGTTTGACTAGTATCTTCCGCTCTCTTGCTTCCCTTCACAAAGAAGCAGTGGTCCTAAAAATGAAGTAGTGCGACATTGACGATCTCAAATTAGGTGGTAAACACAGGGTTACCAAGCAAATGCTACCTAATCCTCCAACGGAGTTCATCCATGAACTTCAGCATATTCTTCTCCTTCCTGTTCACCTAGTCGGAAAAAAATTGGGCCATACGGGTAAACTCCTCCTCGTACTCAACCACCGACTTGTCTCCCTCAGTAACATCGAGAAATTTCTATCGCATCTCTGACTAGATTGTAGGAGGAAAATACATGGGGTCCAACCATACCCAAAACTCTGTAATAATCATAACATCCCTTTCTTCCATCGTGGTAATCGACTCCCACCACTACAGTGTTGCACCTAGTAGATTAAAAGTAGCCAGTATCTGTCTTTGGGTCTCACTCCACTCCACAAAGCGAAGATGGCGTAATGTCCTTCTTTCAACGGGTGACTCCCACTACATATGAGCTACCCTAAATCTCTACAAGATGCCCTTTATAAAAGGCCTCCCTCACTCGCTCCCAAGCTAATAGGCTCGGGTTAGTTTGAATGACCAATCCCACCTATGGCTAAGGCTAGGCATGCGAAAAGTTATGTGCCATAACGGTCATCGCCACATTTATCGCCTATTCCACTATATCAACCACCTGTATGGTAGTAATATTCCCTTCTGGGGCATCCCCACCATCACTCGCTCTCGTCTAAAGGGTTCTCATTGGCGGCATATGAAATGAGATTGAAGTTTGTATAAGCCCACATTCAAATACAAAGTAATAGCAGAAGATCGTAAGCATGAAAATGCATAAGTATGAATGCAAAAGTCCTAAAATAGGGCTCTATATCAAAGAACGCTACTCTGAAATCGTAGTAAGACAAAAACTCCTAAAAGACTCTAGAACCTAATGCTCTGATACCATCTGTTACATCCTAGTTATTAAAATAATGGGTGACCATCCCTCTACCAAAAAAAATGACAGTCTCATATGGCTCATTCTTAGCATCACTGCCGAAACATGATTAATAACTAACCACCTAATTAATATGTCAAATAGTGTCAACTTTTATCTTTCGTTAACATAAAATAATATTAACTAACACGCCATAGTGCTATGAACAGTAATCATAATAAATGATATCATAATATAATGCCCGAAGATGAGATAAATAAATAAAGTCCCCGAACAAACCATTGAGTAAAACCCAGTAAATCCAATCCAACTGATTAAATTAAATGAAAATACATGTTTAAAATAAACGAGCAACACGCCTAACTGAAAACTGAAATAGAGAACCTAATTTAGATAGAAATAAATGAAGTGGTAACTCTAAATCTTGAAAGTCTCCACATCAGCTGTAGCTACATCTCCCTATAAAGAATAATCCTCCTTGGCGTCCCTGTGGTCGGACACCTAAAAGTTTTTGAAAAATATTTGATGAAGGTCATAGACTAAAACCTTTGAAAAATATTTAACAAGTGTCTAAGATGAAATCATTGAAAATGTAAAGCAATATTCATATTTAAAGTGATAGTGAACTCACATGAGGTAGTCCTCACACTTCATCTAATGTGCGCACCTATTGTATAGTCGTGGCCCACCTAGTTATGCTACCTCATCCCTAATTTCAGTGTAACATATAACCCTACCTCGAGTATTGTTATCACTGATTTGATACTTAGCTTACTTCTTTCCATAATTCATTATCTTATTATTATTCACTCCCATAACCTTACTCCAATTATTAATAATATTCATAATTAATTTCTTATGTTCGTATATAATTGTCTACCTCTTTATATACATATAATTGAAACACAACAAATGCATATAAACACATATATCCCGCGCTATATCTATACAGCCGCCATCTCTCCGAGCTTTACCTCGCTATATGAGAAATCGCTAGGATGCTATCAAGCTCGAAGGAGTCCACCACAACATGTGCAACTGGGTCAGAATCTCACCAACGAATCAAAAAACGTAATAAAAATCGGAGGCGGTCATAGCCCTAAATCCGTAGTCATAACCATACCACATTATTATACGGGACTCCAACCCTACATAGTGAGGGCATGCACATATATATTACCCATGGGAAACAGTACTACCTCTGCTCAAATTCGCCAAAGTGACCTCCCATGGCGCGCAACCTCCACCAATAACATATCCGCTAGGATGGGTAGGTTTCACATAAATATCATGCACACTGAAATAAATACTCATATATAAATACAATCCCTATACCCGTGTATATATATATATATATATATATATATATATATATATCGAGTCGATTTAATTTGTGCCGAACACCCTAAGCATAGCCTATAAGTCAAGAGTCTATCCCTAACTCTTAATTATTTAATTCTTCACTAATTAAATTGAGTTTCGTTACATAACCTTTCTGAAATACCCGAACTTTCCCAACCATTCTCTAAATAATAATAATACTCCCCAAATATTCTATCTCAAATGTTTAGTTTATATTCCGAGTGTTACCCCTATTAATTACTTGTGACTATAATCGTAGTCTACTCTCCTCTACACGAGGTCAAATACTATTTCTAAAATTCCCATAAATCCTACAACACCCTATGGACCTTTTATAATTTTCAATTTTACTAAAGCCCCTCTAATTAAATTAAAAGACATGATTGTTCCTCACAGTAGGTCTGAATTGATTCGAGTTCAATGCCAAATTGATTCTCCAATGAGGCCGAATAGATTCGATTCTTAGCAGAAGCCCAATTCTTGAAATAAATTGACGGGTATTCGAAACTCATTTAATTCCAAAATTTTCGCAACTCCAACAATATTTTTAGTCTTGCAAGGACTCTTATACATAAAACCTAATCTAAATCCATCTTTAGATTCACAAATCCTATAACCACCATTCAATTTCATAGAATCAATCTATTCCATGATTTTCTCCAATTTCTAACTTTTTCCCTCTTTTAATTACTTCTCTAATTAGATTATTTTCCAAATCATTATTCACATAATTTATACTATCCTAAATATTGAATCTCATAGAAGTCAAGATTAATTCCACAAAAATAAAGGTTTATTCTCACAAAAATCAAGATTATAGATATCACATAATTCATATGTACATCTATTCCAAAACCCCATTTTACATCTTAATCCCCATTCCAAAATGAGTTTTTACGCTCAAAATTTGATATGAAACTAAAGGATGAAAAATCAATAAGCAAGTTATACACCCTCCTTGAATGGTGGTTGAATCATAGTCTCCTCCTTGTTGAATCTAGCCAAGAATAGCCTTTTTCCACCTTTCCTTGTGTTCGTCCTCCTTTTTTCTCACCAGAAGGATCCCAGAGGTTTAGAATGTATAAAGTAGTTGCCTAATAACCCTAATCTCCCATTTCAAACTCTTAATCCCGTATTTAGGTTAACACCTTAAAAAATGACTTAAATGCCCCAAAATGGGTCCCAACTAGTCTAAAAATCTCTCGGTAACCAATCTCAACCCCCGGGTACTTATTTTGACTATTTCAACCCATTCCGGATTAACCGTGCACTTAAAATCACCACCTGAGTCACCAAACATAAATATCCTATATCAATCCATAAATAGCCTACCCGTATGTCCTAGTTGAGATACCGTCAATCCCCCTTGTTATTACCCTCTATAAGGTACTAATAATTTACCGAATTTAAGTTACTTAACCACACTTAGTTAATTTTACTTCCACATAAATATTAATTTTATTTTCACTAATTAATATTTATCAAATATGAAATATTATTATGAGCACACATGTAATTAAAATGCCAAAATTAATTATTCAAAAATACGGAGTGCTGCAAATACATTTTCAATGTTGACAGTCTTCTTCTTCTATAAGGGTTTTATCTAGTTAAGCATTTACTCTAGCCATTCCCTCTCTAATTCTTCCTTATCAGATAGAAGAGAAGACTTCATGCTTTGAATGTCTCACAAGTCTTGACAACCCTTGACAACTTCATCTTTTTGGATCGAAAAATTGACTTTGTCTACAAATAAAGTATTTTCTTCAGCCTTCGCATGAGCCATAGTTGTGAGGGGATATTTGAGTGAAGGAATACCAATAAGTATTGCATTCGCAGTATACCCCAATAAACCTTTCATATGAGAAACACATGAGCAAGATGCCCTAAGCCCACTAACAAAATTAATGTATGATATCTCTTCAAATCGTATTCTAACAATGCTTTGAAGCAACCCTAAGGATTGTAAAGTCTCCAAAGGCCAAGAAGGAGTTGTGGGATGATATTATATGAGACTTTATAGTTATTGCTCAACAATACTATCCACAAACGTGAAGTATGAATTGGAGTTTTAACAAGGATCTTTTCCAACTTTATATGGAAAGAAAACACTTCATTTGGTGTCTTCAAGCTAGGAATCTCCTTAGTTATTGGATTTACCTTTACTACAGAGGTGCCCCTCAGAGGAGAAGTGTTTGGATAGTAACCTCAAAAGTAAAAGATCAAATTGGGGGTACTAGGTCATTGGCAACTGATAGGTGAGTTTCCAATAATTCTATATCTTTTAGGCATGAGGTTTCACTTGTCTTACCTTGAGTCAAAAGCAAAGCATGAAGATATCCACTCCCTCAGAATCTATTTACTTTTTTAAAATTGTATTCGAAGAGGTTCGTGGTCGTAGTGTCATATGATATTTGGGATGGTTTTCCTCGTCCTCTGCCAAATCATCAATGTAACATATGATACTATTAAAATAATGAATAGTTGAATTTAAAAAAAAAATAGCATTACACGACGTTTTCATGGTTTTAAACTTGAGGTTAAGATAATTGTTGGTGAGAACCAGACACTTAAAAAGGGGTCAAAAGGAGGAAAAAACAAATTTTAGTTCGATCCAAAATGATTCTGGATCAATCCGGATGACTTGACAATAATAAATTATTTTATGTTTTTAGTTGTTATAGTGTGTAGGTTTAGGGCGCTAAATATAATGATTATCCATTAGCTAGGACCACTTTTCTTTCAAAGATTGACTACCTAGGCATGGGGGATGCCCTGCAGGTTTGTTATGATGGTTATAGGGCCTTTAAAAGGGTGTAAATAAGTTCACCAACCACATCTCCTTCTTTCATACAGAGATGAATTCTGCACTTAGGACGAATTTCAAATTTTTACTCTCTAAATTCTTTACTTAACTGGCAGCTTAATTATCCTCCCTATATTCACACATACTATAATACATTCCCACCTTTCATTTTTTAAGTGTTTAAGAGTACTATAAAAGAGTGTTATTGGGTGTAGAAGTGAGTCTTGTAGGAATACAATTGCAAAAAATTTGAATCTAGTTGACATATTATTCAACATCTTCTTCAAAGTTTATTATCTTCTTAAGAGGTAGGAATTCTACATTCTATTTTCATGTTTGACGACAAACATGTTATATATGTGTGTGTCTGTGTGTGTGTGTGTGATTCCCATGATTATTTATGTTTATTATCACTATATATGAGTATATATTGGGGAATATGTGATGAAAATGGATGAAAACTAAAGATTGAAGGAGTTTTAAATTTCATAATGTTTAAGCAATTATTTCTTGAACAAATCATGTACAACTTATTGATTTCATGATAAATGTTATATTGAACTTGTTGAAGAAATAGTAGGATGCAACTATGGATTTTATGGGTACAAAACCTTACATTCACAACATAAACTTGTGCAGTTGGGAAATTAGGTTAAATATATTGAACGTATGTTAAATTGAGCTTTGAAACAGGAAATGATAAATCCTAAAATTTCAGAATAATAATCACATAAAATGATTTACTTGATAAAATTTTAGGAAACTTGAAGGAAACAAAGTAAATGAGTGTTAAGCGTAAAAGTAGTAAAGCATGGGTCGTCAAATGTGAAATTTTGACAAGTTAATGACCAAAGTAAAACAAGTGAACAAGGGTAACAATGAAAAGTTATCAAATTGTATGACAAGTTTTGAAATGTCAAAATTATAGTTTTGGGGCTAAAAGTATGATTTTATGAAAATTTTGGATTAAGTGATAAAATTTGTAAAAATGAATATTGTCTTGGAAAGTTGATTTTAAAGAAAGAAAGTGACAAGCAAAAATGATGAGAAACAAGGTAGAAAATGAAAACTAATTTTTTTGTAAGGTAAAGGTTTGAAGTGAGAAATGAAATGTTTTAACACAAAAGTGTCATTTTGTGTCAAATAAGTGCCTAAGAATGATTTCACCAAACTAAAGGACTCTAGTTAAAGTAGGGGTGTGTTTCGGTCGGATCGGATCAGAATACGGGTGTTCGGAAAATTTTCCAAAATTTTTGGAATTTTAAAAACCTTTCCAAAATTGGAAAAATCAATTTTGAAAAATCAATTTTTTTCCATGTTGGTAACTTCGGAATATTCAGAATTTTTGGATATTTTTTTATTCGGAAAAATTGGAAATATGAGTTTTATCTTTTTTGGATAATATCGAAAATACAAAATTATCAATTTTATCTTCTTTATTCCACTTTTTTGGGGGGTGGGGTAGTCTTATTTCCATACAAATGTCAATTTCAAGCAATATTGAGTATTGACGCTAAGCTTGAAAGTTGAACCTGATAAGACCAAGTGAGAAGTGCACATTACTACAGAAAAAATATGCAAATAATAACATCAATGTTAGTAGGCATACAAGGAAAACACTTAAGTTATTTTGCTTATGATTCCATGAACATTCCAATCATAAATTGCAATTATTTACAGAGTTATACAGATATAGCAAGATGTAGGCAATATACGATGACTATATTGTGTTTCAATGAGAAACGATGGATGAAATCATTGATGGCAAGTTAAGTCAATTGAAGGCTCGGATATGTTTAATAAATAGAGCTACAAAACTGTGTTTAATAGATCGGAGAGGAATGAGACCATACCTGATTGAGTGAGAGGAATTATAAATGAAAGGATTTAGGAATTCTTTCTAATTAGTTTATAAATGAGAAAAGAAGGGGGTAAAAGAACCTTTATTTAGGTAAACATTAAGGGTTGAGATTATTTTAAATGAATGGGTGGGATTGTTTTAAATGAAGGGTGATATTATTAGGAATTGTGATGAGTAAAAATTATTAAAATGAATAAAAATACTATTATTTCAGAAAATATTTTGGATAAATCGGATTGGCGTGATATCGGACTTTTCGAAACGAAAAATCGAAAAGTCAAAAATTTATATTTGATTTCCAATTCAATTCCAATTTATATCGGAAAAATTTGGATCGAAAAAATTAAAGTGGTGCCAAAATTGGAAAAATTAGGATCGAAAATTGGAAAATTCGGAAGTTCGAAAATAATTGACACCCCTAAGTTAAAGAGTTACATTTTATGTGATGAAAATTCATGTTTTGAATGTAAAGATGAAAAGAAGAATTTTCATCATACTGTATAAAATGTAAGATTACTAGTATGTGTGAACAGTAAAAAGCACATTAAGGAGTATAAAACGGGTATTTGAACTCAAGGCTTTTGTTTCATAAGAAATGGCGATTAATCTTATTTTCAAAAGATAAAAAACCAAGTCTAAGGTAAAATGAAAATGGACTTTTGATTAAGTGTGAAACTTGTAAAGAAAGTGTGTTGGGACTTGTCTCATCCTAGGTATTTCACCTCATTGGATGGTAAAAAGGAAACAAAGGAAAAATTCTTAACGTTAGATAAGAAAGAATGAAAGAAAAAAGGGTTACAATGACATAAGAAGTAAAAGACATTTAAAGGTAACTAGAAAATTTAAGGAGTGCTCAGAGCTCTAGGGTGTATCTTAATGCTTACACCGAAGACCACCGATCAAGAGCATATTTCAGTATGGTGGGAGTTAATGAAAGACTGTATTAAATTCATGGATTGGTACCCCGATTAAGAAAGTGAAAATGTTATTTTAAGCATGACGTTCATTAATGTAAAGGCAAGTTTATGAAATATCTTGGAAAATGTGAAAGAACATTATAGGTTAAATTAACAGGATATGAGTATTATTAAAAGAAATATTAAGTGCGAGTGAGCTCATCGCCTGGATTGCAGGGTCAAAGCATAACTTGCATGATAACACTTAATAAAATGAAAGATGATTTCCTAATTGCTAAAATACATTGTATATTTATGTTGATATTCATTTCTATACTATATTCTGCTAGTGTTTCTCCTATTGGGTGCATGCTCATGCCTCGCGATCTACCCCCGAGTACTTCAGGTAGAGGAATCGACAAGGATATTGGGAAAGGAAAAGAGAGTTATCAATGCAATTAGAGCTTTATCGCTATTTATTTTAATTATGTAATTTATTTTCGACCAATGTTTTTAATCACCTGACTATAAATCAAGGACTTTAAGTTTGGTTGTAATAATCCACGGCCAATGCATATTTTACTTTAATGGTCATTTATTTCATAGAACTGCAAAACTCTTTTATTTCAAGTGTTTCGAAGAATTTCATAAGCTTACCATCATTTCATTATTAAATTAAATATATTTTGCGATTCAAATAAATAAAGCA
The DNA here is from genome assembly GCA_949130495.1 of Sambucus nigra. Lineage (NCBI taxonomy): Eukaryota > Viridiplantae > Streptophyta > Magnoliopsida > Dipsacales > Adoxaceae > Sambucus > Sambucus nigra. Next base: position 397,454,278 of record OX422215.1, read on the forward strand.
AGTATTTATTTCAAAAGGGGGATGTTCATAGATGAAATAAAAGTATAAAACGTTTTTCCCATTGACACCTGGAAATAGGGCATCACAACTTGGTATCAGAGCAATGGTTACCTCAGTATCGAAGAGAGAGATTGCATTTCCTTTTCATATAAATGTAAGTCGTTATATTCTATCTATGCTAAGGTCTTAGTTCATTTCATCTACATTGACGATAAGTGTAATAGTTGGTTTTTATAATGGGATTTAATTCTTCAATGTTCGGATTTGAGTTTGAAAGGTCATATGTAAAATGAAATTGGGATCTTAATTTTTTTTATGGACACAAGTTAGGCATTAAGGTGGTGGGTTTCTCACGTTAAGTAACAACAAGTTAAGGTTATAGAAAGGCATTCAATCGGTGGTTGTGCATGAGATTAATAATAGTAGTAAAAGTCATTATTTTTAAGGACATGTGACATAATAGACCGATTTAGGTGGACCCTTGGAGATAAAGTATCTATATAGGCATCTGACACGGCAATTGTGTTAGTTTAAACATAAGTTTTAATAAGTTAAGCAAGTATATGATATAAGAACAAGAATGTATATTGTCGCTAGTCATTATGACCCACAGGGCGTGTTGAGATGTGAAGGGCCTCCTTTAAAGCGTATTAAGTATCACGAAAATATTAATCTTGTTACTTAGGTGGAATGATTGATTTTTATAGGATGCATGTGACAAGTCACTCAATAGTATCTAATGATAAAGAAATTTAATTAGAGTTTAAAAGTGGATTTTTGTGGTTTTTTCCTTTTTAATATAAAATATTCGTTATTGATGAAAGTGTAGTGAGGAGTTTAATTTTGGATCAAATATTCCCCATTATAGAGAATTTAGTTTACGGGGACAAGGTATGCATTACCTTGTGGAGAAAAAAATTGTGTCAAGACTTAATGAAAGGCTTTCAAGAAATTGTAGTCATTAAAAGATGATTTTGTTGAATTTGGTAAAGGAGTTCTAAATTTTATTGAACTTTGTGAACGAATGATCTTGACGTGTTCAGTAATGATCTTAGATTAAGAACATGTGTTTGGAAAAAATAGTTCGGTCTTTACTTTCGAGGTTCCCTTATGTTAACGAGTAGAGTTGAGAACACCGCGTAATTGTTGGATGATTCCATTAGTGCCTTAGATTAGTGGGGAACAACTTAATAAGATCTCTTACACACACACATTAAAAATCTATTAGTCATAGGATAGTTGCGAATATGCTAATATAACAACACAAGTTAAGGCCCAAGTGTAGGGTCAATGCATACGTTAAGTAATCAAGGTCTTTGGTGTAGATTTATCTCCTTGGATACACTTTAAGATAGGTTGGGATGATTAATCTATGTATGATTCTAGTATAAATGTTTATAGAAAACTGTGTTATGGTGATATTTAGGTGTAGTGATTCCCGAAGATAATAAAGGTTGGTTAGTGCAAGTTGGTTTTTATCCATGACAAAGGAACAATGACACTAATCTTATGGAAATAATATTCTAAGTAGTTTAAGTGAATTCAAATACAGTAGGAGTCAATACTAATTCTCATAAAGAAAGCGTATTAGAAATATCTTAGGATAATGATTCTAAGTTCAAGTATGAACTTTTGTGATTAGAAAGTTAAGATATGAAATACTCATGGGAGCTAGTGGAGAATTGATAATGTTTGTTTTATTTTGTAAAGTACCATGATCGTTAAAGATAAATGAATAGTATGACCTTTAAGGAGGTAAGAATCGTAGTTCTTGGCGATAACATCCCCTTTTTTTAAGGTAAACCATGTCACCGTTCGACTTAGGATGATGGTCTGGGTTAAAGATCTTGTTCCAATTGGGAAAATACCTCAGTCATCGAAAAGGGATTTCAGTAATAATATATTTAATGATATACTTACATGGTCCCACATTTAATAAGACAAGGGGGCATAGTCTATACGTCATATATTTAAATAGTTCACAGTATTATGTCGTAATTATAAACAATGATTACTATTTTATTATTTATAGAGGTAAAGATAATACTGGCCTAATTTTAAATACGGAATGGTTGTTAAATAACTATACATTAAAGTCTTGTTGATAGTTTAGGATGATAAGTTACGGAACTATTAAAATGCTTTTAGATTTGTGAGGTATAATAAGCTTTCATTACACAAGGTTTATTGGTTAGATTGGGCTTAATGATCTGCAATGTCTAGGTCATTGAGACTATAACTAGTTACTCTAAATTATTAGAGTATTTTATAAATGAAGAATTAGTATTTTCACTAAATTGTAAGTTTCCATCTTAGTGGAGAAAACAAATGATCACGAGTTTTAAGTTGGGATACATACCGACCATGCAGGTCTATATGTTGAGTTTAGGAGTTAACTAATAGGCCTTGATGATTAATTGATTTCATGACATGAAAATTTTCCATGGGTGTTATCGACGCTTAAAAATTAAATGGTCATATACCATCATGGTGTGGGAAATTATTCACCTAAGTTTAAATTCGGGGAATGTCAAGGACTTAGTAGATTTAACTATACAACACTCCGATGGTAAGATATCATCAATAATCTATGAAATTTATCAGTGTAAATGTAACACCCCGTACATTCCTGGATTCGGGCGCCACCAAGACTATGCCGAGAGTTATTAAATTAAATACCATTCTTAACATATGATAGATATGAGACATAAAAAATTTCATCCTCCAGAGAATAATTAGATCAATCAAATAAATAATCGTCCATGCAATAATAAAATCCATCACCATGCTAATATCCAAAAATAATCCAACTCCATAATTTAATTAAAACTCTAGATGAAATAATCCAATAAAGTAACTGACTGAAACCATAGACAACTTTGGAACCAAATGGCCGAACAAAATCCATAATGTAAAATGACTGAATAAAATAAACCTATACTAGTAAAGCGAGTAAATAAAAATGAAACTCCAGTTGCACCTCCAAAACAAACTCCAATACTCCTATGCAGCTAGTCTGGCACAAAACCTAAAATAATAGTCAACGTAATGGGTCAGAGACCACCATATAGATACCAGCTACTCCTCTCAAATAGAGTCCTTGAACCCAGACAATAGCATTATATGCAATAAATAAGACATTAGAATATTTTAAATTAAACGAGATACAATAATTAGTAAGTAAAAATATATTATTATCTATCGACTTCTAAGTCACCCCTAAGGTCCAAGTCCAATTATTTACAATTAACAATGACTAATTATTTAATTAAATTTCATTAACACGGTGATTATTTTCTTCCAACATTAATATTCATTGCGGGACTCCCGCTTAAAGTCTTATATCATTTTAGATGCAATACTCTCGCTAAAAGTTCTACACCACACCCTTTCCCCTCACTATGGCCAGTCAACCCGGTTCACTGTCAGTTATGCACACACTCATGAGGTTCTACACATGACACGTCACTATAGCTCATCAGCTCATTTAACTGTCAGCACGCACATACTCGTGACGCGACACACACCCACATCTCTATAGCTAGTCGACTAGTTTACTGTCAGCCCTGCACATACTCGCGCCGCTAATATATTTTCTTACCCATTTATTATCTTAGGTATTAATTCTAAATTTCTCAGGTTTTGCTCATTTATCTCAAATTAGCCTTACCCTCTAATCGACGATGAGTCCTCGAAACACCTCTAGTCCCACACCTAGAAGTTTCACCAAACACACGTATATTCACCCTATCCTAAATGAAGAATACCTACCAATAGATACCACCTAGTATCGCCCCTAGACTACCGAAACGAGGGAACTATATAAAAAAAAGCCCCACCTTAAAAATCTTATCCACAAATAGTCACCAATATCTAGTCCCATACCTAGAAAGCGATAACAACCCAAAGGCCTACTAACTAGTCCCATACCTAAAAAGTAATCTAAATAAAGGTGAGAGCCCTATATATCCCATAACACCGTCGTCCCCACGGTATCGAATGCATTACAAATAAATAAGTGGCATAAGGCTAAATTTCCATTTATCAAAATAATTCTACCAATTTAAATAGCACATCACTACTTAATCAATTAATGTTCGTTCAATCATTATATTAATTAAACCATACTTTCTCATCAAATTAACTAATTTTTAATCACATGCATGTTATCAAATTTATACAACAAAAATTTACTACTATGCAACATCCACAATGTTATTATGATTTAACATGATAAAAGTTAGTGGCACGATATTTCTACACAAAAATCTAAGAAACCCAAATCTCTAACCTAACATGCAAGGTTTTGAGTCTTCATTCATATTAGAAATTTTCAGAGAAACAATCCTGATTTGTCTTCCACTTTCCCTAACTAATATCTCTAATTTGTCTTAAGAAAAAACATGTATTTAGTGTGTAGACCTTAATTACTACGCATAATACTAAGGGAAAGCAATATAGGTAACCATGCCTGAGATTGTTTGAAGAAATTTGATTGTGTAGATGTGTTCCATGTGAAAAGATGACAAAGTTTCGTTCTTGAACCAACTTGAGAAAATCTGGGTTTTGCCTTCAAAACTTGGACTAAAATCTTGGTTTAAATGGGGCTAGGGTTTGAAGGTAGAAGGAGATGAAAATATAGATGTTTACTACCTTTAGGATTTAGAAAAATGAGTGTTTAAAAGTATAAGCCCCGAAATATTAATATATAAAAAGATGGGAGAGTTTTGATTAAAAAAAACTCTTTTAAAAGTAGCGAACTGTCGTTCTACCGGAAATCGAATCAATTCGCCTATAGGGCCAAATCAATTCACCGCTGGTTTGCTGCCAAGGACGCCCTAAAAATTATATATGAAAGAAAATTCCCATTTTACTGCCGATTCCAATTCTGATTAAAATCACTATTTTCCAAAAATAAAAACCAACATCTTTCATTACCAAAAATAATTAAATCCAAAAATTTCATTTTTTTGGGTTTTGAATTAATTAAAATAATTATCGGTCCAAAAATACGAGGTGTTATAGTAAATACCTAAAGTAAAAGGATTTTGAGAGATTTAAAACAACTAGAATGGTATGGATCAATGTATAGATTTATGATTCCTAAAGATTAAGTTATATTGGACTTGTTTAACGGTAACTCAATTAAATGATAAGGTTTGAAGTAAGAAAGTATCTTATGGTCATACGAATTGATTGTATTTTTAGGCATGGGATTGAAAAGGGTTTGTCATCATGACCTGAAAGGATACACATTATAACAGGTAGGAATTCACAAAAATACTTATGAAGCAATTGTTTTATTATAATAACTAGGGAGGAATAAGTTTTGTGTTTTGGAGATACTAGAGGTATAGTTGTATATTCAATGAACCACATGGATGTTTTAGCTTGAGTAAAGTAAATTAAATTGCATAACTTAGTGTCAAAAAATACCTAATGAGGTTTAAAGAACAAATAAAGGATTATGATGATTGTTTTCTCAATAATATAAAATCTAGAACTAAAATAACTAGTTTGGTAAGAGGGATAAGCCTATAGTCTATACGGTGTTATTTTTTAATTGGCAGGTCATGATTATGAAGGAAGTCATGGAAGGTAGTTTGTGATTTAAAAGTTTCTTTGATGAATAAATGTAAAAAAGGGATAGCGTGCAGTATCGCATGTAGTGTAACTCGATTACAAGGTAAAAGAACAATTGTGAGACGGGTTCAGAAAGTGAACCAATAGGTTTAAAAAAATTAATAGAGTTTGTTTGAATAAATTATTGAGACTAAGAAAAGTTGCATAAATTATCTAAGGCATCATGTTGTGTATGTCAGGGGTAACATGTCAATAAGGCTCGAAGAACCAAAATCATTGTACATATATGCTTCGTGATCTTAAGTATGAACTTCAAGGTAAGATAATGATGACTAAATATTCTTATGTAAAAGATATAGTAAATTTCAGGGAAAAAATTTCCTGAATGGGGAAGGTTGTAACACTAGGTTCCATTCAAATAATAAATATTCTAAATTTCCAAAAAAATTGCATTACGTGACGTTTTCACGGTTCTTTACTTAGGAAGATAATCAAATAACTAAAAAAATAATTATTGATGAGAAACTAACACTTTAAAAAAAATCGAATGTCGGATCGATCCAAAATGATTCTAGATCTATAAGGACAACCTTACAGCAACATATTATGTTATGTTTTAAGTTGTCGAGGTCTATAAGTTTAGGGTGTTAAGTGTAATGGTTTACCATCTGTTGGAACCATTTATCTCATAGAGTTTAACTACCATGGGCCTGGGGGGACTACCATAAAGGGTTAGGACAATTTATGATGGGTTATAAGGTCTTTAATGGGGTGTAAATAATTCCACCAACCTCATGTCCTTCTTTTATGCTGAGAGTAATTATGTACTAAGGAAAAATCCGAAACTTATTCTCTTTACATTCTTTACTCAACCAAAACATTCATTATCCTCCTTATATTCACACATACTAGAATACATTCCTATTTTCCATTTTTAAGTATTGAAGAGTGTTGTAGAAGAGTGTTCTTGGGTGTAAAAATGGGTTATAAAGGAATATAAGTTTAGAAAGTTTGGATCTAGTTAACAGCTTATTCAACATCTTCTTCAAAGTTTATTATCTTCTTAAGAGGTAGGGATTCTACACTACATTTTCAAGTTTAACAACAAGCATGCTACACACACACACACACACACACACACACACACACACGATTATTTATTATTGTGTGTGTGTGTGTGTGTCTAATTCACATGATTATTTATTATTATCACTACTTATGAGTATATGTGATAAAAATGGATTGAATCTAAAGATTGTAGGAAGGTAAGATTTCATAATGTTTAAGCTAATTATTTCTTGAACAAATCATATAAAACTTGTTGATTTCATGATAAAATGTCATATTGAACATGTTGAAGAAATAGTAGGATGCATATATGGTATTTATGAGAATAAAACCTTACATTCACAGCATAAACTTAGGTAGTTGGGAAACTAGGTTAAATATGATGAAAGTATGTTAAATTGATCTTTGAAACATGAAATGATAAATGCTAAAATTTCATAATACTAATTGCATAAAATGATACAGTTTATGCGAACAAGTTTGACAAAGTTGAAGAAAACGGAGTAAATGGGTGCTAAGTACAAAAGTAGTAAAAGAATGGATGTTCAAAGTGAAATATTGAAAAGTTAATGCCCAAATTGAAACAAGGTAACAAGGATAACAATGAGAAGTTCTCAATGTAACACCTTGTATTTTTATGATTTTTATATTTGGATTAAATGTGAATTAAATTTGGATTAATTAAATTAAATTAGAATAATTGATCCGAATTAATAAATATTAATTAGAGAGATAAGGGTTAATATTTATTTATGTTGAATATTACTTAGTGAATGAGTAATAATAATAAGAACAAAATATTACGATTGTCATGAGTGAGAACACGACGGTCACGATATATTTAGTCGGAACACACGTGTCAGTTTGTCGGGACTTAATTTGAGAAATAAAATGAAATTCACTTTTGGTTCTTCATATGGTCATTTAGATTGTGCCAGTGGGTCCGTAAGGATTGAGATAGTCCAAAAATCCTACACCGGGGGTTTAGTTTGGGTCTCGGGGCACTTTTAGACCAAACCGAAACCTCAGAGGGGTATTTTGGTCTTTAAATTTTTTGGAAAAAGGGGACCGAAGAAAATTAGAGAGTTAAAGTATCAGGCACGTAGAGGAAGTTAGGGCTATCATTTGTTAAACCAAAAGGAAAGCACATGAGGGAGAAATAAAGGGTTTCTAAGAATAGGAAGGCCAACAACCACCATCACCGCCAAATTGTAGATCGAGAAGATAGGACCACAATCATACCCTTATTCTTCAATGAATCAGACCTACCAAAAGAGGCAAGTGTTTATCTTGCTCAATTATGTTCTTATGTTATCGATGTTAGAGTAGATTTGAAGAAATACCCATTATATTATGAATTTAGCATTCAAATTAAATGTTAAATCAAGTCTTTGGGAAGGAATTGCATGTAGTTTGAGTAATAATATGTAGAGAATATGAAACCACCTGAGATTTATTCATAATAATCATGAAATTTAATTTGGGTTTAAGTTGAACTTTAATGGTGAAAAGATATACCTAGGGCTTTTGAGAATTTAATGATTTAAGTTAGCCTTATATGAGAATTTTAAGTTTTTGATGTTAAAATATGTTAAGGATCATCTAATTACTTTTAGAAAAGGTTTGGGGACTCTTAGTTTTGGTTTGATGAAATATGAGGAGTTTTGGGTGAACAACAATGGTGAAAAAAGCAAGTTTTACCTGGAAAGTCGTTCGACCGACTATGTTCGAACGAGAATACCAACGATAATTCAGGGATGATCTCATTCGAAGTTCATTCGAACGACCTCGAGATTTCGTTCGAATGAGATTTAAGGTTCATTTGAACGAAATTTCAGAAAAAAAATTATTTAGACTAATTTAAACTTGACGTAGTAAATTCGAGAGAAGGAGAATAACCTACGGTAATTTCGAGTGACTTTATTACATGGACTAGTAGTGTCAGAGTGGGTTAATTAGGAGGAATGTTTAAGGTATTATAAGAGGCCTTAGATTGGTGAATCTTGTTGGGTGAAGTACGATAGGGAGAGTAATCGTAAGTTATAAAGTCCTGTGATTATTAGGGAAAATATACTACGTACAAATACTGGTATTCGTGTTGTGTGTATTGATAGCGCGTGAGAGTTGTGGTTGCGTAAGGCCACAGTCATTATTTTCGTCTTACAGCGACTATACAAACAAACCTAAGTTACTACTACACTTACGGGGCAAGAACAATGCTAAGTCGGGTATCGAAAATCCACAGGGACGAGTTGTTAGAATTTATAAGATGTAATATTCCGAAATAAAAGTGTAAAAGGTGATTACAAACTAAAAAGTAAAAAGAAGCATAAAAGATAAATGTTATTCTAGTCATGGTATTGAAACTAGATTAAGAAAGCACGTAAAACTATAGGTTGCGTCGAATATCCCTCACCCGAGTTAATTTGTATAAAATCGTTACATGGGTCGACGAATTATTTAGAATGCATCTCATTTCGACAGTTAAGTGAACCAAGGGTTGTCACGCCCCTAAATCCGCATAAAATCCTAATATAATTTTGGCGTCAACAAATATCCCAGAAATTACGCACGAAAGGTCGTAAGCATGGGACATAAATGATATGCCCCGTCAAATCTCCTAGGAGAAATAACTAGGATAATGCACACGAAATATACTCGTAAACACTATCACCGAGCCAAGCAACACGTTAACCCGAGTGAGTTCCGTTCAAACACAACCTAATTTAAATTACCTAGAAAGCATGATAAAAACGCGATAAATAAAGCGGTAAAGAAACGTGATAAATCTACACTGGAAAGCACGTAAAGAAAGAAAGTAAACCTAATTAACAAAGCTTGTAAATTACACTAGAAACCAAGAAATAAAGAAATACAACTATATTAAATGGTAGGGGAGATGAATAGTTAACTCACAATCCAAATCGGGTGTCAAACTAAAGAGAAATGAAGAAGAACTAAGAAAAAAAAACCCAAACCCTAAGTTATTCTAACCTAAAACTATCTAAAATCGCCCACACCTGTTTATTACAACAAAATTGGTATATATACTAAGTTGGAATTAAATTAGAAAAGAAAAGAGAAAAGAAAAGAAAGCAAAATATCTCCTAAAAATAGGGGATCGATCAATCGATCGATGATTTTGGTCGATCGATCGATCAAGGCCAAATTTCGGCATTACAAAAGGATCAATCGATCGACCAAAAGGGTCAATCGATCAATCAAGTAGGTCACAACCAAGCAGTAGCACACTGCATCTTTTCTTCCTCTTATCCTCCTCTTTTGCTTTCCATGTTTCTCCCTCCACTGAAATCGCCGTAACTTCTTCATATGGACTCAGAATCGCGCACCGTTCACGACCATGCGAAGCTAGCAAGGAGGGATACAACTTTCGTGAAATGTCAGGCCAGGTGTCCAAGCTGTGAAAAGACTAAAATGCCCTTGAACGTGCGATTGCGTACGGAACCTGAGAGGAATGCGTTCGAACTCCATACATAGTACCTAAATACCTACAAATGACCAATTATACCTCATATAGCATGTTAACAATATAAAACGAGGTATCCTAGTTAACAGGCTTAAATATAGAGATTAAGGGACCCGAGGGGGATAAAATATGTAGGTTCGGAGGATGAAATACGCAATATTTGTCTATTATCATGTATACCTACTTATTTTGATAGGCTATGTGTACACCTATTGTACGATTTATTATGTGTATCACATACCTATGCTTCTTGCTATCGTGGGAGGTTTCGCATCCTGGACGGTCTTATCCTAATAAGCCCATTAGGGGGGGGGGGATTTTAGACATGTACCTCAGAACATAGAACCTTGGTACATACTATCATTTTGTGAGATAGTATTGATGGTCATATGGTTGTGTAGGTATGTGCATAACCCATTAGTCTTGGAACTATGTTTGCCTCCAATATGTGTGAATTGTAATTTTGGTTCTAGAAAGATACCGAACAAGTAGTTCTTTGGTTAGTACGTGATGTACTGGGAATTGATAGTAGAGTTTGCATGCACCACTGGTCTCAGCCTAGGGGTGCGGTGGTAGTATATATAATTATAGAGATAATTATATATACTTGTGATTTATGCTACTGCGTGTGCATAGTAGAAGGAAAAAATAAGGACATTTAAATTAATCGTATTGAATGAAAGATTAAATATAAAATGAGGAATTTATTCTTGGATTTGCGGTATAAATTAATTGGTAACGCATTGCATGGATGATACGAGTTAGAACAATGAGTTAGGGGTATAGAGATAGACTTGGATTGGACTAGTTAGACAGGGAAGCATATTTAGGACGGGTTAGAAATACACATTAGGCGTGCACATTAGATGAGGGTGAGCATCTCAAGGGAGAGCATGTAAACCTAATATGTATATAATATTTGCTAATTTTGCATTAAAACATTTGCTACATTTTTTAAACTATTTTACTCGGGCTCTGACTTGTTTTCTCCAAATTTTTATTCTTTTGGTAAAACATATTAGGTGCCAAGCCACAGGGACACCAGGCTTAGCAGGTTCTATCTTTTAACGTGCTACAGTTGCTGTGGAAGTTGCAGGTCCTTGATATTAGTCGCCTCAATATTCATTTCGTTCTTCATTATGAACATTTATTTAAGTAGGACATGTTCTCCATTTCTATTCTACAATAATTCAGAGATTTTAGAATCTATTGTGATGTAATAGACTGTGGAGTTAGTTTTATTTTGGATTACTTTATGGATATTTTAGACTAGATTCTGTGACTCACACGTATTTAATGTTTTAGCATTATTTATTATGAATTTGATACTTAAATAGTGGAATGTGACATTATTATTTATTTAGTTTATGTTAATTAAAAAGATAAAATTTGGCACCAGCTTTTCAAATACTAGGTCGTTAGTAAATATTAAAAAGTTTTCGACAATGATGCTAAGAATCGACCAAATGGTTATTATGTTTTAATTTAATAAAGTCATGATCACCCGGTATTTAATTAAGTGGGGTGTCACTAATGGTATCAGAGCATCAAGTTCTAGATCCTTATTATCTGTGAGGCTTATTATGTTTTGAGGATAGTGTCCTTTGATGTGGAGCCCTATTTTTAGGACTATTGTATTCTTAATTGCACAATTTTGATCTTCAGCTAATTGAGATATATTCAATTAAGGACTTATGGAAACTCTTTCTCATTGCAAATGCCTCCCAGACGTGCAGAGCGAGTCCCTCAAGAGCCACAGCTCCGGACCAGGGTACGATGAAGGCTATAGAGGTTGTCATTATAGTTACCCAAGCGATCAATGAAGGATTGATTACTGTAGCACAACAGACACCATCCCAGACACAGTTGCTGGCACCAGCACAGGCACTGGCATTACCTTCTGCTTGGGAGTGAGTTAGGGATGCCTTTCAGAAGGCAACCCCTCCAGAGTTCTCAAGGAATTACGATATTGTTGTAGTCAACCAATGGAAGAAAGATATCCAGCGGCGTCTGAGGATGTATGAGTGCATCGGTGTTCAGAGGCATATTCTATCTACCTTCAAGTTGGTTGGGTAGCACTATAATGGTAGGAGTCGATTACTACCGCTGAGGAGAGACACTTTATGCCGATACAGGAGTTTTGGGAGCGGTTTGACCGCAGGTACTTCTCATCCACCGTTCAGACTGAAATGAGGCGAAAGTTATTAGATCTTACTCAGGAGGGTAGGACAGTTGCTGAGTACAAGGAAGAATTTACGAGGCTGACATATGTCGTGCTAGGGTAAGTGACCTACTAAAGAAAAGAGGATACAGTTATTTATGGATGACCTTATTTGGATGATTTAGAAACACCTATTAGGAAACCTTTCTCTGAGGACTTATACAAAAGTGTTGAATGCTTCTTTGTTACATTGCCAAGATCACTATTTCCATGTTAAAGGGAGCAAACAAGTAGGAGAGTCCAGCTAGCAGAGCGGGACCAAGGGTGGCAGTGTTAGTCAGACACCAACAGCTCAGAGTCAGTCTAGACAGAGTGAGCAGAGTTCCCACCAAGGGGACCCTACTAAGAGATTCAGATCTGGTGATTTTAAATAAGGATAGGGAGGTTTTCGGTAGGGCCAATAGACTCAGCAGGGCCAACAACGTGTATTATAGGGAAAATAGGGCCAATGGAGAGGTGGCAACAGCCAGTAGGGTCGAGGATCACAGGGTCAATGGGGAGAAAATTTTATTAGGAGATGTTTCGGTTGTGGCACAAATGGCCACAAGTGATAGATTGCCCTGAGAGGGATAAGACCCCCGCAGCAGCACCAGTGTGCTTGTTAGGAGCCACATAGTCCTATCTTTCTAACTTCCCTTCCAGCACCAACACTGACGCTAGCTATGCCAACTATTCCATTTGTTCCAGTAGCCCCACCTCAGTAGGGACAGTTACACTATGGGTGCGTGTATAATGTCCACCAGGAAATAGTCCCTCAGGCCCCACCTACAGTTGAGGATACTTTCTCCATGCGTGGCACTTTGGGGAACATTTTATTTGATACTGGAGCTTCAGACTCATTCATAGCCACTAGGTTTACGTGAGCCGCAGGGTTACTAGATATGGTAGAGAGTACGATTACATGTGTAAACTAACCATTGGGTAGTGGGAGATTGATATTATTTATCTCCATTGGTTTGAGTGTAGAGATTGGGAAATTATTTTTACCTGCATACATGCTTGTGTTAGACATGACGGAGTACAACGCTATTATAGGCATGGATTGGCTAGCTGCTTATTATGCCATGATTGATTGTTATAGTAGGAGTATCATATTTTCTATACCCAACTAGGAGATATTTTAGGTAGCGATACCTCATCCCAAGGGAGGATCATCCACCCACTAATACTATATAGAGGAGGAGACCTCTAACAGGATGATCATTTCACTAGATTCGATTCCACTCATTTGGGAGTTCGCTGGTGTGTTTTAGGAGATATCAGGATGACCACCCAGTAGGGAGATTGAGTTTTTAATAGACTTAGCACCAGGCACTCGACCAATAGCACGTGAACCTTATCGTACGACTCCTATGGAAATGAGGGAGTTACGAGATCAGATCGAGTAGCTTTTGGTATAGGGTTTTATCCATAGGATTACCTCCCCTTGGGGTGCTCCAGTGATATTTGTGAAAAAGAGAGATGGGTCATTCCGATTATGTGTTAATTATCGAGAGTTAAGTAAAGTCACGATACGGAATACGTATCTGTTACCCCGAATTGATAACTTATTTGATCAGTTGAGAGGAGTTTCCTACTTCTCTAAGATAGATTTGAGGTCAGGGTACCATGAGTAATGTATCAGGGAGCATGATGTGTCTAAGACTGCTTTCATGATGAGATATGGATTCTACGAGTTTTGAGTTATGCCATTTGGTCTAACCAATGCTCCAGTTGTGTTCATGGACATGATGAATAGGGTATTCAGAGAGTTCTTAGATAAGTTTGTCATTGTCTTCATAGATGACATCGTGATTTATTCCCAGATTGAGGAGGAGCATGCTGCATCAGGGACGGTTTTTGTAGATACTACATGAGCATCAGTTTTATGCTAAATTTGAGAAATGTGGATTCTGTCTACGAGAAGTGAAATTTTTAGGGCACATTATATCTGACAAGGGGATATCGATGGACCCAAGTAAGGTTTTAGCGGTGAGGGAGTGGGGGCAGTCCATGACACCAATCGAGGTGCACAGTTTTTTGGGATTCGTCGAATAATACAGGTGGATTATTCGGGGATTATCGAAGATTATGGGTTTGATGACTAACTTGAATCACAAAGGGGTACTATTCATATGGGATTATGCTTGTCAGTTGTCTTTTGATGAGGCTAAGGACATGTTAACTTTGACACCAGTCCTCACACTGCCGAAGCCGTTGTTATAGGGACTTTGGGGTGTACTTCAGTGGGAGAATTGGGCTATAGCATATGCCTCCCACAACGTTAAGCCTCATTAGAGGAATTACCCCACCCACGACTTGGAGCTAGCAATCATCGTATTTGCACTTCAGATTTAGAGACATTATTTGTTGGGGGAGAAATTTAGCCTGTTCACATATCATAAGTCACTGCAGTACTTGTTCACTCAGAGAGAGATGAATATGAGCCAGCACAGGTGGCTAGAATTTGTGAAAGATTATCAGTTTGATATGAAGTATCACCCAGTGAAGGATAACGTTATGGCAAATGCATTGAGTCGTAGGCCATTAGGTGAGGTGGACGAGGTGTGGAAGGCGAAAAGGAAGGAGATGGGACATCAGGATGAAGTTGCCAGATTATTCGTGTCAGTGATGATAATTACACCCCAGATTGTTGCGAGGGTGGTACAGGCACAGGCAACGGATCGGTTTTTTCAGGAGAGGATTCGATAGCTTTTGGTCTAAGGAGCCGAGTCTTACTCATTGAGTTTTAAGGGAGGCTTACGCTTTAATGGGAGATTGATTGTTGCATAGGGGGAGGATTTTCAACACGTAGTGATGATATAGTCGCATGGATCTAGGTTTGCGGTACAACCCAGCGGGGATAAAATATACCAGGATATGTGGTGGCAGTATTGGTGGAGTGGGATGAACAGATACATCGTTGAGTTCGTCTCGAAGTGTACGACCTGTCATCTAATAAAGGTGGACCACCAGAACCCAGTAGAGGTTCTACAACCGTTGGATAATACTATGTGGAAATGGGAGAGCATTTTAATAGACTTTATTATGGGGTTTCCTACTTCTCTGATGGGTCACGATTCTATATGGGTGATAGTGGATCAGTTAACCAAGGTATCCCACTTCCTGTCGGTCCGGACAGATTACACTACAACTCAGTATGGGGTAGATTTTGGTTGCTGAGATAGTACGATAGCACATGCTGCCCCTCGATATTGTGTCCGATATGGATAAGATATTTATGTCTTACTTTTGGGAGAGCTTCCAAGAGACCATGTTCACGTAGTTATAATTGAGTATGACCTATCACCCACAGAAGGATGGGCAGACTGAGCAAACTAATAATATGTTGGAGGACATGTTATGGATGGGCATTCTGGATATTAGGAGAGGTTGGGAGTCGTACCTTCCACAGGTGGATTTTGCCTATAATAACTTCTATCAGTTCACTATTGGCATGACTCCATTTGAGGAAGTTTACCGTAGACCACGTCGCTCGCCCGCTTATTAGTTGGAGGTGGGAGTCAACAAGCTTCTCAGGTCGGACTTGATTTAGGACCCTCGGCTAGGATTGAGATGATTCGGATATGGGTATATCAGGATAGACAGAAAAGCTATACCTATGACAAGCGATCCTTTATAGACTTTAATGTGGGGGATCAGGTGTTGCTACATGTGTCTCCTATGAAAGGGATAATGAGATTTGGGAAGAAAGGAAAATTATCTGTGAGGTTCATGGGTCCATTTCCTATCATTGAGCAGATCGGGTCAGTGGCGTATAGACTTGGGCTGTCGAATCACTTACACCGTTTCCATGATGTGTTCCACATTTCTGTGTTAAGATGATATCTCCGGGATGAGTTGGCATACACGCACATTGCAATGGAGGAGATTTGTTTTTGGCCCGATATTATATATAAGGAGAGACCGGTGTCCATTCCGCTAGTACATATTCAATGGGGGCATCATAATGCCGAGGAGTCTACCTGGGAGCATGAGGATGACATGCGCGATAGATATCCAAAGTTATTATTACTAGGTATATTTTCTTTTCCAAATTTTGGGACGAAATTCCGTTATTAGGGGGATTATGTAACACCCCATATTTTTATGATTTTTATATTTGGATAAAATGTGAATTAAATTGGGATTAATTAAATTAAATTGGAATAATTCATCCGAAATAATAAATATTAATTAGCGAGATAAGGGTTAATATTTATTTATATTGAATATTACTTAATGAATAAGTAATAATAATAAGAAGAAAATATTACGATTGTCGTGAGTGAGAATATAGCAGTCACGATAAATTTAGTCGGGACGAGCGTGTCAGGACTTAATTTGAGAAATAAAATGAAATTCACTTTTAGTAGTTCATATGGTCATTTTGAGGGTTCCAGTGGGTCCAGAATGGTCGAGATAGTCAGAAAAGCCTACCTGGGGGTTTAGTTTCGATCCCGGTGTACTTTTAGGCCAAACCGACACCCCAGAGGGGTATTTTGGTCTTTTAAAATTTTGGAAAAAGGGAATCGACAAAAATTAGAGGGTTAAAATATCAGGCACATAGAGGAAGTTAGGTTTATCAATTGTTAAACAAAAATAAAAAGCACGGAAGGGAGAAAGAGAGGGTTCCTAAGAATTGGAAGCCCAACAACCACCATCTTGCACCACCATCACCACCAAATTGTAGATCGGGAAGAGAGGACCAAAACCATACCCTTCTTCTTCAATGGATCAGACCTACCAAAAGAGGCAAGTGTTTATCTTTCTCAATTATGTGCATGTGTTATCCATGTTAGAGTAAATTTGAAGAAATACTCATGATATTATGAATTTAGCATTGAAATTAAATGTTAACTCAAGTCTTTGAGTAGGAATTGCATATAGTTTGAGTAATCATATGTAGAGAATATGAAACTTGATAGTTATGCATAATAATCACAAAATTAAATCTAGGTTTAGTTTGGACTTTAATGGTGAAAAGATATACCTAGGGCTTTTGATGATTTAATGATTTCAGTTATCCTTATATGAGATTTAAGATTTTGATGTTAAACTATGTTAAGTATCATCTAATTACTTGTAGAAAAGGTTTGGGGACTCTTAGTTTTTGTTCTGATGAAATCTGAGGAGTTTTGGGTGAACAACAATGGTAAAAAACGCAGTTTTTAGAGGAAAGGGACGAACTGGGTTATTCTCATTCGAACGACCTGGAAAGTCGTTTGAACTACTATGTTTGAACGAGAATACCAATGAGAATTCAGGGATGAACTCATTCGAAGTACGTCCGAATGACCTCGAGATTTCGTTCAAACGAGATCTCAGGTTCGTTCGAATGAGATTTCAGAAGAAAAAAACTATTCGGACTAATTTAAATCTGAGGTAGTAAATTCGAGAGATGGATAGTAACCTAAGGTAATTTCGAGTGACATTATTACATGGGCTAATAGTGTCAGAGTGGGCTAACTTGTAGGAATGTTTAAGGTATTATAAGAGGCCTTAGATTAGTGAATGTTGCGGGGTGAAATGCAATAGGGAGAGTAATCGTAAGTTATATAGTGTTGTGAGTATTAGAGAATATATACTACCTACAAATACAGGTATCCAGGTTGTGTGCATACCTACTGATTTTGATAGGTTGTGTGTATACCTACTGTATAATTTATTATGTGTATGACATACCTACATTGTTTGCTATCGTGGGGGGTTTCGCTTCGTGAACGGTCTTATCCTAATGAGCCCATTGGGGGGGATTTTAAACTTGTACCTCAAAACATAGAACCTTAGTGTAGACTATCATTGTGCTCATTACTATTGATGGTCATATTGGTGCGTAGGTATGTACATAACCCATTAGTCTTGGAACTATGTTCACCTCCAATATGTGTGAATTGAAAATTTGGTTCGAGAGAGGTACCGAACTAGTAGTCCTTTGGTTAGTACGTGATGTACTGGGACTTGATAGTAGAGTATGCATGAACTGTAGGTCTCAACCTAGGGGTGCGGTAGTAGTATATATAATTATAGAGATAAGTATATATACTTGTGATTTATGCTACTGTGTGTGCATAGTGGATGAGAAAATAAGGACATTTAAATTAATCTTATCCCGTGAAAGATTAAATCTAACATGAGGAATTTATTCTTGGATTTTTGGTATAAATTAATTGGTAACGTATTGTATGGACGATACGGGTGAGAACAATGAGTTAGTGGTATATAGATAGGCTTGGATTGGACTAGTTAGGCGGGTAGCATAATTAGCACGGGTTAGAAATACATGTTAGGCGTGCACAATAGATGAGAGGTGAGCATCTCAAGGGAGAGCACGTAAACCTAACATGGATATAATATTTTCTGATTTTTCATTTAAACACTTGCAAAAAAGATTAAACTGTTTTACTCGGGTTCTGACCCATTTTCTCCAAATATCTATTATTTTTGTAAAACATTTTAGGTGTCCAGCCACCAGGACACTAGGCTTAGCAGGTTCTATATTTTTGCGTGCTGCAACTATTGTGGAAGTTGCAGGTCATTGATATTAGTCTCCTTAATATCCATTTCATTCTTTATTATGAACATTTATTTCAGTAGGACATGTTGTCCATTTCTATTCTATTGTCATTCAGAGATTTAAGTATTTATTGTGATGTGTTAGACTATGGAGTTAGTTTTATTTTGGATTATTGTATTGATATTTTAGACTAGATTGTGTGATTTGGACATTTTTACTATTCTTTCATTATTCATTGTGAGTTTGATACTTAAATGGTGGAATGTGACATTATTATTTATTTCGTCTATGTTAATTAAAAAGATAAAATTTAGAACAAACTTTTCAAATACTAAGTGGTTAGTAAATATATAAAAGTTTTCTATGGTGATGTTAATAATGGACCAACGGGATATTCTGTTTTAATTTAATAAAGGCCTGATCACCCAGTATTTAATTAAGCAGGGTCTCAGTAAGACATGTCCTAAAATGTCAAACGTATGGTTTTAGGGCCAAAAGTATGATTTTATGAAAAGTTTTGATTAAGTGGTAACATTTGCAAGAATGAATATTGTCTTGGAAATTGTATTTTAAAGGAAGAAAATGACAAGGTAAAATGATGAGAAACTAGGTAGAAAACGCAAACTAAATGTTTTGAAAGGTAAAGTCTTGCCGTGAAAAAAAGAAATGTTTTAGCACAAAATTGTCATTTTATGTGAAATATGGGGTTAAGAATGATTTCACCATCCTAAAGGACTCTAGTTACAGAGTTAGATATATGTGATTAAAAGTCATGTTTGAAAAAATAAATATGAAAATAAACATTCTTGTCAAAGTGTATAAAATGTAAGATTACAAGTGTGCGTGAATAGTGAAAAGCACGTTAAGGTGTATAAAACGGATATTTGCACTCAAGAATTCAGTTTCACGGGAAATGGGGATTAAAGTTGTTTTCAAAAGATGAAATACCAAGTCTAAGGTAATATGAAAAAGGACTTTTGATAAAGTGAGAAACATGGAAATAAAGTGTTTTGGGACTTGTCTCATCCCAGGTACCTACCATAACAAGTAGAAGACATTCAGAGGTAATCAGGAAATTTAAGGAGGATCCCTAGCCATAAGGTGAAGCTTAATTCTTACACCCAAGACCAGTTATTAGAAGCATATTTCGCCATGGTGGGATTCGATGAAAAGTTGTTTCTCACACAGGGATTGGTACCCCGATTAAGAAACTCGAAGGATTATTTTGAGCACGATGCTCATTAATGTAAACACAAGTTTTTGAAAAAACTTGGAAATTTTGAAATGACGTTAATGGTTAAACTAATGGGATATGAGTAGTATTAACAGACAAATTAAGTGTGAGTGGTCTCATCGCCTTCGGTTGCATGGGGTCAAAACATAAATCGCATGGTTACAACACAATTTTCATGAGAACACTTAATCAAATGAATGATGATTTAGTAATTGTTAAAATACATTGAATATGTATCTAGATATTCGTTTCTATATTATACTCTGCTAATAATTCTCCTACTGGGTGCACACTTAAATTCCGTCGTTCCCCCCACCCCCCCCCCCACAGGTACTTCAGGTAGAGGAAAGGGCAAGGATAACTGGAAAGAAAAGTAGAGTTATCAACCCAATTAGAGCTCTATGACTATTCATTTTAATTATGTAATTTATTTTTGAAAAATGATTTTACCATTTTACTGTAAAGCAAGGACTTTAAGTTTGGTTGCAATAATACATGGCAAGTGCAGATTTTACTTTAATGGACATTTGTTTCATGGAACCGCAAAACTCTTTTATTTCAAATGTTCCTATGAATTTCATAATCTAGACATCAATTCATTATTAAATTAAATATATTCTACTAAAAAAATAAATAAAGCAAGTGTTTATTTTAAAAAATGAAATCAAAGTATAAAAGGTTTTTCTGCATTGACATTCAGAAATAGGGCATCACAATAAACAAGGCTTATAATGAAGAAAAAGGTAATTTGAAGTCAAGGTTAATGGTGAGACCAAAACCAAAGAATTGTGATTGCATTGTAAAGTTAAGAGATTGGATTATCTACAAAGAATGCTAAATAAATATCCTCATGGCTCTGCTTTTCATTCGTTTTCATGTTGGAATAACAAACATAGCAGCAATAGAAGTCTCATATATCCTTGAAGAGGTACTCGTATGATTGTCATAAGAAGATTTTTATTTGTTTATTATCACAAGAAGAACATACTCTCATGCCTCATCTTCCTAGATTCTTTGGAAATATCTTCTTCCAAAGCTTATTTCACTTAAGGAATGAGTTTCCTCTTCTTGGAAGATTAGTAATCTTCAGTAAGTGGACGTTCAGTAAGGATTAAAATGGTTTAGTTAAGACAATGAAACTAGTGACAAAACATTAAAGAAACAATCAAAATTTTACTTGAAGATGAAGGCTTCAAAGATTGTTTCTTCGGTGGCAAAGGTTTCAAATAAACTTTGATGCACTCAGACCACCAATGTTAAAAAATTGGAGTCATTCCTATATGAAAAAAATGTACCAACTATGCTAAAAATGCTTTGAATCATACAGTACTCAAATATCCCATGAAATATGAGTTCCTTATAAACTTGGGAGGTTCTAAGAAACACATTATGGTTAGCTTGGCTCCTCATTGGGACAGGGATAGACTGGTGAAACCCGAGTTGCCTTGGAAATTAGGAAACCAAATATAACTCCGCATAAGACTTAATATAAGGATATGAGGAGGGTGAGGTCCAATAGTATAAATATCTTAACACGAGGAAACTATTCCAAAAAAGATCAGTTCGCCTCTAATATAAGGATTTTATAAAATGGTAGCCAACCAAAGAGGTGAACTGAGTGGTTTTAATAAGGGTTATAAGAAAGAATCGGTCATGTTAATTGGTAAACTCCTAAACATGGTATAAAACTCTTTGAAGCTCTTATGTGAAGGTTTAGAGAGATAATAACTCAGACAGTGGCCATACTTGGATTCGATTATAATAAGGCCAATCTATGGAAAATAGGCATGGAGACACATTTGCAAGAGCCATAGTGGCCCATCTTGATTGATATCATGGGCTCCACAACAAGCTCAGAACAAGTTTTATAAAGGGATTACAAAATATAAGGGGTTCATGATACTTCTTTGCCATTTACAAGTTGGGATACTAATAAGGAATACTCAAGCATCTATTTCCAAAAAAAGGAAAAAAAATACTCTTTTTGGTTGACCTGGGAACCACCCTATGATGATACCAGAAATGGTATCACCAGGTCACAGGTGTATGAAGGTCAAAAAGGTATACATCAATGACAATAATCACAGAGCAAATCAATAAAAGAGGTGAAGAAGATGAACACCTGGATTTAAGTGGTTTGGTCGAAGCCTACATCCACTTTGTGTGTATGAGTGAAATTCACTAGTAAATATGGCTCGAATGGCCTGGTTACAACACAAGATCTCTCTCTTCTGTATGCAAAATGAGCAGAGTTTTATCTAGGGTTTCAATTTATCCCCCCCCCCTTACAATGGAGAAGATGATGGGTTTATATAGTTCCTAGGGAGTGTAATACACCCCCAAGAAATGTTGAAGGTGTGCACAGATGAGGGCATCCACTCAGGTAGTGACAACTGTCCATGCACATGTATGTAATGATGATGAAATATCCCCTCACATGAGGAGAATAATCTTAGTTATAACTCATTTTCTCATGTGGGACATGTCACCTTGGTACATTTTACTGTGCGTCCAGTCATGGTGTCGTCTGCAGATGTCTTGGCCCGACTGAGTACAAGGTTGCTGATGAAGCGCTTGACCTTATACGAGAAACTGGCAAGTGTGGTCTCGGACTGTGATGCTCAGGTAGAGGTTAACTAAGCTGTCCATCTCCTGGTGTCGGTTGGGCAATAGGATGATAGATATCCTTTATTGATCTAGCTCCTTCTTGGGGTCTCAGCCTATTGAACGGTCGAGGTTTCATATACAAGGCCGATCATGTCTTGGATGAGTCTTGGAGGTGACGTATGATCTGGTTCACAAGCTCGGCTATTTGAAGTGACGTAGTCTCGTCCTGAGACGAGGTTATATTTGGGCATATTAATCACCCCAACCCTTAGTTACCCATGTGAAGTGGTGACTGGGGAATATGAATTAGCATGGTCCCTTAATGAGGTGTCTTCGAATGCATCGGTCGGATACATAATGATATGTAAGAGAGTGACACATGTCACAATTCTAGTTGAGTAGCATTTTGCCCAAGTTTGGTATGACGGCGGAATGCATTGGTCTTTGTGCCTTCAAATGATGACTTATTTTGGTAATCTCACCTAATCATTGCCCTAATATTTAAACCCCAAATTTTTCTCTTTCCTCTTTATCTTCTCCAAGAGTTCTAGACTGTTCTCTCTCTCTCTAACTTCTGCACTTCCTGCAGTTTGCTCATTCATTATCTTCTTTCGAACGTTCAATTCTTCCAGGTATCCTTCCTCTCTTTCTCATTTCAGTCCTTCTTTTTCATTTAAAACTAGTTTCATCCTGCTGCCTTTTTCATACCTAGTGAAATTTGCATTTTTCAGCGAGCTTGAGGGTATTTTCAGAGAGGGTTAGGGTATATTTGGACCCACTTGGGAATTCCCTAGGATACCTCTAGGTGGTTGGTATAGGTTGTTGCCTAGTTGGGTAGGTTTTTGAGGCTTTTTCGACGTTCTGAACTTTTTTCGATGGCCCTCCGGTTATCTTCTCCGGCGAGCTTCAAGGAAGTTATTCTTGGGGTTCTTGCCTCAAAACCTTTCAGCTTCCTATTAGATCTTTAGTCAACCTTGGTCAATATTATAAATGGTTTGTCTCTTTTTCCTCATTTTTTACTCAAGTCAAACCTTGGCCTTTGATGTTGAGACATGTTTACAAGTTAGTTGAGGAGTTTCTTAGTGTTAGATATAAGTGTTTCGAACATTTTATGAGGATATAATCTGAAGTGGCCGAGAGGCGTAAGGCCGAAGAGTTCCCCCTTCGTCCTATTTATGTCATCTACCCTCAAGTCTCTGGTTGTCGTCTACCCTCAACTCTCTAAGCCCTGCAATCCCCCAATTGTCGAACCAACTGATCCCAAATCTATGTCGTCCTCATCTCCAGACAACCCTATGTCAATGTCTGAGGCGATTGAGAATGTGAACTCATTTGAGGAGGCAATGGATAACTCTACATCCCATAATGAGGGGTTTGATGTAGACGAGGCCATTTCTCGTGTCTCCTCATCTCAGAGATCTGAGGCTTCCAATCAATCTCACTATGTTCAGATTCTTAAGCCCAATGTGGAAATTCCACCCCTTGTGGATAAAATCCCCTTAAAAATTGCAAGTGGGTCTTAGTTTGCATAAAGATTCCCCAGTGGTTCCCCAGGTAATCCACAGACTCAAAATGATCCTCAAGCTGAGTCTCAAGAAAGTAGTGGTGAGGAAAGTGAGGTCGATACATCGCTGGCAGAGGAGTGTGAGAGCACGGTTTCTGAGGTTGGCCTCTTGGTCTGGATGCACTTATATGGGATAGATTCCTCTATTTCCATGAGGAAAACTGATAAGTATCATAGAGCGTTTCACAGATGAGAAGGAGAAATTTGTGTTTATGAGCAAATGTTTAAGCTCGACTTTCGGCTTCCCATCCATCCTACAATCCGTGCCATTTTGTCCCATCTGAGGATTGCACCCTCTCAGCTTTCTTCGAATGCCTGGAAGGTCATCCTTGGCTCTATCATACTTTGGAGGATAGTTCATCATATTGACTTTCACTAAACCTTTTCCTTGCCTGTTATACACCATCGTCCCCAAAGACCCAACCTGGCTACTACCACCTCGTAGCCAGGAAATCCGAGAAAAAAAATTTGTTGGTTACCCAAACCTCCAACCACAACTGGAAGCCTTGCTAAAAAAAAATCTGGGGCATGGGAGTTTTACCCCACCCAAGCTTGTGGCACATCTTAACCTAGGACCCCTCTGATGTGAGGCAAAGTCCCAACGTCGACCAAATTAGACCCAGGTTTAAACCCTGAGGCTTATGAGAAGGTCAATAAGATCCGAGAATAAGTTTAAGCATCGAATGACTCCATACTACCTAGCCTAAACTGGTCTAGATATTGGCCCCTTGGAGGAGTTGTGTAAAACGTAAACTTTTCCAAGTGTAGCTTTGTATTTTTCATATAGTTGTAACTAAGTTCCCAGGTCTATCATTTACAGGCCGTCCGAAAGGAATTTCTGACACACTTTGGGAAATGGTGGCTCCAAGTTTAAGCAAGTTCGTAGGCAAGCATGGTCAGAGGAATGATCCCCTTACTCCTCCAGTAACCAAAAAGTCATCCACAAGCGGCCCCAGCTGAGTTTATGATGTTGGGAAGAAGAAGAGGACCCGAGTTGATGATACCACCACAACTCGTCCTTTGAAGCATGATTGTCTGGATCAAGACATTCCCATTGATGATGTTGAAATTAGTACCACCAAATTATGATGAGATTATAAGTGGCTTAAGTTAAATCATATCACAACAATATGGATAAGTGATATGACAGACCCATATGTATATATAAATGCGAGAGAAAGAGATGAGGATAAGAGAATGAGCACAATTATATAAAGTGGTTCATCAAATCAGGACTACATCCACTATGTGAGTGTGTGATAAATCCACTAAACAAAGGCACTAATAGCCATGGATACAACACTTGAGCTCTCTCTCTCTCTCTTTCTCTCTCTCTCTCTCTCCCCCCCTCTCTCTCTCTCTCTTTATATACAATGGAGCAGAGTTTTAGCTAGGGTTTTAATTCAGAGATCAATCATTTCTTATGGAGAAGATGAAGTGTATATATAGGGATTGGGGAGTGTAATGTACCCCCAAGCATGTAATTAACATGTGCATAAGGAGACTCCCATTAAGATGAAGAAACATGTCCCTGGCACATATGTGTAATAATGATGTAATATTCCCTCACGTGAGGGTATGATCTTATTACAACGGTTTTTCCCACATGGGATCTTCCATGCTAGAAACTTGTTCTTCTCATACGGCAGATGTCATTTGGAGAAGTCTCGTCCTAGTCGAGTACATGGTTGCTGACATGACGTTTGGCCTTACGTAGGAAACTAGCAAGTGTGGTCTCCGCTGAGTATCTCAGGATGAGGTTGACTAATATAGTATCTCCCAGTGTTGACTTTGTGAGTAAGTGAGAGGTACCCTTTTTACTGAAGCACTTCCCTGAATCATCGGCCTGCTAGGTAGCCAAGGTTATATTTACCAGGCCGATCCTGGTTCTGGATGAGTTCGAGAAACATCCTCTGAACTCCTTCTGGAAGCTCGGTTCTGGAGTTAGGACATCTCATATGGAGATGAGGACATATTAGGGTATATCAATCACTCCCTAACCCTCAGCCAACTAGGTAAGCAAGTAATTGGGGGATACAATTTGGCTGAGTCTTTTGAAGAGGTCACGCGAGTGACACGTGTCTCAATTTTGATTGGGTAGCGTCTGTCCCAACTATGATCTGGTGGCTAAACACTTTGGGATTTTTTCCCTAGGTAATAATGTGTGTTGGGGAAGTGTGCATAATCACAAAGAGGTATTTAAGCCACAAAATCTTTACCTTCTTCTCTGTCCTCACTTGCAAAACACATTCCCTCCTCAAAGTCTTCTGCAAAACCTCCACGGCCATCCCTTAAACGTTACAACATTTTCTTCATTTTCTAAGCACTATCATCCCCCTTTCTCTTTCAGTGGCTCGTCTTATCTGGGTACCCATTTTCTATTAACTTTCTTATATTCTCAGTTCTTATTTCTTGCATTTGCATTTTTCGGCGAGTTTTAATTTTCCGATGAGGTTGTGGGGTAGTTTTAGGGTTTTGAATTCCCTTTATTTCGCACCTGTTGATTTGGTAATAGTGGTTGAGGTAGCTTTTGGTGGGTTTTGGTGTTCCACCACTATGGCGAGAGCTCTCGGGTGATCTTAGGTCACCTTCTTCGGCGGGGTTTATTAGTTTGTTCTTGGCTATTCTTGATCAGGAATGGTTGAGATTCTAGCTTTTGATCTTTTGGTCAACAAAAGTCAACCCTTTAATTTGTTTATCCCCGTGAGAATTTATCTAAGTGTAGACTCGTCTTGTTCATGTTAAAACGTCAGTACGAACTTTCTAAGGAGTTTCCAGACCTCAGGGAGAGGTACTTTCAAGAGATTAGGAAGTTTAAGCTTTAGGAATCCGAGAGAAGAATGGCCGAGGCCTTCCCCATTCGACCTATATATCCACCCCATTAGTTGTCGTCCTTCCTACAACTTTCGAACCAAGTGATATTGTACCTGAGTCAGCGTCTTTTAAAAATCAAAGTATGTCCATCTTTTAACCATCCGATAGTGTTGACCCTTCTGACGAGTCTATGACCCATTCATAATACCTTAATGATGAGCCTGAGGCATATGAGGTTTCTTCTTGTGTCTCATCTTCTTAGAGGGCCGAGTCATTTAATTAGCCCGACGTGTCCGTTGGGATTAATGAGTCCATTGTTGTCGTTCCTCCCCCAATTGATGTTATTCCTCTGTCGACTGCCATACGAGATGCGTTTATGCAACAATTTGTAAGTGGTGACCCAAATCAATCAAAGGCAGAAGAGCCAGATGATGATAGTGAAGGGAGTGATCTTGACCTTTCTATAGCTGAGTCATATGAGAGTACAGTTACTGAGGTAAATGTATTGACTTTAAGACATTTGTATGGCACTGGCCCTTCATTTTTATGAGGAACGAGAGAGACTATGATGGCCGAGAGGGCGAGTTAAGTGTATATGAGAAGATGTTCAAAGTCAGTTTTTGACTTCCTATTCAGCCATCATACGTGCAGTCTTGGCCCGCCTAGAAGTTTCCCTAACATAGCTTTCTCCCAACGCTTGGAGAGTCATTCTCGATTTTGTTTCTCTTTGAAAGATAGTTCATGGAACTGACCTTCCAGTTAATATTTTTATGGCTTTTTATACCCTTTCGTCTCCTAAAATTGAGCTTAGCTATTATCATCTCGTACCCAGAAAATCTTCAAAGAATGTCTTATTGGTCACTAAGACTTCCAACCATGATTGGAGACCTCGTTATTTCTTTATTTCGGGGGCTTGGGAATTTGGTCCTAATGAAGCCTATGGTACCTCTGAGCCTAGAGACCCTAAGAGGTGGGCCAAAGTCTCTGCGTCATCCAAACTTCATCCGGGCTCGAACCCTGATGCTGCTAAGAAAGTTGAGAGGCTTAGGAATCAAGGTTCCAACTGTTGTATTGTCAAATTTGAGCAGTTGATGACCCCATATTATTTATCCCAGTCAGGTCTAGGGGTTGACCCCTTAGCCGATCTCCATGTGTGATTTTTCTTGTTGGACAAATGTGTCGTACTTTTTTAACATTCAATGCTAACCTCATCTTCTTTTCACAGATCGTCCAGAAAACGTGTTAGATTATCTTTGGGAAATGGTGGCTAAAAATCTGAGTAAACTTGCTAGCAAACATGGCAAGAGATCTGACACCTTGTTACAACTGTTACCAAGATTATTGCTTGTGGCCCTAGCCGAGCTACTAAGGCCATGAAGAAGAGGAAAGTCCGAGAGGAAGAAACAACCTCTTCTCATCCGTCAAAATAAGGTTGGACTGATCAAGCCATCCCCATTTCTACAGACGAGGTTCTTAGGGCTTGTCTATCTCAGTTGAAATTGGACAATAATAGCATCATCTGCAAACCCAGGAAAGCTTGTGACAGTGTCACCTCCCTGATAGCCGACGCTGACAGGCGCTTTTTATAATCCATAGACATCTCCCTTATTACTGAGTTCTCCATTCACAGGACCGTTCAGGTACCTTTTCTAAAGTTCAGTTAAAAATAGGCAAGTGTAATCTCGTACTTCCCATCAAATACATATTAACATCTCTTTGGCTGCAGGGGCTCGTGTCCCTCTATTAACTGGGGGATTAGGTTAACAAGAAGCTTCCTTTGGTTCAGAAAGGGAGAGAGGCTGAGATCACTGAGCAAAATCTGAAGAAGGATCTCGAGACTTCTCAGTTGGCTCTGAAACAGTCTCTGGATGAGATAACCACCCTCAAGTAAGATCATGCCACAGACCTAAAGAAACTATCTGATAACAAGAAAGCCGAGATAGATACTGCAGTCCAGACTGTTGTGGACAACTACAAGGAGTCTCGTGAGTACAATGACCATGCCTTTGAGTACTTGGAGAGGGGAATAAAAACTTCTTGCAGATGGGTTGTTCTAAAGTAAGCTAAAACTGGGAGCTTCACCTCTCGGGACTTCATGGGGCTCGACTAGGGCTGTGTTTTTTTCCAAAGTTTTTTATTCTTCCGATTTTTGATTCAATTTTTTCCAAATTTGGAATGAAATTTTAGTTTGTCGATTTTCGATTTTCAGATTTCTGATTTTTTCGAAAAAAATCGGATCGAAAATCAAAAATAATTATGAATTTCTGAATTTCTGATTTTTTCGATCCGATTTTTTCGAAACTATGTCGCTCCAATTTTTCCAAATTATTTTCAATTTTTTTGGGAATTATTTTTCGATTTCCGATTTTTTTTTCCGATTTTTTGAAAGTTTTCAATATCCCACATTGGTTGGGAGAGGGCTCCAAAATGTGCTTTATAAAAGGAGAGTATCCTCCTAACATCTACACAAATGAAAAAATGAGTCAAATCCTCATGTATTTACATGTTAGGTTATGGCATTTTCTTTGTTTCTTTATAATGAGAATTTCGAGTAATCGAAAATCAATAATTTATTTTTTCAAAATTTTGGAATTTCCAAAAATTTTGGATTTTTAATATATTTTGTGAATTTTCGATTTTTGTCGATTTTTTTATTTTTTCGAATTTGGAAATTTTTTTAATTTTTTGAAAAAATCGGATCGAAAATCAAATTAGTTATTTTATTTCTGAAAAAATTGGAAATTTTTTCGAATAGGCATTTTTCGATCCGATCCGGCCAAAACACAGCCCTAATCTCGACTTTAGTGACCCTCTTCTAGAAACGGCTCTTGCTGACGTTGAAATGCCTAAGGGGGCTGCTGAGGTCGACCCTGATGTTCTTAGAGCTCAGGGGGATGTAGCGAGGATTGATGCCAATGCTAAAGAGACCAAGGTTATTTATGGGGCCAAAGTTCCTCATGCTGATGGTTCGGCCCTTGGAGATGCCTACGCTACACAAGAGGATCTGTGAACTGGAATTCTTTTTCTTGATGTTTTTCATTTTTGTCAGGGCGGTCGTTTGTGACCTATTTCCCATTATTTGATGTAACACATGAACACTTAACTTCTTTTGTTTTGATATGTTTTTGAAATATAAATGTTTGCTTGCTTCGTCTATCTGTTTCCTCTACTATATGCTTTGTGTTGGTAGTAATTTCAACACCAAATTTCATAATGTTTGAAATCATGTCTCATCTATGAGGCAAGATAAGGTTAACCACCAAGTGATTTTGAATTTGAACTCACCAAATTACGGTGTTATGTCATATCCCCTCTCATCATTTTGAGTGTACGTGATCGAGCGTTATCTCGTCCATGCACTGTCGTCTCGGCCGAGAGAGTTTTTTTCACCAAGTTAATTATGTTTTATTAGTGAACCACACCCAAGTGATTTTGAATTTGAACTCACCAAAATATGATGTTATGTAATATCCCCTCTTGTCATTTTGAGAGTGCTTGGTTGAGCATCATCTCGTCCATGCACTGTCGACTCGGCCGAGAGAGGTTCTTTCACCAAGTTAATGATGTTTTAATAATGAACCACACCAAAGTGATTTTGAATTTGAACTCACCAAATGACGGCGTTATGTCATATCCCCTCCCGTCATTTTGAGAGTGCGTGGTTGAGCGTTATCTCTTCCATGCACTGTCGTCTCGGCCGAGAGAGTTTTTTTCACCAAGTTAATGATGTTTTAATAGTGAACAACACCCAAGTGATTTTGAATTTGAACTCACCAAATTAAGATGTTATGTCATATCCCCTCTTGTCATTTTGAGAGTGCTTGGTTGAGCATCATCTCGTCCATGCATTGTCGTCTCGGTCGAGAGAGGTTCTCTCACCAAGTTAATGATGTTTTAATAATGAATGACACCCAAGTGATTTTGACTTTAAACTCACCAAATTATGGTGTTATGTCATATCCCCTCTCGTCATTCTGAGAGTGCGTGGTTGAGCATCGTCTCGTCCATGCATTGTCATCTCTGCCAAGAGAGGTTTGTGTAACACCCCACCAAATTAAATAATAGGTGATTAGTCCTTTATTAAATTAAAATCAAGGTGAATAGTGTGGTTCATTCTTGGCATCATTACCGACAACAATTTTCCATTTTAATCACCCTATAAATAATTAAGCTAAGTGTCAAAACGTTTTAAAATAATATTTCATCTATTATAATCCATAATGAAAACCTTTTAAATCATAACAATTTATGACTAACGCGAGAGATAAATAATGAAATCCACTTAAATGAAATACCAACTAGAAATCTAAACCCAAATAAATATCCACAAATGTAATCCACATGATAGAAGAATAGATCCCAAATGAACACTGATTACTGGGAACATAAATAAATACAAAATCTCTAATAGGTATAAATTGAAATAGGAAATGGGCGACACATGCCCTATCTAAGAAGAGACTAGATAAGAAGCTGAATCAACTGAGAAATCGCCTATTGCAAAGACTTGCAACTCCCATATAAGCAGCATGTCCAATTCATAGAGTCTATGCCTGACGCCCCTATGGCACGGCACTTGTAATATATATATATATATATATATATATATATATATATATATATATATACACACACACACACACACACACACACACACAAGAGAAAAAAGAAAATAATAGGAAACGGGTTAGAGCCCTAGTGTAAAAATAGCATTTAAAAATGGTTTAGTAAGTATTTAAAATGCTTACTAGTTGATATGACATACACTATGGTGAGAACTCTCAAGTGATCTTCGGTCACCTTCTTCGGTGGGGGTTATTAGTTTGTTCTTGGCTGTTCTTCATTAGGAACGGTTGAGATTCTAGCTTTTGATATTTTGGTCAACAAAAGTCAACCCTTTAATTTGTTTGTCCTCATGACAATTTAGCTAAGTGTAGACTCGAATTGTTCCTGTTAAAATGTCAGTACGAACTTGCTGAGGAGTTTCCAAACCTAAGGGAGAGGTACTTTCAAGAGATTAGGACGTTTAAGCTTTAAGAAGCCGAGAGAAGAATGGTCGAGGCCTTCCCCATTCGACCTATATATCCACCCCCATTAGCTGTCGTCCTTCCTACAACTTTCAAACCAAGTGATCCCGTACCTGAGTCAGCCTCTTTTGAAAATGAAAGTATGTACATCTTTGAACCATCCAATAGTTTTGACCCTTCTAACGAGTCTATGACCCATTCATCATACCTTAATGATAAGCCTGAGGCATATGAGGTCTCTTCTCGTGTCTCAACTTCTTAGAGGGCCGAGTCATTAAATTAGCCTGACACCTCCATTGGGATTGATGAGTCCAATGTTGGCGTTCATCCCCTAATTGATGTTATTCCTCTGTCGACTGCCACAGGGCACGCGTTTATGCAATAATTTACATGTGGTGACGGAAATCAATCCCAGGACGAAGAGACAGATGATGATAGTGAAGGGAGTGATCTTGACCTTTATATATTTGAGTCATATGAGAGTACGGTTATTGAGGTAAATTTACTGACTTGGAGACATTTGTATGGCATTGGCCTTCCATTTCTACGAGGAAACCATCTGCGGACGAGAGAGCCTATGACGGCCGAGAGGGCGAGTTAAGTGCCTATGAGAAGTTGTTCAAAGTCGGTTTTTGACTTCCTATTCACCCCGTCGTACGTGAAATCTTGTCCCGTCTAGAAGTTTCTCTAACACAACTTTCTCCCAACGCTTAGAGAGTCATTATCGACTTTGTTTCTCTTTGGAATATAGTTCATGGAACTGACCTTCCAGTTAATATTTTTATGGCTTTTCATACCCTTTCGTCTCCTAAAACTGAGCTTAGCTATTATCATCTCGTACCCAGGAAATCTTCAAAGAATGTCTTGTTGGTCCCTGAGACTTCCAACCATGGTTGGAAACCTCATTATTTCTTTATTTCGGGGGCTTGGGAATTTGTTCCCAATGAAGCCTATGGTGCCTCTAAGCTTAGAGACCCTAAGAGGTGGGCTAAAGTCTCCGCGTCAGCCAAACTTGATCCGGGCTCAAACCCTGATTCTACTGAGAAAGTTGAGAGGCTTAGGAATTAAGGTTCCATCTGTTGTCTTGTCACATTTGAGCAGTTGATGAGCCCATTTTATTTATCCCAATCACGTCTAGGGGTTGACCCCTTAGCCGAGATCCATGAGTAATTTTTCTTGTTGAAAAAATGTGTCGTACTTTTTTAACTTTTAATGCTAACCTCATCTTCTTTTCACAGATCGTCCATAAATCGTGTTAGATCATCTTTGGGAAATGGTGGCTAAAAATATGAGTAAACTTGTTAGCAAACATGGCAAGAGATCTAACCCCCTGTTACTACTGCTACCAAGACCACTACTGGTGGCCCTAGCCGAGCTACTAAGACCATGAAGAAGAGGAAAGTCCAAGAGGAAGAAACAACCTCTTCTCGTCCGTCAAAATAAGGTCGGACTGATCAAGCCATCCCCATATTTAGAGACGAGGTTATTGCGACTTGTCTATCTCAGCAGAAATTGGACAATAAGAGCATCATCGGCAAGCCCAGGAAGTCTTGTGACAGTGTCGCCCCCCTGATAGCCGATGCTGACAGGCGTTGTTTATAATTCATGGACATCTCCCTTCTTACTGAGTTCTCCATTCAAAGGACCATTCAGGTACCATCGCTAAAGTTCAGTTAAATATAGGCAAGTATAGTCTCGTACTTCCCATCAAATACATATTAACATCTCTTTGGTTGTAGGGGCTCGTGTCCCTCTATCGACTGGGGGATTAGGTTAACCAGAAGCTTCCTTTGGTTCAGAAAGGGAGAGAGGCTGAGATCACTGAGAAAAATCTGAAGAAGGATCTCGAGAACTCTCTGTCGGCTCTGAAACAGTCTCTGGATGAGATAAACACCCTCAAGTCAGATCATGCCATGGACCTGAAGAAACTCTCTGATGATGAGAAAGCCGAGATAGATGTTGCAGTCCACTGTTATAGACAGCTACAAGGAGTCTGATGAGTACAATGACCATGCCTTTGAGTACTTGGAGAGGGGCATAAAAACTGCTTGCAGATGGGCTATTCTGAAGTAAGCTAAAACTGGGAGCTTGACCTCTCGGGACTTCATGGGTCTCGACTAGGGCTGTGTTTTTTTTCCAAACTTTTTTATTTTTTCGATTTTCGATTCGATTTTTTCCGAATTTGGAATGAAATTTTAATTTGTCGATTTTCAGATTTCCAATTTTTTTGAAAAAATCGGATCAAAAATAAAAAATAATTCTGAATTTTTGATTTTTCCGATTCGATTTTTTTGAAACTATGCCGATCCATTTTTTCAATTTTTTTCGGAATTATTTTTCGATTTTTGATTTTTTGAAAGTTTTCCATATCCCACATCAATTTGGAGAGGCAGAGGGCTCCAAAATGTGCTTTATAAAAGGAGAGTATCCTCCTAACCTCTACACAAATGAAAAAATGAGTTAAATCCTCATGTATTTACATGTTAGGTTAAGCCATTTTCTTTGTTTCTTTATAATGACAATTTCGAGTAATCGAAAATCAATAATTTATTTATTTAAAATTTTGGAATTTCCAAAATTTTTGGATTTTTAATATATTTTGTGAATTTTCGATTTTTGTCGATTTTTTCGAATTTGGAATTTTTTTTAATTTTCCGAAAAAATCGGATCGAAAATCGGAATAGTTATTTTATTTAGAAAAAAATTGGAAATTTTTTCGAAGAGGCATGTTTCGATCTGATCCGGTCGAAACACAGCCCTAGTCTCAACTTTAGTAACCCTCTTTTAGACACGGCTCTTGCTGACGTTGAGATGCCTGAGGGGGCTGCTGAGTTCCACCCTGATGTTCTTAGAGCTCAGGGGGATGTAGCCAGGATTGATGCCAATGCTAAAGAGACCGAGGTTATTAATTGGGCCAAAGTTCCTCCTGCTGATGGTTCGTCCCTTAGAGATGCCTACGCTACATAAGAGGATCAGTGAACTAGAATTCTTTTCCTTGATGTTTTTCATTTTTTTCTGTGTGACCTATAGCCCCTTATTCAATGTAACACGTGAACACTTAACTTCTTTTGTTTTGATCTGCTTTTGAAATATAAATGTTTACTTGCTTCCTCTATCTGTTTCCTCTACTATATGCTTTGTGTTGGTAGTAATTTCAACACCAAATTTCATAATGTTTGAAATTGCGTCTCATCTGTGAGGCAAGATATGGTTAACCACGAAGTGATTTTGAATTTGAACTCACCAAATTACGGTGTTATGTCATATCCCCTCTCGTCATTTTGAGAGTGTGTGGTTGAGCATTATCTCGTCCATGCACTGTCGTCTCGACCGAGACAGTTTTTTTCACCAAGTTAATTATGTTTTAATAGTGAACCACACCCAAGTGATTTTGAATTTGAACTCATCAAATTATGATTTTATGCCATCTCCCCTCCTGTAATTTTGAGAGTGCTTGGTTGAGCATCATCTCGTCCATGCACTGTCGTCTTGGCCGAGAGAGGTTCTTTCACCAAGTTAATGATGTTTTAATAATGAACCACGCCCAAGTGATTTTGAATTTGAAATCACCAAATTACGGTGTTATGTCCTATCCTCTCTCATCATTTTGAGAGTGCGTAGTTGAGCGTTATTTCATCCATGCATTGTCGTCTCGATCGAGAGAGTTTTTTTCACCAAGTTAATGATGTTTTAATAGTGAACCACACCCAAGCGATTTTGAATTTGAACTCACCAAATTATTATGTTAAGTCATATCCCCTCTTGTCATTTTGAGAGTGCTTGGTCGAGCATCATCTCGTCCATGCATTGTCGTCTCGACCGAGAGGGGTTCTTTTACCAAGTTAATGATGTTTTAATAATGAACCATACCGAAGTGATTTTGAATTTGAAATCACCAAATTATGGTGTTATGTCATATCCCCTCTCGTCATTCTGAGAGTGCGCGGTTGAGCATCGTCTCGTCCATGCACTGTCATCTCAGCCAAGAGAGGTTTGTGTAACACCTCGCCTAATTAAATACTAGGTGATCATTCCTTTATTAAATTAAAATCAAGGTGAATTGTGTGGTTCATTCTTGGCATCACTGTCGACAACAATTTTCTATTTTAATCACCCTATAAATATTTAAGTTAAGTGTCAAAACATTTTAAAATAATATTTCATTTATTGGATTCCATAATGAAAACATTTTAAATCATAACAATTTATGACTTACGCGAGAGATAAATAATACAATCAATTTAAATGAAATACCAACTAGAAATCTCAACCCAAATAAATATCCACAAATGTAATCCACCTGATTGAAGAAGAAGTCCCAAATGACACTAATTACTGAGAACATAAATAAATAAATACAAAATCTCTAAAAGGTATAAATTGAAACAGGAAATGGGCGACACATGCTCTATCTAAGAAGAGACTAGATCAGAAGATGAATCAAGGGAGAAATCGTCCATTGCAAAGACCTGCAATTCCCATATAAGCTGCAGGACGTCCAATCCAAAGAGTCTATGCCTGACGCCCCTGTGGCTGGGCAATTGTAATATATATATATATATATATATACAAGAGAAAAAAGAAAATGATAGGAAACGGGTTAGAGCCCGAGTGTAAAAATAGCTTTTAAAAATGGTTTAGCAAGTATTTGAAATTCTTACTAGTTGATATGACATACATGTTAGTACGCAACACTATCTTGAGAATTTTCACCTCTCATCTAGTGTGCACGCCTATCGTACTACTAAAATATCACAAGTCTAGGCCACATTCTCCTTCCATAAGTTCTTGTACGTGAGACCGTATGATTACAATTTATTTAAGTTAACATCTTAAGAATTATTTAATCCAATTATGTGTATCTCAGTACTGATATGAAATATCATGATCATACTACAATTTGGAACACCTATTCAATATTTATCTACTTACACGCACAGTAGAAGAATTTCAAGTATAGGTGTGTATCTCACACCATATATATATATTGTAGAGAACCCCATATAAAATTTATGGTGCTGGCATACTCTGCTATCCAGTCCCTGTACCTCTCGTACAATAAGGGAAATACTAGTTCAGATCCACTCTCATACCATATTAACATAAACACACATATTGGAGGTGAACCATAGTTCCCAATCCTAAAAGGTCAGCATATACCCCTCATGTCTCTTAGGACCATATGACTATCATTCTCAGATATCCTATATCAAGGATACTATCTTCTAGGGTACGAGTCAATATCACCCATAAAGGTCCAATCGAGATAAGACCGTCCCGGCGCGAAAACCCCCGTGATAGCAAGTAGCTAGGGTATGATTATACACAGATATATAATAATATATATACATATACACATGCACATTATATATATATATATATATATATATATATATATATATATATATATATATATATATATTAATTTGGTTTGCCCACGACCTATAATACATATCTTAACCATACGTGGGCCATATCACCCAAGGCCTATGTATAATTAACCAGTTCATTTTATTCTCAATTATCGCCCTTTAATAACTTTTTCTTGTCCCTAGAACTGTTTCCTTTTACTAGATGTAAATTCAGTAGGCATACCCTCACCATCATATTAGTCTAAGTCTCTCGAGTCTCCCGACACCACACTTAACGTCTGCATGATTTCTTTAAATTTTATGCCCCGTTATCCCACGGATATATCACGTACAAATTATATTTACCGGAACTCACTTAAACCCTAATGGTCCTACCCATGGTCCATTATTATCTATAAATAATATCCAAGGTCCCTACGCCCTTTTCTCGAATTAATATAAAGGAGAAAAATTATTCAATTTTTAGTAGGGGTCGATCGATCGATCCATCGATAGATCGACATCCTAGAGTCAATCGATTGATAGAACTGTTATTACCCAGATTCTGCAACTATAACCTACGGGTTTCCTCTACAAACTTCACCCAAAACACCATTAACGAATCCAAAACTCCCAAACAATAATAAGGGATGTTACATCAATCTTAATGGACAATTATTAATGTAAATTTCCTCTAAATTCATCAGTAATCATTCTCAAATGAATCAAAACTCAAAATATAGTCCTTAACCCTAGTTTTCTTTAACTTCTTCAAGAATTTCATTTAATAATAGATGTTTATCTCTACTAGGTATAATTCCATTTTCAACAATTCAATTTCAGCAAGGGATCATGCTAACATATCATATGTTTTACAAGATTCAACAACTCATCCCAAATATCAAAATTCTTTCATGAAACTTAAATATTATTGACTACACTATCATGGATGTGATATCAACCAAATTTGTAGCAATAAAGATACTTGCCTCAGAGATGAAAGTCTGGTTCTCAGGTGTTGGTGGGTATGGTTGCATCCATTGTTTCCCGATCTATGCGATGGTAGTGAAATCCGGCAAAGGAGGTGTGAGTTGGTGGTTCTCCTCCTTGGAAGGTTTCTCTCTTTTCTCTAACTTATCCTCTCTGCAATTCCATCACTCCTAATACTCGAGGAATCTAACTCCCATTATATTTAACACTACAATTTTCGTCCATAATTAAGCCAAAAAAATGGCTAATTACTAAAACGCCCCCTCGGGGTGTCGGTTTGGCCTAAAAACGACTCAGGAC
Organism: Sambucus nigra; assembly: GCA_949130495.1. Classification (NCBI taxonomy): domain Eukaryota; kingdom Viridiplantae; phylum Streptophyta; class Magnoliopsida; order Dipsacales; family Adoxaceae; genus Sambucus; species Sambucus nigra. Next base: position 397,493,020 of record OX422215.1, read on the forward strand.
CCAAACTAAACCCCCGGGTACACTTTTCTAACTATCTCGACCCTTCCGGGCACGTTGGTGCACTCAAAATGACCATACGGGTGACTTATAATTTATTTACTCTATATTGAATTAATTTAGTCCTGATACGACACAAGTGCGTCCCGACTTTAAATTCTGTAATTGTTGTGTTATTCACTCGCGACAATTTTTAATAAAATAAATTCTATAAATTACTTTACTCATTAAGTAATTTCCACGAAATAATTACTAACTCTTGTCACTCTAGTAAATATTTATTTTAATTTATGGATTAATATTAATTAAATTATATCCCAATTTTATTTAATAAAAATCCCATAATAAATAAATAGAAGCCATAAAATTACGGGGTATGACATACTTCCCCATAATAACAGAATTTCTTCCCAAAATTCAGAAAATAAGGCATGCCTGGTAAAAATGATATCTTTCAGTACTCAAAACCTTCTCCAAAGTGAGGCTCTATCACTATAGCCCCGCTTTACAGCAAGCTTAATTAACACTCTCGAAACCTTATCAGTTATAGAGTCACACCTCTATAACGGCACCTCACCTCATATTCCTACCAAATAACATTCGAATAAGAATAGTCTATACATCATTGGCACCGCATTATCTCAATCTTATTAGGAGGTCGTACCTCCCTTCGTATCAACTATCGTGTTTATCTAAAAACAAAAACCCCATCTTGGGAGAAACCATATGGACACCTGACTGCTCTTGCCCATTCTTCGAACATCGGTTCTTAGCGACGTGACTCCTACGACACTCAAAAGTCACTCAAAACCATTTGTGGTTTTTCCACTATAGCCATCGGACTCCAACTCTTGATCAATCTAAAACTATGAATATCCGCTCACCTCTATACATCTAGAGGAAGAATAGTTAAGGTTTTCCCACACCAAAACCTCAATAAGAATCTTCTCCACAATTTACAGGTATGAGTGCTTCCACACAACTCTACCATTTGGTAATATCCTCTCCCCATTACCTTATTATACTTCACTTACTATCTATATCCGTTGTGGAAATTAAATGATCCCAATGAGTCCAAAATCACCTTCATAAAGGTCCATCGGTCGTTAATCACCTTATGCCTACTCCTCGGGTTATAGGTGATTAGTTCAGAACAATACCGTGCAGGACCAAGTACCTGTGTAATCCTTTTTTTCAATGGAAGACTTACCGACTTGACTGCCCTCTTCCATTACTGGAACTGTTGGCTAGAAACCAAATTTTTGTCTAATTATCTTACTTCAACCGATTTCTATCAACGAGTGGTGCACGTGGAGACTACTCATTATGTCCCTCTCAATACTGACTTCCACTTATAATGCCTCACATTAAGTAGTACTTGGTACTCTTCTTCTTCCCTCGGCGTATCCCAAAAGTTTTGACCCATGCACTTTTTCCACGATGTGCACTTATGGACTCCTTATACCTTTTTTACATCACCTTTCTATTTATGTGTAGGACACTTTCAACATTCGACCGAGTAGAATGCCACTCCATATTCTCCATAATTGTAAGATTTTAGTCCTCAAGGATACCCTTTTTTAAATGGCTTCCCACAGCCTTTCAACAAAGTTCGGTCATGCTACTCTGATTGCACACGTATATATGGTTTTCCGTTTTCTCACACGATGCTTAATCCACTCCACCACTTCCATTTTTGTTATACTATTCCCATAAGCATATATTTCACATATCTATTCCCATGTCTCTTTTCCCGGGGTGATTTGACATCAACTAACTAGGGTGTCCACACCCTTAAAACTGTGCCTACTGGTGTAAACATCACATACATTTCACACGTAACCCCTAATTCTGTATTTCCCCTATATTCGCAACGTGGATATACCACTTGGGAATTCTCAATCACCCCAGAATTTGAAATTTTAAATCCTCCTTAGCATTGTTTCACCCTTCAACCTGCAGTGATAAAACAAAATTTTTGACTTCCTCACCACACTACTGGCTCCACTGGCCTTATATCGTAATCTAACTTCCAACGTAAAGTTATAAATACATACTTTTGTAACGACTGAGGTACCAGACTTATGGATGAATGGCCAAAACATCTCTTTACTTCCAACCTGACGCTAAGTTTCAATCGTGGGATGTCTCGCAAAGAAAAATCCAAACAAGGAACCCCTCGATACACTACTACTTAGAATTGTCGGTTATGAAAATCCATTAGGCCCTCAATCCATAACATGTACCCCTAAATTCCTGTCTCTTGACATAAAAGATACATCTCTTTCTACAATTACATTTAAATGAGTAACTTTCATCCCCTAAAGGCACTATCACTCAATATTGGTGTAAACAACATTCCATAAACATCGTACACTTATAATCGGAACCCTCAAAATCCTATCCCCAAATACACAACTATGAGTCTTAACTCCCACATCTCTAAAGGAGTGACATAACAATGCTCTCCTCCTATTGTTAAGTCTTGAGCGTTAAACATAATAAGGATCTAAATCTTCTCGCTCAAAATTAAACCCAATATACTCCAGACCATCACAATAAATTCCATACACACACTGGAATCGAATATCTCGATACCACTATACCCTTTGAAGTCTCGATGATATATACATAAATACGAGCCTGACCCTCTCATAGGTGAAGTTTTTTCCAGAACCAAAACATCCTGCACATGCTCATATCCCGTCAACAAAGCAGTCTTTGGTGCGTCCTGCTCCCAAATCCATAACTGATGGCATTTCCATCTCAAGTAAATCTTTGAGAAGAAGGTAGTTCATCTCAACTGGTCGAACGAGTTACCGATTCGGGGAAATGGATAGTTATTCGATGTCATGAGTTTATTCAACCCTCGATAGTCCACACACAACCTCAACGAATCATCTCACTTTTTCACAAACAACACCGGAGTTCCCCAGGGTGTGGTTCTCCTATGAATAGAGCCCTGACCTAACAAATGCTCAATCTGATCCCTAACTCCCTCAATTCAACTGGAGCTATAAGGTACAGTTCTCAGCCATTGGTCGAGTTCCTGACATTAAATTTATAATGATATCTATTTCTCAACTAGGGGTAATCCCGATATATTCTGGATCACACCGAAAGCTTACCGAACATGATAATCGAATCAATGGAAACTACTACTTCCTTAGAGGTCTCCTCCTCTATGTAAAATAAATAGGTGGACGATCCTCCCTCGGGATGAGGAATCGCTACAAAAAACATCTCCTAACTCGAAATAGAGAGATAATACTCTTATTAAAATAGTATATTATGGTTCTATAAGTAGGAAGTCAATCTATGCCAGCAATGGCATCATGCTCATTCATAACAAAAACTAGTTTTTGTGTAAGCAATAATCTAGCTCCCATTCTCTATTTATATTCCCCAATATATAACGAAAGTCAACGACTCATTATCCCACAACGAGTCTACACCTATCATAGTACTCTATGACGTTCCTAACAACTCTGTGGCCCGGGAAAATTAGTGGCTATAAAGGAGCGTGATGCCCCATTATAGAGTAAAATATGTCCTATAGTACTAGGAATAAGAAATGTACCCTCAATGGCCGAAGGTGGATGCTGAATTACTGTATGTTGGACGTTATAGACACAACCGTACTGTATTTTCCCCTGCTACTGGGGTATCTTACCCTTATCTGGGCAATACTGCCTCCTATGACCCATCCTAACACAATTAAAACATCTACTAGTAAACTGTCTCATTTTATGACTATTTTAATTTCGACCCTATTGCCCAGTTTCACCTTTTCCTTGGCCTTGCTGAGCATCTTGATGAAAAACGATATCAAGTTGAGGATAGTCCCTCCACTTGTCACCCGATTTTACACACTTATAGTAGAGCCCTGAAAGTTCTCACTGGTCGGGTCAGAGTTTCTCTCTAGTCTGATCCGGACAAGTTTGACGTTCATGACCGTCCCATCCACATTTGAAATACTTTTGTGTGACTTCATTCTGACCCCTACTTTCTTTGCCCTTTCACTTTTGTCTCTCCATGAAAATTTTGTTACCTTCGTGGCTTTTACGATTTTGAGGAGCTTGTTGTTGTGATTTTGGTGTGTTCCCATAATTATTAACTCTAGTCATATCAGATTGACTATTCTCTCTTGATCGTTTGCCTCCTATAAGCTGCATATTACGATCTTGGTACTGTAAGACTGTAGTGGTGACTGTATGTGCCACAATACCTGCTAATTCGGCGATTAATACCCTCTTCGGAGACACCTGAGGTGTGAGCTAACCTTTCTCATTGACTCCCCCAACGATATGAGCTTGTTCTTCTTAACGAGCCATCGGAAATTTGAAATAATCTATATGAGTTCAACATTCACATAAACAAATCGTAAAAGTACGAATTTGCAACACATAAAGATGAATACAACATTCCTAATATTAGAGCTCTAACTCAAGGGATGCTAAGCATAAACTTAATGAACCGCACAGATCCAAAAGGACACTAGAACCTGATGCTCTGATACCACCTATAACATCCCGCCTAATTAAATACTGGGATGATCAGTCCTTTATTAAATTAAAATCAAGGTGAACGATGTGGTTCATTCTTACAATCACTGTCGATAACGATTTTAAGCTAAATATCAAAATATTTTAAAGTAATATTTCATTTATTAGATTTCATAATGAAAACCTTTTAAATCATAACAATTTATTACAAACGAGAGAGATAAATAAAACAATCCATTTAAATGAAATGCCAACTAGAAATCTAAATCCAAATAAATATCCACAAATGTAATCCACGTGACAGAAGAATAAATCCCAAATGGGCACTGATTTCTAGGAACATAAATAAATACAAAATCTCTAATAGGTCTAAATTGAAATAGGAAATAGGTGACACATGCCCTATCTAAGAAGAGACTAGATCAGAAGCTCAATCAAGGGAAAAATCGCCTAGTGCAAAGACCTTTAACTCCCACATAAGCTGCAGCACGTCCAATCCAAAGAGTCTATGCATGACGCCCCTATGGATGGGCACTTCTAATATATATATATATATATATATATATATATATATATATATATATATACAAGAGAAGAAATAAAATGACAGGAAACGGGTCAGAGCTCGAGTGTAAAAATAGCTTTTAAAAATGGTTTAGCAAGTATTTAAAGTTCTTACTAGTTGATATGACATATATGTTAGTATGCAACACTCTCTTGAGAATTCTCACCTCTCATGTAGTGTGCACGCCTATCGTACTACTAAAATATCATAAGTCTAACCCAAATTCTCCTCCTATAAGTTCTAGTATGCGAGACCGTATGAGTGAAATTTATTTAAGTTAACATCTTCTTAAGAATTATTTAAGCCAATTATCTGTATCTCAGTACTGATGTGAAATATCATGCACATACTACAATTTGGAACACCTATTCAATATTTATCTACTTACACGCACAGTAGAAGAATTTTAGGTATAGGTATACATCTCACACCATATATATATATACAATAGAGCACCCCACATAAAATCTATGGTGCTGGCACACTCTGTTATCCAGCCCCGATACCTCTCGTACAATAAGGGAATTACTAGTTCAGATCCACTCTCGAATCGTTTTAACATAAACACACATATTGGAGGTGAACTATAGTTCCCAGTCCTAAAAGGTCAGCACATACTCCTCACTTCTCTTACGACCATCTAGCTGTCATTATCAAATAGCCTATATCAAGGATACTATCATCTAGGGTATGAGTCAATATCCCTCATACAAGTCCAATCGAGATAAGACCGTCTCGGTGCAGAAATCCCCATGATATCAAGTAGCTCGGGTATGATTATACACAGATATATAATAATATATATGTATATACACATGCACACTATTACAAAAAGCTTACATATACACATGCACATATTGAAAGCACGATCTGAAACTCTTTAAGGGATACCCTTCCCAATATGAGGTTGTAAGTTGAGAAGACTTTCTCATCCATTACAAAAAGTTTATTTTCTTGGTCAGCCTCTTCGGCCATACATCACCCAGTCTGATTTCCACTTCGTACATGCCCAGAGGGTGAACCTTTTCTCTGCTGAATCCTATCAGAGGATGGTGGTATGGGATGATCCTAGCCCAGCTAACTCCTAAGCCTTTGAAACACGGATATAACATGACGTCTGTAGAGCTTTCTCCATCAACCAAAATTCTCGGTTCCTCACACCCATGTAGTCTGGTGGTAATAACGAGCGGTTCATCACGAGGAGCTACGATACCCTTGAAATCTAGTCTTAAAAAGTCGACTATGAGGGTTTCCATATCCACTTTCTTCACCTTCTCAGGCTTAACATCAATAGAGGCTGAGTTCATAGCCTCAGCCCTGGTGATTACATTCGCTTTGGCAACGTGCACTTTATGGTCAGCCACCTCAAAGCCTCCTTATAACATGCCACCACAAATCATGCCTACACCAAATGAGATCATGTTGAGCCATTTTATTTGGATATTATCACCCTTTTGTGGGAGATTCGGATCATCCCTATCATCATCTGAGGGTTCATCCCGTTTGGCTGGAGCATCCTCTCTGCATTTACCATTTTTTCATTTTTTAGGGGTTGTTTCTGCCTTGGTCATCTCAGCCTCGGACTGAACTGCTCTTATCAACATACTTCCTCAACTTACTAGACTTCAATATTTTTTCAATTTCGTCTTTGAGGGCGAAACATTTATTAGTGATGTGCCCATGATCTTGGTGAAATTAACACCATAGATTCCTATTTCTCTGGTGAGGAGAAGTCTTCTACTTTTTCGGCCACTTAAGAGACCGATCATTTTTTTATCTCATTCAAAATTTGCTCATAGCTCACTGTCAGAGGAGTATAGTTTGCAAACTTATCGTCTATCGGCCTTTTCTTTCTATCCTTCCCCTAAGACTTCTGAAACTTTTCATCACCGTGGGCTCTACATTCATGACTCTCCCAGCCATATCCAGGAGTTCAGCTATGGACTTTGTAGGTCCTCGACCAACTTCCAGAGTAGCATTCCCCTCTGAAGGCCTACCATAAGGGTTGTCATTGTGATGCTTTCTTCTTAGTCTTTGAATTCTATCTTGTCCTTGTTAAAACGGGCTATATATTCCCTCAGAGTCTCTTCCTTCCCCTGTTTGATGTACAATTGGTGGGTCGTCTGCTTCCTAGGTTTCACCCCAAAGCAGAAGTTGTGGACAAAACTATCTGCTAGCTCTTGAAACTCCCTGTCAGTGTGCTGCAGAATGATTTTCATCTCATCTCGTTGGATATTAAATAGATATTGGAGTCCGATTGATACATCCCCATATGATGCATCGAATTCGTACTCTCGTCATACTTTTATGTAACCATCGACGGCTTGAACTTGCCCGAGATTGGGTAGCTCAATATTTTTGCCACAAAAGGAGAGCCTTTAGTATACCCCCTCTCCAAGGGATCTCGGCTCTTCATGATATCACCTATTTTATTATCCAACATCTATATGGATTCATTCCAAGGCGTACCAGCTACAACATCAGCATTTATAGGGATAGCATTTTCCCCGGACGCTTCTCTATTGTTTGACCGAGTTGACCGCTCTCTATTAACTGGATGGGCTGAGGGCACCCTATCTGCACTCCTAGGTCGGTTGTTGACATCTCTTTGATCTTCTCGGGATTGGGGAGGTCTGCAGTTGTCCATCCATTCATTTCTTCTTAAGGCAATAACACTTCTTGATCTAAAAAGACGATACCTCATATCTCCCTGAGGGCCAAGCCTATCAAAGGCCGACCCCCTGCTTAGTCTGTCCAAGGCTGATTGCCTTGGTCTTCCTTCTCGGCCCTATCGATGCTCTTATTTCTAGCTCTGCTGTAGAGGGAGAATAGTTCCCCTGGAGATCTAATACGGTTCCTAGCATTTCCTCTCTTCATCACCCTCATAGACGTCATCTCCCACCCCATCATCATAGAGCTCTTGAATTTGCCTCCCCAGGTGTAAACGCCTGGGGTCAGCTACGTCTCTTCGTCTCTATTGTGGAGGGAGTTATTTTTTTGGTGTCGAGGGTGGTCCTCTAGCTTGTTGATCAGGACTGCTTTCTTTGACAACCGAATTCACAAACTCAGCTCCAGCGCTGCCCGTCCTGGCCACAAAATTCTAGCTAAACATAGGAAGTTAGTTTTGTATTTTATGTTGGTTAGCTATGAGGGAGTGGAGCGCCATCGCTAACTCAGCCATTTATGACTGAGGCGGTACTTGACTGGGGCTAGCACCAACCCCAGGTGGTGGTGCTAATTGATTTTCAGGAGGTATAGGAGGATTCATTGCCATTGGTGTAAACTATATGAGTTGTGAGCTAAATAAGGGGATATTAAAACCTCAACAGGAGCTCCTTCAATGGTGAAACAACTCCACAAAGAGGGAGAACTGGTTCACCGCCAAAAACTCCGATGAGTATAAGCTAAAGTATGGAATAAATGACTATCTTCGTTCCCACGGATGACACCAAATTGATGATACTATAATCAGCACCACCAGATTAAGAAGAGATTATAAGTAGCTTAAGTTCTATCCCAGTACAACAATGAGGATAAGTGATATGACAGAACCATATGTATATGTATATGTATATGTATATGTATATGTATATGTATATGTATATGTATATGTATATGTATATGTATATGTATATGTATATGTATATGTATATGTATATGTATATGTATATGTATATGTATATGCGAGAGAAGGATATAAGGATAAGAGGATGAGCACAATGATATAAAGTGGTTCAGCCAATCAGGCCTACATCCAATATGTGAGTGTGTGAGAAAACCCTTAAACAAAGGCACTAATGGCCATGGATACAATACTTGAGCTTTATCTCCCTCTCTCTCTCTCTCTCTCTCTCTATATATATATATATATATATATATATATATATATATATATATATATATATCTTTGTATATAATGGAGCAGAGTTTTAACTAGGATTTTAATTCAAAGATTAATCCTTTCTTATAGAAAAGATGAAGAGTATATATAGGGCTTTGGGGTGTAATGTACCACCCAAGCATTTATTCATCATGTGCATGAGTATACTCCCACTAAGATGAAAACACATATCCCTGGCACATGTGTGTAAAAATGATGTAATAATCCCTCACACGAGGGTATGATCTTGTTGCGAAGGTCTTACCCAAATGGGACCAGCCATGATGGAATCTTATGATTCTCGTACTGTAGATGTCATTTGGAGAAGTCTCAACCTGGCTGAGTACGTGGTTGTTGACATGTCATTTAGCCTTATGTGGAAAATTGGCAAGTGTGGTCTCTGCTGAGTAGCCTAGGTCGAGGTTGACTAGCTAACTATCTTCCAGTGTCAGCTTTGTGAGTAGATGAGAGGCGCCTTTGTTATTAAAGAACTTACCCCGGATCATCGGCCTTCTAGGTGGTCGTGGTTATATTTACGAGGTTCACCCTGGTTCTGGATGAGTCTGCGAAACATCCTGTGAACTCCTTCTTGAAGCTCGACTGTATGGGGTCAGGAGGTCTCATATGGAGATAAGGAGATATTTGGGTATATCACCCATCTCGTCTGAGGACGTGCTTGCTTCCAGGCTATCGCAGATAAAGATAGCCAATGATAGCATCATTGGCCATAGTCGATAGCCCATTGATGCCATCAAATTAATTATGTCTGAAGTTGATAAGAGCTTCCTTCAGTCGACGGATATTGCGTGACTAACCGAGGTTTCCATCCATAGAGCTCTCGAGGTATCTTTTTAGGAATTTTCCAGGTGGTGTCTCATCTTTGATGGAACCTTGTACTGACTTGTCTTTTTGTACTTTACACGGTATAGTCTCCTTACACAGTATGGGAGACTGGATCAGTAAGAGAATTCCCTTGATTCAAAAGGGAAGAGATGGTGGCACAATGGAGAGTAGTCTTCGATCTGAGCTGCAGACTACTAACTCGGCCTTACAAGAGGCCAACACCAAAATTGAAAATCTGACTACGAGCCATGCAAACACCTTGAAGACCCTGGTCGAGAAAAGGAAATTTGTATTGATGCTACAATTAAGGTTATTAGGCAGCAAGCTGTGGCTAATTTCAAGGACTCTAAAGAATTTTCTAATTTTGGCTTTGAGTATCTTGAGAGGGGCATCAAAATTGTTGACCGATGGGCTGTCCTCAAGCACACTGAGACTAGGGATCTTTTCCCTGATGATTTCTCAGATCTTAACTTCAGTGACGAATGTTTGGAGACGACCTTGGCTGAGATTGAGGACCCTACTGCTATCACAGAGGCTAATCTCCCTTAGGTCATAAAGATAAATGAGAACATGAACGATCTCGATCTTGGTGATGATGGTGCTGAGATAAAAAAAACACTGGGACTGGGGGGGGGACTCAAGCAGCTGGTGACGGATCATCCCCAGCCTGTGGTGATGTGTTATGTAGCTCTGACTTTGTGAAGCTTGTGTAGACCATTTTATCCTCTCTTTTTTATATAACGTGACTCTCGGCCTTTCAAGACCTTCAACTTCTAATTTAATCTTATTAATGCTATAATGCTAATGGAATTTGAACTTTCACCTACACTGTGCTTGCTTGCTTAATGGTCTCAAGTCTTGTCTATGTTTTCATCGACTTTGTTTGCTTGGTGTGAACCACAATTTGTAATTTCATCGTCTATATCCGATGGATGGATGAACCATGATTTGTAATTCACCAAGCTAATGGTGTTTAAAAATGAACCAGAATTATTTGATTTTTAATTTGCATTCACCAAATCATGGTGTTATAGCATAAGTCCTCTCTCTTCGTTTTTGAGAGTGTATGGACGAGTGTCATCTCGTCCATGCACTACCATCTTCGACCGAGATATTTAATACCCCAAGATAATGATGTTTAAAAATGAACCACAAATAAATGATTTTAATTTGCATTCACCAAATCATGGTGTTATATCATAAGTCATCTCTCGTCATTTTTGAGAGTGTATGGATGAGTGTCATCTTGTCCATGCACTATCATCTTCAACCGAGAGATTTAATCCACCAAGCTAATGATGTTTTAAAAATGAACCACAACTAAGTGCTTTTTAATTTGCATTCACCAAATCATGGTGTTATAACATAAGTCCTCTCTCGTCCTTTTTTAAAGTGTATGGATGGGTGTCGTCTCATCCATGCCTTATCATTTTTGACCGAGAGATCTAATCCACCAAGCTAATGATGTTTAAAAATGAACCACAATTAAGTGATTTTTAATTTGCATTCACCAAATCATGGTGTTATACCATTAGTCCTCTCTCCTTATTTTTGAGAGTGTGTGGATGAGTGTCGTCTCATCCATGCACTATTGTCATTGGGCGAGAGATTTAATCCACCAAGCTAATGGTTTAAAAATGTCTCTCAATGTTATTGATAACTAATGGACGAGGTTGATCCTAACTAGGTTGTCATATCACTGGAAGCTACATACGCTGACTTCACCACGAATGATGTTTTGTAGCTTAAGGCAAATTTACATATACAAACAACAATCATTTAAATAAATAGACAAAATATGAGAGCACGAATTGAAATTTTCATTTAATTTCATTCATATTAATCTCATACTTTTAGTATAATGAAACTGAAAGAAAACTAGCATAATTGAAATCTTAATGGTAATACTTTTTTAGGAGATCGACATTCCATGGGTTGGAGAAGAGTTCTCCTTCTATATTCTCCAATCGATATGTCCATGGTACCACTTCTTCAACCACTTTAGAAGGGTCGTGCCAATTTGAATGGAACTTATTAGGCTTCTGCCACGTCTTTTTCAACACTAGGTCTCCTACTTTCAGTGGTCGAGTCTTAACTCTTTTGTTATATAACCTTGTTATTCTTTGTTGGTAGGTAGACTTCCTAACCTTAACGTCTTATCTTCTTTCTTCTATGAGATCCAAGTCAAGACTCCTCTCCTCGCTGTTCTTTTTAGGGTCATAGGTCTAGACCCTATGAGTAGGCAGACCTAACTCTCTCGGCATAACATCCTTTGAGCAGTAAGCAAGCATAAATGGGGTCTACCCGGTAGGATTCCCCTCCATTATCCTATAGGCCCACAGGATAGCATACACTTCTTCGATCCATCTTCCCTTTTCATCCTCTAACTTCTTCTTGATTCCATCAAGAATCCTTCTGTTTGTTACTTCCGTTTGCCCATTAGCTTCGGGTCAGCCAGGAGAGGAGAAAAATTGCTTGATGTCGACCCTTTTGTAGTATTTTTCTAGGGAGACGTTCTTCAATTATATTCCATTATCAGAAATCAGGGTGTCAGGTAGGTCGTACCTGTAGATGATATTTTTCCAAATGAACTGGAAGGTCCTCTATTCCATAATTATAATCATCAGCTCGTCCTCTACCCCCTTTGAAAAGTAATATGTCGCCACGATCAAATAACGATAATTATTTACAGCTCTGGGCAAAGGTCCTACCAAATCAATTCCCCATGCCGCAAATAGCAAAGGAGATGTAATGGAGGTCAGAGGTTGATGAGGCTAGTGAGGAATGGTAGCAAACCTTTGGCACTTATTGCATTTCTTAACATATGCTGCAGCATCCTTGGCTAAGGTTGGCCACCAATACCCCTGGGTAATAATCCTCTTAGGAAGAGATATTCCCCCGATGTGACTGGAGAAGGAGCCTTCATTCATGTCCTTCGAGATATACGCTACCTCAGATGGATGGACACATCCAAGCAGAGGAAGAAGAAACCCTTTCTTGTATAAAGTATCTCCTATGATGGAGAACTTGGCAGCTTTATATCTCAACTTCCTTTTTTCTGATTTGGATTCTTGTAACTCCCCATCCTTTATGTACCTGATGAGTGGTCCATCCAGGAGGTTCCCATGTTCAAATCTAAAAAAAACTCTCGAGCGCTGCCCTCCTCTTCAATGGTCGGCCGGTGTAAGATTTCTACTGGCACCATCCTTATCTATATTCTTATAGCTGAGGCCAACCTTACAAGGGCGTCGTCCCGGCCATTGTCTAAATGGGGTATCCTCTTCCACTTTACTTTAGAAAAAAATTCCAATTCTTTCTTAACCTTTCCCAGGTACCTTGCCATCCTGCCATATTTAGCCTCATAGACACCTAAAATTTGGTTGATGACCAATCTGGAATCACTATATACAAGGAGTTGGCCAACATTCAGTGTCCTGGCAAAGGAGAGCCTGCTAGGAGGTCCTCATACTCAAATTCGTTATTTAAAGATTTTAAGTTAAACCTCAATGCATACTCAATATCAGTTCCATCTGGGGCCGACACTATCAATCCTGCATCACTTTCTCTTTCACATGAAGACCCATTAACAAAGAGGCTCCACACAGTACCATCTGGTGAAAACTTACCCTCTTTTGGAGTTCCATGCTTAAAAATATACTTTTTCTTATCATCCTCATATACTTTGATCCTTGTTGAACTAGTCTCAGCCTGGGCCGGGCGAGGACATACGCTGCTCTCTTGCTCGCAAGTAGCCTCAATGTCTTCGTTATCGACCTCATTCGAGGTGAATTTAGAAACAAAGTTTGTCAGGGCTTTCCCCTTGATGGTCATTCTTGGTTGATAGATGATGCCAAACTCTCCTAAATAGATTTCCCAAGCCATCAGACTTCCAGACTTCTAAGGCTTGTGAATTACCTATCCTAGGGGTGATTCTATGAGGACCACCATGGTATGCACCTGAAAGTAAGGCTTTATCTTCCTCGAGGCATGGATCAGTGCATAGGCTAACTTCTCCATCTTTGGGTACCTATGTTCATCCCCTTGGAGTGCCTTGCTAAAGATACAGTTTCTCCCCCTGAACTGGTCTAGATAATAGGCATGGGGGGCCGAGGTAGGAATTAAAATATTGAAAGACTTTATCACACTCATCATTCCATCCAAAATCTTTTCTCAACACTCGAAATAAAGGAAGACATTTGTCAGTGGCTCTAGAGATAAACCTGTTTAGCACTGCCACTCTTCCGGTGAGTCTCTGAACATCCTTTATTATTATAGGAGTCTTCATCTCCAATAGGTCCTTGATCTTCTCAGGGTTGGCTTCGATTCCTCTTAGATTCATAATAAACCCCAAAAACTTGTTTGCTCCCATGTCGAAGACACACATGGCTCGGTTAAGCTTCACCCGATACTTGTCCATCGTGTTAAAGGTGAGCTCAAGGTCGGCCACATGTGTGTTGGCCTTGAGGCTCTTAGTCAGCATATCATCAACGCATACTTCCATTATTTTTCCAATCTAGTATTTAAACATTTTATTGACCAGCCTTTGATATGTTGCCCCGACATTCTTTAACCCAAAGTCAGTCTTTTCTTTACGGTCGGGTCCATGAATATCTTATTGTAGACTGATTAGGCACCCATGAAGCTCATCAATTCATGACCAGCGGTTTCATATACAATTTAATCAATCCTGCGTAAAGGAAAGATATCCTTGGGGTATGACTTATTCAGATCTGTAAAGTCAACACACATTCTCCACTTCCCATTAGCTTTGGGAACTATGATAGCGTTTACCAAAAGTAAGGATAGATTACTTCCCAGATGAAGTCGGCCTTCTCCAACTTGTTAACCTCCTATCTGATAACATCATACTTCTCTCTTGAGTATATTCATCTTTTCTTCTATACCGGCTTAGCACCATCAACTACGTTGAGTTTATGGTACATAAATTTTGGGTCAATACCTTACATGTCTTCATGACTCCATGCAAAGATGCTTTGTCTCTTCTTTAATAACTTCACCAATTCTTCCTTAACCTCCCTTTTTAGGGTTTTGCAAATTTGGATGGTTTTTTCGGCTCGTCCTGATTGAGGATGATGGATTCTACCTCCTCAGTGGCTTCTCCCTTCTTGAGTTTCTTCTCATATCTTGGGTCCAGGGTATCGATTTTGTAGGTCGTAGTCACTTTCTTGTGATCTTCCCTTTCTCCAGCCGAGTTAAAGTAACACTACCGTGCCAACACTTAATCACCTTGGACTTCCCCTACCCCATAAGGAGCCGGGAATTTCACCATTTTGTGCACAGTGGAGGGTACGACCTCAAATTCTTTGAGGGACACTCTTCCCATGATGATGTTATAAGCCAAGTAGACTCTTTCATCCATTATAAAGCAATTGACCTTCTTTATCAGCCTCCTAGGCCAAACATCTCCCATTCTGACGTACATTTCATACATTCCCAATGGATGCACCTTCTCGCCATTGAACCCTATCAGAGGGTGATGATAAGGCACGAGCCTCTTCTTGCTGAGTTATAGGCCTTTGAAGCATGGCTAGAACATAACGTCGATTGTCGGGTATTTTCTCTCCGAAATTAAAAGATGAATTAACAATATCGAAAAGTCTAGCATAAAATTCATCAAGAGTTTTTTTTTTCGTTCATTTTGATGGCTTCTAATTGAGTGGTGAAGTTTTGGAGTTCTGAAGCCTTAACGACACTAGTTCTTTCATGAGTGAGTTGTAAAACAACCCAATCTTCTTTAGCGGTTTCACACGTCATAATGCGTTAGAATTCATCCGGTGTGACAACGCTAAACAAGGCAATTAAACCACGGGAATTAAAGTTATCAAGTTTAAATTCGTTCTCACTCCATCTATCGGCGGGTTTGGGAACAAGCTCATTATCTACTAAATGAGTAGGTGGTGACCACCTGCTAACGACAGATAACTAAACTCTCTCGTCGATAGATTTTAGTGTCGATTTCATCCGTGCTTTCCAATACGCATAATTAGAACCATCGAAAATAGGAAATTTTGAAAATGGCGAAAATTATATTTTTAGCAAAAATATTTAAAGGATCTTAAACGCAATAATTTAGCGATCCCTCTCTGGTACCAATTTGAAAAGGCAATAGCCCCTAATTTTGAAAATCTTTACATCAAATAGTAATTTCCTTTTAGATCCGAAAGCGAGATGGCTCAAATTAAACAAATTAACTAATTTTAATTTCTTTTTAAATTAAAATTAAACACAACTTAAACTGAAATTAAATTAATTAACAAATGCATTTTTCACTTAAACCAAGTCCTAGGAATTTTCCTAAAACATATTTTCAATATAACCGAATTAGGCCAAACCAAGTTTATCAAATTAAGTGATGACTTGAATTAAATTAACATTTACCCAAATTCATGTTAGCACCAAATTGAACAAGTAATGATTTAAACTAAATTTTATCTTTTTACCTAAGCATGCATTTTAGGTGATTTTGCAAAATATAAAATAAATAAGGAACCACTACGCCACGATGTACGAGCAAAAACCCATAAACGGGAAACAACCTCGAACGACCCTAGCCATAAGTCCATTAAGTATGGTATTTTACAAGTACAAGAAAAAAGACTTACAACACTCGACTCCCTTAAAGCCCCAATGCTCCTTCTTGTACCGACCTCCGCTTAGTTGACAATCTCGGACTCCACCGGAACCTTGGAATACACCAATGAGGCTGTAGAAACCACCGTCAACCACACATGGTGCCTTTCACACTGTGAAAATGCCGCAGCAAAAAAATGAACCGTCTTCTTTGAGGGATGTATAAGTAAACCCAAACTTCTCTTCTTCAAGGTGTAGAGATAAACCGGTGCCAAACACTCCAAGCAAGATATTTACATGGAAGCTTGGATTAAACAAACTATGGGTGTAAAACAGAAGTATTTTAAAGATTTTTCTTTAAAAACTAGACTCTATACCAATTTGAAAAGGCGATAGCCCCCAATTTTGAAAATCTTTACAACAAATAGTAATTTCTTTTTAGAAGCGAAAGCGAGATGGTTCAAATTAAACAAATTAACTAATTTTAATTTCTTTTCAAATTAAAATTAAGCACAACTTAAAGTGATATTAAATTAATTAACAAATGCATTTTTCACTTAAATTAATTTAACCCAAGTCCTAGAAATTTGTGTAAAACATATTTTCAATATAACCGAATTAGGCCAAACGAATTTTATCAAATTAAGTGATGACTTGAATTAAATTAACATTTACCCAAATTCATGTTAGCACCAAATTGAACAAGTAGTGATTTAAACCAAATTTTATCTTTTTACATGCGTTCTAGGTGATTTTGCAAAAGATAAAATAAATAAGGAACCACTATCCCGTGATGTACAAGGAAAAAACCACAAACGGGAAACAACCTCAAACGACCCTAGCCATAAATCCACTAAGTATGGTATTTTATAAGTACAAGCAAAAAGACTTACAACACTCAACTCGACTCCCTTCAAGCCCCGATGCTCTCTCTTATACCGACCTGCGCTTAGTCGATAATCCCGAACTCCAACGGAACCTTGGAATACATCAATGAGGTTGTAGGAACCACCGTCAACCACACATGGTGCCTTTCACCATGTGACAATGCCGAATCAGAACAACAAACCTTCTTTTTTAAGGGATGTAGAAGTAAACCCAAACTTCTCTTCTTCAAGGTGTAGAGATAAACCGGTGCCAAACAATCTAAGCAAGTTATTTATATGGAAGCTTGGATTAAACTATCGGTGTAAAACATAAGTGTTTTAAAGATTTTTCTTTGAAAAATAGACACTCAGGCATGAACTTTTTTCTTTCGGAATTTTGCTCTCAAACTCTCTCTTGGAAATGGAAGGATATGAAGAAGTTAATCCCAAAATGTTTATTCTCGCACTCATAAAATCTGGCAAAATGTAGTGGGGTAAAGTCGTGGGGAAAGTGGAAAAACTGTCAAAAACTGCCAAATACACTATTCCCGCCAAATCTCGTTCGAACGATACTTCTAACGAAGTTTCAGTGGCCTGATGGGAAATCTCATTGCCAAACTCATTCGAATGACATTCTCATTTGAACAAACTAACTCGTTTGAACGACAATATCGAACGAAGTTCTAGAGGCAAGATCGTTGGAAAACCTCGTTTAGACGATATTCTCGTTCGAACGAAAAACTCGTTTGAATGACAATATCGAACGACTTTCTAGAATGTATAAAATTCAAATTTAGCCCAGAAACTTTATTTTAAAGTTTTAAATAAACTTTCTGAAAATAAACAACACTTTAAACAAAACTTACACCCAATATAAATTGTTTCAAGCTCCTATATAAATATGTAATGCATTCATACCTTAGGAGTAAACAGAACAAATGTTGTTGACGTAGAAACGAGGCACAATAAACTCGGCATTTGATGAAGCTTTATACTCTTGGCTGCTACGTCTTCAACTTTAGTATGTCATAGGCTTGAAGGATGGTCAATAACTCTATCCTATGACTCAAACATTTTTGTTCAGAATTGAGCCAAAACTACAAAGGACTCAATTGTTAATTTGTGTCCTTACAAGAAGATAAGAGGCTCAGAACTGATTGAAGAAATGATGATTGATTTAAAATAAGTGATGGCTAACATTCATTAAACATGTATTTATGCAAAGTATAATGATAATGAATATGGGATTATGTCTTCGATAATCTTAATAGTCCACCAATTAATATTTACACCATATTAATTCGGACCAATAAGGTGATGCCACATTATATTTAAATCGAAAAACTATTCAAATTATCATGTAAAAATATAAAATATCAGACAGCATGCACGTGTGACATATAGAAAAAGTTGGGACATGTTACTAAAGGCGGGAACATACTCCAATTCTAATTGGGGCGTTAGTTCACCTAAGCTAGAAAATTAATGGGTGAGTATCCACCCATCAGTTACCATAACATTCACATTGCATGGGTAAGAAACACAATAATAAGCAGCAAACCCAACAAGGAAGATACGAATCCCTCACTAAAAATGCCTTTACATTACTCTTATCCTCTTTTCCTGTCCTTTTCTTTTCCTTCTTTCTTTCTTTATTTACAGTATTTCTTTCAATTTTCTTTTTTTTCTAATTTTAATGATGATATGATTATTTTTTTGAATTTTGACTCTGATGAATATTGATCTTTATGAACATAATGAATTTTGAGCTTTTTTGTTTTTTTAATGATTTCTTGATTTTTTTTATTTTTATGAATTTCAAGAAAAAAATGAATTTTTGAATTTGATGAATTTTCAATTGAACTTTATTTTGAAACTTTTAAGGAATTTTTTTTTATTGATTCCAGGGCGTTGACCAATCAACAAAGTGCTTGTCCTCTCTATATAAGGCTTATATTTTGCTTTTATCCTCATTTTTCAATTCTCACACACTCTCTGGCTTCTTGAGTGCTCTAGTTTCCTCTGTCTTTGAGTATTTAGTGAATTTTTTCCATTCGAGTTCTTTGCCATGGAAGAGAGGAGTTGGAGAGTTATTAGAGGTTCTCTAGGGATATCTCCCAGATGCCAGGACTTTGCCAAATGATGAGGAGCCCAATGACTGGGAGGGCATGGACATTCTTGTGGAGCCAATTCTAGGGGATTTCGACATGCGCCACCACATGCTCCTACTAGGGGATCAGAACCTTTTATTACGGGAGGCTGACAAGCATCTTTATGTTGTTGTGCATTGTGGTCGGGTACGTAATATTTATCATTTTTATTTTTAAATAAAGTTATTTTGTTTATTTATGTTATGCCTTTGTTTATGTACTTTGGAAGTATTATTATAACATTTTATTCAGCCCTTTTTATTTTTTGTTATTATTTTATGCCTTATACAACATTATCGAGGGGATGGAGCCACCTCCTTCCATCATAAGGGTTTCCCTAAGCGAGTGGTGGATTTATGGGCCAATGATTATTTTCCAGTCATTATTCGGGATGGGGCATGGGATTCAGTCCCTTCTTGGACTCACTCGTGATGAAATGTGATACTTACATGATCCAGGCAATAGTAGAGAGGTGCTAGGACACGATCTTTATCTTCCACCTTTCGGTGGGTGAGATAAAACTCACCCCTTGGGTTTACATGTATATACCGATCTGTTGTATAGTCAGTTCTTGGTGATGATCCCCCCACCACCTTCGACTTTCGGTGTCTACCATCTAAGAAACATTAGGGTTCCTTTTTACCACCCACCCCACTACAATGTTTGTACTCACCTCCTTGGGTTCCCACATGTAAATGCAGGTGAGGAGTTTAAGGGAGTATGAGATGAGGATTCTTCAGTATACGCGATGTTTCTTGCACTTCATGCTCTGCCATACCATCTATTATTCTCATTTTGAGGTAGTTCATGAGGGTTTTTCATTCCCTCTTTTCTACCTTGACTGTTTCTGCAAATATGACTTGTGTAGTTCCGCCTTGGGTTTTCTTTACGCCGGCATGACTTCCCTCTCCATATGGGTGACTAAGACTCCCATCGATTACATAGTATCTTGGTAGATATGATTTCCTCATTTTTTCCCTTGTACTTTACGCTTACATTTACATTTCCTTTATAATGTTATTGATATTTTTGTTTTCGATATGAAGTTATGGGATCTCAAGGTCTTTAGAGTCCGCAGGGACATTTTGAGATTGCAAAAGGAGGATTGTTTGGCCCACTAGAGAAGATGTAGGAAGATAAATAGGGGAGAGGGCTTCCAGGTTTATAGTTTGGGAGATATTATCACCTTCCAGAGCAGGGTATTACTCCATTTTCCCTCTTTCTAATTATTTACATGTAATTTTTCTTATCCTTTTTACTTAACTTATAGGTTGTCTTTTTCCCTTGGATTATGTTCCAGGGGCATTAGTTCACAAATGGGGATATTAGTTAGACTGCTTTTGGGCTGCTCCATTGCACTAATGGGGCCGCAATCTTTTTTTTTTGGGAAGAGAATTATTCGCTAGTTGCCTTTATCGGCTTAGTTGACCGCTCTAGTGCCACGTCCCTTCAGGATGAGGGCGTTGCACATGCTTCCTCCAAACGATCTTGAGGCGTATACATAAGGTAATAGTGAATAGATCCCATCTAGAACACTTTATCCCATATGCAGACTTCATTTTGGAGATGTTGATGTCAATGGTCCGCCAAGATGGAGAGGTCCAAGGTTCGACGGAGGCCCACTATACGTTTACTTTTATCCTTCTGTCTGAGGGACCTACGGTGGGAGATTATGTAGCATCAGACTGATCTTATGCTCATCCGCTAGTCGTTCAGGTCCCTACTTTATCTTTCCAATACATCGAGGATGATGGTGCACAATATGAGGTATAGGTTCCTCCCTCCCATCCTCATTTCTTGGTGCCCAAGGGAGCTAAGGTATGAATTTTTCTTTGATTCAATTGTTTTTTTTATATTCATTTATTTTTTAGATTACATTGCAATGCGTTGAACTTTTGTGGAAGGCTTTTACTTTTCCTTGGGAAATCCAAGAGCAGATGTCCGATATGATGGGTTCATACTTGGCATTCCCCTGTAGCACGAGGAGGACCTCGGGACAGGGGATTCTATTCATTCAGAAAGTCTTATATTCTTTCCCTCATAGTGTTCTTAGTGTTCATGTGATATATATCCTTGAGCCTTCTCGAAGGTTGTGTTCTTGGCATCGATTGCCTATTTTTTATACCCCTCAGGGAGGTCCGTTGATCAAAGAAAGAGTTGCATCTCCGGTGGTCATCTCAAACTTTGATGATGAGGAGGAGTATGACTCCTCCTCCCTTGCAGGTATTTGGGACTAATTTTAATTTTTTGTATTTTTTTAATTTGTGTTTTTTTATTTTTGTATTACAGATTTGAAGGGGGTTCCCCTTTATTCCTAACATTATGTATAAAACACGATTTATTTAGGAGATGTGCATTTTTTTTTTGTTATTTGAGTTGTTTCATTATAATGATGACCCAGATATTTAAATAGATATGAAAAGATTTGGTTAAAAGCTAAAATGGCAAAGAATCCTTAATTCTAAATTTTTAGATCCTTTATATTTATATTCTCGTAATGAGTCATCTTAGGTGGATTTTTGCTCGGCAAGTTTGTAAGAGCAGGTTGAATATTTTGATTTTGACATAAGGATCGATCGCTTTACAAAGATATCGATTGATGAACTCACTCTCCCTATAAATTGAGAGGAGTTTTAGCCTTGAAATCTCACACCTTCACCTTTCATTTCTCACAATCTAGAAACTATAATATTTTGATAGCTTCTTTTTTTAGATGGGTCTTCCAAATTATGACTACCAGGTTTCTCTGAACTACCAAATAGACTCCTTCATTGATATATTCGATTATTGGTCTCTTTAGGGGCTGGACTACTATGGATTGGCCCCTTTGTTATCTTAGAGAACCATGTTCATTAACTGGGCTTTCTTACAAGAGGTTGATCACTTCTTGTGCTTGAAGGATCATTTATTCCAATTTAAATTAAAGGAAATTTTCCCTACCTTTGAGGACTACTGCTTCTTAACATGATATGATGGGGACCTACCCATTGTCGAGCCATATTTGAGTTAGGAAGGAATCTTTTCTCTCACTATGCTACTGGAGGTTGACCACCTTATGGATCAAGAATTCCTTACTAAAGAGGGAGTTGATCTGATGGTTATTATTTCTTTCTTTCTATATGATATCCCTAAAAGAGGTGGCCTAGCTTTGGCATTAGTGTCTCAGCATTTTATGATTACATAAACTATCTACGTTGACATTCACTTCGCGGATGTGGTTTTACAGATGAAGAAGGTCATGAATGTATTTTTTATGGGGAACCCCTTGCTTCTGTACATGTGGCTTTTAGAGAGATTAAGCTTGATCGGGACCATTTATCTCTCCCTTATAAACTAGTTGAGTACTCTTTCCATGAGCCGCTTATCGATACAAGGGAGACTGAAGGAGAATAGGTAGAGTGGATTTTCAAATTTGGGCATTCTTATCTCCATTGGCACTTTTCTTGGAGACCGACTTTGACACCTTATCCGTCCTTGAGGATGTTCCCACACATCCTCTGTGGCCATCTGAATTTTCGATCCTCGCAGCGGGAGAGGCGAAGCAAAGAAGGGGGTGTCTCCCCTTCGTTTCGGGAGGATCTTGGCCTGATGAATTCCTTTTTGGTGTGTCGTTTTTGTAAAAAGCTCTCCAATCAAAACCTCAATTACCTGCAAATATATAACAAACTCAAGTGTAGAGTGGTAAGTAAGGATGTCAATCCTAATCTAAGGTGTGAACATGCTAAACATGAGAGGATAAGGAATATAATTCACTTGATCCCTTTTTTTTACTTTTGGGTTTTTCTAATTTTTTTATGTTTTTCAAATATTAAAACAAGTAGGTGAGGTGAGGTGAATTAACTCTAAACTAATATAAGAGATTAACAAACTAAATATTGTGCCAAATAAGAACTATGTAATAAGAATTGATATGAACTTAAATTTGAGAAATATTCAAGGAATGAAACTTAACCTCCACTTTATCAATTAAATATGTTAATTATTCTAGTTTACTAATTTTCCAAATATTAATTTATTTTATCAATTGATTCTCATCATTTGTCAAAACAAACTAATATAAAATTAGTTAATCTAATTTTCATCGCTACAACTCAAATGAATAATTGTTTTAGAAAAATTATATAAATCACTCGCTAGAGTAGATTCATATAATAAATTATAAATCCAACAAAATTTTAATGCATGAGTATAATAAAATATAATATACTCTAATTAGTGGGTCATTCTATCTCTAGTTTGAATCTAAAAATTAATAGTATATTAGATTTTAATCCTTTATCAAGGATAGTTTACCATTTCTCAATGCATAAACTCATGTAGGAATGAAAAGAAAATTAACTAAATGAAACAAAGTAAACTAGATTAATTAATACATTCAATTGAATATATGGGGCTTCATTTCACTCCTTGAATGGAGTGATTAGCCAACCATAGTCATAATTCACTAAATAACACTCTAATAAATATTACTAAATGAAATTAAAAGGATGGAGAGAAGAAATTCAAACCAAAATGGGGGAGAAAAGAAATTGCAATTGCATTAAATCCAAGCTTCTCTCAATTGTGTACAAACACTAACAAAATTGAAGTATAGTTTAATTCTCCTCTCTACAATATTTTTTTTCTCTCTAATTTTCTCTATTTTTCTAGCTTAGTATTTCTCTCTCTTCTAGCTCTCTAAAAACTTAATTTGCTACTATTTTTTATGCCCTCAAATGGAGTCTTCGATCTTCAATATATAATAGGCAGGGAGCTAGGGGTAAAAATGTGTGGATAAAGGTGCAAGAGCATGGAGTGTGTGAACATGGGGGTAAATTGGGTAATTGGAGTGCACATGTTCATGGCAAAAGTGTGAGGTCATGTGAGTGAGGGGTGAGGGAATAAGGTAGGGAATAAAACAATCAGATTTGTTATAAAAGGGTTTGGGGGTATTTTTGGGAAAATATGATTTAATTGGTTTTACACACATGTGGGCATTTATTTGGTTTTTGGTATTTTTTTTGGTTAGGTATAAGCAGGTGAGTGATGAAAACGTGTCTTGAAGACAAATGGGTTAAAGGGTTGCAGGTTTGGCTCGAGTCAGGTTTTGACTGAAGATGGGTTCGGATTGGGCCGCCGGAGGGGGTTAGGGATGGAGGTCCGGCGCCGGAGGTGTGAGTTGGTGGCTGCTGGGGTTGGGGATAAGGTTGGCCGACGATGGGTCGTCGCCGGCGTCGGAGAAGAGGAGAGGTGCAGTTGGTCACAACCGGGGCATCGCCGAAGAGGAGCGGTCACGGGTTTAAGGGTTAACGCCGGCGGCGGTTTAGGCTAGGTCCGAAGTGGGAATGGGTCTGGTTGAGGTTTGGGGTGAGTAGATGGGTATGGAAGTTGATGGTTTGAGGCCTAAATAGGGGCTCGAGATCGCGGGTTATCGGTATTGGATTTGAGGGTTTGGGTATGGGAGATTCTGGGTTGGCGGGTCACAGACGGGTCAGGGGTTAACAGGTACGCCGGAGTGCTCACCGGAGCAGGTGGGTTATGGAGGCGGAGTTCGTTTGGACCGGTATAAGTCAGGTATTGTGTAGGTGGCAATGGAAGGTGGTTGAAATGATGGAGTAATGGTTTTGGAGGAAGGTGATAGAGGGTGTTGGGTTGTTTGGTAATGGAGTAGGAGAGAGAGAGGAGGGTGAGAGGTGAGGAAGATAACGGAACGGGCATTTGTGTGGGTGAGGGTATATGCGAATATGGTGGCTGTGAGGGAGTGTTTTGTGTGTGAGTGGGTTAGGTGTTGTGTGTGTGTGTTTAAATTGTGACCCTAAAATAACACAACTAAAATTAATAAAAACCTAAAAAATAAAATCCTATTTCTAAAATAAAACAAAGACTCAAATAAAAAATAAAAACATAGAAATCTATTAAACTAAAAACTAAAATCCTAAATAAATGTAAATTCAAATAAAACTAATAAATGAAATCCTAAAAAAAATCTAATCGTAATAAAAATAAAACTAATAACTAATAATAATAATAAAGATGAAATAAAAATATACTAATAAAATATAAAAATAGTAAATAAAACCTAAAAATAAAAAATAAATCAAAAATAAAGCCTAAAAATAAAATAACTCAAACTAAAAATCTAAAAATTAATAAAAAAAAAAAGTACAAAATGAACACACACACACACGGGTCGGGGAAGGCTAAGGTTAGGGTGGGCTAGGTTAAGATCAGGGGATTGGGTATTTAGCTCCATATTATGCACAATTGCCCTGATTTAAGCGTTTGAACTCTGCAATGCATAATTTGACCTACAAAATAAACATTTAAGCACATAAGACCCAAATTGTCGAGAATTAGCAACTAAAGTATGTCTATTCGGGGTATAACATGTACAGTTTTGGGTGCTTATCACACCACCGCCAAACAGAACATTGCTAGTCCTCGAGCAATAAGATAGAGAGAAAGAGAAAGATAAGTAACCAAAAGTGTACCACTTTCGCGGGAACTTGTGATTGCACTTAGCATGTGCAACAAGCCTTTAAACCTATAGGTTGCCCTACAGGACGAGTTGTGTCTCGTGAGGGTTTGCAGGGAATATACCCACAAAATTCTTATTTGCAAAGATTTATTGAAAGGCAATCAGTCTCTTATTAGACATAGAATAATCGCACAATCCATCATGAGATAAATGATTTGATAAATACAAGCTAGAATGTGTAAAAATTTTAGCTAAGTAAATACACAAAGCACATCCTTCCTAGAACTCAACGTGTGTAGTGTGAATCGGTCAAAACGGGTCGAGTATCACAAGAGTAATTCCTAGATTGCCTTATCGGAATCAACGCTTCAACTTCAAATCTCACTGGATTTATCTCTCTCAAACGAACTCTCGAGATTTGGGTAAGTGTATCGCTCTTGTGTGTGAGGAGGTGAGTAAATGTAAGTAACTTCAAACATCTCACACACACATAAGAAAGAACGAACAATTAACAAGAAAATTTATCTCGTGAAAGAAATGTTAATCACTATAGTGAGAACGTCGAGATATTCACCACGTTGACTTTTATTTGCCCGAACACCTAGGGAAACATGGATGATAATGGGTGAGGGGGTAATGAAATGGGATATCGTATAAGGTGAAGTAGGATAAGATGGATGTGTGAAATGATGGATGTATGATGCAATGGGAAATGGATGGATATGCGATGTGAGAGAGTGTATACACTTTAGTCACAAATGTCTTTATTTTAAAACCAACTACTAACTACAAACTTTATTTTTTTTTCTTTTTCTCTATCTTTTTTTTCACCCACTTTTGAAACCAACAATGAAGACATTTAACATTTTGAATCAACACTCTTTTTTTGGAATGACGGAAGATATATGAAATGAGTGGGGAATGATGGTGAAGGGAATACATGGGGATAGGGTATAATATGGTAATGTAATTGGTGAAGTGAATGGGTGAAAATCTAGTATTCGGGACAAATTTTAAGACACGCGTTTCTTACAACTCGAAAAAAGATGTCATTCTCAATGATCAGGCCAAAAATGAAGAATAATGAGATCATACAATTATTAAAGTGCGGACCCAAAGGAAGTTGAATCAACTTGTGACTCGTAGATTGTGTAAAACACTCTGAAAGGGTGAAAGGCACGAATCTCACAAGCTAAAGTCTCTACTAGTGATCCTTAAGGTTCTCTTGGGAATTATAGTACTCCTCAACTCTTAACCGTAGTGACATGATAAGTGCGCAAATTTTTGTTGAGTGTAGGAATTCATAGTGCAAAATGCCTTGTTACATATTATATAAGCTATTTAGAAAAAATATTCTCTATCTCGATTCCTATACTTTTGAAAGATGGATGATTGAAAATTCACATCAATGAGTGAGATGAAAGAAACTGCACGAAATTTTAAAAAATCAGGTTTAAAAATCAAAAATTTTCAAAAGAGGTATGATTTTGATAAAATTCCCCGCCCCCAAACAAAAAGGAACATCGTCCTCGATGTTAAGCGAAATGATTTTTAAAATCGAGAGCATAAGGTAGAAAAGAGCTTGCCAGAATGAACCTCTAATGAAGTGGATAGATATCTCCAATAATAAACCTGAATAAGAAGTGAGGAAAAAAAGTGTACAAGTCTATAAGCATGATAAAGCATTGGGTGATGTGAAAACACCACCCCCAAATAGGATCAGACTAGTACAAGAAATGCAGGCTGCCTCCCGATAGTGCTAAGTTTAATGTCTTTAGCCAGACCGAAGGAATCTCACCTTAAAGATAAGATCTATAATGGAGCGAGGCGGCAGAAAAATGGGTGATTCTCATCACCCCCAAACAAGACTGAATGGTTAGGCTTCATAAATGGGGTCAACACGGTCAATTTGTTCTATATGAGTGGAGCCTAGCTCCAAGAAAGGCTTCAAGCATTGACCATTGACCTGAAAGAGGCTACCATCCTTGGGATTTTGCACGCTGATGGAACCATAAGGAGTAACTGACTCAACAATGAAGGGCCCAGACCACTTGGTTTTCAACTTCCCAAGAAAGAGATGCTACCGAGAATTATACAACAAAACTTTTTAACCAAGGTGGAATTCTTTGCGCATGATGCTTTGGTCATGGATCCATTTCATCTTGTCCTTATACTTCTTGGAAAAATCATAGGCATCATTTCTGATTTCCTCCAATTCATTAAGCTGCATCTTCTTATGGACACCCGCCTCATCAATATCAAAATTAAGGGCCTTGACGACCCAATAAGCATGATGTTCAAGATCGACAGGAAGGTGGCAAGGCTTGCCAAAGACCAAGCGATAAGGAGACATGCCAATTGTGGAGTCTTGTAAGCAGTATGATATGCCCACAATGCGTCGTTCAAGCATAAGGACCAATCTTTCCAATTAGGATTGACAGTTTTTTCTAGAATTTTTTTGATCTCGTGGTTGGAGACCTCAACTTGACCACTAGTCTGTGGGTGGTAAATGAGACCAACCTTGTGGACACCATACTTTTTAACAAGGTGTTCAAAGACTCGATTACAAAAATGTTTACCCCCATCACTAATGATAGCTTTGGGGGTTCCAAAACACGTGAAGACATGATCTTTGAAAAATTGAACCATAACTCGATGGTCATTGGTACGGCAATCAATTGCTTTGATCCATTTAGAAACATAGTCAACAACAACTAGAATATACTCAAAACCATGAGAGGAGGGAAATGGTCCCATGAAATCGACACCCCACACATCAAAAATTTCAACAATGAGGATGGGTGTGAGAGGAATCATATGACGACGAGAGAGACGCCCAGAGTGTTGGCAATTGGAACAAGCCTGACAATATTGATGGGCATCGCGAAAAAGGGTAGGCCAATAGAAACCACTTTGCAAAAATTTTGCGGCAGTTTTCTTAGAGCCAGAGTGGCCTCCACAAGCACTATTGTGGCAGAAGGACAGAATATTGTGTTGTTCACACTCGGGAACATAACAATGAATGACTTGATCTGGGCAATACTTGTAGAGAAACGGGTCATCCCAAGAGTAAAACTTCACCTTCGCCATGAATTTGGAGCGATCCTATTTCGACCAATGATTAGGAAGTTGATCGGTAACAAGAAAGTTGACAATATTAGCATACCAAGGCGAGGAGGAGATGGAAAAAAGTTGTTCATCGGGAAATGAATCAGAAATGGGAACATGATCATAGTCAGACGTGACAGTAATGCGAGAGAGATGGTCAGCAACGTCATTTTCACAACCTTTCTTATCGCGAATTTCGAGGTTAAACTCTTGGAGTAAGAGAATCCACCATATCAATCGTGGTTTGGAATCCTTCTTATGAAGAAGGTGCTTAACGGCAGCATGGTCAGTATACACGATGATAGGGGAAGTTATGAAATCTGAGCGAAATTTATCAAGGGAAAACACAACCGCTAACAACTCCTTTTCGATGGTCGTGTAATTAAGTTGAGCATCATGCATGGTTTTGCTGGAATAAGAGATGACATGTGGGCGCTTATCAACTCTCTGGCCAAGCATGGCACCAAGTGAAAAATCAGAAGCATCACACATGAGCTCAAATTGGAGAGACCAATTGGGAGGTTGTATGATAGGAGCGGAAGTGATGTCATCTTTTAGGCGTTCAAAGGTGGAAACACATGCTTCATCAAAGACAAAAGGGACATCTTTAGATAAAAGGTTTGTCAAAGGTCGCGCGATTTTAGAAAAGTACTTAATGAAGCGCCGATAGAAGCCTGCATGTCCTAAAAAGGAGCGAATGTCCTTAACAGACTTAGGAATGGGGAGTGAGTAAATCAAGTCGACTTTTGCTTTATCGACCTCAATACCGGAGTTGGAGACAACATTACCTAAAATAATACCCTTTTTTACCATGAAATGGCATTTTTCCTAATTGAGGACCAACTTCTTTTCTTGACAACGCTGAAGGACCATAGTGAGGTGAGATAGGCATTGTTCAAAGGATGAACCAAACACAGAAAAATCATCCATAAAGACTTCGAGAAAATGCTCTACCATATCACTGAAAAGACTTGTCATATACCTTTAAAAAGTCGCAGGTGCATTGCAAAGGCCATAGGGCATACGAGAGTATGAAAATGTGCCAAATGGATAGGTAAAGGTAGTTTTTTCTTAGTCTTCAGGGGCAATAGGTATTTGGTTGTACACTGAATATCCATCAAGGAAGCAGTAGTAAGCATGGCCCGCTAAGCGTTCAAGCATCTGGTCAATGTATGGGAGATGGAAGTGGTCTTTGCGAGTGACAACATTGAGCTTTCAATAATCAATACAAACACGCCAGCCGGTTTGTATGCGGGTGGGTACAAGCTCATCATCACTATTTTTTACAACGGTGACTCCAGACTTTTTAAGCACCACATGAATGGGACTGACCCATTGGTTGTCTGAAATGAGGTAGATAATACCAACATCAAGCAATCTAAAAATTTCAGCTCGAATGACCTCTTTTATTGATGGATTAAGTCGGCATTGTGGCTCACGAGAAGTCTTGACATTCTCCTCTAAATGAATGCGATGGATACCGACATTGGGGATGACACCTTGAATGTCAGAAATGGTCCACCCTAAATCAGTGTGATGTTGAGTGAGAGAGTGGACAAATTGCTTTTCTTGATTCGGTGTCAATTCAGAAGCAATAATGATGGGGTGATGTTGGTTTGGGCCTAAGGAAGTATATTTCAACTCAACAGGTAACGGCTTAAGCTCCAAACTAGGCGGTGTCTCAGGAGAGGCATCGGACTCAAACGCAGAAACAGAGTCCGGTAGAATATCGGGACAGGGGTTGACGGGGTCATCCATAGAAAGAAGAGTATCTACAAGGAGAGGCTCAAATGGAGGAGCCCAAGTGGAAGTGTCCAGCAGAGGTGTAGAATCTAACAAGGCATTGACCTCGGAGATGGAGGAATTAATATCAAAGTCGGACACAAAGTGAGCCAAACATTGGTGGATAAGATCTTCTGGGTATGTGGTTGATAGACAGGGTTTTACCGCGGCGCGAGAGTCACTTAAGCGCCGGTCATTTTATGTTCGGCTCACCTGAACTATACAAAAACCTAAACTACGACTACACTCAACGGGTGAGTATAGCGGTAAGTCGGGTATCGAAAATCCACAGAGACAAGTTGCTAGAATTTAAGTGATTTAATACTCCAAAATAAAAGTGTAAAAGATGATTACAAACTAAAAGGAAAAGTTAATCTAGGCAATGTGTTGAAACTAGATTATGAAAGCGAGTAAAACTATAGGTTGCGTCGAATATCCCCTACCCGAGTTAATTTGTATAAAATGGCTACATTGGTCGACGAGTTATTACAAGTGCGTCTCGTTTCGACAGTTAATTAAATCAAGGGTTGTTACGCCCTAAATCATCATAAAAGCCTAATAAGATTTTGGCGTCAACAAATATCCCAAAAATTAAGCGCGAAAGGTCGTAAGCACGGGACATACATGATATGCCCCGTCAAATCTCCTAGGCATAATAACTAGGACAACGCACCCGAAATAGACCCGTAAACTCCATCACCAAAGCAAAGCAACGCGTCAACTCGAGTGAGTTCAATTCAAACACAACCTAATTTAAATTACCTAGAAAGCATGTTAAAAACGCGATAAATGGAAAGCGGTAAATCTATACTGGAAAGTGTGTAAATCAAAGCATGTAAATAAAGCAAGAAAACCTAAATTAGAAAGCTTGTAAATTATACTGTAACAATGGAAACAAAGGAAATACGACTTAAATTAAATGGAGAGGATGATGAATAGTCAACTTACACCACAAATGGGGTGTCAAACCAAGTATAAATGAAGAAGAACCATCCAAAACCACCCAAACCCTAACTACCACTCTCTACAATCTATTCTAACTAAGTATATCTGAATTAAAACCAAAAATGGGTTTATATAGTAAGTGGGAAAAAGTAAGGGAATAGGGAAAGAAAGAGGAAAGAGCCCAAAATATCTGGCACTACCGGTCGACCGGTCGCAGGGGCGCGATCGATCGGCCCCTTAGGAAAAAGCATACTGTCTCCTTCCCATGGCAAAAGTTGAAACCGCGGTCGATCGGTCCCAGGGACACGGTCGACCGGTACTCTGTTTTCAGGCTGCATTTGGTCCATGATGAGGGGGAAAAGGTCCATTACGGAAACGAGCCTAGCTTCTTCGTCCGAACTCCAAACGACGCACCGTTTGCTGCCACGCGATGCTAACTCAATGAACTACGCATCCGTAGAATTTCCATGAGCCGGATAAGAAATGTGAATTGACTAAAATTCCCTTGAAGTAGCGTCCAGCGATGGAACTTCTCTGAAATGCAACTGAACCTCACTTTTAGCGTTCCAATACCTACAAAAGCACAAATAGCCCCTACAAAGCATGTATATATCCAAATCCAAGTTTTTCTGGTTAATGAGCATAATTATAGGCATTTAGGACCATAAAAGTGCTAGAATGCATAAAGATAATGGCGGAAATATGCAATATTCGATACGAATCACACCCCCTAACTTAAACATTGCTAGTCCCTAGTGATGAAACAAACAAAACTAGTCCACAGAAGGAAATAAAAAACGCATATATGCATCAAAATATGATTGCCACTTTCGCAGGGAACACGATTGCATTTAGCATATGCAATAAGCCGTTAAACCCCTAGGTTACCCTAGTGGACGAGTGTCGTCTCGTGAGGATTTTCAGAGATGGTACCCACAAACATCATATGGTTTCCTCAAAATATGCCCAAACCAACGTGCGACAAGCCCAACAAAAGCGAAAAGGATTTTATACACATTATTAGCACATTGAATGAATTCAAACAACAGTCCAAATCATTAAAATTATAGAATGCACCTCATAGAATTGAAACCTTAAAATGTGGGAGGGGAGTGAGCACATGCAAAGTGTGGTTTGGTAAAAACTTATATAAATCGGATAAACGTTAAAGCAAGCATATATTCAATCCTCACGGGCATTACACTCATCAAGCGAATTCACTCGAAACAGGGAGCTAACACACGGAACATGCGGGCTAAAGAGTAATTGTAAATGGAAACTAGGCCGCACACATGTCACAGATGAAGAACGCTATATATAAACTAAAAAATTATAATCTCAATGAAAGGATACCACTCACTAAAAGAGGCAAAATGCATTTTCATAGATTATCATAACTATTATGACTTTTAAATTACATCAACCTAAGATCACATAGGACTTTAATAGGGTTATAATGTAGGTATGGCTAAGGTACGAAACGAAGGAATATATGTACGAATTCAAAATGTTCGGAATGAAAACTCAGGATAATGGGATAATGAGGGAAATATCAAAATCGGAAAACAAGTTACAAAAAGGCATTAGATATATCATCGGGAGAGTAATAAAAGCTTATTGAACTATATAAAACATACACAAACTTCTCTTTCTTTTTCTTTTCTTCTTTTTCTCATTTTCTCTTTTGTTTTCTTTTGCTTTTTGCTTTCTCTTTTTCATCACTTTTTTTCACTACTTTCTTTTCTTTACTTATCAAACTCTCATATGCCTAAATTGCAACCGGCATCATAACAACATCATTCAATCCCAAGTAACATTCCAAACAAAGGTATGGAAAGTGTACGTATGGGCTAAAACTCCAATTTAGAGTTGGTTATGGGAATGGGGTTATGAAAATGAAAGGCTATATTTTGGCTCAAAGGGGGTAACGAAGGTAAACATATAAGGGTGGGGTCAAGGATAATATGGGTGATATAACAAAGAATGCCTATGATAATTTCACAAAGTTTACGCAATTCTCGAGTCAAAACAATATATGAAAATCATGCTCAAGTAACACATCTCGAGTATCAACTCAATTAATGAACGGTGAAATGAAAGAATAGTGAGATTACCAACGAATTCAACGTTTTCAATGAGGAAAGAATAGTATATAACACTCACAAACGACGAAAGGTACAAATCTTACTCGGTGTAAGTATATACAATTCAACAAAAGATTACCGAGTTATAAAAATCTTAAACCAAATCAATAAAGCAAGGAAAGTGCATGTGCTCATGGGATTAAAGTTTAATTCATGAAGTTATTCATCATATCAATAATTGAGACTAAAGTCTAATAACTTCTAAAATCGAGAACATGCATCATTGGGTTGTCTATTGGATCGGGCAATTATTGAAATTTATCATCGAAAACAAAGGCAAAATGCCCAAAAAAGGAGAAAAAATAAAGAAAATCTTTTTGAAATTTTTGAATTTTTCTAAGAAAAGCATACTAAGTAACTAACATGTGAGCAAAAACATGGACTAAATGAAGAAATGGATAAAATATTCCACACCCCCTAACTTAAAACTTGACATTGTCCTCAATGTAAATTAAGAACCAAGTCAAAGAGAGGAAAAGAGTTACCCAAAATTGGAGCGATCCCCATAAGAACAAGTCCAAAGAATCTACAAAACAAGTTAGTACCGAGGATAGAAAAAACAAATAACAAAAAGTTAACTAATCACACTAAACTAAATTAACAAGGAAAGAAAAAAATAAATAAAAAGAAAGAATAAAAAGCTAACTATATACAACGTACTATTTAGGCTTCACACTAACTATACACTAGAAGTCTAAATAGATGAGCGTCCACCATAAGAACGATTTGACTTTGGAGTATAACCAGTATACCCTCACATACAAGCATGCCCTTCTAAAAATATGGATTCCGTTTGAACAACGGAAGGCATGTGTAAGGCGGAAGAAATGAACCATCGACAATTAAAAGTTTTGGTGGGACGATGGGGGGGTTTGGATTGAATAGGTGATAAAAACAAGTGGGGACCGAGAAAATCGGAAAATCCTCCCAATGATTTTGAAGTTGGAATGGGAGGCGGCGCACACAAAGGCAAAGATGCGATTGTGGAGGGCGACTCGAGCAAGTACTCCTCATAGGCGATAGGGTTTAAAACATTAAAGTTCTAGACCGAATCATCGGGTACTTGTTCCGGTGTGGTAATAGAGAATGAAAATGGGGATGAAAGAAATTCAAAATCATGAGATGAATCATCATCACATGAAGTTTGAGTTTCGAATGAAATAATATCATTTTCAATGAAATGTTCTTCTTTGGAGGCCAAAGAAGAAATCATTTCATTGCAAATAGATATTACGTCATTTTCATCATCGCTTTCAATATCTATTACGCAATGGGAAAAGTCTAGATTGGTTTGTTCCAAAGTAGGCACAAGTACCTCATTTGGTTCAAAACATTCCTCGACTTCAAAAGTATCGGAAGAAAAATCGTCGTCGGACTCAAATAATAAATCCAACTCATGTTCCCACGAACGATTTTCTTCCCGATAACGATTTTCAAGTTTCTCATTCTCATACATACGCAAACCGTCACCGAATGTCATGGGTCGAGGTGTGTATGCATGAAAAAGGGAACTTTGAAAGTTGCCATCGGACTTAAACGAAAACTCATTATTATAGGAATATTGAAAACTATTCGAATTCGTTTCAAAATTCCTATTATAAGGAGGTAAAGGCCCAAAATCATTATCAACATCATCAAAATTCCAATAACCTAGATTTTGACTTTCGTTATACTCGCCCAAAGTCATATGTGATTTTGTAAATTTTTGGGATTCTAAGTATTCACCAAAAGTGATAGGTTTGCGGGAATTTTGAGAATTATAACAATGATTATGGAAAGAATTGGAATAAGACATGCTTAACCCAAAAATGGCTCAAGTGGCGAATTCCACAAAGTAGGTGCGCGCGGGAAAAATTCAAGCGTTTCAAAGTGCTCAAATGTGGAAGTCCTGCAAAAAGTTAGCAAATAATACAAATAGAAAGAAAATACTATGAAATACTAAATCAAATAAAGTCTAAACCAAACTCATCCCCGGCAACGACGCCATTTGATAGACAGGGTTTTACCGCGGCGCGAGAGTCACCTACGCGTCGGTCATTTTGTGTTCGGTTCACCTGAACTATACAAAAACCTAAACTACGACTACACTCAACGGGTGAGTATAGCGGTAAGTCGGGTATCAAAAATCCACAGAGATAACTTGCTAGAATTTAAGTGATTTAATACTCCGAAATAAAAGTGTAAAAGATGATTACAAACTAAAAGGAAAAGTTAATCTGGGCAATGTGTTGAAACTAGATTATGAAAGCTTGTAAAACTATAGGTTGCGTCGAATATCCCCTACCCGAGTTAATTGGTATAAAATGGTTACATGAGCCGACGAGTTATTACAAGTGCGTCTCGTTTTGACAGTTAATTAAATCAATGGTTGTTACGCCCTAAATCATCATAAAAGCCTAATAAGATTTTGGCATCAACAAATATCCCGAAAATTACGCGCGAAAGGTCGTAAACACGGGACAATCATGATATGCCCCGTCAAATCTCCTAGGCGTAATAACTAGGATAACGCACCCGAAATAGACCCGTAAACTCCATCACCAAAGAAAAGCAATGCGTCAAACCGAGTGAGTTCAATTCAAACACAACCTAATTTAAATTACCTAGAAAGCATGTTAAAAACGCAATAAATGGATAGCGGTAAATAAATATGGTAAATCTATACTGGAAAGCGTGTAAATCAAAGCATGTAAATAAAGCAAGAAAACCTAAATTAGAAAGCTTGTAAATTATACTGTAACAATGGAAACAAAGGAAATACAACTTAAATTAAATGGAGAGGATGATGAATAGTCAACTTACACCAGAAATGGGGTGTCAAACCAAGTATAAATGAAGAAGAACCATCCAAAACCACCCAAACCCTAACTACCACTCTCTACAATCTATTCTAACTAAGTATATCTGAATTAAAACCAAAAATGGGTTTATATAGTAAGTGGAAAAAAGTAAGGGAATAGGGAAAGAAAGAGGAAAGAGCCCAAAATATCTGGCACTACCGGTCGACCGGTCGCAGGGGCGCGATCGACCGGCCCCTTAGGCAAAAGCATACTGTCTCCTTCCCATGGAAAAAGTTGAAACCGCGGTCGACCGGTCCCAAGGACACGGTCGACCGGTACTCTGTTTTCAGGCTGCATTTGGTCCATGATGAGGGGGAAAAGGTCCATTACGGAAACGAGCCTAGCTTCTTCGTCCGAACTCCAAACGACACACCGTTTATGGCCACGCGATGCTAACTCAATGAACTATGCATCCGTGGAATTTCCATGAGCCGGATAAGATATGTGAATTGACTAAAATGCCCTTGAAGTAGCATCCAGCGATGGAACTTCTCCGAAATGCAACCGAACCTCACTTTTAGCGTTCCAA
This sequence comes from Sambucus nigra, assembly GCA_949130495.1. NCBI lineage: Eukaryota > Viridiplantae > Streptophyta > Magnoliopsida > Dipsacales > Adoxaceae > Sambucus > Sambucus nigra. The sequence continues at coordinate 397,530,222 of OX422215.1, forward strand.
TACCTACAAAAGCACAAACAACCCCTACAAAGCATGTATATATCCAAATCCAAGGTTGTCTGGTTAATGAGCATAATTATAGGCATTTAGGACCGTAAAAGTGCTAGAATGCATAAAGATAATGGGTGGAAATATGCAAGAATTGATACGAATCAGTGGTATCCAACATCTCTTAGACTAAGGAGTCAATGATGCAAACCTCATCAATAGAATCAACATCGGTCGGTTGATGCATGAGGTGGAAAATATTGACTACGATTGTCATGTTGCCAAAAGAAAGATTCATTGACCCATCTCGACAATTGATGATGGCATTGGCAGTTGTCAAAAAGGGGCGACCCAAAATGATAGGAATATTGGTTGGGTCAGGAGCAGGAGTGTCTAAGATGATGAAATCCACAGGGTAGTAAAAGTCAAACACTTTCACCAAAACATCTTCAACGATTCCTTTAGGCACTTTCACAAAATGGTCTGTAAGTTGAAGAGCGACCCGTGTAGCTTTCATATTTTGTAAACCTAACTCAAGGTAGAAAGAGTAGGGTAGAAAATTAACACTAGCTCCAAGATCAATCAAAGCCCTAGTAATGAACTTATCTCCTAACATGCAAGAGACAGTGGGACGACCGGGGTCTTTATATTTCATAATATCTTTCTCATGGATGAGGGACGTGGCTTGCTCAGTGACAAAGGCATTACGAGGCACATTCATCCATCGCTTGACAGTGCACAAGTACTTTAAGAATTTTGCATAAGAAGAAACTTGTTGAATCGCGGTGAGGAATGGAATGTTTATGTGAACATTTGGAAAAACTTGCTTGATCTCATCAAATTGTTGAGCTTTTTTTGTTGGGGCCAACCGATGAGGGAAGGGGGATTTAGGGACAAAAGCAATGGTGGCCTTAGTAGGTTTAGAGGCATTCTTGTCGGTGGATTTATGGGGTGATGGGACCTTAGGGAGTCGTTATAATGGGCAATTCTCGGTGGGTGGGATTGGAACATCACAGGGAGCATCAACACCATTGTCAACTGAGAGCATCAACGGTCTTAGTCAAAGTGTTTAAGCCATGGATAAATGTTTTAAAATCGGGATCATTTTTTACCTCATAAGTGCTACCTACTCGTGGTGGCTCGGATCTCGAAAATTCATTGGTGCCCTCCCAATCTTGGGAGTCATCGCCTAATTCAAGGAGAAAATTATAGGCGACAGTGGGAGTTAAGTGCATGAATTTTCCTTTGTGCATGGACTCAATCATTGTGCGAGTGGAAGGAATGAGACCATTGTAAAAACTATGAACTAGGCAACTCTTCTCGAGACCATGATGTGGGCAACTATTGATATAGTCTTGAAAACGGCCCCATGCTTCACAAAATTGCTCGGTTGGTTTTTGGTGAAAATCCTGAATGGCTTGGCGCATCTCATTGGTCTTACTTATGGGATAAAACTTGGACATGAACTTCTTCACAAGTTGTTCCCATGTATGGATAGAATTCGATGACAAGGTATGTAGCCACATGGATGCTTTATCGTGGAGAGAAAATGGAAACAAGCTAAGAAGAACATTTTCTTCATCTAAGTTTTGATTTTTGAAAGTCGCACAAACCGTGAGAAATTTTCCCAAGTGAGTGTATGGCCACTCACATTCAAGACCATGGAAATTGGGCAACATCGAAATGGTCGTCGGGCAAATTTCGAATTGATCCGCTGGGGTGGGTGGAAGAACTATGCAAGATGGTGGGGTAGCCGTTAGAGGTCTAAAATATTCCCTTAAGGCACGCTCTTCAGCCATGGTGGGTGGATGAATGGTGGGAATAGAGATGTCAACTTGGGGACAACTCAAAGTGATAAGTGGAATGGAAGAAGTAAGGGGAACACTTGGTTCTCCTAATGTGGGAGAGACGGGAGAAAGACTACGGGAACGAATTAATTGATGATTAACTCGTTGCCACGTGGGCATGCAAAGAGGGATTTGTTTTTGATTTTTTGGATTTTTTTGGAAAAGAAAATATTTTTGGAGTTTTGCTTTTAGTTTGGAAAGAAAGAAAATATATATTTTTTTTAGTTTTGTTATAAAAATAAGAAAAGAAAATATTTTTGGATTTTTTTGGAAGAAAAAGGGTGGGGGAAAATTTGGACTCTGGATTTGGATGAACTCACTAAAATGGACTATCGAAAAAGGAATTAGAAACACACAAGTGAAGGAAAAATCCTTACTAGCACATAACCAATTATTTATCTTGAAATTTAATGAAATGGGTAGTCAAATTTGAATGAAATCCGCGGGCGATAAAAATCACGGAAGTTATATGAGTGATCGCCTTTTGCAAAATGTGTGTTCCTACTTTAATCACAAGATGCCAAGAGGCTTGCCACAGAGATTCGCCACAAATCTACTGCGATGAAACGATCGGCCGGTACAATGCTGGGGACCGCACAAACCCATTTTACTGGGCGACCGCACTTAAAACCCAGTTTCCCTGGACACTTACGTGTCGCAAAGAGAACCGTTCGTGGGTTTTCCCGATGGAGAGGACTCTATGGGTTATCCTATAAGTCAAAATGATCAAAAAGGGGCCTACGAACACCATATCCTATGGGGCTATCTAGTTGATTGATTTTAAATTAGTGATGGCTATGGTAGCACAGAAAGGATAAGTGATTGAGTCGGGTGATGAAATCCCTTCTCGTGATTGCCCGGGTGTAGGTCTTAGTCAATTTAATTCATCATTCCATTCAAAATTAAATGCAAGAATTAAATCACACAAGATCACGGAGGAGCACACAAGGTATGAACTCGCTAACAAGAGAGCGCGAGGGTTTAGAAATGTACCTCCCAAGGTTTTTAGGCCGTGGGGTTCCGAAATTGTTGAGTCGACCGGGGGGAGAATACGGCAATCTCAGTCGTCCTACCGACCCAAGGTAGAGAGGCTTCTAAATCCTCGCCTTTGGACGCCCTCTCTCTACCTTGTTCGGTTTCCCTATCACGCTTTCTTCAATTATTACAAATTTTAATTGAAAATGAAATGGTGTCTCTATGCACCGCAATACAAGCAAGGGAATAAAATCCTAAATACAAGCCTTATTAAAAAACAAAAAAAAGAAAAAAAGAAAAATCTATTAAACTAAAAACTAAAATCCTAAATAAATATAAAATCAAATTGAACTAATAAATGAAATCCTAAAAAAATCTAATCCTAATAAAAATAAAAACAATAACTAATAAAAATAAAGATGAAATAAAAATATACTAATAAAATATAAAAATAGTAAATAAAACCTAAAAATCCTAAATAAATCAAAAATAAATCCTAAATATAAAATAACTCTGCCTAAAAATCTAAAAATTAATAAAAAAGTACAAAATCAACACACACACGGGTCGAGGAAGAGTAAGCCTAGGATGGGTTATGTTAGTGTCAGGGGATTGCGTATTTATATCCATATTGCGCACAATTGCCTTGATGTAAGCGTTTGAACTCTACAATGCACAATTTGACCTACAAACTAAATATTTAAGCACATAAGACCCAAATTGCCGAGAATTAGCAATTAAAGTACGTCTATTCGGGGTATAAAATGTACAGTTTTGGGTGCTTATCATGGTCCCACGCATCCCTCTCGGGAGCGCTTCGGCCAACGTCGGTTATAAGGTGAAAAATGTAGAGAGATAGAGTTGTCAGTCTATTTTACTCAAAACAGACAAAAGAAAAAAGAGAGCCATCCCGAAGGACAGCATCCAAAGACATACTGATACATACGAAACCAAAATGATTTGAAAAGGGTGCGGAGGATAAGTTACGAAATGGGAAGGTGTTAGGCACCCATTCCGCCCTTACGGTCTCTCATGGGTTATGTTATTTTCCTTTTTTCCCCGTGATATGTGTGCATGTGTATATGTAGTGGAGAGAGGAATCGTCGACTTGTATCATGGAAGAGATAAAGCGAGTCATCCATAGGAATATTCCTAAAAGTAATATTAGAAAATAGGATTTATGCGATTATCCTAGCATCGATCATTATAAGGGAATGATAATGCATGCGAGATAATACGCTACTAAGAACAAATATACATATATGTAACTATATAGAACCTAAGAGAGTTAAGTTTAAAGAATATTGGAAAATTGGAAAAATGTAGAAAAAGGACTCGAATCTCGGGTTTTACCCCGAGACGCCTACGTAGCCTATAGAGGCATCAAAGTCCACGTAGTTCGTATGAAAAACGAGGGGTGGGATTTATCCCTTAAATCCAACCAGGGACTTCTCTTACATGTGTGTGTGTGTAACGAAAGTGTTTTAGTTGGGAGAAGAGTGTGAGAATTCCCGTTTAGAATTTATGAGCAAATCCTCTTTTTCTTATTTTTTGGGTTTTATTTATATGAAAATAAGAGATGTGAAATAATACTACATAGAAATTATATTAGGATATGTGAGATGAAAGAATAAAAGTATTAGGTAGCAAAACAAACAAATGCAAATTCAGGAGAATTCAAGGAGAGAGTGGAGAAAATTGGACCTTCTTGAGGATCTTGAGCTTAATCTTGGATGTCGAAGAGTAGCCCTTGAACTTGAGTGATTATGGAGGGTGCTTAATTCACAATGTTTGATGAAAAAAAGATGATGAAAGGTGAAGGTTGGAAAGGGATTTGGATGTGGAAATCACGCTGACTTCGAGAGGGGATTTCTGAGCTTGTTGAGAGTGATGGATCTCTAGTCTTCCTCCTCCTCTGAAATGAGGTTAAGCCCTTCTTTTTATAGGCCCAGGTCATTGTCGATTGTTATATCCCTGGTCCTGCCAATCAGCAAGTGTATTTAGGCACACTGTCGATAGGCAGGGTTTGAAGCCTGCCATTTGGCAGTCATTTCCAAGTTCATTATGAAAATTGGTCGTAGAGCGCAAACCGTTGATTCGAATCAAACAAGGGGAAAACCGTTGGACATGTACTTTAGAGACCTTTGAAAGTATTTTGGATTACTCCCGGGTCCGAGAGTTAACTTTGGGTCAAATGTTACTCGAAAGCGTTTATCGATCCTTTAGACCGGGGATCGTCGGATGCAAACGGATCGTTCATCCGCATGGTAAGTAAGAATCTAGCACATGGTAGACTGTTGGAAAGGTGAGGAGATATACTTTGACATTCCAAAGTGTTTGACTCGATTTAGGGAGTTGACTTTGGTCAACCGGGGCCTGGAGGCGTTCGGTGACCTTTCAGAGTAAAACGGATCGTTCGTCCGTACCGTAAGTCAGAATTGCACACGGGGAAGACCGTTGGAAAGGGGTTTCAATGCCGTTCAAAGATTCATTCAGTCTCGGTCAAGCTGAAGAGTTGACTTTGCTCAAACGTAGCCTGGGAGCGTCCGGTGACCTCTTGATCAAGATTTGTGGGAAAACGGATCATTCGTCCATACCGTAAGTCAGAACCGCACACGGGATGGACCGTTGGAAAGGGGCTTCAGTGCCCTTTAAATATTCATTTCGTCTCGGTCAAGATGAAGAGTTTGACTTTTGGTCAAACGGAGCCTAGGAGCGCCTGATGGCCTTTAGGTCAGTATTCAAGGTGTGACTTAGGTTTGATATGATGAAGGCAGGTGCTAGGGACCTTAGGAGAAGTTGAGGGGATATTAGAATGGGGTGTCTATAGAGCCCCTCGTCGGGTGAGTTTGGAACAATTGATATCCGTCGAATAGACACCACATGATGTCGAGGATGACTAGAAGGTCGAGATCGATTCTAAGGACCTAAGAATGACGTTGACCGACTCTGTGGGTCGAAGCCAATTCTGAGGGCTTGAAGATGTGGGTGACCGATTTTGTGGGTCGAAGCCAATTCTGAGGGCTTAAAGATGAGGGTGACTAATTCTACAGGTTGAAGCCAATTCTGAGGGCTTGAAGATGAGATGACCAATTATGTGGGTCAAAGCCAATTCTAAGGGCTTGAAGATGAGGGTGACTAATTCTGCGGGTCGAAGCCAATTCTGAGGGCATGAAGATGAGGGTGATCGATTCCGCAGGTCGAAGCCAATTTTGAGGGTTTGAAAATAAGATGACCAATTCTATGGGTCGAAGCTAATTTTGAGGGCTTGAGGATGAGAGTGACCAATTATGTGGGTCGAAGCCAATTCTGAGGACTTGTGGATGAGGGTGACCGATTCTGTGGGTCAAAGCTAATTTTGAGGGCTTAAGAATGAGGGTGACCGATTCTGCGGGTCGAAGCCAATTCTACGGGCTTAAGTTGAAATGACCAATTTTGCGGGTCGAAGTCAATTCTATGGGCTTAAGTTGATATGACCAATTCTGCGGGCTTAAGTTTGAAATGACCAATTCTGCGGGTCAAAGCCAATTCTGCGGGCTTAAGTTAAGATAACCAATTTTGTAGGTCGAAGCCAATTCTGCGGGCTTAAGTTGAGATAACCAATTCTACGGGCTTAAGTTTGAGATGACCAATATTGCGGGGCAAAGCTAATTATACGGGCTTAAGCTGAGATGACCAATTCTGCGAGATAAAGCCAATTCTGTCGGCTTAAGTTTTAAATGACCAATTATGTGGGTCGAAGCTAATTCTGTGGGCTTAAGTTGATATGACCAATTATGCGGGTTGAAGCCAATTCTATAAGCTTAAGTTGGGGATGACCAATTCTGCAGGTCGAAGCCAATTCTGCGGGCTTAAGCTTGAAATGACTGATTCTGTGGGTCGAAGCCAATTCTGCGAGCTTAAGTTGAGATGACCAATTCTGTGGGTCAAAGCCAATTTTTTTGGCTTAAGTTTGAAGTGACAAATTCTGCGGATCGAAGCCAATTATACGGGCTTAATTTAAGAGGTTCTTGGGGAACTCTGTCGGGAATATTACCTCATGATTTTGGTTTGAGCTGGGGAAATCATTGTGTCTTTTGGTGGCTTTATCGGGGGAACAACCAATCTGATGTTGGGGAAGTGATTAGGTGGTCCAGGGTTTGAACGTATTTCTCGGGGAAATTTGAGACCTTTGGGGAATAGGATATCCTGAAGTTTGGGATACTTAAGGGGTCCTCTGGGGACGTTGTTGGGAGGAGATTCTCTTGGATTTTGAGAGTTTCACTGGGGAAATAGGGATTCCGCTCGAGGGAGTGTGAAATTTTCTTGGTGAAAATGTTCTAAATCCTTTCCATGATTTTTAGGAATTTTCTGAGGATTTTTAAGGATTTTTTGGTATTTTGGGGGAATTTTTGTACGAAAATTTAAGGGGGTGTAGTTTGGCATGGTGTAGAGGGTTGCATTCGGCAGTGGGACAGACTTTTGGGCTACCTCGAGAAGGTAAAGGGTCCGTGCCGATCAGTAGGTGGGGGTGCAGTACCTATCGACATGCCCCTTGGCATCTTATATAAAGGGGGAGAGTTCCCCTCATTTTTCACAACTTCTTTCCCTCTCTCTTTCTACGATTTTCTAGTGCGAATTGTCCTAGCATTCCGCAATCTAAAAAATGGCCGCTTTTGTGAGCACTGCAGTACATAGGGAGTGGTTAGCTATTGACGACTGGGCAAATGTGGAGTGGAGGGCTAGGGCGCCTCTTGCTTTGGGGAGCGATCAATCTTTTGACGCATTCGAGATGGTTGCAGATGGACGGACCTTGTTGCGGGAGTCATCGCATCATCGATCTTTGAGGGTGGTGAACCCTGGCGGTTATGTAAGTAAAATGACTTTTGGCATTCTTTAGTGATTTCCCTTTTTTCTTGGATTTTGACAAGGATTTATTCTTTTTAACAGTCCGATGTTTCTCTGTCAAATATGCGTGCCCGTGGGACGACGGGGCTTAAGGATGTCTGGGAGCATCTTCCACCGGTGGTGTGTTGGGTGGTAGCCTCAGCATGATTTAGTAAGTTTGCATCTGTGCTGGATGAGACGCCTCGTTCGACGGCGGTCTTATGTGCTCTAGGGGAGAGGTGGTGGGACACTACCCACACGTATCATTTTAGCTTTCGGGAGATGACTGTGACTCCCACAGATGTGCAGCAGTTACTGGGGAAGGATTGCAATGGAGAGCAGATAGAGGTGGATCGCTCCTTGTGGGTGAGGCGGGAGGCGGTGCGCATGACGCGTGGTGATCTCAACAGGATAGTGTCTGGGTACTCCATTCGTTTATCGCTACTGAAGGATGTTTTATTGGGCTGGGTAATTGATGTGGAGGACGGGCTGTAGGTGGGACAGATGGCCCAATTATTCATTTTGTTGGTGTTGGGGGGATTTCTGGTGGCATCGAGTGGCGACGTTGTCCACCTATGGTTTTTACCATATCTGAGGATGTTTTCGAACATCCCTCTCTATGATTGGGGGAGCTTGAGGTGACCCTTTATTTTTCCTTGGATGCATTCAGACGATGCAGCCGATAGTCTTTCACTGGAGCCATGTATCTTCTTGAGCTATTTTTTAATTCAAGCATTTTCCTTTCATGCATTCGTATTTTCCTTATGCATCTCTTTTTAATTGCGAAATTTTTATCTTTGGTAGACATGGTTCTATGAGGTGATCGGGTGTAATACCGAGCTGATAGCTTTGAAGGATGAGACCATTGGATTTTTGCGGGTTGTATCGATGGCACAAGGCCAATCGGCAGTCGAGGAGGTCTCTCTTTCTAGAGGCGGTGCGTCAGGTCTTGAATGGCCTGACCAGTGATAGGGTAAGACCTATTTCTTCTTCAGTCTAAGACCTTTGTGTGCTCTGATTCCATGTTTCCTTATATTTTTCTGGGTATTTTTCAGGTGACCTTTTACCCTTGGGGGACGACCGTTAAGGATACAGGGTTGACTGGGGTGAATGCGCAGATGAGGAATTTGCTAGCGAATGAGTTTGGCCACTCTTGGTATCTCGGGGAGAGGGTGGTCCGACAGATTGCTGAGGGTGGTGGTGGTGCTACCTGTGAGGCCCCCTATGTCTATGAGGCATGAGTGGCTACTTCCAGAGGATGCCAGAGGATGCGATGATTGGCGAGTCCTACCTGCTATACACCGATACAGTTGTGTCGTATGATTATATTAACTTTGTGACAAGATGGGTGATGGCACCAAACATATATGATGCACTGTACTTCCCTCTTGCAGGTTCGAGTCGGCCAATGGGGTCCTCCCACAGCGGTGGCGGTCCGTTGACATCTGCGGCGGTGGTGACCTCGGAGGTCCCCTTTGTGCGACTGCATACCCCTTCAAACAATATCCGACGGGCTGATGGTGGGATGATGCCTATGCTGCATCGTCCTCATGCGATGGACCCGGAGGAGTTGGGTTTGACAGAGGAGGTTCTTCGTCCTGAGGTATATCTTTTATGTTCTTCTCCTTTGGTTTCTAATGATCTTTTCTGCTTTTATACTGATTCTGCCTTTTCTTGCAGCACGTCTGGGTGTCCACCACCTGGCTGAGGGATATTAGGGACTGGATATCTTCGGTGATTGCCCATATTCGAGATGTGGTAACTGTTCCTTCTTGCTCGGTATAATCTGCCTCCTCCGGGGAGGAGTCTGTTTCGGGTAGCGATGGTGCGTCATCTCGCCGCAGGGTAAAGAGAGTGCGTCATAGGGGTGGAAGATCCTAGCATAGAGAGATGAAGATTAGGTGAGAGAGGGAGAGAGGGAGAATGTGGGTTCGGGCTGACTCCCGTTGTTTTTTACTTTTCTTTATTTTCCTGCAAAAATGATGTACTACAGAAACATATCTATGCAATGCAATGAAGTTTTTTTATTATCTTCTCTTAATGATGAATGAATGAATACATGCACATGCGCTTTTTATTTTGCTGCTAAGACCGTAAAAGGAAATATTTTTGGGTTTTGAAGGAAAGTTTTATTAAAAATGAGAATTTATATAAAGATGAAAAAGAGATTTTTGAAATTCTGTTGAGAATATCAATTTATTTTAAGTTTTCTGTTTTTTTACAAAAGAGGAAAAAGGAAAATTTCTAGAAGTAGGGGGTTGCCGATCGGCAAGCACCTTGTCCTACCTATCGACAGGTCAGTCCAGTCCCATCCGTTCAAAGTTTTGATTGGTACCCTCTTCAGCCTTTGGTACCCTGTGGGGTAGGATTTCTTCCGAGTTCTGCAGAGGTTATGTCTTTTGTGGGAGTTTTCAAGTATAAAAGAGGGGTAAGGTTGGAGTGGTTTCCTCACACCTTCACATTCCTAATTTCTTGTTATGTGAGATGGCTCTCCTTGGTAGTGTTGAGTTTGCCAACTACCTGGAGACTATGGAGGCGATGTGCTCCAATAACGTCGACTACGATGCTTGCAACATGCGTCGAGTTTCTTTATGGCGTAATCGGCCCATAGAGTGGAATATGCTGAATGTGGATGTCGAGTTTTGGTACCCCAAAGACCATGTATTCCGCTTTGTCTTGGAAGAAGTCTGTCCAACTTATGAGGAATTTTCTGCCATGTTGGGGATAAATTCCGGCATTATTATGGCTCTGCCTGAGTTTTCCCGTTCTCCTCGGGAGTTGTTGGTCGGGATTCTTTGTGTTTCATCCTCGGTGGCCAGATTACTGGTGGCTGGAGATATAATTTCTCTTCTGACGGTGTTGCGGTCCATGCATTTGAAGGAGGTTAGTGATGCTAGATATGTCGGAGTTATCGTTCTGGGCTTGGTTTCAAAATTGCTTCTGGTGACCGGGGAGCTGCTGGTGGACTCACAACTTAGACCTATTACTTCATGGATGTCCTGCCATCGAAATCCAACGACGATGATACTGGCAGAGACTTTGAATGGCTTAGATGCCTAGAAAGAAGATCATTTGGGATTTCTGAGGGGTAACCCTGTGATGCTGTTCATGTGGTTATCTGAAAGATTCTGCCTGGTGACTCCTTCGGAATACCCTTTGTTGGTTGTACCCAACTTCTGGTCAGTACCTTAGTGGTGACAGTTGCTGCCTATTCTGGAACCGGGGGAATACCCGTATGTCCGGCTGGTTGGTCTCAGACAGACCTCTTTTTATTTCCCTTGGCGTCTTGTGCGCTAATTTTCCTGGGAGAAGATCGTGCCACCTCGGACACTAGACTTCTTTCTGATAGAAGATTTGACAGAGCGTCGGCGCATGTGGCTTGGCTCTTTATGGGAGAGTCAGCATCTGTCGACCCGTCCCTCTCTGTCTGTTGGGAGAGTTTAGCACATCCCTGGGGATTATATGAAGTGGTTGTGTAAGGACATAATTTTATAAATGTACAGGTAGAATCTAGGAATTTTTTATTTTCCCTATATCATAGCTTGTATGTCTGATACCGCTACATTCGGTACGTCATCACGACCATCCTCGATGGCCTTTATCTGAATACATGCATCCATCATCTTCACTCGTGCATCATTACTACATGCTACGTACTGCTCAACCGTTTCCCATAAATCCACGACGCATTATCAGTAAAATGATTAATTGGAGTTGTTTATATTTGCATAAATATTTGGGAATTTTTTAGAAAATATTTTTTGAAGTCTGAAATTATTTTTATCAAATGTAGAATTTTTTCTAAGCTGAAACGGACTTTTTTTTAAGGCGTGCTCGTTCAAACAAGATGTCACTGTTGCTCGATCGACATAGACATCTTGCGTGATGTCTTTCGAATGACATGTGTCCTCATTCGAGCGACATCCATTGTCGTTCGAACAACACCGCCGACCTCGATTTCTGTGTCAAATGTTGTCACCACTATTTGCTAATCAAATTCCTTTTGCAGCATGTTGAGAAAAATCCGGCCCAAAATATGCCATGTCTTCCTAAAGACGTTTTTTAGGCTTTAAGCTTTCCTTATAAATGCACATTTAATTCCCATTTATCAAGTGCACATCATAAACCTTCAAGAGATTATTCTTACTCATTTTGGAGTATTTTGTGGAGAAGTTGGTATCTTATTCATTGCTGCCCATCTGGAATTCTTGCTGGAGATTCCAGCCGATGACATCGAAATCGACACCTACAGATATTTTCGTATGTCACACTTATTTTCATTATAATTCGCGTAACCGTTCTTTACAAATTATAGTGAAAATAATATGGTTTTTCCCTGCGGGGATTTTTCCTGATATGTTGTGTCACATGCTATATTTATTTTATTTGATAAATCATCTAGATGCATGTTTTTAGGATTTAATTGAAAAATTCTGTTTAATTAAATAATTCCTTTATTTGAACAAAAGCGCACTCTACAAATTGGTATCAGAGACAATTACACAATATACCGTGTAATTTTCCGCAAAAGTTTTCTAAGATATCAATTTTCTGAAAAATTGATTTTTAAAAAAGGGCGTGTTCAATGGAGAAATTATATAATAAAATGATAGTTTTTTTACAGGACAAACTATGCTTACTGGAAAGCCCGCATGAAATCTGCCTTAAAAGCCATTGATGAACGTGTTTGGATTTTGGTAGAATAAGGGTGGACACCTCCCTCCGTCACTGCTAACAACGTGAATAATTTAAAATCTGTGACCGATTGGACTAAAGAAGAATTTAAATGGTCATCTTTTAATTCTAAGGGTTTAAGTGCTATTTCGGGATCCGTCACACCTGACGAGTTCCGTCGAATTATAACGTGCACCATGTCAAAAGAGGCATGGGATGTTTTGCAACTTACCCATGAAGGAACTAATACTGTGAAAGAATCTAAACTACAAAATTTAACAACTCAATTTCAAACTATCACCGTGCTTGAGACTGAATGTTTTGACAATTTTTATGCAAGGTTATCTGATACTGTTAACTCTAGTTTTAATCTTAGTGAACACATTCCTAATACTAGAGTAGTTAAAAAGATTATAAGATCTCTTCCTAAGCGTTTTATCCCAAAAGTCACTGTGCCAAATTCTATAAGTAATTTAAACACGCTTAAATTGGACGAACTTGTAGGAGACTTACAAAGTTATGAAATTGATATGTTCCTTAAATTCTTCAAACCTAAAGATAAAGGTATTGCACATAATGCCCAGGATAGAAAAAGTGAGGTGTCAACAACAAAGAGAGTTGAGTCATCTAGAAAAAGGGAGATAGAAACTTCAGATTCTGAGTGTGATTTTGATTTAGATAATTTGGCCCTATTGGCTAAAAATTTCAAGAAAATTATCAAATTCAAGAAAAATGAAAATTTCAAAGATAAAAAGTTTTTTGTGAAAAAAAAGAAAAATGAAAAAGGTTTTAAATACCCTCCTAAAGGCAGTGAGAGATGCTATGAGTGCGACGGTAAGGGTCATAGAGCTTTTGAGTGTGATACTAGGCTGAACAGACTATCAAAAGAAAAGGGAAAACTTGTCTTTAATGCTACCCTTAGTGACGACAGTGAGGTCGAGTCGGTGGATTCTGGATACGAGTCACCGCATGAATGCAACTTCACCACATTCATGGATAGTCATACTTCTAGTGCTCCTCATGACATTGAGGATGCTACTTCACAGGGACTCCTCGACAGTGAGAACGATGTGAGTGAGGGGGAGGATGATGCAAGTGAGAGCGGGTGTAATCTTCAACGTGCCTACGCTAAGTTATATAATGAGTCGTTTAAAACCAAAAAGCATAACAAAGCGCTAGTTCTTAGGATCACCGCTTTATAGGAAGATTTAAAAGAAGCGAGAGAGAGAGAGAATCCTCCATCTGCACTACCTTGAGAGAAAGAGAGTCTTCTTGTGTTGAGAAAGAAAGCTTGTTTAGAGAGAGAGAGAGAGAGAGAGAGAGAGAGAGAGACTGTTTGGAGAGAGAGAAAGTGGTTTTAAGAAAGAGAAAGGGGACTTGTCTAAATAAGTGTCTAGTCTTAAAATTGAGCTTCATTCCTCCCTAGAGACTCGAAAGAAACTTGAAGCCCATGTAATCCAGCTTACTTATGATCTTGAGCGAGCACGGGAAGTCAAGGTTCAAATCGAGGACATATCTGGAAAGATGGGAAACATGCTCCTCGGTCCCGCTTTAGGTTTTGGTGATATGCAAGGAATAGGTTATGATGGTGCCACCATGTCTCAAATTTCACCTGGACCAGTTCCTGAGTTTACTACGACTCTATATGTCCATTGTCAAAAACCATGAAGGAGAGTTCGACCAAGAAAAATAAATGGAGGTCCGCCTAAGACTGTGTTCTTTTGTACGTACTACAAAAGAAAAGGCCACCTCAGGGAGTTTTGCTATAGTTTGGGTTGGACACGACGAACTACTGCTCCACCACATCATAATGATGATTTTGCCAGTCTGAGAGAGCGTGTTGAGTTTTTAGCTGCCACATCACAGAGTTTCATGGAGGAATTTCAACTGATATCTTTGCCGTCAGTAAATTCTTCTCGCATCCCGGCTAAAACTAACAACAACAAGGGTAAACAAAAGGTTACTACGTCTTGGGTACCTTAGAAAGATGAAAAGGCCCTTGTTGTTCATGTCGCTCTCAAAGCACATAATTCCTCAGAGTGGTATTTTGATAGTGGGTGCTCCAGACATATGACAGGTGGAGTCTCATTCTTTACCTACCTAGAGGATTATCAAGATTGTAGAGTCACCTTTGGAGACGGAATCAAGTCTAGCATTGTAGGACGAGGTACAGTTATGTTACCAGGATTTCCCAAGCTTGAGAATGTTTGGTATGTCAAAGGTTTGAAGGAAAACCTTCTCAGTATTAGCCAGTTGTGCGACGCTAACTTTACCATAAAGTTTGACCAGGACGTGTGTAATGTTTATAATCAATTCGGTAAACTTTTAGTGCAAAGGGTGAGGACAGAAGATAATTACTATGGGACTGTACCCACATCCTCACTTGTCTACAATAGCGCCATGATCACTCCTATGGATCTGTGGCACCAGCATCTAAGTCATGTGAACGTAAGAGATTTAACACGTTTAGATAAAAAGGACCAAGTACGTGGCTTACCATCTATTGGAAAGCTAACTTCCACGGTTTGTGGACCCTGTCAGCTGGGGAAGCAAATCCATAGTCCCCACAGGAAGTTGCATTCCATTACCACCTCTCGTGTGCTTGAGTTAATTCATATGGATTTTATAGGTCCTACTCATACTGAGAGTCTGGGTGGTAAGAGGTACATCCTCGTGATGGTAGATGATTTCTCCAGATATTCGATTGTAGGTTTTCGGAGAGAGAAATTCGATGTTGTAGAGTTTTTAACAACCAAGTGTCGTGTCCTGTAAAATCAACATGGAGTCACTATTAATAGGATTCGTAATGATAATGGCACGGAATTTAAGGAAGAAAAGGTAGATATTTACTGTGATAGTCTAGGAATCAAACATGAGTTTTCTGCTATGAAGACTCCTCAGCAAAATGGGATTATTGAGAGAGAATAGGATGATTCAAGAAATGTCTAGATCTATGCTTCTAGGTCGTATGGTTGCTAGGAGATTTTGGGAAGATGCAGTGTCTACTACATGCCATATGGTGAATAGGGTCTACCTACGTCCACACACACTTAAGAAGCCTTATGCATTGTCGACTGCAAGAAACCCAACCTTGCATATTTTCGTGTCTTTGGGAGTAAATGCTACATCCTATGGGATAGAGAGCAAATAGGAAAGTTTGGCTCCCAGAGAGATGAGGGAATATTTCTAGGATATTCATCAAATTATAGAGAGTACCGAGTTTTTAACCTGAAGAGCTCTAAGGTTATGGAGTCAATAAACGTCACCATGCAAGATGAAGAACCTTCGGTGTTTATTGATCCTAACTTTCAGTGTGAGTATGAGGACTCTTCTAGTAGCTACATACTTGTCCCTCACCTACACTCTATGGACTCTACTCCTGTGTTAGGGGACACACATGTTTGGGTTCACAAGAGTCATGATCCTTTTGTCATTATTGGCGATCCCACTTTTGGGGTCAAGACTCGTGCTCAGCTAGAGAACATTGTTAGTCATTTTTGCTACACGTCCGCAGTCAAGCCCAAGAATCACAAAGAAGAACTCAAGCATGAATAGTGGATATTTGCCATGCAGGATGAGTTTCTTCAATTTAAAAAGAATAATGTCTAGGAACTTCTCCCCCGACCTAGTGAGACTAATGTGATAGGTACCAGGTGGATTTTTAAGAATAAAATGGATAAAAATGGCAGCATAATCAGAAATAAGGCTAGGTTGGTCGCTACTTTGGGGAGACATTTGCTCCTGTTGAAAGGCGTGAGTCCGTCCACTCACCATTGCATGTCATATGCGCTTAGAGTTATATCAGATGGATGTCAAGAGCGTCTTTCTTAATGGCATTCTACAGGAAGAGGTCTATGTGGTTCAACCAAAAGGGTTTGAAGACCCTCAGCACCCGGAGCGCGTATACTATCTGAGGAAAGCCTTTTATGAGCAAGAACCCCGTGCCTGGTACGAGAGGCTTACTTTCTATCTCTTAGCTCATGGCTTCAAGAGAGGGAGAGTTGATATGAAATTGTACGTCAGGAGAGATGATAGTTCTATTTTAGTTGCCCAGGTCTATGTGGATGACATAGTCTTTGGATCCACGTGCTCCCAGCATGCTCACCACTTTGAGGAATAAATGAAAAGTGAGTTTGAAATGAACATGGTAGGTGAGATTACGTTATTCCTTGGTCTCCAGGTTTGTCAGCTAGAGGATGGAATGTTCATCTCTCAATCCAAGTATGCTAGAGACCTTGTGAAGAAATTTGGTTTAGACTTCGCTAAGCATGTTCGTACACCTATGAGTACTTATATCAAGCATAGTAAGGACACTTTAAGCAAGGACGTAGAGAAAACCTTGTATCGGAGTATGATAGGTAGTCTTCTCTACTTGACTGCCAGTTGTCCTGACATAGCCTTTAGTGTTGGAGTCTGTGCGCGATATCAGGCGTCCCCAAAAGAGTTACACATACTCTCTCTAAAACCTATTATCAAATACGTGAGTGGGACTCTCTCATATGATATTTGGTATTCCTTTGATACTGATGACCGTTTGTCCACCTATTCAGATGTCAATAGGGCTGGGGATGTAGATGGTTGTAAGAGAACTTCTGGTGGGTGTTTTTATTTTGGTTTTGCTCTTATCTCCTGGTTAAGCAAGAAGAAAAACTCCATCTCTTTATCCACTGCGGAGGCTAAGTACATCGCCAGCGGGAGTTATTGCACGCAACTCTTGTGGATGAAACAAATGCTGGAGGATTATGGGATTTCACAAGACACCATGACCATTTCTTGTGATAACACAAGCGCAATATACATATCTCGCAATCCAGTCCAGCATTCACGCACAAAGCATATCAGGATACGAGAGCACTTTATACGACAGCTAGTGGAGGAGAAAGTTGTATCCCTGAGTTACGTACCCACTGACCGTCAGTTAGCCCATATTTTCATGAAACCTTTAGATGGCCTTAGATTCGAATGTCTTAGGAAGTCTTTAAGGATTTGCACAGTTGACTGAGGGGTTGGTCCATGTCTAGGATATGATGCTTTGTCATGTTTATATCATATGATTCCTATTGCTAGACTGTACCATGTGTATTATTATTATTATTATTATTATTATTATTATTATTACTTTTATAATTTTAAAAAAAATGGAAAAATAAAAAGATTTTATTTTTATAAAAAAATTTTAGAAAAGAACAAAAAGATTTTCTTTTTATAAAAATTTTAGAAAAGAACAAAAAGATTTTTGTATTTGCACATTTTATGCATAAGCATTTAAGATAGCCAAGTCACAATTTTATTCCATTTATTCATGTGACTATTTGATAGTGTTTCGAGACAATATATCATGTCATCTTTGTGCTTTATAATGTTTGGAGTCATTAAGATGTAATTAAGTGTTACTTCCTACATGTTTGACTCATGATTTCCTTTATTGCACACATGCACGGATTTGTTTGATTATTGTACTTGTCTTATCACATGTTGGTTGGGTGTTTTCACGTCAATCCTGTTCTTAAAACGAACCAAGAGTGATAAAACTTGATAAGAAAGGTGTGCATGTAAAAAACCGTTTGGTGAGATTATGTGGTATTTTAAAAACAAGGAGAGACTATGAAAGGTAATTATCTATCCTTTGCACTAAATCCACTGTTAAAACGGACCTAAAAAATTGAGGAATATTATTATCCGGGGTCCAAAGAGGTTAAAAGAGCCCAAAGAAATTTAAAGGCAATAAAAAACAATTCATGCAAAAAATGGGCCATTAGGTTTCACCATCAATTCTCCAAAGTTTGAGAATTTAGATCACCTCTATTCAAAATATATACATCTGAGGGAGTTTGGTTGGAAAATTTATATGGGTTTGCACATCCTTGAAAATCTTGAAAAAGTGCTAAATAGTTTTAGACGTTATTGGTGTGGAAATCACTTTAACTTTGATTTGTTGATTTGATTAAGGCGATGTCATCTAAATTCAACATTTTTTACACCTAAGGATACTTTTGATGTTCATTCGTTAGGAGTTCACGTATGCATCGTGCACATATGATTGATTGAGTTTATTTACATATCGAATGTGTTCACACCCCTACATTTACGCTATCATCGACTTGGTTGTTTTTGTGTTATTTCATGGTGTGATTCCTTGTTGTATACTTTCTGTAAAATTTAAAAAAAATTAAAAATAGAAGATTCTTTAATTCTTTGTTGTATATCGTGTGTAAAAATTTAAAAAAAAATTAAAAATAGATATTTTGTGACATTTTCCATATTTATGCTTCTCATATATGTCTATTTGGGGACATCATAAAAAGGGGGAGAATGAATTATGGGGGAGAAAATCTTGTTGATTCTATGATTTGCTTAAGAAGTTTTCTCTTTGATTTTTGCATATCATTATATTTCAAACTGTTGCGTGTCACGGGTATCTGCTTTTTCTAATGTGTGTAGGTTAAAAGTTGATATCTATTGGATTGCACACCCTAATGAGAAAAGCTTTGGGAGTTTTTGACGTGTTGAAGATTTGAAGATGTTGAAGTTTGATTGAAGACATGTCACTTAATATTATCACTTTGAGGGTTTAATGGGGATATTATCTTATATGTCATTTGTTTTTAGGAGTTTGCATAATTCGGATTTTTTATGTATGTACCGGCATAGACATAGGGGGTATTTGTAAGGACATAATTTTATAAATGTACAGGTATAATCTAGGAATTTTCTTTTTTCCCTAGATCACAGTTTGTATGCCTGATACCGCTACATTCGGCACGTCATCACGATCATCCTCGACAGCCTTTATCCGGCCCAAAATCTGTCATGTTTTCCTAAAGATGTTTTTTAGGATTTAAGCTTTCCTTATAAATGCACACTTAATTCCCATTTATCAACTGCATATCATAAACCTTCAAGAGATTATTCTTATTCATTTTGGAGTATTTTTTGGAGAAGTCGGTATCTTTTTCATTATTGCCCATCTGGAATTCTTGCGGGAGATTCCAGCCGACGACATCAAAACCGACACCTATGGGTATTTTCGTATGTCACACTTATTTTCATAATAATTCGTGTAACCGTTCTTTACAAATTATAGTGAAAATAATATGGTTTTTCCCTTCGGGGATTTTTTCTGATATGTTGTGTGACATGCTATATTTATTTTATTTGATAAATCATCTAGATGCATGTTTTTAGGATTTTATTGAAAAACTATGTTTAATTGAATAATTCATTTATTTGAACAAAAGCTCACTCTATAGGTCGTGGATAAGCGTAGTTAGCAAGATGTTGGCAGTGAAGACTGGACAAAGATGGCTTGCCTTATCTGATACCATGGAGGGAGGTGTGGTAGTTTTTTTTAGCCTAGTTCTAGCTTATCGGTCCATGGAGCATCTGCGGCACTCCATTCAAGCAAGGGAAGCTTGGGGACCCCTGGATGTATATGGCTATGATGAAGCGGGCTCCTCTGTTAGCTGTGGGTAGGACTATTAGGGGGAGTTTATTTTGTACAGGAAAATAAGTTTTGTTTTTTTATTTGGCTTTTTAAGAAGGCGGGGGGAAGGGAGCCATCAGTTCCTTTTCGTATATAATTGCACTATAGTTTCTTATTAGTGAAATAAACAAGTTTTTGATCATCTAGTTGTGCCTTTTAATGAATTTTGTATTTTGAATTATCTATATCGATCTCTAAGGCATGCATAATCCTTTTGTTCAAATATATGTTAGAATGGACTGTCATTCTCAGAGATAAGAAAAGAATAGTTTTTTGTGAAAAATAAAAGGGTCGTGCTCATGTAAGATGTA
Source organism: Sambucus nigra (assembly GCA_949130495.1). NCBI lineage: Eukaryota > Viridiplantae > Streptophyta > Magnoliopsida > Dipsacales > Adoxaceae > Sambucus > Sambucus nigra. Next base: position 397,550,366 of record OX422215.1, read on the forward strand.
TGAGTTGCCTACGTACCTCTGGGGGTTTTTGAAAATTTTCAATTTTTCTTAGAATGATTTTTGTAGAGGATTAGGCCCACATAGTTCTGGGTAGAGGGAAATGAAGAGATTTTTTTATTTTTTAATAGATAGAAGGGAGATAAGAAGAGTCGTAGCGTGCCGAGATTTCGAGCTAGGGGTAAAATTTCTTGAGACCGTCCAGGTTAACTGGATGAGCCATCTCTTCTCCATCTAAGTCGGTGAGCATGGTGGCACCGCCGTACAAGATCTTCTTCACAATGTATGGGCCATTCCAATTGGGATTGAATTTCACTCTAGTGTCCCAGATGGGCTCTACTATTTCTTTGAGGGCTAAATCCTCTTCTCGAACATCGCGATCTTTGACTCTCTTATTAAATGAATGCGTTATTCGGTGATGGTACCCTTGTATGTGGTACAGTGACTTTAATCTCCTTTCGTCCAAGAGTGACAGCTTGTCGAGGCGGCTTTGATGTCTATCCTCCTCACTGACCTTGCTTTCAATCATGTTGCGTAACGAGGGTATTTCTAGTTCCACGGGTAGGACTGCTTCCATGCCATAGACTAAAGAGTAAGGGGTATCCCCAGTAGAGGTTCGAATTGAGGTTCGGTAGCCCCAGAGGGAGTATAGGATTCGGCCTTCCCAATCTCGACCGCTTTTGGTCATCATCATGATGATGGCTTTGAGGTTCTTGTTGGCGGCTTTGACTGCACCATTAGTTTGAGGTCAGTAGGGAGAAGATTTTTATCTCTAAATCCTATCGAGAGAATATTTGTGTCTTTGAATCCCATACTCGTTGACCACTTCTGTGACTTCTTCCTTGAAATGCAACCTATTATCTGACACTAGCATGTGCGGGAACCCATATCGGTAAATGATGTTTTTCTTGATGAATTTGGCAACTTTCTTAGCGTTCAGGATTGCGTATGACTCGGCTTTTACCTATTTGGTGAAGTAATCAATGGAAACCAGGATGAACTCATGCCCGTTAGAGTCCTTGGGTGTAAAAATCCCTATAACGTTGATGCCCCAGGTGGAGAACGGCGAGGGAGAAGTCATGTTGTACAATTCACGCGGAGGTAAGTGTTGAAGGTTGGAGAACTGTTGGCATTTGAGACATTTTCGGACAAAGGCGGTGCAATCCTGGATTATGGTGGTCCAGTAGCAGCCTTATCTTATGATCTTCTTGGAAAGCATGTGACCATTCATGTGGGGTCCGCATTCCCTACTGTGGATTCTCTGCATTACCTCTTCAATGTCAGCCCCTGCGATGTAGTGTAGATGGCTTCCATCGAAGTTTCTCTTAAATAGTGCTTTGTGACAAAAGATATACTGGGCGGCCAATCTTTGGATGGTTGCTCGGTCCTTCTTGTTGGAACCCTCGGGATACCAACCATGCTTGAGGAGGTGCCAGATATCATAATACTAGCAATTGGGTAGCTCGAGATCTTCCTTGGTGATGAGCTCAATGTGGTAGCAGTGGGTTGGTTTGTCTTGCTTTCGGACTAGGAAGGGGGCCATTGTTATTCCTTCGGGCATGTCGACCATGGAGTCTAGGGTAGCAAGGGAATCTACTAAGTTATTTTTCGCTCGATGTAGGTAGTGGAAGGTGATGTCTTGGAATTGAGAGGCTAGCTCTTCTAAGTTGGCATGGATGAGTTGGAGTTTCTCGTCCTTGACTTTCCATTTTCAGAGCACTTGATCAATGATGAGGGCAGAATCCCCGTAGACATCTAGGCATTTAATTACTTTCTTGAGAGAAACTTGGAGGCCTACCGTATATGCATCGTATTCATTCATGTTGTTGGTGCATGGGAAATACAATTTGATGGCGATGGGAGTGTGGGAGTCATCTGGGGCAATCATAAGTATCCCAATGCCATATCCCCTTTTGTTGGCAGTGTCATCAAAGAACATTTTACATCGAAGGTCGTCTTGAGCGGTGTAGAGGATGTTTTCATCTGGAAATTCGTAGACCTAGTCATCAGCTTTTTCCATGGGGTAGTCAGTGAGGAAGTCAGAGATGGTTCTTACTTTTATAGATTTTTGTGTGACGTACATGATATCAAACTTGGCTAAGAGCATCAACCATCGAGCTATTCGACTAGACAAGGCGAGTTTCTCAAGCAAATACTCGATGGGGTCCATTAGGGATACAAGTTTAATTGGGAAGGCGAGCATGTAGTGTCACAACTTTTAGGTGACCCAAACAAGCGCGCCGCATGCTTTTTCCAAATCACTGTAGTTGACTTCGTACCCGACCAGTTTATGCCTGGCATAATAGATGGATCTTTCTTTGCAAGAATCTTCAAGGTATTGAGGTAGCAAAGCCCCAGTGGCAGTGTCGATTACGGTTAGGTATAGGAGCAAGGGGAGACCAGGCTGTGGTGGCATGAATACCGGAGGTTGAGTCAGGTATTGTTTGATTCGGTCAAAAGATTTTTGGCAGCACTTGTTCCAAACTTTGGTTGAATCCTTTCAGAGGAGTTTAAAAATTGGTTCACAAATGGATGTTAGTTGGATGATGAACGGGTTGATGTACTGCAATTTCCTAAGGAAACCTGGTATTTCTTTCTCCATTCGGGGAGGTGGCATCTCAAGTATGTCTTTTATCTTGACAGGATCGGCTTCTATCGCTTTCTCACTGACCATGAATCCTAAGAGTTATCCCTTTGCAACGCCGAGGACACATTTCTGTATTTTGAGTCTCATCTGATATCGTCGCAGTCGTTTGAAGAACTTTCGGAGAGCAGGAGCATAACCTTCTCTAGTTTTGGATTCGATAATCATATTATCCACATAGACCTTGACTTCTTTGTGAATTAGATCATGCAGGATGGTTGTGGCTGCCCTCTAAAAGGTAGCCCCAGCATTCTTGAGACCAAATGGCATAACAGTGTAGCAAAAGGTTCCCCATAGGGTGATGAAAATGATTTTTTCCTGATGATCTCGGTGCATTTTTATTTCATTGTATCCGAAAAACCCGTCGATGAATGACTTAAAATCATGACTGGCTGTGTTGTCCACGATCATGTCGATATTAGGTAGCGAGTAATCATCCTTTGGAGAGTCTTTATTCAAGTCCCGGTAATCTACACACATCCAAACTTTCCCTCCTAATTTCGGCACAGGCACTATGTTGGATAGACATGTGGGATATTCGATCATATGAATAAAACCCATGTTCAGCTGTTTGACCACCTCTTATTTGAATTTGAGTGACCATTCGGTGCGGAGCTTTCTCAGCCTTTGTTTAATCGGCTTATAATCTGGAAGAGTGGGGATCTCATGTTGAGAAATTTCAGGATCAATGTCGGGCATATCGTCATAGGACCATGCGAAGACAACCATGAATTCCTTCAATAATTCTTTGAGTTGTGCGCACTCATGCTCGTCAAGGGTATCCCTTATCCTAATCTCGTGCAGTTGGCTACTTGAATCGAGGTTAATAATAACAATTTTTTATTCATTAACTTAAGGCGATTATGTTTTTTGTTATTAACCTTATTTAGACCAGTTAAGAATTGTTCATTTGCAAAATCATGATCATCAAAAGTTTGATTAGAATCTAAACAATTAATGTAAGGCACAGAAAGATACTCAAAATCTTCGTTTATTTCATTGATAGGAAAAATAGCATTGAGAACCTCATCAAAGTAGGTCTCGATTACATTTGAGCAAGGATAGACAACAGAAGAAATTATTGGGTAAACATTGGGGTTAGGTAGGATTTTAACAAGCAGAATCGGTATAGCATGCCAGTTGAGGAGAGGTGTATCATCGGCTTTAATCAAGTGGGATGGATCCAGTAACGTAGCGCTTCAATAAATCATCCAGAGTGTCAGCCTCAGTGTCTGCAAGTTGAATGAGTTCTTGGAGTTACTTTCCTCAGTCTCTTTGGTATCTTTGATGAGCGGTTATATATGGTGTTGGGAACTTTCAGACCATGGGTAGATGTCCTAGAAAAAGATCTCCATTCCAGGCTCTTGTCTGTATGGTCATACCATGATTCCGGAAAGCCACAAAAGGGGAAGTCTTCGCCCTTTTTGATGAAGCGTCCATTTAAGGAGTCACCTAGGATAGTTTGGATGCGGTCTAGTCCTCTCTTTGGTAGAGACTAGCGGATCATTCTGAGCTCTTGTTCTGATGGTTGATACCCCAAACTACAAGGGGGCAAGCTTTCTTCAGTTCAATGGGCTCAAGTATCCCTTGCTATCTTTGTCCTAGCCCCTGTCCAGGCATGAAGTGCATGTTTCTGAACATCTAAATCACGTTGACATTGCCATGATGGTCGTATTCTGGACAAACTCTTTCTTTGAAATTATCCCCTTTCGGGAGTAGAAGTGGCTCAACTCAGAATCCTGATAAGAGCATATCATTTGACATGTGTTGTATCTCAAGAATTGGATTACTGGTACTCACACCCTCAATATTATCGTCATCGCCCAAAATGGTGATGATTCGTCCGTTGGCGAAGAACTTCAATTTATGATGGAGTGAGGAAGACACACCCTTGCTACTGTGCAGCTAAGGTCGTTCGAGCAACAGGTTGAAATAAGTTGGGATATCAATAACTTAAAATTCGACGACAGGGTTTATAGGTCTAGACCCTATTACAAGTTTTATGGATCCCATTACCTCCCGACAGGTATTATCGTAGGCACGTACGGCAGTTAAAGTTGGAGCGAGGTCATTTTCTTTCAGTCCTAAGCATTTGAAGGTTCTTAATGGGTAGACATTCAAGACAGATTCATTATCAACAAGAGAGAGAGGTACGATTTTCCCCATAACATCGACGGAGATGTTGAGTGCATGATTACGGTTTGGCCCAATTCTGGGGATTTCTTCTTCGGAAAAGGATAGCATTCAGATAGAGGTCAAGGATCCGACTAAATTTATCGCTTCTTCTGGTGTAGTAGAAGGAGGAACTATGGGTCCAGTGAGCAACTTGATCAAAGCATTTTTGTGCAGCAGGGAAGACATGAAAAGCCCAATAGAGTGATGTTATCTTGAGTTTTCTTTAGTTGATTGAGGATCTTGCTCTCCTCGAGGGTCATTTATGGCATAGGAAGGTTTTCAACACCCTTCCCCTTGTCATTGACTGGTAGTGATCTTGGGATCTGGTAATGCCTCCTTGATCTGGTCATGTGATTTACTGAAGAAGGGAAGAATATGAACCCTGTTTCTTCATCAATCTTAGGTTGTTCTGCCACTTTGTTTATTTCTTCGAGGAGCTCTTCAAATGATATCATCCCACTCATGTCGGCTACCGGGATATTTTTCTCGAAAGCTTGTTTTTTATTCGAATCTTCAAATTCTTCCCCCCATGCGGTGGAAATAATTATGTCTTTGCATGTAAAGTCAATGCATTCCACATCTTCAATGCCTTCTTCATACAGGTCTTCCCATTCTGTGGGGATATGTAAGGGTGAAGGGACCAAGAGCCCTTGCAATTTCAGAATATCAAGTAACTTGGTCATACTGCACATGTCGTTGGTTTGCCTGAATAATTCTACCATGATCTGAACGAAATCATCCAGGACAACTTCGCCGATTGGTACCACCCTGTCTGACTCTCGGGCCCATTTTCGTGCTTCCAAGGACAGTGTGCTGAACCTCTGATAATCAATGATCATCTGTGTGGGCAATTTTAGGTCGAACTTAAGGAGTTGGTTTAACAGTTCTGATAATTCCATACCTCCATTTTCAGAATGGGTATGGACAGCGATGCATGCTCTGGTAGGGAGTGACGGTGCCTGATCAGTGAGGCTAATACGGTGTAGGAGGAAATATGGGCATGTTTGGAGAGGTTTGGGAGAGTGTATGGGTGTGATTTGAGTTGAGGGATGAAATTTTGGGTTCATTTTTAGGAAGATAACATTGGTATGATTTGGGAGTAGGTTATGAGTAGTGTTTGGCTTAGGATTGGCTAGCGGGGCAATGGTACCCGGTCAGTTACACCTTGGATTACATTTCGAAGGTGAAAGCATTGGTCGGTGGTATGACCAGCGATTTGGTGAAAGGCACATTGGGAATCTGCTTTGAAATTTCTTGGAAGTGGATTGGGCAATGGACGAGGATCTAGGGGCTTGATGAGGTTTCGTCTTAATAAGGCTTGATAAACTTTAGAGAGGGGATCATGGATCTTGGTGTAATCCTTTCGAACTGGGATAGGGCAGCTTTCCGGTGCCCACGAAGTGTTTGGTTTAGAGATGTTGTTGATGGTTGAGACTACAACATTGGTAGGTTTGTCATATTTTCTGGGGGTGAACTGTCTGGACAATTTCTTTGGCTCAACCTCTGTTTTAGCAAGACCTTCCTCGATTTCTACTCCTACTTCTCTGAGAGCCCAGAAGTAGGGATAGTATTGTCCTTCCATGGTTGCTCGGACATGGGGCAAGAAAATCTTCTTCACTATGTTGACTTCTTCTTCCTCGGATGGTCGATTGGTCATAGTGGCTGCCTTTTCCCTCCATCGGGCTATGAAGTTACTGACTGATTCCCCAGAGTTCTGTTTGATCAGCTCTAAATCATGATGGGTGACCTCAATATCTTCATTATATTTGTATTGCGACATGAATTCACGGGCTACATCCTCCCAGCTACAGATTCTGAACTCCTCGAGAGACAAAAACCATCGAAGAGCGCTATCCTTCAAAGTTTGCTGAAATAATTGGGCCATCACTTTGTCAGAAGTCCCTAGAAGAGTCGTGGAATGGTGATAACTGCGAAGATGAACAATCGGTGGTCCACCCCCCCCCCCCCCCCCTTTCTCGATATTCGGCATCTTGAACTTCTCGGGTAACCTCACTGCCTTGGGATAAGGAGACATGTAGGTGTAGTCCATGTAATTTTCGAAGATTTTGACTTGGTCGAATTTCTTAGTTAGCATCTTGAGATCTTCTTTGACCTTGTCCAATTATTCCCCTTTCGGATCAATGATCACAGGCAAGTTAGCCCCAGGCTGGGCAAGGTTTGGCATAGGAAGCTGGGCAGGCGGCGGTCCATTAGCTAAAGGGGCACATGGAGCATGCTGATACTCTTCGGGAACCTAGATAGGCTCAGGTGGACCCATAGCGCGAAGGACTAGGGCCTCGGGCTCTTGAGGAACAAGAACCTAGTTTCGTTGCATCTCTCGAACTTCAGTCTTAAGGTTGTCAATCTTGTGCACGAACTGAGCTAAAACATCCATCAGATCTGGCTTCGTAACTAGTACTTGATCTATGTTCTCCATGGGAAGCGGATGGATACCGAAATCAGAAGAAGTAGAAGGGGAACGGATGGAGATCTAGGGTGATTTGACTGAATACTGAAGCCAATAAGGAGCCAGGCCAAGGGCGTGCGATCAACTTGAGAAGGCATAAAATGGGATTTATTTTTGAAAAGAAAATAGGAAAATATTTTTAACATTTTTTTTAGATTGAAAGACAAAATATTTTTGGATTTTTGGTAAAGAAAGGAGAAATATTTTTGGATTTTTGGTAAAGAAAGGAGAAATGCTTTTGGATTTTTTATAAAGAAAGGAGAAATATTTTGAAAACGGGTCTCAGCATGATTATTATTGTTATGTTCTCACTTGTATTAAATTCTCCTAAATGCAAAATGAAATGTCGGACGGGAACCGAGCCTGGAAAAGTTGGGTTTGTAACATATGCAAAGCTATGGCTGGACTTGTAACTAGGCTCACGGGAAGGGTCCTATTTTAAAAAAGCGCAAAAATTTGGGCAGCAGGCCAATTGGAATTTTGACAGAGTTTTGGGTTGAAACCGGGAATCTAACATGTGTGTCCTAGGCTTGACACCTATATGCGGGTATGCAGTTTGTTGGGTGAATCGAAAAGGGTTCCCCCCTTTGACGTGGCTTCCACGATATACGTCTTGCTTTTGAGGGCAGTCAGTACGTATTGACAAGTCATTTGGTATACCTGAGTGTACGTGAATTACCTCACTATATACCTCGTGGGGATGGTACGTGTGAGAGAGAATTCGATATACTCAGCGTACATGAACGAGTTCCCTGCGATATACCTCCCGTCATGACTTCGGTCAAGCGGTACGATGCGGGGGAACCATTCGATATACGTCGAAGTTACTTGGCCAATGGAAGGTGAGAGTCATATCGCTTAGGCAAACTGCGCCCTGCCGGACCAGCGCCCATCACGAAGTGACCCTCCAGTTATCGGATAAATTTTGGTAAATCACAATGCTATTTGGTGATATCATGTGAATCATGTATGATACTCATATTAGTATCTTATGAGAGTATCTTTCTTGATCATGCCCAACAGGAGCAAAGTACGAGTACCAATGGTATACCAAGTATCGGTGATGCGTGCAACATGGGGATATATGTGATCCTAGGTGTACGTGGTGTGAAGTGTACATGGAGAATTTTCCTACAAGTGTGTTAATGGAAGCATAAGCATATGGTACACATGAATAGTAAAGGGGAACATGCAAATGGGGGGATATATAAGAAAATAAAACACCCATGTAAATAGAGTCTAACCCCCAAAATGAAATTTCCCCAGCAGAGTCGCCACTGTGGTGTGACACCCCGCCTAATTAAATACCGGGCGATCACTCCTTTATTAAATTAAAATCAAGGTGAACAGTTGGTTCATTCTTAGCATTAATGTCGAAAAATACATTTCCAATTTAAACACCCTAAATAATTAAGCTAAGTGTCAAAACCATTTTTAGACTTTACTTTCCAAATTTTATTTTTATATAAACCAACTTTAAAAACTTTGCATAATTCACAATTTAATAGTCACACCACAACTATCCTGGAACATACAATTCAAATAATCAACATTCAACTAATTGAATCCCAACATTTAAAACTTAAAGTAAAACATCCAGATAGTAATAAATCCCAAAGTGACAATACTAGAAATAAATGAATCACAAGGTCCAATAAAACAACGGGATAATGGAAACGGACGACACATGCCCAACTGAATAAATATGCTAGGAGTGGAATCAAATAAATGAAGTCGTCTAAGTAAGAGGCGTGCAACTCCCACCTAAGTTGTTCCTTCTAAAGGATCCTATGCAAGACGCCCCTGTGGCTGGGCACCTGTAATATATACATATATATATACAATAGAGAAAAGAAAATAGAAACGGGTCAGAGCCCAATAGTGTAAATGATTTCAAATTTGTTTAGCAAGTATTAAAATGTTTACAGGCCAATGCAACAACATATTAGTGCGACCCTCTCTTGAGAAATTCCCACCTCTCTTGTAATGTGCACACTTATCGTACTAACCTTCCCAACGGTTTAACTCATCTTATCTTAGGCTACTCGTAAGGTTTAAACTAAACAATTCAACTATTTAAGAAGTAAATTTCATTTAGTGACAAAGCTCTCATTTTTTACTTTATTTATTAATAAAGTTTTTCCAGAAATATACTATACTTTCGAAACAGGTATTTCTCAATTGAAATCATTACTCATCTCTTACTTACCATAAACACAGTGGGAAATTCTAAATTTCAAAAATTCATATATATATTAAATACTCGCATAATATATATATTCTATCAGCACCCCACATAAAAACTATGGTGCGGGCATACTCTGATATCCAATCCCCGTATCACTCGTACTAAGGGAAATATAATTTCAGAATCACTCTCGAACTGTATTAACACATACACAAACAATATTGAGGCGAAGCATAGATTCCAAGTCTCTAAGAGGTCAGTACATACCCTCACGTCTCTTAGGACCGTCTGACCATCGATCAGATAGCCTGTACCAAGGATATCAATCTTCTAGGGTACGAGTCAATATCCCCCATAAAGGCACATCGAGATAAGACTGTCCCAGCACGGTAACCTCAGGGATAGCAAGTAGCGCGGGCATGATTTTCACACGTATATAGTATATGCATAAACACAGTCATATAAATATACTACTATTACCATATCTCTTTAGGTACCTTTCATCACCCATAATATAATACTTATCCTTATTTCTAAATCTTTAGTTATCACGTATAACGGTTCGCCACTTACTTTAATTGAGGGATTAATCCAACTTACTATGTAACACTCATGGACTCTATCCTCCCAAGTGTAGAATTCAGTAGGTACTCGTCTATTTTTCCAACGTAACTATTTTACGCGTCTCTCCCTTTAATGCATAATTTCATCGTCCCTTATGTGTAAATATCCCAAAAATGTACATCTCGTCTTACATTAAAGGTCTCATAATTATTAATAAGTCCTACTGGTCTCCTTTAACTTCCAAATTATTTTAATAAGGATGCCCAAATATTTCTACTCATTTAATTTGAATTTAAATATTTTCAAAGGGGAAATGTGAGTCTGCCAGAAGGGGTCGATCGATCGATGGCAGGAGCTCGATCGATCGATGCGTCGATCGATCGACACCCCTGGTTCGATCGATCGATCAAACAGGTATACGAATTATGCAGATTAATAGTTACGGGTTTCATAATCTAACCTCAATCAAATCCATATTTTTCACACCCAAACTCCCTAAAATTCGTACTACAAACAGTATAAACCCATATTATACATCTTCAACGTAAAGCATGCAATTTTCCATCAATAACCATAGATTAATATGTCAAAACTCATAGAAATCTCAAGAACCCTAGAATTTCTTTAACATGGTTCTAATCAGTATTTTTCCAGAAATTTCTACTCCTAATTCATCATAAATTCATGGTTAAGCTTTACATGTGGAGGGGTTTCCAGATTTTCATTCAAATCATTACTACATGCGATTTTCCTATCTCCAACATGGATTTTATTCTACCAAACTCATCCTAATCACCCTAGACTAACATGAACGATGCATTAACGAAAATAAGCAAGATAAATACTTGCCTAGAAATTTCAAAGTTCTGATTTGTCGACGAATTTAGTGTTGTCGCGTTCCCCGTCGCGCGATCTACGCGTTGGTGGTGGTGGTGGCGGTGCAACCGGATGGATTTTGGGCCTTGGATTGCTTGGAAAGCTTTCTCCTTCCCCCTCCTATGGTCATTCTAATGTTTTGAGTATGCTAACCCTAAAGGACTATTCCAAATGGCTGATATAGCCTAATAACTTTCGTGGGTTTAATTACCCAAAAATGCAAAATGTCCAAAATGCCCTCCCGGGGTGCTAAATAGGCCTAAAAATGCCCCGAGACCCAAATTAAACCCCCGGGTATACTTTTCTGACTATCTCGACCCTTCCGGACACTTTGACGCACTCAAAATGACCATATGAGCAACTTATAATATATTCACATTTATTAATCAATATTTAGTCCCGACGCGACACGGGCGCGTCCCGACGCGACACGGGCGCCTCCCGACTCAAATTTCCAAAATTATCATTTTATTCACTCTTGACATTTAATAGAACCAATATTATATTACTTCACTCATTAGTAATATTCAACAACAAGTTTCCCATAATTACTAACTCACATCACGTTAATAATTATAAAGTGATTAATTTCCGGATTTATATTAAATTAATAACTCACATTAAATTTAATAAATCCCCAAATTAATATAGCATAAAAATACGGGGTATTACATGTGGCCATCCCACTTTCTGATCCTCGCGGTGGGAGATACGAAGAAGAGGAGGGGAGTGTCTCCCCTTCATCTCGGGAGGATCTTGGTCCCGCACATCCCTCTCGAGAGCACTTCGGCCAGCGTCGGTGAAAAATGTTGAGAGATAGAGTCGCTAGTCTATTTTACTCAAAACAGATAAAAGAAAAAAGGGAGCCATCCCGAAGGACAGCATCCAAACACAAACTGATACATATGAAACCTAAATGATTCGAAAAGGGTCCTGACGCTAAGTTACGAAATGGGAAGGTGTTAGGCACCCATTCCGTCCTTACGATCTTTCATGGGTTATTGTTATTTTCCTTTATTTACCCGTGATATGTGTGCATGTGTATATGTAGTGGAGAGAGGAATCATTGACTTTGAGAGAGCAGCTACAGCGGAAATATTGTGACTTCTCAAATAAAAACCAATTTTAATTAATCCCAAATTTTAGTTAAACCCTAAGACATGCATCTAGATGATTTATCAAATAAAATATAGCATGCAGGATAAAAACAAATAATTTCAGGAAAAATCTCCCAAAGGGGCAAAACCTTTTATTTTCATTATAATATTGTAACATACAATTTCGGATTACAATATAAATACAGTGACTAAGAATTACCCTCAGGTATCGGATTCTGTAGTCGGCGGCTGAAAATATCCCTTTCCAGGAGGGCTGCAATGAAGAAGAAAGACGGCTTCTCCACAAGTTTGTCGGCTGGAATTTTCCCTTTCCAGGAGGGCTGCAATGAAGAAGAGAACGGCTTCTCCACAAGGGTTGAACAATAGCAAAGCTTATGCTCTAGGGTTCCAAAAGATTCACAAAAGTAATTGGGATTTTTGTGTGTGAATCAAAAAGATGTTTGGCACATCAAAAAACGAAGTCTTGTTGTGTTTTATCTCTTAAAAACGTTTTCTCAAAGACTTGAAAAAATACACCATCGGAATAGTAATATATATAGGAAATATAAGATGGTGGGTAAAAAACACACGGAACTGCTCGAGTATATCCCAGGCGGACCGGTCTAGCTTGGGGGCGGATCGGTTCTTTTATTCCAGGCTTCATCGGTTCGCTTGCGGTCCGGGGTATACTGGATCTGCAGCAAGCGGATTGGTCCGGTTGAGGGGCGGACCGGTCCGGTGGCGGATCGGTCCGGTATAGAGGCGGACTGGTCCGGCTTTCCCAGAAAAAATAAAAAACTTTTAAAAGCCTCATTTTGATTGGAAAAACTTACTTCTTATTTTATAAAAAACATTTTATAAAAATTTCCCAATACTAAATATGAACTTTAAGGAACGTAAAAACAAAATTTTACCAAGTTCATCCTCGCAGAGGCTATGATGTTGAAGAGGCTTTGATATTCGGATCCGTTGATGTAGATGCGATCTTGAATTTCTTCAATGGTGTAACGGCGTACGACATACAAATTGATAATGGACAAAAATGTCCTTACAAATCTCCCCCTATGTCTATGCCGGTACATACATAAAAAATATCCGAATTATCAACTTATGACCTATACAAATCTACCCTCCCATGAACCCTAAAGATGGAAAGATACAAAGGTATAAATCTTCATCGTTTGTTCTTCAATCCTCAACAATCATCAAATCTCAAAGCTTTCTCATCAGGGTGTGCAACATATTGATCTTCAATCTTCATACCTACACACATGAGACAAAGCAAATACCACGTGACATATCGAGTTTGAAATGAGATAAACATGGATACCAATATTTAATAAAAACATAAGCTATATCTCAAAAACTCCCCCAAAGTTCAAACTCCCCCATAATATGATAATTCTATCTCCCCCCTTTTTATGATGTCCCCAAATAGACAAATGAGAAGAATGAATCAAATAAGCAAAATCGGGGTGACACGGTATACAAAAAATACACAAACTATTTTTGATTTTTCAAATTTTTCATACAAAGATAGGATACCAATTTGAACAAATATGATACAAAAATCACACCATGGATTTAGACTCAAACAACCAAGTCATGGAAATGGAATGAATGGGTGTGAACACATTCGATAGGAAAATCAACTCAATCAATCATACGTGCACGATGCATACGTGTACTCCTAACGAATGAACATCAAAGGTATCCTTAGGTGAAAAAGTTTGTTGAATTTAGATGACATCGTCTTATGCAAATCTACAAATCAAAGTCAAATGATTTCCACACCAATAACGTCCAAAACTATATAGCGCATTTTCAAGAATTTCAAGGACGTGCAAACCCGTTTTAATTCTCCAACCAAACTCCCTCATACATATATTTTTTTTTAGAGGTAATCTAAATTCTCAAACTTTGGAGAATTGGTGCAAAAACCTAAATGGCCCCTTTTTGGCATGAATATCTTTTTATTGCCTTTCAATTTTTTTCGAGCTCTTTTAACCTCTTTGGACCTCGGATAATAAAATTCCTCAATTTTTTAGGTCCTTTTTAACGGTGGCTTAGTATTCGCAAACGCTAAAGAACCTTTCGCAGCCCTTCCCCGTTTTCAAACAAATCACACAAACTCACAAAACGGTTTTTATATGCACAATTTCCTTATAAAAAATTATCGCGCTTGGTTCGTTTTAATGACAGGATTGAAGTGAAAACACCCAACCAACATGTGATAAGACAAGCACAATAATCAAACAAATCCGTGCATGTGTGCAATAAAGGAAACATGAGTCAAACATGTAGGAAGTAACACTTAATTACATCTTAATGACTCCAAACATTATAAAGCACAAGGACGAATTGACCTATTATCTCAAAACACTATCAAATAGTCACATGAAAACGGAATGATGTTGTGACTTGGTCATCCTAAGTTTTCATCCATAAATGGTGCAAACAAAATACAAAAATCTTTCTGGATTTTTTTTTTTTTTTTAATTTGACAAAATAAAATCTTTTTGTATTTTTCAAAAATTTTCAAAAACAAAAATTTATACAAAAAGTACAAGTCATCACACTAGAAAAAATATATCATGAAACCACAACTAGTGTATGACAAACATGCAATCACAATCAACCAAAAGATTTCACATGGGGTGAATTACGTGCAAGCAAACGGGAATCGTGGACAAATAAACCATAAGCCTCTAAATCCGATTTTCTAACCCAAATTGATGTGTAACGAATTGTGGGGGTTTTGGGAATCGAATTTATTCTTTCATTAACCTTCCTAGGTCCATTTAAAAGATTATAACAAAAGTGCCTAAGATGACCTTGTCTACCGCAATGTGTGCAAGAGTAAATCGGGCGGTTTGTGTTCCCTAAAGGTGGCCGTCTCCTCAAATTTATCGATTGCTCTCTCCGAATTTGCCTAGGTGGGTCTCTCCTAATGATCCTAGGAGGTTCTCTTACGATGTTCTTGTGAGGCGCCTTTTTAACAAACTTAGGTGCCTCTTTCTTAACAATCCTAGGAGGCTCTCTCACACGTGTGGGATTGGGTGCAACATATTTTTTAAGACCAATCCCACCTATATCCGTTTTGATCTCGACTGTGCCTAAAATCTTATCAAGTTTTTCAGACCTAGACTCCAAATCAAATTTCACTTTACTTGAATCTTTCAATTTCACTTCAAGTTCACCTATCCTAGATTCAAGTACTCGTTTAGAATCCTCAAACTCTAAAATCTCCTTTTTCATAGTCTCCATCAACCCTCTAAGACTATCTCTCTCACCCTCGACGTACTCAAGCTTCTCTTTAAAAAATTTCACATGAGCCCTAAGTTCTTCAACTAAAAAATCATTATTTTTTATGGAACACTCTTTCAACTGAGCTTTCAATTTCAAATTTTCTTTCTTTGTTTTCAAAGTTTCAGCATAAAGTTCATTGAAAGCAGTTTGCAAGTCATGCTCATCTACACTTTCCTCCTCACTTTCATCCACACTCCCATCACCTTCACTATCACTAATCACATGGATGGGAAACTCTCGCCTAGAAGCATAAAAAACTTCTTCTTCCGAATCACAATCACTAAGGGTAGAAACATGAGAAATCGGTTTATTCAATTTCTTCTTTAAATTTGTGGTACACTCATGTAACGTGTGACCAACACCCTCACAACAAGGACACCTCTCAGATTCGTTTTCAACAGAAGATTTAAAACAAGAGTTCGTGTGAATTTTCCAATTAAATTTTTCAAAAATTTGACATCGAAGATCATCAAAACCATCAAAATCCATTTTTGCAAAATCAGGATCAAAACACAATAACTTAGTGCGACAGGCTCTGATACCAAATTTGAGAGAGCAGCTACAACGAAAATATTGCGACTTCTCAAATAAAAGCCAATTTTAATTAATCCCAAATTTTAGTTAAACCCTAAGACATGCATCTAGATGATTTATCAAATAAAATATAGCATGCAGGATAAAAACAAACAATTTCAGGAAAAATCCCCCAAAGGGGCAAAACCTTTTATTTTCATTATAATATTGTAACATACAATTTCGGATTACAATATAAATACAGTGACTAAGAATTACCCTCAGGTATAGGATTCTGTAGTCGGCGGCTAGAAATATCCCTTTCCTGGAGGGCTGCAATGAAGAAGAAAGACGGCTTCTCCACAAGTTTGTCGGCTGGAATTTTCCCTTTCCCAGGAGGGCTGCAATGAAGAAGAGAACGGCTTCTCCACAAGGGTTGAACAATAGCAAAGCTTATGTTCTAGGTTTCCAAAAGATTCACAAAAGTAATTGGGATTTTTGTGTGTGAATCAAAAAGATGTTTGGCACATCAAAAAATGAAGTCTTGTTGTGTTTTATCTCTTAAAAACGTTTTCTCAAAGACTTGAAAAAATACACCATCGGAATAGTAATATATATAGGAAATATAAGATGGTGGGTAAAAAACACACGGAACTGCTCGAGTATATCCCAGGTGGAACGGTCCGGCTTGGGGGCGGATCGGTCCGGATGACCGGATCGGTTCTTTTATTCCAGGCTTCATCGGTTCGCTTGCGGTTCGGGGTATACTAGATCTGCAGCAAGCGGATCGGTCCGGTTGAGGGGCGGACCGGTCCGGTGGCGGATCGGTCCGGTATAGAGACGGACCGGTTCGGCTTTCCCAGAAAAAATAAAAAACTTTTAAAAGCCTCATTTTGATTGGAAAAACTTACTTCTTATTTTATAAAAAACATTTTATAAAAATTTTCCAATACTAAATATGAACTTTAAGGAACGTAAAAACAAAATTTTACCAAGTTCATTCTCGCAGAGGCTATGATGTTGAAGAGGCTTTGATATTCGGATCCGTTGATGTAGATGCGATCTTGAATTTCTTCAATGGTGTAACGGAGTACGACATACAAATTGATAATGAACAAAAATGTCCTTACAGACTTGTATCATTGAAGAGATAGAGCGAGTCATCCATAGGAATATTCCTAAAAGTAATATTAGAAAATAGGATTTATGCGATTATCCTAGCATCGATCATTATAAGGGAATGATAACGCATGCGAGATAATACGCTACTAAGAACAAATATACGTATATGTAACTATATAGAACCTAAGAGAGATGAGTTTAAAGAATATAGAAAAATAGGAAAAAAGTAGGAAAAGGACTCGAGTCTCGGGATTTACCCCGAGACGCCTACGTAGCCTATAGAGGCATCAAAGTCCACGTAGTTCGTATCGAAAAAGAGGGGTAGGATTTATCCCATAAATCCAATCGGGGACTTCTCTTATATATATGTGTGTGTGTGTGTGTGTGTGTGTGTGTGTGTGTGTGTAAAAAAAGTGCTTTAGTTGTGAGAAAAGTGTGAGAATTTCCGTTTGGAATTTATGAGCAAATCCAGTTTTTATTATTTTTTGGGTTTTATTTATATGAAAATAATAGATGAGCAATAATACTAGATAAAAATTATATTAGGATATGTGAGATGAGAGAATAAAAGTATTAAGTAACAAAACAAACTAATGCGAATTTAGGATAATTCAAGGAGAGAGTGGAGAAAATTGGAACTTCTTGAAGATCCTGAGCTTAATCTTGGATGTTAGAGAGAAGTCCTTGCACTTACGTGATGATGGAGGGTGCTTAATTCACCAAGTTTGATGAAAAAGGTGATGAAAGGTGAAGGTTGGAAAGGGATTTGGATGTGGAAATTACGTTGACTTCGAGAGGGGATTTCTGAGCTTGCTGAGAGTGATGGATCTCTAATCTTCCTCCTCCTCTAAAATGAGGTTAGGTCCTCCTTTTTATAGGCTGAGGACATTTCCGATCGTCATAGTCCTGGTCCTGCCAATTGGCAGGTGTGTTTAGGCGCACTACCAATATGCAGGGTTTGGAGCCTGCCGTTTGGCAGTCTCTTTCTGGTTCTTTCGAAAAATTGGTCGTAGAGCACAAACTGTTGATCCGAATCGCCCACGGGGTGAACCGTTAGAAAGGTACTTCAGATAACTTCCAAAGTCTTTTGGATTTCTCCCAGGTCTGGGAGAGTTTACTTTGGGTCAAATGTGGCTCGAAAGCATTTGTCAGTCCTTTGGATGAGGGATCGTCGGACGCAAACGGATCGTTCGTCCTAATGGTAAGTCAGAATTGCGCACGAGGTGGACCGTTGGAAAGGTGAGGTGATGTAATTTGACATTCCAAAGAGTTTGGCATGGTTTGGGGAGTTAAATTTGGTCAACCGTGGCCTTTAAGTGTTCGGTGACATTTTTGAGTAAAACAGATCGTTCGTCTGTACCGTAAGTTAGAATTGTGCACGGGGCGGACCGTTGGAAAGGGGTTTCAGTGCCCTTAAAATATTCATTCAGTCTCAATTGAGCTGAAGAGTTGACTTTGGTTAAAAGAAGCCTGGGAGCGTCCGGTGACCTCTTGATCAAGTTTCGGGGGAAAATGGATCATTCATTCGTACCGTAAGTTAGAATCGCACACGGGATGGACTGTTGGAAAGGGGTTTTAGTGACCTTTGAAGATTCATTCATTATCAATCAAGATGAAGATTTTGACTTTTGGTCAAACGGAGCCTGGGAGAGCTCGATGGCCTTTAGGTCAGTATTCGGGGTGTGACTTAGGTTTGAAATGATGAAAGGAGGTGCTAGGAACCTTAGGAGAAGTTAGGGGTGGTATTAGAATGGGGTTTCCACATCCTTGTATTTTATCTTCACTTTACCTCTTTCTTCTTTCTACAAGGGTGATACGTCAATTTGATGAAATGTAGATGACCCCTCCTCCTTTGGGTTTGTTGTATCCTATTATGCATCTATATTTATTCCTTGTAAGAATTTTCTTTGACGTTTAGAGGAGTAAGGTTCTTATGATCCTTTTGTTTCCTCCCGATTTATTTGGTGTGCCAAAGGACTATCTACTCTGGATCTGGGAGAATGTGAAGGATGCGTTAGTCGTGAAGGATACTAGCCTCTGCTGGCTCTTTTCATTGACACTTCTTGGATCAGAGGATGTTGGAGGGATTTTTTGTTGCAATATAAGGATTCCTTTAATAACATGGAAACGAATAATGGTTCTCGAGATATGAGTATCTCGAAAGAGGAAGTGGATGGTTTTGAGTCCTTTGGTAGTGTATGCAGTAACTCATTTTGAGTATCTGTATATAATCCTTTATTTACTTATGATAATAAATGTGTACATTGTTATGAAAACATTTAGTTTTAAATGAAAAACGAGTCCCCCTGTGGGCTCTAAACTATTCTTTATCATCCTACTGACTCATCAAGTAGTTATTAAGAATATAAAAGATTGGAGAAAGTAAAAAGACTTCACTCAAAATTTTAACAAATTTTATCTTGATATAATTAATTGTGTATGTAGTGATGAAGTCCAAATTCAAATAAGCAAAAAAAAAATCAACGCATGCGAAGGAGTAAGGAAAACTCCCTTTCGGGAAAAACCTCTATTTCAGCATTGTATTAGAATTGAGAGACACTGTACGACTTATAGACTATTTATTCCACTAAGTATAATGCGCAGTTGTTTAAGTCTTCTACAGACACGGCACAATCCAGCACCGTCGACAAGAAGCAATCTTCCCTTGGTATCCACCATTCTGCCTTCTTCTTCAGCAGTCAAGCCTCGAATCCACAAATAAGTAGTAGACATGAACTCCACACGAGTTCTTAAACATGGATTATGTTCTTATTTATTTGGTAAAGTTATCTTTAAATTTCGAAGGGTTTTAGCTAAAAAGCGGTAGAGTTTGATCACAAAAGGAACTCTAAAATATCTTGGAAAAGGGTTAAAAAGAGTTCTCTCAAACTCCAATCCTGCATCTCTATTTATAAGGAAGTTTGTTGCAAAAGGATATTCATTAGAGATTTGGATCATATTTGATTACAAAACAAACACTCGCTTTCTCTTTTAAATGACTTAGTACCTCGTTCAAACGACATACTCTTTTGCGTTCGATCAGGTTTCCAATAAAACTTCGAACGATATTTTAGTTCTTGACCAAAAGACTTCTCGTTGGAACGTGGAAAACTTGTTCTACTGATGTACCCAATATCTTTCGAACGACATCCAACAAAACTTTAAACGACATTATAAAATTGACCAAAAAGCATCATCCCAACTTTCATTCGAACAATGGAATCTAATTCTTGTGACACTATTAGGCTCGTTCGAACGACCTAACAATCTCATTCTAATGAGTTAGAAATATTTTTAAAATTTTCTTTAAGAATTATTTAAAACATTTAGAAATGCAAACTCTTTAAAATGACCCTTGGAAAATTAAAGTCTTTACCAAACTTCCTCATAACTCTTCTGAATGTTGTTGTGATAAATTATCTTAAATCTTGCAAATTTCATCAACTTCTTATCTTCGAATATGTGGAAATATTCATATAGATGCACTAGTGTGTAACGGGATAAGCCAATATAAAAGACAAAATTGAGCAATTATAAAAATTGTTCTTACAAATATCCCTCTTTGGCTATTCTCGTACAAAACACAAACCGAAGCCAATTTGAACCCTAAGACACATACAGCTAATTCCATCCCAAATCAAGAAACAAAAATGCATAAATGTATAAGTCTTTAACTGAAAAGTTTTCATGTTGTGCAGTCTAATAAATCATCATCAAGGCGGAAATGACCTACACATGAGATAAAGTAAATATCAGGATGCGTATGAGTTTTAAATAAATAAATAAATAAAACTACCCCTCAATTTTTTTCTCCCTTTTATTTTCCGTAATTGACAAGGGAGTAGAATCTAAACATACATGAATAAGAAGTATCACATTAAGAAGCTAAGATTTCATCACAAAGATAATAAATAAAGCACATGTAATGATAATCTAAAAGGCATAATGTGTTTCTCCCTTTTTTGAACAACTATTTTTGAATTTTTAAAATTTTTCAAGTATAACAAGTATAAGTATAAAAATACATATATGAACAAAGATACAAAGTCACCATTGAAAAACACTAAAATATCCAAATCGAGAAAATGAAAGTTAGTTGTGTGAACATTTTCCATAGGCAAATCAACAGTTACATTCATAACATAGGCATATGAAGTCATGATATACTTCAAAAGAAAGAACTCAATTTCTACCTAAGGTGTAAAAATGTTAAGCTTAAATGAAATTGACTCGACTTATTCAAAATGTCATGAATTTTAATGATTCTTAAAGCAACAATGCCAAACTATTAAATACTTTTTAAGAGAGTCTGTTGTGCACACTCGTTGATCTTCCACTTTATAACTACCTCAAAATCTCATACATATAAGAATTCACTCACAAATATTTTAAAGAAACCATAATGCTCATATGTAGCAAAGCTTCAATGAATATAACATAAATGGCCTTGGAACTTCTATTTTTGTGTGTCGTTAATCTTTTTAGGTTCGTTTTGCAAATGGTGGCTTTTAATGCAAAGAGAATTTTTCTCTTTTGTATCCCCTTTCCATTGCTTAATATATATATCAATATTTTTCGGGAAACGAAAATCGGGAAATGATTCTTACAAGCACAGCTTATCTCATTTTTATTTGGTTCGTTATTATGTAGGATTGAGATGAGAACGTCGTATTCGACAAATCACATGTAAGTAAAATGTTCAAAATGTCTATGCTCGTGTATAATAAAGATGACAAAGAGTCTAATATTTAGAAAGTAATTAATACTCGGCAACGAAATGTTATCCACGCATTATTAAGCACACTAATGAAAAAAATCCATCTCTCAAAACTCTATGAAAAATTCACGTGAATGGATTGAATATAAGGGTGATCTGAATATCTTGAATGTTCAGCCATATATGGTGAAAAAATGAAAATACAAAAATACTATTGTCTTTTTTAAAAAGTTATCAAAATAAAATCTTTTTCAATTTTTCACACTTTTTCTTAAAAATCAAAAATATTTTTGGAAAATTTCAAAAGATATCAAAAAGAAAAACATATGAATACAAAGATAATACAATCTTGCAATAGGAATATAAGATATGATCATAATAAACATCATATTCTAGAAACATGTGTCGACCTTAATCATTATGCCCAGAGGAATTCTCAAAAGGAGAGCCATTCAATGAAATTCTTCCATTAAACATTGTGAAGTCTTGACTACATACTTTACATTCTCTCAAAAACACCCAAAGTCCCTATGGTGTTGTGCGTGAGCATTTGGAGTAACACATGTGGGAGTGCGTGTAGGATCATGTGTAGGAAATTGAGTGGGGCCCTACCGGAGAAGGTGCATGTGAGAAACTCTACCTAGCTTAAAACAAAACTCTCTAAGGTGACCTATTTGTTTGCAATGCGAAGAAAAATACATGGGCTTGGGTCTACCTTTCTGAAAAAGACTAGGACGCTCTCTTCTTGGTGGGTTCGGTCTCTTAGGTGGGTTAGGACGAGGGCTATAAGGATCCATCACAAACCCGATAACGGACTCAGGTGTGACATTGGAAATGGATGCACCATCATAAACTATTACTTGCCTCTTAATGTTACCTGATGCAGGACTGGGGAGAATATTTTAAAACTTCGTAGGTGTGTCCTCTAAAGTGACCTTAACCTCTCAGACACGTTCGAGATCAATCTCGGGTTAGGATACATGGGCTTCAATTTTCTCACGAGTCTCCAATGAAACTTGAAGATCTCTTGTAAGACCAGCCACAATATTGGTCAAATCGGTCTTCTCCCTACCTATAACAATAAACTGCTCATATAAAAAAAAACTTTCACCTTATCGAGTTGACTCACCGATGCCTCACACTCTCTCAAAACACTCACCTCCTTCTCTAAATCAAACACCCTTAGAGACAGATCTTTATTAATTTTTTCTATTTTTAAAGTCTCGGCATAAAGATTACGAAAGGCTTTTTGGAGTAAACCTTCTCACTCATACAAATTCTCTTCCCCGTTCTCACTTTATCCAGAATGATAGAAACATCGTCTAGTCACTCATGTTTAGAATTATTCTCCTTGGCATAGTATAAACTAGAAGCATTAACATAACGGGCCATGAACACAGGATATGGTTCACATGGTGATTTATCCCCAGAATTCACCGACTCAAAGTCACTATCGGTGAGAGTGGCTTTATGTGGAACTTTGCCTTTGCCCTGTCTCTTTAGCCTAGTGGGACTCCCATGGGCCTTGTGTCTTTTTCCCTCAAATTCATAGCATCTCACATTAACTTTCTCAGAAACATTCTTTCCCTCATTCCCATTTTTATTTTTCTCAAAAACCATTTCTTTTGAGGAATTTTCTTTGTTAAATTTGAGAATTTTTCTAAAATGCTCCGTAAAAATGGCTCAATCATATATCTCAAAATCAAATTCAGACACAAAATGATAAACTTTTTATTTTTTCTTTTTCGACAAGGCTTTCAAAGCAATCCCTATATCCTTAGAATGAATTTACTCTGGTTTTCCTCGTATACATATAATGAATTTACTCTTAGATGTGGAAGGAAACACAAAGGATACATAGAATGAATTTACTCTGGTTTTCCTCGTATGAATTCTTTCTAAATCTGTGGAGAGAACTAGGAAAATAAATTTCTTATTTATGTTACAAAATAGAAAATTCTCTAGTTAGTTCATATGAATAATATGAATTGATCTTGACACGATCATCTTTATTACATCTGTCACTAACATATGTGATTTTTTTCTCAGTGGTGATGTCGGGCCACCGCTATCCAACCTACATTGCCCAATGTGTCCCTCTTCCTGTCCAGGAGAAGGTTCCTATTGACCATCCCATCAATATAATTTGTACATTATTAGTCCATAATATGAAACATTTAGGCATACCACTTTGATTGTATCCATTTGTACACAAGGATAAAGTTTTCATCATGTCCATAATAATGCTTTGTTTACTACTTTGTTAAAGTCCTACTTTGTTTTCATTTCTAAATTCCTAGATATTGAGTTTGTTGCCTTATTTTTTTAACTAGATCTGGGTTTGTTGATCTTTAGAGGTTGATTTGGACAAAGATGAAATCACCACTTGAATTTACCGAGGGGAGATGTTTACAAACTAAATCAAGGACCAATTTTCTTCATATAGAGCAACTTAGAGACTGAATGACAAAAGCTTCATATCTATTCCATCTTTTCTACTTCAAATGAAGATTTACATGTATGAGTATTATTTTTTCCCCTAATCTATCCCTCTCATTTTCCTCTATTTGTAAGATAATGTTTCTATGTATGTTACATGTACATAATTATGTATACATACCGTAATTTCATATATAATACTCGTGCAGGAACTATCAACTGGTCCATACTCAAGCATTTTTTATTTATTGCTTGCTTTTGATAAGAAAGTCCTCTAAGCAGCCTTCAATGTATATATGTGAGTGTGATTCTAACTGCGGTTTTGAATGAAACTTAAAAGGGAAGTAATTGAATTGTTAGGTTCCTTGGCAATATATGGAAGAGCTGGTGTTTTATGGGATTTTAAGCTTTCGTGATCTCATTTCATTTTATATATTTATCTGTAATCCATTTATTTGTCTCTCTCTACTCACAATTGGCAATCATACATGAGAAATAATGCTTAGAGCTTGATATATTTTTTTTATCTGAACTCCATCACTTTAAACTTTTAGTGCATTTGATGTCAAAGACTAATCTAATGATTTCACCATATTTGGTCTATATTATATTACAAGAGATCCATGATGGTCTAGAATTTTCTATGGATGAAGATGGGGGGATACTCTTTTGGATTTTTTCTGCGAAATTTTCAACTGATGGGTGAGAACTTGTTGCTGGAAGCAGTGATGATTCAATTTATGTTAATGATCTTGAAGCAAATAAGCTCGGCCTTCGAATTTTAGCACACACTGTAGAAGGGTGTCTACATATAAAAAAAGAATAAAAATACTTTTTTTTTAGAGATATTGAGAGTACCCCACAAGGGCCACTGTAGAAGTCCAATATTGAGAAGGGCACGGCAAGGGTCACCGTAGAAATATCATTCGAGAGGTGCCACCGCAAGGGTCACTGCAGAAATGACATTCGAGAGGTGGACTGCAAGGTCCACTGCAGAAGTCCAAGATTGAGAAGGGCCACTGCAAGGGTCATCGCAGAAATGTCATTCGAGAGGTGCAACCGCAAGGGTCACTACAGAAATGACATTTGAGAAGTTCCCCGCAAAGGGCCACTGCAGAAGTCCAAGATTGAGAAGGCCATCGCAAGGGTCACCACAGAAATGTCATTCGAGTGGTGCCACCGCAAGGGTCACTGCAGAAATGACATTCGAGAGGTGCCCCATAAGGGCCGCTGCAGAAGTCCAAGATTGAGAAGTTCCATCGCAAGGGTCACTGCATAAATGTCATCCGAGAAGTGACACTGCAAGGGTCACTGCAGAAATGACATTCGAGCGGTGCCCCGCAAGGACCACTGCAGAAGTCCAAGATTGAGAAGGGTCACCGCAGAAATGTCATTCGAGAGGTGCCACCGCTGGGGTCACTGCAGAAATAACATTTGAGAAGTGGCCCACAAAGGGTCACCACAAAAATGTTATCCGAGAAGTGCCACTGCAAGGGTCCCAGCAGAAACTCATATTGAGAACGAACCCACCCAGGGTCCCGGCAGAAACTCATATTAAGAAGGAATCCACTCAGGGTCTCGATAAAAAGTCATATTGAGCAGGGACCCCCAGGCACCGAAAGAACCTCATATTGAGCAGGAACCCCCAGGGTCCCGGTAGATACTCATATTGAAAAGGTACCCACCCAGGGTCCCGACAGAGACTCATATTGAGCAGGAACCCCAGGGTCCCGGTAGAAAGTTATATTGAGAAGGAACCCACCCAGGGTCCCGGCAGAAAGTTATATTGAGAAGGAACCCCCAGGGTCCCGGCAGAAACTCATATTGAGAAGGAACCCTCAAGGTCCCTTAACAACAGAAAATGTCAGGGCGAGGAGCAGTCAAGGTCCTCCCCCTCAGCTTCCAGAAAAATAGGCCAGGATGAGGGAGTGGCTATCATGAGAAACTCCTCATCATGAAATGTCATTTTTTAAAAGAACAACAGTATTAACACTTGGCTTTCTTGTACAGGTAGCCTAGTTGAGCAGGCAGGGCTCAAATAGCCAGTTGGGACCTCCTGGGAGTTTTTGACTTGGCGGTTGAGGGACAAGGTATGTTGAGAAAGCTCAACCACTTAGCACTATAGGATTGAGAGAATACTAGTAGGAAGACCCAGAATTCACTCAAGACTACACACACTTCACACTTGGTCACAAGTGAAGTGAGCAACCAAAGAGCTGGCTGCTCACAAGGAACAAACTCTTTATAAAAAAAATGACTTTTCCAGAAGAGGGGGTCCTCGAGGTCCCTCTCAAGAAAAACAATAATTTAGAAGAGAGGGGTCCGTAAGGCCTCCTCTCTCAAGATTTGCAAAAATTGCACCACAAGTTACCATTTTAAAAGATATTTACAAAATCAGATATCTTGTCTTCATTAGGAGACATGTGTGCTTTTTAACTTTGGTTGGCACCAGGTGGCACCTGCAGGAGGGGACATGCAGGGCTGCCTACAGGTAGGGACAAATGGTACACTTCAGACATTGTTCCCCACCAATCCTCTTAATTTTGGCGCCCAAAAATGTCAACTCACCCCTAATGCCCAAGTATAAATAGACCTCTGGGCAAGGTCAATACAGACAATTGAAATTTCACTGTTACTCTGCCAAAATCACACCAGGCCTACCTAGTATTCTCTCCCTGTGATTCTCTTAGTGCTGAGTGCCTTGTTCTTTCACTCCCCACTGACAGCCATCATTCTCAGGTGCTTCCCTTGAGAAAATTACTATTTTTGCTGTGAAAGCTCATCTTCTTGCAAGGAGTGAGTTGAAGCTTAAGTTCCATTGTTTCCAGAAGGAGAAGTTTTCTTGACAAGTTGCACCATAAAACCTTGACGACCTTACAGGCAGTGTCCATTGGAGTGGGTCACGCCTCACCCTTTCCAGTTATTCATAGACCCCAGTCTCACTACCCTCCTACACACACGATAGTGATACCATCATTGATTATTACTATTTTTTACTTTTTTAAAATTTATTATTTTTTTGATGTTATTGAAGGCTAAATAATGTGGGATTACATCATTACTACTAGTAGCATAAACACGAACATTTGCCCTTTCTTTCCTACAAAATTTCCACAACTGGACTTAAGTTTCTAGTTATTGATGTTCATGAATTCTCTCCCAAGCAACGTTGTTAATTGCCATGTCATTAATGAACTGAATAGGATAGTTGCTATGGTTTATTGAAAGCTTGTCAATTGATAAGATTTCCAGATGACAAATTCGTTTTGAACTTCAATAGGATAGCTGCTGAATTTTTATTTCCACATGACAAATGTCAATTCTGGTACCAGATAAATCCAAATGTATTAAAGTCTAGGATAGCTGCTAAATTTTCATTTCGAACTAAATTTTCATTTTTATAAGTGCTAAATTTTCATTTTAATGACTGCTGAATTTTCATTTTGAACTGAATTTGTTATCTGAGCTGATGTTAGCTTCGATTACTCTTGTATATATATCAAATTTTCAATTGGAACTAATACTAAATTGGAAAACTGTTGAATTTGTTATATGAATAGAGATTAGCATTATAAACTGATGTTAGCCTAGATTACTCTCGGATATATCAAATTATATCTGAATTGATGCTAGCTTGGATAATTATTGGATTTGTTTGTTTTCTAAATTTATTACATCGTTTGTTTTGCATAACATGGTGTAAATCAAGGGGAAATTGAATATGATTCTTTCAAAGACCCTATTTCAAATGGACGAATTGAATATGATGCTTTTGAAGATCCTATTTCAAAACTACATGCCAACTAATGCAACTAATGCAGCAAAATATCATAGTTTTGACCTCATTCCAAACTACATGCCAAAACATTCCCGATTGAAATTTATGAGGTCAGTTTGCATAAATAAAAAGTCGATGTGTTACTTATGATTAGGCTAGCACTATTGGTTTGCTTTGTTATTCCCTAAATCTCATGTTTTAACCATCTTTCCCAAGGTTCTTTGTGCAATGAAACAAACTGAAATCCTCTTAAATGCAATTAAAGACAATGTAGAGGGACTTAAGGTATGTTTATGCTTTAACCATCTTTACCGAGGTTCTTTTTTCTATTTTTTGTTTGTTCAACATGAATATACAAATTCCTATTATTATTATTGCAGGTTAAATCTGCTACGCTGGACACTTGGCTTCAAGATTAGGTTGCATTTATTCAATGTGAGCATCACACTTTAGTTTCTTCCTTTAATAAATTCATGTTAGACATCGTTTTATGAGCAAAGAAATTTTTGGTTAAAAGTTCGTTTGATTGGTGTTTGCTTTCAGCCATGGGAAATGAGAAATCAAATAGCTACTAGGAAGCTGAGTTGCCTTGTAACTATGACAGAGTTGGGAATGATAATTTCATTCGATCAAAGTATGAGTTTGTTGATTGAAAATATCTAGATTAGGCTTAAACATATGTTAGTAGAGGGTGAAAACCTAAACCAGCACTCAAATAACCCCATAGGAGGCACTACACCTCGCATGGGACCAATGTAATTCATAGGAACTAACTGTGTAGTCACGGGTCTCTCAGTTTGAGAATATGATGATAATCTGAAAATATCTAGATTAGGCTTAAAAACAAGCCGTTAAAGGGTGAAAATAAAAACCAGCCCCCAAACGATCCCGTAAGAGGTATAAACACCTTGCACGAAACCAATGTAACTTGTTGGAACTGACCATGTAGTCACGGGTCTCCCGACTTGAGAATATTATGATAATTTGAAAATATTTAGATTAGGCTTAAAAACAAGCCATTAAAAGGGTGAAAAACCAAACGGCTCAATAAGAGGCGCACGGGATCAATGTCACTTTTAGAAACTATGTAATCAAGGGTCTCTCGGTTTGTGAATATGACAATAATTTGAAAATATCTATATTAGGATTAAAAATATGTCGTTAGAGGGTGAAAACTTAAACCAACCCTCAAATGGCCCCGTAAAAGGCACTAACACCTCGCACGGGACCAATGTAACTCGCTGGAACTGACCGTATAGTCACGGGTCTCTCACTTTGTGAATATGATGATAATTTAAAAATTATCTAGATTAAGCTTAAAAACATGTCGTTAGAGGATAAAAATCTAAACTAGCCCTCAAACAGCTCCTTCAGAGGCACTAACACCTCGCATGGGACCAATAACTCGTAGGAACTGCCTACGTAGTCACGGGTCTCCCGGTTTGAGAATGTGATGATAATTTGAAAATATCTAGACTAGGCTTAAAAACAAGTCGTTAAAGGATGAAAACCTAAACTAGACCCCAAACGGCCCCGTAAGAGGTATGAACACCTCGCACGGGACCAATTTAACTTGTAGGAATTGACAGCGTAGTCACTGGTCTCCCAGTTGGAGATTATAATGGTAATATGAAAATATTTAGATTATTCTTAAAAACATGCCGTTTGAAGGTGACAACACAAAAATGTCCTCAAACAGCCCTATAAGAGGCACTAACACCTCGTATGGGATTAATGTATCTCGTAGGAGCTGACGACGTAGTCATGAGACTTTCGGTTTGAGAATATAATAATAATTGTAACTCATATAAGAACTTTTTTAGTTTGAATAATATTTTTTTTTTATTATTGGTTACTAATATCATCTATTTTTTGTATCCTATTTTTTTGTAGGATAACATTTTATCGTTAGATTTTATCCATGTGGAGCCCACGGAGAAGTCAATGGTTTACAAAAAGGGGATTATTCATTTAATGTCATTAATATTCACGATTCTATGTTTTGTATTATGATCGTGAGGGCTTTTGTAGTTTTATTGTTAACTTTTATGGCGGTGTAGACTTTTGTAATTTTATTGTTAAATTTTATGGTCATACGGACTTTACATTACGTAGGATTTATATTAGCAGGTTTTAGAATGTCGAGAATATGGAGGAAACCTTGCCCAACTTTTTTTGGTCTGTGATCTATTAAGACCTATAATATTATGAAGTTTTTATGTACATTAATTTATCAACAGCGTACGAGATTCACAATTTGTGAATTTTCTTGTTTTCAAATAATTAATTTTTTTCTTTGATCCGAAAATTTGGCACAGTTCAAAAGCATGCCAAAGTGTTTTAAATTGTGGCACGAATTTGAACTATGCCAAAAGTGTAAAAAAATGTACTCAATCTTGCACGGTTCAAAAGAGTACCAGAAATATCAAATTCTGACACGATTTAAAAGTGTGCCAGAAGTCTTCATGTTTGGCCAAATCTGGATCACTTTTAAACCGTGCCAGAAAAAATGGTCATTTTGGAACACCTGATTTTGACACAGTTCAAAACCGTGCCAGATTTGATCTGGCACAGTTTTAAACAGTGCCAAATTATTGTTTTCGGTGTAGTGTAATGATGAGAGGGAACATGGGAGCAAGTCCTAGTACGGTAATGGGGCAACACTTGTCTACCCCAATACATGACAGGACCGATGGCTAGGAGATAATAACCAAGCACCAAATATAGAGATGAGAACTAGGTAATGTAGAGTAGCTTCTAGTACCAACACCTTATGAAAAGTACCAAAATCAACAAAATTATCAGTATGAGCAAATCAGAAAATGAAGAAAAGGAAAACTAAAAAGACATAGGAAAGGAAATAACCATACCCTCTTAACTCTTAAGGTGTCTCTAAATCATGGGTGCAAGCGATCCGAGTGATGAGTCAGAATCTAGATTGGAAACTTTATCACATAACCATCATCCATATACCCCATCTCAGGAAAAAGAACGGGAATAGACACCCTCCTAGCAAGCACTCCTCCCAGAACAGGCACTCCCGCTTAAGCGATCTCCCCCTTGTCACCCCTTCGTCGAGCCTCCACCTCTAGATCCCTCACCCTACTCTCCAGGGTATAAATACAAACGATGGTTATCCCCTCCATCTAAGCCCTCCCCTGGTCTATCCCCTCATCCACAACTTGAACCCTCCCCTCCACATCTTGGAGAAGATCCCAGAAAACTAAGTATCCGAGATTTTTAAAAGAGAAAAGGTTCATAAAAAAAGAGTATCACCACTCTCCTGAGCCCTCCCTGAGGGACCCGTATTGTCCCCTCATAGCCATAGGTCCTTTCCCATCCCCTCATGTGTCCCTAAGAATTCCATCGACACTAGTGGGTAGGCCCCCCTCCAAGGCCTAAGATCACAATATCTCCACCAGCCACTATCAGGGCCTTCTCTATCCCTCGTAGCCTCCATCAGGACCTCCTTGTGTTCATATACCTTGGGTATTGTCCCCTGATCCCTCGAAAACTCCTTCGGGACCTCCATCCATGCATCCCCATCCACCTCGTCACAGTGTCCCACACCCCATCCCCATCCTTGGACATTGTTACCCCATTATCCTTCTACTGGTATCTATCGTCCCTCTTTGGGGGTACCTTATCCCCTCCCCCTCTTAGGAGAACCTCCTCCATCAATACCACTCTGTCTCGAGTTAAAAACTCACCCTAGTCCTGAGGAGCATCATCGACATCACCTATCGATTCACAAATTCTTGATAGTCCAAGCCATCCCTCAAAACGTCCTCCATCGGTAATCGCTCTACCAAAACCTTTCGGTCCACATTATGCAATCCCTCTGCATGACACATACGGTAAGGAGGGGAAAGGTACTCTCACCAGCGCATCCCACATTTACTAGCAAGTCACCCACTCTCCTAGGTAAAAGAAAGCCTCATATGGCTCATCCATAAAAAATATCCTCCCACACATCTCCTCAGCAGCCACCCCAAATCCTAATATGAAACGGGTCAAGCCCCAAGGGAACTCAAATCATAAAAACATCAAACGAAAAGAGAAAATCAGTATAAGCTTGTAAATACTTGATGATGAAAGAAAGAGAACCAATATGTATAAAAAACTCTAAAATTACTTACAATATCAACGGTCATTCCATTGATAAGAGCCTCGCTGCATCCATAGTCATGGATGACGTCGCCCCCTCAAATTACCTCAAGCTTAACTAGTAAAAAGAGGAAAGATACCCCCCATCGGTACCAGAACCTAAAATGGCTCAATATAAGTAGCCACATAAGCAAAAAACCACAACTGCAACAGAAAGCAAAAATAAGAAGAAAACATTAATAAATATGAACAATTAATATATATATTAAACTAACGAAAAACAAAGGTGGTAAACATGTACAACCCACAAATAAGAAAAAACCATGATTTTTTTCTTGCGATACCTCAAGTATAAGTACATGGTTCAATAAATATCCGTCAATCCCAATTGCCCCCGGGAATATCCAAGAATTCCTAAAAACTCAATCAAATTGGAAACCACCTGAGATGAATCCCACCTGATGTCCCTAGCACTAACATCTCCCCCATCACCAACGAAATTAAGCACATAGCATACTAGCATGCCACCTCCACATCCAAACATGGCTCCTCTACCACTTCCTCCAAATAATGCGCTAAGGTGGTGGCCTTCATATACTGTCCTTAAAAGGGAGGGACACTGTCCCAAGAGCAGAAATCAAACCATTAGCATTTTTATCTACTGTACAGACTACAATCAGCCTCACTCTACCAAATGGAAGCCTAGTAAGAGAAAGAAAGTTCAAAAGGGTCATAGTCATATCCCCCACTGGCAATTTCAAATTACTCATAGCATCAGACCAACACTCACCCAACGTCGCTATAATTGACGCAATCCTCCTAAAATTTCCAGTGATTAGTCAATGAAACTACGTGCCAAAACCCACATCATACAGGAGGGCACAAATAAAAAGAGGATCCCTAACCTAGGCCCTAGTAGAATGGCTCATCGATCATCTAAGCTTCCCCACAAGCTGTTAAAAAGGAGGCAATACATAAATCAAAGCTTATTAGTTATATGAAGAAGGAAATA
Organism: Sambucus nigra; assembly: GCA_949130495.1. Classification (NCBI taxonomy): domain Eukaryota; kingdom Viridiplantae; phylum Streptophyta; class Magnoliopsida; order Dipsacales; family Adoxaceae; genus Sambucus; species Sambucus nigra. Next base: position 397,583,371 of record OX422215.1, read on the forward strand.
ACTATATTTAATATTTAGAGAATCACCATACGTTCAAACTTAATTGCCAAACCCATGATTCTCGCTAACTAATAAGGATAACCAGTCATAAGGTGGTCTCGCATCCTGAAAGATGTCATCGAAACCTAGCATTTCTACGTCTGGTGCCCTTTGCTCCCTTAAATATAAATAGGTTGGAATGTTTTGAATCTTTGCTAAAACCAAGTCTAAAAATTAGGATACCCTATAAACCTATGGATCTTGCTCTCGGTGTTTCAATCACCATATATTTACACTTAATCGCTTAATCGCTTAACCATTAGTTATCACTATCTAGGAAGGATAACTAGTAATGATGTGGTCCCGCATCCTGAAAGACGTCATCGAAACCCTGTATTTCTATGTTTGGTATCCTTTGCAACGTTTAATAAAAATAGGTTGGAATGTTTTTAATCTTTGATAAAACAAAAGCCTAAATCCACAATACCATATACCTCTTAGAATCTCTCTCCTTCGAATCAACATATGTTCACACTTAATTATGAAACCCTCGGTTCTCACTAACCAGGAAGGATAACCCTTCGTGAGGTGGTGCCACATCCCGAAAGACGCATCTAAACCTCATGTTTCTATATATGGACCCCTTTGCGACCTTAAATAGAAAGAGTATGTAATGTTTTGAACCTTTCCTAATTTCAACGTCTAAAATTAGGATACCCTACACCCCTATAGATCTCTATCCCTCTCGGTGTTTAAATGACCATATGTTTACACTTAATCTCCTAAACCTTAGTTACCAATAACCAAAGGATAACCAGGTATGAGGTTCTTCCACCTCTCGAAATACACCATTGAAACCCCGTGTTTCTACATCAGGTCCCCTTTGCGACCTTAAATAGAAAGAATTTGTAATGTTTTGAATCTTGGCTAAAACCTAAAAGAGTGCCCAATATGTGTGTTTTAAACAAAACCAATTTTCTCTGAAAAATTGTTCAACTTTTAATGTGCACTAAACCAAGTTGTGAAAACCTAATTCTTACTTTAAACAAATTGTATCTTGATTAATCCTAAACATGCATCTAGTGATTAAAGCAAGTAAAATAAAGTAAAGAATACTCACAACGTTGGATGTACGAGGAAAAAACCCAAAACGGGAAAACAACCTCGGACGGCCTAAGCCAGACAATCACTTTGAATGTAGATTTACAATGAACAGACAAAGACTCACTCAACAACTCGATCCCCACGGGTCTTGACGCTCTTCTGATCTTCAACCACTCCTCTCACAGTGCCCATACAGAAAGTCCTTCTTCCACGATACCTGTCCACAACACACGCGTCCACGTATGTCTCGGTGTCCACCGATTGGCTTTGATTCATCTACGATGTCGAACAAGAAGTCCTTCTCTTTTCTTCACCGTAAAACCCTTTGATGTTCAATGATAGAACAAACTTCTTTGGTGCCGCAAGATCACGTAAGCATATAAGAATGATAACTCGAATCTTTGCAAATTCTAAGGATGTTTTTAAGCTTTGTAAACCTTAGAAAACATGTGCAAACAACGTACTGGAATGTATTCTGTTTTTTCCAGTTGCACACCTACGAAACTCTGATAGAAACATTCTTTAAATAATAATTTAGCGCCGCCTCGAAAAATGTGACGTTCGAACGACTTAAGGCTCTCGTTCGAGCGACATAGGTATCTAATTCGCACGAGATCTAATGTCTTGCGAGCGAGAAGTTTGGCTTTTTAACTTTTCAACTAAAACATTTCTTTAAAGAGACCAGTAAAGTCAAACTCCTTTTTCGAGCTTATCATAATTAAAGCGTAGTGTAGACCTTTAAAACACTTTTAAAAACATTTTAAAATATTTTTCTTTATAAAATTACATCCTTATCTTTTATAAAAACAATTTCGAGCACCATTAATTATACGCATTCATACCTGAGTGATCTCGAAATGTAATTAACTTGAAAACGAGTAAACTTGCACCAATTAAACTTCGGTATGATTTTATTTCCTTGAAGCTTTGCCGCAACATCTTCAATTTTCTTCAATACGTCATAGACCAAGTGGAATCGAGACAAAATAAAATTCACCCTATAACATATTACAACACAGTTTTATTCACGGAATTAAGTCAAAATATTACAGGGACTCAATTGGAAATTTATGTCCTTACAAGTCTCCCCCTTTGACTATTCCGGGACAAAACTAAACTAGTGAAATGCCTAATTGGTTCGTCAAGCCGTATAACGCCTAAATCCCATCCCATAAACCCAAAATCAAAAATACAGGACACGGACTAGTATATGTAGCACCGGCGAGCATAAACAGTCTGAATGTGATGTAGACTTCAAATATCGAATCACTGAAGTATACCTACACACATGAAACAGACAAACAAATACCCAGTGAAGTATGGAGGAACAAATGATACCAATTTATATTTCTAATAAGAACAAGTAATTTGAAATATGTGAGCAATTATTTGATACCAATTAGGAAGAAATATAATCAAACAATATGTAAGTCAAGATATTAATAGAAGTGATCAACAAATCTTCCCCTACATCACATACATCTCTCCCCCTTTTTGTCTCGAATAGACTATCCGGTGAAAAGATAAACCAATCAAAGTATCTAGCATGAGAATATACCAATTTGAATCAATTGGATACCAATTTGAGAATTGAAAACGCTAGATAACCATGAAACAACCAGCTAAATATGATCAAGAAAGGACAAATCAGTAGCTAGTAAACCAAGGAATCACACAAAGAAATATAGCAATCTAATCAGGTGTGCTAAACGGACTATATGAAAAAAATCCAATTTAGAGCCATTAAATTCTGCATATAAACCAGTCAGCCCAGAAAAACTTCCAGTAGTACCACAAAAAATATCAATTTAACCAGAGGACTGCAAAGCAATTAGAAGCAAGAGATCAGCCTGTCGTTCGAACGAGCCAGGGACATCGCTCAAACGAGTTGAGGGTGTCTCTCGAACGAAGTATGCTGCCATTCGCACGAGATTGGTAAGTCTTTTAAACGACTTCGCGCGACTTGTAAGAATTTCCCAGATTCCTATAAATATTATATAATATTCCCCAGTGAAAAAATTTTCACAAAAAAATTCCAGGAAAGGCCTGACAGAAGCAAAACATTGTTAAAATAGTAGTCTTTTAACACAAAACACAAAAACTCATAAAAACTAAAAATGTGAGTTACATGCAAACATAGTACTGATGTGCTCAAACATCGATATGGAATGAATAGGCGTGAAACTAAAAACAAATGAGTCACAATTCCAACACATCGAAATGATCAAGAAGCTCTAATTGATAGCGATAAATAATCAAACTTTATATAGACATATGACAATTAAAGTGTGAGATTAATGAACTAAACATAGTACATGCACACAAATCCATAATTTTGACGATTCTACAAACAATAGCATCAAATTGTAATGTTTTAACATTAGATTAGTTGTGCAAACCCATTTAAATTTTTAATCCATTCAAACCCCCTCAATAATATCATATTTTCTTTGGAATAAACTAAACAAATCTGGCCCTTTTCTTAGCATATTTCATTTTCTTTTGGTCTCTTTTAAACGGTGGCTTTCACGACGAGTTAATTTTGAACTCTCGCATCCCTTTCCCATGAATCACTCATCATTTTTACCAATTTAAATCCTCACGGTAAATGATTTTTACATGCACACTTCTCCTCAAGTCTATTTACGCATAGATGACAAGATTGAGATAAGAACGCCTCACTAAATTCAAATATGCAAGAGAATTCAAACATCCATATAAACTCGTGCATGAGTGCAATTTTGGCATATATACAAAGTTTAATCAAAATGCATATCAACTTCGAAACAACCCTATATAAACAATGGTTAAGATCAATCTAAGTATCGATAATAATGACCAAATGTCCTAGCCACATGGATATGAAAATATGGGGGGGGGGGCAAGCACACCAATATGCCACATCAAAGATGTAAACTTAAAAACAAAAACAATAAGAAAACAAAACTATTTTCGATTTTTCAAAAGTTTTCTTCAAAAACAACATCTTTTTGTATTTTTCAAACAAGACTCAAACAAGTGAAAAATAAAATACAAAGAGATAAATAGTCATAACACTGGAAAATTATAAATCATGATTAAAGGACTAGTGTATGACAAAACATGCAAGCTACTGTCCATAAGAAATAGCAAGAGATGAATCATGTGCATGCATGTGAGAATCAACCAACGAAACATTTAGCATCTCCAGAACGGACTTTTTAACTCAAACAGGCGTATACCTAACAAAGCGGGTTTTGGAAACCAATGGGACACTACGTTTAATCTTCCTAGGGTCTTTTCTATGATCAAAACAAAAACTCCTAAGGTGACCTTTCCTACCACAATGCGAACATGTGAAAACACGATGAGGAACGGGACCTTTAGGTTGACCTTTTCTAATACCCTCGGATGTGGTTAACACCCTAAAACAAACTATGGTTTTGGCTTTTACATTCAAACCACTAGAACAAGATAAATCACTACCAACACTACTTGAGTCATTTAAATCATTTTTTAAATTCAAAACTTTTAACTCAAGCAAACGATTAGACTCCTAAAACTTTCGGGACTCCTTCTTTAAATTTTCAATTACCCCTAGAAGGTTATCTCGCTCCCCCTCAATGTGCGAAAACTTATCCTTAAGAGCCTTTTATCGTGCCACAAAATCATTAATCGAATTATTTTCCTCAACGGCATAAACACTAGAATTTCTCAAATCCTCTAACTCTTTTTTCTAAAATGAGGACTCTAGCATCACTCTCCTTTCTTCCTAATTTTAATATATTAAAATCTTTAAACAAGGAACTAAAGTGATCACGAAAAATATCTTTTTGAATTTGAAAATTTTGCAAATATTCAATCCTATTTTTGAAACCATAATTTTCTTTCTCCAAAACTTCAATACGATTTGCAAACTTTAAATTCAAACGATGTAGATCGTCAATGCTTAGAGAATCCATCGAGAGAAAACAAACACAGGAGAGGTAAACAAACACACGGGATCACAAAGCAAATAAAATATGTTTTCTAGCTCTGATACCAATCTGAAAGAGTGCCCAATATGTGTGTTTTAAACAAATCCAATTTTTTTCGAAAAATTGTTCAACTTTTAATGTGAACCAAACCAAGTTGTGAAAACCCAATTCTTACTTTAAACCAATTTTATCTTGATTAATCCTAAACATGCATCTAGTGATTAAAGCAAGTAAAAATAAGTAAAGAATACTCACAACGCCGGATGTACGAGAAAAAAACCCAAAACGGAAAAACAACCTCGGACGTCCCAAGCCCGACAAACACTATGAATGTGGATTTACAATGAACCGACAAAGACTCACTCAATGAATTGATCCCCACGGGTCTTGATTCTCTTATGATATTCAACCACTCCTCTCACAGTGCCCACACATAAAGTCCTTCTTCCATGATACCTGTCCACAAAACACGCGTCCACGTATGTCTCAGTGTCCACCGATTGGCTTTGATTCGTCTACGATGTCGAATAAGAAGTCTTTCTCTTTTCTTCACCGCAAAACCCTTTGATGTTCAATGATAGAACAAACTTCTTTGGTGTCGCAAGATCACTTAAGCATATAAGAATGATAACTCGGATCTTTGCAAACTCTAAGGATGTTTTTAAGGTTTGTAAACCTTAGAAAACATGTGCAAACAACGTACTGGAATATATTCTATTTTTTTCAGTTGCACACCTACGAAACTCTGATAGAAAGATGCTTTAAATAACAATTTAGCGTCGCCTCGAAAAACATGTCATTCGAACAACTAAAGGCTCTCGTTCGAGCGACATAGGTATCTTGTTCGCGCGAGATCTAATGTCGTTCGAGCGAGAAGTTTGACTTTTTGACTTTTCAATTAAAACGTTTCTTTAAAGAGACCCAGTAAAGTCAAACTCCTTTTTCGAGCTTATTAGAATTAAAACGTAGTGTAAACCTTTAAAACACTTTTAAAAACATTTTAAAATATTTTTCTTTATAAAATTACATCCTTATCTTTTATAAAAATAATTCCGAGCACCATTAATTATACGCATTCATACCTGAGTGATCTCGGAATGCAATTAACTTAAAGACGAGTAAACTTGCACCAATTAAACTTCGGCATGATTTTATTTCTTTGAAGCTTTGCCGAAACATCTTCAATTTTCTTCAACACGTCATAGACCAAGTGGGATCGTGACAAAATAAAATTCACCATATGACATATTACAAACACAGTTTCGTTCACGGAATTAAGTCAAAACAATACAGGGACTCAATTGGAAATTTATGTCCTTACAAAACCAATGTCTAAACTCAGGATACCCTATGGATCTCTCTCCCTATCGGTGTTTGAATCACCGTACATTCACACTTAATCACCTCACAATCGGTTCTTGCTAATAAGGAAAGATAACCAGTCGTGAGGTGGTCTCGCATCCCGAAAAGAAGTTATCAAAACTCCGTATTTTTACGTCTAGTCCACTTTGCAAACTTAAATATAAAGTGGTTAGAATGTATTAAATCTTTTCCAAAGCTAAATTCTAAAATCAGGATACCCCAAGCCCCTATGGATCTCTCCTCCTTAGTGTTTGAATCACCATACGTTCATACTTAGTCTCCTAACCCTCGGTTCCCCCTAACCATGAAGGATAACAAGTCATGAGGTGGTCCCGCATCCCGAAAGACTTCACCAAAACCCCATATTTTTACGACTGGTCCCCTTCGCGACCTTAACTAGAAATATATTGGAATGGTTTCAATCTTTTCTAAAACTAAATTCTAAAATCAGGATACCTTATACCCCTATGGATCTATCTTCCTCTCGGTGTTTGAATCACCCTACGTTCACCCTTAATATCCTAACCCTTGGTTCCCATTGTCCAGGAAGGATAACTAGTCACAAGGTGGTACCGCATCTTGAAAGTTTCCATAGAAACTCCCCATTTCTACACCTAGCCCCTTTTACGACTTAAAATTAAAAAGGTTGGAATGTTTTGAATCTTTGCTAAGACCAAATTCTAGATCAAGATACCCTATACCCCTACGAAGATCTCTCCCTATCCATGTTTCAATCACCATACGTTCACACTTAATCACCTAATCCTCGGTTCCATTTAACCAAGATGGATAACGAGTTATGAAGTGACTGGAAAAACCCTCCTGGAGCTTCCTCCATATCGGTGCTTACACCCTTTCCACTTCTCTTTTCATCTCTTATTGATCATTAATAAAACTACCATTCATCATTTTTATACATAAAGACATTATTATTAGCATCATTATTACTACTATTATTATTATCATTATTGTCACAACTACCAATATCATTATAGTAGGAGATTTTTCCCATAATAGTTACTATAATTGCAAGAATGCCCGAAAAGTATTATGAATAAAGAAAAAGGAAAAAAGAGAACTATATAGTGCCGTAAGGACAGCCTACATCCACAAGTGTAAGGGGGTAGAATTTGGTATTAGAAAAGGGGATGGAACTAATAGGAGTGCGAGTGTTGCTAAAGGAGTAGCAATCATAGAGGGGTTTGTTCCCTTTTTACGACCCGTATTTTAGACTACACGCGACTCCTTGCATTTTTGGGTGAGACTCATATGCACTCATGGTAAATTTTTGGGCTTTCCTAACTTTGATGGTGGTGAGAGCTTCGTTTCCCACAAACGGTGCCAAATTGTAGGAGATTCTTCCCATAATAATTACTAGAACTATAGTATTTACCCAAAAGTATTATAAATGAAGAAAAAGGAAAAGAGAGAACTATATATGTGGTTCAGACGTAAAGTCGGCCTACATCCATGAGGCTAAAAGGGGAGAATTTTGTATTAAAAATGGGGATGGCAGTAATCGGAGCGCTAGTGTTGCTAGCTGAGAGTCTAGGTTATTACATGCTAGTTACAAATGCCCCCTAATGCGAGCTAGATTACCCCCATTTATAGACCTAGTGTCCCAAGCCTGTGGGTTTCTTCACACTTATCCCTATCTGTTTACGATCTTATTAGATTTTGTCATATCTAAACTATCATAAGTTGATTACTCCGTATGCCTTCCTTATGCGACTTGCCATGTGTTCGGCCACGTTGTTCGGGTCACGTGGCCTTACTTTTCTTTATCCTTTCATTTTCCATTAAGGTGGGGTTGGTTGGTCAAAGCAAATGATACAATGAAACATCTATTTGATGTTAAATCTGATTCTCATCAATTCTTCCTCAATTTTCATAAAATGATTGAAAATAAATTCGCTATTCAACCTTACGAGTTTTGGGTGTAGATGTTTTTTGTACTTACACCGCAAAACTCAGAATAAATGTCAACCCAAGTCTTGCCCCTGTATATTTGTTGGGTATATTTCTCTTCACAAGGCCTATTGCTTCTATCAACCGTCTACGAAGAGGATATTTATATGAAGGCATGTGATTTTTTATGAACATACGTTTCCCTATGTAAAAACCCCATAGTATAATAGTACCAAATATCCTACTTCTACTGATATGATTACATCTCAAGAAGTTTTGACAAACCCAACCCATCCACTCTACCTACTTCACACTAACATCCGGGACCAGCTATTCCTATTGTCCTTCCTCATTCACATCAGCCTATAACACCCACTACACCTCCATCATCCATCAACTTAGCCTCTAGTCACCCACCCATACCTGATTTGGCCAAACCTACCTCAACCATTATAACATCCCCTCACTCTCCTTTATAAGACTCCAATACCATTTCTCCTGTCACAAATAACTTATCCTTTCACCTTTACCTCCTTCCCCATTTGCTCATGAAGTCTTGACCTCTCTATCGAATACAAACCTCACTGTAGACCTGCCCTGTGAAACTCTTACTTCTTAACTTTCTTATGAACCTAACTGTGGACCTGCTCAACATCCTACTCATGAACCTCATGCCTTCGTCTTTCCATCCATAAACCAAAACCATCACTCTATGATCACACGTTCCAAAGCACTAAAATAGTCCTCTAATCCTAATTCTCTCCTTATGACCACTATTTTACTTGAACCTCCTGATCTTTCCACGGCACTATCTTAACAGCCTCAGGCTCTTAGTTATCCCCTGTTTCAGATTGTTTTATTTTTCAAATCTCGTCTGTATCTATAAATGAGGAGAATCCTCATCATTTCTAATTATGAATAATAACAAGTTTCCTTAATAATATTTTTAAAACTTTTCAAAAACAAGTGAACGGGGACGTAATTGTTCAAGAATCAGTTGTTGATATCTAAAGATAATTTGGCTCATAGAATAGAAAGACACCATTGTTAGACGTGACCTCACTTCTAAAGGAACCATTAGCTAGACTTTTTTTAGTATGATTCAGAGTTTAGAGGTAATTGTGAATCTGGAATGGAAAAAGAGCATTATATGTCTGGGAATGGAATATTCTATAGGTGGAACATCATTAAGGATAAGTAAGAGTAAGCATATCACTTCATATAATAAATTGTGTTTGTAGCATTGTAGACATCCGTTGAGAATATAAAAATAAGACATTATTCTTAATATTTTTTACTACAGTAACTATGTGATTATAATGAGAGTGTAGATTGTAGACATCTGTTCACATATTCCACCATTACGAGTTCATGGTAGGAAAGGAATAATGATAGTAGTGGCTTGATGGAAACCCTCCTTTTGTCAAACACCTTTTGTATAAACATGGTGAAAATAAATGCCTAGAAGTTTATTAGTATGTCTATAAACGATAAGTGAAATCTTATCCATATGTTGGCTTATAAATCAAATAAAGAGAAAAAAAAACTATAGACTAATGAAGTTTAGGTTGTACGATAAAAGTTAAACCCCTCTAAAAATTTTCAAACATCTAACAGTCATCTATGTAAATATCAAAATTTTAAAAGCTTAAATGATGTTTTTAATGGAGTCCAATTAAATGAGCCGTGGGTGTAATCCAACATAATTTATGATTAATATATAAAGATAAAGCACACATAGACCATAAATGAAAAATAAAATAATTGGCCAATAAATTTAACTATAATTACCTTCAGTCTGTAAACAACGTCTCTAAATCGTTAAACACCCAAAATCTGTAAAAAAAACAAATCAGTTATACAAATCAGTAGTAAAAAAATGAATTGTTAATCAGTAGTAAACAAATGAGTAGTAAACAAATCATTTATAACCAACAAGTATCAGATTTACTCAGTTGGGTCGTGAATAGAAATGCAATCCATATCATTGCACAATTGGGTCTTGAATAGGTGAGTAAAAATAATAAAAAACAAGTATCGGATTTGCCATAACCTTGGCCATAATCATACACACTACAGAGTATATATCCACAAAAAAAATAAAAAAAAACTTGAGCATAACCTTACATTAGAGATTTGTCATAGCTTACATTACAAATGTAAGCTTCTTTGCCAGAGCCTACATACACCAAAAAAATGAGAAAAAAATTTAAGAACTTACATTTGTCGGAGGGGTGGGACCGATGAGTGATGAGATAGAGATGAGTAACCGGAGAGGTGGGACCGATGAGTGACAGTTCCTGGAGCAGTAGAGAGAGAGATGATATGAGTGAGCAATAGAGAAAGGGTAGGGTTTAGAAGAATTGGTATTTAGGTAAGTGATTTTTGGGGAGCGATTTAGGGTTTACAAGAATAGGTGGTTTGTTATTTTTTTTTACCAATTATTTTTTTTTTTGGTGGTAAACTTATTTGTCACTAAATGTATAATAATTTTGTCAGGAATAGATGAATGGAATATTTTAGCATGTGAGAATGATGGCGCCAAAATTTTAATGATTATTTGGTAACAAATATTATTAATTAGTCACCAATTTAACATTATCACACTCAATTCTTGATGAAATTAATTTTCCTCACATAAAGGCTACTTTTGTGACAAAATTACTTTTGTGACAAAATTACTTTTGTCCTAATTTTTTTGTCACTGATAAGACATTTTTTTGTATTGCTTGGTGCTGTAAGGGACCATCGACTGGGTCCAGATATGCCAAGTGAACATTCCCTGAACCTTGAGCATTTCTAAAGAGGTAGAAATCCTAGAGGAGCTCGTTCCCTCTTTACGACCCGTATTTCAGACTGCACGCGACTCCTTGCTTAAGCGGGTGAGACTGATATGCACTCATTGTAAAGTTTTGGGCTTTCCTAACTTTGATGGTGGTGAGAGATTCATTTCCCACAGACAGTTCCTAATTGTAAGAGATTCTTCCCATAGTAATTACTATAACTGTAGTATTTCCCCAAAAGTATTATAAATGAAGATAAGGGAAAAGAGAGAACCATATATGTGGTTCGTCTGTAAGGTTAGCATGCATCTATGGGGGTAAAGGGGGAGAATTTTGTATTAGAACATGAGATGGCAATAATCGGAGTGCTAGTGTTGCTAGCTGAGAGTCTAGGTTATTGCGTGCTAGTTACAATTTCCCTCTAATGCGGGCTAGATCGCACCCATTCATAGACCTACTATCCCATGCTTGTGGATTTCTTCATACTTATCTCTATCTGTTACAATCATGTTAGATTTGGTCATATCTAAACTATCATAAGACGATTACTCGGTATGCCTTCCTTCTTTGACTTTCCATGTGTTCGGCCATGTGGCCTTTGTTAATCTTTATCGATTAATTTACATCACAAAAACTAGCATTGCTATCATTATTATTATTACTATCATATATATATATATATATATATATATATATATAGAGAGAGAGAGAGAGAGAGACACACACACACACACACACACATTATCTTCATGTTTACCCCCATTACTCATCATATCATATCATTATCATCATTACTATTATTTTATCACTGTCATTTTTACTAGTATTATCATTTTTCTCACATTATACCGTTATCATTTGTTTCATTATATATAAAAAAAAAACATCATTATGAACACCCCACTATCATTTCATTAAAATATTATTATTATCATTTTATCATCATTATCGCATTACTATCGGTATTATTATTATTATTATTATTACTACTATTACCGCTATCATGAAATTAACATCCATCATTTTTATTACTAATATCATCCCATTTTCATAAAATATATATACATGCTTGGTCATACGTAAGCAGTGAATATTTCATTAGGACTATACCCTATTTTAACATAAAAATGCATCATATCATCACCACAATTCGAGTTATGTTTGTATCCTATCTTTCAAACTCTGTAAGAAAGAAAACATGCAATAAATATCCAAAAAATTATATTTTCTAAACACATAAGACTTATTCGTGGAGTTTCATCCAAACGCACTCCTAGCACTCGGTGAGTCTTACACTCCCATGGGAGCACCTCGGTATCGACAACATCCATAGGGATATGGGCCTCATACGCAAACACTCACACCCCAGGAACAACATCCTTGACCTCCAATCTACACCCACCCAATCATTCGCATGCGGGGCCACCCCTAATGTCCCTTTGGTCCCAGAACAAAGATATTCGGCCACTCTTTGACATGACCCACCACCAGCGGCCCAACCACTGCATCAACTCCATCCATGGCCTCCACGGGTGGATCCACCACTAGAACGTCCTCCTCAACTACAACGATGGGTTAGTGATAGACGAACTTTTCGTATTTGTGGTTGCTTGAAAGTCCTCTGATCAAAACCTTTAATACCTACAAAATATATAACAAACTAGAGTGTAGCGGTAAGTAAGCGAATCAATCCAAATCTGAGGGTAAAACATATAAGAGAGGTATGCAATTCATTTGTTTATTATTCTCTTTTTCGATTTTTGCATTTTCTATTTTGTTTTTAAACTTTTTCAAATATTAAAACAATTTTTTGAGGATGTCAATTTAAACTAAGAAATAATTAAAAAGAGGATAATCAAACTAAAATAAAAGTATGAAAAATATAAACAAGTGTGTGATAGAAATGAGTGAGATGTAACAAAATGAGAGAAAAATATTCAAGGGATGAAAAATCCACCCTCAATTCACACAAATTAATCTAACTTCCACTATTATAATTTCATCAACTTCCAAAATATTCTTTTAACTCAAAAGCTAGTTCTCATTACACTAATGAATTAATTGAATATTCTTTTAGAAAAGTAAGTTTAATCCCCCAAGCTCTACTCTAAATGAATTAAAATCTATTGAATGAATCACCCTCTAGGATCGATTCATCAAACTAATTTTAATTAAACAAAATAAAAACAAGAGTAGATGAAAATTATACTAACATTTAAATCAAGTGATAAGCCTAACTCTAGTTTGAATCAAATGATCAAATGATAAAATAATTGTCAATCCTTTCTCAAGGATGATTTTCCATTTCTCAATGTGAAAATAAGTAGGAATTAAATTTACTAATCAAAGGAAACTAAAAAAATTAGAATTGACAATTAAATCAAATTGGATTCATGAGGGTTTCAATTCATCCCTTGAATGGGATGATTAGCCCCCCATAATCATCATCCAATAAAAATCAGAATTAAATAAAAGCATAAAATGAAAATTAGAGAGGAGTAATCAAACTAAAATTGCCTTCAATTGAATTAATTCTTCAATTCTTCCATCATCTCAATTAATTACAAACACTCAATTTATTGAATTTTTTCTCTAATCTAAAAAAAATAAATAAAAATGGTGTTTCTCAATCTAATTATCTCTCTAGCCTAACTCTTCTTCCAAAATGGTCTTCATATTCTTTAAATAGTAGGCATGGAGCTAAGGGTAAATTGAGTTGGGATTAAATGGACATGGGGGTGAGAGGATAAGTTGGGGTTGAAATGGGAAAATACACAAATGTGCATAGATTGTGTGAGGTCATGAGAGTGTAAGGGGGTTTGGGGGTATTTTTAGAATAAGGGTTAAGTTGGTTTTAAAACATGTCGGCATTTATGTTTTTGTCTTTGGTTTATTGGCAGGTAAGAAGGTAAAATTGATTTGGCTTATGGGGATAAAATGGGCCTGGTGGCTTTAATTCGGGTTAGAGGTTCAGGACGGGTTTCGAACTGCAGGTCTCTGGTTTGGATGATTCGAGTTTGGTTGGGGTTGTTGTTTCGTCAGCGGTGGTTAGGTTTGAGTTCTATTTTGGGTTCAGGCAGGGGCTGTCCAATTTAGGGCCTATAGCTGGTGGACTCGGTCGGGTTCGCGTTTGGGGGTTCATGGATAGTAGGTGCCTCAGGTCATATGGGGTCTGCCATGGTTGGGCCAAGTGTCGGGGTTACCACAGTTTGAACCGAGGTCGAGTATGGCTCGATTGTGGGTTTTCGGGTTGTATCGCGGGGGTAAGGTCGGAGGGGGGGTTTGAGGTCGTTATAGGGGAATTGTTTCGGCTGGTTAAGGGGGAGTCTCTGGTTGGGATAGGTGAGGTGGTGAGGTGATGAAGGTGGTGTACGATATTGTTTAGATGGTGGCTTTGGTGGTTTTGAAGAGAGAGAGTGAGGTTGGGGAAGATGAAGTTGTGATGATTGGGTGTAGTGAGGGTGTAGAAAATTAGGTGAGGGTGAGTGAATAGTGTAGGTGTGTGTTTAAATTTGTACCAAATATAAATAACACTACTTAAAAAATAAAAAAATAAAATCCTAATCTATAAAATAAAACTCAAATAATAAAAGAAAAGAAATAAAAACTAAAAATCTAAAAGAAATAAGAACAAAAATCCTAAAAAAACACAATCTAATAAAACTAGAAAAATAAATTCCTAAAATCTAATCTTAAAAAAAATAAAGATAACTAAAAACTAAAAACTAATAAAAAATCAAAATCAAAATAAAATCACACTAATTAAAAAGAAATAGAATAATAGAAAATAAATCCTAGAAAATTCTAAATAAATCTAAAATAACCCCTAAAAATAAAGCAACTCAAACTAAAAATCTAAAAAGTACAAACTAAACACACATGGGGTTCGAGGTAGGTTTAGGATCGGGTCTGGGGTAGGGTTGGGTTGCGGAACAAGAATTTAGCTCCATTCTTAATGCAATTTACCTTAAAATAACGCTTTTGATGCCGCAACTGCAATCAAGCCAGAATAATATACAATTAAGCCTATAAGACCCAAATTGTCAAGAATTATCAACTAAAATGCATATATTCGGGGTATAAAATTTACACTTTTGTGTGCTTATCACACTACCCCCAAACAGAGCGTTGCTAGTCCTCGAGCAATAAGATAGATAGAAAGAGAAAGATAAGAAACCAAAAGTGTGCCACTTTCGCAGGCAGTTGCGATTACACTTGGCATGTGCAATAAGCCTTTAAATCTATAGATTGCCCTACAGGATAAGTTTTGTCTCGTGAGGGTTTGCAGGGAATATACCCACAAAATTCTTTACTTACAAATGACAGTCTATCTCTTATTAGACATAGAATAATCAAACAACCCATCATGAGATAAATATTTTAAGAAATACAAGCTAAAGTGTAGAAAAAGGTTTAGCTAAGTAAATACTCAATGAACATCCTTCCTAGAACTCGCGTGTGTGTGTGTGTGAATCAGTCAAAACGGGTCGAGTATCATAAGAGTAATTCCTAGGTTACCTTTTTGGAATCAACGCTTCAACTTCAAAATCTCACAGATATATCACTCTCAAATGAACTCAAGAGATTTGGGTTAGTGTATCGCTCTTGCGTGTGAGGAGGTGAGTAAATGTAAGCAATGTCAAACGTCTCACACACATATAGGAAAGAACGAACGTTAAGAAAGAAAATGATCTCAAGAAAGGATGTTAATCACTATAGTGAGAACGTCGAGTTATTCACCACGTTGACTTTAATTTCCCCAAAGACCAAGGGGAAAACATGATTTTTTATGGGTGAGGGGAAATGAAATGGGATGAGAAGGATATGATAGGTAGGATGGTGATATGATGAATGATGGATGGATATGCAATGCGTGAGAAGAGTGTTCTATACATGAAGAACAAATGTCTTTATTACACAAGAACTCACTACAAACTCTTTATTTTATTTTCTCTCTCTCTCTCTTTTTATTTTTTTCGAATTTTCTTTTCTTTTTTCTTCTTTTTTATATTTTCATTTATTTTTTCTTTTTCTTCTTTTTTTCTCTTTTTTCTCTTTTATACTCTCAACACTGAAGAGATTTTATATTCGAAAAACACTCTTTTCTCAAAATGATAGGTGATATATAAATGGAGATGATATGTGATGGATGTGGGAAATATGTGAATATGGAATAATATGGGAATGTAATGGGTTAAGTGTATGGGTGTAAGCCTAGTGATCGGGATAAATTTCAAGACATGCGTTTCTTATAAATCGAAAAAGATGTCGTTCTCAGTGATCAAGCCAAGATTTTATGAAAAATAATGAGATCATACAACAATTTAGTGCGGACCCAAAAGAAGTTGAATCAACTTATGACTCGGAGATTGCGTAATATTCTCTGAAAGGTGAAAGGAACAAATCTCACAAGCTAAAGTCTCTACTAGTGATCCTAAAGGTTTTCTTAGGGATTTTGGTACTCCTTAACTCTAAACCGTAGTGACGTGATAAGTGCGCAAATTTTTGTTGAGTCTAGAAATTCATGGTGCAAAATGTCTTGATATGTATTACATAAGCTATTTAGAAAAATAAATCCTCTAGCTTAATTCTTAGACTTAAAAAGATGGATGATAGAAAATTCACGTCAATGGGTGAGATGGAAGAAACTACATGAAAATTTTAAAAATCAGGTTTTAAAAATCAAAATTTTTCAAAAGAGGTACGATTTTGACAAAATTACCCACCCCCAAATAAAAAGGAACATCGTCCTCGATGTTAAGTAAAATAATTTTTAAAATTGAGAGCAGAAAGGAGGAAAGACATTACCAGAATCAACTACTAATGAAGTGGACAGATGAAGCCAAGAATAAACCTGACTATATGATAAGAGATAAAAAGTGTACAAGTCTAAAAACATGATAAGGCATTAGGTGATGTGAAACACCACCCCCAAACAGAATGAGACTCATACAAGAAATCACGGGCTGCCTCCCGATAGTGCTAAGTTTAATATCTTCAGCCAGACCGAATCATTATCACCCTAAAGATAAGATCTAGGAAAGTTCATGGCGGTAAAAAAATGGGTGATGAGAATCACCCCCAAACAAGACTGAAGCGTCAGCCTTGTTGGATGAATGCCAAAGGGGTTAATGCACTTGTATGGCGAACTGCATCACGTGATGAAAAGCATCGGTGGACCATGGGTGGGTGGGTATTAAGGTAAGGATAAGAAAGGAAAAGGTGAATGTGCATCGATCACGAGCCTTACTGAGTCGGAAGGTGAGCGCAACAAGGGCCCTATAAGAATGGTGCTCGAGTTGAATGGGGAGGCAATATGGTTTAGCAAGTGAAATAGGATGGGGGGACATATAAATCACACGACCGTTCTATGAATGGGCGATGATAATGATCGCGCCGTGACATGACAGGGAGCTATCGATGGGAAAAATCAATACCACAAGAGAGTGGCGGGTATAGAGTAACAAGTTCGGTGTCACGAAAGTGGAGAGTAGCACCACATATACTCTAATGGAAGGTGGAGGTTGGCGTTAGGTTAGGATCCAAATATATGGTTGGGAACATGCAAGGTATAAGATCTAGAAACAAACTAGGTGATGGGACAGAAGGGACAATAGGGGGTCGGGTGGGATAAATCGTGGGGGAAGATGATCCAACTCAAGAGTAGGGGACACACACTCGTCAGGAGGAGTAAATAAATACTCACTAGAGAGTGTGGTATCGAAAGATGGAGTGGTCATCTTCTCCACAAGAATATCATCGGTGAATGTGGTGGGTGGGTAAGATGAGGCACCAAGATCTAAGATAGAGGAATGACTATAAATATCGGGGTCACAGGGAGTCATACATGGTGCAACGTGATCCATATCCGGAGAGGTAGAAACCATCTCAGATTCAATCTCGAGAAAATGACGAGCACTTATAGCCAGAGCTAACCTAGGATGAAGTGGTTCCTAGGGAACACAAGGGGTGGGCTCAATAGGTGTAGACTCGGGCATATTTTTGGATTATATGGGAAAGGGAATGTGAACGTCTAGTGTGGGTTCATTTGGATATGAGGGGAGAAAATTAGTCTCACTAATGAAAGGTAAGTCAAAATAATTGTCGACTTGGGGACCAGACCACGGAATGGTCTCAACTTCGAGTTTCTCATGATGGTAGGGTTGGTCACACTCAATATTCGTGGCACAAGATGACTCATCATCACTCCATGTGGGGGCAATAATGGGTTGACTTGGGGTGAAGTCTGACTCTCTCTCACACTCAATTTCATTTAATAGTTATTCAAGCCATTGGAGGGCTTCATTTTGAATTTCAGTGGCCTGCTCTTGCTCGAGGATGAACGTTTGCAAGAGGCTTTCGAGAGTGGAGGTGGACGATGGTGGTGGAGTGACGGGTGGTGGTGGTGGTTGAGGTGGACATAACAGACTATTATCATGACTATATGGAGAATACTCAAAGGAAGTGTGTGGAATGGGGTCAAGTGTGTCATACACAGGAGAAACATCTACGTGAGAGATAAAAGGATGATAATCAGTATGTGCATAGTGAAGGAATTGATCGGTATAGGGTTCACAAGGTCGCCATGACGACTGTCGGAACGTGTGAGGATCCATAATATCGGGTTGGGATTCGTATTGTGTGAAAGGCTGATCAGGCCTCCACGAATAGCTAGGGTACTCACACCACTCGGGATTTGATACATCATGACAATAGGTCGAAGGGGGTTCTAGAACAGTGTCATATGGATACACATGTTCCATGGTGGGTTCGTAGGTATATGAAAAGTAAGGCACTCATGGAACATGTGATTGACATAAGAATAATGGGTGCACAACAAAGTATGCGACACATCGACACTTGATACCGAGGGTGATGGAATAGGAGGTGCGTCATAGATGGTACAATAATATCAACGGTACTCGAGAGAGAGCTGAGACCATATATCATAAAGAGACGGATCGAGATCACTCTCACGCGTGTCGCGTGACAATGGAAAATGACCAAAGACGTCCCGTAAGGGACGTTCTTCGGCCAAGTGGAGAGAAATATTTTTTTGGATTTTTTAAATTTTTTTCTAAAGGAAAGTAAATATTTTTGGATTTTTCTGAAAATGAAAGAAAGAAAATATTTTTGGATTTTCTAAAAATAAAGGAAGAAAATGTTTTTGGATTTTTTTTTTTTTTTGAAGAAAAGATGGGGAAAAATATGTGGACTCTTGAATGGAGGAACTAACAAAAACCGACTACCGAAAAATAGAATTGGATACACACACAAGTCAAGGATAAATCCTAACTAGCACATAGCCAATTCTTATCTTCAAAATTTTATGAAAGGGTAGTCAAATTTTAATTAAGGTCGCGGATGATAAAAATCATGAAAATTATCTTAGTGATCGACTTTTCAAAAATGTTCTCCTATTGGGCTACCTAGTTGATTGATTTTAAATTTAGTGATAACTAGGGTAGCACACAATTGGTAAGCGAGTGAGTCGGGGGATGAAATCCCTTCTCGTGAATGACTGGGTGTAACTCTTCGCAATTTAATTCATCAAACCATTCAAAAATAAACATGAGAATAAAATAACACAAGATCACGTAATCACACACAAGAATTGACTTGCTAATAGGAGAGGTACAAGGGTTTAGAAATGTACCTCCCAAGATTTTTACGCCGTGGGGTGATGAAAAATTTGAGTTTTCCGGGGGGAGAATTACGCATATCTCAGTCGGCTCCTGGAGTCCTACCGACCCAAGGTATAGAGGCTTCTAAATCCTCGCCTTTGGACGCCCTCTCTCTACCTTTTTCGGTTTCCCTGTCACGCTTTTCTTCGCAATTAATTATTACAAATTTAAATGAAAAATAATTTGGTGTCTCTAAGCACCGCAATACAAGCCAAGAATAAAAATCCTAATACAAGTTGTTGATGTAAAAAATTAGATTATCTCTAATTAATCAATCACAGATAAAAAATAAACAAGATAAAAGATTTTTAAAGTGGTTCAGCCTTGAAGGAATGGCATACGTCCACTGTTTGTTGATGACTGTTTACAGAATTCTCGATAGTAGTTTTACCAAGAAATTCTGAGTCCCCTTCTAATGAGGAGGTTACAATGTATTTATAGCCTTGAGGTTGTACAAATGAAAGAATAATACACAGTTTTCCAATAGGCGTATGCGTCTGTGTGATAATAATGAGCATTTAATGTGCAGTATCTCTTTTGATTGTTCGGTCATTAATGCTCTGTACGAGATGCATCTCGGACATTAATGATCTGTACGAGATGCAGCTCGGACCGCCTAAGCAGCTCGGTCTTCGTGAGTTTCTCGGTATAGTAAAGTTCCTCGGAGAACACATATTACTCGAAGTGTTATAGTTGGTCGGGGAGGTTGAGTTCCTCGAAGTCAAGGTGTTGCTCAGAAATGTTTGTAAGTGCCATGTAGATTGACATGTGTCTCCACTTAATTGATCCATGTCAGCAGACTAAGTTTGGTATCAACAGAAGCCCCCAATGTTTCACAGTTCGAGGTTGAGGAGTGTGGAACATTCTTCTCAAAATATGGCGGGATTAAATAGTCACCCTGAATTTTAGGAGTGTTTTCCTTGTATTTAATTTTCCTTTTGTATTCATAGACTCATACTTTTTTGAATTTTTCCCACTGCTTCGGTCTCTGTGATTTTTTGTCCTTTTAGCCGTTGGTAGCGTAAACGTCTTTCTTTGTAATCATTATTTTTATCCCTTCCCAAGGTAAGGTATTTAAGTGTTGTAGAAAATCCTATCATCTCTTACTTTTTCAAATCTGTATCTTTGATCTCCCCATTTCTTCTCCATCCTGTGCGTTCCTTCCTTCCATCGTTCGTTATCAACTGATCTACCCTTTTTCCTATAAACTCATCTTCCTTCTCTTTTATTTATTTTTGTTCATCATGGTTTACGTCGTTGAATCTCTTGACAAATTTCGTTCTGAGTTTTCAATTCCTTCTTGGGTCATTTTAGAGGAGCTTTCTGGTCCTCCTGATTATTTTCGTTTGGCTGAGGGACATTGGTTCCCCAGTCTCTTTGTAGCTAAATGTGGCTTTTTTTTTCCTCTGAATTACCTATGTTTGGAATTCTATCAATATTTTGATCTAGTAACTGCAAAAAGAGCCCCCAATACATGGAGAATAGTTAATGGAGTCCATAGATTAAATCAGATTCATGGAACCCGCTTAGGAATTCCAGAGATTATGTTTTGCTATAGATGGGCTGTCGGTGATAGTACTTTTTATTTGAAAACTAGGTTTTTAAATAGGGCTTTAGTTGTCAATTTCCCATATGCCAATAAGGATTACTTTGAGCATGGGGTTGTTATGAAAAATTGACAACATGCTCCATTAGCTGAAAATGATGTATATCAGGGTCCCAGATGCCCTCCCTATGGCAATGGGATAGGTTGTTTTTATTTTATTTAGTTTTTGAAATCATGCTTTCTTTATATTCGATAAAATGCGTCACTGATATTCTTATTTTTATTTATTTGCAGTTGACAGCAAAAGAAGGTCTCCAAAGGAGACAGAAGTTAATTTAAAGCATCTGAAACTTATCTGCGGTTTGCATCAAACTGTCGCTGACGAACATATCAGATCAGCTTCGTATTTGTTGCAGTATAAGAGTTACACCTCGTCTTTCACTGCTCGTCCAGTGATAAGTAACATAGAACCGGTTCCTGAAAGTTCTTCTTCTGAATCGCATATTCCTCTCATCGACAGAATGAAGAGAAGACGAGCTCCTGCCCTATTCGATAAGTCTGCCTCTACTGCTGGAGAGGCAAAGAAAAGTAAGCAGGATGTCCCAGAAGAAGGGACAAGACAAATCGAGGCACCTCCTCCAGCTGCTACTAAGAAGGTTGCCGAGAAGCCCCCTGTGGCTCCAAGCAAGATCGCAGTTGTTTCACCTCCAAGAGAGGTTATAGTTATTTCACCGATCAAGACGACATCCTTGGTTGAGAATATTCCTTCTCCCACGAGGAAGTTGAAGAGGCCTCGGACAATTTGGCTGAACCCATATCTCAGCCTCTAACTACTGGAAGTGGTGTTCCCACTTTTGTTGCCCCGAGCTCTGCCATGAGCTCGGTGAAGTCTTGGATCATCCCCGAGATCCAAGGTTTTGAAGATAGTCTCTCTGGGGATAGGGTTACCACCCTGGCAGCCCAACACATTGCCTCAGTAAGTATTATTATTTTAAACTTTTATTTTTCATTGTTATGTCTTTGTATTGACATACAATTATTTTCTTTTTCTCAGTTGGTAACATGCTTTAATACTATTCTGAAGAAGAATGAAGCTATTAAAGCTTCGAGCTCCTCGTCAGGTGTGGAGCAGGCTCTTGTAGGTCTGTCGCAGTCCTTAAAGGATTCTCGTCAGAAGTATGACGAGGATAAAACTGCTTGGGAAAAATAATTAAAAGCCACCGAGCAAGAGAGAGATAAAGCTGTTGAAGTCTCCAAGAGTTTGGAGGGGAAGATAAAAGACTTGGAAGTTAAGAATAAAGAGCTCGAGGGGAAGCTCCAAAATGCTGGAGAGCTTGAAAGTAAGCTCAAGTCTGCTGAGGAAGAGTTGAACAGTCTTCGTGAACTTGGACGTCAGAAGGAAGAAGTTGAAAATAAGTTGAAGGCTGCCGAGGAACTCCTCAAGGAGAGTACCTCCTCAGAGAGAGAGAAAAAAAGAAAGGTTGTTAAGAAATCCTTCAGCGCTGGCTGGGATAAGGGGTGGAATAAAGGTTTGGCTGCCATGGTTTCACAAATGGAATATGGCAGCCTTAAGTATTTTAGATATGGTTGGGTGGCTGCTCTGAAAGAGATGAATGTCGCTGAGAGCTCCAACCTATTTTAGCAACACATTCCTGGCTCCCCTCCTACTCCCGGGGAGGAAGAAGAAGACGAAGCTGCTTCTGAGGAATCCTCATGGTGATTGGAGACCAGATTTCTCTTGACCCAGTTGTCTAGACTTCCCATGAGCAGCTTCAACCAATCATTTCAGCCGAGAAGCTCCAAAAACCCTCCGAGCAACCTACCATGCCTTTCGAGCAACTTACTTCTTCGTCCCAGCCTCCCGAGAAAGTTTTAAGAGACAAGGAAAAGGTGTAGCGTTGTTCGGACTTTTTCACTTTGCTTATTTTTATCAAATGTAACTATGAACTATGTACTTCTCTTTTATGATGTAATAAAATTTAAAACTTTTGTTGTTCATACTGTTGATTCTCTTCTTTTTGCTCTATTTGCACTCTTATTAATCCTTGCTATCTCTTTTCTTCACTAGTTTATGGCTAGAATGGAACTATTATCAGCCCACAATACAGAGATGATGAAAAAATGTAACGACTACTTCAAGGCTGGCCATGCTGACTTGAATGAATCTCAAATTATCGATATCCTCGGTCCAGATGCTTCAGAGCGAGCAGTTGACGCCTACCAGTATTTGAAATGCCTGCTCGACTGTGCAGTTGCTAATAATGTGGCATACTATGAGATGATTGAAAATCTCCAGGATACCCTCGAGGAACTTCAACAATAGTACAAGGAGTCTTATGCCCTTTTGCATTAGGGGTATGAGAAAAAGTACCAACAACTAAATGCTGACAAAGGATATGATAAGCTAGTCGCTGCTTATGATTTCAGGGAGAGGACTTTGAAGACTGAGGTTGAAGAGCATAGGCAGATCGCAAAACTGCTGGAGCAGGAAAATAACGATTTATGAGGAGAGATATCTCAGCTGAAGTCTACAGCATCTACTTTGAACGCTTTGGTCCCTATCAACGATGAGGGTTTCTCTTTCTTGGAGGTCGAGAATGCCAACTTGAGAGATGAACTGGAAATCTTAAAAAGGGTTAGGTCTTCTACTTCTGCTCGGGGACGAGCAAGAGGTTCTCGGGGACGATCAAGGGCTGCTCAGCTTACCATTGAAGAGGCAATAACTCAAGCTTCTCTGGAAAATCAAGCAGTTCAGTTGGTTACGAAGAATAAAGCTCTGGCAGAGATGTCCAAGAAAATTCTAAATCTGGGCGAGTAGCTTTCTGCACAAAAGTCTGCCTTGGAGAGTAAAGAACTTTTAACGAAGAACCTCCATGAGCAACTGGAGAGGTTAACCTATCAATTCCACAAGCAGCCCAGAGAGTTCTGGATGGCTCGTTATAATGAAGCCCTCTACCATCTAGATGATCGGATCCAAAATGCAAATAATGAGGGTTACAAGCAAGGGTGGCTGAATGCCTTGGGTGTGCTGTAGTTGGAACAGGGTCACTATTTATGGGATTACCATGACCCTGGGTTGCTCGAGTTGCCAGTGCCACCCTTTAAACTGGATATGAGCTGGATTCCTGCTCGGGCCATTCCTCGATGCCTGATTTCGAAGTACCTCGGTGATTACAGTCTTCATTCTAACTTCCAGATATCTCGCCCCGAGCACTTACTTGCTCGGCCAACAGTAATGAATGTCAGGATGCTCAGAGATCTGAATTTCATAAATTCCCCCTATGCTTTAGATGATCCTCCTGCTGGTGAAGAACCTGTTTCAAAAGCAAAGGGGAAGAAGCCAATAGAATAAGATTCTTGATGTAACAATTTTTTATGTATTTCATTCTTAATGTATTCTGTTTTGGATTTAATGAAAAACTTCTAATTTGCAATCTTGATTGTCATTGTCTTAAAACTATTCTGTAAAAAATTTCTTTTATTTGTTAATGAATGTGCATGTATATCTGTTAAAAAGGTAATAATATTGTGTTATTTAAATTGTCGACCAACTAGAGTTGGTGAAAATTTATTGTTGACTATCGGAATTTATCTGACGACCAAGCAGGATTGGTGATATTTTATTTCTCGACCAACTATGGTGGTAGTTTAAAATACCATAAGTATCAAGAAATTTATCACTTTTTAATTTTAAGCCCTGAAATGACTTTCATTTGTTTACCCAACTGTTTCCGACCAACCGGAGTTGGTGGTTTTTGTTCCCAACCAACCGTAGTTGGTATTTCTGGGAAATTTTTATTCCCGACCAACTTATAGTTGGTGGATTTTCTTCCCAACCAATCGTAGTTGGTATTTTTGGGAAATTTTTATTCCCGACCAACTTATAGTTGGTGGATTTTCTTCCCAACCAACCGTAGTTGGTATTTCTGGGAAATTTTTATTCCCGGCCAACTTATAATTGGTGGATTTTCTTCCCAACCAATCGTAGTTGGTATTTCTGGGAAATTTTTATTCCCGACCAACTTATAGTTGGTGGATTTTCTTCCCAACCAACCGTAGTTGGTATTTCTGGGAAATTTTTATTCCCGACCAACTTATAGTTGGTGGATTTTCTTTCCAACCAACCGTAGTTGGTATTTTTGGGAAATTTTTACTCCCGACCAACTTATAGTTGGTGGATTTTCTTCCCAACCAACCGTAGTTGGTATTTCTGGGAAATTTTTATTCCCGACCAACTTATAGTTGGCTGATTTTCTTCCAAACCAACCGTCGTTGGTATTTCTGGGCTTGTTGCGTAGTGTGTAGCACTAGTACTCCGAAAAATTTCAATAAAAGGAGAGAATTGGGCGAAATATCCAAAACTTCATTCATATCAAAGAAAACTGCATTACATAGAGATTAAATTACTGATAATATTTTTCGAAGATGCGCTGCATTCCATGCATTCTTAAACTCCTCTCCTTCTAAGGTTTCGATCCTATACGTCCCTGGTCGAACAACCTCTGTTACTCCGTAGGGCCCATGCCAGTTAGCTTCCAGCTTGTTGTGCTTTTGAATTACTTTCTTTAGCACATAGTCTCCTTCTTTCAGGTCGCACTTCTTCCCCCTCTTATTGTAGAATAGGGATGTTGGCTGCTGGTATGCAGCATTCCTGATGGGATCTTCTTCTCTAACTTCCTCGAGCATATCCAAGTCTAATCTTCTCATCAAGTCGCTGATGGGAGAATTGAAATTCAGCACTCTGTGTGTGGGGAGACCCAGCTCGGCAGGTATAACAACTTCACTTCCAAATGCCAGCATATATGGAGATTCTCCTGTGGCTGCTCGGGGAGTAGTACGATAAGCCCATAGTACAGAATACAGCTCGTTGATCCAATTTGCCTTTGCCTCATTTAATCTTTTCTTCAAGCCATTTAGTAGTGTTCTGTTTGTCACTTCAGTTTGTCCATTGCTTTGAGGATGGCCTGGTGCAGAGTGGGTTTTCAATATGTTCGATTGATGACAATACGCAGCAAACTCCTCGTTATCGAATTGGGTTCCATGGTCTGTGATGAATGCATGTGGGAGACCATATCTACAAATGATGTTCTTCCATATAAATTGATACACTTTGTCATATGTCATATCGATAGGGGGCTCAGCTTCCACCCACTCAGTAAAGTAATCCACTGCGACGACGAGATATTTAAACCTTCCTCTGGTCGTTGGAAGTGGCCTAACCAAGTCAATTCCCCACATGGCAAATGGCCAAGGGGAAGTAATGGGTGTCAACAATGCTTGGGGAGTTCTTCGGATAGTGGAGAAGCGTTGACATTTGTCACATTTTTTTGCATAAGCTATGCAATCAGCCCTCATGGTCGGCCAATAGTATCCTTGCGTCATTATCCTTTGCAGAAGTGTTCGACCTGCTACATGGGCTCCACAAGACCCTTCATGGACTTCTTCGATCAATTCTTTCACCTCGGTGGGATGTATACATCTCTGCAAACCAGTTATAATTCCTTGTCTATATAGAACACCATTGGTCAATACATAACGAGCAGCCTTAAACTTTAGTTTCTTGGCTGCGAGTTTATCAGGTGGCAAATACCCTTCTTCAATATATGCCCTGATAGGATCCATCCAAGATGGTCCTAAATCAAGGGTAATAAATTTCATCATCAGATCTTTATTTATGCTCCGACTAGCCAAGACTTCTATTAGGATTATTCTTCATAGCTCGGTGCGTGTGGCTGAAGCTGACCGAGTTAAGGCATCTGCTTTGGCGTTCTCCAATCAAGGTATTCTAATTATCTGTACTACCATCAGGTTTGATAAAATCTCCATTGCTTTTGCATGATACCTGATCATTAATTCTCCTTTGGCTGCATACACCCCCAATATTTGATTCACGATTAGTTGTGAATCATTGAATACGATGACCTACACTGCCCCCATAGTTTTTGCTAAATTAAGACCTGCAATCATAGCTTCATATTCAGCCTCGTTATTAGAATCCTTGAATTGGAAGCGCAGAGCATACTCCATATCAACCTCATCCGGACTATTCAAAATAATCCCTGCCCCATAGCCTGTAGTGAAAGATGAGCCATCTACATATAAGTTCCATATAGGTAACTCGTCTTTAAATTTTTAATCGGACAGAGTTCCTCGGTGAAATATTTGTTGCTTCCTTTTGTCCTCCTCTAGCACTTCTTGCTGCTCGTCGACCATCTTCTCTTGCTCGTCGGCTAACTTGTCTTGCTCGTTGACCAATTTCTTTTGTTCGTCGACCAACGTAAGTTGCTCGAGGTTTAAATTCGATGATCCTGTAACATCCATAGGTTGGTCGGTATCCAGCTTTTGCTCCTCGAAGGTATCAGGATAGGTGAACTCTGCTATAAAATCTGCTACTGCTTGCCCTTTTAGTGACGATCTAGGCTCATAAACTATGTCATATTCACCAAGTTCTACTGCCCAGTACATCAATCTCCCTGATTTTTCTTGTTTATGAAGAGCTTGCCTCAATGTCATATCAGTATACACAACTATGGTATGAGCTTGGAAGTACGGCTTCATTCTCTTACTCGCCTCGATCAATGCTAATGCCAACTTTTCCAGTCTTGGATATCTGATCTCTGCTCCTCGGAAGGCCTTGCTAGTGTAATAGATCGGTTTTTTCACTCCATCCTCCATTCTTATCAATGTTGAGCTAACTGCATTCTCCGACACTGCCAAATATAAATACAATCTTTCCCCCATCACTGACCTGGACAACAGTGGAGGTGCTCCCAGATATTTCTTCAATTCTTGAAAAGCCTCCTCGCATTCGTCATTCCATTCAAACATTTTTCGGAGTATTTTGAAGAATGGGAGGCATCTATTTATTGCTCGTGATACAAATCTATTAAGTGTTGCAACTCGCCCAGTAAGACTTTGTACTTCCTTCTTCGTTGTTGGAGATCGTAGTCCTAATAGGGCCTTGATCTTCTCTGGGTTTCCTTCGATTCCTTGTTGGTTGACAATATACCTGAGGAACATGCCTTCTCGCACTCCGAATATGCACTTGGTGGGATTCAGCTTCATTTGATATTTATCTAGTTGATCAAAGGTATGACCTAAGTCAATTAGATGGTCAGCAGCTTTCTTGCCTTTCGTCAGCATATCATCAACATAAACTTCCATATTGCAACTGATTTGTTCTTCAAACACCTTGTTCATCAACCGCTGATATGTTGCACCTGCATTTTTCAAACCAAAAGGCAGAACATTATAACAATAAGTTCCCCTAGGGGTAATGAAAGAGGTACTCTCCCTGTCTTTAGGTTTCATTTTAATCTGGTTGTAACCAGAATAAGCATCCATGAAGCTCAATAACTCGTGTCCCGAGGTGGCATCCACTAGTTGATCAATTCGGGGAAAAGGAAAATGATCCTTTGGGCAAGCCTTGTTGAGGTCGGTGAAGTCTACACACATCCTCCACTTGTTGTTTTTCTTCTTCACCATAACCACATTAGCCAACCAGTCTGGATATTTGACATCTTCAATAAAATAAGCTTTTTGGAGCTTCTCGACCTCCTCCTGTATAGCTTGGTTCTTCTCGGGGCTGAACACTCTTCTTCTCTGCTTCACTGGTTTGATCTCCTTATTCACATTGAGCTCATGACATAAGAAATTTGGATCTATTCCTGGCATATCCTCATGACTCCAAGTAAAATTTTATTTTCTGCTTTTTAGGAAAACTATTAATTCTTGTTTCAGTGAGGCAGCTAACGACGAACCTATTTGAGTTGTTCATTTCGGATGCTCGTCGTCCAGAATAATATTTTCAGTAGCTTCCACCACCTGACATTTCACGAGTTGCGACTCGTCTCTAGGATCTAAAGTTTCAATCTCTGCTCCTTCATCCACTTGGTAGGTAGTAGTCTTTTTCCTAGATTCCCCTAGTTATTCTTGCTCGGCAGATGAGTAGTAACATTCCCGAGCTACTTTTGGTCACCCTTTACAACTCCCACTCCAAAATTGGTTGGAAATTTTAGGCATTGATGTACAATAAATGGTACTGCTTCGAACTTCTTTAATCCTACCCTTACCATAATGATATTGTAAGCTGACTGGACATTCTTATCCATCACAAAGAAACGTACTTTTTCTGTTTGACAAGAAGGCCATGTACCGATGAGCATATCCAACTTGATTATCCCAAGTGGAAAGACTTTCTCGCCAGCAAACCCGAGGAGGGGCCTGTGATAAGGTTCCAACTGAGACAACTTTAGATTTAAACTATCGAAGCATGAGTAGAACATGATATCCGTCGAGCTACCATTATCCCCCAGTACTCTTGAGATTATTACTTCCTTCATCCTCATTTTGATCACCAGTGGATCATCATGAGGATATAGTACGCCTGCGAGGTCGTTCTTGGAGAAATCGATGACCAGTTTTTCTTTATTCACCTTCCTCGGGCGATCATCCTCAGCTAAATTTATTCGTTGAATGTATGAACAAGCTTGATCCTCATTGAGGTAAGCTTTCCTTTCCGCAGTAAGGTCCCCACCTCCTGCATCTCCACCTGTAATAACGTTACAATCAAATGATCCCAAACGAATTGAAAATACCTCACGTTCTGGCTGTCTTGGTCTCTTGGGGAGATCAGGGTCGTCTTCTGGATCATCTTCATGATATCTTTTCTTATTTTCTTCTGCTTGACGAGGAGATCTAGACCTCTACCTTGCTCGGTCGTTGCCTTTTCTTTCATTTCTTCGATCAACATACTTGGCCAGCTTTCCTCGTCTGATGAGTGCTTGGATTTCATTCTGGAGAGCTATGCAATTTTTGGTTGTGTGACCATGGTCTTTATGGAACTCGGAATATTTGGCCTTATTCCTCTTGTCAGGATCTGACTTCATTTTCTCAGGCCAGTTTAGTTCCTCGTTGTTCTTGATCTCTTCCAGGACATAGTTTATGTCCACTTTCAAAGGAGTATAATTTTCAAATTTCTTCAATACCTCCCATGATGGCTTCACTTTTGACTGCTTGTCACCACCATTGTTCTTATGTTCTTTCTTTTTAGCTTTATCAACTTCCACCTTGGTCTCTTTGGTGTCCATGTTCTTCTTCGCAACCATAGCCTCCTCGGCATTCATGATCTTGGCCGCTTTTGCCATTAGTTCTGACATAGTTCTGGGTGGATCTTTGGCCAAAGTATAGAACAATTTATTGGGAAATCCACTCATCAAAGCAGTGATTGCTGTCTTTTCCTCGTAATCAATAACTTTGAGCTTCTCGTTACTGAAACGAGTTATGTAATCCCTGGTGCACTCACCTGTTTTTTGTCTAACACTTAATAAATGTGCCACTCGTTTAACTGGTTTTTTCTCCAAAATAGAAATTCCTAATGAAGAGCTCGGCCAGTTGAAAGAATGTTGACATCTTCTCCCGAGGAAGATTATTATACCATATTTGTGCAGATCCGGTAAGAGTTCCCGAAAATGCCCTGCATCTCATCTCGTCTGGCACAGCATAGATGTCGGCAGTAACTTGGTATTGTTCTATATGAAGGACAGGGTCAGTTTTTCCATCATATTTAGGGGTCACAACAGGTGCTTTGAACTTCGATGGTGTGGGAAACCCACAATTGCCTGTATAAAAGGCGTCCCTTGGAAAAAAGTTCTTTGGAGAGGATTCTTGGCCTTAGCCATTTCCCCTAGTATGTCCTCCAAACTTTGAATAGAGCCTTTCCATGCATCATTTCCCTCCTCGGGCCTATTTTTTCGAGCAACTGATCGTGTTGAAGTCGCTTCCTGGGATCTATCTTATCGAGCAACTGGTTGTGATTGGGCAGAACCCTCTCTTAGATCAGATGGTCATCAAAAGTTTCTCGACACAGCCTTGGGAGGACTTTTATTCCTCTTAGGGCCCAATCGATCAAAAGGAGAGACCCTGCTCAGTCTTTCAAGAGCACTTGTCCTTTCTGGAGAGAGAGTGATATTTTGTTGCGTATCTGTAGCTCGTACCGAGGAAGTCCTTCCAGGTTGATAAGAAAAATCATCAGATCTCTCAGTGCGATATGAATCGCTCTACCTAATACGTGAAGAAAGTAAATGGGTATTCTTTGAATACGTCGTTGTCCTGAATGGGTCGGCGCTCCACCATGGATAGTTTGCATGAGCTGTCGCATGGTCTCTTGCATGACCGTCTGGCCTTGAGCCAGATTGGCCATAATTCCAGCCAGATCTTGAATATTTGGAGGAGCGGATGGATTCGGGGGGTTTCCAGCGTTTCGATTACTGGATTCAGGATTATCAGCCATTGAAGATGAGTTATTTTGATGAAAAACGAAAATTACAGTCGTTTCCCACAGACGGCGCCAATCTGTTGATGTAAAAAATTAGATTATCTCTATTTAATCAATCACAGATAAAAAATAAACAAGATAAAAGATTTTTAAAGTGCTTCAGCCTTGAAGGAATGGCCTACGTCCACTGTTTGTGTTATTGATGACTGTTTACAGAATTCTTGATAGTAGTTTTACCAAGAAATCCTGAGTCCCCTTCTAATGAGGAGGTTACAATGTATTTATAGCCTTGAGGTTGTACAAATGAAAGAA
This sequence comes from Sambucus nigra, assembly GCA_949130495.1. Lineage (NCBI taxonomy): Eukaryota > Viridiplantae > Streptophyta > Magnoliopsida > Dipsacales > Adoxaceae > Sambucus > Sambucus nigra. Next base: position 397,615,281 of record OX422215.1, read on the forward strand.
TAATACACAGCTGTCCAATAGGCGTATGCGTCTGTGTGATAATAATGAGCATTTAATGTGCATTATCTCTTTTGATTGTTTGGTCATTATTGCTCTGTATGAGATGCAGCTCGGACATTAATGCTCTGTACGAGATGCAGCTCGGACCGCCTGAGCTGCTCGGATTGCCTAAGCAGCTCGGTCTTCGTTAGTTACTCGGTATAGTAAATTTCCTCGGAGAACACATGTTACTCGGAGTGTTATAGTTGGTCAGGGAGGTTGAGTTCCTCGAAGTCAAGGTGTTGCTCAGAAATGTTTGTAAGTGCCATGTAGATTGACACGTGTCTCCACTTAATTGATCCATGTCAGCAGACTAAGTTTGGTATCAACACAAGCCTTCTAAAATAATGAAAAATGGTACGAAAAAAATAAAAACAAATAGAATACAAATGAATCACAAAGGGAATCTTCTCCTATGCTTCAAGATCCAAAGAATGGCAACGGCGCCATTTGATAGACGGACTTTTCGTATTTGTGGTTGCTTGAAAGTCCTCTAATCAAAACCTTTCATACCTACAAAATATATAACAAACTAGAGTGTAGAGGTATATAAGGGAATCAATCCAAATATAAGGGTGAAACATACAAGAGAGGCATGCAATTCATTTATTTATTATTTTATTTTTTTATTTTTTTATTTTCTATTTTTTTAACTTTTTTAAATCTTAAAACAATTTTGTGAGGATGTGAATTTAAACTGAGAAATAATTAAAAAGAGGATAATCAAAATAAAATAAAAGTGTGAAAAATATAAACAAGTGTGTGATAGAAATTAGTCATATGTAGCTAAATGAGAGAAAAATATTCAAGGTATGGAAAATCCACCCTCAATTCACACAAATTAATCTAACTTGCAATATTTTAATTTCATCAATTTCCAAAATATTCATTTAATTCAAAAGCTAATTCTCATTAAAATAATGAATTAATTGAATATTCTTTTAGAAAAGTAAGTTTAATCCCCACAAGCACTACTCTAAATGAATTAAAATTGAATTAATGAATCACCCGCTATGATCGATTCATCAAACTAATTTTAACTAAACAAAATAAAAACAAGAGTAGATGAAAATTATACTAACATTTAAATCAAGTGATAAGCCTATCTCTAGTTTGAATCAAATAATCAAATGATAATACAATTGTCAATCCTTTCTCAAGTATGATTTTCCATTTCTCAATGTGAAAATAAGTAGGGAGTAAATTTACTAATCAAAGGAAACTAACAAAATTAAAATTGACAATTAAATCAAATTGGATTCATGAGGGTTTTAATTCATCCCTTGAATGGGATGATTATCCCTCCATAATCGTCATCCAATAAAAATTAGAATCAAATAAAAGAATAAAATAAAAATTAGAGAGGAGTAATCAAACCAAAATTGCCTTCAATTGCATTAATTCCTTAATTCTTCCATCATCTCAATTAATTACAAACACTCCATTTATTGAATTTTTTCTCTAATATAAAAAGAACTAATTAAAAAAACTAAACTACTGAAAAACATAAAAATGGTGTTTCTCTTTCTAATTCTCCCTCTAGCCTAACTCTACTTCCAAAACGGTCTTCATCTTCTTTAAATAGTAGGCATGGAGCTAAGGGTAAATTGAGTAGGGATTAAATAGACATGAGGGGTCAGAGGATAAGTTAGGGTTAAAATGGAGAAATTTAGAAATGTGCATGGATTGTGTGAGGTCATGAGAGTGTAAGGGGGTTGGAGGGTATTTTTAGAATAAGGGTTAAGTTGGTTTTAAAACATGTGGGCATTTATGTTTTTGGCTTTGGTTTATTGGAAAGTAAGAAGGTACGTAAAATCAATTTGGCTTGATGGGGATAAATGGGTCTTGTGGATTTGATTCGGGTTGGAGGTTAAGGACGGGTTTCAAACTGCAAGTCTCCGGTTTGGATGATCCAAGTTTAGTCGTGGGTTGTTGTTTCGCCGGCGGTGGTTAGGTTTGAGTCCGATTTCGGGTTCGGGTAGGAGCTGTCCGATTTGGGGCCTATAGCTGGTGGATCCAGGTGGGTTCGCGTTTGAGGGTTCACGGACAGCTGGTGCCTGAGGTCAGATGGGGTCTGCCATGGTGGGGCAAAGTTTCGGGGTTATCACGGTTTGAACCGAGGCCGAGTATGCCTCGGTTGTGGGTTTTCGAGTTATATCACGGGGGTAAGGTCGGAGTGGGGGTTTGAGGTCGTGACAGGGGAGTTATTCCGGCTGGTTAAGGGGGGTGGGTCTCCAGTTGGGATAGGTGAGGTGGTGAGGTGATGAAGGTCATGTAGGATATTGTTTGGATGCTGGGTTTGGTGGTTTTGGAGAGAGAGAGTGAGGTTGGGGAAGATGAAGTGGTGATGATTGGGTGTTGTGAGGGTGTAGGAAATTATGTGAGGGTGAGTGAATAGTGTGGGTGTGTGTTTAAATTTGTACCAAAAACAAATAACACTACTCAAAAAAATAAAACTAATAAACTAAAAAAAAATCCCAATCTATAAAATAAAACTCAAATAATAAAAGAAAAGAAATAAAAACTAAAAATCTAAAAGAAATAAGAACAAAAATCCTAAAAAAACACAATCTATTAAAACTAGAAAAATAAATTCTAAAATTCTACTCTTAAAAAAAATAAAGATAACTAAAATCAAATCAAAAATAAATCACACTAATTAAAAAGAAATAGAAAAATAGAAAATAAATCCTAGAAAATTCTAAATAAATCCAAAATAAACCCTAAAAATAAAATGGCTCAAACTAAAAATCTAAGAAAAATCTAAAAAGCACAAACTAAACACACATGGGGTTCGGGGTAGGTTTAGGCTCGGGTCTGGGGTAGGCTAGGGTTACAGGATAGGCATTTAGCTCCATTCTTCACGTAATTTGCCTTAAAATAACGCTTTTGACACCACAACTGCTATCAAGCCTGCATAGTATACAATTAAGCATATAAGACCCCAATTGCCTAGAATCAGCACCTACAATGCGTATATTCGGGGTATAAAATGTACACTTTTGGGTGCTTATCAGTTGGTTTGGGTCCATTATCAAGGAAAAAGGATAAATAGTACCCTCATAATAGTCTAACACTTTGTGAGAGAGAGAGAGAGAGAGAGAGAGAGAAATGAATAGAAAAATGAAGAAGAGAGCATTTTCAGTCGAATTTATGGGTTTAGGCAATTGAAACGTTTAGTCGATTGGCTAACCATTTTGAATAGTTGGTCGATCGTCTCACCCGTTCCTATCATTTTTTAGCCAATGGGCTAAACCACTAGGATTTTTAAAAAATCCCCACTTTTCTCCCCTGGACTTTCAAGATATCACCCATAATCCCCACAGAGTTCCAAAATAGGTAAACTTATTTTATTGAGCTCTTACTTCCAAGAACAGTATTCGCACATGCACACTCTTACTCGACTGCCTTTATGAACACCTAGATTTGCAATTTAAGTTCTGAGATGCTTTGTCCTCTTCCCAATTAACCCGATCACGAACCCTGGAAGAAACTCCTAGAGAAAACTCAACTTTCAGCACCTACACTAAAGTTTCGGGTGTGAAAAATGCAAAAGACTTAAGTTTATTGGGCCAAAATGCAAATAACCAAAACCCTAAAAAACACTTAATCCACTAAAAAATCAATAAACATGCCCTCTGGTAGCATTAGCTGATCGACCAAAAGTCTCTACAGGAATATTCGATCGTCCAAAGTGATTAGGAGATTGGCCAAAGGCTTTTTGACACCAAATCTTATCCAAATATTTTCTCAACCATTAATTAAAAAACAATAGTTATAAACCAATGGTCGATCAGCCAAATCCACCTCCAGCACCTCTATAAATAGAAGTGCCCACCAACCTTAAAAAGGGAGCCAAAACCCAACGTATATTCAATTTTCTAACTTTTTTAATCCTGAGTTCCTGAGATACTTAAGCTCGTGTCTGAAAAGTCCTAAAAGGCTCATACTTTTGAAAAGTTGCTTTTTTAAAAGGAAAACCTCGTACTTCCATAGAGTCTCCCCAAAAGAGGTTCGTACTCCTGAAAAGTCTCTTTCGAGAAATAAATAGAGTTAAACCCCTGCAGAAATTCTATAAAGGTCAATCCTTCTAGCCAGATCTCTACCTGACTGAAACGCATTAAAAATCGGGGTCTTCCCCCAAAGTAAAAATGTCGGCTTTCAGCGCAAGGGTAAAGAACCTCTAACCAAATTTCAAGGCAGCACCCCCACATTTATATATTGTTATAAAATGTGCATACTTGTGTACTCTCTCTAACTTGTTCCCCATTTAGGGGACTCGGTATGAAATTTATACCTTTTATATTTGTTTAAAGCTTAGTTTATAATCCATCACCTCTACTTGTGTACGAATTAATATACTCGTATACTAAAATTATACAAATCAAGTGCCATGATTCCAAAATACATATATGAAAAGCCGAGAATTACGTGTGATAATTGATTAACTTCGCAACTTTCTAATATAGCACACTTATTTAATTTCAACCCCTAATCATTCATCTAAGGTGCGTGTGTCAACCGATAAATAAATAAAGCATGTGACACAAAAAATATGCTGAGACACAGAATTCAGGAAAAAACCCCTTTCGGGTAAAACCTTTATTTCACTATGAATATACAATCCGCAACTTACAATTACATAGAGAAATCTGCAATGGATCAACGCGCAGCCAACCCACAAAGACACGCAGTCTTGAACTCAGCAAGAGAATACACGCAGCACCCTCCAAGGACTCGCAGCCCAAACAACAAAGGTAGAACCGCAGCTCTCCTCAATGACACGCAGCCATAAAACTTTGTAGAGACTCCCTCAGCAATGACACGCAGCCCTCGGTTGCAAAGATCTCTCCACAAAGATGAACAACAACAAAGTTTGTGTTCTACGGTTCCAAAAGATTCACAAAAGTAATTGGGATTTTTGGTGTGAATCAGAAAGAGTCTTGGGACTCAAAAAGGTGAAGACTTAGAGTATTTAGGACTCTGAATATCGTCTTGAAAAGTCTTAAAAATAACTCTCCCGAAGTTGGTATAAATAAGAAAACCAAGGAAAGAGTTTTCAAAAACTGGGACTGCTCGTAATTATCCCAGGCGGACCGGTCCGGATTGAGGGCGGATCGGTCCGATTAGACCGGATCGGTTCTTTTATCCTGAGGCGGATCGGTCCGGTTGGGATCGGATCGGTTCGATCATTCAGGCTTCATCGGTTCGCATTCGGTCCGGGGTCTACTGGACTTCGAGCAAGCGGATCGGTCCGGTTGAGGGGCGGATCGGTCCGGTTTTCCCAGAAAAATAAAATCCTTTTAAAAGCCTCATTTTGCTTGGAAAAACTTACTTCTTATTTTTATAAAAAACATTTTATAAAAATTTCCCAATACTAAATATGAACTTTAAGGAACGTAAAAACAAAATTTTACCAAGTTCATTCTTGCAGAGGCTATGAAGTTGAAGATGCTTTGATATTCGGATCCGTTGTTGTAGATGCGATCTTGAGTTTCTTCAACGGTGTAACGGCGTACAACATACAAATTGATAATGGACAAAAATGTCCTTACAAATCTCCCCCTATGTCTATGCCGGTACATATATAAAAAATATCCGAATTATCAACTAATGACCTATACAAATCTACCCTCCCACGAACCCTAAAGATGGAAAGATACAAATGTTTAAATCTTCATCGTTTGTTCTTCAATCTTCAACAATCATCAAATCTCAAAACTTTTCTCATCAGGGTGTGCAACATATTGATCTTCAATCTTCATACCTACACACATGAGACAAAGCAAATACCACGTAACATATCGAGTTTGAAATGAGATAAACATAGATACCAATATATGATAAGCATAAGTCAAATCTCAAAACTTCCCCAAAATTCAAACTCCCCCATAAAATGATAATTCTTTCTCCCCCTTTTTATGATGTCCCCAAATAGACAAATGAGAAGAATGAATCAAATAAGCACAATCGGGGAGTCACGGTATACAAAAAAAACACAAACTATTTTTTGATTTTTCAAATTTTTCATACAAAGATAGGATACCAATATGAACAAATATGATACAAAAATCACACCATGGATTTAGACTCAAACAACCAAGTCATGGAAATGGAATGAATGGGTGTGAACTCATTCGATAGGTAAATCAACTCAATCAATCATATGTGCACGATGCATATGTGTACCCCTAACGAATGAACATTAAAAGTATCCTTAGGTGAAAAAAATTGTTGAATTTAGATGACATCGTCTTATGCAAATCAACAAATCAAAGTCAAAGTGATTTCCACACCAATAACGTCCAAAACTATGTAGCGCATTTTTAAGCAATTTCAAGGACGTGCAAACCCGTTTTAATTCTCCAACCAAACACCCTCATATATATTTTCTTTTAGAGGTAATCTAAATTCTCAAACTTTGGAGAATTGGTGCAAAAACCTAAATGGCCCATAATTGGCATGAATTTCTTTTTATTGCCTTTTAATTTTTTTCGGGCTCTTTTAACCTCTTTGGACCTCGGATAATAAAATTCCTCAATTTTTTAGGTCCTATTTAACGGTGGCTTTTGCGCAGAGGATAGATAATTACCTTTCGCAGCCCCTCCCCGTTATAAAATAAAGCACACAAACTCACAAAACGGTTTTTATATGCACAATTTCCTTAACAAAATTTATCACGCTTGGTTCGTTTTAAGAACAGGATTGAAGTGAAAACACCCAACCAACATGTGATAAGACAAGCACAATAATCAAACAAATCCGTGCATGTGTGCAATAAAGGAAATATGAGTCAAACATGTAGGAAGTAACACTTAATTACATCTTAATGACTCCAAACATTATAAAGCACATGGATGAATTGACCTATTGTCTCAAAACACTATCAAATAGTCACATGAAAATAATGGAATGATGTTGTGACTCGGTCACCCAAAGTGTTCATCCATAAACGGTGTAAACAAAAAACAAAAATCTTTTTGGATTTTTTCAAAAATTTTATCAAAATAAAATCTTTTTGTATTTTTCAAAAACAAGAATTTATACAAAAAGTACAAGTCATCACACTAGTAAAAATATAACATGAAACCACAACTAGTGTATGACAAACATGCAATCACAATCAACCAAAAGATTTCACATGGGGTGAATCACGTGCAAGCAAACGGGAATCATGGACAAATAAACCATAAGCCTCTAAATCCGATTTTCTAACCCAAGTAGATGTGTAACGAAGTGTGGGGGTTTTAGGAATCGAATTTATTCTTTCAATAACCTTCCTAGGTCCATTTAAAAGCTTGTAACAAAATCGCCTAAGATGACCTTGCCTACCGCAATGTGTGCAAGTGTAAATCGGGCGGTGTGTGTTACCTAAAGGTGGCCCTCTCCTCAAATTCCTAGGTGGCGCTTTCTGAATTTGCTTAGGTGAATCTCTCCTAATGATCCTAGTAGGCACTCTCACGATGTTCCTAGGGGGGATCTTTCCTAACACCCGTAGGTGTCTCTTTCTTAACAAACCTAGGAGGCTATCTCACACGTGTGGGAATGGGTGCAACATATTTTTAAGACCAATCCCACCCCTATCCGTTTTGATCTCGACTGTGCCTAAAATCTTATCAAGTTTTTGAGACCTAGACTCCAAATCAAATTTCACCTTACTTGAATCTTTCAATTTTGCCTCAAGATCACCTATCCTAGATTCAAGTACTCGTCTAGAATCCTCAAACTCTAAAAGCTCCTTTTTCATAGTCTTCATCAACCCTCTAAGACTATCTCTCTCACCCTTGACGTACTCAAGCTTCTCTTTCAAAATATTCTCATGTGCCCTAAGTTCTTCAACTAAAAAATCATTATTTTTTATGGCACACTCTTTCAATTGAGCTTTCAATTTCAAATTTTCTTTCTTTGTTTTCAAAGTTTCAGCATAAAGTTCATTGAAAGCAGTTTGCAAGTCATGCTCATCTACACTTTCCTCCTCACTTTCATCCACACTCCCATCACTTTCACTATCATCACTAATCACACGGATGGGAAACTCTCGCCTAGAAGCATAAAAAACTTCTTCTTTCGAATCACAATCACTAAGGGTAGAAACATGAGAAATCGGTTTATTCAATTTCTTCTTTAAATTTGTGGTACACTCATGTAACGTGTGACCAACACCCTCACAACAAGGACACCTCTCAGATTCGTTTTCAACAGAAGATTTAAAATAAGAGTTCGTGTGAATTTTCCAATTAATTTTTTCAAAAATTTGACATCGAAGATCATCAAAACCATCAAAATCCATTAAAAAATTGTGAATATTCACAAAACTGATTTTAAAAAAATCAATATCACACGATTTTGCGGAAAATAGGAATACGCAATAAATTAGCGTAACCTGCTCTGATACCAATTTGAACAGCCAAGAATTACGTGTGATAATTGATTAACTTCGCAACTTTCTAATATAGCACACTTATTTAATTTCAACCCCTAATCATTCATCTAAGGTGCGTGTGTCAACCGATAAATAAATAAAGCATGTGACACAAAAAATATGCTGAGACACAGAATTCAGGAAAAAACCCCTTTCGGGTAAAACCTTTATTTCACTATGAATATACAAGCCGCAACTTACAATTACATAGAGAAATCTGCAATGGATCAACGCGCAGCCAACCCACAAAGACACGCAGTCTTGAACTCAGCAAGAGAATACACGCAGCACCCTCCAAGGACTCGCAGCCCAAACAACAAAGGTAGAACCGCAGCTCTCCTCAATGACACGAAGCCATAAAACTTTGTAGAGACTCCCTCAGCAATGACACGCAGCCCTCGGTTGCAAAGATCTCTCCACAAAGATGAACAACAACAAAGTTTGTGTTCTAGGGTTCCAAAAGATTCACAAAAGTAATTGGGATTTTTTATGTGAATCAAAAAGAGTCTTGGGACTCAAAAAGGTGAAGACTTAGAGTATTTAGGACTCTGAATATCGTCTTGAAAAGTCTTAAAAATAACTCTCCCGAAGTTGGTATAAATAAGAAAACCAAGGAAAGAGTTTTCAAAAACTGGGACTGCTCGTAATTATCCCAGGCGGACCGGTCCGGATTGAGGGCGGATCGGTCCGATTAGACCGGATCGGTTCTTTTATCCTGAGGCGGATCGGTCCGGTTGGGATCGGATCGGTTCGATCATTCAGGCTTCATCGGTTCGCATTCGGTCCGGGGTCTACTGGACTTCGAGCAAGCGGATCGGTCCGGTTGAGGGGCGGATCGGTCCGGTTTTCCCAGAAAAATAAAATCCTTTTAAAAGCCTCATTTTGCTTGGAAAAACTTACTTCTTATTTTTATAAAAAACATTTTATAAAAATTTCCCAATACTAAATATGAACTTTAAGGAACGTAAAAACAAAATTTTACCAAGTTCATTCTTGCAGAGGCTATGAAGTTGAAGATGCTTTGATATTCGGATCCGTTGTTGTAGATGCGATCTTGAGTTTCTTCAACGGTGTAACGGCGTACAACATACAAATTGATAATGGACAAAAATGTCCTTACAATATATGAAAATATACCTTTCAAAAAACATTCTCAGGAGAATACCATTGATCTGCGTTCAGGTCTAAAATTCGTCTACATTCCCCACTTCTCCGAGCGAAAAAGATCTTCTCTCCATGGCACCTCGAATATGTGTTTTCATTTAAATACTTTTCAAACATTTTAACATATAAATATATCAATCCAACATAACGCAAATGTTATATTAAGAATTAGTCTACATAAAAACCCCATTGTTGTACCTTGTATACCCGGTATCTCGTCGCCTACACGTGTAAATATACCACGTTTTGTTGGAACTATATTGACTTTGATCCCAAGTCACCTTGGATACATAAGATTTATACCGAGCTAAACTTGTGAAGCCCAAGCCTCATAATATGTCTATCAGCGATTTATCTCTTACGCGTGTCTCTATCTCTATCTCTAGTCCTACACCCCTATATATTGTCTAACCCCATTCTTAGTGACATACATTGGCTTTGATCCCAAGCATCCTTGGGTACTTAGGCACTATACCGAGATAAACTTGTTAATCCCAAGTCTTATAATATGTCTCTAGGCATATTATCTCCTAGGGATGCCTCCATCCCCATTCCTGAACTTCCCAACTTCTCTTGGACCACCCCAATACCAAGGTATGGTGTTCTTTTATGCTTCTTAGCAATAGAACATTATATCCTTGACGTACCCCCCTCACTTCTTAGCCCAAATCCTCCCAGTATTATACCCCCAAACTAGTCTGAAGGATAACATCTTCCAGCTAGTAATCACCCAGATATTATAAGGTTATGTGTCATATTCAGACATTTTTGAATTCACTCCTATTTTGATATTCCATATACCAACCCTCCCCCTCCCAAGCTAAGTACCACACTTATACACACATCACGTTCCAACTTGTGTACTGAATTACGTAGGCTTTAATCCCAATTTCCCTTGGGTACATAGGGGCAACACCGAGTCCTTCTCGTGAGCTCGAGCCTCGACAATATGTCTCTCGATATATTAGTTTACCAAGATTCTTCCAAACTTAGTCTTTATCAAGCTCAAATGATATATCAAACTATCTCAAGGCATGATCTCACAATTATATATATACCAATGTGCCCATACCTCCCAAGAACAATCCTATATATAAACATGCAAACATGTATACACTTCTCACAACAGAGATGCACCTATATTTCACCTTTCTATCACTCCTCACAAATATGAATGAGATATCAAACTATCTCAAAATCCTAGATTTATCTCACACTTATATACTACAAATCATGGAGTCATGCACAAGCAAATCTTGTGTACTTTCACTCGTTGAAGTGACATTTTAATACCTCTCACGGATAACAATTTCCAACCTAAGCACCTATTTATATTTTTTAGGGACCCTCTCATTAAGATATCTAAATAAATTCTAAAATAACCAAAAAGTAATCAATAAATGTAAAGATAAATAATAATTTTAGAATTAAGGAAGCATACATACCAAGTGGGGTTCCTGACACCTTCCCCACTCATAACTCGATTCTCGAACCCACATAACAAGAATATTTAGATCAACTGCAGACTTTAAAACCATCCTTAGGATTATCCCAAAAGTCCTATCCCGAACCTTTTTGTTTATTTTTATAGAAAATAAACTGACGATTCTGAACACCTTACGAAACCACCCTTCTTTTCTGCACAAAACCCATCAAAACTGGACATGGTGTCAAACTACATCCAGGGACAAATCATCAACACCCAAATGTCCAAATGATAATTCGACCTAAGGGGGAGATGTAAAATGGGAGAGAAGCACCCCCACATCTATCGTAATGCGATTCCCCTTCCCCCTCGGGCCGTAACGCACCAACCGTGCAGCTCGCTTGCGGCCCATAATACCACAGTTATCAACACAAACCTCCATCGATTTTCCAATGAGGTATTTGAAAATGGATTTCACCACCCTCTAGTAGGTTGCACCTGCATTATTTATTCCGTAAGGCATAAATTGATTACAGTAAGTACCTTTATCTGTAATGGATGAGGTTTTCTTTTCGTCCGTATGGGCAATCCTGATCTGGTTGTACTCGGAGTATGAATCCATGAATGAGAGGATGTCATGGCTAGATGTTGAGTATACCAAGGTGTCAATCCAAGGTAAAGGACAGAAGTCCTTAGGGCACGTCTTTTTGAGGTCAGTGAAGTCAGCACACATCCTCTATTTTTTATTATCTTTGGGCACAAGTACTACATTAAAGAGTCATTCTTAGTACTTGACCTATTTGATAAAGTTGACTGCCAAGAATTTGTCAACCTTTTAAGCTTTAGCATTGTTCCTTTCTGGACCAAAGAACGTATTCTTTTAGCGGACAGCCTGTGGCTTTGGCCCATGCTGAGGTGGTGGATCGTGACTTCAAGGTCAACCTCGATCATGTTTGAATTTCTCCAGGAAAAAACATCTTTACTTTATTTTAGGAAATGGGTGGGTTCTTCTATAAAGGGAGGGCTCATGCCATCCCTAATATGTACTTCCTTGGTGATATCTTCCTCACTAATGCATATAGTGATTAGATCCTCATTTAACTCACCTCTTTGATCTTTTTCTTTATACCTTGGTTGTAAGGTATCCATGTTCATTAATTTTATGCCCAGGATTTCTAGTGGGAGTTTAGACATCTCATGTGGAGGAGTCAAGACCTCGTCTAAGACCTATGATCCCCTTATGAGCTCTCTGTGTCCTCGGATAAGGTGTGCGAGATTTGTAGTGACTTCTTCCTTTCTATTATGCAGGTGTTGTAACACTCCCAGTCTTTCTTCTGATCCCCAAACTCTTATCATATTCCCATGGGGTTAGGAACCTAATCAATAGCCTTCGGGTTGAGATCACATCATCCAAGTCATTGAGATGATCTTTACAAGATCACATTGTGAAATGAGGGGAGGTCCACCACTATAAACTTGTTCCAGATGGTCGTACAATAATCTTTAGACCCAATGGTGAGGTGGAGTTATCCCATGGAATAGTTCGGCTCCCCATTGAACCATATTAGTGGAGTGGTGACAGGACACATGTTCTTGGGGGCAAGGTCCATGGCTCTAAAGGCATCCAAGAGTAGGAGGGCGACTGAGATTTCGATATCGATAAGGACCCTTTTCCTATTGGCATTGTCCATTATCACTATGATGATTAAGGGGTCGTCATTAGGTACACGAACCCTTCTGAGGTATGTTTATTGAAAAACCATCATTGGGAACCCCTTTGGGGCTTAGTAAGGAAGAGAAACAATGTTGACTTGCATCCCTTCTTATTGGAGGCTCTTGAGGTTGGAGTTTCTTATTGTAGACGAGAGTCCACATACATAAAAAACTCTAAAAATACTATTGACATCAATTAAAAGGACATCGCCCATGTTTTTATTTTTGTTGTTGTTGTTGTTGTTACGTTAGGTTTTGACTTTTTCCTAAGCCATATACTCCTTGAGGTATCCCCTATTTATTACCCCTTTGATTGCTTCTTTAAGCATGTAGCAGTCATTAGTGTTGAGTCTATGGTATCAGTGGAACCTTCGATAGTTGGATTTATCCCTTTGATTATCTGTGGACCTCTTGGGCTTGGGAGGAGGTAGGAGATCTAGTTTTTTAACAATTATTATATTGTGTTTATGAGTGAAGTGAAATGATTGGATTTTGGGGGTCTATTATTCTTACCTCCACTTTTCTTCTTCTTGGCCTCAACTACCTCATAAGTCTCCTTTAGACGGGAGAAGATATTTTTCCTCTTTCTCTACTGGGGATAGGTTGTGGTACGCCTTGCCGAGATGGCATCCTCATAATTTATATTTTATGAACTCTCTTGAGCAGCTCGATCATTGACTTTGTAGGTTTCTTGTTAAAATATCTCAGAAATTCTTTTGGGCTGAGGTCTGAGATGAAAGAAGCCACACAGATTGTGTCATTTAGATCCTCAACTAGGAGATAATCTTGGTTGAATATTTGGGCATACTCTTTGAGATCTTCATCGATCTTTTTCCTGAAATGGATGAGGGAAGAGATAGGTTTCCTCATCTTTTTAGCTCATATGAAATGGTTGACAATTGTTTTTTCCATCTCAGTGAAGCTCCCCAACGGTCCCTAGTTTGAGCTTGGTTAACCAATGCCTAGCAAGTCCCCTTAAAGTGGCAGGAAAATCTCTGCGTAGGACCTCACCTGGGGTGTCTTATAGGAGCATGAGTGATCTATAGATCTCCATGAGATAAATGGGATCTTCAAACTCATCGAATGGTTCGATAGTAGTAATTTTCCATTTTGGGGGAAAAACATAATGTTGAATGTTATTGGAGAATGGAGACAATGTCTTTTGGAGATTCAACTCAATAGTGTTGGGAGTTTACACTTTGTATTTGTTGAGTAAATTCCCCAACCGGTGTTGCATATTATCCCAGGGCCTGGCCACCAAGGAATCATCTTGAGATTGATCTCTATGGAGTGATAACCTGTCTTTGATAGGGATGAGGGTCACCAATTGTTAGGGGGATCTAGGCATACCCTCTGGATCAATTTCTCCTACCAATTGAGGCTCTTGGTTCTCCCCAGTTCCAATATATATTGGTTCAATTAGTTCCTCCCCCAGCAAGTTATTCCTAAAACTCTTTTTATCGATCCTCCATATCTTTAAAAGAGTGGGACAAAATGGCAGTGGTTGGCATCTTGAAGAGAGAATTTTTTAGCATTTAAAAGAAATGGAACTTATCGTTCCCATAGATAGTGCTAAATTGCTGGATATTGAAATCATGTGAGACCTCATACCTAATAGGTGCTCCCCTGTGAACCTCAGACCGGTCAAAGGGTAAGAGTGTCAAAGTGTAAGACAAGTATTTAAAGTGGTCCGGACCTCAGCTGAGGAATCTACGTCCACTATCAAAGATTATTGTATCGTATATTAGATCATAAGAAGTTATAACATTCTATAAGACTTCTTGAGCTTTTGCCAAGAGAGTTTGAAGTCCTTTTGGCCTCTGTAAATAATCCAAAGGACCTTGGGAAGTAACTAATTGACTTATGTAAAGGTAACTGAGTATTGTTTTGGATCTTAACAATGGATAAAGTGTATAAGATAGTTGGATGTTATCCAAGATATGTATTTATGCTCATAATAGTGGGTTGGGAGTGTGTAGAACACTGATTAAACATTTTTTAATGCTAAAACTCTTGGTTCTCTAGAAATAAAATGACTTGAACGTGTCCTTACCATTTATCAAGCCTCCCATATAAATGCAAACTCTTAGAGAGAGAATGAGTGGAGTGTCACAACATGGCTATGGTGTCTCTGAGGTTTCATGATGTCAGTAAGGAGGTGGAGCGTCGGTCAAAGATTTTGCAAGTGGTGTGAGGTAGTTACGGGATGCATTTAATGTGGATAGGAGTCATCAATATAAGTGGAACTGTGTGGTGGCGGTAGGTAGAATAGTGTTATGCTTTTCATCTACCCGCCAGACGAACTACAAGGGTTCTTACTGATGCCTAAGAGCTCAGGGACCATCTAGGGTCGGTCATGGAATGACTTGGGGTCATGTTGCAGTGGTACACCTCTAGACTAAGGGTTAAATGATCTTTGTAGGTCATTTATCTCTCTATGCATCAGACATGTTGGAATGTAGGTGCTGAGGTCCTGTTCTTGATTGTGGAGACATTTTAAAACGATTAATCGTTCTAAGAGGAGGAATAGGTGGATTAGTCATGTGGTACCTTTTGTGATTCATTCTTGAAGCCAGCGGAGGTCTTAGGGACTTGACAATGATCTAGCTGAGGTCAATGGTTGACCTTGGGACCTTAGACCAAGTATGAGGGAAGTTAGAGGGTCTAAGATCTCTTATAATACAAAGGGTTATATATAGTATCCTTAAGGATCATCGTTGCAACCAACATCTTAAGATAATCTTGACCTAAATTTAAATTGACCATTTCCAGTGTATTTGACAATTTTGCACACCAATGCCCAAACATTATAATGTCACATCAAAATCTGGGTGTAACTCGAGAGCATGAGGTAAATGAAGATGTAAAAAATTCAGAAAAAAACTTTTCGAGACACTTGAATTGCCATGAATGGTGAAAAGGAAACAAAATGAGAAAAATTGATCGTGTGGTGATTCAAATATCTGGGGGAATGTGCTTTTTCCTTACCCAATAATCCAAAAAATTAACTATATAGATAAAGTTTTTGTCAATTCTACCAAAACACTAATTTTCCTAATACTCCAATAACCATTTTTATTATTAAAATGAATATGTAAATTATTATTTTCACATTCTGCAAAAGATTTTAAGGTGATAAAGGTGATTAACATCTTATTTGTTGATGTTTAAAATCATACATACTATTTTTTTATATTCTAAGCTAATATCAAATAGGCCGTTGAGACTCGAAACCAAAGTTTTAAGAGAGCAAACATATCTATACTCACTTTACCTTATGATTTAACTCATTTGCATTGTACAAGTTTGTTACAAATGAATTTATTTAGCTGACAATATAATTTACATTGTAACATAGGCTATGTAGTTTTGAAAAAAATATCTTTGAACTAGTTTTAACGATAAAAATTCTCCATATCAGCTACTAAACATAGTTTAAGAAAAAAATTGTCTTCAAAAAAGTTATTTATATGTAAAAGTTGCACAATGTAAGTAAATTGGGCCCATTTGGTTTTGTATTTAGAAAATTTTATTTAAACACTGTTTTTAAATACAGTTTTAAAATTCAATTTTTTGTATTTATAAATATTGGTGCGTGTTTGGTAAACTTGTTTTTAAATACAGTTTTTTTTAAATTTGACAAAATTAACAAACACGTATTTATATCATATATATATATGGGGGGGGGGGGGGGGTGAGAGTGTGTTGGTGTGTATAAACACATATATAAAATTTCTATACATACATGATGCATGAATACATACATACATACATCATAAATGCATAAATATATCATATATTTTTATGTATATTTAATAAGATATGTGGGGAATTTGACTATATGTGTATGTATAAAATAAGATAACATAATTTTTTTAATTCTAAAAATGTAAAAGCACAATAAGTGTCAAAGAAAATAAGCGGATGTGATTTGCTAGCCAATTTCATTATCCCACCCAAATCCATATTCCCACCTCTCTCTTACCTTATTTTATCCCTAAATCGGTAATCTCTTACATAATGATATTGCTTGTCTAATTTATAATAAAATTATATACATACATAAATTGATAATATTTTTTAATACATATATACTTTATATATATTTTATATTATTTCATGTATTGATAATATATATATATATAATTATATATAAGAATCATGTATTTATTTATAATATTATTTAATGTATAATTCTTAGTATATTATTTAATGGGCCCTTATTGGTGCATGTAAGTATCATGTTGGCCGCTTAAAAAATATATTATGTTGCACCACTTCACATTGACAATTTGTAGGGAACGTGGTTTCAACTTGCAATTATTAGGTAGAATGATGGTGGTCGGTTCAGTTGAATAATGCCAATCACTCACAGTTCTGACTTTGAGAGATGTGGATATTGGGTTCTGCTGGGTTTAATAGGATCAACGACTGGGTTGATGATGGATCATTCCAGATTGGACAATTCACCATCGACTTCTGGATTTGTTTAATTTGACCGAGAGAACATTACTCTTCTAACACAGTTGTTTGCCAAAACATCGGTCAGTTTTTATAAGTCAACATTTCAGCGGGTCCAGCCTGTAGATTGTTGCACAGAAATACTCTCATGCGAAATTTCTGTCATTTTAAACCAACGTCTATTATATTATGTGGATACGCAAATGTATACAGAAGAACAAGTAACACCCCGAAACAATAAAAATTGATGAAAACGGATGGTCGATGAATAGTAGAAATCACAACTATTCTATTTGAACCATGAATTTAGAGCTTGTTTGGGAGTTTTGGAGAGAGAAAAAATGAAAGAAAAATTTTATTAGGAGAGAAAAGAAAAAGAAAGAAAAGTTAATAATAGAGAAAATAAAAGAAGAGAAGAGAAAAAAAAACAATGTTCTTTTTTGCGTTTGAAAGTTTGGAAGAAAAATAATTTTTTTAAGAGGAAGAAAGAACAATTCATTAAAAAAAATTCCTTTCTCTCCATTTATTTCCGATATGAAAAGAAAGTTTTGGAGAGAAAGGAAGAGAAAATTTTTTAAAAAATTTCTTTTCTTTTCTCTCCTTTTAAACTTCCAAACGAGAGAAAGTTACTTTATTTCCTACTTAAACTCTCAAACGAAGGAAAGGAAACACATTTTCTTTTCCTTTCTTTTATTTTCTCTCCAAAAATAGAACTCGCGAACGAGGCCTTATGGGTTGGGCAACACTATTTGATAAGAATAAAATAAATAAAAAATAAAAAAAAACTTAACAAGTTCCTTTGTTTAAAAAAAATTCTTTATTTAAGTGTCATTTTTAGAATATTTGAGTGTCACACAAAAAATTATATTAAAAAGAATAATGATAAAGGGACACACTTTGGGCCACATTTGAAAATACAAAACACGTGTCCTTATATCATTTGTGGACACTTGAGTTCAGTGTATCTTACTCAAAGTGTTCACCAATGATACGGGGCCATATGTCTTGTGACCCCAAATCGTGTCCCTAAAGTGTGCCTTCCTAATATTAACCTATTAAAAAAGACTTGGCACTTTTAGCGCTTATTTTAAGATGGGGAAACCACAATTATTAGGAGTAATTAAAATGGCTAAAAAACAATCATATGGCATTATATTCGTATTCCCTTGTCCCTTTTTTTAGGTTCGCGCTGCTAATACCATTTATGAAACCTTGGCCCCAAAATTGGGAATGATAATCTTAGAAACAACTTGATAACACAACAAGGTATTTTAAAGTAATTTAATCATTCTGTCAAGATCTATTTTGAAGTAATTTTCTAATTTAGCAAAAAAATGGTTGTGTTATTTTGGATTTCATTGTATCAAAAAATTAAAAGTTGTTATAAAAATCACATGTTGGATGTTATTGTCTTCTCTACTCCTCATTAATTTTCATGTGGATGTCCACCTCCCACCATGAATGGTGGATTATTCCCTTCTTTTGTGTATAAATAAGAGGAGATACTGAGATCACATATGTGTACAAAAAGAGTAGAAAAAAGATGGAGATAAAATAAGAGAGTAGAGAGAAATATGAATACATAATTGTGTTATCTCCATATTTGTGTTACATATATTATGTGTGTATAAATAAATGCTCAATTTTATAACACGTTATTAGCACGACAATTCATATTTTTTTCTCCATAATTTCGTCATTAATTTATTCTCCCACTTAACTAATAAAAGGTATGGATCCAAAAGTGTAAGCAAGTGATGGCACTTATCTAATTGACAATGGAACAACACATACTATTTTAAAAAATTAAAAGTTTTTCTCCGACTTAATGTATGACACGACAAATGTTTCCATAATAGTCGATCACGCTAAAAGTGTTGAAGGCTCTTAAAGAGCCCACGTGGTGTTACCTATGGTACCCACTTATTCATACAAAATTCAATATACTCAAGCAATTTCAGAAGAAATTTACTGAGTTTTAAAGAAATCAAAATGAATGGGTATCACATGGAAACAAGTAATAGATGTACCAAAGAGTTACTTTACATTACTTCTAGTGTTGGAATTCAGACGCTCACACTAGAAAAACTCCATGCAATATCCATGAGGTTATACCACACTACACTTAGTATTGTAGAATCACACTCTGTCATGAGCCGGAAGCTCAATGATCCTAATGCATTGATATCATGGCACGGTCGACTGGGTCAACCTGTATCCAACATGTTACACAAGATCATAAATAACTTGAATGGGTACGTTTTAAAAAACCAACATCTCACCCTACCTAGTGACCATTTTTGCACCTTTGTACACAAGAAAGATTATTCACGAAACTATATTTTCTCAAAATAGCCTCCAAGTCACCATTTTTCTTATAACGAGTACAAGGGAATATTTGTGGCCATGTTCACCCTTTTAGTGGACTTTTTAAATATTTATGGTTTTAATTGATGCATCCACTCGATGATCACATATTTGTTTACTATCCACTCGAATTTGGCTTTTACAAAATTCTTTGCTCAAATCATTAAACTTAAAGCACATTTTCCTGATCAACACATCAAATCCATTCGCTTCAATAATGCAGGTGAATTCACTTCTCAAGTTTTTGATGATTACGTTTATCCATAGGAATTGATGTTGAGCCCCTAGTTCCCCATGTTAATTCAAAAAATGGTTTAGCTGAGTTATTAATTAAATGTTTGCAACTGATAACACGAACTTTGCTTATGCAATCCAAACTCCCCATCTCAACTTGGGATCATGCCATCCTACACACTGCCAAGTTAATTCAACGATGACCAACTGCTTATCACTCTTTTTCCCCATCACAACTCGTGTCAAGATTCCAGCCAAACATATCAAACTTACGTAAATTTGGTTGTGTCGTATACGTGTCTATCTCACTACCACAATATACCAAAATCGGTCCCAACGTCGTTTGGGCATATATGATGGTTATTTTAGCCATCAATCATTCGTTATATTAAACCTTTGATAGGTGATGTGTTTACCTCTAGATTTGCGGATTGTCACTTTGATGAGACATTATTTTCGTGGTTAGGGGAGAGAATAATGTACCTAATGTACGTCCCATTCCAGAACAACGATGAGAATTAACATGGAATACTTCCACCTTATCTCATCTAGACCTCCTGTACAACTCAATGATAGCATTAAGTGTGAAGGACAATACATTTCTAGGGACTTATAAATCAATTACCCAATACATTCAATGGTGCAGTAAAAGTGGTCAAGTTCCATGTGCCCATGGCTGATGTGCTAGCCAGAATTGATGCTCTAGCGAGACAAACTTTGATTTCAGCGTCAAATGTGTAAGAGAAACATTCTATAATTTCTCATAGTTTATATATTTTAGCATATCTCATTACAAACCGAAAAAACCACATTCGCATATACTTCCCTTGTTGGTTGAAGCTAAGTTAGTGACCGAGCAATGTTCCGAAGTTTCAGCGGTTGAAACCATCAAGACACTATTTGGAGGTATATGGTATTTAGGTTTTTGATTTATTCTTATTCAAATTTATTTTGGGATGTGTTTTTTACACAAGGCATTTTTTACTCAAGGCATTTTTTATCAAAGGATTTTCAAAAAGGATTTTTTTTTTGTTTTTAAGTTCATTAGAATAAAAAGTGCACCTCATCAGGATGAGCTCATTTTCTCGTTAGAAATAAAATTTTAGTTGGTTCGAATGAAGTATTTTTTCGTTGAAACGATGTTCTTTAGTTCGTTAACATGAACTTCTAATGAGCTTCAAATGGGGTCTCTCTATTTGACAGAGATGGACCCATTGGAAGTTCGTTAGAAGATGGTTCGAATGAACTAAGCCCTTCGTTCAAACGAAAATCAACCTCATTAGAGCAAAAGTGGTGTTTTCATTCGTACGAAGTGGAATTTTATTCGACTGAACTCTGCCTCCTCGAAAAATGTATTTTCTATAAATAAAACCCTTTTGGTCTGATTTGAACAACACTTTTGGCGAAAACAAATCCCTATACCTGTTCCTAACATTTTCCATTTGTTTCCATAAAAATAACTTTTTATTTTCCAAACCATACATCCCTAGAATGATTTATTAAGTTTGTCAAGCCCTAGTTCCTATACTACATCAAACCCTTATGGAGTGGTCTTTACTGCTGTTTTGTGGATTTTTTACTCTACAGCTGAAGAAAAAAGGATTTCGCATCCTGATGTTAATCATTGGATACCAGGGAAGAGTTGTTTCCTATGGATGGTGCTGGATTGTGTCAAATATGGTTGAAGATTTGAAGGCCTACATTGCATTATACTTCGTGGATCTATAAATAGTCTGTAAGTCAATTTATGTTTATTAAACTATTAAACAGCACTGATATAAAAAGTTTTGCCCAAAAGGATTTTTCCTCAAACTTCTTCTTTTGTTTGGTTTTGTATTGGTTTGGCATCTTTTAGCTTTGAACTTTATCTTGCATGCTCACTTAAATCTAATTAGGATACAACTTGGCTAAAAATTAGATCTTTATATGTATTTTTCCTAAAATATAAGTGAATCCATATAAACGCACTTTCAAATTTATATCAGAGGTGGTTACACTAATGTATTGGGTGATCTTTATTTTTGGATTATATGGATAACTTGTATAATATGGTACCTATTTTTTATGGGTATAATTGTGCATATTCCAAAGATTGAATGAGGTCAGTACTGAAATGGATTGACGATCACGTCTGAATTGTTTGTGAAAGAGGTTGTACACCATTCACTTTGACTAATGACGATGTAATAAGTCTTAAACATGTCACTACTTGGACAGATGATGATTTTAAATGGAGTAATCATAACTCCCAAGACTTAAGTGCAATTTTTCGAGCAGTCACTCCCAAAGAGTTTCATCATATTATGACGTGTACCATGTCTAAGGAAGTGTGGGATATCCTCCAACTCACTTACGAGGGTACCAAAGTTGTGAAAGCCTATAAGCTTCAAAATCTCACCACATAGTTTGAGACCATTACCATGCTAGAGACTAAAATATTTCATGAATTCTATGCAAGATTATATTATATTGTTAACTATAGTTTTAATTTGGGTGAGAGAATTCCTGAGACAATGGAATTTAAAAAGATTTTGAGATCTCTTCCATCCCTCTTTATCCTAAAAGTCACAATCCTAAATTCTTTGGGAATCTTAGATACTCTTAGTTTAGAAGAACTTATAGGAGAACTCCAAACTTATGAAATTGACATGTTCCCCAAAATTCAAACAAGAAAGGAAAAAGAGATTGCTTTGACAGCCCAGTCTAAAAAGAAAGAGGAGGTTTCTAACTTTGAATTTGATTTTGATCTCGATGATCTTTCTCTCTTTGCAAAAAAGTTCAAAAAAAATTCAAGCTAAGAAAATAAAATACTTCCAAAGAAATAAAAAGATTTGAGAAAGATAAAAATTATAAGTCGGCCAAGAAAGGTTTTGAAAAGCGGGAGGAGAGTGCCCTAAGAAAGATAAGGAGATATGTTATGAGTGTGAGGGGAAGGGTCATAAATCCCACGAGTGTGAGACAGGTTAAAGGAAAAGTTGCCTACAATGGCACTTTTAGCGATAGCGATGTCGAGTCGGTGGATTCCAGGGACGAATCATCGCATGAATGTAACTTCACCGTGTTCATGTCCAGTCAAGTTAGTATATTTAGTACGTCTCACACAGATGAGAACGTTTCTAAACATGATGACCTCGATGACGAGTCTAGTCTTTCGAAGAGAGTGAGAGAGATGACGATTTGAATGAGGGAGAAAGTGGCCTCCGACGCGCCAACGCCGAGTCCTTTAAAATGAAAAATAAAAATAAAAATTTAGCACTTAGGGTGTTATCACTAGGAAAATAGTTAAAAGAGTCGAGAGAGAGAGAGACCTCAGTGAGAGTTTCTTTAGTGGAGAGAGTAGTTTTTGTGGAGAGTGAAAATGGTGACCAACAAAGTGGTTAGTTTTACGAGAGGTCTTCAAGCTTCGTTGGAGACTCGTGATAAACTTAAATCCCATGTATCCCAACTCGAGAAAGATCTAAAGCGTGCCCTGGAGGTTAAGTTTGCTATTGAGGACACTTCGAAGAAGGTTGTGGAGATGTTTCTCGATCTTGCTTTAGGTTTTAGGGAGAGGCAAGGGATAAGTGACAATGGTGCATCCACTTCTCATGTCGCACCCTAACCAGTTCTTATGTTTTAAGTGGATCCATATGGGCCTATACTACACCACCAAAGTGAGTTCAACCTCAAAGAGCAACCAACGTATACCTAAACAAGCTTATATTTTCACCCGTTGCAAAAGGAGAGGTCACCTTAGGGAATTTTGCTACATGTTAGGAAGAACTCCACGTAAACTTACTTTCGCGCACTGCTATAAAGACTTTGTTAGTCTTAAAGAGCAAGTTGAGTTTCTATTCACCACTTTGTAAAGCTTAATGGAAGAATTTCAAATGATGTCTACGCCTCTTGAGAACTCTTCCAATGTTGCGACTAGAGCTAAGAACAATAAGGGAAAAGTAAAGGTTACCTCCACTTGGGTACATAAGCATGATGATAAAGCCCTTGTTGTTCACGTTTCTCTCAATATTCAAGATACTCCCAAATGTTATTTTGATAGTGGGTTCTCTAGGCACATAACCGATGACAAGCCGTATTTTACCGACCTTGTGGATTGCAAGGAAGCAAAGTCACATAGGAAATGCGAGTAGGTCTAGTATTTTAGGATGTGATGGAGTTGAGATACCTGGATTTTTTAAGATAGACAATGTGTTGTATATTGAAGAGTTTAAAGTGAACTTGATTTGCATAAGCCAACTTTACGATGCAAACATTGTGATAAAGTTCGATCGATCTGAGTGTAACGTTTATGATAAATCTGGTAAACTATTACTACAAGGAGTGAGGACCAAAGATAATTATTATGGAATCATTCCCAATTCCTCCTTTATGTGCAACAATGATAAGGTCTCCTCTATGGACCTTTGTCATCAACGGATTGGTCATGTGAACTTTAGATATCTTGAGACATTAGTAAAGAAAGACCTAGTTCGTGGCTTACCATCGCTTGGGAAATCAACTTCCTCGACTTTTGGTCCTTGACAATAAGGAATATAAATCAAGAGTTCCCATCAAAATTTAAATACCATTACCACCTCTTATGTGTCGGATCTGATACACGTGGATTTTATGGTTCCTACGCGTATGGGGAGCAATGGTGGTAAGAGATACATTCTCATGATGGTCGATGACTTTTTAAGATACTTTATTGTGGGGTTTCTTAAAGAAAAGTCTAATGTGGTTGAGCTCCTAACAACCAAGGTCGTGTCCTATAAAACTAACACGGTGTCACTATTAATCGGATGCATAGTGACAGCGGCACTGAATTTAAAAATCCAGAGTGGATAATTATTGTGATGAACTAGGCATCAAACACGAGTTTTTGACCATTCGTACTCCTCAACAAAATAGGATAGTTGAGAGGAAGAAGCGGACGATTCAAGAGATGGATAGATCCATACTTCTTTCGAAAAATTTGCCTAGACATTATTTAGTAGAAGCAATTAATACCGCATGCCATACAGTGAATAGGGTATATCTCCGTCTATACATGTTACACACTCCATATGAGTTATGAATAGGGAAAAAACCCAAACTATCGTATTTCCAAGTTTTGGGGAGTCCTTGCTACATTTTAAGAGATAGAGAGCAATTAGAAAAGTTTGACTTTTGAAGCGATGAGGGGATATTTTTAGGATATTCATCATCGAGTAGTGCTTATAGGGTGTGGGTGTTTAACCTTGCAAGCTCTAAGGATATGGAATCAATAAATGCCACGATTAGAGTTGAAGAACCGCTTACATTTATTAATCCTAACCTAGAGTGTGATAATAATGCACCCCCGATGGTGATCTCATCGTTTCTCATACTACTCCAATGGACCCCACGCTTGATTTAGAGGATCCACTTTCTTGGGTTCAAAAGATTCATGTCTCTTTCACTATATTTTGTGATCCCACACTAAGTGTTAAGACTCATGCTCAACATGAGAATGTGGTTCGCTACTTTTACTACACTTCCATAGTAGAGCCAAAGAATGTGAAATAAGAACTCAAGGACGAGCATTGAATATATTCAATACAATATGATTTGCTTCATTTTTATAAGAACGGTGTTTGGGAATTAGTCTCCCGACCTAGCGAGATTAATGTGATTGGTACCAAGTGGATATACAAGAATAATATGGACAATAATGGTACCATAGTTCACAATAAGTCTAGGTTGGTCGCTCAAGGCTACAGACACATTGAGGGTGTAGACTTTGGCGAGGCATTCTCTCCTATTTTTAGGCTTGAGCTCGTCCGCTTACTACTCGCCATAACATGTCATTTATGGTTCAACCTGTACCAAATGGATATCAAGAGTGCCTACCTTAACATCATTTTATAAGAGGAAGTTTACATGGAACAATTAAAGGGGTTTGAAGACCCTAAGCACTTGGAACACGTCTTTTATCTTAGAAGTCCTTGTATGGTTTGAAGCAAGCACCTTGTTCTTGGTACGAAAGGCTCACTTCTTATCTCTTAACTCATGGCTTCAAGAGAGAGGGCGTGGATAAGATGTTACTCATAAGGATAGAGAGTGGTGTTGTATTGGTTTCCCAAGTCTATGTGGATGACATAATATTTGTATCCACGTATTCCCAATATGCTCACACATTTGAGGAGAAGATGAAGAGTGAGTTTGAGATGAGCATGGTTAGTGAGCTTATGTTCTTCTTAGGTGTCCAAGTGCATCAACGTGAGGATAATATTTTCATATCTCAATCCAAATATGCTAGGGGACCTAGTGAAAAAGTACTTTAGACTCTACTAAGCACTCACGCACCCCTACGAATATATCTACTAAGCTTAGAAAAGACACTTTAAGCAAGTACATACAACAAACACTTTATATGATCATGAGAGGTAGTCTTCTCTACTTGACTCCTAGTCGTCCCAACATTGCCTATGGCATTGGAGTTTGTGTGCGTTACCAGGCGTCCCCGAAAGAGTATCACTTGCTCTCACTTAAACCTATCATCAAATATGTGAGAGGTATTTTTTTCTACAGTATTTGGTATTCCTTTAATAACGATGACTGTTTGTCCTCCTACTCGGATGTCGATTGGGTCGGGAATATTGTTAGTTGTAGGAGCACCTCGGATGGATGCTTTTACTTTGGGAGTGCTCTTGTCTCTTGGTTGAGCAAGAAGAAAAACTTTATTTTTTTTTCCACAACAGAGGTCAAGTACATCACCGTCGGGAAGTGTTGGACACAACTTTTATGGATGAAGAAAATATTGGAAGATTATGGGATCACCTAAGGCACAATGACTATTTCATCAGATAATACGAAGTCAATTCACATATCCTGTAATTCGGTCCATCATTCCCACGCGAAGCACAATAGGATAGGTGATCTTGTTAAGGAAAAGATCGCGTTCTTGAGCTTTGTCAGCACTGAACATCAATTAGCCGATATTTTCACAAAACCTTTAGATGCACGTATGTTTGAGGCTGTTATGAAGTCTTTAGGTATTTGTTCTGTTGATTGAGTTTGGGCATTGTATGTAGTATAGAGTGTTTATCATATTCATATCTTTTGTCCCTATTGCTAGATTGCATTTATTTTTATTTCTATATTTATAAATGTTTCTTTTGAAAAATATTAAAAAATCCAAAATGTTTTTTAGTTTTTAAGAAAAAGTTTGAAAAATTCCAAAAAGATTTATTTTTGACAAAAAATTTGAAAAAGACAAAAGGATTTTTTTATTTTGTTTTTCACCATATATGGATGCGCATTTAAGCTGTTCGAATAACAACTTCATTCCATCCATTCATGTGACTTTTTCATAGTGTTTTGATACATGGCTTCGTTTCTTTAGTGGGCTTAATAATGCTTGGCTAGCATTTCATTATTCATTGATGATCACTTTCTTGATGCTAGAATTTTTATCACCTTTATTGCACACTTGCACGGACTTTTTGAACATTATACTTTCTTGTCATATGTTGAATATGGTGTTCTCATCTCAATAATGTTTAATAACTAACCAAATGTATAAGAGATAAGTTATGCTTGTAACAACCATTATTCGGATTTATTTTCCTGTAAAATATGTTTTATTCTAATCAATTGAAAGGGGGTCTATGAAAGATAAAATTCTCCTTACGTTAAAAGCCACCACTAACAATAGCCTAAAAAAAAATTCGGTACATAAAAACAGAAGTGCCAAGGCTAATTTTTTTCACATTAATGCTTCGCTTCATGAGCATTATGATATCCTTAAAAACTTAAGAGTGAATTTTTAAATATGTGAGATTTTGAGGACTCTTCTAAACGAGTTTTATGTTTTGGGGACTCTTCTAAACGACCTCTAGCCTATATATTTAGTCATTAAGACTCTTTTTATTAAGATTTCATTGATGTAAAAGCTCCATAACAAGTAGGAACATCTAGGAGAAGAATTTACATACTTTGCATCATTAATTCAAGAGCTTTTCTGGTTTTTCTTTAATCTTTGATTTCTTCTTGCATGTTCTTGTTCTTCAATCTTGGTAAATTTTATTTCGAGCACTTTTATTATTATTCACCATGTTAGGCTAGACTTTTCAAGGTTGGGATGCATGAACCCAACCTGATGTGGTAGTTGTATGTAATAAAATTAATCCTTTAAATTTAATGGTTTGATTATGACCGTATTGCATAGAAATACGATAATTGTAGATCTTTAGATCTCATTTGCTTCCGAGTAACCGGGATGCTTTAGAATACAATTCGAGTGTAACTATTAAAATACCGATTTACTCGTCCTCAGATTAAGTATGATGCGGGCTTGAACCTCATATATGTAATGCTTGGGAGTACTAAATTATGGGTCTAATTAATCATTCAAATTTACGATTAGTTTTATATCATCAATACACCAGGGTTGGGAGATTGTGTCTCTACCTTAATTTTCCAATTTGTTTTAGTTAACTTCTTTATTTTTCACTTTTTCCTTTCTCACTCAATCATCATCTTTTACACTTTATTTTTTGAAGTAAAAAATCAATTAAAATCTATCAAACGTTCCCTGTGGATTCGATACCCAGACTCGCCACTATACTCTGCAAGAGTGTAGTTAAAGTTTATTTTTTTTTTGTATTGTGGTCGGAAGCTGATAACAACGACTAGCGTATTTACACGAACGCTCGGTTTCCAACACGATCACAAGTGAATCCGTATAACCGAACTTTCGAAATGAATATGTTGCACGCTAAAAGCGTGCAAGACCTATAGCTTACAAATATTGAACTACCAAAAAACAAAGATCAAATCAAAGATAATGCCCTAATAACTCTTCAGAAGATTTTAGTGTCTATGAAAAGAGATAAATCCCTGAAGTATCTATAAAAGCCACTGGAAAGGCAAAAGTTTCTGAGAACAATAATGATATCTCAGTATTTTATACATATTCAAGAGAAATGTGGGATCACAATAAAATAGTCATCGATGACATATTTTCGTACGCAATAGCTATGAAAATTTCATATGGCAATTATGATGATAATGAATGAGTTACTATAAATGAATGTCAATAAAGAGAAGTTTGGATAAAATGGGACATTTCCATCAAGGTAGAACTTGAATCTCTAAATAAACGTGGTGTATGTGGACTTATAGTACAACCCCGAAAAGATGTTAACCCAGTAGGTTAAAAATGGATGTTATAAGAAAGTGTAATAAGAAAAATGAAATCTCTAGATATAAAGCATGACTTATGGCACAAGGTTTTCTACAGAAACCAGGGATTGATTATGAGGATACATACTCCCCCATTATGGACACTATAACTTTTAGAATTCTAATCAACTTAGCAGTTCATGAAATCTTATATATGAGACTCATGGATATTGCGAGTGATTATTTATATGAGGATTTAGACAAAGATGTATACATGAAAATCCCAAAAGTATCTACTTTTCCAGAAGCAAAGTCATATAGTACTTACTCAGTCTAACTAAGGCGTTCATTATACAGTCTGAAATAATTAGGAAGGATGTGATACAATCGTCTTAGTGAATACTTGTGTAAGGAAGGGCATGAAAATAATCTAGTATGCCCATGTGTTTATATAAGAAAATCCTCAAAAGGATTTGCAATAATAGCAGTTTATGTGGATGACATAAATTTAATCAAGACTTTAGGGTGCTAGATTTTCAATTAAGAAAAAATTAGTTGAAGTTGTTGATTAATCTTATTCACCCATTCTAGGATTATTCTAGAGTTCCACACTTTTATCCAAGTGATATTGAAATCCCCTATTTTTTTAGTGTCATTAAATCTTACTCATACAATAATTAAGTACTTTCAAGGTTAAATATACCGAGATGATTAAGTTTGTCATAAGTTTGTCGTCCATGCAACACCATTTCCTCAAAATAATGAATATTGAAAAAAACTTGAAAACCATTTAAAGCCTATATATGATTACTTTACCATGTAGTATGGCTTAACTCCCTACTTATATGGGTCATATAATGTTCATAAATTTTTTATGGCGATAAAATTTTAAAAAATAACTGAAGTAACACATAATAAACTATAAAAGTGAGGGTAAGCTTAAAATAACACGTTTTTTTTATAAAATTGAGCATTTAATTACACACACATAATATATGTAACACAAATATGGAGTGAACACAATTATGTATTCATATTTCTCTCTACTCTCTCTTCTTTTATCTCTATCTTTTCTTTACTCTTTTTGTACACATGTGATCTCAATATGTCCTCTTATTTTCACACAAAGAAAGAGAACGATCTACCAATCATAGTGGGAGGTGGACATCCACATGAAAATTAACAAGGAATGGATAAGGCAATAACATCCACATGTGATTTTTATAACACTCTCCCTTGGATCTCCACTATATTTTCAATAACAGTTATCTCATTAAAATCTTGTTATGGAATGTAGGACTTGAAATCTTCGAAGACCATGAATCTTCTTTGGATGATCACAATTTCAATGATGATTGCCTCGTTAAAACCTTTCCAGGAAAATCCAATGGGAAAAAACATGTGTGAATGGAAAAGAGTGCAATACCATATAATGTCATTATTATAATAATCTATTTTGAATGTACGTCATTCAACAAAGTTGCCTCATCAAAACCTTACCAAGGAAAACCCAGTGGGAAAAACCAAAGCGAATGAAAAAGAGTACAACTTTATTTCAAAGCACTTAACAGGTTACGATTGCGTTTGATGTTGGATCATTAAAACCTTTACTAGGAAAATATAGTGGGAAAAAATAATGTAAAGCAAAAATAGTACAACACACATATATCTTGGATAGTATATTTCTAGATGCTCCCCTTGATTTGTAACTCCCCCTGATAACCACAATCATCTATATAGTTTGATGATGAACTCTATGCATGCTAATTTTATGTACAAGTTTTTGAAATGTTGACTTCGGCAGTGACTTGGTGAAAAGATCAACTAAATTTTCGTTGGAACATATTTTCTTGACTTCAATCTCATTATTTTTTAGAAGATCATGTGTGAAGAAAAAATTTGGTGAAATGTGTTTTGTTCCATATCCATTTATGAAACCTTCTTGAATATGTAGTATGCACGTTGCGTTGTCTTCGTAGATGATACTTGGAACATCTATATTAGAAGGTAGTTGACAAGAACTACTTTGATGTTGAATTAAATATCTTAATCTTACAAATTCATAGCTAGCTTCATGAAGAACTAGAATTTCATAGTTGCTAAAATAAGTAGCTACTAAAGTCTGTTTAGTAGAATGCTAAGAAATAGCAGTATTAGCACTAAGAAATACATAATCTATTTAAGATCGACCCTTATGATGATCAAAGAGGTATCCAGAATCTACATAACCCACTAACTTTAAACCATTAGAGTTATTATAATATGATAAACCCAAGTCATTGTTTCCACGTAGATATCTTAGGATATGTTTGATACTAGTCCAATGCATTTGAGTTGGTTCAGAACTGTGTCGAGCAAGTAAGTTAGCATAGAAGAAAATATCTGGTCTAGTGCATTATGCTAAGTATAACAACGCATCAATTGCACTTAAGTAGGATACTTCAGGACCCAATACCTTTCCATTTTTCTCTTTAGGACGGTATGCATCTTTCTTTATATGTAAAGACTGGATTACCATGGGAGTACTTAGTGGGTGATCTTTGTCCTGGCCAAAAATTTTTAATACCTTTTTGGTATAATTTGTCTAATTTACTAGTATCCCACTATAATTTCTTTCGATCTACAGACTGAGACATAATTTTGTTTCCCAAGGTCTTTCATTTCAAATTCCTTCTTCAAATAGTCAACAGTTTTCTCGAGCTCTTCAAAAATTTATTACAGGGGAATACGAACAAGAGCCTCTTATATGGAAATTATTCGTGGATGACTCATCCTGCACCACAGGGAGTGGAGCAAGCCTGATCATCACAACCCCGGATGAGATAGACGTGGAATATTCCCTTTGATTTCAATTTAAAGCCTCCAATAACGAGGCTGAATACGAGGCACTTATAGCAGCCTTTGGGTTGTCTTCATCATTAGGTGCCGAGCATATTTTAGCACACAATGATTCACAATGGGTAGTCAATCTATTTTTCAAAGTTTATGAGGACAGAGAAGAATCTATGATCAATTACCTAGCCAAAAAATAGTGGGTGAAAAAATTTCCACGAGTCAAGATGCTTAAAATCCAAGGATAAAAAATGCCCAAGCAGGTGCACTTTATCATTTAGCATCAGCTACCAGAAAAGAATTATGGAGAACCGTCCCAGTAGAAATTCTCACATATCATAGAATTAACGATGAGATAGTCAGTATCATGGAAATAAATCTTGGCATGTTATGAATGGATCCAATACGGGCTTGCATTGAAACTGGTACTGTGCCATCTAACCCCAAAGAGGCAAGGAAGATCCGATACAAGGCAGCTTGCTATATGTTAAAAGGAGGAATTTTGTTCAGAAGAGGGTATATCGTCTCATTGTTGGGTGTGTTCGTCTGGACAAAGTGAATAACCTAATCAAATAACTACATGAAGGGTATTGTGAGGAATATTCATCAGGAATTTCGCTAGTAAAGCATATGGCTACTCAAGGATATAAATGGCCCACCACGAAGGTGGATTGCACAGATTACGCCAAAAAATGTGATAAATGCCAGAAGTACACAAAAATCCATCGAACTCTAGGAGCCTCACTCATGCCAATCACTTCACCTTGGCATTTCATAATTTGGGGAATAGATTTGGTCGGCCCTTTACCAAAAGCAAGAGGAATGTTAAAATACTTGGTGGTTGTCGTTGATTATTTCACCAAGTGCGTGGATGCTGAAACCCTTGTAGAAAATACATATAAGAGGATCTTCCAGTTCATCTAGAAGAATATCATCTATCGGTATGGGATGCCTTACGCCTTAATTATGGACCATGGTACTCAATTTGATAATCAAGAGTTTGAGGATTACTTCACTTACTCTAAGATAAAGAATTTACATTATGTACCAGTAGGGACGTAGCCAGGAATATAAGTCAGTGGGGGATAAATTTCGGGTTTTTTTTTTAAAAAATGAGGTTATTTTTTACTTTTTACCAAAAATAATGAAATTTATTTAATCTAATGGAAATAGAAACAAATATTTAAATGAGCATAACACAAAAAAGATAGAATATTCGATTTAAATTTTTTGGCACGGTTACAATTACAATTGTCCTCGACGACCTTTCATGTTTTGAAAGCGTTGAATGATAATCTCATTATCTATCTCATCAAATACATCTTTCTCTACGTATATAATCATCGTATCATTCATCCATTGATCTTCCATCCTATTGCGTAATGAAGTCTTTATGATATTCATAGAGGAAAATGTTCTCTCCACGGAGGCCGTTGCTACGGGTAGAATCAACGCCAACGTCATAAGCAAAAACACCAAATTGTATACCACATGTTTCTTTGTCTCGACCATTTTTTTTGCAAGAGAAGAAATTCCATCCATTCCTTTAAAGTTCGGAGTAGAGCGCAAATCAAGAATATACGTTCCAAGTTGAATATCAAATTCCATGAGTTGGAAGCTTGAAAATTCATTTGGATACAACCAGGCAAGACGAAGTAACTTTTGTTTGTCAAAGGCAACATATTCATCGTCGGGACAAAGAGATGCCACATAAATAAGTAATTCAGAATTTGCCTATTGGAAACGACCATTTAGCTCTTGAAGTTGCAAATCAATGATCCCACAAAATAACTCAACACGATAACGATGCAAGTTTGTCTTTTTGGGCGCTTTTCGTTGTAATCATTTATTGGCAACAAATGCATCATTCATGTCGGGTACTAAAATGTCATGTTTCTCACAGAAGGAAGAAACTTCATCAAGTAACATGCCCCATCCATCAACTCTCATCAATTGTGGTCAGTGCTTACATACCCGGACTAAAGACATGGCATTCACAATATCTTGATCTTTTCTTTGCAATGACTTTGATAGTTCATTTGCAAATCCCAACACATTTTTCATCAAATGCATACTAAAAACAAAGTCATGCAACGAATCCAAAGCAACCCTAGCCTCAAATTTATGTTCATGTTTGATAGCATCCTCTTCTACAATATCAAAAACACCAATTACGGAGGAAAACATGGAAATCAAGCAAACTAAGGTACCAAAGTGCGAGCCCCAACGAGTGTCATCGGGACGTTGTAGAGAGATACTTTGATTTAGTCCTTTCCCACTTTGAATCTCACCTTTAAAAAGTGCACCATTAATCTTTTCAAGTTGTTGCTCACGAAGAATATCACAACGTTTACATGAGGCTCCAACTATATTGACAACACTAGAAACCAATGTAAAAAGAGTCATAATATCATCGTCTTTCTTTGACACCGCAACAAGAACCAATTGTAATTGGTGAGCAAAACAATGAACATAAAAAGCACATTCATTTTTCCTCAAAATAAGAGTTTTGAGACCATTGAATTCTCCACGCATATTTCAAGCCCCATCATAACCTTGCCCACGTAGTCTAGAAATACTCAATCCCAATCTAGCAAAAAAACTATCTATTGATAACTTTAGTGACAAAGCCGTTGTATCCCCAACATGTTCTACACCAATCAAGCGTTCTATGATTTGTCCACTTTTATTCACATAACGCAAAACAACGACCATTTGCTCCTTTATAGATACATCACGAGACTCGTCAATTAAAATTGCAAAAAATGAATCTCCTACATCTTTAATAATGTAGTCAATAATCTCGCTTGCAATTGAATTAACAATGTCTTTTTGAATATCCGGCGATGTCAATTAATGATTTGAAGGAACATTCTTCATTGCAACGGCTCTAATATCGGTATTAAGCTCACAAGAAAATTTCATAAGTTCAAGAAAGTTACCTCTATTTTTTTATGATTCTGATTCGTCGCTACCCCGAAATGCAAGCCCTTGACATAAAATAAATCGAATTGAGTTGATTGATGCACTTAGCCATGTTCGATATTCACTATGGGCTTTATCCGATTGCTTAAAAACAACCGTCTCAATGTGTTGTTGTTGGTTCATTAAACCCTCACACGCTTTCAAGGATTGCTTATGAGAACTATTGGGACCCCCAATATGAATTACAAATCTTTCTTTCTTCTTCCAATTCGAAAATTCGGTCCCTACGAACGAGTCCCCACCTGCTTGGTCCGCTATGTTTGCCTTGAAAAGATAACAACATAAACAAAATGCGGCATTAGTAGTAGTGCTATATTCTAGCCATGGAGAAAACTCTTTGAACCAAGTTGGATTAAAACGCCTCAATCATTTTCCAGAGGTTTTGGGTGGAAAAGTGTGTCCGCGTGGCTGATAAGGCCCCTTTTGTAAATAGGCTCTTCTAAGTATATTTTCCTCTTTTGGATCACCACGGGAGATTGGAGTTCGTAAAGTAGGATCACTGTGAAAATCCTCAAATATTCTTTCATCCTCTTCAACATTGCTATCTATCTCAATGGGTGGTGGCGGCGGCGACGAGGAATTTGTTGTCACAACTTTTTTTTTCTGAAATACTTCTCCATAATTCAATCCTACAATTAAAATTTAAACTATCAATTCAAAAAAATACCAATACAATACAAATTTATACAAATGGTTTACCCCAAAAAAATACCAAAATAAAAAATTTATACAAATGGTTTACCCCACTGCATTTGAACCCCAAAAAATACTAATACAATATAAATTTATACAAATGGTTTACCACAAAAAATACCAAAATAAAAAATACCAATACAAATAGTGTACCCCAAAAAAATACCAATACAAAAAAATACCAATACAAAAAATACCAATACAAATAGTTTACCCAAAAAAATACCAATATTTACCCCAAAAAAAATAAATACAAATAGTTTACCCCAAATAAATACCAATACAAATAGTTTACTTCAAAAAAATACCAATGCATCTACAAAATATAAATATGCAAGAGTTGTTGTTAACTTTGGAATTAAATTTATCAAAAAAACCAAAATAAGGCTGGAGATGGTTTCATACCTTTAAGGAGGGAGGGAGAAGGCGACAGCTTTCCTCTTAGAATGTGTATGTGTTGTTTGGATAAGTTTAGTTAGGTTAAGTTATAAAAGGTTTCCTAAATTATATCTTTGCCCAATATATTTATAACTTTATAAATTCATACCCAAAACTATATATATATATATATATATATATATAATACTTCACTGGGGGCTACAGCCCCCCACTGGGCCTCACATGCCTTCGTCCCTATGTACCAGGCCATCCACAGTATAACAGTCAAACTGAGGTAACTAACGAAACTCTACTGGATGGAATGAAGAAGAGATTAGAGTACGTGAAGTGGAATTTTATTAATGAGATGCAGAGTAACCTCTAGGCTTATAGGACAACCCTTAGGACTATGACAGGTGAAACTCAATACATATTAGTCTTTGGTACAAAGATGGTGGTTCCTATTGAAACCAAACTTTCTAGACATTGAGTCCTCAACTTAAACTCACCGCGAAGTGACCTTATGAGGAGGTTGGATCTTGACCTCGTAGAAGAAGTGAGGGAAAACTCTGCAATAAGAGTAGCAACTTACCAGAAAAGAACTGCCCATTCCTATAATCGAAGAGTAAAGTCAAGTTGTTTAAAAGACGGCGACTAATATTGAAAAAGGTAATCTGAAAAGGAAACAAGCTAGAACCTAATTGGCACGACCCCTATCGTATTTCCAACATTGTCAAGAAAGGAACTTCGAACGCTTATCAGATTGAGACCTTGGAATGAGAGAAATTCAAAAATCCATGGAACGTCGAACGTTTAAGAAAGTACTATCAGTGACGAAATGACGAATATTTATGCAGTAGGTAATTTCTATTTGATATAAATAAAATTTCCATTGCGATTTTACCATCACTCCTTTTATTTTTTTTAGTTTGTGGGCACGGGATATGTTCATTCCCCTAGCAATGTTCATCAACAACACTAAAACCTTCTATACAATCTTGTCACAAGACAGACTGTGAACAAGAGAGATTAACATAATATATGCGTTGAACAAATAAGCCACGAACAAGAAGTCGAGCTTTATATACGATATCACCTTAGGGAAAGTCGTGAACAAGAATCAGTCTCACCAAGTAAAGGGAATCCATGCTTTATGGAAGACAAGATCTGACCATAGTCTAATGCAAGGATAACTCCCAACAAACTTTGATCAACCAAGGTAATCAGTGTTGGCACATAGTCTTCATTCATAAGATTAGTAAGTTGGCACAAACACTAGTAGACCCTAGGTTAGTACAACTCATGTTCGACTAAAAAAGTAGATTGTTAATAAGGCATAACAAGTTGGCTAGAAATCGATCATATGATCATAAGACTAAACTATTGGCAAGACTGTTCAAAACAACTAAGGCAATTATCAAAATAAAATGACAAACAAAAATAGAAAACTCCTAAGTATCCACAAGACTCACTTGTATAAAAAAAACTATAAATTGCATGCATTGTGTCATTACAACAAGTTTTTCATCATAAAGTTACAAAGAGAAGTCGGAAGGATAGACATAAAAAAGCTTCACAAAAATAAGGTGGCCTATGCCATAGGAGCATCATTGTTTGTGGCCTCAGACATCTGAGCATCCTGGATAGCTGGAACAACACTGGGAGCAGCATCACCAGTGAGGGGATTTTCTTCAAGAATAACATACTCGGTTGTATCTTCAATATCTTCAGTAACGGGTTCATCAATACCCATCATCTGCTCAGTGGCCAGGGTTATGGATTCATCATCGTCACCCTACCACTTACTAACAACTTATGATATATCAGGGTTGTAATTCATTGACGCGACCCAGAATGTGTCTCAGAAGTGCATTCACTCTAGTCTCAAGTGCAAGCCTATCGCGTTAGTAGTAAACCCGATGAGTCGGGATCGTATCCACAGGGAACTAAGACAACGAAGTTGTAATGACGGGAAAAGACGGAGGAATCCTAACTTTGACTCTAAAAAGAAAAGGAAAACGGTTTGGTTTTGAGAATTGACTACACAAAGTGCAATTATGAAATTATGAAAAAATGCAGTTATACTAAATTACCTAAAATACTGATGAAAGATGATTTTAAAACTTTTGAACTAAGTGATGAGAAAAACAGGATGGGAATACAATCCCCCAACCCTAGTGTATTTCAGGTATAATACTAATCGTAAATTAAACTGATTAATTTGACCCGGAATTTAGTACTCCCAAGCATTACGTATACGATGTTCAAGCCCGCGTCATACTTAATCTGAGGATGAGTAAATAGGTATCGAGATAGTGACACTCGAATTGCATTCTAAATCATCCCGGTTACCCAGAGGAAAACGAGATATAAAGATCTACAATTGTTATGTTCCTATGTGATACGGTCATAATCAATCAATAAATTCAGAGGATTAATATTATAAACATGCAACTAACACATCAGGCTGGGTTCATGTACCCCGACATTTTAAACCTAGCCAGACATATTAAACTAAAGGATGCATGAAATAGTAACGTTGCATGCGAAAGAAATCATGATCAAACTATATTGAAATATGTAACTAAGTGTTATGAACACAGAAATTGATTCAAATCACGCAAGAAAAATTACCATGCAAGAACAATAATCATAAGAATGAAACTTGGATTACAACTTGAAAACAAACCCGGAATTTTATCAACCTTGCAGCAATTAATTCAACTTATGTTCCTAGATGTTCTTCTCCTTTTTTCTCTACCAAAACTAAAAAAAAAACTATTCAAAACTGTTGTTCCTAGGTCACTAAGTACGTCCAAATTTGTTTCTGAAGGAGTTTTAACTTCATGGGATTCTTTGGACCAATCAGAATAAAGGAGTAAATTCGCGCTTCAGGACCCCCGAACCGGTCCGCATGTTCCCCGAACTGGTTCGCCTCCCAAACCAGTTCGACATTGGGTTTGGGAAATTTCGCTGGCTTGGGTGCCTTTTTCTTTCATTCTAAAACTTAGGATTTTTTCTTGTTTTCTTCCTTTCTTCCTTGGATTTTTCTTCAAATTCAATTGGTCATAACTCAACAACCGTAACTCGGATTTGGGTGCCATTTTTTTCAGTGTTCTCGTCGTTCTAAGATTTTCAACTTTCCAGTTGACTCCTCCTCCGGGATATGGCTGCAAAATCACCAAAATGCCCTTGAACTTGCCTTCGTAGCCATTCTTTCATTGTTTCTCTTTTTCTTTTGCACCGCTTGCATAATTAACCTCTAAAACAAATAGGAAAAACACGAAATACTTGCCAACGAAGGTTAGTAGCATAAATGTACGTTAAATCCATATTAGTTGCATCACTCGGGTTCACAAATGTACCGAAATTAGGGGAATAAATATACAATATTTATGCCCAATCAAACCCCCCTTACTTAGAACTTTGCGCGTCCCGAGCAATGTAAAAGAGACAGAATAAAGTCACGACTCCTCTAAATAAATTGTGGGGATTAAATACCTTTTTTTCGGGCAAGCGATTGCATTTAGCGCATGCAACAAGCCTTTAAACCCCTAGGTTACCCTAGTAGGACGAGTGGTGTCTCGTGAGGGTTTGCAGAGAATATACCCACAAAATTCGACTCAAGGAAAATATCAAAATACTTAAAAATTGTACAATTCAAACTTTCTCGAAAAATCATCATCATCAAGTCATATTTACAAGTCTCAAATCATAGTGCGTGTGTGCGAAGCCGAAAATATAACCGCCAATTTCCATCGATTGATCGTTACGTTACTTATTCGAAAATTTGTTTTAATTTCTAAATCTCCCAGGATGCTCTCTCAAACGAATCACTTGGAATGTAGCTATTCTCTCAGTATGCGTGATATAAGGAGTAAATATAATGGATGCAAAGTCACGCATACAAGTAGAAAGATGGAAATTTTATAGTGATAGGATCTCATCAACGGAATACGGTTTTAAAAATGGGAACATTGCCTCTTTTTCGCGCATTCGATCTCTTTTATTATCTTTTGGTGCATTAGCTCTCCACGCGGTAACCAATTTCGCAATTTAGACTCGGTTAGGACTTTTTCGAGTTTTAAGGTATATGGGGTAAAATGACAATTGTAGGGAGGTTGAGATTGGAAAAATTATTAGTGATGTCCATTTGTTCTTTTCCCGGGCTATTGCTCATTTTTTTCTTCTTTTTCTATTTTTTCTGTTTTTCACTTCTTTTCTTTTCTTGCTATTTTTGTTGAGCATGTCTATTTTTCTTGCCCCTTTTTATACACTTTTTTGGACTTAAATTCTGAATTTTTCCATTCTTCGTAATTTCGGGCTATTTAGTTTTTTTGGTTTATCAAACGAAAGGGACAATTTATTTGGCTCTAATTGGGTTACAAAAGAGGTAATTTTTCGCTACTTTTCTAGCCAATATTTTTCGGTGACAAACGAGGGCCTACCTCATTGTCCAAAATACCAATTGCATTATCATATGCGTTTCGAGATGAATTTAAGTTTAGAGATCAATTTTGGCACGTTTTTCAAAGCAATATCACACACGTTTTTCATAACCGATCAAAATGAAAGGGTTGAGATCCTCAACGAATTTTTAGGCACTAAAAAGAACTTTGAGTTAACAATTAACTCGGATTGATTTAAAAACTCGCAAAAAGTGATAAGCTTGAATCTCACCGGGTTTGTTAATCTCTACACTTATTCGTTAAGTCGTCAATTTTCGCTCAATTTCCATCTTTGGTCAATTTCGACTTTGTGTATGTTGAATGTTTACAACTTGAGACTTCAATCCGACCTTTAGTGATTTTTTTGAAAATTTTGAATTCCAACTTTTATTTATTTTGAACAAAAATATTTTTGAGTTTTTCAAAATTTTATGATTTTTTTGGAAATTTCTCGGCATTTTTAAAAAATTGAGAAGTTTTAGAAATACGCACTTGTGACCCCCCCTACTAACTTAGACTTTTGCATTGTCCTCAAGCAGAAAGGACGAAAATCTAACTCAAAGAGAATTAAAAGTGCGGAAAGATAAAACAAACAAATATTGAAAATGTAAGATTTGATAATAACAATGAGGAAGCATGTGTTACATAAGAGATGGGAGAGCATATGTTAGCAATTTGAACCACTTGCAACAACTAACATCCAAACAAATACATCAAAACAGTCATGGGTTCATTGTGGAGGCGGATGTGAGGACCCGGGTGCATTGGGATCATACGGGTCATAAAAGAAAGGGGGTGGTCCGCTGAAGTTGAGTTTGTGAAGGTGGATTTGGAGTTGGTACATCATACTTGTGTCCCTCCGGTAAGCCACTTGATTTTTATTGTATTGGTTGATGAACCCATCAAGGCGGGGTTCAACCACCGAAAGGCGTTGCTCAAAATTTGGCCCCGGGGGCTCGAAATCAGAATCCTCCTCTTCGTCCTCAAACTCCTCTTCTTCCTCTTCTATGTCCATCATCGGGGCATCATGTGCTTCATCCCTCGCACCCTCGTCGAGAATGGGATGGTCGGGGTGAGCCACGTGCATTTGGCGTTTGTTTCGAGTGGTGGAGGTGCCTCCAATGGGGTGGGGGAGTCGAATTTGTTGTCTCGGGTCATCCACCCCGGCATCCATCAAGAGTTTCGTAATGAAACAGGTGTAAGGGAGTGCGACTTTACGCCACTCGTCGTAGGCGGCATTGATGATATCCGCGTAGAAAAGTTGGGCGAGATTGATTGTGCTCTCGGGGTCTAGAAAGTGGTAGAGGAAATTTGCGTGACGTAATCGGACCACCGAGTCATTGGTGGTTTGGTGGATGGATCCACAAGCAATGAGGTGTGTGAATCGCACCGTAGCCGCTAGACCTCCGATGGGAAAAGACTCCCGCACCCATTCCTCCCCGGGTGCCATAGGAGCAATGCATTCTTCTTTGGTGTGGGGGACACCATTTATAGGGTA
The DNA here is from genome assembly GCA_949130495.1 of Sambucus nigra. Lineage (NCBI taxonomy): Eukaryota > Viridiplantae > Streptophyta > Magnoliopsida > Dipsacales > Adoxaceae > Sambucus > Sambucus nigra. The sequence goes on from OX422215.1 coordinate 397,657,064, forward strand.
TTGGAATGGCACGGGGAGGACCACCCCTTTAGCATGCATTTTTTGCGCCATGATGGATGCGGAAAAAGGAATCTGGATACCATCAATGATAGTACAAGTATAGCACCCTGTCGTGGCAGTACTTCTATAATCGCATACGAGACATATATGTCGCGGCCTGTAACCCACACGGGGCGCGGCCAGAACTCCGTCATAGTGCGGCATTCACATAAGATGCCGCGGCACCCCCAATGACCAAGTTTCGCGGAGCTCTTTCAAATAGCATAGCGCTGCTGCTCTAGGCGCGTGCCCTCATTCACATCTACTGCGGACTTGGTAAACGCCACGTACTCAAGGCACGTGATTCAACACACAGACCTCCTATAAATTAGAGTCCACACCTCGAGATAGGGGGGAGAGATCGATTCCACCTACGCCCGAGGCAGGATCTACAATACAGATCCTCACCACACAACCTCAATACACAACTCGGAGGCCACACATCTACATCGCAACCACCTGTCCGGCACTCCGGAGTCCTCGGTACTGCCATGTATTCTCCTTTATTCTCATATGTGTATGCCACTTTGGGCACGATCATACTGTACAATGCGACGCATATAATGAGAACGGGGCAACACAGTGGATGTAGGCCTATTTTAAAGGCTGAACAACTCTATATCTTGTCTTCTCTCTATTTACTTGCTTTATTTGTTCATCACACACTCTACTCTTGACTTCTGGTATGAGAACGCCTTGTGGCCGATTTCTCGTATCATCAATCTGGCGCCGTCTGTGGGAAACTGACATTTCAATCTTGTTTCTCTGCGTATATGAGTCTTTCAAACGCCTTATTCGATCCTGAGGGGTCCTTTGGATCATCTCCTCGCGGGCCGGTTACTGGTTGTTGGACTCCACATCATATTCACACCTATAGGTGGGTATTTCTTATATCCAGATATATTCCATATTATGGCTTTAGATCCATCTTGCATACCCCTGTGATATCATTCTATCTGGCTGGTATCGAAAGGCATGACAGGCTTTTGCCTAAAAAAGATGAATGATTAGGGAGGGATTGTATCTACTCATTCTTTGCTGTTCTTGGCCGATGATCTGGGGTTATCATTGAAACTGCGCCTTTTGTGCATCGAGAGGTTATTTACTCATGAACAAACCCTAGTAGGAGCGCGATCAGTTGGGCCCTAATTTTACCATGGAGTATCATACGGCCGCGGCAGTGCATTTTTGCCACGCGCCTGATAGCCGCGGACACAGGGTCACATAGCAGTGGCTGGGGCTTTTGTTTCCTACTTGGTTCAATATCTCTGGGATTGCTCACTTCTATCAGTTTGTTCTCAGATTATATATATACATTATAAAGACTAACAAAAGCAGAGATGGATGGAGAATCCAGTCGGGGTGCAGAAGTCAAGGATGAGATTGAGCAACTATACAATCACCTTAATCACCTCTATGACAGCCACGCCTCGCTTCAGACCTAGGTCAATTTTCTCACTCAGAGGGTGCTAATGCTGGAGGCCGCGGAATATAAAAACATAGGCTCGATAGCCGAGGAGTTAGCAAAGTCAGCCATGCCTGCCGCGGCATTAAATGAAGCCGCGAAATCAACCGTGAAAGGTCAAAAAAGGCAGAAAAAGTCAAGTGCCTATACTCAGTTGAGCCTCCCGATCGAAGAGATCTTGGAAGTCATCAAAGGGGACAAGATCTTAAGGTGGCCAGAAAAACTGAGAGCTCCACCCCACAAAAGGAACAAAGCTACCTGGTGCAAATTCCATCAGGACCATGGCCACGACACAGAGCAATGCTATGCTCTGAAGGATGAAATCGAGAGGCTAATCGGGCAAGGGATGCTGCAGCGATTCCTGAAGAATGCATAGGGGATTCGGCCGGACCCAGCCGAGGCTGCCTACCGCATCTCATCCTTACTCTTTCTATTTTTCAACTATTTCTATTTATGTTTTATGAAGCTCACTGTAGCCTTAAATACTCAGGACTTTATGTTTTGTTAACAAAGTCATTGGCAGCATACATATATGAGTATATGAACTAGAAAATTTAGCTATATCTGATATTTTTCTTGGTTTCATAACCTGATACCTCACAAAAAGACTTGTTGTCTCAAACAAATTTCAAAGGAAATATAACAAAATCATCTTGAAGGATTATTCTACTTCAGAACGCGCTCTTGGATGGGATACGACCTTCGTTAGCTCTAAGGTTTCCCTCGCAATGTGCAGCTACATCTTATCACATGATGGCTATACGCGCGGAGACATCTGAGGACCCAAGGAGCTTTTACCAACCACTAGGGCCTAAAACACCACTTCTCTGCTCTTGAGGCGCGACGTCAGCCACGGGGGCTTATAACGCCCACTCATGGCTTTTGGGGCTTGTCCTCGAAGTCAGGGATGGCTTTATATGTATTATTAGCTGTGGGTGGCTTAACAACGTAACCCAGCCTAGAGAGGCTTGATAGTGTCTCACCTATTAGCTGTGGGTGGCTTAACAACGTAACCCAGCCTGGAGAGGCTTAATAGTGTCTCACCTATTAGCTGTGGGTGGCTTAACAACGTAACCCAGCCTGGAGAGGCTTGATAGTGTCTCACATATTAGTTGTGGGTGGCTTAACAACGTAACCCAGCCTGGAGAGGCTTGATAATGTCTCACTTATTAGTTGTGGGTGGCTTAACAATGTAACCCAGCCTGGAGAGGCTTGATAGTGTCTCACATATTAGCTGTGGGTGGCTTAACAACGTAACCCAGCCTGGAGAGGCTTGATAGTGTCTCGCGTATTGGCTGTGGGTGGATTAATAATATAACCCACCCTGGGGAGGCTTGATAGTGTCCCAAGATCGACTAAAGGTAAGCCATGAAGGACAATCGAATCAACTATTGGAGGCTCGGTCATCATGATCATGAGGCGTGTCAAACCCGCAGAAGGATGGCCTCAGTTTCCCAGGGGCAAGGATCTGAAGCCCCATTATCTTGTCAACAGTCAAATGGATGCCGCGGCATCCTCATCCACCACAACCCTAGTGCTGGATGGCAACCTGCCTCAGCTAAATGGAAAAAGCGGTTATTGCTCGTTCAAATCACCGCGGCATGTATAGAAAATTGAAGAAATCGCACCGCGGCCTGGGGTGACAACCTAAGGTGGTGTAGGGTAAGGCAATAAAGGGCCAAGGTGACAAGGGAACCGCGGATGATAAATAAGAGTGCATGGAATTATGCTATGCTGCCACGGACCTAGTTACAAGTTCTACAAGTCCTTTCAATACAGAAAGTTGGTTACAAATATGAGAGGCAGTAGCATACAACCATTCATTATAGCAGGCAGAGTAAAACATGCAATGCAAAAAAGAAAAGAACATTAAGCAGAGATAAGAATATAGCTGCAGCCTTTGTATTAATAAATTTGGATTACAAAAATAGGGGCCGCAGCCACAGCAAAGTTTGAAATTACAAGTGCAACACTTAAAATCTAAGAAGCCGCGTCGTCATCGTCATCAGCTTCGTTACCGCCCGCGGCAGTCTCTGTCCCCCCCTCAGCCTCTGCCTCTGCTTGGGCTATCAGCCTTGCCCTCTCTTCAGTCGCGGCCCTCAGCTCAGCAATGCACTCCTGATGTTCTGCATCACTTAATTTCCAAGCGAGGACCGTTTCCTTGGCATCAGGGAAATTTCTAATGATTCTCTGCCGCAGCTCCTGATAGCCGCAGAGGTAGGCCCTGTTATTTGTAAGGAAGAAATCCTTGGAGCCTTTGAAGGACTCCACGGCATGATCTATGGCTAGCTGGAGGGCGTCGCCATGATCAACTTCCATCTTTTTGATAGCCGCGGCATGGGCTTCATCCTGCTGAGCAGACTTGGCTTCAAGCTCTTGGTATTTTTGCTGGAGGAGGGCAAGCTTGGAAGTTGCAATCTCGGCAACACGGGCGGCTTCAGCTGTTTGAGCCTGCGACGACTTCAGAGATTCCGCGGCCTGATTGAAATTCTCTTCCGCTTCCTCTCTGGCTTTATTGGCCTTCTCCAGGTCCATGTGGGCTGCCTGGAGGGCCGCGACAGATGACGCTTTCTCGGCCTCAAAAGAAGATGTCCGAGCTGACTGCAGGTCCGCAGCATGAGTACTCTTCTCAGCCTCTTTCAGCCGGTACAAAGCCTTGTACTTTCTTTTTTGGACTACAATCACGTCCGCGGCCTGTATATGAAATAAGAGACGTTAGCAAAAGTACATAAAAATATGAGATACAAAGATTATGATGATTGGTACGTACCCTGAGAAGGATGTGGAGGCCACAATCCTCCAGGTCTTCGTGATCCTCCCCAACAAGTCTGTCGAGGTCCGCGGCATCCAATGCACGCTTCATTCTCCGGGCAGCCTTGGCAGTAGTGTCCCAGGAGGAATTTGGGTCAGGCTGCCTTAGTTGAGGCCTTGGCCTACCGTCTGGCCCAGACTCTCCGCGGAATTGGGGAGGCGGCAAATTTGCGTTGACGGCCACAACATTTGGAGGGGGGGAGAAGACGGTTGCAGGGGAACTTCCGCTGGCATCAGTCCTGCCGCGGCCAAATTTTCCCCTATGTCATCATCAAAGTGTTCATGATGCACAGGGGTTTCATCGTGAACCACTTGATCCACGGCAGGATCTGTGGGTTTATCAGCAGCAGAGGTCGCGGCCTGTACCTTGGCCCTAGACCGCTTCCTTTTTCTGCTTTTCGCGGTGTTATTTAGGACGACCACGTCCTCATCCATCTCTGCCAGCTGCGCGGCCAGCAGTTCCCTATCAATCTCTTCACCTGGAAAATAATGGCATGAGTTCAACAAATTCCAAGAGAATAAAACGACCGCGGAATGAGAGAAATGGTACAGTTAATTACCTTCTGCGCCCATCTGTTGAGGAATTGATTTGTTGGGGAAGAATCCCGCCTCAAATATAGTGGCCGATGTTACAAATATGCTGAACTTCTTGTGTTCAGCAGGAAATTTCGCGGCCTCGGCAACTCTTTTTTCCTGCCGCGAGTTCAAGTGCAGATTGTCAAGAGCTGCAGAAAGAAAATACAGTTCCAAGTTAGTAGTGGTCAAGAGAAATTAAAAGACACGACTAGAATCTTATACCTAGTTTGGAGGGTGAACCCCATTGCCGCGGCATTTTGTATGATCTCTCTCTCTCGTTCTCCTCTGGGTGCATCTCCCAGCCTTCACCGGAGATGTAAAAATATTTCCCCTTCCAGTTTTTTACACTGGTCGGTCTCCCAGTGTATAGGGTCTCGTCCCTGCCGCGGCTAGAAAAGTAATAGTAGCCCGCGAACTTTACTGAGTTCTCCTTTGGGCGGTAGAAGTGGAAGAACTCCGCAGGAGTAATGTCCTTTTTGAATAACTTCTGCCAAAGGACAACTGCAACAAGAATAGCTCTCCAACCGTTGGGGTCTAACTGAGCTGGAGCCAGTTTCATCGTCTGGAAAATGCGACGGATGGGAACAGGAACAGGCAACCGCAGCCCATAGATGAACGCGTGCAAAGGGAAGAAAATCTCATCGTCAGAAAGTGCCGTGCACGGTCTCTGGTTCGCGGCAGGGGCTGAACATGTTAAGTTTTCTGGGAACTCGAAAGCCTCAGCAACCTGCTCAACCCATTCTTGGGTCATCGAGCCGCGGATGTCAAGAGCGGCCAATGGTTTTGCAGCCCTCCCTGATGTACTTCCAGGCTTATTTCTAGATGCCGCGGCAATATTTCCTTCTCCCATGGGATGAGTGCTTGAGTTGGCTTCCTCCTCCATCGAGTGAGATGGGGAACCCTTCCCAGATGCAGAATCCGCGGAGGTTGAGTCAATTACCACGCAGTTCGGGCAATCTTTCAGTTTGTAGGGCCCAACTGATCTTAGAGGCGGCACGGAAGTAAGTTCTGGGGGAGAAGTCCCAAAATGCTTTGCCCAAAAGCCTCTAAGGAACTCGTCTGGGTCAAAGCTCATATGGCTGCAGCAGTACCTGAAAAGCAGAATTCGCAGTTAGGCGCCGCAGCCAGTATGACTTGTAAGACTTCAAGAAGCCGCAGAAGGTTGTTTGTTTTAAGTCTTGAAAGCTGGAATTACGTCCCTAATACAGTTATTAATAAGCGAACTCTATTGCTTATGGGACCAAACGGTCCCAACTGTCCGCGGGCAGTTCCATTTTTATGGAACCTGCGCCGCCGCGGAAATGTATTAGAATTGCCTTAAGGCATCACCGACCGAGGCCATTCCTAATTTTTCAGACAATTCGAAATGCTCTAGTAGCAACTACAGTTATTCAACATGGATGTCTTGGGATTCATGAAAGTTTCAAGGTTGTTCCAAGATGGCCAAGGGGAATGTGTATGTAGATTCCGCGGATGTGGACTTAAGGGACTGCGGCCATTTAGCAAATTTTGGCGCAAAAATTGCTAGTTCGGACGATTATCATAATCCTATTGTGCCGCGGCATTTATCCTAAACAGTTGATTAACCAAATTTTAACTATCCTAGGATCAAATTCACAAAATGTGGAGCTTTCAGCTATGAATGTCAAGAACAGTGGTATGAATGTCATATGCAGCATATGTGGGAAAAAAGCAAAACAAACAAGTAAATGTGAGAGTAGTGTTTGAAAAATCACCTGGAAATGAAGAAAAGCATAAACAGTGAAGAAAAGTGAGAGTAGTGTTTGAAAAGTCACCTGGAAATGAAGAAAACCGCGAAGAACAGCTACAGACCACCTTGAACTGCCACACACCGCCTCGTAGGGTTGCCGAGATATGCAGGAAGAGGTGAACAGAGTTTCGCTCTCGATTTGCTCTCAAAAGGTTCGGAAACGTAATGAAGTCCACGGCCAGAAACAATTTATATAAGGGAGCGCGGAAGACGAATCGTCGCTTTGGAAGCACCGCGGCACCTTGGCTACTAAGCCGCAGTCCTAATATGTCTCCCTTGACACTACGGCTTGGGGGCTTATTGATAGTACAAGTATAGCACCCTGCCGTGGCAGTACTTCTATAATCGCATACGAGACATATATGCCGCAGCCTGTAACCCACACGGGGCGCGGCCAGAACTCCGTCATAGTGCGGCATTCACCTAAGATGCCGCGGCACCCCCAATGACCAAGTTCCGCGGAGCTCCTTCAAATAGCACAGCGCTGCTGCTCTAGGCGCGTGCCCTCATTCACATCTACTGCGGACTTGGTAAACGCCACGTACTCAAGGCACGTGATTCAACACACAGACCTCCTATAAATTAGAGTCCACACCTCGAGATAGGGGGGAGAGATCGATTCCACCTACGCCCGAGGCAGGATCTACAATACAGATCCTCACCACACAACCTCAATACACAACTCGGAGGCCACACATCTACATCGCAACCACCTGTCCGGCACTCCGGAGTCCTCGGTACTGCCATGTATTCTCCTTTATTCTCATATTTGTATGCCTCTTTGGGCACGATCATACTGTACAATGCGATGCATATAATGAGAACGGGGCAACACAGTGGATGTAGGCCTATTTTAAAGGCTGAACCACTCTATATCTTGTCTTCTCTCTATTTACTTGCTTTATTTGTTCATCACACACTCTACTCTTGACTTGCTGGTATGAGAACGCCTTGTGGCCGATTTCTCGTATCATCAATCAAGGTATGCCTCGTGAAGCGTAGAAGATTTGTGAACCATGGTCACATAAAACTGGAGGATGGTTGTTTCAAACACGTGAGTGCTCATTAGAGCGAGGAAAGAGCACCACCCTCAGCGATCGAATAGGGCGGTGACATCGCCCGGAAGTTGTTCCCAATTAACAAAACGCTCGATGTGGATTGGGTGCGTGGCCGAGAATTATTGCTCGGCCCAATGGCGTTCTTGGACGCTTCTAAATGCCCCTTTACCCTCGTCGTCAAGGACGGTGGTATCATCATATTTCTTGGGGCGTAAATTTGCTCGACGGGGACGCGGCATGATGATGGAAAGATAGAGAGAGATAGAATTTGTGGTGTGAGAAATGGAGGGGGGTGGGGAGTAATTTATAGGTGTGGAGGGGTGGGTTTTGGTGGGAAATTAGAGTGGGGTGGGAGGGAAGAGAAGGAGGGAATGAATTTGGATGGAAGTTGGAAGGGGGGAAGATTTTTGGAGGGAAGAAAATGAAGGGGAATGAATGGAGGGGAAAGAGGAGGGAAAATGATGAATTTGGAAACAAGGGGGGAGGAATCTGCCAGGCACCCCGAACCGGTTCGGAGGTACCGCGAACCAGTTCGCCCCCCGAATCGATTCTTCCTGGGGTTCAGGAAATTATGTTGATTCGTTTTCTTGGGTTCTCTCTTCTCTCAAATTCTAAGTGTGCTCTCATGCTCTTTCTTGTGCGTAATGCCCCTAAAGACGTCCTAGACCTTCGGGCTCCCTAAAAATTCCTCGAACACACCCTCTTAATGCATGCAAGCTCTCTCGAAGTGCGTGTTAATCGATCTCTCTCGAGAACCATGCTCCGGACTCCTAACTAACCTACTCACACACGACTACTATACACAAAAACTCACCCCATACGCATTGGGGGTGCGACGACCTCACTTTTTCAGCTTAATTGACCTCGTAAACGGGGTTCGACAACCAAACAATGTCGACTTCTTCCACACACGCCTCTAGATATAGCTTTAGGCGTTGTCCATTTACTTTGAATGTATTTCCCCCTTTTAAATCGTCTAATTCAACAGCTCTGTGAGGGAAAATATTCTTCACAACGAACGGGCCAGACCATTGTGACCGCTACTTGCCCGAAAAGAGATGAAGCCGAGAGTTGTAAAGAAGAACTTTTTGCTCGAGAAGAAACTCTTTGCGTCGAATGATGTTATCGTGAGCGAGTTTCATCCTTTCTTTGGAAATTTTAGCATTCTTATACACATCATTGCGTAGTTCTTCTAACTCATTCAATTGAAGTTTGCGGGCTTCACCGGCCTTATCCAAGGCATAATTCAATTGCTTAATCGCCCAATATGCCTTGTGTTCTAATTCAACGGGAAGATGGCAAGGTTTGCCATACACAAAGCGGAAAGAGGACATGTCGAGTTGATTCTTATATGCGGTACGATAGGCCCATAGCGAATCGTTCAATCTAAGTGACCAATCTTTCCGGGTAGGATTGACGATCTTTTCAAGAATGTTCTTGATTTCCCGATTTGCTAGTTCCGCCTGCCCATTCATTTTCGGGTGATAAGTCGTTCCAACCTTGTGAACGACACCATACTTTCTCATAAGCTTCGCGAATGGCCTATTGTAAAAGTGCGTGCCATTATCACTGATTATCGCTTTCGGAGCACCGAAGCGGGAAAGTATGTGTTCCTGCAGGAACTTTATCACCACCTTGTTGTCATTCATCTTGGTAGATATAGCTTCCACCCATTTAGAAACGTAATCTACCGCGACAAGGATGTATAGGAAATCATAGGATGGGGGAGAGGGACCCATGAAGTCAATACCCCAACAGTTGAAGATCTCAATGATGAGTATGAGGGTAAAAGGCATCATATCTCGTCGAGTAATGTCTCCCATCCGTTGGCACCGTTCGTTTACATCCCGAAATATTGTGGGCCAATAGAGACCGCATTGCAAAATTTTAGCGGTCGTCTTTTTCGTTAAAAAGTGGCCTCCACAAGCTTCCAAATGACAAAACTGGATGACTTTCGGGATCTCGTCATCCGGTACACATCGTCGGATGATTTGGTCAGCGTAATATTTGAACAGGAAAGGATCATCATAGAAGAACATGCGCGACCAAGTAAAAAATCTCTTCTTATCTTGCGGTGTCCAATCGGGAGGGACGGCTCCCGTGACAAGGTAATTCACTATGTCCATAAACCAAGGCAAAGAAGAGGTAGCAAAAAGTTGCTCATCGGGAAAGTATTCGTCTATAGGTATGTAATCACTAGGTACGTCGGACGAAAGCCGCGATAAGTGGTCGGCAACGACGTTTTCTACTCCTTTCTTATCTTTAATGGAGAGATGGAACTCTTGTAGGAGTAGGATCCACATTATGAGACGCGGCTTTGCATCTTTCTTTGCAAGTAAGTATTTCAATGCTGCGTGGTCGATGAAACAAGTAATAGGAGAACCGATGAGGTACGATCAGAATTTTTCAAGGGCAAAGACTACTGCTAGCAACTCCTTCTCCGTGGTAGAGTAGTTGAGTTGTGGTCCAGTAAGAGTTCAGCTAGCGTAGTAGATGATGTGAGCTTGCTTATCTTATCTTTGGCCTAGAACAGCCCCGATCACATAATCGCTAGCATCACACATAAGTTCGAATGGTAAAGACCAATCCGGAACTTGCATGATGGGAGCGGACACAAGTATGGTTTCAGTTTTTCAAAAGAGCTTTAGCATGCTTCCGTCCACTCGAATGGGGTGTCCTTCATGAGTAGGTTGCTTAAGGGTCTAGCGATGGCGCTAAAGTCCTTAATGAACCTTCAATAAAACCCCGCGTGGTCCAAGAAAGAGTGCACGTCCTTAAGAGATTTTGGTGGGGGAAGATCAACTATGACATCGATTTTTTCCCTATCGACTTCTATTCCCTTGGATGATACTATGTGGCTAAGAACTATTCCTTCAGTTACCATGAAATGGCATTTCTCCCAATTCAGCACTAAGTTCTTTTCCACACACCGGGCAAGCACTTGTTCCAGTTTCTCTAGACAATGATCGAAAGAGGTGCCAAAAACGCTGAAATCGTCCATGAACACTCCGAGTCCTCTTTCGACCATGTCGCTAAATAAGCTCAACATGCACCTTTGAAAGGTTACGGGTGCATTACACAAGCCGAATGGCATATGTTTGTAGGCAAACGTACCAAAAGGGCAAGTGCAGGTCGTTTTCTCCTGGTCAAGTACATCTACCTCAATTTGGTTATATCCGGAATAACCATCAAGAAAGCAATAATAAGAGTGGCCCGCTACTCTCTCAAGCATTTGATCGATAAATGGCAAGGGGAAATGATCTTTCCTAGTTCCCGCATTGAGTTTCCGGTAATCAATGCAAACGCGCCACCCGGTGGTGGTATGTTGGGGAACTAACTATCCCTTAGCATTCTCAATCACTGTCATGCCCGACTTCTTCGGGACGACTTGAATAGAGCTCACCCACTTGCTATCCGAGATTGGGTAGATAATCCCGGCATCTAATAGCTTGATAATCTCGGTTCTCACTACTTCTTTCATATTGGGATTTAACCTTCTTTGCATTTCTCTAGAGGGCTTGACATCCTCTTCGAGATGGATCTTGTGAGTGCAAATCAAAGGACTTATTCCCTTCAAATCAGTTATGCACTAACCAAAAGCACTTTGGTGCTTTCTAAGAATTTTTAATAATTTACCCTCCTGCTCTTCGTCTAGGCTAGAGGAGACAACAACAAGAAATGTCTCATGCTCTCCTAGGTATGCATATTTAATATGGGAGGGAAGTTTCTTCAATTCGAGGGTTGGAAATTTTTCGTCGGAAGGAACCATGCGTGTATCCCTCGGAGGTAACTCCTCGAATCTAGAAACCCAATTAGCATCTCTCGCGTCCTCGTCCGACGCTCTCTCATCGAGTAACTCTCTCAACTCCCTAACCTCCCTCTCGAAGTCAGTGTACGTCCCCTCACTCTCGTGGCTCGACATTAAACAGGATCCTAAGGCATTGCCACAATAATTCTCCTCAAAGTACTCCTCTACTATCTCACCTATGAAGCTCACCGCGTGAAGATCATCTTCTCCCCCCGTATGTTGGGCGATGTGGATGTTGGTCTCTAAGGTCATGTTCCCAAAGGTGAGTTGCATTCACCCATTCTGAGTATTGATGATTGCGTTAGCCGTGGATAAGAATGGGAGCCCAAGGATGATAGGAACATGATTGCTCGAGTTGAAGGAGGGCTCCGTGTCCCAAATGGCAAAATCTACGGGGAAGTAGAAAGTGTCAACTTGGATGATCACGTCCTCGACTATGCCTCTTGGGATCTTCACGGTTCGATTCGCTAATTGGAGAGTAACCTTTGTGGGATTCAGGTCGCCCAAGTCAAGTTGTCTATAGATGGAGTAAGGGAGGATATTGACACTTGCTCCCAAGTCAAGTAAGGCCTTCTCAATTTTGTTTTCTCCAATGATGTAGGAAATGGTGGGTGCACCGGGATCTTTGAATTTAGGCGGGAGATCATTTAGTAGAATGGAGCTCACGTTCTGGGCTAGAAAGAAATTCTTCTTTGCCTTCATCTTTCTCTTTACCGTCAACAAGTCCTTAATGACTTTTCCATAAGCTGGAATTTACTTAATGGCGTCAAGGAAAGGTAAATTCAGTTTAACTTATTTTAGCACTTCTAGCACGTCTTCACGTGGGTTTCCTTTATGGGAAGGAATCAACCTTTGAGGAAATGGTGCCGCGGAGGGTGGTTTCATGACTACCTCGGGCTCACTAGCGTCTTTTTTTTTCACTCTCATTTAAGGGTACATCTTCGGCCTCTTTCGTGCCGGACGAAATCTCCTTATCTTTCGTTGTGTCGTGTGGGGGAGGTGATAAATCAACGACTCTCTCACTGCGGAGAGTGGTCACAGCTTGACATTGCTCCTGATGTTCAGTATAGGTGGAGATAACACTAGTTTGACCTTAGGGAGGTCTTTGGCCTTGGGCAGGAAACTTGCTCTTCTCTTGGACGCTCAACGAGGATTGTATCTTTGACAAATTTGCATTTATGTCGTTGATCAGGCGATCATACTTAGCATTAGTTGCAGTCTAGCTAGTGATAAATTGATTCATGGTATCCTCGAGAGTTCTTCGCGGTGGCGGGATATAAGATCCTTGAGGTGGTGGTGCCTGCACATGTCTTTGCATGTGTGGGGGTTGTTGAAAGTGTTGTGGTGGAGGAGGGACAACATGTGAAGGAGGGTTCATTGTGGCATGTTGTTGACCATAGCTAAAACCAGGATGGTTTTTCCAAGGGTTGTATGAATTCTCGTGCGGTGCATCGAAATTACCCTTAAATCCTCCTATACCACTAACTTGCTCCTGAAGTATTACTTTGTAGGCGGGTATAGTCGGGAATTCCTCAGTTGAATGACCCGCCTCACAAATCGCACACACCTTCTCGACGGGGTTTGGTATGGATCCAGCTGGTCCTTTTCCATATATCTCGCATAGGTCTCGAAATCCTTTCTCAAGGGTATCCAATCGACTGTCCGTCATAGAATTCTTATCTACGTGAAATAGGCCGGACGCCGACGGAGTGGTGGTCACTTGACGATTTCGATTTTGAGCGTTAGGATCAGAAGTATTCCAGGATTGGGTAGTCTCGGCGACATACCTCAGGTGAAGCTCAGCATCGTGGGCATCTAAATCGACAAATGGTCCACTTCCCATGGTTTCAACAAGTTGCTTGGAGTTAAGGTTCAGCCCATTATAGAGAAAAGAAATGATTTGTGCTGCATCAAATCCATGATGTGGGCATGAAGTAACCAACTCATTGAAACGCTCGTAACATCGATGAAATGACTCATTTTCAGATTGTCTGAACGCTTGAATTTGAACCTTTATGGATATTGTTCGATGTGGAGGGAAGAATTTCTTGAGAAATCTAGATTGCAACTCGTTCCAAGATGGAATCGAGCTTTGAGGCAATGACCATAGCCAGGTCTTAGCTTTATCTTTGAGCGAGAAGGGGAAGAGTTTGAGGCGAATCACCTCTTGTGTGCAAGTTTGATCATTGAGAGTATCACATACATCCTCAAATTCCCTAATGTGAAGATATGGTTTTTCAGAATCCATAACATGGTAATGAGGTAACATCTGGATCATCCCATTTTTGAAACGGAATTACCCGACATTATACGGGAGTATAATGCATCCCAGAGTGACAGTGCGCTTGGGATATAAGAATTCTCTCAGCGAGCGGTATGGGGCCTCTTCCTCACCGGCAGGTGCATTATTGTATTTTGACATCTCTCTCTCACTTAACGACTTGGTGCTCTCACTTGGTGTGCTCGAAGTGTGCTCGGTGGTGTGTCCTAAGAAGAAAAACGAAGTGTCATTAGAGATTGAGTGTGACAGTGTGGGCGGTGGGATCCAGAACTGTGGGACGTTTGGAGTGTGAGGGCTATCGGGGTTGTACTCAACGATTGGATTTTCATGAATGCTGGTTGGAGTATTATGAGGTGTGGGAGTGAGTTCAGAATTTTGCATTAAAAGCTTATGAGAGATGGTGGTGAATCTTTTTGCGCTTTTTGAAATTTTTATATGTTTTTGGATTTTTGGAAATTTTTGGTCAAAGTTTTAGATTAACTCGATCTAATCCTAAGTCTACCTAGTTTCCCGGAAACGACGCCAAAAACTTGACGCGACTTAGAATGTGCCTCAGAAGTGCGTTCACTCTAGGCTCAAGTGCAAGCCTGTCGCATTAGTAATAAACCCGATAATTCGGGATTGTATCCAAAGGGGACTAAGACAACGAAGTTGTAACGACGGGAAAAGACGAAGGAATCATAACTTTGACTCTAAAAAGAAAAGGAAAATGGTTTGGTTTTGAGAATTGACTACACTAAGTGCAATTATGAAATTATGAAAAAATGCAGTTATATTAAATTACCTAAAATACTGATGAAAGATGATTTTAAAACTTTTGAACTAAGTGATGAGACAAACAGGACGAGAATACAATCCCCCAACCCTAGTGTATTGCAGGTATAATACTAATCGTAAATTTAACTGATTAATTTGACCTGGAATTTAGTACTCCCAAGCATTACGTATACGAGGTTCAAGCCCGCGTCATACTTAATCTGAGGATGAGTAAATCGGTATCGAGATAGTGACACTCGAATTGCATTCTAAATCATCTCGGTTACCCAGTGGCAAACGAGATATAAAGATCTACAATTGTTATGTTCCTATGCGATACGGTCATAATCAATTAATAAATTCAGAGGATTAATGTTATAAACACGTAACTAACACATCAGGCTGGGTTCATGTACCCCGACCTTTTAAACCTAGCCAGACATATTAAACTGAAGGATGCATGAAATAGTAACGTTGCATGTGAAAGAACTCATGATCAAACTCTATTGAAATATGTAACTAAGTGTTATGAACACAGAAATTGATTCAAATCACGCAAGAAAAATTACCATGCAAGAACAATAATCATAAGAATGAAACTTGGATTACAACTTGAAAACAAACCCAGAATTTTATCAACCTTGCATCAATTAATTCAACTTATGTTCCTAGATGTTATTCTCCTTTTTTCTCTACCAAAACTAAAAAAACTATTCAGAACTGTTGCTCCTAGGTCATTAAGTACGTCCAAATCTGTTTTTGAAGGAGTTTTAACTTCATCGGATTCTTTGGACCAATCCGAATAAAGGAGTAAATTCTTGCTTCAAGACCCCCGAACCGGTTCGCATGTTCCTCGATCCGATTCGCCCCCCAAATCGGTTCGACATTGGGTTTGGGAAATTTCGCTGGCTTGGATGCCTTTTTCTTTCATTCTAACACTTATAATTTTTTCTTGTTTTCTTCCTTTCTTCCTTGGATTTTTCTTCAACATCAATTGGTCGTAACTCAACAACCGTAACTCAGATTTGGGTGCTGTTTCTTTCAGTGTTCTCATTGTTCCAAGATTTTCTACTTTCTAGTTGACTCCTCCTTCGAGATCTGGCTGCAGAATCACCAAAATGCCCTTGAACTTGCCTTCCTAGCCTTTTTTTCATCGTTTCGCTTTCTCTTTTGCACCGCTTGCATAATTAACCTGTAAAACAAATAGGAGAAACACGAAACACGAAATACTTGCCAACGAAGGTTAGTAGCATAAATGTGCATTAAATCCATATCAGTTGCATCACTCGGGTTCACAAATGTATCGAAATTAGGGGAATAAATATACAATATTTATGCCCAATCAGTCATCACCCACTTCTTGAGTTCCTTATACACATCAAGGAAAACTCTTATGTAGTCAACGTTATAGTCAGTAAAAGACTTATACTTAGCCACACCCTTCTCCTCACTAGTGGCCAAAGCCTCCTTATCCTGATTAAACTCCTGAGTCAGCCGAAGGGTCATCTGGTTTTCCATCTTCAGGGCCATATTTAATCCTGTCAAATCATCATTTTCCTTCTTCAGATCCTCCTCCATGTTCTTGAGTTTGGCTTCATCAGTAGCATCCTAATCCTTAACCTTATTATTTTTCTCCTCAACCTTGCTAAGGGAAATAATCTTCTCCACCAATTGATCATCCCTCTCCTGGAGCTCATCATAAGTCTTTTTAAGCTCATCTGCAAATTATTTTAGCTCATGCTTTAATTTTTGATTTTCCTCGGTGAGCTCTTCATAGGCATAACTATTAGTTACAACCTTCTCTCTTAAAAAATGGATGCCACAACAGTCTTTGCTAAATAAAGAAGAAAAATTAGCAACAGAGATGAACAAACACAAAGAAAAAAGAACAGTGTTAATAGCTCACCACATACAGCTTATGTTGAATTAACCTCCATAAGGAGTCAAGGTCATAAACCCTCAAAAACTCGAAGTCCTTATTGTGGCCATGATACCCAAGTAGATCAGTGGTGTTGTTGGCATAATGGAAGATAGAATCTGGGTCGGCCCTCAGCTCCTCGGAAGAAATCCTATATACAGGGTCAAACTTAAACTCTCCAACCTCCCCATAACGAGGGGTAGATCCCGGATCATGTATAAGCCAACCTAGAAGCCTGGACATAGCCACGCACGGTACCTTAGGAGCATTTTGATTGGTAGGGGATTCAAGGGGTCGCTTATCCCCTACGACAGCTGCATTAGGATACATCGGAGCCTTACCCCTAAACTTGGCCAAAGTAGAAGCATCTTCTTCGACATTCATCCGAGCATTCTGCTAGTCTTATCTTTTCTCATCGGAATTAGCTCTTTTCTGGGCCTCAGCCCTCTTTCTCTCTGCTTTCATCCTCTTCTGGCGAGAAATTTCCATCGCTTGCAATTAAAATTGCTTGGTGCCATTCTAAACATGGATTCTGAAGTTATCTCATGGACAGTGGGAGAGGGAACTGGGCGAGTGAATAAGTTACTAATTAAATGAAAATATGATAAGAGTGAGCAGAAAAAAGAAGACATGGCTACCTATATCAGCTTTGGCTTTAACCTCCAAATCGACCTTTGTGCCTAGGTTTATCTTAAAATTTACTCCCAACTCTAAAGTAATAATAACCTCAACTAGATGAATCCTTTCGGGAGGAGTATGATATCCTGCAGATATTATCTTGTTAATAGAAATCATCTCTTCAAACTTTGGGGGATTTTTCACGCAACAGGCCTCCACCAAATTCTGAACAACATCAGGAAGTCTTGGGGCCCTATTCACTTAAATAAATAAACAGAAATATCATAACATAGGAGTTAAAGGACGATCAAGGTGTGCAAAAGGGTAAAAGTTTATCTATTTTGTTCAACCCATTCCACTCGTGTGGAACCCTACGGGATCTATCATTCTCATGTCCCCTGACCTCCCATTCACCCGATGTGAACACAGATTGGCCATCTAACTGTGGTTACTGGTCTGAACGACCTTAAGCGTTCTTAAATATGACCTCCTAGGGGAAAATAATAATATCATGGGGCTTTAGCATTGTTCTTCAAGCCATGGACATATCTAAAACTGTCTCAAGTTTGATCAAATCTAGTATGGGCCTTCTAAAACATCATGGCCCTCATAATAGTCCTATATGCGTTAAGGGGAAGTTGTAGTAAGTATAACGCCATACCCACGAAGAATGGACCTAATGATAGGGTATAGAGGTTCGTGAAGTCTCACTTAATGGGTCCAAAGAGGAAGGCATATCTCATTTGTGTTGGAGTTATCATATACCCTTTCCTCATTAGTGGCCAACCTAGTCTGAATGCTAATAGAGATGTTATATTTTTCCCTAAGGTCATCAAGTTCATCTTCAAGGATATCACAAGCATACCACCTCATGTTAGTGGTGGAGGGAATATGAGGAATCGCCTGAATCACTGTCCTCTCCAACTGTCCCCTCCCCAATTGTTTCTTTTATAAGGGAAATAGAAGGGACAGGCCCCACGTTGTTAGGCCTCACATCCTCATCTCTATCAGACCTAACCTCCTCAGAAGAAGAAGAATCCAAGTCTACAGTAGACATCGACAGAGTGTTCCCTAAATTCTCAACACCTACTTGTTGTGAAAATAAGTTATTTACTCCTTGATCCTCAAGGTTAGGTTCCTCAAATGATTCTTATGCTAATAATGGGGCGGAGCCACTAGAAAGCATTGCCTTAGGTATGTAAATTAGGTGCCCTGATTCATCCCTTGGGTAGATAACTTGCAAAGGTTATAAAAACCTCCTAGTAGTAATATCGGGGTAATTTGATTTTAGTTCAGCTAAAATTTCAAATAAACGCTTAACATGGGGAGGATATCTAATAAAAATTGCATACAAAATTTTTGGTGGATGGATAGAGCTTGGGGCTACCCAAAAGATGGGTATCTATAATAAAGGAAACCCTAAAATTGGTGAATTATTAGGTCAACCAGCTCAATGGTCATCTAAATGGTTAAATCCCCAGTTATCAAACACTAATCACCCAATAATCCAAGACCACCAGAAGATTGAACAAGTTATAATCACGAAATATCCTAAGAAGAAGGGTGAAAACCCTAAAGGTTTGAGAAGGAAAAAGATCACGTACCTTCCAATAAAAAAATAGTTGAAAGAAGATAGGACAAAGCGAGAATTCTATTAGAAAAATGGAGAATTCATGGAGAAGACGATGGAAACTAGTAGATGAAGAAGTTTTTTTCTCGCTCTAAAAAGTACTTAGAAATCTTAAAAGGGGGTGGAATTCTAACGATGGGGGTCTATATCCTTTAAATACTTTGGGTTGGCGGTATAATGTCGCGTGTCATAACTAAGTCACATCAGAAAAGGCAACAGACATTACAAGTACACTTCAGTTGCATGCGCGTTATCCCAAGCATGCATAATAGCTATCCCAGATGTCAGTTCCAATAATTTGACACGTGTCCACTTCGTTTAAAAAAATTACAGAAGTTAATCTGCTCGGCATAGGCTGAGGAAAAATCACGATGACCAGGTCCATTTAGGTCAACCGTTGATTAACACTTCATCCATTCATTTCACCTAGCAACCACTCCGAAATATCATCAATCCAGAGAAGCTACCACAAGTTCCAGTCATGCATGAAGTCTTGGGGGCTTTTGTTATAGCATAAAAATAGAGCACCACATGGGCCTCTCCATGGATGACACATATCCTCATTAAAGGAAAATAAAGAGGTCGACCTCATAGGCACATTTTGGTCGTCTAAAAAGATTGAGATCGGCTCAGTCATTATTGTGCTCAGCCCCGTCTTTTTATTGAACATCACAATACTGTTAAAACAGACTGGGGTAACATCATTAATTAACCTCGTCATGACCAATTTCGCACCAGCTTGCATACGTGGAGGATTATCAATAGCCATGTCTTCCCTGCTTATGCACGTGGAAAATTACACCATATCCCACCTATATTGTGATGTAACAAACTCATTATTAACTATCCCATTAAATGTAAAAGGTGTAATTTATTAAACTATAAAGGCATTCTACATGTTCCTTAATGTTCTCTCTCTGAAAACTGACTATAAATAGTGTTGAATCCCATAGGATAAGGGATCCAAAATGATTCCACTAAGAGCTATAGGCAAACCCTGGAGAGATACCTCGCCATAATTTGTATTCTAAACTTTCATGTCAATTGCCCAGTAATAAATAGAGTACCAACACTGCACTAGTGGGCGTAGGCACCATATTAGGCCGAACCACGTAAATCTCCGCCTTCCTTCTTCGTCTCTCATCTCTCACGCTATCTCTCTCTCAATCTTGAAACCCTATATTACAAGCTCTTTATTTGTTATTGTTTATTATTGGAATTTTCTGGCTAAGGTAATTAATCCATAAACCAATTTTAGACGATAATAGGCAAGTGCAACTGTGTGTGAACTAAAGTGTATTTAAATTCTTTATGACTTGTTAATGTCATCGCCAGTTTTCAATTCCTATCACTTGTGCTATAGTGGGACTTTATGTTTGTCTATGTTGTGTGTCAACCTAGGATGGACTATTATGTCATCGTTCGGATTAGGATGCGCGAGTGTTTATAAATCCATAGTATGATACCGCTAAATGGGTATGAGAGAGAAATGGTCAACTAATGGTCAAAGTTGGAAATGTATGGAAGTCATTCAAAATGGCGGGTCAAACTTACATAATGAATAAGAATGGGTGTCAAAGTGTAAATTGGACGAACTAATGGGCGCCAGAACCCAAATGACAAAAAAAAACACAAATCCTAAGCTAAGGTTATAGTAAGTCTCTCTCTATAGTCATGGAAGGCTCAATTACTTCTAAAATGGTTGAGCTGAGTTGACAGTGTTACAACGGAGTTTGATTATAATTCACGGGTAAACTTTGAGGGCCCATTTGGATGGGGGTGAAATACTTTTAACCGCATTGAAAAGTAAAATGGTGAAATATTTTTTCACATATTTAAAATTACATTTTTGTTCCCAATAATTTTGCAACTGAAAACAAAAATAATTAACAAAATTTAACTCTAAATATGTGAAAACATATGTCACCATTTTACTTTTTAACGCCATGAGAAAAAATTTCACCCCAAACCAAAAGAGGCCTAAGCAAGCGAGCATAAGTTATGCTTTGATAATTGAATATGAGTAATGTTACGCATCCAAAAACATTCCCCAACACATCCCCAAAATACATTAAATGCTTGTATCATTTGTGGGATCCATCTCAACATACAAATACTTAATGCACTTTGGGGAGGTTTGGAGAAATATGTTTGGTACTCATATCATTACACTGAATATATTCTTGCTGACCCCACAATCTATTAATTAAACTATGACAATGATAAGAAATTAATTACAAGTTCGGTTACAATTCTAATCCTCCGACTGGCTAATATTACATAAGGTGAGAAACGATAAACTAGTATGGAAAATGTTATCATGTGCCCTAAGGGCACCTATTTTGAGCCTCAAAATAGCAAGTACCTGTGACACCCCGACTAATTAAATACCGGGTAGCTACTCCTTTATTAAATTAATTCAAAATGCCAAGTTGGCTCAGTTAATAGCATCACTGTCGAAAACATTTTAAAGATTACTAACCACCAAGTATTTAAAAAGTAAGTGCCAAATTTTAATAAAAGTCTGATTAACATGCAACAAGTGAAATAAAGAATAATAACACCATTCACCATAATGAAGTAAATAGAATAACCATCACATAAAGTAAATAAAGTCTGGAGGAAAAACTCCTCACTACGAATCCCACAACTGATAAGTAAACTGAATACTAAAACAATACATGCCAAAGTCTGAAAACTGTAATGGAAATGTAACTCTAATAGAAATGGGCAACATGCCCTACAACTGATAGATAATGATTCTGGAATCCAAGTGATAGAAGCGTCTACAAGAAAATCCCTGTAGCTTCCACAAACAGCTACAGCTCGTCACCAGAATGAGTATCCTATGCATGGTGTCCTTGTGGCAAGGCACCTAAAATGGTTTTACAAGAAAAGTAGATTTGAAAGAAAACGGGTCAGAGCCCGAATGTGGAGTTATATTTTAAAAACCTGCAAGTGCTTTAAAAATATTTAAAACATTAAATGCAAAGTACATGTTAGGACGTGCACTCACATGATATTCTCACCTCTCGTTTAACTGTGCACTCCTAACGTAAGTACCCATCTACGACGACACAAACCACTAGCTAAGTGACATCATATCTAGCTAGACCGTCATAGGTCCTACCCTTATTACTCGGTTCTATTAACATATTAACACTCGTAATTAAATAGGGATTTAACGTAACTCAGATGCTTAATATGCAATATATTTCACTATCCACTAACCCGTTATGTTTCTCGAAACAATACCGTAATTATATTCACAACATTAACATGAAGATTCCCATTAATTAAGTGTATATTATTCACATCATAAATATACAATATACGCACCCCGAGAACTAAGCTGCGGTGCACACATACTCTGCTATCCATCCCGGTACATCACGTACATAAGGATTACATATTCCGAATCTCTCAGGAATAGTTCACAGATAACAACATCACAAATAATGGAGGCGAACACAGTCACATCACATGGGTCACGCACATACCTACGCTCCCACGATCAGCGGACTTATTAATATCCCAATAAGTCTTTCTATGACCTATGTTCATCAAGGTAACCAAGCTAAATCCGGGCAACACAAGGATTAGAGGGCCCTAAGCGAACGCAAACCTCCCGTGATAGCAAGTATGGTAGGTATGTCATACACACAATTCATATACCAATACTAAGTAAACACACATCTTAGTAATCCCGTAGTTTAATCGTAGTACATATCGCATTCTCGTATTAACTTATAATTATCGCAATTTATACTATTCCGGTTTATAATCATACGCGCCATAATTCATTCTCACGTCGTAGTAGACACTCACGTCTAAACCCAAACCGTCCATTTAGTATAACTCTCGTATATAATTTCCTTCTCATAAATACCCAAAAGTCCCAATTCTATCATTACATCATCATCGGATGTTATCTATCTCCTCGAACAAGTTTACGGAACTCCAAAAATCAAAACAGTCCCAAAAGGCCCAAACTGTCAACTCGTTAGAAGTCTCGTTCGAACGAGGTTGTTCGAACGAGATTCCACTGTCGGCTTGTTAGAAGTCTCGTTCGAACGAGGATGTTCGAACGAGATCCAGTTCGTTCGAACGAACTGTTCCTTCTGACGAGATCTCGTTCGAACGAAGTTATCGAACGAGGCTCCCTTTCGTTAGAATGACTAGTCAATTCGTTAGAAGCTCGTTCGAACGAGTTCGTTCGAACGACCTGGGCAGGGGCTTCTAACGCCTACCAGATTCGTCCCAGATTTGCCTAATCTCGTTTTTTCACCATTCTTACTCCTCAAATCTCTTCTAAACTAAGTCCCAACAATCGTTTTAAGGTCTCTAAACAATCCTAAACATTTTATAATCACATCCTAACACGTTTTGAAGGATTAATCCATCCTAACATCAACCAAATTTACCAATCTCTACACTTTTTCCCAATTTTTCAAGAACATGAACCCTAACTCTTTGAATCATGAATTAACCCAATATAAATCCGTTTTAATTTCTTCCAATCACAAATATTATGGGAATACTCATCTACCTATCATTCTACATGCAATTCTCCTCAAGATTTTCAAGTTCTAAGTTCCAAAATACATGGGTTTTCATTATCTTTCAAGAACAATAGATATTCTTCAATTTTCTAACATGGAAGGAACATTCTACGAATTTAAATATAATTAAAACACTTGCCTTGATTGTCTCTGAGTTTGGATGATGGTTTGATAGAGTTTTTCTGCAGAATTCCCTCTCTCCAAGCTTCTTCTCCAATGGTGGCTTAAGGTGGCTAGGGTTTGATTTGGGGAACTTAGAAAACTCTTCTAATAACCTACGTAGCCTTCTAGGTTAATATGGTTTGGTTAATGGGCTTAGTGGGTTAAATCCACATCAGATTAAAACTCTCAATTTTCGTCACTTTTAATTCCTCAAAATACAAAATTACCAAAATACCCTTTATGATGCCGGTATGGCCTAAAAATACCCCGGGGCCCAAACTACACCCCCGGCTAGTGTTTTCTGACTATCTCGACCCTTCCGGACGCGTTGGCGCACTCAAAACGATCACACGGATAATAGAAATAAAAATCACTTTTATAATTAAAATAATATACCATGACGCGGCGGTCACACGCGTCTCAACAAAATTCCCAAATTGCCGTATATAAATCTCACGACAAATTTTGCATAATACAATATACATATAACATCACATACGCACATAATCAAATACCAACTCGCATCTCGCTAGTATTTTACCCGGATTAATTTCCAATTAATACGCATTTAATTAATTAATCCCAAAAATAAATATAGCCAAAAGTACGGGGTATTACATACTTCCCCCCTAATAACTGAATTTCGTCCCGAAATTCGAAACTAGAAAGTACCTGCTAAAAATAACTCTGGATAACGTTCGTGCATCTCATCCTCGCGCTCCCATGTGGACTCCTCGACATTGTGATGTCTCCACTGAACACGCACTAACGGAACTATCTTTGATCGCAGTTTCCTCTCGCTTCGATCCAAAATAGCAATCGGCCCCTCCTCGTAGGAGCTATCCGGCTGGAGATCGATGTCCTCCACAACAATGTGAGAATGGGCCAAATTATCTCTAAGGTATTTCCTCAGCGAGGAAATATGGAACACATCGTGAATCCGATGCAAATGCTCCGGTAACCCAAGTCTATACGCAACCGATCCGATCCGCTCAATAATGGGAAACGGCCCCACATACCTCGGTGCCAACTTCCCTTTCTTCCCGAAACGCATAATCCCCTTCATAGGAGACACTCTGAGCAAAACCTGGTCCCCCACTTGGAACTCTCTGAAAAATCTCTTCGCATCAGCATAACTCTTCTGCCTGTCTTGAGCTACCCGAATACGACTCTGAATCAACTCAATCCTTTCCGAAGTATCCTGAATCACTTCCGGCCCAAGTAGTTTGTTGTCCCCCACTTCTAACCAACATGCTGGGGAACGACAAGGTCTACCGTACAATGCTTCAAACGGAGCCATGCCAATAGTGAACTGATAGGAGTTGTCGTAAGCAAACTCCACCAGTGGAAGGTACTGCTCCCATCCACCCCCGAAGTCAATAATGCACATGCGTAGCATGTCTTCCAACATCTGATTTGTGCGCTCTGTCTTCCCATCGGTCTGCGGATGATAAGCCGTACTCAACCGCAATTCTGTGCCCATGGCCTCCTGGAAACTCTCCCAAAACCTCGAAACAAATATCTTGTCTCTGTCAGACACGATATTTAGGGGCACACCGTGAAGTCTCACAACCTCTGAAATGAAGAGCTGGGCATACTGTCCCGTAGTGTAGTCAGTCCTTACGTGTAAAAAGTGAGCGACCTTGGACAACCTGTCCACAATTACCCAAACGGAGTCGTGACCCCTCTGCGACGTAGGCAACCCCGTGATAAAGTCCATGGATATGCTCTCCCACATCCACACTGGGACCTCCAACGGCTGTAGCAATCCTGTCGGTCTCTGATGATCCATTCTTACAAGCTGACAAGTGGCGCATTTCGAAACAAACTCAGCGATATCTCTCTTCATACCGCTCCACCAATACTGGCGTCTCATGTCCTGGTACATTTTGTCCCCTCCGGGATGTACCGCGAACCATGAGCCGTGCGACTCTGCCATCACCTCGTGTCGCAATTCATCCCCTTCCGGAACTACCAATCTCCCATTGAAGCGTAATCCCCCGTCTGAGCTAACGGTATAGGACTCGGCTCCCTCTGCTAGTAATCGAACTATCTGCTCCTGACAGAACGAGTCATTAGTCTGTGCCCGTACTACCTTCGTGACAATCTGCGGTGTAACGGTCATCACAGACATGAAAGATCGGGCCACTGCATCCTGGTGTCCCAATTCCTTCCACTTAGCCTTCCACACCTCTGCCACCTCATCTGCTGGCCTACGGCTCAACGCGTATGCTACCACGTTAGCCTTTCCGGGGTGGTACTGGATGTCGAACTGGTAGTCTTTCACAAACTCAAGCCACCTACGCTGCCGCATATTCAACTCTTTCTGCGTGAACAGGTACTGTAGGGACTTGTGGTCCGTGAACAGTTGGAACTTCTCCCCCAAAAGATAGTGCCTCCAAATCCGTAGGGCAAATACCACTGCTGCCAACTCCAAATCATGCGTGGGATAATTCTTCTCATGAGTCTTAAGCTTACGGGAAGCATAAGCTATGGCCTGTCTCTCCTGCTGTAATACACCTCCAAGCCCTTGCAAAGACGCGTCGGTGTAAACCAAATACTCAACTCCCGGTCTCGGCAATGCTAACACAGGTGCTGAGGTCAATTTGTCCTTCAATTCATCGAATGCCAACTAACAGGCATCACTCCAGATGTATGGCACACCCTTACGAGTCAGATGTGTCAAAGGACCTGCTATCTCCGAGAAACCCCGAATAAACCTCATGTAGTATCCTGCTAGACCCAAGAAACTACGAATCTCCGTTGGTGTCGTGGGCTGTCCCCACTCCCTCACCGCTGATACCTTCCCCGGATCAACAAATATTCCCTGGTCGGAAATAATGTGTCCCAAAAACTGGACTTCCTTCAGCCAAAACCCGCACTTCTCATATTTTGCATACAACTCGTTCTGACGAAGTGTCTGCAAAACTTGCCTCAAATGCTCGGCGTGCTCCTCCTCTGTCTGGGAGTAAACCAGAATATCATCAATGAAGACAATGACAAACTGATCTAGGAAATCCCTGAACACTCTGTTCATCAAGTCCATAAACACAGCTGGAGCGTTGGTCAAGCCGAAAGGCATAACCCGAAACTCGTAAGAACCATATCTCGACAAGAACGCAGTCTTCGAGACATCTTCCTCCCTGATACGCAACTGATGGTATCCCGATCTCAAATCAATCTTTGAGAAGAAAGAAGCTCCTCTCAACTGGTCGAATAAGTCATCGATTCGAGGCAACGGATACTTATTCCGTGTCGTGACCTTATTCAACTCTCGGTAGTCCACACACAATCTCAGTGAACCGTCCCTCTTCTTCACAAATAAAACTGGAGCGCCCCAAGGTGAGGTACTCCTGCGAATAAAGCCCTGACCTAACAGTTGCTCTATCTGATCCCGTAACTCCCTCATCTCAGCTGGAGCCATACGGTATGGTGCGCGTGCTATAGGTCTCGTACCCGGTAGCAAATCTATAACAAAGTCTATCTCTCGACTGGGGGGTAAGCCTAGTATCTCCTGAAACACATCCGAATACTCCCTGACTACTGGGATAGAATCTAAAGGAATCACTACCTCTTTAGAGGTATCCTCCTCAATGTAATACAGATGAGCGGTCGATCCTCCCTCTGGGCGAGAAATCGCCACTATAAACATCTCTTGCCCCGGAATGGCAAAAACAATGCTCCCGCTGAAGCAATCAATCATGGCCCTATAAGCTACGAGCCAATCCATACCGATAATCACATCGTGAATATGCATATCTAATACTAACATGTCTGCAGGTAATACCAAACCACCAATCTCTACCCCCACTCCCCGGCATATAAAGAAAATAAGTGACCCACTCCCCAATGGTGAGTCGACAAACGTCACTGTGCTCTCTACCGTAGCTAACAATCCTAAAGCTTTCGCGAAGTGTGTAGCTATAAAACAATGTGTAGCACCCGTATCAAACAATACCCGACCCATAGTGCCATGGATAGGAAACGTACCCTCAATCGCGGGCGGTGCCTGTGGAACTGCAGCCTGGTGGACGTTGTAGACACGTCCATACTGTAGCTGCCCCTGCTGAACTGGGACTGCTGGAATAGGTGGCAATGCTGCCATCTGTGGCGGTACGGGGAGAGCGGCGGGAAACATAGGCCTCTGTGGCTCCTGGCGAGCACCCTGCTGCTGCTGCTGTGGGGCCCTGCCCCTATCAGGACAATCCTGTCGCTTATGGCCAGTCTTGCCACAAACAAAGCACTTCCTTGGGAAGTTCCCTCCTCTTTGCCCTTGCTATCCCCGGCCCTGGTGGCCGTTACCGTTCCTCCCTTGGCCCTGCTGGCCCTGGTGAAACTGCTGCCCATTTTGCCCCTGTTGGCCCTGATGGCCGTTTGGACCCTGATGGCCCTGACGAAAACCTCCCTGTCCCTGTCTGTAGTTCCCTGACCGGAACCTCTTATTATCCCCCTGCTGGGAGCCCTGCTCATTCTGTCTCTGCCCCTGACCAGATTGTGCCCCGCTGGCACCATGTCCTCCAGTCCTGCCCTAATGGCTAGACTCCCCCGACCTCTTGCCCTCGGCCATATGAAAACGGTGGTCCTGGAAATGTAACAATGCAGCGTTAACCACATCAGAATAGGTGGCCAACGATAGGTTCCCTAGCAGATGCTGACGGATCCTCCATGACAACCCGTCCGTGAACGTCTCAATCTTCTTTTTCTCTGTTGGTATCTCATCTGGAACGATATTCAACAGATTCGTGAACTCGGCCTCATACTCGGCCACGGTCTTACCCTCCTGCTTAAGACTCATCAATTTCCTCCTCATTTCCGTGTGAACAGCCGACGGAAAGTATTTGCGATCAAACCGCACCCAGAAGTCCTGAATAGTGAGAGTATCCCTCTCCTCCATGGTGGTAATAGACTCCCACCACTGTAGCGCAGATCCAACTAGCTTGAAAGTAGATAGCACCTGCTTCTGGACGTCCGTGCACTCATACATCCTCAAGTGCCTCTGCATATCCTTCCTCCACTGGCTCGAGACTACCACATCTGAGCTACCTGCAAACTCTGGCGGATGCGCTTTCTGAAAAGCGTCACGTACACGCTCCCAAGCAGACGGGAATGCATTAGCCTGCACTGGCGCGGCAACCGGCGCCTGTGGTGGTGCCTGTTGAACAACGACAATTGCGGTATTTACCGCTTGGGCTACTATAGCTGCAATCTCAGTGGCGTTCATCATGCCCTGAACTGGAGCGGGCTGGGGTTCGGGCGTTGCATCCCTGGGAACTCGTCGTGCACGTCGTGGAGGCATCTGAAATAAGAAAAAAGTTTATAAGTTTGCTGTTTATAAACTTAAGATAGCTGAAGAATGAAGCATACACAAAAAGAGTACAACAGTCCTAAAATATAGGGCTCTATATCAAAGAAACTTAGCGGAAACATAATAAGCCGTCAGATCCTAAAGGACACTAGAACCTGATGCTCTGATACCACCAGTGACACCCCGACTAATTAAATACCGGGTAGCTACTCCTTTATTAAATTAATTCAAAATGCCAAGTTGTCTCAGTTAATAGCATCACTGTCGAAAACATTTTAAAGATTACTAACCACCAAGTATTTCAAAAGTAAGTGCCAAATTTTAATAAAGGTCTGATTAACATGAAACAAGTGAAATAAAGAATAATAACACCATTCACCATAATGAAGTAAATAGAATAACCATCACATAAAGTAAATAAAGTCTAGAGGAAAAACTCCTCACTACGAATCCCAGAACTGATAAGTAAACTGAATACTAAAACAATACATGCCAAAGTCTGAAAACTGTAATGGAAATGTAACTCTAATAGAAATGGGCAACATGCCCTACAACTGATAGATAATGATTCTGGAATCCAAGTGATAGAAGCGTCTACAAGCAAATCCCTGTAGCTTCCACAAACAGCTACAGCTCGTCACCAGAATGAGTATCCTATGCATGGTGTCCTTGTGGCTGGGCACCTAAAATGGTTTTACAAGAAAAGTAGATTTGAAAGCAAACGGGTCAGAGCCCGAATGTGGAGTTATATTTTAAAAACCTGCAAGTGCTTTAAAAACATTTAAAACGTTAAATGCAAAGTACATGTTAGGACGTGCACTCACATGATATTCTCACCTCTCGTCTAACTGTGCACTCCTAACGTAAATACCCATCTATGACGACACAAACCACTAGCTAAGTGACATCATATCTAGCTAGACCGTCATAGGTCCTACCCTTATTACTCGGTTCTATTAACATATTAACACTCGTAATTAAATAGGGATTTAACGTAACTCAGATGCTTAATATGCAATATATTTCACTATCCGCTAACCCGTTATGTTTCTCGAAACAATACCGTAATTATATTCACAACATTAACATGAAGATTCCCATTAATTAAGTGTATATTATTCACATCATAAATATACAATATACGCACCCCGAGAACTAAGCTGCGGTGCACACATACTCTGCTATCCATCCCGGTACATCACGTACATAAGGATTACATATTCCGAATCTCTCAGGAATAGTTCACAGATAACAACATCACAAATAATGGAGGCGAACACAGTCACATCACATGGGTCACGCACATACCTACGCTCCCACGATCAGCGGACTTATTAATATCCCAATAAGTCTTTCTATGACCTATGTTCATCAAGGTAACCAATCTAAATCCGGGCAACACAAGGATTAGAGGGCCCTAAGCGAACGCAAACCTCCCGTGATAGCAAGTATGGTAGGTATGTCATACACACAATTCATATACCAATACTAAGTAAACACACATCTTAGTAATCCCGTAGTTTAATCGTAGTACATATCGCATTCTCGTACTAACTTATAATTATCGCAATTTATACTATTCCGGTTTATAATCATACGCGCCATAATTCATTCTCACGTCGTAGTAGACACTCACGTCTCAACCCAAACCGTCCATTTAGTATAACTCTCGTATATAATTTCCTTCTCATAAATACCCAAAAGTCCCAATTCTATCATTACATCATCATCGGATGTTATCTATCTCCTCGAACAAGTTTACGGAACTCCAAAAATCAAAACAGTCCAAAAAGGCCCAAACTGTCAACTCGTTAGAAGTCTCGTTCGAACGAGGCTGTTCGAACGAGATTCCACTGTCGGCTCGTTAGAAGTCTCGTTCGAATGAGGATGTTCGAACGAGATCCAGTTCGTTCGAACGAACTGTTCCTTCTGACGAGATCTCGTTCGAACGAAGTTATCGAACGAGGCTCCCTTTCGTTAGAACGACTGGTCAATTCGTTAGAAGCTCGTTCGAACGACCTGGGCAGGGGCTTCTAACGACCTACCAGATTCGTCCCAGATTTGCCTAATCTCGTTTTTTCACCATTCTTACTCCTCAAATCTCTTCTAAACTAAGTCCCAACAATCGTTTTAAGGTCTCTAAACAATCCTAAACATTTTATAATCACATCCTAACACGTTTTGAAGGATTAATCCATCCTAACATCAACCAAATTTACCAATCTCTACACTTTTTCCCAATTTTTCAAGAACATGAACCCTAACTCTTTGAATCATGAATTAACCCAATATAAATCCGTTTTAATTTCTTCCAATCACAAATATTATGGGAATACTCATCTACCTATCATTCTACATGCAATTCTCCTCAAGATTTTCAAGTTCTAAGTTCCAAAATACATGGGTTTTCATTATCTTTCAAGAACAATAGATATTCTTCAATTTTCTAACATGGAAGGAACATTCTACGAATTTAAATATAATTAAAACACTTGCCTTGATTGTCTCTGAGTTTGGATGATGGTTTGATAGAGTTTTTCTGCAGAATTCCCTCTCTCCAAGCTTCTTCTCCAATGGTGGCTTAAGGTGGCTAGGGTTTGATTTGGGGAACTTAGAAAACTCTTCTAATAACCTACGTAGCCTTCTAGGTTAATATGGTTTGGTTAATGGGCTTAGTGGGTTAAATCCACATCAGATTAAAACTCTCAATTTTCGTCACTTTTAATTCCTCAAAATACAAAATTACCAAAATACCCTTTATGATGCCGGTATGGCCTAAAAATACCCCGGGGCCCAAACTACACCCCCGGCTAGTGTTTTCTGACTATCTCGACCCTTCCGGACGCGTTGGCGCACTCAAAACGATCACACGGATAATAGAAATAAAAATCACTTTTATAATTAAAATAATATACCATGACGCGGCGGTCACACGCGTCTCAACAAAATTCCCAAATTGCCGTATATAAATCTCACGACAAATTTTGCATAATACAATATACATATAACATCACATACGCACATAATCAAATACCAACTCGCATCTCGCTAGTATTTTGCCCGGATTAATTTCCAATTAATACGCATTTAATTAATTAATCCCAAAAATAAATATAGCCAAAAGTACGGGGTATTACAGTACGAAAGCTCCACATGAGTATTTGTGCCCTATTAATTGTATGTTGGAACTCTGTCCCTACTATTTTTGGGTTCTAAGTTTGTGTCTTTAGGGCACATGTTATCAAGATCCAATTAGTATATTGACAACTTTAGTGATCTTATGACCGTATCTCATTATTTGAAAATTTTCAATTACTATCATACACCCCATGCGATACACGAACGATGCACAATAAACAAATATAATGATAATTATAAAAATTAGTATATATCATAAATTCAATATCTTATATTAAAGCCATTATAAAAGGTTAATTTTTTCATAAACAAAACTTGTCTATTATTTTTAATTATTTTTATTATATAAAAACTTTTTTTTAAAAGAAAAACTTCAAAACAACTGTACGTATGTTATTTAAAAAAATTATACATATTTTTATTTGTTTTTAATTTAAAAAACTGTATGTCATTTATAGATACAAAGATAAAAAAAATTCTATAAATAAAAGGTAAAAAATTTTATAACCAAAAACTTTTTTTTATTTATATTAAAAACAATTTCGAAATTTTGAAAACTTTTTTTAACTTAAAAACTATTTTTTATAAATAAAAAATTTAAAAAAACTGTACATATTTTATATAAAAAAAAATTGTACAT
The DNA here is from genome assembly GCA_949130495.1 of Sambucus nigra. NCBI lineage: Eukaryota > Viridiplantae > Streptophyta > Magnoliopsida > Dipsacales > Adoxaceae > Sambucus > Sambucus nigra. The sequence goes on from OX422215.1 coordinate 397,689,602, forward strand.
ACTATTATTTGTTTTTAGTTTAAAAAGATTTTTGTCATTTATAAATAAAAACTTAAAGTTTTTTCTATAAATACAACGTTAAAAATATTATTATAACAAAAAACCTTTTTTATTTACATAAAAAACAATTTTGAAATTTTGAAAACTTTTTTTAACTTATTTTCTAGAAATAAAACGTAATATAGGTGTAGTAGTATTAGTAGCATTGTGTAATGTGATTTGAATGGAGAATGACGAAAAGAGATTAACTGAATAGATTGTGTTGGATCGAGAGATTAATTAACGGAGTCTATAATGGATTATCTTTTTAGTTTTTAAGATGGGGAATATACCAAATAGTCCCTCGAACTTTTTTTAATACACGTTTAGTCCAATCCTTTTTATTTTGCACCAAAAAGTCATTCACCATGCCGAAAAGACTTTATCTACAAAATAAAAGGGTTGGACTAAGTGTGTATTAAAAAATGTTTGAAGGACTTTTTGATATTTGATCCTTTCAAGACACTTTTGATTTATTTATTTTTTGGTTTAAAAAAAAATTAATTTATCTATTTCTTTATTTCAAAGAATACAATATTCAACAAGAGAGAGAAAAATATAATAAGTATTGAAAATTTATAATATAGACATAAATATAGGTTGGCTTAATTTCTTTTAGCAACGTGCTGACAAATACATTTATAAGCATTCCAGAATGTACACGTCTTGTAATTATTTGAATGGGGCAACATCTACTTATGTCATGTTTATGGAGCCTAACCAACACTGACATATTTTATGCCAATAACAATCTAACTTGAAATACAGTTGATAAATTGGCCCAGAGTTTCACCAACTTCCCCGCTACGTTGCCCTGACTAACTTAAAAAAATTACAATTTTAAGACTTAGTTTTACATCATGAATTAGATTAATTCTTTGATTTCTTATATATGAGATTGATTGTTTGGATTGTGTTGAAAAGATTAATTTTATAGAAGGAAAATATTTTGAGTCCCAAACAACTCCGACAAATCTTCCCCAAATCCTACGTGGACGCCACGTCATTCTTCCACTCGCCTGTCATCTATTGTCATGTGATGAGGGTCCCGCCAGGTCACAAAGTCCAACTCATTTTGGAGGAGATTTATGAGAGTTATTTGGGGTATGTAGCATTACTCTTTATAGAAACCCTCAAATTATATACTCACAAAAGAGACTTGTTGAATTGTCAAGAATGTATAGGTTAGTGTGTAGGTTTACATAAGTTATATCTAGCACACCAATCAATATTTTTCTAACAACTCAGCGGTATTGTGTGCATAATTTAAGGGTTTCTTTTAAATTACGCGTTTAAAAATTCATCTCATACATAATAGCAAATCCTAAACTTATATAAAAAAAAAAGGTTGTTATTCTCACAGTTTGATTGATTATCCCCAAGGAAATACATGTCATACCACATATTGATTCCTAGACAAACAAGAAAAAATACCATTAACAGTTGGAGCTGTTTTATGACATCTATTTTGGTGTCACGTGTAGCTATTAGAATTTGAGAACATGGGAGTTGCATGCCTCAACCGGTTGATTAAATAATTTTGCCTCACTTGCCACCCAGACTGGCATGTGATGTTTGGGACAACCAATGAGTTGGCTACTATACATTACCCCATGTGACTTGGTCTCGATCTCCTACCAATTCAACAAACAAGCATCTATTTAAATGAATCGCACTCATTTAATTATCCCCCATCTGCATCACCCATTTCATTTGGAAGACGATGGCAAAATATTTTGTCTTCCTGTTAGCTACAGTGTGGCTGTTTAGTGGCCTAACAGCAGCAGATTGGAACATCTTGAGTCAAAAAAACAAGTATGGATTGAAGATTAGCTTGAAAAACTACTGTGAGAGCTGGAGGATGAATGTTGAGCTAAACAACTTACGGGGATTCGAAGTTGTGCCAGAAGAATGCGTTTGGTATGTTGGAAAATATATGACTGGGACTCAGTACAAGGTGGACTCCGAGGGGACTATCGAAGAGTGCACTGTTTATCTAAGCACCAGCTGCAGGTTGAAGAATGATGGCAAAGACGCTTGGATTTTTGACATTGATGACACTCTTCTATCAACCGTGCCTTATTACAAAAAGCATAATTTTGGGTAATTTATCTTCTATCGTATGAATTTTGTAAATCCTGTACGAGATAGATTATTTCTACGGCACAATTTGACCTGTAAAAAAATGCCTAAAGGGGAATATTAAGCAGTTTTTGCAAGAAACCCCCTAAATATTTTGAATGCAAATTCGTCTGAATTGGGCAGTTAGTTGCAAAGACCCACATATGTCGCTAGAAGGCTCCAAAAAGGAATATTTGCAGCAATTGCATAGTTCCAGCATTTGCATCATAATAGTTGAGGCTATACATTTTGGGCAAAAGAAAGTATTTTTCACTTTACTTGATATCATGTGACAATTTAGAATAATAGCGTCAATGTTATTTGTAACATAGCATGTGTTTATATTTAATATAGGGGAGACAAGTTGAACTTGACCTCTTTGGAAGAATGGATGAGTAATGGTAAGGCACCAGCTCTTGAGCACAGTCTCAGGTTGTTCAATGACCTAAAAGGGAGAGGGATTCAGATCATTTTGGTCTCTTCCAGAAGGGAAAAACTTAGATCTGCCACTATTAACAACCTTGTTAATGTTGGCTTCCATGGCTGGGCTAGTCTCATTTTTAGGTTTGCCACTGCTCTCTCTTGTAATTAAGTACCGGAAATATTAATCAATTACTGCTGCTAGGCTATTCGTATTTTTCTCTAAGGGTCCGTTTGGTTGTCAATGGGTAAAAGAGTGGGCATGACAAAAATTGTCAAATTCACATGAGGCTATCAAACAACCATTAGGCAAAATTAAAATCAATCCAATTAATTTATTTAAAAACAGTTTTTACATTATATTCAAAAATGTTAAAAACAGTTTTTACAATATTTTTATATTACAGTTTTTAAAAAAAATTGTAAAACATTTTCTTAAACAATTTTTTTAATTATTTTAAACAGTTTTTAAATTATTTTTTAAAACATTAAAATCGTTTAAGAAGTTAGCAAATTTGTGGGCAAATATTTTTCACTCAAATAGGCAAGCAAAATTTGTCCACTGATTGTGCATAGGAGGTGTTATACATTGGCAGATAATGCCTACGCAAATTTTGCAACCAAACGGCCAAAATGTAGACAAATTTTCTTATTTACCAACTTTTTGACATTTGCCTAGGTAAAAAAGGGCAACCAAACGGACCCTAACAGAAAAGAAAGAAGCAAACAAAAAAAATGTCTTTTGCATTAAAAATAATTCAAAGCCTTCGTAATTATAGTTTTTTCATTTTTTTTCTCAAGGAAAATCACAATACCAGGATGATATGATAAATAAACAATTTCAATCCCATGTTATACGCGCAAGGCAAAGTTTCCAACGCCACATGAGACCTAGAAAGGGGGGAAATTCAAATTTAATTCCAAGATTGTGGTGAATTTGATGTTACCCCGTACTTTCAAAGATTCAAACTAAACTTCATGATACATTAAGATGTAGACACACAACAAGTATTTAATTGACTTCTACTGCTTCTCCAAATGGACGAGTGACAAATGTTTAAAATTGCATATGATTAAGGTTAAAGCTTTTGAAAGTATTGGATAATATCAAATTACCCTAAAACTTGGGTTAATTTACATTTTTCTTACATAAAAATATGGGTCTTTTTACTTTAATACATAATATACATTACTACTTTTCCATATTGATCTTTAATACATTTTAATCTGTTTATTAGAGATACATTTTTTCGCCGTGTACTTAATTCTAATAAACTGATTAAAATGTATTAAGGTTCAATATAAAAAAATTAGTAATTTATTAAAGTAAAAAAAAAAAACTAAAAATATTCATACTCAAATATTTCAGAGCTGAAAAAGTACGTATAAGACATGACATAAACACCAATTGAAATACACCCTCGTGACAATTTCATGCTTTGATAATTTGGGGTTTATAGATCATCAATTACTATCTTAACACAGGGGTTCAAAAGATGAATGTAAATCAGTCGAAAGCTACAAGGCTGGGGTGAGAAATCAATTGATGAGCAGTGGTTACCGTATTTGGGGGATTGTGGGAGACCAGTGGAGCAGCATCCAAGGATTACCAAGCCCAAAAAGGACGTTCAAGCTTCCAAATTCTATATACTATGTTGTCTGAAACATGAAAATATATCTATTCTTATTTCCATATTTTGTGACACTAAGTTGTATTTACTATTACTGAGTTCATTCAACTGTTGAAAATAATATATGAAGGCAACTTGCCAGCAAATGTCCTAATATTATAATGGATTTTAATCAGAACTGTTTTACCCAAAAATGTTTGTCGCATAGATTTAAGGAATCTGAGTAGAACGTGTGAATGCGTGAATTTGCGGGACCTGTCAACAGTGGCGGATCCAGGATTTATGTTTAGGGGAGCCAAAGTTTGGAGTAGTACCGGAGGTTCGGGGGCAGGAGTCCCCTAGGCGATTTTTTTTAGGGTTAATTCAACTTTAATTGAGATTTATACAAATTTTTAGTTACTTTTTTCCAATAATTATTTTATCCCTAATAAATATATACCATTCACTTACTATTTTAGTTTGGCCCCTTATATGATAGTTTAGGTTTAAGTGAAAAGTTTAGATATTTAAAGTTTGGCCCCTTATATTTTAAAACTCTATAAAAAAACATCATTCACTTACTATTTTCGCACAAAATACACCAGAAAATTTTCTCAGTAATTTTTTTGGAAAAAGTCAGGGGGAGCCTCCGCACCCCCTAGGCCCTTAGTAGATCCGCCAGTGCCTGTCAATCGTATAGAGAATGGGTGAGAAATTGTTAAAAAAATATAAATCTGTATATTTTTCGAAAGTTTACATTATCGGATACATAGTGGGAGAAGATAAAAAAATATAAAAAGTAAGTGGGCGATAGACTTTCCCCCAAAAATTGTGCGGTAAACATTTACTCACCCAGTATTTATTTGTTTATCCAATCGTTAAACATCAAGAATATATTGCAAATCTAACTAGGCGATCATTGTTTACCGCGCACAGCAACTGGGCGGGTAACAATTTACCACCCAGTTCAATGGACCCCATTTATCCACAATGTATCATCAATACAAATTTACACGGCGCTTACACATTTGAACAATAAACAATGCATTGTTTCTTACCCATTGCGGGAAAAAACAATGAAAATGTTAACATTTGCATCTCTTAGTGTGGATGGCCTAAGTCACATGATAAACCAGATGGCTGTATAAACTTGCACAATCCCAACCAGTTTGAGTCAGGCACTCTTGTGTACAAAATTTCGACCAATGCCGGGGTTTGAGGGTGGGAGACCCTTGAGACGAATTTTTTTAGGATAATTTTTGAGTTTGCATGATTTTTTTAAGAATAATTACCGCAATGAAAACAACCACAAGGCCCATAATCCCAGCAAAATCAATTTAATTTCAACCCTTAACGTAAATGACAACAAAATTAATCAAAGTAATTCAAGTCATTAAATTAATTGAATGCGACTTTGATTTATCTTTTTTGAATAAACCCTAAACAAAACAAAACAACTCCTATTAAATGAAGGGTAATTCGACGAAAAGTTCCTCGATAATTTTTAATAAATGTTTAGTCCAATCCTTTTTATTTTGTTTGAAAAAGTCCTTCACTACATAAAAACACTCAAAACAAGAACACACACAAGTCCATTTACCCACCTCCCCCATCCCACCCCACTATCGGAGCTCCAACGATGGTCGTTGAAGCTCCGGTGAGGGATAGGCCTGTGAACGGGTCAGGTTTAGGGAGATCCAGATCCGTGTAATCGGGTCTTCATCGGGTTCGGGTCCGGGTCCGGGTCCGGGTCCGGGTCCAGGTCTCGCCAAATATATACATTTATTTTATATTATCTCCCTTCTTTATTTTTTAATCTTAAATTAAAATATTTTGTAATGTATTATAGAATATTATTAGTATAAATAAAACGTATATTATTTATATTTATTATATACATAAATATATATTTATATATATATTACTTACATGTTATATTGATAAGATATATGTATAAATATATATAAATTTATAGTATATGTATATATATTTAAAAAATAATAATGTACAATTCGGGTCGGGTCTTCGGGTCCGGATCTTGTATACGATCCAGACCTTACCCGTTTAGTAAACGGGTATTCGGGTATTCGGGTCTCGAGTCCAAACAAATACGTTCAAACCATATTATTCGAATCGGGTCCGGGTCGGGTTCGGGTCCAGACCCGACTCATTGACAGGCCTAGTGAGGGTTGTCGGAGCTTCGATGGGGGGGTCGTCGAAGCTCCAGAACCGGCAAGAGGGGGAGAGGGGAGGGGGTTCCGCTAACATTGACCTTTAAAAATAGTATAGTATTGGGTAAATAAGTGTTTGAGGGACCAAATGAGATAAACTAAAAACTAGTGTCTTTTTAGAAAAATATGCACTTATATTGGGGACTATACACTAATTGACCCTTAAATAAACCCTAAACAAGGCAATAACAACATCAAAGTAAATCAAACTTTAGATAACAAAAAAATAACCATAAACTAAAAACAACAAACCATATTAAATTGTTAAACAAACTACAGTAACACAATATTTACCTAAGCCTTAATATGTGAAGGAGAGAAAGAGTCTGAGACTGCTTGCGGTAAATATGTGCGCTGATCGTGAGAGAGTGAATGAGATTTATTTGGTTTGGTTTGGTAGATAGAGTCAGAGAGATTTGTTTGCTTGGTTTGGTTTGGTAGAGAGAGAAGTTTAAAATGGGAGAGAGATAAACGAATGGGTGTTATTTGTGCTGAGAATAAGTGGTAATTATAATGCTACTCACGGAGTTTAGAAATGGGTAGGAGTGATGACATGAGAACCTTGAATAAAATAAATACACCTTTAGTTTAATGCTTCGATTCATTGATAGTTATATATTTTGTTTATTATCCCTTGACTCCTATTGTAATGGCATAAAATGTGTCGAAGTGCTTTGTTTGAAAATGACATGAGAGGGGGGGGGGGAGTAAGGAGGTAATAACGATATAACGATAACTGAAGGAATACGATTGCAATAAATAATGGAATTGATAAATGAACATATGAAATGTGGGTTATTAGATAAGTTCTAAGTAGGAACACTATTATGTTAAGGTACTTGACGAGTATGATTTTATATGGACCATTGTTACATCACACAGTGCTGTGGAGTTTTGGTGCTACATAACATGGTGGTTATGAATTTTCCAACACTGTGAAATGGGCGGCTATAGGTTGTGTGATGGTCTTACATTAATGTATCGCATGTTCTTGAGATGGACGGGGAGAACAGATGCATGTCGAGTACGTGTTAATTAATTAAGAGAATAATTAATTTGTTTAATGAATTTATTTAATTATAATGCAATGCGCGGTTACGTGATATATACGATGAGCTATTATTATTGATTATAAACAGTAAATTTACCATTTTTATATATAATTGTTTTGAGTTGCGTAGCTTAGTAACTTGCTAAGGTTTTGACCCATCTTTATGCTTGGTGACTTTTAGGTGTTAGAGTTGATCCTCCCGTTTAGTCTTCATCCTTCCCCCTAGCACACATTCTTTATCTCTCTCCCAAGAATTTCATTCGTTGAGATCGGTGTAGGTCTTTATTTTGATAGACTATTTTACTTTCAGTCGAGTGAGCTATGTTTAGACATTCATGGGGCATGTATTATGGATAGCGGGACTTGGCATGTATGATTGGAGACTTAGTATTTGGCTTGTATATTTGGGGGGTTATGTTGATATTTTGGCTCTTCTCTCATACTCTATTATGGTTTTGCTACATCTTATTGAGATTTACTTTGGAGGAATTTCATATCGCATCCATAGATTGGCATATGTCTCGTTTATTTCTTTCATGCTAATAATGGTATTTGAATTGTTCAACAACCTATATGATTTAATAATTATACCTAATCAACCCGACTTTAAATATACGGGGTGTCACATTCTACTACTACAAAATTATAATAGAAAAATACTACACTACGTAACTCCTTAGTTGCGATCACTACTACAAAATACAAAGCACATCCTTGGATACACACAGAAAAAACTTAAAAATATTAGTCAACGAAAGATGATTAAAACCCCCTTGTAAGAAATCTTCTACTTAACCCCAATGACACCAATGTGATAAGGATATATCATATTTAAAACATGAAATCCTCAATATACAAATGTAAGGACACAAGTCTCCGATTGAGTCTTAATGTAGTGTTGGCTCAATTCTGGACAAAAACATTTGAGTCATAGGATAGTGTTCAAGTGTATCCATCAAAGCCTAAGACGTGTGAGTTGAAGACGTAGTGACCAAGATTATAAAGCTTCATCATATGCCGGATTTAGTGTGCCTCGTTTCTACGTCAACAACATTGGTTCTAATACTCCTAAGGTATGAATGCATTATATATATATATATATAGGTGCTTTGGAAATTTATTGGGTGTATTTTATAAAAAATTTATAAAAACGACTTTGTTTTACACAGAAAATATTTTTTAGAACTTTTCATAAAAAAATTTGGTCTTACAAAGAATATTTTCTTTTCTGACACGTCGTTCGAACGAAGTGGAATATCGTTCAAACGAGATTCCCAGGTCGTTCGAACGAGACTTCAAACGAGATTTCTTTTTTCACACTGGAACATCGTTAGTAAAATCGTTCGAACAAAAAAGTCATTCGAACGAGTTTGGCGAGAACAGTTTTTTTGGTATTTTTGGCAGTTTTCTCCATGTTCCCACTACCTTTTCCCCACTACTTTTTGACAGAATTATCAAGTGCGGAAACCAACTTTTTCAAAGTAACTTTTTCACATTCTAAAGGTTGTTAGAGAGAGCAAAATTTTCAAGAAAAAGTTCCATGGGTTGTGTTTGATTTTTATGGATTAAATTCACCAAAAACACATACACACCCAATAGTTTGTTTATTCCAAGTTCCTTAATATATATCCTTACTTGGAGTGTTTGGCACCGGATTTTTTTCTACACCTCAAAGAAGAGAAGTTTGGTTTTACTTCTACATCCCACAAAGATGAAGTTTGTTTGCTGTGAAATACCCACTTGGAGAAAGGCTCCTTGTTCGGGTGGCGATGACCAGAAAAAGTCCGATCGGTGGATTCCGAGACCGCGGTGGACCTCCGTGGTTATTCGCTAGGCAGAGGTGTGTACAAGAAGAAGCGTCGGGGCTTGGACGGAGTCAAGTCGGGTGTTATAAGTCTTTTTGTCTAGTACTTGTAAAATTGTACTTAGTGGATTTGGGGCTAGAGTCGTCCGAGATTTTTTTCCCGTTATGGGTTTTTCCTCGTACATCGTGTCTTAGTGGTTTGTTTATTTTCTCTTTTGCGAATTCACATTAGATGAATGCTTAGGTAAAAGGTAAAATTGGAATATTTAATTTGGTGTTAAATTTGTTTGGGTAAAAATTCATTTAATTCAAGTCATTAAGTTTATTGGATAAAATTTGGTTTGGCCTAAGTTGCAAAAATGGATTAATTATTTATGTTAGGCAAATTTTTAGGACTTGGGTTAAATTAATTTGGTTTAATTGAAAAATGTATTTCTTGTTTAATTTAATGTCACTTTGAGTTTAGTTTAATTTTAATTTGAAAGAAATTAAAATTTGGTTTATATAATTGTTTAGTTGTACCATCTTTATTCCGCATTTAAAGGAAATTATATTTTTAAAGAGAAAGATTTAAAATTGGGGGAGTTGCTAGAATGCATTTAGTGTTGGCTCAATATTTGAAACATGAAATCCTCAATATACAAATGTAAGGACACAATTCTCTGATTGAGTCTTAATTTAGTGTTGGCTCAATTTTGGATAAAAACATTTGAGTCATAGGATAGTGTTCAAGTTTATCCATCCAAGCCTATGGCGTGTTAGTTGAAGACATAGCGGTCAAGATTATAAAGCTTCATCATATGTCGGGTTTAGTGTGCCTCGTTTCTACATTAACAATATTGGTTCCAATGCTCCTAAGGTATGAATGCATTATATGTATATAGGAGCTTTGGAAATTTATTGGGTGTTACTACACCAAATCTGCCTAATTGTCACGGTCATTGACCTTGACAATTTCGTCTAGTAAAGGTCAATGACCGTGATAATTCTGGGTGAGACAACTGTTTTTGTCACGATCATATCACGGTCAAAGACCGTGACAAGTTCATTAGAATTGTCACGGTCCCTGAACGTGACAAGTTTTGTCATGGTTTAGGGCCGTGACAAACCCGTGACAATGTTAAAAAAATTGTCACTATCAACGACCATGACAAGTCGGTGACAACTTTCTTTGTCAAGGACTTATCACGGACAATGATCGTGACAATTCTTGGCAGAATTAAAAAAAAATCTGCTGAGCAGTATGGCCACTGCCACTGCCCAGCAGTATATATATACCTGTTATAGTAACGTTGTACCTGTTCAAACATTATATATCCAGATAAAATAGAGATAGTGCAAATATACATTCAAAATAAAAACAATATGAAAACGGGACAACTTCGCGTCATGCTATATTTTTGTTGTTTCAATGTTCTTATTAATTTTCTTATTTTACTAATCATGCGCTTTGAACACTTTGAAAGCTTTAATTGTTCAATACGGCAATTCATCTTTTTTAAAGTCTTCTCCAAAACTTTGGCATTCTCCACAAAGTACCACAACTGTTCAACTCCATTGTTCGACCCCAATCCCGTACTTTCGATTGTCTTTAGGTGTGAACTCAAACAATCAGGTACATACCATTACAACCATGATGTCCCAATTTGTTCACAACAAAATGAAAAATCCTAATATAAGAAGAAACAACATCAACATCAATTATCTCAAATCTACAAAATATTTAGCTGGAAGTGATGTTATGAACCCTTGACGTACCTCAAAGATAAGAACCTCTAGAAGATGACAACTTTTGAGAAAATCTAGCACCAATTTCCAGTTCTAGTTCTATTATAAGAATCAACCACTGCAAGACACTGCACAAGAGTGTAGTGTCACCCAACAAGCAAATATTCATAAAAATTAAAATCAAAAATAAAATTTAAATATTCATATAAATATAAATATAATTACATACATGTAGTGCCACCCAAACAGCTAACATGAGCTCATATGGCACCTCCTTCCAACTAATGTACCCCGGGCAATCGTGTCAAATATAATTCCCTTTTATATCTGAACACTAAGAAATGCCATAATCCTATGGAGTTATGCTCTGCAAATTCCTGTCAACCGTTGTGTAGCCAAACATAACCAGTTGAAGTTGTCAATTCCACTTTCCATATTTTCCCATGTTTTGCTAGAGGTTCCAAGTGGTGGGGTATGGAAAGTGTAATTGACAACTTCAACTGTTGATGTTTGGCTACACAGCGGTTGGAAGGAATTGCAGAGCATCACTCCATAGGATTATGGAATTTCTTAGTGTTCGGGTATAAAGGATAGACGAAGAGATTCAGTCACCTCTCCACAAATAGGACACCCCAAATAACTATGTACTAATCACCAATTAAAGGTAAGAAGCGTACATTCATGGATTAGTATAAACAAAACTTAAATTTTAAATTCAAATTCAAATTCAATTTCTAATAGAAAATTCCTCCAAAAGTAACAACTTTAAGCCACTAAGAATATTATACAGAAATTATGCAGTCCCAAACTGTCCAAACGCATTGGAATATTTCGGTACAAATTGGAACATTTATTACAAATTGAAAAATTATTTAAAATTTTGGTTAGCATAAAAAATGTATTAATATTCGGTAGGAGCAGCCAAATCATCCACACTATTATTTAGACGTTTTGGCGCGTGTTGGACAATTGACCACAGCTCGTTGTTGATATACTCCTAGTAAAACACTTGGTTAACCTTTTAAAATGCACAAAAAAATAGCTCATCGCTCACGTGGTCGTTGCTCTTCAACTTGGACAAGTCAACCATGATCAAATTGGTGACAGGATCAACTTTACAAGCATTTTTATCCTCAACTCTTACCCAGTCACAGTAAAATACAACCACTTTGAAGCTTATATAATCCATTTCAAATATATTTCGGATTACACCATAGTAAGTCATTCCAGCTTCAACGAGGTTTTTATCTTTTGCGCTCGTTCGAAAGAAAGTAAGAGCCTTGTATGAAATGCCCAAGTTCTGTACATTTGTACTTTCCTCGTACACTTTAGCGCCGAAAATGTTACCGTTCAATCGATACTTTTTGTACTCTTGTACCACGAACATGGGTCAAGTGGCTAGACGAGCAAGCCTTGATGTCGCATCACCCGTCTTTAAGAGATGAGAATATAGATAAATTAATTATATTACTTGCAAAATTTGAGTGTAATGTAACGTTATATAACAACCATTTTCATTATAATTACCTCTTGTGTCAACCATAGCCTAAATTCGCTGTCTGATTGTACTATTGTTTTTCGTCTTTTATTATTCTCACAGGCTTCATATTTTCTGCATATTACAAAATTAATCATGTATAAAAGAATCTAAAATAATGTTAAACATTATAATAATCGAAACTTACTTTTTTCCATTCTTAGACATCTTCATGTGTGTCAAATAGATAACGACCTACTTGTTCATGTTGCAAACTTGTTAATTTCACTCATTTTCCCATTACATGACCACCATCATCGACGAACTCATCAGTGTCATCAACGCTAATCGAGTCAGGCATATATTCCTGAGTATATATTGATGACTCCACAGTTATGTATTCCTCTGAAATTGATCCTGCATTGTATTGCGTATTCTTGACGTAATCTTTAAAAACTTTCATCAATCTTTCAAATGGATACATCCACCGATATCTAACTGGACCACAAAGAAGTGCCCCGTCGCATAGGTTTACCAATAAGTGAGCACTTATGTCAAAGAATGATGGGGGAAAGTACTTCTCCAACACACAAATCGCTTCGGTCACCGCCAATTTTGCGGCCACTATGTGTTCTCGATTGATTACCTTCTCACACAAGAGTGAGAAGGTAATACTAATTTGCATAATATCCCTCCGCAAATACTTGTGCTTGTAGAAACAGTGCTTAAACAATAAAGGAACCAATTGCATGATCACATGCCAATCGTGGGACATACACTTATGTAAATTATGAGTAGCATAATTCACAATCCATTGCAAGTTGGACGAAAAAGTAGATGGGCCCTTCAAATTATATATTGTGTCTAAAAGCACCTTCATTTCCCCACTCGTCAAAGTAAACGCACCCGGGGGAATTATTGTCCTTCCCCTACTATCTTCTTTCAACCATAGTTATGGCTTAAGTTTCAACGATTTAAGGTCTTTTCGTGTATTTTCTCCATCCTTCGAATGACACCCCCAAGGCAAGTGCCCACAATATGTTCAGCGAAGTTCTTCTCTGCATGCATCACATCCAATACATGACGCATCGAGTTATTCTTCCAATAAGGCAAGTCAAATAAAATTGACCTCCAAGACCATGCCTTTCTTGTCTCAGTTTCATTCCCAGTTGGGGTCTTCTTATGCTTGACATTATTAAATTTGGGATTCTTACCTGGCATATTAGGGTCACATTCAGAAGATTTACTTTCAATTTCGGAACCCGATAGTTCAATCTCGGTGGTAGCCTATGTTCAACCCCGTCCAATAAAATATTGGAACCTTTTTCAAATCTAAAACTATGAGCCGGGGGTAAAAACCTCCTGTGGCAATGGTATAAATTTTTTTAGCTAAAGGATAGACGAAGAGATTCAGTCTCCTCTTCGCAAATAGGACATCCCAAATAACCATGTACTCCACAACCGGATAATGTCCCATAAGCTAGAAAATCATGAATTGCTCACATCAACATAGCTTTCAGGGTAAACTCTTCTTTTCTAAAAAATTCAAATGATTGCACACCCTCTTCCCACAACTCATTTAATTCTTCTACCAAAGGAGCCAGGTAGATGTCGATATCATCATTTGGTGCCTTTGGCCTAGGTATCAACAAATCCATCATCAAAAATTCAGGTCTCATATACTGTGAAGGAGGGAGGTTGAGTGGGACTAGGATCACTGGACATACACTCTGATTGGTGCTTAGATTTCTAAATGGATTGAAACTATCTGTTGATATAGCCAAATGAATGTTGCGTTGTTCTCAAGTAAAATCGGAATACTCATAATTCATCCTCCTCCAGGCAGTAGAATCAATAGGATGACACATGATATTACCCCCTACTTCTTCCCTAGCATGCCAAGTCATTGCCTCCGCTATCCATGGTACTGTGAAAAATCGCTTTAATCTAGGCCCAAAGGAAAAATATTTCAATACTTTTTGAGGCACTTTTGAGCTTGTGTCTTCCTTACTAGTAGATTGGACATATCTAGGTTCATCGCATACCAAACAACGATCGAGATTTTCATGCTCCTTTCGATATAGTATGCAGTCATACACACAAGCATGAATCGATTTATACTTGATTTACAAACCTTTCAAACTGTTCTTCATAACAGGATAGTTATTTGGAAGTGTATTCTCCTTGGGTAATAAGCCCTTCACCCGTTTCATAATTCTTGTCACGCTACTTACAGACAAACCGTATTGCGTCTTCAAACTGTGCCAACCAACCATGGCATGTAAAATTATTTGATCTTTCTCACAACCAGAGTATAACGGTTGGGTCGCCTTAAATTTTAAACTTTGGTAGTCATCGTCAAGTTTTATCATCATATCTTCACGAGCACTTGAACCTTATACATCATCACAAACCTCATTCTCTTCTGCTTTATAAACTCCGTACACATCATCAACTAAATCCTCTAACATATTATGATCTACGCCGTCCCCTTCTACATCTATCCTACTTGTTGAAGGTTGTTGTGAAGGTTGGTCGGGGACAAAAGGAACTTTCAATTCACCGTGAAAACTCCAAAATCGATTACTATCTTGTATACCCGATCTTAACAAATGTAGTTCAACTATTTTCCACTCAAACACCTTACCATTCTTACACCTAGCACACGGACACGAAAACTCTTCATCATTATGACATCTCTTTGCATATTTCACAATTTGTTAGAAACTCTGCGAAACACATCCCCCATTCTATTTGTCTCACCCATCCACTCTTTATATTTCGAATATCCCATCACAGCTACCACAACTAATCACCTATTGAAGGTACGAAGCGTATATTCATGGATTAGTATAAACAAAACTTAGATTTATAGTATGTTTTTTAATTATGTCTTATTTATATTCAAATTTAATTTATAATAGAAATTTATATTTCCTCCATTTCCTCTAAAGGGTGAGTGGTCCTATCCCATTCAAGACCGCATTTTTCTGTAATATACTTAACAGCTCATACACATTGTTACGATTTGAAAAAAAATCGGCAGCATATCCCCGTAGTTCTTCAAGTACACGACGTAGATTGGCAAGTGTGAGTGTTATTTCAATTGATCAATTAAAATAACAGTCACACTTATCAATCTAGTATGTACCCAGAGAACATTAAGATATGACTGCAGAACTTCTTTCAAAAGTAACAACTTTAAGCCACTAAGAATATTATACAGAAATTATGCAGTCTCAAACTGTCCAAACGGGACAATTCGAGAGATCTCATTACAGGGGTAATGACTCTTGAACGGGTCTAAGAGCTATTGAATGCGTACGCATAAGAACTAGAAGGCTTGTATCTATGCGCACTATATGTAATTTCAAGTATGTTTCATTTAATTATCATACTATATATATATTGTTCGATGTACAAAGTAATTTTTAAAAAAAGTTGAAAAATTCCACCCCATATGGACAATAATCAAGTGGTCATTCCACTTTTAAAACTAACCCACCCAACATCAATCCACTATAATCCAACAGCAATGTCAATAACAAATGTGTATCCCGTACTCCTTCTAATTCATCTACTCAATTAATTCATTTCATCAATTAAACTAACAATTAAAGTATACAATTATTAATTTACTAATTTAGAATGAGGGGCAATCCTACTTTCATATGAAATGGGCACTAATTATTAATTTACTTTCATATAAAACTATACAATTAAAGTTATAATTAAAGCTATACAATTTATTAATTAAACCTATACAGTTGTTGATATTGCCCCACCACACACACACACCACCCTACCCCCACCACCACACCCCCTGCCCCCTCCCCCCACCACACACACACGCACACACCTTCACACACACACACACATACACCCCACCACCCCCTGCCCCCTCACCCTACCGCGCACACCCCCCACCACCCCCTGTCCCTCCCCTCCCCCCACCACACACGCACACGTACACGCGCACACACACCCCATGCCACCCCCACCACCCCCCACCACACACCACCACACACATATATACACACACATACACACACATATAGAAATGAAAGAGAAAGAGAGGAAAAAAACATACCTTAGAGAGAGAGAGAGAGAGAGAGTGTGCTCGAAATCTCTTAGAGAGAGAACGAGAGGGAAAACCAAAAGGGAGGGAAAAAAGCGTAGGATTTTTTTATTGAAGAAATTATCACGGACATTGACCATGAAAAGTTCATAAGATTGTCACGGTCATTGACCGTGACAAGTCCGTGACAACGGTACTTGTCACGGTCAATGACCGTGATAAGACTTTGTCAAGGTCGTGTCACGGTCAATGATTGTGACAAAAAAATGCGTGTTTTTTTGTCACGATCAATGCCCGTGACAAGGCTGGCCGACTAAAGGGTGCTAATTTAACCTTTTTGGTGTAGTGTGTATTTTATAAAAATTTTATAATAACGACTTTGTTTTACTCAGAAAATATTTTTTAGAACTTTTCATAAAAAGTTTTGGGCTTACAAAGAATATTTTATTTTTTGACACGTCGTTCGAAAGAACTAGAATCTCGTTCGAACGAGATTCCCAGGTCGTTCGAACGAGACTTCTAATGAGATTTATGTTTTCGCACTGGAACATCATTAATAAAATCGTTCGAACGTAAAAGTCATTCGAACAAAAAAGTCGTTCGAACGAGTTTGGCGGGAACAATTTTTTTGGTGTTTTTGGCAGTTTCTCCATGTTCCCACTACCTTTTCCCCACTACTTTTTGACAGAATTATCAAGTGAGGAAACCAACTTTTTCAAAGTAACTTCTTCACATTCTAAAGGTTTTTTAAGAGAGAAAAATTTTCAAAAAAAAGTTCCATGTTTTGTGTTTGATTTTTATGGATTAAATTCACCAAAAACACATACACACCCAATAGTTTGTTTATTCCAAGTTCCTTAATATATATCCTTGCTTGGAGTGTTTGGCACTGAGATTTTCTCTACACCAAAAAGAAGAGAAGTTTGGATTTACTTCTACATACTACAAAGAAGAAGTTTGTTTGTTGTGACATGCCCACTTGGAGAAAGGCTCCTTGTTCGGGTGGCGGTGACCAGAAAAAGTCTGAACGGTGGATTTCAAGACCGTGGTGGACCTCTGTGGTTATTCGCTAGGCAGAGGTGTGTACAAGAAAAAGCGTCGGGGCTTGGACGGAGTCAAGTTGGATGTTGTAAGTTTTTTTGTCTTGTACTTGTAAAATCGTACTTAGTGAATTTGAGGCTATGGTCGTCCGAGGTTTTTTCCCGTTGTGAGTTTTTCCTCGTACATCGCGGTGCAAAGGTTTGTTTATTTTATCTTTTACAAATTCACATTAGATGCATGCTTAGGTAAAAGATAAAATTGGAATATTTAATTTGGTGCTAAATTTGTTTGGGTAAAAATTCATTTAATTCAAGTCATTAAGTTTATTGGATAAAATTTGGTTTGGCTTAATTTGCAAAAATGGATTAATTATTTATGTTAGGCAAATTTCTAGGACTTGGGTTAAATTAATTTGGTTTAAGTGAAAAATGTATTTCTTGTTTAATTTAATATCACGTTGAGCTTAGTTTAATTTTAATTTGAAAGAAATTAAAATTTGGTTTATGTAATTGTCTAGTTGTACCATCTTTATTCCGCATTTAAAGAAAATTATATTTTTAAAGAGAAAGATTTAAAATTGGGGGTCTTATCATTTTCAACAAATGTAAATATCCAAATGCATAAACAATAATCAGTAGATAATATCTTAATTGATCCAAAATACAAGGTAATATAATTCTAAAATTTGAAGTCTCAGTCCATGATAAAATGCACCCTAAGTTACGCACTAACCACAAGGTCCCGTAATAATAAGGAATACCTACTCTTAAATGTGTTACTCATACCATAGTTACTTTTATTTTAATACTAACCGCCAAACCTCTACTTATCTCTCTACAACTATCTTACTTGTCCACTATTAAGATATATACTAAAATGGAATGTCACAGCATCGCATCATCTCCCAACTCCAAACCAATACTAAACTCCATGTGCGGGATGTGAAAATCCAAACAAAGAACCCCCGATACACTTTTATTTAGATTAGTTAGTCGTTGAATGGTAATGGTTGATTTACCTAAATTATTATCCTAAATCATTACATCCAAAGTACTTCCCTAATCGCAACTACCTATTTGGAGAGACACTATGACAAATACAACCTATAGAGTCCATTATTAACTCCCTAATGTAATAGTTACCAAATACCCCACATTCTTTGTCGATGAAAGAGTTTACTAACTAAGTCCTCTATATACTACCCCACGTTAATGTTTACCCATTATAATTATAATATCTTAACTCCACAAATTGGTCCAATTTAGGAGTTCTAACTAAGATTATCACTACAAAGCTCAATCTCAAGTGCGATCTTTACCATTTCAAGATGGAGGAGGGGAGACAACATCATGAATTAAATTAGTATGAGATTGTGGATAAACTCAAAAAGGTTGATGTAAAATTGAGGATGAAGATGGGGCCTTATTGCTTCTTTCCTCTCTTTGAATTTAAATGTGAACATATTTACCATCATTTTGTATATAAAATATCTTGTGAGAATGTATGAGGTGGATTCCACTCTATTATCCCATGAAAGGAGGAAATTTTTAGGGGATGAGACTTTGGGCTCTGCAATATTTATTAAAGGTCAAAATTTGGGAAAGAATACCTACCGGGGATCTAGTAGGAGTAGTAGGTCTAAATCAAAGGCCGGATATAACGGCTAATAATGTTACAAGTGAAAAGAGTGGTGTCACATAAATGTGATTATCCTTTGAAAAAGATTGAACGTTATTCTAATGGTGCATCGATAACATATGCGAGAGAATATAACTTTGAAGATGCTCTCACTATCTCCAAAGAAACGTCTCTATATCAAATTGAATGGATATTGGACTCAGGATCTTCAAACCATATTTCCCCCAAGAGATAATATTGTGAAGCGCTAAAAAAAAGGTTCATTGACTTTGCCTAGTAGTGATAAGTGAATCATCAAGGGTGTGGGAATGGTGATGCTCAAAATGTTAGATGGGGTGGAATTCATTTGGTGGTATGGTATATTTTCTAATGTTGTGAAAGAATCTAGTATCCAGTAATAACCCATATTTTTGAGTAATTATTTTCATATTAAATGTCCAAGTGGGTTAATTATATAAAATAAAAGAAGTTGAAGTAAATATTAATTTGAGTGATTTAAGAGATAATATTTACTGAGTTTTTCATATTTACTGCTAAGCGAATGTAAATAGTGTAACATTATATTTTGTTGCATCGTTTTACTTTATGCAACTGTTATGATTTATATTCCAATCGGGTTATTATTAAAAAGTTAATATGATGTTGGAACAAGAAATATGGAACGATATCCCGAATGCCAGTTTAGAGGGTACGGTTAGTCCGGGAACGGTTGAGATAGTCAAAATAAGTGTCAGTTGTGTTTTAGGGTTCTGGGGAACTTTTGACCAGTTATGACTTAATTACGATGTTATGAGTCATTTTAAGTAAGTAGTAGCATTTAATGTTGGACTTAATGTATTTTGAATGTTTTGGGTATTTTAATCTTGCAATAGCATTTTATATCTCATTTGTGTATTTTCTAAACCTAGAGAGTTTGAGAGAAGTGAGAGCTTGAGAGAAAGAAGAGAAAAGAGGAGATTTGCCCATTTGAGCTTGGAATCGCACTAAAGAGGAAGAATCCGAGACTCCAACAATAAGGCAAGTTATTAAACTTATATATGTATATGATTGTGTTGAATAATTTGAATTTAGGGTTAGTGTTATTGAGTTTAACCCATTGAGGGATTTTGATGATTTATGGTATAGATCTTTAGGTTGGTGATAGAGACATGATTCTTGGGATTAATAATAGTTAGTTATCATGTATGGATGATTTATGAATGTTGTTGGTTGATGAGAAAAGGAAAGGAGAAGAGTTGGAGGTTAGATTTTGCAGAAAAATAGGGGATGGCCGAAATATCTGGTATGACCGGTAGACGCGGCCAGGAATCTGGTCGACCGATCCAAAGGCAAAAGGCCTATTACTTGGCTCGAAAGGCAAAATCCAAATATGCGGTCGATCGGGGGTCAAGGGCCGGTCGACTAGTATTCTGTTTTCAGCCTAAATTTAGGATTTTATTACCCCTTTTTCTTTTGGGTTTAAAGTTTAGGTACCTTCTTCACTAATGTATTATAAATGGTTAGGACCTAATATGTAGAGATTAATACCCTAGGTTAGTAAGGGGGTATCCAGTCTGATTTAGGGGACTATTTAGTCAACCTTAATGTCTCATTTCATCTAGTAAGCGAGTCTAGGATTAGGGGAGAGTTCGGTAGTATTATTTTGGACTTTCGGGGGCTAGTATGAGGGTAATTATACTTCATAGCCTATATTGTTAAGCACATATCGTTTCATAATTAAAAAGTGGATGTTTTAATTGGTATATCTTGTGAATATGGCATACATTTATATACATCTCTAAATGTTGTCATAAGGGAAGTTACACGAATGAGGTAAATCCCTTGGCTAGTGATGCTAGGAGAATATAGTTCTCGGGCCATAAAACTGGTGGTTGCATTATATGATTGTTTTATTCGAAGTGAGGTAATTCCGGGTATGGTTATGGCTCACTGTCGAAGGTATATGGCCGTTTTCCATGCGTTGCGATTTTGGGTGCCCAAGTGGTCTTGATTATAGTCCTGGAAGATTATAGCATTTAGGGGCACATCCAGTGGGGTGACTCCCGGGAGGATGGTCTTATAACCATTATATAATGATTGTAATTATTTTCACGGTTATGGCATTTCATATGAATGAGTTAATAAATCTATAAATCAAGGTTATGGCTTATGATCCCCCAATGATAAATTGACTTGTGAAGATATAATTTATGAATTGGAAAACTAAGCATGTTAACTAGAACTAGGCTATTCCTCCTAATTAGATGTGTAGTCCAACTTATAATGGAATGGTATGGCGCTAGGATGTGCACTTAGAATAGAGGTGAGGATGATTCTTATTATGAAGAACGAACTTAACTTGTTTATGATGTTCAGGATTCATAACTGTTATGCATTTTATTCACACGTATATCATATCAAACCGGGCCTTGACCCGTTTATATTTATCCTTCTTGTGTGGCTCTTATTTATGCTCAGGTGCTCTGTCGCAAAGGTGCCCGCTTTGATCTTTCCTTCCCTGTATCAAGGAGCTACAGCATTTTACGGATCTTATAGAATTTTTTGTATTAGACGCATCAATCTCTTTTGGATATTTTAGATATGATCAGTCTGTCTATTCGGGCGTGTTGCCCAAGTCTATAATTTATGACTACTATAATACTCGGTGTAACCTTTTGTATTAGTCTGTTAACCGACAACTTATTCTATTATATTTTATAGAATTGTTATTAAACTATTACATGCCTTTATCATTATCCACCTTCTATTATAAATTGGATTATCAAAATTATTTTTATCAAACTCGAAAAATTAATTGACATCCGTTTTCTAAAATATTTGGTGGTTGTCTCATATTATTATACTGCGATAGTGATGCTAAGAATGGACCACTTAAGATTCCTATTTTATTGGAGTAGCGGGTTGGCCACCTCTTATTTTAATAAGCGGGGTATCACAAATGGTATCAGAGCATCAGGTTCTAGAGTCCTTAGGATCTATGCAGACTTATCACGTTCTACCGTAGCGTTCTTTGATTTAGAGCCCTATTGTTAGGACTGTTTTGTTTATGCATGTATACAATCCTCTGCAAGGATAAATTATTTTAGCTGTATTCTGACTCAATTGCTTTTTATCTCGGATACCGCCTAGGTGAGGTCGCCCAGTAAGGGTAAATCGAGTAGAAGATGATGTAGATCCCCCACCACCGCAAAGCACTATAAATACGACGGAGGTGGCTAATATTGTTACCCAGGAAGTCAATGTTGTAATGATCGCTATGACACAACAGCTTCCCCAAGCTCAATAACCGGTCTTACCGGTGGCTCAAGCCCATGCTGGACCCTCTATGTGAAAACGAGTTAGAGAATCCTTCCTAAAAAGTCACCCTCCAGAATTTCAGGGTGGCACTGATGTGATTGTGGCAAATCAATGGAAGAAAGATATGCAACACCATCTTTGAATGGTGGAATGTAGCGGGGATAGAAAATATATTCTCAGCACTTTTAAACTCGTAGGATCAACCCTACAATGGTGGGAGTCGATGACAACTCCGAAACAAAGGGATATCATAACTATCTCAGAATTCTGGGTTCTGTTTGATCAAAAGTATTTTCCTCCAGCAATCCA
This sequence comes from Sambucus nigra, assembly GCA_949130495.1. Classification (NCBI taxonomy): domain Eukaryota; kingdom Viridiplantae; phylum Streptophyta; class Magnoliopsida; order Dipsacales; family Adoxaceae; genus Sambucus; species Sambucus nigra. Next base: position 397,712,446 of record OX422215.1, read on the forward strand.
GAAGGAGATGAGGAGGAAGCTTCAGGATGTTGTTCAAGAGGAGTGATCAGTGGAAAATTATGAAGAGGAATTTACTCATTTGGCAAAAAAAATTATCGGATGAAGTAATTCCAGAAGAAAGAAGGATTTCAAAATTTATCAGGGGTTTGAGTTCGAAGATAATGCAATACTTGTTGGGGAACCCATCTTTGCAAACGTTTGGCGATGTGATGAATGTAGCTTTACTCCATTTCTAGGATCACCGCCTTCACTTGAAGGGGAGTAAAAAGATTGGAGATTCGGGTCAATCTAGTAAACAAGGAGGAAATGGTGTCGGTGGAGCACTACCACCACCACAACATTATGGGAATAAGTGGAAAAAGCGGGATCTCCAGCAAGGGTACTCAGCTAAGAAACAACGCTTTGGGGGTTTCAACTTTGGCAAAGGTAGTTTTAGGCATGGTCAGGGTACTCAACAACAGTAGTAGTTAGGCCAACAGAGCCAAGCAAGCAGAGAGAATAATGGAGGTCGAGGCCATCAGAGCCAAAATGCAGGGCAGCTTTGGAACAACAATTGTGGCCGACATCTGGAAAAATTTACGGGCCATTATTTTTAGTGCGGTGAACAGGGTCACATGAGGAGAGCGTGTCACCAGTTGAACGGGGGGTAGTTGCCCAGAGCCCCTCAAAATTCGCAGGCACATCCACAACCTCCAGCACCAATTCCAGTCGTTCCTCTACAACAAGGACAACTTTAGTATGGGCATGTGTATAATATTCAGGATGCTTTGTTTCCTTCAGCGCCGCCTACACCGCCAACTATTAAGGGTAAATTTTCCATTCATGGATTCGTAGATCGGGTGTTATATGACACAGGCGCAACTCACTCATTTATCTCTAGGCACTTTGCTCATTCGACGGGATTGAGTAAGTCTTCCAAAAGTACTTTTACTAGTGTGGAGTCTTCCATGGGTGATGGCTCGCTTATATTATTTATTTGTAAAGGGGTGGGAATAGACCTTTGTATATTGCGCTTTGAGGCCGATTTGCTCGTCCTAGACATGGTCGGGTATGAAGTTATTTTGGGAATGGATTGGTTGGTAAAGTATCGGGTCATGGTTAACTGTTATGGAAGGAGTATTATCTTTGCCATTCCGGGGCAAGAAATATTTTTGGTAGTTATGCCTCTTCCGGAGGGAGGTTCGAGCACGCACTTGTATTGTATTAAGGAGGACACTTTATGAGAAATAGTTGTTTCCCTAGACTCAATTCCTGTTGTTAGAGAATTTGAAGATATCTTTCAGAAAATCGGGCTTACCTCTAAGTCGTGAGATTGAGTTCGTAATTGATTTAGCGTCGGGAACTCGGTCGATTGTGAGACCTCCATACCGTATGGCTCCTTTAGAAATGAGGGAGTTAAAGGACCAAATTCAGCAACTGTTGGGACAAGGGTTCATTCGGCGTAGCAAGTCTCCATGGGGTGCTTCGATATTATTTGTAAGGAAGAGAAATTGTTTCCCTCCGATTGTGCATCGATTACAGGGAATTAAATAAGGTGACTATCAGGAATAAATACCCGTTACCTCGAATCAACAATTTGTTTGATCAATTAAGGGGAGCGTCATACTTCTCTAAAATAGATTTGAGGACTGGGTACCATCAACTGTGAATTCGAGAGCAAGACGTGTCGAAAATCGCATTCTTGACCAGGTATGGATCTTATGAGTTTTTGGTTATGCCTTTTGGGCTAACCAATGCTCCTGCCATATTTATAGACCTTATGATTCGAGTATTTCGGGACTTCCTATACCAGTTTATCAAAGGGTTTATTGACTACATTCTAGTCTATTCTCAGACTGAAGTTGACCATACCGAAAACTTGCGATTGGTCCTACAGACCCTACGGGATCATCAGCTTCATGCCAAGTTCGATAAGTGTGGTTTCTGGTTGTAGGAAGTGCAATTTCTGGGGCATATCGTGATGGCTGAGGGTATTTTTGTAGACCCAAGCAAAGTGGCAGCGGTGAGGGAATGGGGTCAGCCCATGACACCAACTGAGATCTGTAGTTTTTTAGGTTTGGCATGTTACTATCATCGTTTCATTAAAGGTTTTTCTAAAATTGTGGGCCCTTTAACGAACTTGACCCAAAAAGGAGTGCGATTTGTTTGGGATGACTGTTGTCAGCTAGCTTTTGATGAGCTGAAGGATAAGTTGACTTCTACTCCTGTACTCACATTACCAAGATCGGGAGTAAACTATTTGGTCTTTACGGACACGTCTTTATAAGGATTGGGAGGTGTGCTACAACAGGAGCATAGGGCCATTGCATATGCGTCTCGCAAGCTTAAGCCCCATGAAAAGAATTATCCCGTGCATGATATGGAGCTTGCCGCAGTAGTGTTCGCTTTAAAGATATGAAGTCATTACCTCCTGGGTGAGAAATTTAGTCTTTTTACGGATCACAAGTCGTTATAATATTTGTTCTCATAAAAAGATCTAAATATGCGGCAACGTCGGTGGTTAGAATTCATGAAGGACTATTAAGTCGATATTCACTACCACCCAGGCAAGGAAAATATAGTAGCTAACACATTGAGTCGTAGACCCGTGGGCCAACTAGCGGAAGTGTGGAAAGCCAGATGGAAAGAGCTTATCCAGGATGATTCTGTAGCAAGAGTATGTATGTCAATGTTGACCATTACGCCTGCTGTTGTGTGCGAGTCGTAAAATCACAAGGAGGGGACAAAGTATGTCAAGACCGGGTACGCCATTTGTTGACCGAGGACGCGGAGTCCTACTCTATTGCTTCTGAGGGTGAGTTACGTTTCCACGAAAGACTTATAGTCCTGGACGAGGGAGACTTAAGACGTACTGCCATGATGGAATCCCATGGTTCAAGATTTTTAGTATACCCGAGGGAAGATAAAATGTATCAAGACATGCGCCATCAATATTGGTGGGCGGGAATGAAAAGGGACATTTCAGAATTTATCTCTTAATGCGCCACTTGTCAATTAGTGAAGGTGGACCACCAGCGGCCGACACGATTGTTGCAACCATTGGAAATATTGGTGTGGAAATGGGAAAGTATCTCCATGGATTTTATCATGGGATTGTCAACGTCGTAAAGAGGTCAAGATTCTATTTGGGTAATTATCGATCGTTTGACTAAATCGATGCACATCCTACCGGTATGGACGAATTATAATATAGCACGTTACGCCCAGCTCTTTATTGCGGAAATCGTGAAACTCCATGGGGTGCCTATCAACATAGTCTCAAACCGAGACACAATTTTTGTATCCCATTTTTGGCGAAGTTTTTAAGAAGCAATGGGGATGAAATTGCGGTTGATTACATCATACCATCCACAAACTGATGGGAAAACAGAGAGAGTCAACCAAATGTTAGAGGACATGCTTTGAATGTGCATACTTGACTTTAAAGGAGGATGGGAACAATACCTTCCATTGGTTGAATTGGCATACAATAATTCGTACCAATTCACGATAGGTATGGCACCGTATGAGGCATTGTATGGCCGACCGTGTCAATTACCTTCTTGTTGGTTGGAAGTAGGAGATAATAAGCGCCTTGGACCTAAAATGATCCAAGACACCTCTTCGAAGATTGAACTTATTATAAATCGCATACGAATTGCACAAGATCGCCAGAAGTGCTATGCCGATGCAAATCAGAGGCATGTGGAATTGGAAGTGGGGGATCAAGTTTTAGTGCGGGTATCCCCGATAAAGGGTATAATGCGATTCGGGACAGCAAACTTGCCCCGCGCTATGTAGGCCCTTTTCCTGTTATTGTAAAGGTAGGCCCTGTAGCATATCAACTTGCTTTTCCGAAACGCCTATAACAAATTCATGACGTGTTTCATATTTCATCTTTAAATAAGTATAAGAGATGTGAGGGAGCTCATTGGCACATTCCATTGGACGATATCGAATTACAACCCAATATTTCATATGAGGAATAACCGGTTGCTATTTTAGACCACGGAGAGCGTAAACTAAGATCGAAGGTGGTGCCCTTGGTCCGAGTCTAGTGGTGACACCATAATGCTGAGGAATCAACTTGGGAACGAGAGGACGATATTCGAGGGAAGTACCCTCATCTCTTTTTACCAGGTACACCTAAGTTTTGAGGGTAAAATTCCCTTCTAAGGAGGGGAGTATGCAATACCCCTTACTTTTGAGTAATTATTTTCATATTAAATTTCCATATGGGTTAATTATATAAAATAAAGGAAGTTGAAGTAAATATTACTTTGAGTGATTTAAGAGATAATATTTACGAAGTTTTGCATATTTACTGCTAAGCGAATGTGAATAGTGTAACATTATATTTTGTCGCATCGTTGTGCTTTAAGCGGCTGTTATAATTTATATTCCAATCGGATTATTATTAAAAAGTTAATATGACATTGGAGCAAGAAATATAGAATGATATCCCGAATGCCAGTTTAGATGGCACGGTTAGTCCGAAAATGGTTGAGATAGTTAAATTAAGTGTCAGTTGTGTTTTTGGGTTCTGGGGTACTTTTGATGAGTTATGACTTAATTATGATGTTATAAGTCATTTTAATTAAGTAGTAGCATTTAATGTTGGACTTAATGTATTTGGAATGTTTTGGGTATTTTAGTCTTACAAGAGAATTTTATATCTCATTTGTGTATTTTCTAAACCTAGAGAGTTGGAGAGAATTGAGAGCTTGAGAGAAAGAAGAGAAAAGAAGAGATTTGCCCATTTGAGCTTGGAATCGCACTAAAGAGGAAGAATCCGAGACTCCAACAACAAGGCAAGTTATTAAACTTGCATATGTGTATGATTGTTAATGATACGAGAAATCGGCCATAAGACGTTCTCATACCGGCAAGTCAAGAGTAAAGTGTGTAATAAGTAAATAAAGCGAGTAAATAGAGAGAAGATAAGGTATAGAGTGGTTCAGCCTCTAAAATAGGCCTACGTCCACTTTGTTGCACTACTCTCATTAGATGTGTTACATTGTACAGTATTATCAAGCCATATGAGGCGTACAAGTGTAAGAATAAAAGAGAATACATAGTTATTGCGGTTCCAGGCGTGCCTGAGATCTGGCCACGATGTAGATGAGTAACCCCCAAGCTATATGTTGAGGTTGTATTTAGAGAGAGTATGGCAAGGCTTTGCTAAGTGTTATAGAAACTGTTCCGAGGGAGGGGAATCTGTCAAAATCCGTCCCTTATTTTGAGGTGTGGTCCTCTATTTATAAGAGATATGCTCACGTGCTCTGAGCACGTGACATACATAAAATCTGAAGTTACTGTACTGGAGACGGATGTGGCCTGTAAGGAAAGCAATATGAGTGCTGCGCCCTGCCAAAGCCTAGAGCCAATAGGTGCCGCACCCTGTACTGGGTAGTGTCGCACCCTGTACTGGGTAGTACCGCAGCATAACCTTGATGGGCGAGTGGTATGTGTCGCGCCCTGTATTTAGTAGGTTCGCGCCCTGTGTTGAGTTGCTGAGAAGGGTCGCGACATGTAAGCATGTGCAGTGCAGAATACCATCCGCGACAGGGTGTTATATTTGTACTATCAATAAGCCCCCAAGTCGTAGTACCAAGAGATTGTGATTGGAGTTGCGTCTTAGTTCAGTCTTCTTAGGTGTCGCGATACTTCCAAGGCGACGATTCCTCTTCCGCTCTTTCTTATATAAATTGTTCTGGTCATGGACTTCATTACGTTTTCCAAATCCTTGAGAGCATTTCGAAAGCTGAACCCTATTAACTCATCCTCTTATTTTTTTCGACGACTGTCCAAGGCTGAGTACGATTGTTCTGAGGCAGTCTGAGGCTGAGCATTATCGATTTCTCTGTTTCCAAGTAATTTTCTAACCAACATTCTCTCCAACAGCCTTTGTAGTTCATAATTCATTTTTATGACTTCTGAATTTGTGCATCATGTCTTGTTACTTTCCTGAATTCGTATTAGATTTTTCTATTTCTAAGAAAAGAACCCCAACTCATGTAATAAATATTTAGGGTTTTGATTGAATAATCTGCCAGCACCCCAGAATCGAACACACATGAATGATAAATAATTTTAGTTACTGCTGATTGGTTCTTTGGATCATACGGACTGCGTCTGTGTCAAATCGTATTGAAATCAAATAATTATTCTTCATGTTCTTAGATAAACTCTTCATATTCTGAGTCTTTAATCTTTAAATGAATAAACATTAGGTACAAAACTGTTTTAGTGAATGGTCGCGGCATGATAAAGTACCCATTTAATAATCTAGGGTTGCACTTAATCCTTCAAATATTCCTTGATTTGATCCCTAGCCGCGGCTTGGGTGAGCGATGGCTGCGACCCCTTAGTCTATTAGATTTAGACTCCGCGGTGCTTTAGCCCATAGCTATCGTTGAGTGAGTAGTCACAGCACTGTAAAAGCAATCCAATCAATGTGCCGCGGTGATGTTTGTCTTTTGGGGATCAAACCCCACACTTGCCCATTTGGCCTCAAAATTTCATGTTCATCTTGATATTCCATTGAACCTGTCGTGGCTTCTAAGAGGCCTCTATACCATACTGGCTACGACACCTAACTACGGCTTATGCTTTTCAGGTACTGCTGCAGTCATATGAGCTTTGACCCAGACGAGTTTTTTAGAGGCTTTGGGCCAAAGCATTTTGGAGCCTCTCCTCCTGAACTCCCTTCCGTGCCTCCTCTGAAATCAATAGGGCCTTGCCAACTGAAGAATTACCTTAATTGCGTAGTATTAGACTCAAACTCTACGGAATCTGCTTCTAGGAAGGATTCTGAGACCACGCGGATGGAAGAGGAAGCCAACTCTAGTAACCGACCAATGGATGTGGAAGATGATGTCACGGTAAGGGGAGCTGCTGATGTTAGGGACGAACCAGCTGGTCCATCTGGGAGGGCTGAGAGACCCCTAGCTGCACTTGATATTCGCAGCATTATGACCCAAAACTGGGTCGACCAGATAGCTGAGGACATCGAGTTTCTAGAAAACTTGATGTGCTTAGCACCTGCCACGAACCAAAGACTATGCACGGAACTTGCTGATGAAGGGGTATATTTTCAACTTCTTGCCTTTGTTTATGGATTGCGGCTGCCAGTTCCTATTCCCATCAAATTAATTTTTCAAACCATGAAACTGGCACCAGCCCAGTTAGATCCCAATGGCTGGAGGGCCATCCTTACCGCGGTCGTGCTTTGGGAGAATCAATTCAAAAAAGACATTACCCCCGCGGAGTTTTTTAACTTCTACCACCCGAAAGAAAACTCCGTGAAGTTTGTTGGGTACTACTACTTCTCCGTCCGTGACAAGGATGAGACCCTTTACTCTGGGAGGCTGACTAGTGTAAAGAACAGGAAGGGGAAGTATTTTTACATCTCCGGAGAAAGGTGGGAGATTCACCCTCAGGAGAACGAGAGGGAGAAGTCATTTTGAATTCCACGGCAATGGGGGTCCTCTTCTAAGCTAGGTATTTGATTTATAGCCGCGTCCCCTCTTTGTAGTTGCTTATTAATCTTTACTAACCTTTAAAGTGTTTTTCTGTAGTTCTTGATAACTTGCAACTAAGCGGGAGGCAAGAGAAAAGAGTTGACAAGGCCGCGGCCATTCCTGCTGAAGAGAAGAAATTCAGCGCTCTTGTAACATTTGCAACAGTTTTTGAAGCAGGGTTCTTTCCCAACAAGTCCATTCCAAAAGATATGTCCGTGGGAGGTAATAACCTGATCATCAGTCTTTATCCGCGGTAACTTATATTGAAACTTCAAATATTTACTATTATTTTTCCTCTTTTAGGTGAGGAAGTTGATAGGGAACTATTGGCTGCCCAGCTAGCGGAAATGAATGAGGATGCCACTGTTCTCAATAACACTACAAGGTATAGAAAAAGGAAGAGGCCCAAGACAAAGGCACCAGCCGCGGCCCCTTTCGGAGATCAAAATCCTCCTACCGTGACCCCAAATCTAGCCGCGGAAAAAACCAACCTTGTTGAACCCCAAATTGAATTCGATGATGATATTGGAGCCAATCTGGCCGCATCAGGTTTGATGTCCACGTTGGACGCCCCTATCCATTCAACTTCTCTGCCGCCACCACCTGTTGTTGCTGTTAATGCCAACTTGGCGCCTCCTCAGTGCCGCGCCAGAGCTGGTCTTGACGATCGACCGCGGCCACAACTAAAATAGCTCAACCCTGAGTCCTCATGGGATACTGCCGCGAAGGCTGCGAGAAGGATGAAGAGGGCCCTTGACGCCGTGGACCTTGGTAGGTTGGTGGAAGAAGATCATGACGATCTGGAGGACTGCAACCTCCATAGACTATTGAGGGTAAGTGCAAGTGTTCTCTCTGTTTCAATTTTTCATTCCATAATTTGCTCCTAACCTTTTCATTTCAGGCAGCGGATGTCAGGGTGCCCCAAAAGAGGAAGTATGAGGCCCTCTATAAACTAAAAGAGGTCGCGGAGAGGGTGCACACCGATGACTTGGAGGCTGCACGAAAATCCTCTTTTGAAGTTGGGAAGTAGTTTGTTTCCACGGCTCTTCAGGCAGCCCAGATGAACTTGGGGGCTGCATTAAAAGCCAAAGACGAAGCAGAGGAAAACTTTAAACAGGCCGCAGAATCTCTCAAGGTCTCCCAGTCTCAGACCGCGGAAGCTTCACAAGCCGCGAAAACTTCCAGTAATAAGCTCACGCTTTTTCTAAAGAAATATGAGGAGCTGGAGGCCAAGTCTGCCCAAGATACCCAAGCCCAAGCCGCGAAAATAAAGAAAATGTAGGGGGACCATACTGAAGCCCTTCAACTGGCTGTTGACAATACTGTGGAGACATTTAAGGGCTCTAGGGAGTTTTATCTCATCAATAATAGGGCCTACCTCCGCGGCTACCAAGAGCTGAGGCACGGGGTCATTAAAAACTTTTTCGACTCTAAGGAGACCATTCTTGCCTGGGGCCTCGGTGATGCTGAGCATCAAGAATGTATCAATAAGATCAAGGTCGCAGCTGAGGAAAGAGCCAGGCTGAGGCAGTGGCAGCTGATGAAGAAACTGAGATCGCCGTGAATGGTGACGAGGGAGATGAGAATGATGATGATGCTTCCTGAACTTGTGTTATTTTTTGAACTGCATTAATACAGGGCTGGGTCCCTTCTATTATTTTAACTCCTTGTAGTGGTTGTGGCCTCTTTATCTGTACGATAATATTAATCAAGGTTGCGGCCACCTTTTCTGAATTGATTATTTTTGCCTCTTTTCCTAGTTGCTTTTTTGTTCTTCTACTTTGCTTGCTTCAATACTTTAATGAATGCCTTCTTGACCTTTCTACTTGAATTCCATTATTGTTGAACATAGATAGGTTTGAACATAGCCGCGGCACCTTTAGGTGTTTGAATTGTACATGCTTTTTGAAAAAATTCACTTTAACGTACGGGTCATAGACTGCGGCTGTAATGTGGATGGATGCGGCTCTTTTTCCTTTTTCTTGCACTCATGACAGGAAGGGGCTATTCTTGAATAAGACCGCGGCAGTTTGATAATCCTATTTTTACTATTGCTTCTGAATGAATTTACTCAATGGCCGCAACCATGTTTCCAAGATTTCACTTTTGAATGTTTGAATTCCCTTTGTTGTAGCTTTAATTGGACCTAAATCAAAGTCATTACCGCATCAACCTTTAGTCGCTTTAACGGGTGCAGCTATATCGTAGATTACCACAAGTGCACTTTACATAGGCCATGACACCTTACAACTGGATCATTATAATAATGCTTCTTGATCATGGTTGCGGCATTAACTATATTGCTTGCCTTTGTCGCTTAATGGATTCATTTAATTGCCTTCTGTAGCTTTGGCATGCTTTTGTGATTATAGCAAAACAGCAATTGCCTTTCATGGATTTTCTCTTGTCGCTTCAATTGCCTTTCACGAAATATGTCTTTTATCTTCTTTAGCATCGTCCTTCTGTATATAAATAGGATATTATCAAGCCTCCCCAGGTTGGGTTATGTTATTAAGTCACCTGCAGCTGATAAATGGGATATTATCAAGCCTCCCTAGGCTGGGTTATGTTATTAAGCCACCCACAACTGATAAATGGGATATTATCAAGCCTCCCCGGGCTGGGTTATGTTACTAAGCCACCCACAGCTAATAAATGGGATACTATCAAGCCTCCCCAGGCTTGGTTATATTATTAAGCCACCCACAGCTGCTGATATATATAAAGCCATCCCTGGCAGGATATTATAAGCCTCCCGGCTTGATGACACATCCTGAAAGCTAAGAACGGGAATTGTAAGCCCCCGTGGCTAACGACACTTCCCGAAAGCTAAAAAAGGGAATTGTAAGCCCCCGTAGCTAATGACGCTTCCTGAAAGCTAAGAACGAGCATTGTAAGCCCCGTGGTTAATAAAATCTCCTTGAATCCTTATATGATTTCGAGAATGTGATCATCATATGATAAGATATAGTTGCACATTGTGAGGGGAACTTGTGAGATAATTAAGAACGCAATCCCTCTGCAGGTGCTTCCCGAAATAATAATATAATCTATTATTCCATATCTAACATGTCTCCAATCAAGGTCTGTTTAAGACAAAATGGTCTTTTGTAAGATAACATTTCATAAAAATGAGAATCAAAACATGGTACTATAGAGTGAAATTGATTTCATATGACTATTCATATATATATATATATATATATATATATATATATATATATATATATATATATATATATATATATATATATATATGACTTTGCAAGGCCATTATAAAGTTTAATTTAAAACAGCATAAGAAGAGTTGTCACTGTAAAGTAGAGACAGGTGGAATATAAGGCATAAGCATGAAAAATAGGCATGCGGTATTTAAGATTAGACTTCATCCCTTAAACATCTTTGAGGAACCTCCACAGCATCCCTTTCCCAATCAGCTTTTCAATTTCATCCTTTAGTGCATAACACTGCCCAGTGTCGTGGCCATGGTCCAGATGGAACTTGCACCACTTGGCTTGGCTCCTCTTATGGGGTGGAGCTTTGAGCTTCTCTGGATACCTCAGCAGTTTGTCCTCCTTAATGGACTCAAAGATATCTTCAATTGGGAAGGCCAATGGGGTATAAGCCTTAGATCTCCCTTCTACCTTCTCTGATTTCCTTTTCAGGCTCATGTTGACTGCTTCTGCGGACGAATCTTCCGGTAATGCCACGGCAGCAAAGGTTGTTGAAGCAATCATCCTGGGTGCCTCACCCACATTGGGTGAGGATGCGACCTCTAGCATTAGGACCCTCTGAGTCATATAGTTTACCTGGGTCTGGAGTGAGGCATGACTGTCGTAGAGGTGGTTGAGGTGATTGTACAGCTGCACAATCTCATCTTTGACTTTTGTGCTATGGCTGGATTCTCCTTTCATTTCTTCTTTTGTTAGTCTTTACAAAGTATATATAATCTGAGACAAAACTAACAGAAGTAAGTATTCTCAGGAATATTGGAGTAACCAAGTAGGAAATGGGGATGCAGCGTATGTACTGCTACATGGTATTGCTGCTGAGGTCGCGGCCAGTATAACACATAGGTGCATTGCCGTGGCCTTTGTATGATATTCATTAAGGTTGAGATGGAGACCACCTGAGTCCATTCCTTGATGTTTTGAAGCTTTCGTAATAAAAATTCCCCAGTAGAGGCCGCGGCATATAAGGTAGTAGAACTACCACGCTACATCCCTACCTAGGCAGTGAAGGGACAATCCCAAAATTGAGTCCCAAAAACTGAGTTTTTCTTCCAAAACTAGAGGAGAGCATACCTACTAGGGTCTATCCATGAGAGAATAACCTCTAGGTGCACACAAAGTGACACAATTCTAATTATAGACCGTAGATCATAGGCAAAGAACAACAGAAAGAGAGTAAATATAACTCATCCCTAATCACCCACCTTTACGGGGCCAGGGCCCATCAAGATTTCCATCTTTATCTAGGTGGGGCGATATCACAGGGGTATGTAAAATAGACCTGAGGTCATAAAATGGAGACCCAAGAGCAGATCTGAAGGTACAAAATACCCATTTAAGGGTGTAAGTACAAAATAGAGCTCAATAACAAAAATTTACTCATGGGATGATGATCCAGAGGATCCCCATGAATAAAATAAGGTGTTTAAGAACTTGAAATATAAATAAACAAGATTGAAATATCTCTTTCCCATATACGGCGCCAGATTGATGATACGAGAAATCGGCCATAAGACGTTCTCATACCAGCAAGCCAAGAGTAAAGTGTGTAATAAGTAAATAAAGCGAGTAAATAGAGATAAGACAAGGTATAAAGTGGTTTAGCCTCTAAAATAGGCCTACGTCCACTTTGTTGCACTACTCTCATTAAATTTGTTACATTGTGCAGTATTATCAAGCCATATGAGGCGTACAAGTGAAAGAATAACAGAGAATACATGGTTGTTCTGGTTCCAGGCGTGCCTGAGATCTGGCCACGATGTAAATGAGTAACCCCCAAGCTATATGTTGAGGTTGTATTTAGAGAAGGTATGGCAAGGCTTTGCTGAGTGTTGTAGAAACTGTTCCGAGGGAGGGGAATCCGTCCAAATCCATCCCTTATTTCGATGTGTGGTCCTCTATTTATAGGAGATATGCTCACGTGCTCAGAGCACGTGGGGTACATAAAATCTTAAGTTGTTGTAATGGAGAGAGATGCGGCATGTAAGGCAAGCAACGTGAGTGCTGCGCCCTACCAAAGGCTAGAGCCAATAGGTTTCGCACCCTGTACTAGGTAGTGCCGCGGCGTAATCTTGATGGGTGAGTGGTATGTGTCGCGCCCTGAATTTGGTAGGGTCGCGCCCCGTGTTGAGTAGGTCCGCACCCTATGCTGAGAAGGGCCACGACATGTAAGAATGTGTAGTGCAGAATACCATCCGCGTCAGGGTACTATATTTGTACTATCAATTGTGTTGAATAATTTGTATTTAGGGTTAGTGTTCTTGAGTTTAACCCATTTAGGGATTCTGATAATTTATAGTATAGATCTTTAGGTTGATGATAGAAACATGATTATTGGGATTAATACTAGTAAGTTATCATGTATTGATGATTTATGAATGTTTTTGGTTGATGAGAAAAGGAAAGGAGAAGAGTTTGAGGTTAGGTTTTGTAGAAAAATGAGGGATGGCCGAAATATCTGGTATGACTGGTCGACCGCGGCCAGGAAGACAGTCGACCGGTCCAAAGGCAAAAAGCCTACTGGTTGGCTCGCAAGGAAAAATCCAAATATGCGGTCGATCGGGGGTCAGGGGCCGATCGACCGGTACTCAGTTTTCAGCCAAAGTTTAGGATTTTATTACCCCTTTTTCTTTTGGGTTTAAAGCTTAGGGACCTTCTTCACTAATGTATTATAAATGGTTACGACCTAATATGAAGAGATTAATAACCTAGGTTAGTAAGGGGGTATCCGGGCTGATTTAGGGGACTATTTAGTAAAACTTAATGTTTCATTTCATCTAGTAAGCAAGTTTAGGAATAGGGGAGAGTTGGTTAGTATTGTTTTGGACTTTCGGGGCTAGTATGAGGGTAATTATACTTCGTAGACTATATTATTAAGAATATATGGTTTCGTAATTAAAAAAGTGGATTTTCAATTGGTATATCTTATGAATATGGCATACATTTATATACCACTCTAAATGCTATCATAAGGGAAGTTACGCGAATGAGGTAAATCCCCTGGCTAATGATGCTGGGAGAATATAGTCCTCCGTCCATAGGACTGGTGGTTGCATTGTATGATTATTTTATTCAAAGTGAGGTAATTCCAGGTATGGTTATGACTCACTGTCAAAGGTATATAGTTGCTTCCCATGCGTTGCGATTTAGGGTGCCCAGGTGGTCTTGATTATAGGCCCGAAAGATGATAGAATTTAGGGGAACATCCAGTGGGGTGACTCCCGGAAGGATGGTCTTAGAACCGTTATAATATGATTGTAATTATTTTCACGGTTATGGCATTTCATATGAATGAGTTAATGAATCTATAAATCAACGTTATGGCATATGATCCCCCAATGATAAATTGACTTGTGAAGATATATTTTATGAATTGGCAAACTAAGCATGTTAACTAGAATTAGGTTATTCCTCCTAATTAGATGGGTAGTTCAACTTAAAATGGAATGGTATAGCGCTTGGATGTGCACTTAGAAGAGAGGTGAGGATGATTCTTATTATGAAGAGCGAACTTAACATGTTTATGATATTTAGCATTCATAACTGTTATGCATTTTATTCATACGTATATCATATCAAGCCGGGGCCCTGACCCATTTATATTTATCCTTCTTGTTTGGTTCTTATTTAAGGTGCTCCGCCGCAAGGGCGCCCGCTTCGATCTTTCCTTCCCAGTGTCAAGGAGCTACAACATTTTGCGGATGTTGTAGGATTTTTTGTATTAGACGCGTCAATCTCTTTTGGATATTCTAGATATGATATGTCTGTATATTCGGGCATGTTGCCCAAGTCTATCATTTATGACTACTATAATACTCGGTGTAACATTTTGTATTAGTCTGTCAACCGACAGCTTATTCGGTTATGTTTTGTAGAATTGTTATTAAACTATTACATGTCTTTATAATTATCCACCTTCTGTTATTAATTGGATTGTCGAAATAGTTTTTACAAAACTCGCAAAATTAATTAGCGTCCGTTTTTTAAAATATTTGGTGGTTGTCTCATATTATTATATTGCGACAGTGATGCTAAGAATGAACCATTTAAGATTCCTGTTTTTATTGGAGTAGCGGGCTGGCCACCTCTTATTTTAATACGCGGGGTGTCACATATCCATTAGCCAATTAGATTTCATGGGTTGTGAGATTTCATTGTAGGTGGACTTTTGAAAGTCACTTGGGGTTGTATGGTCCTAGCAAAGGAGATAAGAGTAAAGGGTTGTGTGATCTGAAACAGACTTCGAGGGTAAAGATAAACATTGCAGACCCCAAACTCTCGAGATAATTGCACACATGCATTGGTCATTGATGAATTAAAAAGCACTAGGAACCTATGTGATTCAAAATATGGGTAGCTAGTACAAGGATGATAAAAAAAATGTTTGTGGTCATACCAAATGTTAATGTTATTAATAAAGAGTTAGTCTTAGTATTTAAGACTCTTGAAGTTGGAGGTAACTCCATAATTAGCGATGTTGGTGAGCTTGGTGGGATGATCCCTGATTAGTTTCAAGGTGATACTCCGGGTTCTATAAAATTGTCTTGTCGATGGTATGTCATGGATCACTAAGGCGAATATTATTAAAGATGGAAACCCATTTACAATGCTAATGTCAAATGTGAATAGATATATGTTGATTGGATACATGTTGACGCGTGAGGAAAAAGAAGTACATAGTGTCCATGTTTACTTGGTGTCCAAGCATTTTTTTTTTTAATATTCGTTTCCCCCTTTGGCCTCATAAATTGGGGGTTTAAGTCGAGGAAAGACAAACCAAGTGAGGAAGTCATAAATAAAGTGTGTAGAGAGTTTGTTTTGGGGAGGATTTAAAGAGTTTATGATTTTGTAACGAGGAGTTAAAATTATTGAGAGTTTGTCATGTGCAACGTCAGTTTATTCTCATAGAGAAATTAAACTCTTCCCTCATGTGGCAATAGTGTATTGGGTGAACCATGTTAAATCTCATGTTTCTCTTGTGTGTTTGTTATTTATTTCGGTAATAATTTTCATCTACATTTATTTTTACATGGTTTATTGTGGTGTCGGATTTGTACACGATAATGTTTTCATTTAGGCCCCTCGTTGAACCACATTAGATATTAATTTGTTAAATGTTATCTAATTTCCTTCGGAAGCCACTCCTATATAATATGTTTATGGCTCGTTTGGTTCGACGTTTTGAAAGGGAATGAAAATCCTTGATAGTTAGAATTCTACGTTCCTCAAATCTCGAATTCCTTTCCATTATTTGGTTCAAATAGGAATTATTTTTTCCCGACATATAAAATTACTTCCCTATATTAGGAATAAATATCATTTAACTAAAATACTCATCTACTTGATTCGAGTATATGTGCACGAGTGGGTGGTGAGTGTGTGTATATGATTATGTGTGTTAGAATGTTTGTTCAAGTGTATATGTATATGTGTGTGTGTGTGTGTGTGTGTGTGTGTGTGTGTGTGTGTGTGAGGGAGGGAGAGTTTATATAAGATGGTATTTTTATCTCATCACAAAAGTAAGGTAGAAGGCTTGGGAATATAGGATTGCCCTCATTTTAGAAGAAAAAAGAAAATTTCAATTTTGTGAGAATTATAAGTTCCCCCAAACTTCCAACCAAACATTATAATTTTAGACAAGAGAAATTTTAAATTTCAGAATTCCTAAATTTTCTATCCAAACCTCTAACTCAAATGAGTTCTTAATGTTGGAAGAGTTTGTTTATATATTTAGGGGAGGGAGCAAAATATATGAAAAAAGGAGTGGAGAACTATTTGGTGAAAGGAACTCCTTTATTAGAACTCACTAAATTTTGCTTGATACAAAATGTGGAGACAACACCCCTATTTATACTATCCTCCAACTCAAATGAATGGTGGAGATCAAATTTACATCAAGGGTCAAGATTGAATCTCTAGAACCTTCTACATCTATCTCCACTAATCTACTATTTCTTACACTCTCCAAAATACACAAGAGGGATCTAGAATGTTCTTTGAAAAATTTCACTCTTAATGGATCTAACTTTATGGAGGCCCAATACCAACTAATTAGTCAACCCAAACATTAACCCAAAAATTACAAACTAATAAAGCCCAATTATTTTAATTGCAAAAAACAAGTTTAATTTTCAACACTTAATCCTCTAATCTCTATATGTTTATTTTATTATTTTGCTATAATACTACCAGCTATGCATTGTTACTCAGTAGTCATACTATTGCGCAAATTGCATATGATTGAGTAATGTCAATTTGACTGGTCATGTCGATGAGGATTGGAAGGAGGTTATTGATGTAAATGACAAGATCTCCTACAGCTTTCATATAAATTCAGTTACTGCAAATTAATAAAAAAAAATGTTTTCCATATATTTGGTGCATAGAGTGTATCCTTGTCTGTTACTGATTGGTTTATTGCAGGATGATTTGAGGTGGTAGCGATCAACAAAAGGACAATATAGCGTCTAAGCACCAATCCATTGATCGAATAAACTCATTTTAAGCCTCACAAGTGTGTTGCTTTACTGCAAATTGATCAGATTTTATTTTCCTTTCTAAAAATCAGAAGAGAGGAAATTTTAACTAATGTGTTTTGCCAACAAGCTATGCTTGCATTCCATTATCTCAATTTAAAATTACAAACATATTGGTAGTCATTTGAAGGTAACAGTTGCACTTGTTAGATTATCTGCAAACCTTTGGCAACTGAGTTTGTTTGCCATGGGGAATGGTTATGTTTTTGGTAATGATAAATGATAAAAATAAATAGTATGGCTAAACTGTTAAATGTAAAGAAGATATGATTGAAGGGTGTATTTAACCCAGATGAAGACAGTATATGCATCTGGGCTTCCTTAATACAAACGTATGAACACAAAAACATGTCTCATGCCAGGAATCCAAGTCGCTCTCCATTCTTCTTCGCCAGTCGAATCAGCCCTTGCCGTTGTTTTGCATCTGCCCCTATTGATTTACAGAATTCAGTAATCACCTGAAATCATTTGTTGTAAATAAAATACAAAATTAGCACATACATGTATCTATCACCGTACTAGTGTTAATATGTAAAACCCTTAAATGCCATTAAGAAAAACAAAATTTAGCTGGGGAATATAATAGGCAGCCAAGTGATCTAGAAATGTGTGATTCACCATTTTTTTCCCCAACTCAACCAATTTTATCTTTGTGGTGCTTATGGCATATGTATTAGTTTTAAATGTAACCCATGCTGCCTTTTTCTTAGTTTATATTTATATAAACACGTTACATATCCACCACTGAGGAACTAGATTTCATTGTAAGTGAGAGAATCTCAAGGAGTCACTTTTATCTTGTTGCACTTTTTTTCACAAAGATAAATTGTATTTCAATCTTTTCCCAATTTTGTAATTAATATTTGGAAGTGGAAGTGGAGTTAAATGAATTCGAACCACTGTGGGAGGTCAGTTGGAATTGGAGCAAATTTAGTAGCAAACTAAAATTGGAAGTTGGAACCAACCAAAGTAGGGTTAATTCCAATTTAAAGTTTTGGAATTTGAGTTCCAAACAAACTTTTAAATGTAATAAAAAGAGAGTATTATACCTGTGAGTGCAAAGCAATAGCTTTCCCTCTAAGCTGGTTGAAGCGCTTTTTGCCAACGATATTACGTGTAACAACCACCACCGGAGCAAAAAGACCTTTCCCTTCATTCACATTTTTCATCAACGGCTGTGATCTGACGGGCTTCCCAACTCGAACAAGAGATGGCACTGATTTGGCCAGCATGGTGTAATCTTCCCCGGCTATGGATGTTCCCCAACTTCCATGGAATGAAGAACACAAACCCACTTTAAACCCAGTTGCAGAAATTGATGTAGCCATTGAAACACACAAAAAGCTACCTGTTTGAACAACTTTAGATGGGTTTTTGGTGGTGTTATTTTGTTGTCAAGTGATGAGGGTGATTATGTGTAGATATGAGAACCTTTGGTTTTCAATTGGTTGGTGTGAGAGAAAGTTGAAGAGGCATTAAGAACCACTTATACCCGTGGTCTATATTTCTGCTTGATTTTTCCCCTACACACGTATTGTACTTGAATAGGATCTTCTCCCCATGTGGGTCCCTCCGATTTGTTTGGATTCATAAGATGGGACCCTCCACCACTTTCCTCTTAACCGTTGATCATGTATCATAGAATGATGAACCCTTCCATCCATTTACTTTTGGGGTAGTTTCCTAACAATTTGACGGTATAAGACCCAAGTTGACTAGGATGGTTTGACCATAAGACTATTGCGGTGAGGACATGCGAACCTTGTTTGTTAGACTCTAAATTTTCAGCCGTTTGATGCTTGGGATCTTTAAGCATTTACTCTTTTTTCTTTTTTTTTTAAGAGTCGTTTGTGATCCCTTTCATATCTTTATTTTTAGTTGTCAGTCCCATTATAATAAATATAGAATAAGTGTCATTCTCTGTCAAAAAAAAAAAAAAATAGTTACACGGTAGTTCGAGGTAGTTTTAAGTGGCTATGGAACCTATTATAATTTTAAAAATATATGAAAGTGAAGCCTCACAAATCTTTAAAAATGGGACTAAAGCCAAAAAAAACTATTGATGTTTACGTGGAAGGAAGGTTGAAAGAATTTCCTGTCGCTGATGTTTACGTCAAAAGAAGGTTTTACAGAATTTTCAGCCGTTGAGATCTTACGTAGAAACAAGGTTTAGAGAGTGGTCATCACTAGGCTTCTCAAGCAAGGTGGTTTTCCGCTTATTAGTTACGGGTTTTCGATACGGTCCGAAAACACGACACGATTCAAAACGAAATTGTCGCGATATTAACAAAACTATTCGTGTTCGGGTCATATTCGAGCCTTTTTTTAACGCGCTAGCGTGTCGTGCTCATGTAAAAAAATTGACACGAAATTAGCCCATTATAACCCAATTTCAACACGGTAATAGCCTAATTTTTAACCCAATTTCAACCCGTCATAACCCATTACATTACTTGAGTGAGTTGTTCTAGTTTTTTAACGGTCAAAGTGGACAGTGGATGGATCCACAACATAATAAAAAACCTAAACTCACCCTACACCACATAGAAACCTAAACTAACCTAATCCCACACTTACCAGACAATGGTCCTCTCTTTTTCTAACTCAAAAAGAAAAACCCTCTCCACACATACCATACGAACGGAGTAAATTCTCTTTCTTTGTGGCCATTCTGGGGGCTTCCCCCTTTTTCTTTTCTAGGGTTCCCTTTGACGCGCACGGGATTGCCCATTTCTTAGGGTGCTCGGTCGTCGTCAATGTGGGATAATGTGTAGAGATAGATTCACCAATCTATTTTGCACAAAACAGACAAAAGAAATATCACTGTCTCGAGATAACGACATAAAAGACAATATCGATGCTTGTAAAACAAAGTAGTTCAAAGGTCCGAGGACTAAGTTATGGAATGGAAAGGTGTTTGGCACTTATCCCGCCATTTCGGTCCCTCGTGGGCATGTGTTAATCTTCGTTTGTTAGAGTTCGTGAAGTGTGTGCTTATGTGCATAATATAGATGAAGAAGGGAAGCATTCAACTCGCGTTATGGAAAAGTACAGAGCGAATTCGTCTTTAGGAGTGTTCCTGAAATTAATAATTCAAAATATAATATGAGTTTTTGCCGAATCAAAAGTCATTATGGAAGAACGAATGTATATATCGGATGTCATTCATTAAATATATATATATATATATATATATATATATATATATATATATATATATATATATATATATATATATATATATATATATATATATATGTGTGTGTGTGTGTGTGTGTGTGTGTGACACCCCGACTAATTAAATACCGGGTAGCTACTCCTTTATTAAATTAATTCAAAATGCCAAGTTGGCTCAGCTAATAGCATCACTGTCGAAAACATTTTTATTATTACTAACCACCTAGTATTTAAAAAGTAAGTTGCTAAATTTTAATTAAAGTCTGATTAACATGCAGTAAAAGATTTAAAGCAGGAATAATAACACCATTCACCATAACGAAATAGAAGAATAACCAACACATGAAATAAATAAATCCGGAGGAAAAACTCCTCACAACAAACTCCACATCTAAAATGAAATAACTACATACAGAATACTAAATCAATACATGCCAAGTCTGAAAACTGAAATGGAAAAGTCTCTAATAGAATTTGGGCAACATGCCCTACAACTAAAGAATACTGAATATGGAATCCAATGATAGAAGCGTCTAAGAGCAAATCCCTGTAGCTTCCACAAACAGCTACAGCTCGTCACCTGAATGAGTATCCTATGCATGGTGTCCTTGTGGCTGGGAACCTAAAAATGGTTTTACAAAAAGATAGATTTGAAAGCAAACGGGTCAGAGCCCGAATGTGGAGATATTTTAAAAAACCTGCAAGTGCTTTAAAAACATTAAATGCAAAGTACATGTTAGGACGTGCACTCACATGAAATCCTCACCTCTCGACTAAATGTGCACTCCTAACGTAATTACCCATCTAAAGTGACACTAACCACTAGCTAAGTGACATCCTCTCTAGCTAGACTGCCATAGGTTTTACCCTTATTACTCGGTTCCCATTAACATTATAACGATCTTAATTAAATAGGGCTTAACGTAAATTCAGGTTCTCATATAAAAGTAATACAACTCGTTATAGATTATCCCTTTGTTATTCCATAGTTACACACAATACCATATGAAAGTTCTCAGTTTATTAAGTGTATATTTCCCACAACATAAATATACAATATAAGCACCCCGAGACTAAGCTGCGGTGCACACATACTTTGTTATCCATCCCGGTACATCACGTACATAAGGATCACATATTCCGAATCTCTCAGGAATAGTTCACAGATAACAACATCACAAATAATGGAGGCGAACACAGTCACATCACATGGGTCACGCACATACCTGCGCTCCCACAATCAACAGACTTATTAACATCCCAATAAGTCCTTCTCTGACCTATGTTCAATAAGTCCTTCTCTGACCTAAGCGAACGCAAACCTCCCGTGATAGCAAGTATGGTAGGTATGTCATAAACACAAATCATATACCAATACTAAGTAAGCACACATCTTAGTAATCACCGTAGTTTAATTGTAGTACTTATCGCATTCTCGTACCAACTTAATATATATACAACTTATATAATCCCGGTCCATATTTATACGCGCCATAATTTATTCTCACGTCGTAGTAGGCACTCACGTCTCAACTCAAATGTCTATTTGATTTGATCCACACTTATATAATTTACTCCTCATTATATCCCAAATGTCCCAAGTATACTAATACACCATCAAACGAATGTTATCTCTATCCTCGAACAAGTTTACGGGACTCCAAAATCAAAACAGACCAAAAAGGCCTAAACTGCCAGCTCGTTAGAAGTCTCGTTCGAACGAGGCTGTTTGAACGAGATTTCGTTCGAACGAACTGGGCTATCTAACGAGATCTCGTTCGAACGAGATTATCGAACGAACATCCTCCTCGTTAGAATCCCAAACTGTCAACTCGTTAGAAGCTCGTTCGAACGAGCTCGTTCGAACGACCTGGGTAGGTCTTCTAACGAGTGGCCAGATTCAAGCCCAGAAATTCTATATTCGTTTTTCACCAATTTCTACACTTCTAATCTCAACCAAAATTCGTCCCAACAATGTTTTATGGTCTCTAATCATCCCTAAACATATCAAGGTTATATACAAACGTATTTTAAAGGACCAATTCCTCCTAATCATCATCAATCCATCAAATCTCTACACTTTTCCCCAAATTTTCAAGAACATAAACCCTTGAATTTTAAATCCTCAATAAGTCCATTCTAGATCCGTTTTTGTTACATCCAACATATATTAACATCAAAATAATCATCTCCATACTATTCTACATGCAATTTGTCCTCAAAATTCAAGTCCTAAATTCAATTAACATGGGTTTTTATTTAACTTCTAAGAACAAATGTAAATCTTTCAATTTATCTAACATGGAAGAAACATTCTCTGAATTAAATCAAATTAAATCACTTGCCTCTAGTGTCTCTGAATTTGGTGTTGGTTTGATGAAGCTTTTCTGCAGAATTCCTTCTCTCTCTCTCTCTACAAGCCTTCTTCTCCAAAGGTGGCTAGGGTTTTCTTTGGGAAAGTTTTGGAAACCTAATTTGATAACCCCCGTAGCTTATTGGGTCATTAAGGGTTGGTTAGTGGGTTTAGTGGGTCTATTCCCAATCAGATAAAGACTCCTAATTTTCGTCATTATTAATTCCCAAAAATACAGTATTACCAAACTACCCTTATAAGATGCCGGTATGGCCTAAAAATACCCCGGGACCCAAACTAAACCCCCGGCTAGTGTTTTCTGACTATCTTGACCCTTCCGGACGCGTTGGCGCACTCAAAACGACCATACGGTTAATAGAATTTAAATTGAATTTTATAAATAAAATAATTATATCCTGACGCGACTGTCACACGCGTCCCAATAAAATGACCAAATTGTCGTATATCAATCTCACGACAAATTTCATAATTCAATATTCATATATCATCATATATACTCAATATAGTCAAATACCAACTCACATCTCGCTAGTATTTTATCCGGATTAATTCCTAATTAATTCTCATTTAATTAATTAATCCCAAAAATAAATATCGCCAAAAATACGGGTTATTACATACTTCCCCCCTAATAACAGAATTTCATCCCGAAATTCGAAACTAGAAAGTACCTGTTAAAAACAACTCTGGATAACGTTCGCGCATCTCATCCTCGCGCTCCCATGTGGACTCCTCGACATTGTGATGTCGCCACTGAACACACACTAACGGAACTATCTTTGACCGCAGCTTCCTCTCACTTCGGTCCAAAATAGCGATCGGCCCCTCCTCGTAGGAGCTATCCGGCTGGAGATCGATGTCCTCCACAACAATGTGAGAATGAGCCAAATTATCTCTAAGGTATTTCCTTAGCGAGGAAATATGGAACACATCGTGAATCTGATGCAAATGCTCCGATAACCCAAGTCTATACGCAACCGGTCCGATCCGCTCAATAATAGGAAACGGCCCCACATACCTTGGTGCCAACTTCCCCTTCTTCCCGAAACGCATAATCCCCTTCATAGGAGATACTCTGAGCAAAACCTGGTCCCCCACTTGGAACTCCCTTAAAAATCTCTTCGCATCAGCATAACTCTTCTGTCGGTCTTGAGCTACCCGAATGCGACTCCAAATCAACTCAATCCTTGCCGAAGTATCCTGAATCACTTCCGGCCCAAGTAGTTTGTTGTCCCCCACCTCTAACCAACATGCTGGGGAACGACAAGGCCTACCGTACAACGCCTCAAACGGAGCCATGCCAATAGTGAACTGATAGGAGTTGTTGTAAGCAAACTCCACCAGTGGAAGGTACTGCTCCCATCCACCCCCAAAGTCAATAATGCACATGCGTAGCATGTCCTCCAACATCTGATTTGTGCGCTCTGTCTGCCCATCGGTCTGCGGATGATAAGCCGTACTCAACCGCAATTCCGTGCCCATGGCCTCCTGGAAACTCTCCCAAAACCGTGAAACAAATATCTTGTCTCTGTCAGACACGATATTTAGGGCACACCGTGAAGTCTCACAACCTCTGAAATGAAGAGATGGGCATACTGTCCCGTAGTGTAGTCAGTCCTTACGGGTAAAAAGTGAGCGACTTTGGACAATCTGTCCACAATTACCCAAACGGAGTCGTGATCCCTCTGCGACGTAGGCAACCCCGTGATAAAGTCCATGGATATGCTCTCCCACATCCACACCGGGACCTCCAACGGTTGTAGAAGTCCTGTCGGTCTCTGATGATCCACTTTTACTAGCTGGCAAGTGGCGCATTTCGAAACAAACTCAGCAATATCTCTCTTCATACCGCTCCACCAATACTGTCGTCTCATGTCTTGGTACATTTTGCCCCCTCCGGGATGTACCGCGAACCGTGAGCCGTGCGACTCTGCCATCACCTCGTGTCGCAATTTCTCCCCTTCCGAAACTATCAATCTCCCATTGAAGCGTAATCCCCCATCTGAACTGACGGTATAGGACTCAGCTCCCTCTGCTAGTAATCGAACTATCTGCTCCTGACAGAACGAGTCATTAGCCTGTGCCCGTACTACCTTCGTGACAATCTGCGGTGTAACGGTCATCACAGACATGAAAGATCGGGCCACTGCATCCTGGTGTCCCAACTTCTTCCACTTTGCCTTCCACACCTCTGCCACCTCATCTGCTGGCCTACGGCTCAACGCGTCTGCTACCACGTTAGCCTTACCTGGGTGATACTGGATATCGAACTGGTAGTCTTTCACAAACTCAAGCCACCTACGCTGCCGCATATTCAACTCTTTCTGCGTGAACAGGTATTGTAGGGACTTGTGGTCCGTGAACAGTTAGAACTTCTCCCCCAAAAGATAGTGGCTCCAAATCCGTAGGGCAAATACCACTGCCGCCAACTCCAAATCATGTGTGGGGTAATTCTTCTCGTGAGGCTTAAGCTTACGGGAAGCATAAGCTATGGCTTGTCTCTCCTGCTGTAATACACCTCCAAGCCCTTCTAAAGACGCATCGGTGTAAACCGAATACTCAACTCCCGGTCTCGGTAATGCTAACACAGGTGCTGAGGTCAATTTATCCTTCAATTCATCGAATGCCAACTGACAGGCATCACTCCAGATGAATAGCACACCCTTACGAGTCAGATGTGTCAAAGGACCTGCTATCTTCGAGAAACCCCGGATAAATCTCCTGTAGTATCCTGCTAGGCCCAAGAAACTACGAATCTCAGTCGGTGTCGTGGGCTGTCCCCACTCCCTCACCGCGGATACTTTCCCCGGATCAACAGATATTCCCCGGTCGGAAATAATATGTCCCAAAAACTGGACCTCCTTCAACCGAAACCCGCACTTCTCATATTTTGCATACAACTCGTTCTGACGGAGTGTCTGCAAAACTTACCTCAAATGCTCGGCGTGCTCCTCCTCTGTCTGGGAGTAAACCAGAATATCATCAATGAAGACAATGACAAACTGATCTAGGAAATCCCTGAACACTCTGTTCATCAAGTCCATAAACACTGCTGGAGCATTGGTCAAACCAAAAGGCATAACCCGAAACTCGTAAGAACCATATCTCGACAAGAACGCAGTCTTCGAGACATCCTCCTCCCTGATACGAAACTGATGGTATCCCGATCTCAAATCAATCTTCGAGAAGAAAGAAGCTCCTCTCAACTGGTCGAATAAGTCATCGATTCGAGGTAACGGATACTTATTCCGTATCGTGACCTTATTCAACTCTCGGTAGTCCACACACAATCTCAGTGAACCGTCCCTCTTCTTCACAAACAAAACTGGAGCGCCCCAAGGTGAGGTACTCCTGCGAATAAAGCCCTGGCCTAACAGGTGCTCTATCTGATCTCGTAGCTCTCGCATCTCTGCCGGAGCCATACGGTACGGTGCGCGTGCTATAGCTCTCGTATCTGGCAATAGGTCTATAACAAAGTCTATCTCTCGACTGGGGGGTAGGCCTGGTATCTTCTGAAACACATCCGAATACTCCCTGACGACTGGGATCGAATCTAAAGGAATCACAACCTCCTTAGAGGTATCCTCCTCTAGGTAATACAAATGAGCGGTCGAGCCTCCCTCTGGGCGAGACATCGCCACTACAAACATCTCTTTCCCCGGAATGGAAAAAACAATGCTCCCACCGAAGCAATCAATCATGGCTCTATAATCAGCGAGCCAATCCATACCGATAATCACATCGTGAACATGCATATCTAATACCAACATATCTGCAGGTAATACCAGACTACCAATCTCTACCCCCACTCCCCGGCATATAAAGAATATAAGTGACCCACTCCCCAATGGTGAGTCGACACACGTCACTGTGCTCTCAGTCGTAGCTAATAATCCTAAGGCTTTCGCGAAATGTGTAGCTATAAAACAATGTGTAGCCCCCGTATCAAATAATACCCGACCCATAGTGCCATGGATAGGAAACGTACCCTCAATCGCGGGCGGTGCCTGTGGAACTGCTGCCTGGTGGACGTTGTAGACACGTCCATACTGTAGCTGCCCCTGCTGAACTGGGACTGCTGGAATGGGTGGCAATGCTGCCATCTCTGGCGGTGCGGGGAGAGCGGCGGGAAACATAGGCCTCTGCGGCTCCTGGCGAGCACCCTGCTGCTGCTGCTGTGGGGCCCTGCCCCTATCAGGACAATTCTGTCGTTTATGGTCCGTCTTGCCACAAATAAAACACTTCCCTGGGAAGTTCCCTCCTCTCTGCCCCTGCGGTCCCCGGCCCTGGTGGCCGTTACCATTCATCCCTTGGCCTTGCTGGCACTGCTGAAACTGTTGCCCATTCTTCCCCTGTTGGCCCTGATGGCCGTTTGGACCCTGATGGCCCTGACGGAAACCTCCCTGTCCGTTCCTGTAATTCCCTGATCTGAACCTCTTCTGATCCCCCTGCTGGGAACCCTGCTCACCGTGTCTCTGCCCCTGAACAGATTGTGCCCCACCGGCACCATGTCCTCCAGTCCTGTCCTGATGGTTAGACTCTCCCGATCTCTTGCCCTCAGTCATATGAAAACGGTGATCCTGGCAGTGTAACAAAGCAGCGTTAACCACATCAGAATACGTGGCCAACGAAAGGTTCCCTAACAGATGCTGACGGATCCTCCATGTCAACCCGTCGGTGAATTTCTCAATCTTCTTCTTCTTTTCTGTTGGTATCTCATCCAGAATGATATTCAACAGATTTTTGAACTCGGCCTCATACTCGGCCACGGTCTTTCCCTCTTGCCTCAGATTCATCAGTTTCCTCCTCATTTCCGTATGAACAGCGGACGGAAAGTACTTGCGGTCAAATCGCACCCAGAAGTCCTAAATAGTGAGAGTATCCCTCTCCTCCACGGTGGTAATAGACTCCGACCACTGTAGTGCAGATCTAACTAGCTTGAAAGTATCTAGCACCTACTTCTGAACATCCATGCAATCATACATCCTCAAGTGCCTCTGCATATCCTTCCTCCACTGGCTCGAGACTACCACATCTGAGCTACCTGCAAACTCTGGCGGATGCGCTTTCTGAAAAGCGTCACGTACACATTCCCAAGCAGACGGGAATGAATTTGCCTGTACTGGCACGACAACCGGCGCCTGAGGTGTTGCCTGCTGGACTACGACAATTGCGGCATTTACCGCTTGGGCTACAATAGCTGCAACCTCAGCGGCGTTCATCAAGCCCCGAACTGGAGCGGGCTGGGATTTGGGCGTTGCATCCCTGGGAACTCGTCGTGCACGTCGTGGAGGCATCTGAAATACGAATAAAGTTTATAAGTTCACAGTTTATAAACTTAAAATAGCTGAAGAATGAAGCATACACAAATAGAGTACAACAGTCCTAAAATATAGGGCTCTATATCAACGAAACTTAGCGGAAACATAATAGCCATACAGATCCTAAAGGACACTAGAACCTGATGCTCTGATACCACCTGTGACACCCCGACTAATTAAATACCGGGTAGCTACTCCTTTATTAAATTAATTCAAAATGCCAAGTTGGCTCAGCTAATAGCATCACTGTCGAAAACATTTTTATTATTACTAACCACCTAGTATTTAAAAAGTAAGTTGCCAAATTTTAATTAAAGTCTGATTAACATGCAGTAAAAGATTTAAAGCGGGAATAATAACACCATTCACCATAACGAAATAGAAGAATAACCAACACATGAAATAAATAAATCCGGAGGAAAAACTCCTCACAACAAACTCCACATCTAAAATGAAATAACTACATACAGAATACTAAATCAATACATGCCAAGTCTGAAAACTGAAATGGAAAAGTCTCTAATAGAATTTGGGCAACATGCCCTACAACTGAAGAATACTGAATATGGAATCCAATGATAGAAGCGTCTAAGAGCAAATCCCTGTAGCTTCCACAAACAGCTACAGCTCGTCACCTGAATGAGTATCCTATGCATGGTGTCCTTGTGGCTGGAAACCTAAAAATGGTTTTACAAAAAGATAGATTTGAAAGCAAACGGGTCAGAGCCCGAATGTGGAGATATTTTAAAAAACCTGCAAGTGCTTTAAAAACATTAAATGCAAAGTACATGTTAGGACGTGCACTCACATGAAATCCTCACCTCTCGACAAAATGTGCACTCCTAACGTAATTACCCATCTAAAGTGACACTAACCACTAGCTAAGTGACATCCTCTCTAGCTAGACTGCCATAGGTTTTACCCTTATTACTCGGTTACCATTAACATTATAACGATCTCAATTAAATAGGGCTTAACGTAAATTCAGGTTCTCATATAAAAGTAATACAACTCGTTATAGATTATCCCTTTGTTATTCCATAGTTACACACAATACCATATGAAAGTTCTCAGTTTATTAAGTGTATATTTCCCACAACATAAATATACAATATAAGCACCCCGAGACTAAGCTACGGTACACACATACTCTGCTATCGATCCCGGTACATCACGTACATAAGGATCACATATTCCGAATCTCTCAGGAATAGTTCACAGATAACAACATCACAAATAATGGAGGCGAACACAGTCACATCACATGGGTCACGCACATACCTGCGCTCCCACGATCAGCAGATTTATTAACATCCCAATAAGTCCTTCTCTGACCTATGTTCATCGAGGTAACCAGTCTAAATCTGGGCAACACAAGGATTAGAGGGCCCTAAGCGAACGCAAACCTCCCATGATAGCAAGTATGGTAGGTATGTCATAAACACAAATCATATACCAATACTAAGTAAGCACACATCTTAGTAATCACCGTAGTTTAATTGTAGTAATTATCGCATTCTCGTACCAACTTAATATATATACAACTTATATAATCCCGGTCCATATTTATACGCGCCATAATTTATTCTCACGTCGTAGTAGGCACTCACGTCTCAACTCAAATGTCTATTTGATTTGATCCACACTTATATAATTTACTCCTCATTATATCCCAAATGTCCCAAGTATACTAATACACCATCAAACGAATGTTATCTCTATCCTCGAACAAGTTTACGGGACTCCAAAATCAAAACAGGCCAAAAAGGCCTAAACTGCCAGCTCGTTAGAAGTCTCGTTCGAACGAGGCTGTTCGAACGAGATTTCGTTCGAACGAACTGGGCTATCTAACGAGATCTCGTTCGAACGAGATTATCGAACGAACATCCTCCTCGTTAGAACCCCAAACTGTCAACTCGTTAGAAGCTCGTTCGAACGAGCTCGTTCGAACGAGCTCGTTCGAACGACCTGGGTAGGTCTTCTAACAAGTGGCCAGATTCAAGCCCAGAAATTCTATATTCATTTTTCACCAATTTCTACACTTCTAATCTCAACCAAAATTCATCCCAACAATATTTTATGGTCTCTAATCATCCCTAAACATATCAAGGTTATATACAAACGTATTTAAAGGACCAATTCCTCCTAATCATCATCAATCCATCAAATCTCTACACTTTTCCCCAAATTTTCAAGAACATAAACCCTAGAATTTTAAATCCTCAATAAGTCCATTCTAGATCCGTTTTTGTTACATCGAACATATATTAACATCAAAATAATCATCTCCATACTATTCTACATGCAATTTGTCCTCAAAATTCAAGTCCTAAATTCAATTAACATGGGTTTTTATTTAACTTCCAAGAACAAATGTAAATCTTTCAATTTATCTAACATGGAAGAAACATTCTCTGAATTAAATCAAATTAAATCACTTGCCTCCAGTGTCTCTGAATTTGGTGTTGGTTTGATGAAGCTTTTCTGCAGAATTCCTTCTCTCTCTCTCTCTACAAGCCTTCTTCTCCAAAGGTGGCTAGGGTTTTCTTTGGGAAAGTTTTGGAAACCTAATTTGATAACCCCCGTAGCTTATTGGGTCATTAAGGGTTGGTTAGTGGGTTTAGTGGGTCTATTCCCAATCAGATAAAGACTCCTAATTTTCGTCATTATTAATTCCCAAAAATACAATATTACCAAACTACCCTTATAAGATGCCGGCATGGCCTAAAAATACCCCGGGACCCAAACTAAACCCCCGGCTAGTGTTTTCTGACTATCTCGACCCTTCCGGACGCGTTGGCGCACTCAAAATGACCATACGGTTAATAGAATTTAAATTCACTTTTTTAAATAAAATAATTATATCCTGACGCGACTGTCACACGCGTCCCAATAAAATGACCAAATTGCCGTATATCAATCTCACGACAAATTTCATAATTCAATATTCATATATCATCATATCTACTCAATATAGTCAAATACCAACTCACATCTCGCTAGTATTTTATCCGGATTAATTCTCAATTAATTAATTAATCCCCAAAATAAATATCGCCAAAAATATGGGGTATTACAATATATTGTAGGAGGGTAATGAAACTGGGGTCTATGAATATCTGAAAAGGGTGAGGCGTGACCCACTCCAATGGACACTGCCTGCAAGGTCTTCAAGGTCTTCTGGTGCAACTTCTCGAGAAACCTTCTCTTTCTGGTAATAATGGAACTCAAGCTTCAACTCACTCACTGCAAGAAGATGAACTTTCATAGCAAAAATAGTAATTTTCTCAAGAGAAACACCTGAGAATGATGGTTGTCAGTGGGGAGTGAAGTAACAAGGCACTCAGCACTAAGAGAATGAGCTGGGAGAAAATACTAGGTAGGTTTGGTGATATTTTAGCAGAGTAACAGTGTCATTTCAATTGTCTCTCTATTGACCTTGCCCATAGGTCTATTTATACTATGGCATTAGGGCTGAGTTGGCAATTTTGGGCTCCAAAATTGAGAGGATTGGTGGGGAACAATGTCTGAAGTGTACCATTTGTCCCTACCTGCAGGCAGCCCTGCCTGTCCCCTCCTGTAGGTGCCACCTGACGCTGACCAAAGTCAAAAAGTACATATGTCTCCTAATGAAGACAAGATATCAGATTTGATAATTATCTTTTGAAACGGTAACTTGTGGTGCAATTTTGCAAATCTTGAGAGAAAAGGCCTTAAAGACCCCTCTCTTCTAAAATTATTATTTTTCTTGAGAGGGACCCTTCTGGACTCCTCTTCTGGAAAAGTCATTTTTTTTATAAAGAGTTTATTTCTTGTGAGTAGCCAACTCTTTGGCTGCTCACTTCACTTGTGACCAAGTGTGAAGTGTGTGTAGTCTTGAGTGACTTTTGGGTCTTCCTACTAGTATTCTCTCAATCCTATAGTGCTAAGTGGTTGAGATTGCTCAACATACCTTGTCCCTCAGCCGCCAAGCCAAAACTCCCAAGAGGTCCCAACTAGCCTACTTGAGCCCTGCTTGCTCACTAGGTAAGCTGTACGAAATCTCAGTTGAGGTGGAGGTTCCAACACCAGCATCGGTGATCAATGAGAAGCCTTACTCTACTGCCACTGGCAAACCAAAAAGGGATAATCGAAAACCTGCTCGATTAACAGACATGGTAGCCTATGCACTTTCAGTGACCGATCATGATGTCCCGTGCACTTACAGATAATCCGTACAGAATACAGACAGTGTCAAGTGGAAGAAGGCGATGGATGAAGAAATGGCATCATTTCACAATAATCAGACTTGGAAGTTGGTTCAACTTCTAAAGGGTAAGAAAGCTATTGGATGCAAGTGGATTTATTCTAAAAAGGAAGGTGTTCCTCGCAAAGACAACATTAGATACAAGGCCAGACTGGTGGCAAAAGGCTACGCTCAGAAGGAAGGAATCGACTACAACGAGGTTTTCTCACCTGTTGTTAAGTATTCGTCCATTCGGATATTATTGGCTTCGGTAGCACAGTTTGATCTCGAGTTAGCTCAACTCGACGTGAAAATTGCATTCCTCCATGGTGACTTACAGGAGAAAATTTACATGTCTCAGCCAGATGGTTTTAAAACTCCTAGACGCGAGAATTGGGCTTATAAGTTGAGCAAGTCGTTGTATGGTTTGAAGCAGTCACCACGACAGTGGTACAAGCAATTTGACCATTTTATGATGGATCACAAGTACACGCGCAGTCAGTTTGATCATTGCGTCTACTTTCGTAAGCGCCAAGATGAGAATTTTGTCTATTTGCTCTTATATGTGGATGATATGCTGATTACATCTAAGAGCAAGGTGGAGATCGATAGGCTGAAGATTCAGTTGAGTTCAGAGTTCGAGATGAAGGATCTTGGAGAGGCTAAGAAAATTCTTGGGATGGAGATTAAGCGAGACAGAGTAAAAGGCACAGTCAGTTTGACACAGACTCAGTATTTGAAGAAAGTACTTCAGAGGTTTGGCATCGATAACAAGTCTAAACCTGTAAGTACTATTTTGGCTCCATATTTCAAGCTGAGTGCACTGATGTCATCAGATACAGATGATGAGAAGAAGCAGATGGATCACGTTCCATATGCAAATGCAGTTGGTGCCTTAATGTATGCCATGGTGTGTACCAGACCAGACATTTCACATGCAGTGAGCATGGTGAGTCGTTACATACACAATCTAGGAAAAGGACACTCGTAGGCAGTGAAATGGATACTACGGTACATTCAAGGTACTATGGATGTCGGTTTGAAGTTTGAGAGAGACACGATAGTTGGTAAGCATCTAGTCGGATATGTGGATTCTGATTATGCTGGAGATCTTGACAAGCGTCGATCTACTACTGGTTATGTGTTCACTATAGTAGGAGGACTAGTGAGTTTGAGATCAACTTTACAGTCGACAGTAGCTTTGAAAATTGAGGAGAGTCATCAGTAGAAGTTCTTGAAATGCAGGATTTGTGTGTGTTACCTAACAAAGGCAATATATTCAAAGGCTTGGGTATATAGTGGAGTGTGGTTAACTAGAACTGAAAATTTGGGGTAAAATTTTTCTTGACTCATCGAAGCAAAGTTATAATAGTGGGATTCAATAACCACCACCCGCAAATGAGGGTATGTTTCCTATCTAAGGAATTATGAGGCGTATATTGATTTTTGTAGCGATTAATATTATATGGGAAAATGGGTTGCTAAACTTAGCCTATAGCATCGTTATTTACGTAGACTCACTGAGGGGTGTGAGACACCTATATATTACATGTTATTACGTGGGTTTGATTTTTATCATGGGATTACTTACTCTGGGCATGTCCAAGCATGATGTGACTATCGGCATGCATTGACTCGTGGTATATGAGAGCGTATGTACTACTATTAACCAGCATCTTGTCTTCTAGAGAAGAGTAGATGAGTAGACTCTATTTGAAATCAATAAAACCTAAAAAAAATTGTTTAAATTGATAAACCTGATATTTTTTTTTCGATAAACCAAATTTTAAACACTATTGAATAAGGACCTTAGGAGTTTCGATGACCGACTACTTTAGGAAGTAGCGTATCGGGGTGGTTCCTTGTTTGGATTTCGCTTGCGAGACACCCCACGCATGAAACTAATAACCGTTGGGAGTCGAAATAAGTTAGGTCCTTAGTATATGAGTTTGTAACCTTTGCGATAAATATTATAATGAAAGTGGTACGATAGGGTGTATGGGCGCCCTGGATGGTTGAATGGTAGTAGTTTTCATAATTATGAAAAGGTAAGTAGTTGAGACTTCAAGATTTATTTGTTCAATACGTGAGGATCATTTTTCTGAACTTGGTTACGTGAATGGTATAAGGAAGATTGGGTAAAGTTTAAATTCGATTCAGTTGGAACTATATGGTGCGGCTTGGCATATAACATCAATAGGGATTTTCGTTAATGTACTGTATGGGCGGTACGTCTTAGATTTCTTGCGATGAGAGATTTATACTCGGAGTTGACCTTACCGGTATGATTTATATTCTTGAATTTCGGGACGAAATTCTGTTATAAGGGGGGAAGTATGTAATACCCCGTGGTTTTAATGACTTTTAAAATGGGTTATATTTTAACTTAATGGATTAGTTGGATTTTATTATAAATTAATTCATTTGGGTTTTATCCGAATTGTGGATATTAAAATGGATGATTCTGAATATTACTTAAAGATATTTAGGTAATATATGAATGTGATGTCATTGATATGACGGTATGATATAAATTCGGTAATTTGAATTTTTAGTCAGACGCGGTATGGGACGTGTCGGGACTAATTTATTAAATTAAAAAGGAAATTTATTTTCTATCGACCTTATAGTCATTTCGACTGCGTCGTTGCGTCCGGAAGGTTCGAAATAGTCAGAAAAGTCTATTTGGATATTAATTTGAGTCTCGGGTCATTTGGAAATGAAAAGACAACCCAAAAGCGCATTTTGGTTATTTTTACAAGGGGGATGAATAGTGATTTTGGGTTTTATCTTATTATAAGTATTTGGAGATTAGTGTATGTAGGTTCATTTCATCTCTTCTACACAAAATTGAAAAGTCATCTTCTTAGAGAGAGTGGAAGGTTGCTTGGAAAGAAAAAGATGTTTGCTTGGGAAGGAGGAGAACCAAAGGTCAAAGGTCACTACCACCATCACCACCTGTGTTATTCAACTCCAAAGGATCAGATCTTCATTAGAGGCAAGTGTTTGATATTTGCAATTTAAGTTCGTATATTGTCCATGTTAGGATAGTTATAAAAAGAGATGATTTTCATGCTTCGAAGATGAAAGGATATAGTTGTTAATGGATTTTTGGAATCTAAAAATATATAGGAATTAAACTCATGTTGTAGGTAGTTAGTAATCCAATAAATATTCATCAATTTGTGGAAGAAATTATGAAAATAATTTAGTGTTCTTGAAGATAATATGTTGATAATTTTCTGGAAAAAGAGGCAAAAACGAGTGGAATGAGAAGAGCCAATTTGGAAGGTTTAGATCTTCTTTTTGAGTGCATTTGGATGAGATTTAAGAAAAACTCAAAACACATAACTGACTCAATTTTTCGTGTAGAATCCAAATCTGAAGTCGGATTGATGATTTGAATAATTTTTGGATCTGATTTTTCCGAGTATTTAAAATATGAGAATTCATGATGTTGTTTCTTTTTAATGTTGGTTCTTATCCCAAATTTTTTGTAGATCTTCGGTGCTTATTAATTGGATATTATGGGACTTAGAGAAGATCAGTAAGCCCTAGTTAAGATTTGAATTAATTTGATTGGGATTTAATTGATTAGAATTATGATAATTAAAGTTAAAAAGATTTCGGTTGCTAGATTCATGTGTTGGACTCTAATCTATTTGTATGAGGATTAAGGATAGTTCAAGTATGGGAGATTTAATATAAAATCTGGTTAGCCTTGGGGTTACAATTTAAACATCAATGACTGAGTTTAAGCTCATTATTGATTTCGCAAGGACTGGGTGTAGTTCAAGAGCGTAGTGGTATGGCTCCCGGATAGAGATAGGAGTTTAGAACACATTTGGTTGAAAGAGGGGATGAGGTTATTCCGATCGCATTTTTGAAGTTGACGAACCTCCTCGATCGACAAAGTTAAGTAGTAGTGTATTGGAGGGGTTCCTTGTTTAGATTTCGCTTTGCGAGACGCTCCGCGCATGAACCTTAACGACGTCGGGAGTGGAGAGATGTTATAGTATGCGAGGATAATTAAATTATGAAGTAAAGATGTTATAGGATGGGCGCTTTTGATCCGCCCAAATTTATCCATATCCATTTTTTACCCGTCCATAACCGCCCATAACCGCCCATTTGACACTACTACTCTCAAGTAACACACCACCTACTCGTTCAAGAAGATGACCACATTGTAGACCATGTGCAGCCGCACAATAGTGACTTTTGGTTCTGAGCAGCTTTCCTGGACCTGGGGGTTTCCTACGAGATCAATGGGACCACAAATTTTTTTTGCCTCAAAACTTGAGCGAGATTCTGCCGTCGATGACGTTATCAAGACGCAACTGTACGTGATGAATTCTCAGTTGCTTCCCGGGACTAACAAGAGCTTGTTTGGGGCCAAATTGTTGCCATTTTCACGGTCATGATTGCGTTGGTGGTACAATGATGTTCGAACACTGGCTGGCATTTAACTGGTGGCAATAACGAAGCTCGTGCAATATAGGCAATGCCACTGCGTAATGAGAACCTCTTTCCTAGAGTGTTCACTGGACTGGTGCTGGACGTATTAAGGCCAAACTAATCTCCTTACTGTTTGTTTGTTCAATGAGAATCAGAAGACTGGACCCGCCTCAGAGATAAGTGTGTGATGCTTTTGAAGAATCGGACGTCAACATTAGTCAACAGGTGTCAGATTCAGGTAAAGATTTTATCTGCTTCTTGCGGTCATGCATAAGGAACAAGTTTTGTGTTTTTTTTAATTGGTAGCATCCCTTTGATACGGAATTCTCCAATCACTTTCCTTGAAATGAATTGAGGCAATGGAGTAATGGACAAGCATATGGTCTAAATTCTCAATGTGATTGTAGCACATAACACACTAATTAGGAGACAGATGTCCGTTTGGTCTTTTCTTATGGATCAAATCACAAGTATTAACCATCCCATGAGTCACTAGACACGAGAACACTTGCACTTCAGATGGAATACAGGTAATACATATAAACTTGAAATGTGCAAAAGATTCATGATAAAGGTGTCAATTGAAACAAAAGTCCCTTGCATAGGAGCCATTGGATTGGGAACATAAAGAAGCAATGTGATGATTTAATTGAGGAGATGCGGTACAATGAAGGGAACATATATTTGAACAATTCCTCACCTCTCCACTTAGCCATGTTGGAGTCCACCCATTTTCATGCACCCATAGATGCTCTTAATGACGAGAACCAAACAGATTATTTTCCAAGAAGAAGCGCCACGACTACTTGCCCAAAAGATATATATTCTAATTAATAAATACCGGCGTTCAAACCCTGTATTTTATGTTGGCAGGTTTCTTAGAGCAACAAAATGAAGTGACAAGAGTTTGGTGATCTCATTTGGGAGTGTTAATAAGATTGCACGGGCTTGGCTCAAATGCAATATCCGCCCACTTAGTGTTGGGTTGACCCGGTTAGAGATTTAAGAGAGGCTAATCCTAATTAGGTTTTGGGTTATAACATTAGTATAAATATGTCTCTTTGTGGCTAATATGAAGAGACACAACAAAATCTCAAGCCTCTCTCCCTCCCTTCTCCTACCCACGTTTCTATCTCTCTCTAGGGTTATCACCTAGAACCCTAGGTCTTGTGACGTGGATATTTGGGGCAACTCCAGTAGCCACCCCACTGTCCTCGCTGAGATTGGAACCACGACAAGGAGGAGTTCTCCTAAATAGGCGTATCAACAACTCGTTACGTTCCTGGGTATTCTTCCTCATCAATGCTCGACCTAAACCCGTTATTTGTGATTCAATACGCATATATTTTACATTGGTATCAGAGCTTGTGTAATTGTTTGATCGCCCTTTTATATTTATGCTTGATTGAGCACTATTGATGAACATGTTTTGGAAAATTTCTTCAAGATAATCGTTTTAATTTCATTTTTGATTTGGGGCACACATGTAAGGGGAGTGTTATTTATCACTTTTACATATAAATTCATTGGATCAACTTAACATAATAAATTAAAATATCAATAGAGTTTTTTTTTTATCAAAAACTCGTGCTATCAGACCTTTTGTTGTGGATGCTGTTAGTTATATTTGTTCTCATTAATAAAGAATTTGTTTAAAGAAATCAACATGAAAATGTATTCCAAATTTACATTATTGGGAGATGATTGCGACCTAACAGACTTTCGATCTCGATCTGTAAACAAGGTTAACATTTTCTTATTGGATTTAAAAAGAAATTAAAGGATGTGTGTAGACACCCCATCCTAGTACCCTCCAAATACCTCCTTAGGTCCCTAACACTTCTCCTCCCACCCTAAGACTCGGGTCCTTAGGCCACCGGGCGCTTACGAGCCCTGTTTGACTTTGGTCAACTCTCCAACCTGAGTGAAGCTCATTTCACTTTCATAAGGCTTTGAATCCCCTTTCTAACGGTTCATACTGTGTGCGAATCGGCCTTATGATTCGCGTGTACTCACATTTTTACTCTAAACCCTGATCCAGAGGCCACCGGGCACTCTCGAGCCCCATTTAACTTTGGTCAGCTCTCCAACCTGAGCGAAGCTCACTGCACTCATAGGGCTCTGAATACCCTTTTCAACGGTCCATACTGTGAGCGAATCGGCCTTACGGTTCGCGCGTACTCCCCTTTTTACTCCAAATCTTGATCCAGAGGTCATCGAGCTCTCCCGAGCCCTGTTTGACTTTGGTTAACTCTCCAACCCGAGCGAAGCTTATTGCACTTTCATAGGGCTCTGAATCCCCTTTCCAATGGTTCATACTGTGCGCGAATCGGCCTTACGGTTCGCGCATGCTCACCTTTTTACTCTGAGAACCCCCATTTAGAGGCCAAACCCCACTTACTAAATCCTAAAACAAAAATCCTAATTACTAAACTCTAATACTGAAACCCTAAAACTTAAACCCTAGGGTTTAAGAATTAGGGTTTAGGTTTTATTGTTTTAGGTTTAGGGTTATTAGTTACGATTTTGGTTTTAGGATTTAGGGTTCAGTAATTCAGGTTTAATATGCAGTTCGGGCAATTTTGGGTGCCTGGCTTTGCTTTTGCCCAACGTCATGGGGGTCGGTCATTCGACGAGCGCATCGATTGAATGTCTATATCCATCTGAGATTTCAACCTCCCCTGCTCCCTCCCTGCTTTATTACCAGTGTTAAATGTTTGCTCTAATGTTTTGGTCGACTTACGCGCACGTTGGTCATCTGAAGCGCTCGTCGGTCGATCGACGCCCACGACATTAGGCAAAGGTAAAGGCAAAAGCAAGCACCTAAAACTGCCCGAACTACGTATTATGATTGCCAATGAATGCCTAGGCATGGTAAAGAACATTGGCACGTAAGAAAACTCGAGCTTGGTCACTTCGATACCATCGATCGACAGACGCACACGTCAACCGACATGTGCGTCGGTCGATTGATGCGCACGTCTGTTCGCCGATCGTCGGTCGATCGACGACTCATGACATTGGGGCAATGAAATTTCACGCACCCAAGACTGGGGACCGACGCGCCCGTTGGTCGATCGACTCCCCACGACATAGGGCAAGTCAATTTCACGCACCCAAGACTGCCCCAGCTACGTACTACGATTGCCCAAGCATGGAAAATAACATTGGAGTTAATAATTAAGGTGTAGGTATTAGTGTTTAGGTTTTTAGTAAATAGGGTTTGAGTTTTGTGGTTTGATGTTATTAATTAGGGTTTAGGTTTTTTCGTAATATGTGTATGGGTCAGTCTTGCGCCGGTGCCTTAGTAT
Source organism: Sambucus nigra (assembly GCA_949130495.1). Taxonomy (NCBI): domain Eukaryota; kingdom Viridiplantae; phylum Streptophyta; class Magnoliopsida; order Dipsacales; family Adoxaceae; genus Sambucus; species Sambucus nigra. Next base: position 397,752,580 of record OX422215.1, read on the forward strand.
TGGACTAATGTCGTTGGGCTTCGGCCGACCAACTGGAGCGTCGGTTGACCGATAGGCACGTCGGCTGCAGACGTTCACGCGAATCGACCGACGGTCCTAATTGTTAAGCCCTAAAACTTAAACCCTAATCCTTAAACCTTAATTACTAAACCCTATATCCTAAAACCAAAACCTTTACTAAACCTTAAATCCTAAAACCTAAACCGTAATCCATAAACCCTAAATACGCAATTCGAGAAGTTTTGGGTGCTTGCCTTTGCTTTTGCCCAATGTCGTGGGCGTCGATCAACCGACGAACGCGTCGGTTGACTAATGTTCGCGTAAGTCGACCGATGGTGACAGAGTGACCAAGTTCAAGTTTTACAATTTTGTCAATTTGTATCCATCTCAGAACCGGCCCTAGCTACTTATTATAAATGCCCAAGCACGAAAAATAACATTGGAACGTGTGAAAAATCGACCACTAGCTCGTCGGCTAGCAGACGTGCACGCCAATCGACCGGTGGTGCCAAAATGAGCAAGTTCGAGTTTTCTCGCTAGCTAATGTCCCAAGAAAATCCCGTTTCTTTATATTTCGTTTCAAGAAATATATTTAATATCATAAAGACCATTTTTACCAAAATATCTACTTTACTCTCATACATATATGTTGTCTTAAATGTCATTTCTTCTTCATCTGTAAAAATTCATATCTTTTAAACCGTTCCTTAGAAAAATACACGGAATGTACTGTTGGATTCACAGCGTCGAAACGAATAATTTAATGTACGAATATTTTATAGGCATAATGCCGTTAGGCTTTGGTGGACCAACTGGCGCGTCGGTTGACCGATATGCGCTTCGATTGTCAGACGTGAATGCTAATAGACTGACGGTGCCTTTGCCTTTTCCTAATGTCGTGGGTATTGGTCGACCGACGAGCGCATTGGTTGACCAACGTGCGTGTAAGTCGACCGATGGTGCCAAAGTGAGCCAACCTTCAAGACGATCACTCAGAAGGCACGCTGAACAGCCCCAGAAAAGGATAAAGTGGTGGAGAACGAAGTTGGGAAGCTTCTGGATGCAGACTCCATTAGGGAAGTTAAAGTATTACGGTTTATGTATCTAATTTAGGTTTTTTAGTTTATAGTTATTAATTAGGGTTTTCGTTTTAAGATTTAGGGTCGACCCACGTGCACGTCGGTCAGGCGACGCGCCCATCGATCGATCGATGCCCCCCCATCCCTAAACCGTAATTACTAAATCCTAAAACCTAAACCATATAACTTAAACACCAAAACTTAAATCCTAATCCTTAAACCCTAAAAGAAAAGCCCTAATTTCTAAACCATAAAATTTGAAATGAATAAACCCAAGCATGAAAAAGAAAATTGGCTAGCGAGAAAACTCGAACTTGATCATTTTCGCACCATCGGTCAATTGGTCAAAAATTTTGAAGAGTCCAAAAGGAGTTTTTTTTCACCATATATGGATGAACATTTAAGATGTCCGGATCACCCATTCATTCCATATTTTCACGTGACTTTTTTGTGATGTTTTTGAGACATGATTGACTCCCAATGACATTGGGACAATTTCAAGACACGCACCCAAGATTTCCCCATCTACGCATTACGATTACCCAAGCATGAAAAAGAATATCACGTGCCAGTTGGTCGACTAAATCCCAATGACATTAGGCCAATGCTAAAGCACTGGTGCAAGACTAACCTAACTATATATTATTACGAATGCCTAGGCACGGTAAAGAGAATTGGCACGCGAGTTCACCCTAGGCTACCATTGTCTCCTATGGTGTTTTACTGGCATTCTTATTAGTCCAGTTGATAAGGAAGATGATAGTTGTCTTAGGTTTTAGTCTCCAGCTACGTATTACGATTGTCCAAGAACGGAAAAACATTAACACGTGAGAAACTCGAACTTGGTCACTTTAGTAGCATCGGTTCACTTACATGCACGTTACTTGACCAAAATATCTCAAACCAGGCTTGGTTTGCTACATTTTCAACATAAAACAAAACCATAATGATGCCGGAACAAGAATAGTCCCAATATCCTTTATTGCAATCAGGCACGTTCACGACTATGATTCTGTTAGCCTTCCGCGCTTTCACGTACAAAAGACAACTAAGTAGGACACCTGAGATCCCAATGCCTAATCCTACAAATGCCTCTTCCTTTTACCTCCCTTAACTTTGTCAAACCTCATTTCAAAAATCCTTCCAGTAATTAGGGTCTAAGTTTTAGGATTTAGTTCCAAACCGTAAAATTAAAATAAAAAAAACCTAAATCATAATTAATAACACTGAGCCACAAAACCTAAACCCTATTTACTAAAACCCAAAACCTAAACACTAAACTCCCAATAACATTGGGCCAATGCCAAGACATGCACACAAGAGTATCTCAATTACGTATTACAAATTTCGCAAGTCGGATCGCCGAAACGTTCGTGCAAGAATTCATGATTACCCAAGCATGAAAAAGAACATTGGCTAGCACGAAATCTCAAACTTGATCATTTTATCACCGTTAGTCGATTGACTTGGACGTCTACCAGCTGACGTGCTCGGACTTTGTCACTTTGGCAGCATCGGTCAACTTATGCGCACGTTGGTCAACCGACACGCTCATCGGTCGACTGACTCCCACAACATTGGGCAACGAAAAAGGCAAGCACTCAAAACTTCCTGACTAGTTTTAGAAGATGAACTCTTAAGAAGAGCAAAAAGTCACTCATATGAAGATGTCAACAGCTGTTCCACACATGCTTTTGAAGATCAATAGTCACATACATTGGAACGTGAGAAAACTCGAACTTGGTCACTTTTAGTACCATCGGTGGACTTACGCGCACGTTGGTCATCCAACGCGTTCGTCGGTCGACCGATGCCAACGACATTGGACGAGCGCGTCGGTTGACCAACGTACGCATAACTCAACTGATGGTGCTAAAGTGACTAAATTCGATTTTTCTCATGTGCCAATGTTATTTTCTATGCTTGGGCAATTGCCTTAGCATTGGCCCAATGTCGTTGGGCTTTGGTCGACCAACTGTCGGTTGATTGACCGATAGGCGCATCGACTAGCAGACATGTATGCCAATCGACCGACGGTGGCGCTCGCTCACCCTGCTGTCCCTGAGAGCTTTGTGGGACGCCATTGCCTTGCTAAAAGGCCTGCTGCTCTTAACCTGCCCTCTGCTTCGATGTGCGCGGCGGTAGATCGATGGTGCTAAAATGACCAAGTTCGAGTTTTATCGCATGCCAATATTATTTTCCATGCTTTAGCAGTCATAATACGCAGTTCGAGGCAATGTAATTTCACTCACCCAATACTACCCCAGCTACGTATTACGACTGCCCAAGCACGTAAATAACGCTGGCACGTGAGAAAACTCTAAACTTCATGACTGTCGGAACTACGTATTATGACTGTCTGAGCATGAAAAAAACATTGAAATGCAAGAAAACTCAAACTTGGCCACTTTGGCACCGTCAATCGACCGACGCACACGTCGGTTCACAGATGTCTCACCGGCGTCAGTCGATCAGCTCCCCATGACTTTGGGGCAATGCAATTTCACGCATACAAGACTAGCCCAGCTATGTATTACGATTGCCCAAGAATGAAAAATAATATTAGCACGTGAGAAAACTCAAACTAGATAATTTTAGCACCATCGGTCAACTTACATGTATGACTACCAAAGCATGAAAAATAACATTAGCAATCGAGAAAACTTGAACTTGATCACTTTGGCACCCTCGATCGATCGATGTGCACGTCAGTCAGTCGATGTTTCGTCGGTTAGATATGATAAAACTTAAACTTGGTCGCTTTGGCACTGTCGATCGACCGACGCGCCCGTCGGTCGACTGACGCCCCACGACATTGAGGCAATGCAATTTCATGCACGTTGGCTGAACGACGTGCGCGTCGAAAGATCGATAGTGACAAAGTGATAAAGTTCGAGTTTTCTCACGTGACAATGTTCTTTACCGTGCACAGGCGTTTGAGGTCTTGTAAATTGCACTCCGGATGGGATATCAAGGTGTGATTAATGTATCGACTTGTGTCAACAGCATGAGTTAGAATAACCCTAGTAGGTCCAGGCTGTGAGGAATTTAAAAGGCTTAGGACCCATATGAGAATCCATTATAGCAGTAACAAGCATAGGGTGGTGATCAGAGGAGCATTTGGCTAAAGCAATACAAGATGACCAATGCTAAGGCACTGGCGCAAGACAGACCCAACCACATATTATGAATGTCTAGGCGCGGTAAAGAACATTGGCACACGAGAAAATTCAAACTTGGTCACTTTGGCACCATCGATCGATCGACGCGCACGTCGGTCATTCACCCAAGACTTCACCAGCTATGTATTACGATTGCCCAAGCAAGAAAGATTACATTGGCCGGAGAGAAAACTCTAACTAGGTCATTTTTGCACCATCGGTTGACTTAATAATTAGGGTTTAGGTATTAGTGTGAGGTTTTGGGTTTTAGTAAATGTAAGGACATTATTGTCCGTTATCAATTTAGTATGTCGTATACCGATACAAGTCGTCGAAGGATTGAGAAGCTTACATCTACAAAAACGAATCCGAATTTCAAGAAGACTTCAACATTTAAGCCCAACAAGGACGAATTTGATAAAATGTGTTTTAAGTTTCAATTGCATTTCACATTAAACGCATTGGGATATTTTTTTATAAAAGTTAAAATGATTTTTGGAATTTTAATTAATGTTTTTTATTTTTCAAAAAAACATTTTATCATAAAAGTTTTGAATAAATATCTCCTGATCCCGTGAACAGTTTTAAGATTTGAGGATTCCAAGTTATTTAAAACTTTAAAAATCTTTTTTTAAGGGGATCAGTGACTGCCGTTCAAACGACGTTACATCTCGTTCTAACGAGATGGAGTGTCGTTCGAACGGCGTCGTTGTCGTTCGAACGAGAGTTGTTTTGCTCTGACACATCACCACCTTGATTTTTATTATAAATAAGGGTGTCAGGCTTATGATTTTCGTGTGGAGAAAAACTGTTTTTTGACAGAATACGTTTTTTTATTCTCCAACCAAATTTGAGGGTTCATAACTTTTGTTTTACAATTCACAATCCCAATAGCTTTTGTGTGAGTTGTTTTCTGGAGCCCCAAAGTATAGTTTTGCTATTATTCAATCTTTGCGGGGAGATCTCTGCAACCGAGGACTGCGTGCTATTGTGGAGTGAGTCTCGACGGAGTTTTGTGACTACGTGTCATAAGGGAGTGCTGCGGTGTTCCTGAGTTGAAGACTGGACCGCGGTTTATGTAGGTTCGCTGCATGTGGACTTATTGCTGACGACATCGACCGACGCCTGCGGGTATTCGAGTGTCAAACTGTATTTCATTGTAATCCGATGTAAGTTGCGATTTACAATTATAGTGAAATAAAAAGGTTTTTCCTTGAGGGGATTTTTCTTGAATTATTGTGTCGCGTACTTTATTTATGTTGGTTGGACACTGCACGCACGTTGCTATTTAAGTTTAAGGGCTGAATTGATTTGATTCATAAATTGACTCTAATTAAATAAGTTTGTGATTGAAATTTGCGAAACTATTTAAATCGGTATCTCACACATAAGGCATTCTTTACTAATTGGTATCAGAGCAGGTTAAGCTAATTTATCGCGTATTCCTATTTTCCGCAAAAAATTGTGTGATAATTGATTTTTTGCGCACATGCACCCACCCATGATACTTTGCTTGCACATAATGATAGAGAGTTTGCACATATTCGAGAGCAAGTAAAGTTTTTGGTCAAGACTTCTCATGATTTGATGGAGTTCTTTTAAAAGATGTCACCATCTTTGGTAAACTCCACCGCACCTACTGGATGAGGTCTAGACATATTTGCTAGCATAGGGTGATTTTCATGATGACATCTTTGCCTATTGCTAGTGTGTACCATTTGTTTTATATTTAGTTAGCATTTTTATTTGCTTTTCTTATTTTGGTACTATTTTAGCACTGTTTTGCATCTGTTTGCCCATTTCAGGAACTATTTTTTTTTAATTTTCCACTGGACTAAACTGTATGTCATTCTGAATAATCTGGGAGATTTGTGTTTTCTCGTTCTAATGAGATTACATCTCGTGCGAAGTCTTCTCGCGAGATCGCCTGTTGTTCGAACGACATGGAATCTCATTCGAACGACCCTGGATTTTGTTTGCAGTCCCCTGTTTCTTCTGATTACACTTAGTTGGTACTGCTGGGTTATTTCTGAACAGTGTTTGAAAAATACAAAAAGATTTTCTGTTTTGATAAAATTTTTGAAAAATCCAAAAAGAGCTTTGTATTTTGTTTGCACCTTATATGAATTGACACTTAGGATGACCAAGTCACAATTTCATTCCATTTAACCATGTGACTGTTTGATAGCGTTTTGAGACAATATGTTGTGTCATTCATGTGCTTTACAAAGTTTGGAGTCTTTGAGATGATATAGTGTTACTTCCTGCATATTTGAGTCTATTTGTCCTTTATCGCACACATGCACAAATTTGTTTTGACTTTTGTGCTTGTCTATCACATATTGGTTGAGTGTTTCCATCTCAATTCTGTCTATACAATGAACTAAATGCGATAAAACTTGACAAAAAGTAGTGCATGTTATAAACCGTTTGTGAGATTTGTGTGTTTTATTTTGAAAAACGGGGAAGGGCTACGAAAGGTACTCATTTATTCTTTCCGATTAAGCCACCTTTTAAATGGACCTAAAAAAGTGAGGAATTGAAAATTATCCGGGGTTCAATGAGGTTTAAAAGAGCCTGAAAATATTGAAAGGCAATAAAAAGAAAATTATGCCAAAAATGGGCCAATAGGTTTTTTTAGTTTCCTCACCTCATAAGACAAATAAAAAGTATTATCTTTTAATGAGGGAGTTTTGATGGAATTTCATACGGTTTGCATGTCCTTGAAAGTCATGTAAAAGCATTACATAGTTTTGGACGTTATTGGTGTGAAAATCATTTATACTTTGATTTGTTGATATGATTTAGACGATGTCATCTCAATTCAACAATTCTATACCTAAGGACTATTTTTTATGTTCATTCATTAGGAGTACACTTATGCATCGTACACATAGGATATGATTGAGTTGATTTTCCTATTGAATTTTCTCACACCCATTTATGCCGTTTCCATGATTTGGTTATCTTAGTATAAATTCATGGTGTGATTTTTTTGTAACATTATTGTTGATGTAAAAAACTAGATCGATCTAATTATTCAATCACAGATAAATAAATAAGACAGAGATTTTTAAAGTGGTTCGGCTAGGAATAAAGCCTACGTCCACTGTTATCTTATTGCTGAGTGTTTGCAGAATTCTTGATTACAAGTTCTCTCAAGAATTTCTCCTCTCCCCCTGAATGAGGGTGATACCAGGTATTTATAGCCATTAGGCTGTACATGAATGGGTTGATACATTAAATGATATACATATGAAAGGGTAATACATTTAATGCAGCGTGTGCGTCAAGATAATGAACATTCAATGAATAGTTGAACTGTTGACATTCTGGCAATTAATAATACGGCCGAGATGCAGCTCGGACCGCCTTAGTTGCGTGTTGCTCAGGAGTTCCTCGGGGCGCTAAAGCACCTCGGAGTGCTAAAGTTCCTCGGTATATCATCGTTGCTTGGAGAGAACGTAGTTGGTCGGGGAAATGAAGTTCCTCGTTACTATTGTGCCACGTATATTGACACGTGTCTTCGTCTGATTCGTCCACATCAGCATATTAATTTTGGTATCAACAGAAGCCCCCAATGTTTCATATTTCGAACTTTGAGGAGTATGGAACATTCTTTCTCGATTTATGGCAAGATTGAATGATCTTCCTGGGTTTTAGGAGCATCGTTTTTAAATTTATTCCCAAATTCAACGAAACCGCCTTTTTTCGAACTTTTAAGAGCGCTTCGATCTTAGTGCCCTTTTGTCCTTTTAGCCGCCGGAAGTTCAATAGTTTCTTTTTTGTAATCATTTCATTCGCCGCTTCCCAAGGCAAAGTATTTAAACTTCTTAGATAACCATACCGTCTTCTTCTTTTTCCAATTTCCTGCATTCAAGCTTTCTATTTTCTCCTTCTCTCTTGTGCGTTCATCCTAGTTTTCGTTCGTTATCAACATACCTCCTTTCTTCCTGTAAGATTTTCTTCCTTTCTTCTATATCTCTTTTATTCAGTATGGTTTATATTGTGGAGTCTGTTGAGAATTTTCGCTCCGATTTTTCCATTCCTTCCTGGGTAACTCTGGAGGTTCTTTCTGAGCCTTTAGATTATGATCGATTGGCTGAGGGACATTGGTTCCCCAGTCTTTTCATTGCTGAATGTGGTTTTTCCTTTCCACCAAACCCATTGTGTCTTGAGTTTTGTCAGTATTTTGATCTTGTCCCTGCAAAAATAGCCCCCAATTCATGGAGAATAATTAATGGGGTGCACAAATTAAATCTAACTCATGGGACTCGTATAGGGATCCCTGAAATCATGTATTGCTATAAATGGGCCACTCTAGATAATATTTATTATTTAAAAACTATGTTTCTGAATATGGCTCTTGTAGTTAACCTCCCTGACTCAAATAGAGATTATTTTGAACATGGGTTGGTTATTAAAAATTGGCAATATGCCCCTTTAATTGGAGATGGAGTATACAACGGTCCCAGATTCCCCCCATATGGCAATGGGATAGGTTTATTTTTCATTTTATTTTACTTATGAAATTATGCTTTCATCATGTTTGACAAAATGTATGACTGATATCTCATTATGTATTTATTTGCAGTTGATAGCAAAAGGAAAACTCCAAAAGAATCAGAGGTTAATATCAAGCATCTGAAACTTATCTGGGGTTTGCATAAGAACGTTGCAGACGAGCACATCAGGTCTGCATCATATTTGCTGCAGTATAGGAGCTATACAACCTCTTATACTGCTCGCCCTGTTGAGCCAGCTTCAACTCCAGAGGATTCTTCTTCAGATTCTCATCTTCCTTTAAGTCATAGAATGGGCAAGAAAAGAGCTCCTCCTGCTCTATTTGATGACATTACTTCTGCTGTTGGGGATAAGAAAAGAAAAACCGATGTCCCAGAGGGGACTAAGAAAGTGGATGCTGCACCCTCTAAAGCTGTCGAGAAGCCCCCAGTGGCTCCAAGCAAGAAAGTTGCTCCTATGGAAGTGATTACCATCTCTCTGACCAAGAGTTCTTCCTTGGTTGAAGCTGCTGAAATCCCTTTGAGAAGATTGAGGAAATCGTCCTCAGTCAATTTGGCTGAAACTGCCTCTTCCCCACCATCTGGTGTTATTGGTGTTCCAACCATCATTCCTCCGAGCTCTGCAATGAGCTCGGTAAAAACTTGGATCATACCCGAGGTCCAAGGAATTGATGAAAATATTTCCAGGGATATGCTGACATCCCTAGCTACTCGTCACCTTGCTTCGGTAAATTTCTCATACTCTGGGTTTTCTTTCTTTCTCTGAATGCTTGCATTTTGTATTGACTTTACTATTTTTCTCATCTTTCAGCTGGTGAACTGTTTCAATAATATTATGAAATAGGATGAAGCTATTAAAGCTTCAAGCTCCTCGTCAGGTGTAGAGGATGCTCTGCTGGGTTTGACCCAATCCTTGAAGGAATCTCGCCAACAGTATAATGAGGATAAGGCTATTTGGGAGAAAAAGTTGTCTGCAGTTGAGGCCGAGAAGGTGAAGATGGCTGAGATCTCCAAGAATTTGGAGGATAAAGTAAAAGGTTTAGAGGTCGAACATCAGAAGTATGATGTCAAGCTCAAGAACTTGGGAGAGCTTGAAGATAAGTTGAAGAAGGCAGAGGAGAAGTTGTCCGCCCTGCAAGATATCAAGGTCCAAAAGGAAGAATTGGATGTGAAGCTCTCCTCGGAGAAACTAAGAAGAAAAGTCGCAGTCAAAAAATCCTTCAGCGCTGGCTGGGAGAAAGGATGGGATAAGGGAATTGCTGCGATGACATCCCAAGTTCAATACGGGAAGTTGAAATACTTCCACGATGGCTGGGTAGCTGCTCTGCAGGAACTGAAGATCAAGGATGATTCTGATCTATTCCAGTTGCACCTCCCTGGTCCTCCTCCACCAATTGTGGAAGAAGAAGAAGATGAGCCCGCTTCTGATGAATCTTCTATGGCTATAGGTGATCAAGTCCCTGCCTCTCTTCCTGCTGCCAGCGAGGACATTTCTTCCATGCCTCCTCCTTCTGACAAAATTTCGACTCCTGCAGACCAAGTCACCGTTACCACCGAGCAACCGAGCTCCTCATCCCAGCCTCCCGAGAAAGTCTTGGGAGATAAGGAAAAGGTGTGAAGTTGTTCGGTATCATTTCTATCTTTTATTATTTGTAATCAAACAATGTAATCTTTTGATGATCTAATAAAACACATCTTCATTCCTCTTCATTGTTGATCCTCTGTCTGCTTTTATTTATTAACTCCTGCTTTCTCTTCGCTATTAGTTTTTGGCCAGAATGGAATTGATATCTTCTCCTGATACTGAGTTGATGCGACAATGCAATGGATATTATAAAGCTGGTCATACAGACCTAAGTGTATCAGAGATTGTCGACATCCTTGGTCACGATGTCTCAGAACAAGCAGTTGAGGCTTACCGGTACCTGAAGGATTTACTTGATAGATATGTGGCCAATAATGTGGCATACTACGAATTGATCGAGGAACTTCATTGTAGCTTAGAAGATCTTCAGAATCAACATAATGAATCAACTGCTTTGCTGCACAAGGAATATGAAAATAGATATCAGCAGCTTTCTTCTGAAACAGGCCATAAAAAGATCCTCGCTGGATATGATGTTAGGGAAAGAACTCTAAAAGGTGAGGTTGAGGCCTGCAGGCAGATTGCTGAGTTGTTGGAACAGGAGAACAATAATTTGCAGAAAAAGTTGGCTCAGTATGAATCTGCAGCATCATCTTCCACTGCTTTAGTACCAGTTACTGATGAAGGTTTCTCGTTCTTAGAGGTCGAAAATGCCAAATTAAGGCAAGAACTGGATGACTTAAGAAGATCTGCTATTTCTGGGACTGCTCGGGGACGAGGAAGAGGTTCTCGGGGGCGAGGAAGAGCTGTTCAAAATGTTGCCGAGGAGCAAAGTTCTCCAATCGCTGCTCGGAGTCGATCAAGAGTTCTTAGTCGTAATGTCGAAGAGGCTCGTACCCAATCTACTTTGGAAACTCAAGCATTCCAATTAAACGTCAAAGATCGGGCTCTATCAGAAATGTCCAAGAAAAATCTATCCTTGGAAGATCAACTTACTGCAACGAAGTCTGCTCTACATACTAAGGATCTTTTTGCCAAAAACCTTCTCGAACAATTGGATAGATTAACCTTTCAATTTCATAAGCAACCCAGGGAATTTTGGATGGCAAGATATAATGAAGCTCTTGTTCATTTGGATGCTCGTATTGAACATGCCAACAATGAAGGTTATAAGCAGGGGTGGTTGAACGCACTGGGTGTGTTAAAATTGGAGCAAGGGCATTATTTATGGGATTATCATGCTCCAGGGTTATTAGACTTGCCTGTGCCACCTTTCAAATTGGACATGGCCTGGATCCCAGCTCGTTCCATTCCTCGTAGCTTAATTTCAAAATACCTCGGTGATTATAGCCTTCATTCCCAAATCGAAGTATCTCGTCCAGAGCATCTAATGGAGACACCTTCAATAATGAATGTCAGAATGTTGAAGGACTTGAACTTTATTAATTCTCCCCTTTGCCTGGAAGATCCTCCTACTGGCGAAGAGCCTATTTCTAAAGCAAAGGGCAAGAAACCAATAGAATAGGAATATCAATGTAATAGTTAGTACATTCATGTAACCTGTAATTTATTTTGAATTTTAATGAAAAGACTTTCATTTTCTGTTTGCAAATTTTTCTATTGTCTTGTGTTTATCAAACACCTTTATATTTGTGCATATGTATCTGTTAAAAAGATAACAATAATATTGTTCATCGAGCAACTTAATAAAAAGTTACAAGTATCAAGGTTGTTCAATCACTTAATAATAAATTAATGAGTATAAAATGTTCAAACTGTTTCCAACCAACCAAGGTGGATAAATAATGTTTGTCGACCAACTACAGTTGATGGGTCTTTATCCCCGACCAGCCATACTTTGTTCAATTTCAAATATTTTCATAAAATGTGTCCGACCAACCAACTTCAATAATTTATCTTCGTCGACCAACTATAGTTAGTGGGTTTTTATCCCCGACCAACTATACTTGGTTCAGTTTGGAATATTTTGTTCTCTGAGGAACTTTTGTAATAATATTACCTCCCGTCCAACATAAGTTGGAATGTGAGAGTATATTTTTCAAATCCAATCAAAGGAATATTTTTTGGTTCTTTCGAACTGTCCACTAGTTATCTTACCAACCGTAGTTGATCACGCTAGTGTTGTCTCCTAACCAAAGGAGTATTTTTTTGTTCTTTCGAACTGTCCACTAGTTATCTTACCAACCGTAGTTGATCACGCTAGTGTCGTCTCCTAACCAAAGGAGTATTTTTTGGTTCTTTCGAACTGTCCACTAGTTATCTTACCAACCGTAGTTGATCACGCTAGTGTCGTCTCCTAACCAAAGGAGTATTTTTTGGTTCTTTCGAACTGTCCACTAGTTATCTTACCAACCGTAGTTGATCACGCTAGTGTCGTCTCCTAACCAAAGGAGTATTTTTTGAGCATAGTGTATTACACTAGTATTCCCCGAAAAACTTTCAACGGAAAGAAAATGGTGAAACATCCTCGTTTTATTCATAATGAAGGAAATGCATTTACATTTTACATTACTGATAATACTTGCGCAGGTGTTCAGCGTTCCATGCATTCTTAAATTCCTCTCCCTCTAGAGTAGATATTCTGTAAGTTCCTGGTCGAACAACTTCTGTAACTCGGTAAGGTCCATGCCAGTTTGCTTCCAGCTTATTATGCTTCTGAATGAATTTCTTTAGCACATAATCCCCTTCTTTTAAGTCACATTTCTTCACCCTTTTGTTGTAGAACAGAGCTGTACATTGTTGGTAAGCAGCATTCCTTATGGCTGCCTCTTCTCTAACCTCCTCGAGCATATCCAAATCCAGTCTTCGCATCAAATCGCTGACTGGGGAATTGAAATTCAGCACTCTATGCGTTGGGAGACCCAACTCGGCAGGTATCACAGCCTCACTTCCGAATGCTAGCATATATGGTGATTCTCCAGTTGCTGCTCGAGGAGTTGTTCGGTAAGCCCATAATACTGATTGGAGCTCATTAATCCAATTTGCTTTAGCTTCACTTAACCTCTTCTTCAAACCATTTAGTAATGTTCTGTTCGTTACCTCAGTCTGTCCATTGCTTTGGGGATGGCCTGGTGCTGAATGAAACTTCAAAATGTTCGACTGATGACAATAGGCAGAAAATTCTTCGTTATCGAATTGTGTTCCATGGTCTGTGATGAAAGCATGGGGGAGACCATATCGACAAATTATGTTCTTCCAAATGAACTGATATACCTTCTCGTACGTCATATCAATTAGTGGTTCAGCTTCCACCCACTTTGTAAAATAATCCACTGCCACGACGAGGTACTTGAACCTTCCTCGGGTCGTCGGCAATGGTCCAACTAAATCAATCCCCCACATGGCAAATGGCCAAGGTGAAGTTATGGGTGTCAACAATGCTTGTGGAGTTCTTCGGATGGAGGAAAAACGTTGGCACTTGTCACACTTCTTGGCATAGGCTATACAATCAGCCCTCATCGTCGGCCAGTAGTATCCCTGTGTCATCACCCTTTGCAAAAGTGTCCGACCTGCTACATGAGCTCCACGAGATCCTTCATGGATTTCCTCAACTAATTCTTTGACCTCTGATGGATGTACACATATCTGCAAACCTGCCATAATTCCTCGTCGATACAAAACACCATTAGTTAATACATACCGAGCAACTTTATACTTCAATTTCTTGGCGGTTAGCTTATCCTCTGGTAGTTCTCCTTCTTCAATGTATGCCCTGATAGGATCCATCCAAGAGGGTCCTAAATCAAGGGTAATTATATTCACCATCAGGTATTCTTCTATGCTCCGACTTTCTAATACTTCAATTGGTATTGTCCTTCGCAGCTCGGTGCGCGTAGCTGACGCTAATCGGGCCAATGCGTCTGCTCTAGCATTCTCCATCCTCGGTATTCTCACTAATTGAATAGCATCAAATTCTGTCAATAACTCCATCACCTTTGCATGGTATTTCACCATTAATTCTCCCTTAACTGCATATATTCCCATCATCTGATTCACAATTAATTGAGAATCACTGAAAACAATTACTTGCCGTGCTTCCATAACTTTCGCCAAATGAAAACCTGCTATCATGGCCTCATACTCAGCTTCATTATTGGAAGCTTTGAATTGGAATCGCAAGGCATATTCCATGTCAATATCATCTGGGGTGTTTAAAACAATCCCTGCTCCACAACCAGCTGTGCAAGATGATCCATCTACATATAATCTCCATGTAGGTAACTCGTCTTCAAATTTCTTATCTGTCAGAGCTCCTCGGTAAAATATCTGCTGTTTTCTTTCATCATCCCCTGGTATCTTTCGTTCCTCGTCGATCATCTGTTCGTGCCCTTTTACCAACCGGAGTTGGTCTGGGTTTGAATATAATGATTTTTCTACATCCACAAGTCCTTTTACCAACCTTAGTTGGTCTGGACCTGTGTCTGTTGATCCTGTATCGTCCACAGGTAGGTCCGTAAGTACCTTTTGTTCCTCGGGGGTATCAGGGTACGTGAACTCTGCTATAAAATCTGCTACAGCTTGCCCCTTTAATGATGATCTGGGTTCATACACAATATCATATTCACCGAGTTCTATGCTCAATACATCAATCTTCCTGATTTTTTTGGCTTGTGAAGGGCTTGCCTTAATGGCGTGTCGGTATACACGATGATGGTATGGGCCTGGAAATATGGCCTCATTCTTCTACTTGCCTCAATTAATGCCAATGCCAATTTTTCTAGCTTTGGGTATCTGATTTCGGCACCTCGAAAAGCCTTACTTGTGTAATAAATTGGCTTCTGAACTCCATTCTCCAATCTAATCAATGCCGAGCTGACTGCATTCTCTGATACTGTCAGATATAAGTATAACTTTTCTCCTGTTATTGGCCTAGACAACAATGGTGGGGCTCCCAAATACTTCTTCAAATCTTGAAAGGCCTTCTCACATTCATCAGTCCACTCAAAACTTTTTCGTAGTGTTTTGAAGAATGGGAGGCATTTATCAGTTGCTCGGGATACAAATCTGTTGAGCGCTGCAACTCGTCCTGTAAGACTCTGTACTTCTTTCCTCGTCGTTGGGGATCGCAGCCCTAAAAGAGCTTTGATCTTTTCTGGATTTACCTCGATACCTCGTTGGTTGACGATGTATCCGAGGAACATTCCTTCTCGTACTCCAAAGGTACACTTCGTCGGGTTGAGCTTCATTTGATATTTATCCAGTTGATCAAAGGTCTGGCCTAAGTCAATTAGATGATCAGTAGCTCTCTTGCTTTTGGTGAGCATGTCGTCGACATAGACCTCCATGTTGCAACTGATTTGTTCGGCAAAAACCTTGTTCATCAGCCACTGATATGTTGCACCTGCATTTTTTAAACCAAAAGGCATAACATTATAACAATAAGTTCCCCTTGGGGTAATAAAAGAAGTACTTTCCCTGTCTTCAGGTTTCATTTTGATCTGATTGTAGCCAGAATATGCATCCATGAAGCTGAGCAGCTCATGTCCCGAGGTAGCATCCACTAGCTGGTCGATTCTGGGCAATGGAAAATGATCTTTTGGGCATGCCTTGTTAAGATCAGTGAAATCAACACACATTCTCCACTTATTGTTCTTCTTCTTTACCATCACCACATTTGCCAACCAATCTGGATATTTCACATCTTCAATGAATTGGGCTTTCTGGAGCTTCTCGACCTCCTCTTGTATGGCCTGGTTCTTCTCGGGACTAAACACTCTTCTTCTCTGCTTCACAGGCTTGATCTCCTTATTCACATTGAGCTCGTGACATAAGAAGTTTGGATCTATTCCTGGCATGTCTTCATGACTCCAAGCAAAAGTATTCTTCATGTTTCTCAAAAAAGTTATCAACTCTTGTTTTATTGAAACATCCAATGACGATCCTATCTGGGTTACTCGTTCAGGATGCTCGTCGTCTAGAATAACATTTTCTGTAGATTCCACCACCTGTCCTTTTACAAGTTGAGATTCATCCCTAGGGTCAAGAGTTTCAATTTCTGTACCTTCCTCCACTTGGTAAGTAGTGGTCTTTTTCCTTGATTCTTCAAGTTCCTCTTGCTCGGCAGACGAATAATAGCATTCCCGAGCTACTTTTTAATCACCTTTCACAACTCCGACTCCAAAATTTGTTGGGAATTCAAACACTGATGTACCGTAGATGGAACTGCTTCGAACTTTTTCAATCCAACTCTTCCCATAATGATGTTGTAGGCTGATTGCACATTTTTATCCATCACAAAGAAGCGTATTCTTTCTGTTCGGCAAGCAGGCCAAGTTCCAATGAGTATATCCAACTTGATCGTCCCAAGTGGAAAGACTTTCTCGCCAGCAAAACCCAGAAGGGGCCTATGATAAGGTTCCAATTGAGATAATTTTAAATTCAAGCTGTCAAAGCACGAATAGTACATGATGTCTGCCGAACTACCGTTGTCTACCAACACCCTTGAAATAACCACATCCTTCATCCTCATTTTGATCACCAATGGATCGTCATGAGGGTAAAGAACACCTGCCAGGTCGTTTTTTGAAAAACCAATAACTAGCTTCTCTTTGTTTACTTTCCTCGGACGATCATCCTCGGCCAGATTTATTTGCTGAATATATGAACAAGCTTGAGCCTCTCCGAGGTAAGCTTTTCTTTCTGCAGTAAGGTCTCCTCCTCCTGCATCTCCTCCTGTAATGACATTACAATCAAATGACCCAAAACGTATGGAAAATACCTCTCGTTCAGGCTGCCTTGGCTTCTTGGGAAGATCGGGATCATCATCTGGATCATCTTCGTGGTCCCTCTTCTTTTTCTCCTCTACACAATGAGGAGATCTAGATCTCTCTGTAGTTCTATCATCATTCTTCCTCTCACCCCTGCGATCTACATATTTTGATAATTTTCCTCTTCGGATGAGCGTTTCAATCTCGTTCTGAAGGGCTATGCAATTTTTGGTCGTATGGCCATGATCTTTGTGAAACTCGCAGTATTTGGCCTTGTTCCTCAGATCAGGATTTGTCCTCAGTTTATCTGGCCACACTATTTCCTCGCTATTCTTGATTTCTTCCAAAACATGATTAATACCCATTTTCAATGGAGTATAATTATCGTACTTCTTTAGGACTTCCCATGACGTCCTATTATTCTTGGAGTGCTTGTCACCACCATTACCTTTCTGATCTTTCTTCTTAGACTTGTCGATCTCCACCTTAGTTTCTTTATCCATATTCTTCTTCGCAGCCATAGCCTTCTCGGCATTCATAATTTTGGCCGCTTTCGCCATCAACTCGGACATAGTTTTAGGTGGATCTTTGGCCAAGGTGTAGTACAGCTTGTTAGGTAGTAAACCACTCATCAAAGCAGTGATCGCTGTCTTTTCTTCGTAATCTATGACTTCCAACTTCTCATTATTAAAACGAGTTATGTAATCTCTAGTACTTTCACCTGATTTTGCCTAACACTTAGCAAGTGTGCTACTCGCTTTACTGGCTTTGCTCCAAAACAAAAATTGCCAATGAACAACTCGGCTAACTGAATAAAAGTTGAAATCTTACCCCGAGGAAGATTATTGTACCATATTTGTGCAGATCCGGTAAGAGTTCCAGAGAATGCTCTACACCTCATCTCGTCGGGGACGGCATAGATGTCGGTAGCAGCTTGGTATTGTTCTATATGAAGTACAGGATCTGTCTTTCCATCGTACTTGGGGGTCACCACAGGTGCTTTGAATTTCGATGGTGTAGGAAAATCCACAATGGCTTGCACAAAAGGTGTCCCTTGAACAAAAGTTCTCTGTAAGGGGTTTCTTGCCTTAGCCATTTCTCCCAGTGTATCCTCCAACCGCTGAATGGAACCTTTCCATTCTTCATTTCCTTCCTTAGGCCGCTTAGTCCGAGCAATTGATTGCTCTGACGTAGCTTCCTGAGATTTATCTCGACGAGTAGCTGGTCGTGATTGTGCTGATCCTTCTCTCAAACCTGATGGTGGCCTCGATGGAGCTCTAGGTGGACTCATATTCCTCCTTGGTCCTAACCGACTGAAAGGAGACACCCTGCTTAATCTTTCCAAAGCGCTAGTTCTCTCCGGAGAGAGAGTAATATGTTGATCTGTATCCGTAGCCCGTATCGATGAGGTTCGCCCAGGTTGATACGTAGAATCATTAGACTCCCCATTGCGATATGACCCAGTACGTCTGGATCGTGATTGCCCACGATCACTCCTTTGTCCTGAATAGGTAGGTGCACCGCCTTGAAGAGTTTGAATGAGTTGCCTCATAGATTCTTGCATGGCAGTTTGTCCTTGAGCCAGATTTGTCATAATTCCAGCCAGATCTGGAGGTGCAGATGGATTTGGAAGATTTCCAGTATTTCCAGCATTTCGATTACTGGATTCTGGATTATCTGCCATTGATAATAAATGATTTTTGTGAAAAATGATTGTAACAGTCGTTCCCACAGACGGCGCCAATCTGTTGATGTAAAAAACTAGATCGCTCTAATTATTCAATCACAGATAAATAAATAAGACAGAGATTTTTAAAGTGGTTCGGCTAGGAATAAAGCCTACGTCCACTGTTATGTTATTGCTGAGTGTTTGCAGAATTCTTGATTACAAGTTCTCTCAAGAATTTCTCCTCTCCCCCTGAATGAGGGTGATACCAGGTATTTATAGCCATTAGGCTGTACATGAATGGGTTGATACATTAAATGATATACATATGAAAGGGTAATACATTTAATGCAGCGTGTGCGTCAAGATAATGAACATTCAATGGATAGTTGAACTGTTGACATTCTGGCAATTAATAATACGGCCGAGATGCAGCTCGGACCGCCTTAGTTGCGTGTTGCTCAGGAGTTCCTCGGGGCGCTAAAGCACCCCGGAGTGCTAAAGTTCCTCAGTATATCATCGTTGCTCGGAGAGAACGTAGTTGGTCGGGGAAATGAAGTTCCTCGTTACTATTGTGCCACATATATTGACACGTGTCTTCGTCTGATTTGTCCACATCAGCATATTAATTTTGGTATCAACAATCATCTTTTGCATTTTTGTTTGAAAAATTTGAAAAATTCAAAAATAGTTTGTTTGCTTGGTTTACCGTGACACCCGATTTGCTTTATGTGATTTATTATTTTCCTTGTCTATTTCGGACAAATAAAAAGGGGGAGAACGAATTATGATTTTATGGGGAGTTTAAGTATGGGGGAGATTTGATTATGCTTACATGTTTTATGTTTATATCATTTCAAACTCGATACGCCACGAGGTTTTTTCTTTGTCTCATGTGTGTAGGTACAATTGAAGATTTTTGGATTGCACACCCTGATGAGAAAAGCTTGGAGATTTGAAAAGTTGATTGTTGAAGCAAAGTTTGAAGACTTGTTCAGTTTATCTTTCCACGTTTGAGTTTATGAGAGGGTAGATTTGTATAGGTCATTCGATTTTGATAATTCGGATATTTTATATTTTGTACCGGCATAGACATATGGGGAGATTTGTAAGGAAATTATTGTTCGTTATCAATTTAGTATGTCGTATATCGATACAAGTTGCTACAAGTCGTCGAAAGATTGAGAAGCTTACATCTACAAAGACGAATCCGAATTTCAAGAAGACTTTAACATTCAAGCCCAACAAGGGCGAATTTGGTAAAATGTGTTTTAAGTTTCAATTGCATTTCACATTAAAAGTGTTAGGATATTTTTTATAAAAGTTAAAATGATTTTTGGAATTCTAATATATGTTTTTTATTTTTCAAAAAAACATTTTATCATAAAAGTTTTGGATAAATATCTCCTGATCCCGTGAACAGTTTTATGATTTGAGGATTCCAAGTTATTTAAAACTTTAAAATTCTTTTTTTAAGGGGATCAGTGACTATCGTTCAAACGATGTTACATCTCGTTCGAACGAGATGGAGTGTCGCTCGAATGACGTCGTCTGTCGTTCGAACGAGAGTTGTTTTGCTCTGACACGTCACCGCCTTGATTTTTATTATAAATAAGGGTGTCAGGCTTCTGATTTTCGTGTGGAGAAAAGTTGTTTTTTGACAGAATACGTTTTTTTATTCTCCAACCAATTTGAGGGTTCATAACTTTTGTTTTACAATTCACAATCCCAATAGCTTTTGTGTGAGTTTTTTTTGTGGAACCCAAAAGCATAGTTTTGCTATTATTCAATCTTTGTGGGAAGATCTCTGCAACCGAGGGCTGCGTGCTATTGTGGAGTGAGTCTCGGCGGAGTTTTGTGACTGCGTGTCATAAGGGAGTGTTGTGGTGCTCCTGAGTTGAAGACTGGACTGCAGTTCATGTAGGTTCGCTGCGTGTGGACTTATTGCTGACGACATCGACCGATGCCTGCGGGTATTCGAGTGTCAAACTGTATTTCATTGTAATCCGGTGCAAGTTGCAATTTACAATTATAGTGAAATAAAAAGGTTTGGCCCTGAGGGGATTTTTCCTGAATTATTGTGTTGCATACTTTATTTATGTTGGTTTGACATTGCACGCACGTTGCTATTTAAGTTTAAGGGTTTAGGTTTTGTGGTTTAGTGTTATTAATTAGGGTTAAGTTTTTTTCATTTTAATTTTACGGTTTAGGAATTAGGACGAGGTCATAGAACGTATGAGTGTCCCACTAAGCTTAAGAGACAGCGCAAAGACAAAGCTATTTATAATGTCACTTGTAGCGATAGTGACAATGAGTCTGAAGACTCCGATGCTTTGAACTTGGTAATTTTGGCACCATCGGTCGACTTACGCGCACGTTGGTCGACCGACGCGCTCATCGATCGACCGACGCCCTCGACATTGGGCAAAGGCAAAAGCAAGATGTGCACGCCAATCGACCAAGGGCGGCAAAATGATCAAGTTTGAGTTTGAGTTTTCTCACATGCCAATGTTATTAATCATGCTTCGGCAGTCATAATATGCAATTCGGGTCATTTTGGTGCTTTCCTTTACCTTTGCCCAATGTCATTGGCATGGATCGACTGATGAGCGGGAGTCACGCAGGAGGAAGATCTCTGGCATTCCAAACAATCAAAGAAGGCTACTGGTGGCCACATATGCAGAAAGATGCAAGTATCCACGTTCGAAGGTGCGAGAAATGCCAGAAGTTCATTTTTATACATAAAAAACTCGATTATATCAAATAAGAATGTGCTTTTTAGATTGTACAAGCCACTCAAAAGGAATACATTTAGATTGAACATCGTTATGACCTAACGTTATCCTACCTTTGGGTGCTTACCTTTGTCTTTGCCCAATGACGTGGGCGTCAATCGACCAATGAGCGCGTCGGCTGACCAACATGCGCGTAAGTCGACCGATGGTGCCAAAGTGACAAAGAAGAGGCTTCCAACAAAACGATGCTCGACGGCCTGACGAAGAGGCTGGAAAGGGCAAAGGGTGCTTGGGTGGACGAACTTCCAACGCTCCAATGGCATCGGAGCGCTCATTGTATTAACCTGAAAACAAAGAAACAGGTTAAGTAGACGAGTAAATGCCAAGAATAAATAAAAAAGTATGATAGTTTAGTACCCAAGCACCTAAAACTGCCCGAACTGCATATTATGAATGCTAAAGCATGAAAAATAACATTGGCATGCGAGAAAACTCGAACTTGGTCACTTTGGCACCGTCGATCGACCGACGTACACGTCGGTCAACTGATGTTTCATCAGTTCGCCGAGGCGCCCGTCGATCGACTGATGCCCCACAACATTGGGGCAATGCAATTTTACGCACCCAAGACTGCCCTAGCTACGTATTACGATTGCTAAAGCACGAAAAATAACATTGGCACGTGACCATGTGCGAGTTTTCTCACGTGCCAATGTTTTTTTCGTGCTTGGGCTATAGTAATACATAGCGGGGGAAGTCTTGGGTGCATGAAATTGCATTCCCCCAATGTCATGGGGCGTCGGTCGAGACTGACCCAACTATATATTACGAATGGGCACGGTAAAGAACATTGGCACACAAGAAAAATAAAACTTGGTAACTTTGGCACTATCAATCGACCGCCGCGCACCTCGGGCGTCGGTTAGCCAATGTTTCATCAGTTAGCCGGTGCACTCGTCGATCGATTGACGCCCAATGACATTGGGATAATTCTAAGACACGCACCCAAGATTTCCCCAACTACGCATTACGATTACCCAAGCATGAAAAACTTAAATCCTAATCCTTAAACCCTAATTATTAAACCCTAAATCCTAAAACCAAAACCCTAATTAACAACCTTAAACCTAAAATTCTAAACCCCAAAACCGAAATCCTAATCCCTAAATCTTAAAACCTAATAGTCATGGGATGGATATTGGAAAATCAATAGAGCGTACCTGCTATGAGAAAATCATGGGTGATGAAATCTTGTCTGGATTTTGGTGACTTTTACATTGGGTAATCGTAATGCGTAGTTGGGGAAATCTTGGGTGTGTGTCTTGATATTGTCCCAATGTCATTGGGCATCAATCGATCGATGGATGGGTCAGCAACCGATGAAACATCGACTGATCGACGCCAAGTTCTAGTTTTTTCGCGTGCCAATGTTCTTTGTCATGCATAGGCAAGTAATACATAGTAGGGGAAGTCTTAGGTGCGTATAATTTCATTGGGCCACCTAAAACTGCCCGAACTGCGTATTATGACTGCCAAAGCATGAAAAATAACATTAACATGAGAGAAAACTCGAACTTGGTCACATTGGCACTGTCGATCGACCGACACGCACAATCGGTCGATTGGCATGCACGTCTGCTAGCCGACGCACCTATCGGTCAACCGACGCACCAGTTGGTCAACCGAAGCCCAACGACATTGGGCCAATGCTAAGGCACTGGCACAAGACAGACTCAACTTTAATTACTAAAGCCTAAATCCTGTAATCAAAGCCATAATTAATAACCCTAAAATCTAAAAACTTAAACCATAATTCGAGTTGATTTTCAATGAGATCAAGGACAATAGAGCACTTCGATGGACAAAAAATCTCAAGTCCCCTCCTCACAAGAGGGTCAAGAGAAAATAGTGCAAGTTTCTCCTTCATCTGCTCAGTGGTCTTTGACTCTCCTTCACCTGCAGGCTCTCCATGATCCTCACACGGTCTATCATTTTCAGCTAGATTGGCTTGATGCTGCGGTTCGCTACTTCCTGAGCATTCCTTTCAAGAAGATGATGGGGCTTCATGTGTCCAGACAGTCTAGAGCTAGCAGTGCCAGACTGAAGCCACTCGGATCTGGGTTTAGATTTAGTGACTCCATGCCATCAGGGGCGGAGCCAGGAACTTTCGATAGTGGGGCCTAATTTAACGACGATTTCCGAGGGTTTGGGGGAGGGAGTCCCCGAGCCGATTTTTTTTGAGGTTATTTTTTAGTATTTCCAAACAAATAACGTAATTTGTTTGTTCTAATAAAACCTACACATCAAGTTAACTCTTAACACACAAAATTCAACCATAAAATTTCACTAATTTTACCATAAAATTTCAACAATTATAGAATAAATTTCAACAATTAATAGAAATTGATAGAAATTAAGTTAGACTCTTACCTACCAAAATGGATAGAAATTATAGAAATGTTGTCTTTGTCCCTCCCTCCCTGCCGCCACTGCCTACTGCTACTTCAACTTACAAATGATGCTTCAACACTCACTTAGCAATTAGATATGCCTACTAATTTAATGGAAGAAGAATGGAGTGGATGGAGAAGCTATTGAGAGAAGAAGAAAGAATGGAGAAGGCTGAAACGGCGTGCGTGGGTTTGATCGAAGTTGGTGTCCTATTACAATTTTTTTTTTTTAAACCGTGGGGGCTCAAGCCCCCACCTGCCTCTGCCCATGCATGCCATGTTGGCCAAGCTTGAGGCTAGTGACACTGAGGATGAGGCTAAGATGGCCAGGTTGGAGGAGAGTTCGTCTAGGAGGAAGGTCCATCTTATGCCAACATGCGCTCGCGGGAGAACATTTTTTTTGTCTTATCTAGTAGATAGGTTTTGAGATTTAAACTTTGTCTTTCTTTGTTGTACTTTTCATTTCTTCTTGTACTTGTAAAGGCCGTTCTTATATTAATGAAAACAATCATTTTGTCCTCATTTTTTTTTCTTGCCTCTGTGTTACTTGACATTTGTTTATTGTAAGTTGCTCCATTTTTTGTGAGAACTTTAGTTCATTGAATTGACCCATACCTGTGGGGTACTTGTTTGCACTTGATCGAGCAAGTTATCATTTTAATGTTGCCCCTCTAATTGTGGGTTACTTGTCATATATACAATTTTAGGGAACAACTTAGAGGAGGATGACCCCCTTCTCCTTCCCAAATAATCAAACGATAATTATCAAAATGGAAATAAGTAAAGAGAATAACTATTTATAGATTGATAAAACTTCCCCTAGTCTGCAGGGTTCTTGTTCCACATTTTACTTGGGAAATTTTAAACTATAAGAAAAAATCTTTTTTATTTTGAAATTTCAAAACCTATTCAGTTTACTGGAGGGTTCCACTACATGGTTTTAAAAAAAACAACATTAATCTGGATGCACCCGCCCCACTTCACAACTTATTAATGAGTGAGCACTCATAGTGTATCAATAACCCGTCCAAGTAAATAAATCGTGCACAAACTTTCGAATATTGGCCAAAATAATTGGTATTCATTTTCTTGCACTATAGTTAGTGTTTGTATTGTTTACAAAGATTGTGCTCGTGATCTTTTTTATAAATAAACATTTATGTACTAGAGCAAACTGTTTAAACTTATCAAGAGAAATGAAACTTGGTAAGAACTAGGCATGGTACTTCTTTAACCACTTACAGTTGATGGACAGGAGGCATTCACTCTCATGCTCGGATATTTGGCAGTAACCTGACTTGCCTACTCCTCGTACCACAAAGGGGCCTTCCCAGTTCATCTTGAATTTAGACGAAGACATGCTCCGTAGATGGTGAGTAGATGTCCATAAGACCAAGTCCCCTACTTGGAACTCTCTAGGCTTAACCAGGTTTTCATAAGCACTAGATAGCTGTTGGGTGTAGACTTTAAAGTTCTCCTTGGCCTCGTCTCTATGCTCATCCAATGCTTCCAATTGTACATGTCGAGGATTTGATATAAGCCATTACTTAAAGCCACTCTAGCTGAGGGTACCGCCAGCTCTACTAGAAGGACATCTTCGGTCCCATAAACCAGTGAGAATGGAGCAAACCCCATTGGCTTTCTCTTCGACGTTCTATAGGCCCAAAACACCATCGATAGTTTTTTGTACAACGCTCTCGGTATGTCTTCCAACATTTTTTTTGGGATGTTGATCAGCGTCTTATTCACGGCCTTTTCTTGGCCATTCCCTTTTGAATATGAGATGGTTGAACTGTTATAAAGATTTTTGTATTTATCAGTCAGGCGCCCCATGTCCTTGCATACGAATTCCTTCCCATTGTCTGTGAGAATCGCCTTCGGGATACCAAACCTGCATATGATGTAACCCCTAATGAATTGGGTCACCACCTGAGCAGTCAATCTCCTTAGGGGGATTGCTTCTGCCCACTTGGTATACAGTTCTGTAGAAATTATGATGAAGGCTTTGCCATGAGAGGCTGGGTTGATCTTACCTACTAGATCAAACGTCCAAGTGTGGAAGGGGTAGGGGGCTGCTAAGCTCTGTAGACTGACCGAGGGAGCATGCACCATATTGCCATGCACTTGACCTGCCCTGCACTTTTTTACACTATGGATAGAATCATCCTCCATTATTGGCCAATAATACCCCAGTGTCATCAACTGATTGTAAAACTTAGCTCCTCCTATGTGAGAAGGCTCATGGGCCTCCTTCAACACCTTTTCAGTATCCCCCTTGGCCACACACTTTAGTTGTCTCTCATTATACCCTCTTCTGTAGAGATCCCCGTCTACCAAGTCGAAGCGAGCTTTTCTCTTCTTTAAATAAATCTCATCCGCCCTTTCTGTCGGCAGCTCCATCTTTCAGGTATGATATGTAGGGTTGCCTCCAATCTTCAAATTCTTCCACGAAGTTGGCCTCGGAAGTTTAATTGAACTGGGTCTTTAAGAAACCCTATTGCAGACGAGTGGCCTCTACGCTCATGGTGGGCCAATAGTAGCCCCCCCGTTACAACCGACGATAAAGGAGAATATCTATATTCCCGCAATCCCTCTCGTGCATTGCTGCCAGCCTTTTTTTGGCCTCTTCCTCTCCTACACATCTTGACAAAAATCCTCTGGGGCTCTTGAAGTAGAGTGTTCCCTGAAGCAGGTGGTAGTTTGTTAACTCATATATCTTCATCTTTCCTGCTCTTGTCTCTAACTGTGTAACTATGGGGCAACTCCAATCCTCCGGCTCATCACTTGGAAATAATGACTTTACTGTGGTTGGCACTGTTCTTCGTCGCACTGTGATGGTAGATTCCTACTCTTCCATCTCTAGCTTATGCGCTATTGTGGCCAATGCATCAGGGTGCCGGTTCATTGTCCGAGTGTGCCTCTCAATTGTCACTTTTAAGAATTGACTGAGCAGTCTTTGAATAATTAATCGATATGGGGTCAGGTTAGTATGTTTGAGGGAAAACTCTCCATTAACTTATTTCACTACCAAGTTAGAGTCCCCTCGAATGCACAACACCCTGATCCCTTCCTCAATGCTTCTAACAAACCCAAGATGAGAGCCTCATACTCTGCTTCATTGTTTGAAAACTTAAAATCGAGCTTGAAAGAGAGGGTGACATTTTCTTTGCCGCTAAAAGAATAATACCCGCCCCGCTTATCCCTTAGGAGCAAGAGCCATTGAACTCCATCTTCCATTCTTCCATTTCCTCAGCTAAGTAGGCTTGGAAGTTCTCTCTGGCAATTCTTCGTTGGGAGGTCCGAAATTCTGGCTCGGGAAGTGAGCTAACAAATTTGCAACCGCTTGACTCTTGATAGCTTTTGGGACCATGCACTTCGAATCGTATTCATACAAGATTAGGAACCACCTCGTTGCTCTCCCCACCAAGACCGTTCCCGCCAGAAGGTACTTGATAGGATCACACTTGGTGATGATATGTACTGTGAAGGCAAGTAGGTCGTGACTCAGCTTCTGAGCAACAAATACTAAGGCAAGCCAATGCGGTGCTCGAAATTATACGCGACAAGTAGTATACAGGCCTTTCTACTCCTGCTCTTTCTTGGGCAAGTAAGGCTCCTATGAACCTTTCCGTCGAAGTCAGGCAGAGCAGCAACGGTGCACCCACCTCTGGTGGTACCATAGTTAAGGGGGATGCCAATATCTCTTTGATTTTCTCAAAAGCCTTCTTCTGCGCGTCTCCCCAAACCCATTTGGCCTTTTCTTTCATCAGTGGAGCGAACGGGTGGGTCACCTCCGCCTGTGCTGGTATGAATCTCCTTAGGTAAGAAACCTTCCCTAAGAAACTTTTAAGCTGCCTCTGACTTTTTGGCGGTGACATCAGTAGGATAGCCTTCTTCTTTTATTCGTCCACCTGCCCTTTTTGTCGATTTACTACAAAACCCAAGAATTTTCCTGCTGTTACTCCAAAAGCACATTTTGAGGGGTTCCTCTTCATCTTATACTTGCGGCATCTTTCAAACACCCGCCTCAGATCTTGAATGTGCCTGCTTTCCTTCTTTGACTTTACCACTAGATCATCCACATAGAATTCCAATATGTCATGAAATAAATCATGAAATATGGCTATCATGGTACACTAATACGTGGCACCCACATTCTTTAGCTCAAATGGCATGACAGTATAATGGAAGTTCCCCAATGGGGTGCGAAAAGCAGTTTTTTCAGCGTCGGCCGGATTCATTCTAATCTGGTGATAGCCTACATACCCATCCATGAAATTATACATTTCATGGCCCTCAGTGGCGTCCACCAAGCTGTCGATGTTAGGCAGTGGAAACTCATCTTTTGGGCAGGCCCGGTTCAAATCTCGAAAGTTTACACAAATCCTTATTTGAGTTTTGTTCTTCTTAGCTACAGGCACAATACTGGAGAGACATATCGGGTGTTGGAAGGGCTTAATGAACATCGCCACTAACAACTTTTCCATTTTTGCTTTGATCTTGAGGTCCAGCTCCGCTTTGTATGTGCGAGTGACTTGCCTTACTGGTAGGGCATTGGGAAGGACATTCAAATTGTGAGAACTCACTTCTGGGTCAATCCCAGGCATTTTTGTACACTTCCATGCAAACACGTCCGTGAATTCCCTGAGCAAATCAATGATCTCTTCTCTCTGTTTTGGATCTAGCCCCTTGGAGATTAGAATGGGTCTTCCTTTCTCCCCTTCTAATCCCAAGTTTATTCCCTCTAGCTCCTAGAGTTGCTCCCTTGAACCATCCTGCATACATTCTGGTGCTTCTTTGGGTTCTTCCACATGCTCAATGATGTGTGACTCGTCTACTATGAAGCATTCCGGTATCGGGTCGACGCTCTCATGCCAGAACTCCGTCTGCACAGACCGTTATAAACGGTATATAACTTTCCTATCTGGGAGTACAACTTTCTTACATGTGCGAGGTGGTACAGTCACTTCCTCATACTTCCTTTTTCCTTTTCCTTTTTCTTCTTGTGGGATCACCTTTTGAGCCAATCGATCATGGATAGATATTCTTGGTTGAGCATCTCCTCCAACCACTTGCGTCCTCTATAACTTTCTTGCTAAGTTCCTCCTCTCTTCATCTAGTTCGGTGTAGAATGCCCCATCCACCAGATGGGCCTCTTCTATGAAAAATAGTTTCTCTGTCGCTTTTATCACTATCTCAGTACCGCGAATATTAGCCTTAACACACGGATGATATGTTGAGGGCACTATTCCATGAGTGTCCATCCATACTTGCCCTATCAGAAGTTGGTAGCTGGTATTGGCGTTGATGATATGAAACTCAATATGGGAAGTAAAATTGCCAAGATTGATTCCCACATTCACATAGTCTACTGATTGCATGCCAGCACTATCAAAATCCGAAATCACCAACGACACTGATATTATCTTCTCTTAAAGATGCCCGTCTCATACAACGTGCTGATGGGCATAATATTGATAGACGCTCCTCTATGCATTAGCGCTCTAGGAAAACTAATCCCGTTAATCAAGGCTGTTACGTAGAGAGGACAGTTGTGAAGATAAGGCACCTGCCTATCTGCTTCAGAGAAGACCACTTCTGAGGTGTATTTTTTGATCAATCGTTCTATGGGCCCGCGCCAATTAAGAGAGGGATCCCCTCGTTGCTGGACTGATTCTAGAATCATCCTTGTGATGATCACACGCTTGTCGTGCTTCACCCCAATTTTGTCGAATAACCACTTGAATTTTGGGCTCCTTGCTATAGCCGCGCACTCTGAATTTAACTCCACTTCGTATGTTTGTGGATGTTCCTCCCTCATCTAGCTGCTCTACCTTCCAGGGGGTCTCGTTTTCCTCCTCGTCTCTATCAAGACTAACTAACCAGTGTTCACACATTTTCTCGTTGCTCCACTATTCCTTCAGTTCTTGCACTTTTTTATCGTACGCCACCACCATGTTGGCGGTGCCATAATGATGAGCTGGGAGGGGATTTTCATTAACATCTACAGGTAGTATCTATAATGTACCATTGGCCACTTCCTCGCCTATAATCCTTAGTAAGTGAAGACAGTCTTTCGTAGCATGCTGCAGCCTCTGGTGAAGTTCACAAAACTTGGCATCTGCCTTCTCTGTCGCTGTTGGGACTGGCCCATTAGAGTGAGGTGAACTTGTTACCCCCTCTCGCACCAAAGTGCGGTAGCAATCCATGGCCTCCGCCACACTACAAGGCAATGGCGGTGGAACATCGTCCCTAAACTTCCCTTTTCTTGGACTATTTCCTTTGAATCCTGAGCCTCCCCTCTTGCCCTTCAAGTTCCCATCCACGTAGTTGACAACTTACCTTCTAGAGACTTGAAATCTTCCTGAGGTTAGAGGCACCTGTGTCCTCCAACTTGACGGTCTGGGGTTAATTATCATCGCGATGTTGCTGGCTGCTCGCGTGAATTCCCTAAACGTCCCATCCCTAGTCTCATTGACCAAGTGGATTTTGTACTCCTCTAGGAGCCCCTCAAAACATATCTGCGACAGAGGGGTACAAAATCCAAGATTGCAAGTAAGGCTCCTAGAGGTGGATCCCTTGCAAGTTCACCTCGCCCTAGGCTATTTTCGATCAATCTTGCAATCTTGGGCAGTGGGTGCCACTTGAGGTGGATCCCTTCACCCCAGGCTTATTTTTTGTCATTCTTGCAATCTTGGGCTGTGGGAGCCACTCTAAGTGGATCCTCTCGCCCCAGGCTATTTTATAGTTTTGCTAATGAGTGAGTGCCCCTCTACCGAACCACGACAAGGAGGAGTTCGCATAGATAGGCATATCAACAACTCGTTATGTTCCTGGGCCGCATCGAGGTTCATCCTATATCCACTATTTTGCGATCCAATACGCATATATATTTTACGGGGAGCTTTGAAAATTTACATCCGAAATGACAGATCAATTAAAATCACTTTGTTGGAGGCTTAAAGGATGGAACGGTAGTATCTTGTTCTCCCCTGCACCAACCTTTGAAGTGGCTTTGTGATGTGCATCCTAATTAAGGTTATACATATAGAAATAGTTTCCTCTAAGAACCATATATGTTTGAGTAAGTGGCAGAGCCAGGAAAAGGTCTTGGATGGGGCATCGAAAGATGATAGGGTACGGGGGCTGAGGCGATTTTTTAAAGGTTAGTTTTAGTGTTTTACAAATATTGAAAATTTGTGAATCTTAGGCGTTATTTTAATATTTTGTATAAATATTCAGTTGAAAATTTTATGTGAGACTCAAGAAAAATGCCTCAATAGGAAACAACCACCACAATTAGCACAAGGTTACAATCTTGAGTGTGGCACCATAATACAATTTTAACGTACATAAAATATCAATACATATAATTTCCTGAATATGTATCTATAATTCTTTTTTTTAGAAAATTTTGGGTGGGGCATTTGACCACCAGGAGCTACGTGGCTCCGCCACTGGTTGGAGTGTCCGGCTTTGTTGGCCCTCTCCCAGTCTATTGGCTGAAGGATTAAAATAGAAGGTAAGGAGTTGTTGAGGAACCCTCAGATTTTGAAATTGTGTTGACCTTCACCTACTTAGGGTCTATGCTCGACTGTCAAGCTTATAGTGTTTATTGGAGGAGTTATGCCTTTGATGGTGGGTGGCTGCAATCTCACTATCTCAGATGTGTTGGATATCTCATTGTTATTATTTTATAAGATTTCCCAAAATCTGGTGCATTTTACATTTCATATAAAAAAAAACACATTCGTGAAACATGATCTCTATATTATAACTGGGAGGTGCTTTATTTATCAGATTTATGACTAGTGTAATTGTAATTTTGTCCAACTTTGAGGTTAGCTGGAGAACTTGTATGTTTTATGACCACGTTAATGGCAGGAAACTATTACAGTTTCATTTTTTCTAGTAGGTTGCAAGACTATTATGTGAGTTACATTGAAAGTCAGGACTACAGTTGTTTGGATATATGTTCTGACTTGCAAAACGCAATTGGCAACTAGGAACTTTAATATTTTCCCTTTTATTGTATTTATTACTAGTAGATAACTTTTATAGAGAGCCTCACTCTTTTGACTTGTAATTGTAGAAGAATAAATTATAGTTTCAGAATGATATCTGGACTAGTGATAATCCCTTATAGTTGATCAATAGCTGTTGAATAGATAGGCCACTGGCTTCTTTTCTTATTACCTAAT
Source organism: Sambucus nigra (assembly GCA_949130495.1). Lineage (NCBI taxonomy): Eukaryota > Viridiplantae > Streptophyta > Magnoliopsida > Dipsacales > Adoxaceae > Sambucus > Sambucus nigra. The sequence continues at coordinate 397,784,708 of OX422215.1, forward strand.
CTCACATGGTTCACTGTTTGTGCTGCAGCGATGAAAGTGATTTAGACGATGAGGAATTAGATTCTTGCATCTGTAGTATAATGTAGATATCATTCCTTACCAACTTTTCATCAAATGCCAGCTGAATACTCCGGCTCTAATTTTGAAAGAAACAATAAATAGGTGGATTCTTGCTTTTGTATTGACCAAATTTTCTTTTAACTGAAACCGAAATCTCATGTTGCAGTATAAATTTATAGAATTGTTAGAATTTCATTAAAGCAAAGATTAGCAGCAAATCTTAATTGGTTTGAGTTGTCTGAATACATGTGGGAAATGACATTGTCTCTCTTCAATGAAAGTAGATAAAGCTAAACAACATTGAGTATAATATAAATTTTCAAAAAATAATATAAAGAATCATGATATATATCTGCATTTATTATATATTTAGTAAATCATGGTCCGCATCATCACTGTTGATGATGTGGCAGGTCCTTGTATCATATCCAAGTGAGATTTTATCCCACTGCGAGGAAACTCAGTCATGCTATTGTCCATTCTTGCCTTGTGTACCCAATATATATAATGGACATCTGTTTTATGACTACGATAAGTACTTTGAATGATTTACATGGGTAAAGTGTAAAAAAAAGGTCCATGACCTATTTCGGGTTCACTCGGAGCTTTGGCAACTACAGTAGGAAGTGTGATGTTCATGCACCCATTTCAAGGGGTGATTAGCTGACCCTAGTAAGTGGAATCTTGGACTGCCAGCCACCCCCTTTCCATCAATGCTACTTTCTCAATATTGAAGTTAGAAGTTTAGGTTGTTATGACTAATCTCTGCTCAAGAAAGAAACTAAAGCAAGAACCAAAACAATCCATCAATCAAATAAGTGAAAAACGCTCTCCATTTTCACTTGGCTTAAAAAAAAACTGAATTATGTAGGCATTTGCAAGAAATCACTTGAACCTTCTTTTTTTGTTGCGCAAAGCTCCTCAACGTTACACTTTATTATAAAGACTCCCCATGTGTCGCTAGTTGATTTTTCTATTTTATTCTTTGTCTTTACAACAAAATGCATATTTCAGAATGATTTTTTGTACAAAAGTGGATTATTATATGTTCAGAAAATGCTAAGTCAGGATTTTTTTGCACTTAATTTCATATATTTATCAGATGAAGAGTAATACGCTTGATCCTTAAGGCCAGCCCTAGGGCAAGGTGAGAGGCGGTCGACTCAACCCCACAAATCTGGACAATTTAGTGCCCCAAAAATTTAGAAAAAGCTTTTATGATGGTTTTTATGAAATCAACATTAAAACTGTTCAAAACTGTCAAACAACATAAGATATTACTTGCAGCCTTTTTTGAAAAATGAGAAAATTATTACTTGCGGCCTTTTCTAGAAATTGGGAAAAAATATATTTATGATGGTTTCTAAAAACTGACATAGAACACGTCCAAAATCATCATGATAATTGCTTAAAATTGACAATAAAGATTAATTATGACACTTTCTTCAAAAGCATCACCATTTACAATGGAATATTCTGCCTCATCACCATTTTCTAGAAATTTGGAAAACCGTTGTAAAAACTGTCAAAACTGTCAGCTGACAAAAAATATTACTTGCGGCCTTTTCTCGAAATTGGGAGAAAATATATTTATGATGGTTTCTAAAGACCGACATAAAACACGTTCAAAATCATCATGATAATTGCTTAAAAAGTGACAATAAAGATTAATTACGACTCTTTCTTCAAAAACGTCACAATTTTTTCTTTATAGATTCTTAGCAGTTTTTTTTATACGTGGCCCCATTTCAAAAGTCCGTCTCGGCCACCCAAAATCTGGGGGCCAGCCCTTATGATCCTTGTCAATAAGTTCTGATATTTGTGTTTTATATTTATACAATAAAATACTGTGCCTCATCACCATTTACAAGGAAAAAGTCTTTCCCTGGTATCCTCCATTTCTGTTTATATTGATGGATTTCCCCTTGTTAGAAAGCCTCTGTTGTGCCTTTGTTGATTCTGCTCGAGTATTAATTTGTGTAACAAGAAACACAACTTTCATAAATAGGATTGATACTTACACATTTAAATATCTGTTCACTTTTTTCTTACATATAGTCACCACAATGACAAAATGACACATTTAAAAATCTATAGAATTTTTTCTTACATATAGTCAAACTACAATGTGACCAAAATAAAAGTTAGTTCTTAAAGAGGTGAAATTATATGAAACAATCCCACATCTGTCCTGATTGAATATCAGCTTAGTTATTTGGTTTCAACCTATGCGTAATTGAAGCCACGCACGAAGTTTTGGAATAGTCACCTCCAATTATACTTATATGGTGCAATCGTGCACCACCAAATGGGGCAGATGACTTCAAGCAGAACTAATAAATTTATCTCTAAAGATAGCCCTGGGTGTTGTGTGGCTGTGGTTCCCCATTTTTTAATCCATAACAATGGGGACTAATGTTTGAAGCTGTTTATACCTCATCATTTAAACCATTGAGCTTCAGATAATGGAGTGGAACTGGTGAATTCTTCTGATTATTTCATGCACTACTTGATTTTAATCATGTGCGCCATGCAGACCAATGGCATACTCTAGTATCCAAGTTTGAACACATATTGAAAGTGCTTTTATAGCAAATGGTGTTAATTTTTTTTGGGGGGGGGACAAGTTTCAGTATCTGATCCATGTTAGCCTTCCTAATTCACATCATTATTGAAAGAACTAAAGGGCAGGTTCGAGTTGCGAAAACAGCTTCTCTGCATATGCACAGGGAAGGCTGCGTATATCTAACCCCCCCTAGTAGCTCGCGGTGGTGGGAGCCTCGTGCACTCAGTTTGCCCTTTTAACCCCATACAAATCTAAAACATCTAAAATTGGTGATAACTGAAATCAGAAATTTCCTATATCATCTGTAGTTTACAGTAAGAAATTACAAACAGCCAAATCACACATCACCAACATGTCTGATGTTAGACAACCAATAAATCAAAAGAACATCACACTGGGACACACACAACAATACACAATCATTTCACTCACTCTTTTCTAACAACGGCTTAGCTTAATGTAACCATATCAAAATCCCCTTCAGCCAACATTTTCCATAAGAACCCACACGATGTGGTTCATTATTTTCTGTATCGTGTCAATTTGAGCTGTCAAACATGTTTTTCTTTGAAGACGGCTCCAAATTCAGTTTTGCTACTATTGGTGATACTTTTTGTCTTGGATGAGCCCAACCAGTTTGATAGACTAGCATCAACAGCAATGCCTTGCATAAGAGTCTTCGAATGATTTAATTTTGAATTGGAATTGTTCAAGGGTATATTTTCTTCTTGCTTTATTTCTATATTCTCCCTATGCTGCTTTAATCGTGGTGCTGCTCTAGCTTTAACTGCTTTCCACTGAGTGAGATTTTCAACTGGATTCAGCACAGAATGAACATATCGGCTCCTATCTCGAGCATTCTTATTCAATTCTAGTTTCTTTAGCTCTTGATCTGGCAAAGCGCAAAAACGCATAAAATTATTGGCTTTCTCTTCAGCTGATTGAGCAAAGGTAACCCTTTTAGCTAATTCCGTAGATAAAGAGTCAAATTGCTCCGAAAAATTTACTTTGCGTGTTTTTTTACCATCACCATCATCATCATCATCATCATCACTCTCGTGATTATCTTCTTCATCAGTATCAACAATGTCATCATCATCCACTTCACTTTCCTCAAGTTTTATATCGTCTTCTTCATCGTAGCTGTCTCTGCAACTTTGGTACCTATAATTTGAAGGGTATGGCCCCATTCTCTGTCCTGTTGAGTTCTTTTCGGAGTGAGATATGGATGTGCTAGCTTTTGGCATTTCTTTTTCCTCCTTTTCCGATATCGCTTTCTCATTGCTCTCCGAAAAATAATCAGTAGCGTCATCATTCGGGATTGGCTCATAGGCTCTCACATTTAAATTAAAGCTTACTTTCTTCTTGACTTTAAAACCTGACTGGTCCGTAGACTTGTCTCTATAAACATACAAGTAAAAAACATGAAAATAGAAACAATAAATTAATGAAAATCAGTTATATCCAGTAATTGAAGATGTTTTTTTTAATTGAATTTGATTGGATGCTGAACCTGAATGTTGAATGCTAAAAATTTTGTTTGTTTTTTGTCTAAATGAACATCTGACTATATGTTGTTTGTTTAAAGTGAGAAAATCTGAAAAATAATCAGTAGCTTCATCATTCAGGATTGGCTCATAGGCTCTCACATTTATAATAAAGCTTACTTTCTTCTTGACTTTAAAACTCGTCCGGTCCGTAGACTCGTCTCTATAAACATACAAATAAAAAACACTAAAATGAAAAACATAAATTAATGAAAATCAGTTATATCCAAAAATTGAAGGTGTTTCTTCCAACTGCATTTGATTGGATGCTAAATCTGAATGTTGAATGCTATTTTTTTTGTCTAAATGAACACTGACAATGTTGTTTGTTTAAAGTGAGAAAACAACAAAAAGAAATAGAAAAAAAAAACTAGATCTTCATGGACATTAATGACCTCTAAGGGCCGACATTGCACGTCTATTTGTTTTAATAAAAATATCAGTTAATTAATATTAAACTAATTACAAAAATCCTGTGTTCTAAAAGTCCCGCCTAGGCTTGAGGCTTGAGAGAAACGCATCGCCTACGCCTAATTCTTGGTAAAAGGCTCAAGGCACACTTTTTTAAGAAAAAACAAAGGATTAGTTGATAAATATTGGTTATGGAGCATGAATATGAGAAAGATGGCTACTAAACATATGGATATATTTTCAAAATTCAAGGTATGTATTATTTTATTATATTACTAGCCTTAGAATAATTAAAATAATAAAAAAAGGAAAAATGCCTTTTTTCGCCTAGGCTCTGCCTAGGCTCCTAAGGCTTGAGGCTTGACCTCTACGCCTCGACCACGCCTCGCACCTTTTAGAACCTTGCAAAAATCTACGGAATCCAATTCAAAAAAGAAATCAATTAAAATCTTCAACCACAATTACCAGTACCCCCCCCCCCCCCCTTATGAAGTACCAATACTCTCCCGAGGCCATCGGAATCGGACACGCATTTTCTTTATTTTTTTTTAAAATCAGACGCGCAGGGACATGCTATATGTGGACTTTTAAATTTCAGAACAAGGAAAAGTGTAATAATGAGAACTTTAAATAATAAGAAGGAATGTATATAAAGCATACTCTAATAATATATTTATATATAACGTACATGCTTATTTTTTGTTGTTCTTCTAAAAAATGTGCGCATGCTTTTTTATATATAATTTATTTGTTTTTTCGGTCTGATCGAGTAGTTGTTTTATGTTTAATATGTGTTTCAATTAATTATTTTTTTAAGTTATACTCTGCAGTTTATTGGATATACTAAATTTTTATATTATTGTGTTGTACAATCAACGTGCTAAATTGAAACTTTCCAAACATTTTGATAGAACTAATGAAAGAATGAAGTGAGTGTATTAATGTTAATTACTATTGCTTTATTATATTTGAATTGTTAAATCTTCACTTAGATGTTGAGATGTAGATGAAAAGATGAGCAGTGAAAATATGCAATTTTTTGTGTTATCACATTTGTAATTTGTGGATTTTAGCTCTTGTTGTTACAGGAATAATGGTAATATTTATTCAAATAATATATATATTTTATACAACGCGTTCTCATGCCTTAGATTTCTAAAAAATGTCATGTTAATGTGCTGAGTCATGTCATGTCGCGTCCTTTCGCCAGCGATGTGTAGGTGTCCGTGCTTCTTAGACCACCACCATGCACCAAAATCACCCTTATACACCACAACTTCTACCACAACCGCAAACCACCAGTCCACCATGACCATTGTAAACCCATCCACCCTTGTATGCCAACACCACTGTAACCATGTAAGCAGTGAAATAAAACTCAACCCTGTACAACATCACTACTACCATTAAATTCCAAAAATTCACCCATTTAAAGCAGCACCACCACAGCCACCGTTAATCCACGAAAACTACCCTTGAACCGACAAAGAAGTTAGCACAATCGAACCGAATTTTAAGGTTTGTGGTTGGGGTGAGTTGTGGGATATGAATTGACTAATAAAATTCATGGGAGGGACATTTAAGGGAGGGGTGAGAGTGAGTGCGAGAGCTTTCCTTGATTATACTGCAAATCAACACAACAAGCAAATTCAAACGTCCACTCATCTCCTTACCACTTTGCTGGACTGCTGCCATTGTCGCGAGACTACCACCATCATTGTTGGACTTTGCATGCGACTTCTTATCTTCTTTCCCATCGACCTTGCTCAAATTTGACAAGGTTCAGCAAGAGAAAGAGTTGTCACCTGTGAAGTCGAAGGCCGAGTCATCGTTGGTGAAGTCAACACCGATTTCAAAGCCGTCCATGTTTTTTCAGATCTGATCACAGATGATGACCGGGAGTGGGAAATAAGGACGAGTGGAAAACAAAATCATAGATCTGAGTTTGATGCCTAATTGTTGAATAGTGTTGTCTTCTTCTTCATATACCCCTATTTTGTGCAATTTTAGATATTTAAACAAAAAAGTATAAATTTCTCATCAATTTTTGCTGAGAAATTAATAATTGCTTACGAAAATTTTACTCACAAATTTGACAATTTGTAAATGCATATAAAAGAGAGATTAATTTGAAAGTTGTGAAAATTTGTTGCAAGTAAAATTTTCCGGAGCAAGAAATTTCGCTATATGGCATTTTCGTCGAAAAGACTTGGACTAAAAAAATCTATTGCAAATTTGCAATGCCCTTCCTCGTGGAAGAAAAAAATTGAAAGTGCTCAGGTGAAATGACCTTAACTTCAGAGGAGCCGAGGAGGGAAGGGGGTAGGGCAGAGGCGACATAGGTGGGTGGTCACCTAGGGCCCCAAACAAAAAATAAAATTGTTACATATGGTTGTGTGCAAACAAGCCGAATTCGATTTTATATTCAACCATGCCCATAAATGTCAATGTGGTTATCGTTTAAATTTTTAAAGAATTTGTTGTGTATCGTTTAAATTTAAATTATCTCAAGTTGTAATCTACTTAAAATAACTTTTAAGGTAGTGTGTGTTATCTTGAGTTGATTTGAAATAATCTTGTAATAGTATTATTTGGGAGGGAAAATGAAAAATAAGCAATAAAGAAAAAAGTAGAAGAAAAAATGATTGAAATTCGGCAATTGGGGAGCCAAAGTAATAAGGGGGGAAACCTGGGTTCATACTCCGACGTCTGTGTGATGTTGAATGTGACGGTGGGTTCAGGTTGAAGGGGTTCATAGCTTCCAAGTCCCTGTGTAACCAAATAAATGTAATAATGTATTAAATGATTGATTGAAGGGAAAAACAAGTGTGAAGCTTGAAGTTGGGCTCACTTTATGTGTAGATAAAACCTTGTTGCCATATTTTCGGTGCTTCCGTTTCTTGGAGTAACCAAAGCAGCCAAGAAAACATCCCATTTGGCTCTTCCTGTTAGTGTCTGAACAATCTTGCGTTGAATTTCCTTATATATTTATCAGACAAAAACAGAAAGCTGGGTTTGAATGTATTATTGGCTCCAATGGATTTTGAAAATGAGAACGTTGAGACTTGTGAGGGGAAGTAATGACAAAGGACACAACTACTTTTAACTTTCCAACGTTGCGCCTCCACTCTCCCATCTGTTTCTTTTCAATTAGATTTAATTACAGAAATAGTCCTTAGATTATTCATTTAGTTTTATCTCATCCCTTAATCTTTTGTTTTTTCAATCTCACTTAAATTATCAATTTGGTTCCAATTTTGCCCTTATCCGAGTATTTGATTTGATCCAGTTAGGTCCTTCTAGTAATATCATATTGTCTTTTTATACTTTCATGTATTTTATATTTAAACCACTAATGTTTAAAACTTTAGAGGGTTAACTGCATTTTTCACCATAATGTTTGGGGTGATTTTGTAGTTTGGGCCAATTCTTCGACATTTTGCAATGTTAATAGTTTTAAACAATACTTGTACATTTCCCATTAGTCAACTGAACAAAAACAGTTTTGATCATTTGATGTGGCTTTGCAAGATCTTCCGAGGCCATCTCCTGTGGGATGCACCTAAAAGATGTAAATCTACACATTTTTACGTACATTTTTTTATTTGGTTTTGTAGTGGGACAATGTAAATATGAGGTGGCAGTGGGAGGGGCCCACTCTGGGCGGGTAAGACTTACGAGCCCAGATTTGGACGCACAAATCTTAGCCGTTCAACTGCTATCCATTATTTGTTTATATTTTTTATTTTATTTATAATGACTTGGGCGGACGATAGTCTACCGCCCACAGTCTGGGCGGGCGACACTTAGCGCTGTGGCCCCCCAGTTACACATTGTGTATCGTCAATGTATATTTGCATTGCCTCTGCATTTTCTCTCTCCTAAATCTACACATTTTTATACCCACTATGAAGCATAAATGTGCAAATGTGCACATTTGCATCTCCCATTGGAGATGGTCTTAGATGTGTAACTATATTCATACACATTATTTGAAAATCAGTCGATCATTTCTTATTCCCATTTCGTGATAACTCACTATCTCTTAAATTTTTTCACTTCTTTGACTCCCTTTGCATTTGGGTGCTGTTAAAGGCACACCAAATATACCTAACACCACAATAAAAGTCAAACCATATTTTAGTACAAAACACCAAAAGTAGATAAACCTTTTAATTTGGATAAACTTACTAAAATAGCCCTAATAAAAATGACAAGTGACATAAAAAATATTTTTCCATTAAAACAAAAAAAAATTAAAATACCTCTTCCACTTCTCAAGAAAATCCCACCGTGAAAAACCATCATTCACAGTCATACCAACCAGTCACCACAATTCTTACCGTTAGCCACTAATATCCATCTTTGTTGTTATTTTTTGCATTTGCAACAATTTCTTTGTTGTTTTGGACTTTTTTTTGGAAGGAAAAATCCCAATGAGCCCCAATGGAACCTTGAAAACCCACCCAACAAGAAAAGCATCAAAATCCCAACATTCAAAGTTCACTTGATTCGTTTAAGGTATATTTTCATCCATTTTATCATTTTTTAATCATTTGAGCACCAAAAATAGAAAATGCAAATGTAAAAAACCTAGTACCAGTACCCTGCACCTTTGGTGACGAGTCACCAGAGGAGATGAAGTATCACGGTGACCCGCCACCATGGAGAAAGGGTAGTTTTACTTATTGTACCACAGTTATTTATGACCATGGTATCTCACAAGCCACGATCACAAATCACTGTTGGGTTTGGTTTGTGGTATCTTGCCACTGTTGTTAGTGTTATAACTATAGTTACTTCTAACCGTGGTCATAAAATGACACATGGTTGCATCCAACTGTGGTTATTATTTTAAGCTTTGTGAATATTATTATGGTGTTATTATGAAAATTAATAATTGATTATTATAAATTATATTTTAGTTTGATGAGGGGATTCTGAATGATGCCAAGTTTTGGTAGGAAATTGACAATTTATGCGTCCCTAGTGGAGTAATAGCGGCAAATGTTTTTATAGTAAGAAAATCGGCAATTCGAGCACTAATGATTGCTCGGGGGTGAACCTACCTACACAAGTGTGTCGGATGATTGTCATCGAAATAACAATGAAGATAGGAGTCGAGGACCTAACTTGTGAGTTGAGTTCTCCGATTTGAAAGTTGTAAGAACTATATCTCACAACTTAACCTTCATATTATTACTATTCATATCGACTTAACATTTCACTTTTGGGTGATTTATTATAGGGTTTATCTAATTATGAAGAAGATCCCAATCCTGCTGAGTAGGAACATTCAATTGAGTTTACCACCGACGAGGTACAAACATTTTTTGTTATTAATGCATGCCCTTATTTTTTGTTATTCACAAAAAATGATTATCATGTTTCTTAAATTTTAGGTATTTATTTCTCATGAATAAATAATAGAATGGATGCACCAATGCGGGAAAAGGCTCAACGTTATAGTCATTACGTTGAAGTCAGAAAAACATGTGTTGGGGAGAAAGTTGGGTTTGATAATGGATTGTGAACAAAGCGATGTACATAGGAAACACGATAAAAAGTAAGATGATGATGACATGAAACGAAAAAGGAACACATGCACTAGGAAATGCGATTGTCCTTTCCGATTAAAAGGCATTCCTTTGGATGACGGTTGATCTCAATTATCAGTCGTATGTGGGGTTGAACAATCATGAAATGGCGAGGATATTAGTTGGTCACTCTTACGTCAGTCGGTTTACCCGAGAGGAGTGGAAATTACGAAGAAGTGGTGTGCATAAGAACTGGAGAGCCTGGTAAACCTAACCAAACCGGACTTATTGGTTGGGCTAGTTCGTTTTCGGTTCCAAAAGATGAAAAGCTGATCTTATCGGTTCGGCTCTCAGTTCCAACACAAACCCAAACCAAATCAAACCATGAACAAATCCAATTCAAAATCGAAACCAGAACTTGGACCAAACCGGAACCATTTCGAACTTAACATGTTTTTTAAGCTTTCTATGCTTGAAAAATGTCACTTTTTTCTTTAATTTAAAAGTTTTATATTAATTTTGACTTTTGGGACTTGAATTACCGCTACGATGTTTGCTTTCATGTCATTTTCATATTATATTTGAGGAACATTTATGATTTCATTTATTTTAAAATATATTATTGGAATCGAGAATCGATCCAAACCAACCCAAGAATCGTCGGTTCGTATTGGTTCAGGTTTGGACATAATTGGTTCAGTTCCAGTTGCAAAAATATGGAGCCGATCAACCTCGGTTCCGGTTATGGGTTCATAGAAAAATCGAACAAACCCGACTTGTGTGCACCCCTAGAAGTTAGTAAAAAATGGTGTTGGACCGAAAGAGGTCTTGGTCACATTGAAACAATATACGCCAACAAATTGTCCAACGATGAGAACATTTTACAATGCGAAATACAAGATGAAGACTTCTGAGATGCAAGGCGCAAGACAATGCAACAATTTTTGCATTTTCTTTTCGAGAAGCGTTATGTATATTGGCATAGGAGATGTGAAAGGACATATGTCGTAGGGGATATATTTTTCGCCTACCTTACACCAATTCTTTTAGTGAAGTGTTTTCCCACCATTCTTGTTATTGACTGCACATACAAGACAAATATGCACAACATGCCATTGTTTGAGATGATTAGTGTGATTTCCATGGGTCAATCATTTTGCAATACATTTTCTTTCTTAACGGAGGAGAAGGAGGAAGACTTAGAGTGGGCGTTCGGCCAGTTAAGAATTCTATACGAGCCGAAAGCATTGGTGCAAGATGTTGTGATCGAAAGATAATTGTCGTATCAAAATGTGGTTCAAGTTATATTTCATGCTCAAGACAATTTTCTTTGCTTTTTTCACTTACAAAATAACGTGGAACTTGCTTGTTCAAAGTATGGTCCCACAATAGTGGATAAGAAACTGTTCATTCAAAGGTGGATAGAGGTGACAGAGTCTAACACACCGCAGTCCTATAATGGAAGTTCAGATAGGTTTGCCCAAGCATGAGTGAAAATTTTAAATCTCACCGCCTATATAATTAAAATTTTGATGACGACGAGCCATCGATTTTCTTGTGCTTGGACTAACAAGGATTTGTATCGGAGTAACCAGATGAAAAATAGGGACAAGGGTGTGTATACTGAACTCAAGAAACATTTAAATAGTATCACCGGTGCATTCGCCACAGTTTGAAAGGGGAGGATGCATTGATATCTCTACAAGTCACACTGATAACAACGATTTTGAAAAGTCACTTGGAACAAACAATAATACACATAATGACCCAAATTTGGGATAAATTCGAGGATGAGCATCCCACTTGGACTTGGACATGATTATCGAGGAGTTGTACATCATGAGGTCGGTTGTCTCGCATAGTGCTAGAGACAAATATTTTTTAAAGTTGACATGCACTCACCTCCTACATACTGTGTACGGTTTGCCTTGTGCACACAAGTTGGTGCCATATGAGGTAGATGGTGATCCAAATCCCTCTAGGGGGCTATAGATAGTCATTGGAGAAAACTTGTTATCATACTGAATATCCAAAAATATCATGATGTTGATTACCCACTAAAAATGCAACGTTTCAAGAAACGATGGGAGAAAGTTGATGAGGCGGAAATAAAGATATTGTTAAGAAAATTAATAGAAATTGTAACTCCACCGACTACCTCATTGACGGAGACCACCCAAAAAAAAGGTAGGTCAAAGATGAAGAGGATGAGACAAAGGGATAGGAAAAATGAAAACTCAACAAAGTGATTACCTTCGATATTGGAGGTCGGTGAACCAAGAATGACCGAATCAAAAAACATTTACACAAGAGCCCACCTTTCAACTCAAAAACTCTGGACAAGTGGTCGACAAAAATGAGATTGCACATTACCTAAATTTTGCCAACCCTTTTTTGATGACATATTTAATGTTCGATCTGATAGTAATTGTGGGTACACGACGATTATAAAAGGGGTGGGGATTGGGGATGGGTTGAAGCATGGTTATGCGGTAAGGAACACCATGTTAGTGGAGCTATGAGAGAACAAGAGTGAGTATGAATCAATAATGAAGTTGTACCATATGGACTCATATGAAGCTTGACTGGATTACTTTTGTCATATGTGCCCCAAAGATAATTACTTTGTCATGCCGAAATTTGGGTACCTTATTTTTAATGCTTTGAAGCTATGATTGTCATGATATCTAAGGTTCAAGCATCCACATTTGTGCCATTTGATGTTGGGATGAAAAGTCCATTGGAAGAGTGAAATGACTCAATCTATTTTTTTGACAAAGTTAAAGGTAGGATTGAGAATTCGAATATCTTATTGAAGAAACTCTTATTTGTAAAACAAGATTTGATACAAGATGTGTTAAATCAAAACAGTAAACTAGATATGATATTTAAAACTCTTGGTAACAAAGTTTTAAGAAATTAAACTATAATAAACCAGTTAGGTTAAGAAGTAAGTAAGAGTTAAGATCATCTAGAGTTTGTTCACACACAAATTTTAACGTGGTAAAATCCTAAAGTTAGGGAAAATATCCACGATGACCTTTACGCCACAAAATGAAAAATTCACTAAACACGAGAATAAGGTTACAAATTACAAGCATTCAACATGACCAAACAAAATGAAAGAAATGTATCCAAACTTTAAGCGGCAACTTTTAGGTAATATTTCTCATCCACCAAGACTTTGAACATCCAATCTAGTAGCATTATTTACGTCGACTTATTAGACAAGTTCTCCAAGGGACAACCACACTTAAACTACGTGAAGTGTGTGAGACAGAGTAAGTGGTGTGTAATCATCTGTATGAATATGTAGGAGTACTAGCATAGACTTTTATTACAAATTGTCCTAACAAATTACAATATCTGTGTAAATGAACAAATCTAAATACTATATACCAAAATATCTCTTAAAATCTCAGATCTGGTAAGATCCTTCAAAAATAGATCTAAAAGGATATATATAAGAAAACATATTTCACAAAATATAAAATGAAGTTTTCAAAACAGTTCAGATCTAAAATCAAAAGTGGATTTATGATATATTATGCCTTTGATCTAATATAGTATGGAGATAAAAGAATCTAAAATATGAAAAGCGTGGTCCACACATAAATATCATATTTGTAAAAAAAATGTTTCAAAAAGTTTTGAAATTGATATTTTTACACAGTATTAACACTGTGTGTGCAAATGTTCCACTGTGTTAGGTTCTTGATTTTATGTAAAAAATCAAGACTTAAAACACTTGTGAAGGTTGTTTAAGGGAGAACAAGATGGCTAAGCAGTTTAAACGACTAAACTCACAACTCAGATGTACGTTTGAAAAACATATCAACTTCTAAACTCTCAAAATATTTTTCTCTTTATTTTTCAAAACTTTCTCACTCAAAAAATATTTTCTCTCAAGGATTTTCTCTGTTTTTTAATGAGAAAATTTTCTCTCTCTCTCTCTCTCTCGACTGAGCAAAATTCTTAGACTCAAAGAAGAAGGATCAATTTATAGAATGAGTAGAATAGTCTGAAAGGAATTTTTGAACTAATGTCTAAAATTAAGTTGACTGGTTACCAATTAATCTCACTGATGATAATGATGCATAAGGTTTAAGCAAAACAGGTTAGAGCCAGTTAACATGTCAAGGCTTTTATTGGTTCATTTGGGTATCACATGGATCATCTCAACTGACAATATCAGCTACAGATTAAATTGATTATACGGTGTGAGATGTGTGCAAAAGACGTGAGTGTAAATAAATATATGTTTGGCCAATGAGAATGAGGTAAGCGTGTTCACGTGTTGTGCACTAACACACATTTATAAGCGGCGATTTACATCTTTTATTAATTGCAATTGCTACCCCAAAGGTTTTTAAATAGTAATAAATTTTTTAATTAAATGAAAAGAATTGATTTTAAATCCAAATTAATATAAAAAAATTATAAAATCTAAAAAAATTATTTAAAAAACTGATATGCATGATGTGCAATTAATGTCTTAAATGTGTGGATTTTATACCTTTGTAGCTAACTTGGATAGACATGAAATGTTGAGGATGCCAATTTGAAGTAGACTACCATCTTGATAATGTAGATTACCCATAGAGGATCTCAACTCTAAAAAAATTAAACTTTTGTATTAATATTCAAACTAGATGAAACACCTATATTGTATAGACTCCTAGTAAGTCAACCATATAGGGTGTTTTAATCTTTCCCTTTGGATATTAGAGACAAAATCCTTTAAGTACATCAAGGGTACTTGTAGGGAAAAAAATTCCTAGCCTTATACAAATTCTAACTACCCTTTCCCTTCCTAGAATTGAAAATAAGAGTAAGAAAAATATAATTAGATAACTCGGCTACAATATAAGCCAATAGCCTAAATCTGGGAAGAATGAAGTTCAATGCCTGCATGAAAATACTTAAAATACAACGTGTTAGTCGAATTTTGAAATTTTAATCTATAGTCAATCCCTGGGATGAACTCATTCCTTCTCTCCCATTTTGTCTCAAATAGACAATAGGTAAACAATCAAGAGAGAGTATATAAAACAAAAATAATTACCGATCTAATCATAGCAACGGGTCATATCAGGTGTCTCCTATATGAGGCGCCTTTTATCATTTGATAAATGATCGTACCCTAAATCCTTAGAGACAGATTATAAGCATGATATAGACAGGAGGATATGATAAATAAGGTAGAAAATTAATTTAACACAATCATCCCAATGGATTTCCTTAAAGATTCAAATTTGATGTTATATAGAGGCTTAGTAAATAGATTTTCCAATTGTTTTTTAGTTTGAAAATATTCGATAACCAGTTTTTTAGATTCTACCAAATCACAAATAAAGTGAGGTCTAATTTAATGTGCTTAGTTCTAGAGTGATGTACATGATTTTTAAAGATATTAATGGCACTCTGATTATTCACATAATAAGGTCAATTGATTCTCAATAATACCATAATCACTAAGCATTTGTTTGATCCATAATAATTGAGCACAAGAATTACCAACAACTATATATTTAGACTCATTAGTTGATAACCAACTAAGTTATTCCCTATGTATTAAAAAGCACCAGAGGTATTCTTACTATAGTCGGAGCACCCATCATCAATACATCCAACTATAGTGTTCGATGTATCCTTAGTATACCAAATACCATATTCCAGACTTAACATATTTAACGATACATTTAACACACAATAAATGGCACTCTTTAGGTGCACATTGATAACGTGCACAAACGCTTACGACGTACATAATATTTGGTCTGAATATAGTTAGATATAGCAGGCTGCCTATCATGCTTCTATATAAGGTAGGATCACATTTTTTTCATTATAATCTTTAGATATTTTAAATGTGGTACTCATGGGAGTTCGTGATATTTTCGCGTTGTCTAAACCAAATTTCATAACCAAATTATTCACATATCTAGTTTGAGAAATAAAGAGGCCATCACTTATCTATTTTACTTGTAAACTTCAAAAGTATTGTGTGACACCCCGACTAATTAAATTCCGGGTAGCTACTCCTTTATTAAATTAATACAAAATGCCAAGTTGGTTCAGTTAATAGCATCACTGTCGAAAACATTTTAATGATTACTAACCACCTAGTATTTAAAAAGTGAGTTGCCAAATTTTAAGTTAACTCTGATTAACATGCAATAAGAGGATAATGAAAGAATAACAACCATTCACCATAACGAAGCAATAGAATAACCAACAAAATAATAAGTCCGGAGGAAAACTCCTCACAACAATCCCACAACTGAACTAAGTTAAACAATGTATCCTGAATTAATTACATGCCAAAAGTCTGAAAATCTGAAATAGGAAATGTTTCTAATAGAAATGGGCGACATGCCCTACAACTGATGAAATCTGAATAGAGTCAAGATAGATGAAGCGTCTACTAGCAAAGTCCTGTAACTTCCACAAACAGCTATAGCTCGTCACCTGAATGAGGATCCTAAGCATGGTGTCCTTGTGGCTGGGCAGCTAAAATGGTTTTTACAAAAATAGATTTGAAAGCAAACGGGTCAAAGCCCGAAAGTGGAGAGTATTTTAAAAATAGCAAGTGTTTTAATGACATTAAAACAATGAATGCAAAATACATGTTAGGACGTGCACTCGCATGAAATACTCACCTCTCGACTAATTGTGCACTCCTAACGAATAACACCCATCTAAGTGATATTTTTATCTAACTAAACTGACATGAGTTCTATCCTTTCTACTCGGTTCTCATTATACATTCTAATGTCATTAATAAAGTAGGGGGTTTTACTTAAACTCAGATTCTCAATTATTAGCAATACAATTTATTGCAGGTTATCCCTTTATAGTTACTCAAAGCGTTTCTGTATTTATACGCACAATACCAACATGAAAGTTCTCATTAATTTAAGTGTACATTAGTCACGCCATAAATATACAATACAAGCACCCGAGACTAGGCTGCAGTGCACACATACTCTGCTATCCATCCCGGTACATCACGTACATAAGGATCACGCATTCCGAATCTCTCAGGAATCGTTCTCAGATAATAGCAAATCACAAACAATGGAGGCGAACACAATCACATCACATGGGTCACGCACATACCTCCGCTCCCACGATCATCAGACTTATTAACATCCCAATAAGTCCTTCTCTGACCTATGTTCTCGAGGTACCAATCTAAATCCGGGCAACACAAGGAGTAGATGGCCCTAAGGGAACGTAAACCTCCCGTGATAGCAAGTATGGTAGGTATGTCATACACATAAAATCATATACATAGACTAAGTATACACACTTCTTAGTAATCACCGTAATTTATTTGTGGTACACTTCTCATTCTCGTACCGACTTATAATGTTACACAATTCATATGTTCCCGGTTAATTCAATTATTTAAGCCGTCAATAATTCTCGCATCGTAATAGTCACTCACGTCCTATTCCACAATTTCCATTCAATTCAAATCACACTTCTATGTTTTACTCCTCAATATATCCCAAATAACCCAACTATATCAATTTATCATCAAGGGAATGTTATCTCTACAATTAAACAAGGTTACGGGACACGCGAAATCAAAACAGGCCAAAAAGGCCTAAACTGTCAGCTCGTTAGAAGTCTCGTTCGAACGAGACTGGTTCGAACGAGAGTTCGTTCGAACGAGCTGGGCATCTAACGAGATCTCGTTCGAATGAAAGGCATCGAACGAACATCCCTCTCGTTAGAAGGCAAACTGTCAACTCGTTAGAAGCTAGTTCGAACGACCTGGGCAGGTCTTCTAACGAGGTGAAAGTTTGAGCCCAGAAAATTCCTATTACATTTTTCCAACTTTTCTTCACCTTTAATCTCATATAAATATCATTCCAACAAGGTTTCAAGGTTTCTAATCATCCCTATACATATTATATTTGTATAACAACATTTATATGGGGTCTAATCATCCCAAACCACATCTAAATCCTCAATATAACCAATTTTCCCCAATTTTCAAGAACATGAACCCTAGAAATTTAAAGTCTTCCATAGTTATAGTTAAATCCGTATTTGCAATATAAAAAGTAGTAATTCTCTTAGTTCAATCATCCAATACCAATTCTACATGCAATCCTACATTAAAATCTGAATTTATAACTTCCAATTTCATGGATTTTTATAAATCTCCCAAAATAATACAATTATATAAATTTTCTACACATGGAAGAAGCATTCTTTGCAAAAACGAAATTAAACCACTTGCCTCTAATCTTTCTCTGAATTTGGTGTTGGATTGATGAAGGTTGATTTGTTCTCTCTCTCTCTCTGCAGAATTTTCCTTTCTTTCTCTTTCTACCAGCTTTTCTCTTAAGGATGACAATGGTGGTTAAGGTTGCCCTAGGAAGCTCTTTCAAAACTCATTCCAATAACCCCCGTAGCCCATTAAGTCATAGGTGTAGTTAGTGGGTTTAGTGGGTAAAGTCCAAATCAGATTTTTAATTCCTAATTTTCATGGGTTTTAATTCCCAAAATCCCAAAATTACCAAACTACCCTTTTACGTTACCGGTATGGCCTAAAAATTCCCCGGGACCCAAACTAAACCCTCGGCTAGTGTTTTCGGACTATTTCGACCCTTCCGGACGCGTTGGCGCTCTCAAAACGACCATACGATTAATAGAAATAAAATGCATCATTTTTTTTAATTAAAATAATTATATTCCTGACGCGACTGTCACACGCGTCCCAACAAAATTTTCAAATTGTCGTATTTCAATTCTCACGACAAATTTCATGATTCAATATTCATATATAGCCATATACACTCATTAAAATCAAATACCAACTCGCATCTCGCTAGTATTTTTATCCGGATTAATTTCCAATTAATACACATTTAATTCAATTAATCCCATAAATAAATATCATAAAAATACGGGGTATTACATACTTCCCCCCTAATAACAGAATTTCGTCCCGAAATCCGAAACTAGAAAGTACCTGGTAAGAACAACTTTGGATAACGTTCGCGCATCTCATCCTCACACTCCCATGTGGACTCCTCGACATTATGATGTCGCCACTGAACACGCACTAACGGAACTATCTTTGACCGCAGTTTCCGCCCACTTCGGTCCAAAATAGCAATCGGTCCCTCCTCGTAGGAGCTATCAGGCTGGAGATCGATGTCCTCCAAAGCAATGAGAGAATGAGCCAAATCGTCTCTAAGATATTTCCTTAGCGAGGAAATATGAAACACATCATGAATCCGATGCAAATGCTCCGGTAACCCAAGTTTATATGCAACAGACCCAATCCGCTCGATGATAGGGAATGGCCCCACATATCTCGGTGCCAACTTCCCCTTCTTCCCAAATCGCATAATCCCCTTCATAGGAGATACTCTGAGTAAAACTTGGTCCCCCACTTGGAACTCCCTGAAGGACCTCTTCGCATCAGCATAGCTCTTCTGCCGATCCTGAGCTAGCCGAATGTGAATCCGTATCAATTCTATCCTTGTCGAAGTATCCTGAATCACTTCCGGCCTAAGTAGTTTGTTGTCCCCCACCTCCAACCAACATGCTGGGGAACGATAAGGTCTACCGTACAACGCCTCAAATGGAGCCATGCCAATAGTGAACTGGTAGGAGTTGTTGTAAGCAAACTCCACCAGTGGAAGATACTGCTCCCATCCACCCCCGAAATCAATGATGCACATACGCAACATGTCCTCCAACATCTGGTTTGTATGCTCGGTGTTCCCATCGGTCTGCGGGTGATACGCCGTACTCAACCGCAATTCCGTGCCCATGGCCTCCTGAAAACTTTCCCAAAACCGTGGAACAAATATTTTGTCTCGGTCAGACACGATATTTAGGGGCACACCGTGAAGTCTCACTATCTCTGAAATAAAGAGCTGGGCATACTGTCCCGTAGTTTAGTCTGTCCTTACGGGTAGAAAATGAGCGACTTTGGTCAACCTGTCCACAATTACCCAAATGGAGTCGTGACCTCTCTGTGACGTAGGCAACCCCGTGATAAAGTCCATGGATATGCTCTCCCACATCCACATCGGGACCTCTAATGGCTGTAGAAGTCCTGCCGGTCTCTGATGATCCACTTTTACCAGCTGACAAGTGGCGCATTTAGAAACAAACACGGCAATATCTCTCTTCATCCCGCTCCACCAATACTGTCGTCTCATGTCTTGGTACATTTTATCCCCACCGGGATGTACCGCGAACCGTGAGCCGTGCGACTCTGCCATCACCTCGTGTCGCAATTCCTCCCCTTCCGGAACTACCAGTCTGTCGTTGAAGCGTAATCCCCCGTCTGAGCTAACGGTATAAGACTCGGCTCCCTCTGCTAATAATCGAACTATCTGCTCCTGACAGAACGAGTCATCTGCTTGTGCCTTTACCACTCTCGTGACAATCTGTGGTGTAACAGTCATCACCGACATGAATGATCGGGCCACTGCATCCTGGTGTCCCAACTCCTTCCACTTTGCCTTCCACACCCCTGCCACTTCATCTACTGGCCTACGGCTCAACGCGTCTGCTACCACGTTAGCCTTCCCCGGGTGGTATTGGATATCAAACTGATAATCCTTCACGAACTCAAGCCACCTTCGCTGCCGCATATTCAACTCCTTCTGCGTGAATAGGTACTGTAGGGACTTGTGGTCCGTGAACAATCGAAACTTCTCCCCCAAAAGGTAATGTCTCCAAATCCGAAGGGCAAATACAACTGCCGCCAACTCCAAGTCATGAGTGGGGTAATTCTTCTCGTGAGGCTTTAGCTTACGGGAAGCATAAGCTATGGCCTGACTCTCCTGCTGCAATACACCTCCAAGTCCTTGCAAGGACGCATCGGTGTAGACTAGATACTCAACTCCCGATCTCGACAATGCTAACACAGGTGCTGAGGTCAACTTATCCTTCGACTCATCAAATGCCAGCTGACAGGCATCACTCCAAATAAACGGCACACCTTTACGAGTCAGATGTGTCAAAGGACCTGCTATCTTCGAAAATCCCCTAATAAACATCATGTAGTATCCTGCTAGTCCCAAGAAACTACGGATCTCCGTTGGTGTCGTGGGATGTCCCCACTCCCTCACCGCGGATACCTTCCCCGGATCAACGGATATCCCCCGGTCGGAAATAATGTGCCCCAAAAATTGAACCTCCTTCAGCCAAAACCCGCACTTCTCATATTTTGCATACAACTCGTTCTGACGTAGCGTCTGCAAAACCTGCCTCAAATGCTCTGCGTGCTCCTCCTCCGTCTGGGAGTAAACCAGAATATCATCAATGAAGACAATGACGAACTGATCAAGGAACTCTCTGAACACCCTATTCATCAAGTCCATAAACACGGCTGGAGCATTGGTCAAGCCAAAAGGCATAACCCGAAACTCGTAGGAGCCATATCTCGTTAAGAACGCAGTCTTTGAGACGTCCTCCTCCCTGATACGCAACTGATGGTATCCCGACCGCAAATCAATCTTTGAGAAGAAAGAAGCTCCCCTCAACTGGTCGAATAAGTCATCGATTCGGGGCAAAGGATACTTATTCCGTATCGTGACTTTATTCAACTCCCGGTAATCCATACACAACCTCAACGATCCATCCCTCTTCTTCACGAACAACACAGGGGCACCCCACGGCGAGGTACTCCGTATAAACCTCTGACCCAACAACTGCTCAATCTGATCCCGTAACTCCCTCATCTCAGCTGGAGCCATACGGTAAGGTGCGCGGGCAATAGGCCGAGTACCCGGCGTCAAGTAGATCATAAAGTCTATCTCTCTACTCGGAGGTAATCCAGGTATATCCTGAAATACGTCTGCAAACTCTCGAACAGCCGGAATCGAATTAAGTGGTATCACCACTTCCTTAGAGGTCTCCTCCTCTATGTAGTACAAATGAGTGGACGATCCTCCCTCAGGACGAGGCATCGCCACTAAAAATATCTCCTGCCCGGGAATGGCAAAGATAATACTCCTACTGGAACAATCAATCATGGCTCGGTACGCAACTAGCCAATCCATGCCAATAATGGCATCATACTCGGTCATATCTAATACTAACATATCCGCGAGTAAAGTAAACCTCCCGATCTCTATACCCACGCCTCTATATACACGTGAAATCACGGAACCCCTACTCAACGGCGAATTTACACAAGTAACCGTACTCTCGGCGGTGTCTAACAACCCAATGGTGCGTGCAAATCTCATAGCAATAAAACAGTGTGTAGCCCCCGTGTCAAATAACATACGCCCCATAGTCCCCTGAATAGAGAACATACCCTCAATGGCTGGTGGATTCTATGGGGCTGCGACCTGCTGAAGCTGATATACTCTCCCATACTGCAGTTGTCCCTGCTGAACTGGGATCGCTGGAATGGGTGGTAATGCTTCCATCTGTGGTGGCGCCGGGAGGGCGGCGGGAAACATGGGCCTCTGCGGCTCCTGTCGAGCACCCTGCTGCTGCTGCGGGGCCCTGCCCTTATCCGGACAATCCTGGCATTTATGGCCAGTCTTGCCACAAACGTAACACTTCCCCAGGAAGTTCCCCCCTCTCTGTCCCTGCTGCCCCCGGCCCTGGTGGCCGTTACCGTTCCTCCCCTGGCCCTGCTGAAACTGTTGTTGGCCATTCTGACCCTGCTGGCCCTGATGACCGTTCGGACCCTGATGGCCCTGCCGGAAACCTCCCTGTCCGTGCCTGAAATTTCCCAATCTGAACCTCTTGTGATCCCCCTGTTGGGAACCCTGGTCACCCTGTCTCTGCCCCTGAACATATTGTGCCCCACTGGCACCATGTCCTCCAGTCCTGCCCTGATGGCTGGACTCTCCCGATATCTTGCCCTCAGCCATGTGAAAGCGGTGATCCTGGCAGTGTAACAGTGCAGCGTTAACCACATCAGAGTAAGTGGCCAACGATAGGTTCCCCAATAAATGCTGACGGATCCTCCAAGTCAACCCGTCTGTAAATTTCTGTATCTTCTTCTCTTCTGTCGGTATCTCATCCGGAACAATATTCAACATATTTGTGAATTCGGCCTCATACTCGGCCACAGTCTTACCTTCCTGCCTAAGATTCATCAACTTCCTCCTCATTTCCGTGTGAACAGCTGACGGAAAGTACTTGCGGTCGAACCGCACCCAAAACTCCTGGATCGTGAGAGTATCTCTCTCCTCCACGGTGGTAATAGACTCCCACCACTGCAGTGCAGATCCAACTAGCTTGAAGGTAGCTAGTATCTGCTTCTGGACATCGGTGCACTCATACATCCTCAAGTTCCGCTGAATGTCTTTCCTCCACTGACTCGAAACCACAACATCGGAGCTACCTGCGAACTCCGGTGGGTGTGCTTTCTGAAAAGCGTCTCGAACACGTTCCCAAGCAGACGGGAATGAATGTGCATGGACTGGCGCGACAACTGGCGCCTGAGGTGGTGCCTGCTGAACCACGGCTAGTGCGGCATTTACCGCTTGGGCTACAATGGCTGCAACCTCGGCGGCGTTCATCGTGCCCTGAACTGGTGCGGGCTGTGGTTCTGGCGTTGCATCCCTGGGAACCCGTTGTGCACGTCGTGGAGGCATCTGAAATAAGAATAAAGTTTATAAGTTCGCAGTTATAAACTTGAAATAGCTGAAGAACGTAGCATATACAAAAGAATACAACAGTCCTAAAATATAGGGCTCTACATCAAAGAAAGCTCAGCGGAAAGATAATAAGCCGAAGGACACTAGAACCTGATGCTCTGATACCACCTGTGACACCCCGACTAATTAAATACCGGGTAGCTACTCCTTTATTAAATTAATACAAAATGCCAAGTTGGTTCAGTTAATAGCATCACTGTCGAAAACATTTTAATGATTACTAACCACCCAGTATTTAAAAAGTGAGTTGCCAAATTTTAAGTTAACTCTGATTAACATGCAATAAGAGGATAATGAAAGAATAACAACCATTCACCATAACGAAGAAATAGAATAACCAACAAAATAATAAGTCCGGAGGAAAACTCCTCACAACAATCCCACAACTGAACTAAGTAAAACAATGTATCCAGAATTAATTACATGCCAAAAGTCTGAAAATCTGAAATAGGAAATGTTTCTAATAGAAATGGGCGACATGCCCTACAACTGATGAAATCTGAATAGAGTCAAGATATATGAAGCGTCTACTAGCAAAGTCCTGTAACTTCCACAAACAGCTACAGCTCGTCACCTGAATGAGAATCCTAAGCATGGTGTCCTTGTGGCTGGGCACCTAAAATGGTTTTTACAAAAATAGATTTGAAAGCAAACGGGTCAGAGCCCGAAAGTGGAGAGTATTTTAAAAATAGCAAGTGTTATAATGACATTAAAACAATGAATGCAAAATACATGTTAGTACGTGCACTCGCATGAAATACTCACCTCTCGACTAATTGTGCACTCCTAACGAATAACACCCATCTAAGTGATATTTTTATCTAACTAAACTGACATGAGTTCTATCCTTTCTACTCGGTTCTCATTATACATTCTAACGTCATTAATAAAGTAGGGGGCTTTACTTAAACTCAGATTCTCAATTATTAGCAATACAATTTATTACAGGTTATCCCTTTATAGTTACTCAAAGCGTTTCTGTATTTATACGCACAATACCAACATGAAAGTTCTCATTAATTTAAGTGTACATTAGTCACGCCATAAATATACAATACAAGTACCCGAGACTAGGCTGCAGTGCACACATACTCTGCTATCCATCCCGGTACATCACGTACATAAGGATCACGCATTCTGAATCTCTCAGGAATCGTTCTCAGATAATAGCAAATAAAAAACAATGGAGGCGAACACAGTCACATCACATGGGTCACGCACATACCTACGCTCCCACGATCAGCAGACTTATTAACATCCCAATAAGTCCTTCTCTGACCTATGTTCTCGAGGTACCAATCTAAATTCGGGCAACACAAGGAGTAGATGGCCCTAAGCGAACGTAAACCTCCCGTGATAGCAAGTATGGTAGGTATGTCATACACATAAAATCATATACATATACTAAGTATACACACTTCTTAGTAATCACCTTAATTTATTTGTGGTACACTTCTCATTCTCGTACCGACTTATAATGTTACACAATTCATATGTTCCCGGTTAATTCAATTATTTAAGCCGTCAATAATTCTCGCATCGTAATAGTCACTCACATCCTATTCCACAATTTCCATTCAATTCAAATCACACTTCTATGTTTTACTCCTCAATATATCCCAAATAACCCAACTATATCAATTTATCATCAAGGGAATGTTATCTCTACAATTAAACAAGGTTACGGGACACGCAAAATCAAAACAGGCCAAAAAGGCCTAAACTGTCAGCTCGTTAGAAGTCTCGTTCGAACGAGGCTGGTTCGAACGAGAGTTCGTTCGAACGAACTGGGCATCTAACGAGATCTCGTTCGAACGAAAGGCATCGAACGAACATCCCTCTCGTTAGAAGGCAAACTGTTAACTCGTTAGAAGCTCGTTCGAACGAGCTCGTTCGAACGACCTGGGCAGGTCTTCTAACGAGGTGACAGTTTGAGCCCAGAAAATTCCTATTACGTTTTTCCAACTTTTCTTCACCTCTAATCTCATCTAAATGTCATTCCAACAAGGTTTCAAGGTTTCTAATCATCCCTAAACATATTAAATTCGTATAACAACATTTATATGGGGTCTAATCATCCCAAACCACATCTAAATCCTCAATATAACCAATTTTCCCCAATTTTCAAGAACATGAACCCTAGAAATTTAAAGTCTTCCATAGTTATAGTTAAATCCGTATTTGCAATATAAAAAGTAGTAATTCTCTTAGTTCAATCATCCAATACCAATTCTACATGCAATCCTACATTAAAATCTGAATTTATAACTTCCAATTTCATGGATTTTTATAAATCTCCCAAAACAATACAATTATATGAATTTCCTACACATAGAAGAAGCATTCTTTGCCAAAAGGAAATTAAACCACTTGCCTCTAATCTTTCTCTGAATTTGGTGTTGGATTGATGAAGGTTGATTTGTTCTCTCTCTCTCTCTGCAGAATTTTCCTTTCTTTCTCTTTCTACCAGCTTTTCTCTAAGGATGACAATGGTGGTTAAGGTTGCCCTAGGAAGCTCTTTCAAAACTCATTCCAATAACCCCCGTAGCCCATTAAGTCATAAGGTGTAGTTAGTGGGTTTAGTGGGTAAAGTCCAAATCAGATTTTTAATTCCTAATTTTCGTGGGTTTTAATTCCCAAAATCCCAAAATTACCAAACTACCCTTTTACATTACCGGTATGGCCTAAAAATGCCCCGGGACCCAAACTAAATCCCCGTCTAGTGTTTTCTGACTATTTCGACCCTTCCGGACGCGTTGGCGCACTCAAAACGACCATACGGTTAATAGAAATAAAATTCATCATTTTTTTTAATTAAAATAATTATATTCCTGACGCGACTGTCACACGCGTCCCAACAAAATTTCCAAATTTCCGTATTTCAATTCTCACGACAAATTTCATGATTCAATATTCATATATAGCCATATACACTCATTAAAATCAAATACCAACTCGCATCTCGCTAGTATTTTTATCCGGATTAATTTCCAATTAATACACATTTAATTCAATTAATCCCATAAATAAATATCATAAAAATACGGGGTATTACATATTGTAACTCCCCCATAAGTGACATTTGAACTCCCCATGCATAATTTTAGAAAATCATCAACTTGTTTGTAAAAAGTTAAACAAAAAATGATGCATCAACATACATTTGTGCGATCAAAACCTCATTATTTATTTTATGAACAAATAATGTTTGATCATTGCCGCCACACTCAAAACCTTTATTGACTAAAAAGGTTGAGAGATGCTCATACCAGGCCCGAGGGGCTTTGTTTAAGCAATATAAAGCCTTCTTCAATCGAAAGACCTGATTCGGGTGAGAAGGATCAATAAAGACCTTAGGCTATTCTATGTATACTTCCTTAGTTCGAATGCCATTAAAAAGGTGAACTTAATATCCATTTGAAAAGGTTTGAATTGTAAATAATATACCACTGCGAGGAGGAGGCGAACAGACTTGAGCCTTATTACCGGAGTGAAAGTCTCTTCAAAGTCTATCCCTCAATATGAGAATATCTTTGCACGATCAATCTGGCCTTATTTCTAATGATTACCCCTGATTCGTCTGTTTTTTTTTTAAAATCCAATGGGTATTGATAACCTTTTTATTTTTTGGCCGGGAATAAGATACCAAACACCATGACTCCTAAATTGGGTTAATTCCTTTTTCATGTCATCAATCCAATAAGATTCATTGAAGGCATCATTTACATTATTTGGTTCTACTTGCTAAACAAAGCATGAAAAGTTAGCCATGTTTTGAAGTTGAGATCTTATTCTCATAAGCTCCTCAAGGTTACTGACTACCTTCTTTAGGGGATGGTCTTGATTTTGAAAAAGTTTTCTGACTCATCCACAATAATTTATCTAGTACTAGCATTCCTAGTGGTAGTGTCATTAACAACTACGTTAATTGATTCCATAAGAGCTTTGGTACGGAAATTATAGACTCGATAGGCTCTACTATATTAGGAATATCCCAGAATAATGCCTTTATCGCCTCTGAAGTTAAATTTTGAAAGGTGTTCCTTATCTTTGTGCAAATATAACAAACAGTCCCAAAAGTTCTAAATTATTTCAAATTAAGTTTTTTGTTATACCAAAGTTCATATGAAGTCTATTTGGTATTCCGAACGTATACACGATTAATAATGTGACATGCTATCTGGACTGCCTCAACCCAAAAGTATTTTGGCAGACCTTTGGCATATAGCATCACCCGATCCATTTCTTGGATTTTTCAGTTTTTCCTTTCAGCAATATCTTTTTGCTACGGAGTTTTAAGAGCACTAATCTCATGCTGATATCCATTACCAGAATAATATTCTACTACTCCAGTCTCTTTGAATTCTCCACCTCTGTCATTTATGATACGTGATACTTGGGTATCCTTTTCATTTTCTATTTTCAAAAGTATTTTGATAAATTCTAGAAATGTGTCCGATTTATTTTTCATAAAAGCAACCCAAGTATACCTTGCGAAATCATCCAAAATGATAAGGATGTAACTATCACCATAAAGTCTCACAGTACAGGAGGGACCCATAAGGTTCATATGGAGAAGTTCCAGTGGTCTCAAAGTCATAATATCCTTAACTTTCTTGTGAGGCGCTTTACTTATTTTCCCAACATGACAGGGATAATAAATAATGTTTCGTGAAATTTTTATTTTGGGTAAATCTCTAACCAACTCTTGGGAGCTCAATCAGCTTTAGTTATCAAAATTTGTATGACCCAATTTATTGTGCCACATATCAGAATCATCTAATCGTGTTAACTTATAGGACTCTGAGAAGGCCCCTAAGCAGTAATCTTTAGGCAAAGGCAATATTTTTAAATTTTTCCAAATTTTTATCTTAGCACCCACAAACTATTCTTGTGAAAATAATTTGATTTACCCAATTTTATCTCATTAACCATATAGCATGAATCTACGGTGATTAAACAAATAAAGTAAATAAATCAAACACACCACAAACTATTCTCGAACATCCACACTAGACAATAACGATGATACAAAAAATTACAAAGAGAGATATAATCTTACTCAACGATTCAATCACTCACAAGCTTTGATACCTCTTCTTCTCTTCTACCGCTCTTCCTTAGTTCCACGTAGGAGTCCACTTGCACTACACCAAATCTGCACTATTGTCACGATCATTGACCTTGACAAGTTGGACTTGTCAAGGTCAATGACCGTGACAATTCGAGGCGAGACAATTTTTTTTGTCACGGGCGTGTCACAGTCATTGACCTTGACAAGTTCGTTAGAATTGTCACGGTCGTGTCAAGGTCATGGACCGTGACAAGTTTAGTCATGGTTAATAATCGTGACAAACCCGTGACAATATTTAAAAAAATTATCACGGTCAATGACCGTGACAATTCTGGGCAGAATTTAAAAAAATTTTGCTGGGCAGTATGGCCACTGTCACTGCCCAGCAGTATATTTGTACCTGTTATAACAACGTTGGTTGTACCTATTCAAACATCATATATCCAAATAAACTAAAGATAGTGCAAATATATATTCATGACGATATAATCCAAATATAATTAAAAGGGACAAACTTAAAAATAATGTTACTACATGTCTTGGGTAAATGTGAGGAGGTGAGTTGGCCACACGATATACGAATTGACACACTCACTAATATACATCATGCCGCATTGTTCGCGCAACCATAATAGGGAGTTCTCCTTCCCGGGTATCACATGCGTGACGAGCACTTTGGACTCGATCCCTTGAAGCGCACGTCCATGAACTATTCCACCCTCGACGATATTCGGGTCCCTCAACCCCCGCCCTATCCGCTGGCCATCAAATACATCCAATATGAACACGCTCGGCCAACCAAGTGTCGACAATGGTCTGGGGAAGGGAGCCAAATAAGGAAGTGGATCATCGAAATACGCACGTGACGGTGAAGAAGCAATGAGGTCCACATCCTCGTCCTCCTGCGCCTCGTCCTCCTCCACCGCCTTCTCCTTCCATTTCCTCTTCCCCTTACGGTCTCCGCCCAACGTACGCTTCATGAATGCGTACATATCTTGGACCGTCGCCTTCAAACGGGACAGCTTCGCATCATGTGAATCCACCGTTCGAGCCAACCCGGTGTCGTTCGTCTCTAATCCGATGATCCTAGATTTGGACACCCGCGAGCTCACCCCCCTTGTCCTCCCCTTGCGATCAGAGACAAGCACTTGACTGAGTGCGTCTGTGGACAAAGACGCCTTGTCGGCATCAGACTGCGACTCATGCACTTCCTTAAGCTTTGCCTGAAACGACAAAAAGCACATGATTAGTAAAATAAGTAAACTAAAAAATTACAACGTAATTAACAAAATTAAACTATCGGATTACTTACAATCGTGGCCGCGACGCTCGGGGACACCTCCTTGTCCTTCCCCTTCTTCGTCCGAAGAGACACATAAGTATCGAGCCTATGTGGCTTACCCCCTGGCCCACTCCCTACCCCCTGAAATAAAATAAAGTAGAATTATTATCGGCCCCGCAAAGTAAAATAATGAAGAATAATATATTTCTATAGTTATAGAAAAATTAAATCTTACCTTCATCCTATGCTCCACCTCGGTGTAAGAGGTCCGGCCGGAGTAGTGCACGTCCGTCTTTTTTTCCCGATTTTCCCTCCCCGATTGGTGAGATGCCAATTGTCGATCCTCGATCTCATTGTCAATGAACTTTTGCCATTGTGCCAATGAGATCGGCTCCTTGGGCGGGACGAATCCACACCATTGTATAATGGACTCTCGTATTTTCCCAAAGTACCGTGTCCGCATATTTTTCTTCCACGTCTTGTGTTGCTCCCTCAACTGCTCCAAGACGGAATCACGTAGCTTTGGATCCAAGTTGAATTGTTCCTGTTCAACAAATTCAATGTTAGTTGCGAATAAATATAAATATAAATATAAAATGAAATTGAAATTGAATTGAAATTGAAATTGAAATTGAAATTGAAATTGAAATTGAAATTGAAATTGAAATTGAAATTGAAATTGAAATTGAAATTGAAATATAAATATATTACCTGTAGTGCCGCCCAAACAGCTAACTTGAGCTCATATGGCACCTCCTTCCAACTCATAAACCCCGGGCCGATGACCGTCTTTAGCAGCTCGAGGGATCTCGCTAATAGCTCCGATTTGTTCTCGATGGTAATCTCAAATTTTCCATATTTGGGGAGCCTAGGGGCGGAGGAGCCCTCGTCGCCTCCGCTACCACCGAGCCCAGACGACATCATCATAAACAACATCATCATCTTCGCCTTAATACCTGAAGGAGACATTTGCCGTAAAAAATGTTAGTAGTACAGATAAAAAAAAATGTTATTAGTACACATAGACACACACCCCTACCCCACCCCACCACACACACGCATGGAATTATTAGTAAAAAAATGTTATTAGTACAGATAAAGCATGGAATTATTATTATATATATTATATATGCCGGAATAGATCTAAAGCATGGAATTATTAGTACACCCCCCCCCCCCCCCACCCCACCCCCACCCCCTCCCCCACTACACACCACCACACACATATATACACACACACATACACACACATATTTAATTTCAAGTATGTTTCATTTAATTATCATACTTTGTATATATTGTTCGATATACAAAGTAATTTTCAAAAAAAGTTGAAAAATCCCACCCCCATATGGACAATAATCCAGTGGTCATGCCACTTTTAAAACTAACCAACCCAACATTTACTAAACAAAATAATCCAACAGCAATTTCAACAATAAATGTGTAACCCGTACTCCTTCTAATTCATCTACTCAATTAATTCATTTCATCAATTAAACTTACAATTAAAGTATATAATTATTAATTTACTAATTTACAATGAGGGGCAATCCTACTTTCATATGAAATTGGCACTAATTATTAATTTACTTTCATCTAAAACTATACAATTAAAATTACAATTAAAGCTATACAATTTATTAATTAAAGCTATACAATTGTTAAAACCCCCCACCCCCCTCCCCCCACCACACCCCCTCCCCCACCACACACATATATACACACACAAACACACACATATACACATATTTAATTTCAAGTATGTTTCATTTAATTATCATACTTTGTATATATTGTTCAATATACAAAGTAATTTTAAAAAAAAGTTGAAAAATCCAACCCCATATGGACAATAATCCAGTGGTCATGCCACTTTTAAAACTAACCAACCCAACATTTACTAAACAAAATAATCCAACAACAATTTCAACAATAAATGTGTAACCCGTACTCCTTCTAATTCATCTACTCAATTAATTCATTTCATCAATTAAACTAACAATTAAAGTATAAAATTATTAATTTACTAATTTACAATGAGGGGCAATCCTACTTTCATATGAAATTGGCAATAATTATTAATTTACTTTCATCTAAAACTATACAATTAAAATTGCAATTAAAGCTATACAATTTATTAATTAAAGCTATACAATTGTTAAAATTGCCCCACCACACCCCCACCACCACACCCCTTGCCCCCCTTCCCCCGCCACACACACACGCACACACCTACACACACACCCCACCCCACCCCACCCCCACTACCCCCTTCCCCCCTCCCCCACCACACACCACCACACACATATACACATACATATACACACATATATATACACACATACACATCCACACACATATAGATATGAAAGAGAAAGAGAGGAAAAAAAACATACCTTAGAGAGAGAGAGCAGAAATCGCTTAGAGAGAGAGAGAGGGGGGGAAGACCAAAAAAGGGTGGGAAAAAAGAAGCCTAGGGCTTTTTTTACTGCAGAAGTTGTCACGGCCGTGTCAAGGTCATTGACCGTGACACGACCGTGAGAACTACATTTGTCACGACCTTGTCACGGTCAATGACCGTGACAATTCTTTGTCACGGTCGTGTCAAGGTCAATGACTGTGACACAAAACGCGTGTTTTTTGTCACGGTCAATGACCTTTACAAGGGTGGCCGGCTGAAAGGTGACAATTTTGTCATTTTGGTGTAGTGTTATGTAATTGTCCACAGTACATGAGTTCACGTGCACCTTGGTATCCACCAATGCAGCCTCAGCAACCGTCTACGAATACAAATGCGGAGTCTATCGCTTCTTCTTCGCAATCAGCATGTACGGAGTCCACCGCATGAAAACAGTTGTTCAAGAAGGTAGAACAATCTGTAGTGCCAGACTCAATATCATAATAGCTATGGAATAATCAGATTTGGATCTTGGAAACTCTGGATGTTGGAAAACTATTGGGAACTTTTGTAAACATATGCATAAATGTTTTTTTGACAAAAAATCTTCTATCTTGTTCGAACGACAAACAAGCCTCGTTCGAATGAGAAGGCCCTCTCATTTGAACGAATCTCAAACTCGTTTGAACGACATGAAATAATTTTGAATTTTAAAATCAGCCTTGAATTTTTCTAAAACAAATTCAACTCAGAAATATTTTAAAATTACATTTCCTAAAATATTTTTCAAATTCCCAAAACATTTTAAATTTAAAAACATATTCTTAATTAAAATCTTAAATCTCATAATTCATTTAGCATTCATACCTGAAAGATCTAAGATATACCAAGTGTGAAGAAAAACATAGGCACTAAACACGACATGAATATCATCTTCAAAGCTTTGCTGCAATATCTTCAACACTAGATGCCATAGGCTTTGTGGGATCACAACTCAATGACTAACCTACGATTCAAACAGTTTTGTCCAGAATTATGCCAGTTATAAACAAATTGACTCAATTAGAAATTTTTCCTTACAAATCTACCCCTTTGACTATTCCAAGACAAAACCAAAAAATAATGAAATGCTAAGCCTCAAGCCGAAAACCTATGCCCCATTCCATAAATCCCAAAAGGAAAAAATACAGGACATAGACAAATGTAGATAAAATCGATGAAGCATAATTTTGTCTGAATGTGATGTAGCCAAAATGTTTGAAAATCACTACACACACGAAACAAACAAATATACCACAAGTGAAGTATGGAGGTACATAAAAATATATAAATGAATAATGTCAATAATACTCATAACCCCCTACATCATATGTCTCTCCCCCTTTTTGACTCGAATAGACAAATAGTGGGGCAAATAAACCATAAACAACCATATCTAGCAAGAGTATAATGAAGAAATAAATATCATGGCTAGATAAATATAATAATATCAACAAACAGTGGAATCATATGACAATGGATAATAAGATAACAGTGAACAAATATATGAAGCATATAATGAATAAAGATGTGAAACAAGATACATCCATAGAAATCACATGCCCCAATCAGATAAAATCACTGCATATTGTGAAAATTTAGAAATCTCCTTGTCCAACAGATAATATGAGTTGATATAAATCCAACAGTGGTAAAACAATAAGAATGTATCATCAACTACATCAGAATTGAACACACAAATCCAAATACATCGCAAAAATTAGTGTGTCTCGGAATACCAAAACTGAATAAATATCAACAATATCTATCCGAATCCTCATTATCATCAACTGCGGTGACATCGTCCTTATGTCTCCGAGATGCCCTTGCTCCTCTTCTCTACTCTCGGCACTTCATCTCATTCAGAAGAGCTGAAATTTAGGATTGCTGAATGGCCCGCTGCTATGCCTCTGCATCAAATCTTTCCATTATAGTCGTTGTTATACGGTGATGCTCTGCCAGCTTATCCTATAAAAGAATGTGCTCCTATATTTCCTCCTCAAACCAACGCTCAGTATCATCTCTACGAGATCTAGTCTCAGCAGAAGGAATCTCAATGGGAGTGGAACCAAATAGGTATGACGTGAATAACCTTCTGAAGAAGATACAACAACAAAGGGGACATGACATGCTGCCTCGCTAAGGTGACTCTCTGAGCGGCGAACGGTGTTTGCATCGATAGGTGAAATCATAAACTGCTCAACCCCATCCTATAAAAGAGGGATCTGAGAAACCTCACAAATATGAGATAGTAGTGCACCAAATGGAAGTGCAGTACAAACATGAGTAGGTCCGACAAGCTGAACAGATGACATGACGTGAAGAATGATCGCAAGAAGATCTATTATCTAACCCTGGCTCAAAACATACATAAAGTATACTATGTCGTAGGAAATCTGAGTATGGTTGGTCTGAGGATAGACCGACAAGAAGGTAAACCAATTAATCAAACAATAATCGGGATGTAAGTACTGATGGTACATGATAGTGGATTGGGGATGAAGCGCTCTGAGACAATGACGGATGATGCCGTTAAGATCTGGACTCCCAAAATATCATGTGAAAAGATAACATCTGGGATGTAAGGAATTTGTAGAATCTAAGAAATGAAATCAAGTGTGACCACAATTAAAAGTCCTCGAACAGAGGTCTGAGGACCTCAGGTCCTAATAGCTCAAAAGTAGAACTCTCTGACAAAATCCAGGTGAATCACATCATACATCTCAAACATGGGCTCCCAATATTTCCCTCTAATCCAGTTTGGGACACGATATTGACCAAAGGCTAATATCCTAAAAACTCTCTCTCGAATTACAGTTTGGATATGAGGACCGAGTGCACAATTCTTCTCATACTCGACACGACTCTTCCATCTATTAACCGAGTATCAAGGACAGTTGGCCTGTGCAATTTAAGGTCAAGCAGATGCCCACTGCTCGTCAATGCGACCAACGTGAATGGAACATTGACGCTGTCCACGAGCCATCAGTAGCACAAAGAAGATACTGATAAAAATGGTTGAAGGTGTAGAAAGAAGTGACTAATCCTAGACCAACACACAAGTACACTTTTGTAACACCGCGCTAAATTCTGGCGTCGGCTGCCACCAAAATTTAGCCGGCGTTAGAAAATTAAATATCATCCTTAGCATATGATAGATATGAGACATATGAAATTTTAATCCACAAGATAAATAATTTAATTCAATCCTAAATATCAAGAAAATTCAACTGATTGAACACCAAAGTGCGATATAAAGTCTATCACATGCCATATTCGAATATCTCAATTATTACAATAAATCAAACCCAACTGAAATCTTAAGACAACTTTGGGACCGAAAGGCCCAATAAAACCCAAATATAGTCTCATAATATATACGACGGAATATGAGAAGAATCAAACTACTAAAGCAATAAAATAGCTCAAGATGCACCTCCGAAAGATCTCCAATAAATCCTATGCAGCTACTCCAAATAAATCCCTGAAAATATTAGTCAACGTCTGTGTCAGAGCCAAAGCCCCGAGCATGAATACCGGTTATTCCTTTCAATTAGGGTCCTTGAACCCAGACAATAGTCCTTCATATATCGATCATAACAATAGAATCTTTTAAAAGAAAATTAGTATCCCCAAAAGTAAATTTCTAAGTACCCGCAAGTTTTCTTTCAAATGTGCCACACCAATATGATTTTAAATTCTCAAGTCCCGCGATGTTAATTTACTTAAATTTACCAAATTTTATTATTGTTCTCACTTTTTATTATGACGGTCCACCCGTCCCGGGTGGTAATTTCCACCAAAGTGTCACACTTCCCCTTGTCACTCATCTTCTAACCCGTTTAAACTGTCGGCCTCGACACATGACAAGGTTCCACTGAAACACACATCCCCTTGTCAAATTCGCTATTTGATCCATTTTTATCCCGCGATCCTCACGATATTTGATCCAAATTCGCTATAAGGAATTAGCCCCCACCCCAATTTATATAACCCGCATAGACTCATACTAACTAGTCCCATACCTAATTAGCATATATTGCAACTAAGGTCCACTTACTAGTCCCATATCTAACAAGTGTACTATAACAAGGGGTGAAAACCAATTACCTACAATACCCAACGTTCTCGAGATATTCAAAATTATAATATTTCATAAGTGGCACAATCAACAATTTATAATAATATTCTCAACAACACTAAATTCCCAAATAAATAATTTTAAATCCAAATAGGGGGGGATCAAGAACACATAATATTGCGATTTTCCGAATCATGATTACATGCAAGTTCCATCTTAGCTATTATTTTTCTAGCACAAGTAATTTAGTTAATTTAAGATTTTTATATGAAACATCCAAATTTGATTTCTAAGGGCTCCTCTACATGTATATGCCTATAACATAACCAACTACCTAAATACAATCCGAATAACAACAAAGTTATAATTATTTGGTATCATTAATATTTATACAAAAACAGTCCCGAAATTAGTTTCTAAAAATATTATGTTCATAAATTATTTTAGAACACATGAGTTTAATGGAGGCTACAATCAAGACACATAACACTAAGGGAAAAGAATAGGATAAATATGTCTGTGATTAAATGTAGAAATTGACTAAAAATCCAAGTTCCTCTTGAAAAAATGAACAAAACTCCTCTTGAACCAACTTGGGACAAATTTGTTTAAGCCTCCAATAAATTCTCCAAAACTCCAACTCTAGCTCCAAAATATAAGCTCTAAGATTTCCTCAAGCTATATACTCCTTGAGTGGTTGTTTTGGGGTATAAATATGCCACAAATTTGAAGTTTTGGTGGTTGTTTAGAGAGGTGTAGGAAGAGCTACGAATTTTCACAAGTGTTTGAGAGTTGTGGGAGTGTGAGAGTGATAAAAATCTTATTGCTTTCTTCTCTCATCAACCCACATGGCTAATACATTATATACCCCATAATTCATTAGTTTATTCATAAATTAACTCCAAAAATCTTACACCCATCCAATGTTGGTGAGGTTATTCAAAGGGGATCGTGAGGGAGCTATAGACTAGGGGTTGAATCAATGGATGACTTAGGATTAAACCAAAATAAAAAATAAAACCCAAAATTTATTAATATTTTTACAATTTTTACAACTAAAAAATATCTCTAAAATAGGTATAAATGTCGTTGTTTGGAGATGTCACAGATGAGAAAGTTACCCAAAATTAAATTTTAAGTCGATCTGGAATTTTTTTGAAATTTTCTGAGCATCTATAGTTTTTGATGAAAAATAATAATATTTTATTTTTTATTCATTGTTTTGACTTTTGACCCCATGGCACCCTTAGGCCTATTTTTAGCATCCAATAAATATGGTCAAATTATTTTTAACCCCAATAAAACGTCCTACAAAATTCACGCAAGTTTGCATCCTGCGCGATACATGCTAACAAAAGTCGCATTATATGAACCATGACCGTGTCACAATCATTCCTTGGAATTTTTGCATCAAACTTAACCAACATATTTATTTAATCAAAATCATTAAATTCAAAATTTATATTTTTCTCGAATATTCCAATTTTATTTGAAAATATACATTCAAAAATTCGGGTTGTTACATACTTCCCTACTAACAAGAAATTTTCTTCCTCGAAATTTAACAAAACAAAGTCCACGAGCCTACTATAACGTATTATAATTAGGCGCCCATATACCTAATTCTAGTCACACAAAATTCCACGGTCGAAAATATAGTGAATATCACCTATATATTTACATAACTATGAAAATAACGGTGTACCACGCGCTCTCGCAAATCACCTCTCGATTAAATCTCCAAAAGTCATCTAAACACCAAAGTCCTCAATTTTTTTCAAATCACAAAATCAATACTTACAACAACCACCATTTGCTCTAGCAATACCCAAAATAACTCTCATCTCCAAATCACCTCTAAAGATACTCGCATAGAAATTAATTATTTTTAACCTCAATTACCATAATCAACACAAAACTCTTAGTCATCCTAATGCTAACACATCCTTCTCATCGACATTCCCATTTCAAAACTTCGTTAACACGTATTCTAGGAACACTATTTTAGAAGGTACGAATCAACAAAGGGAATCAAAGATCGGTAACGCGGAAGTTAAACGGACTCATAACCTACGAAACCTATGATCATGCACTGATACCATCTGTAGCACCCCGCTAAATTCTGGCGTCGGTCGCCACCAAAATTTAGCCGGCGTTAGTAAATTAAATAACATTCTTAGCATGCGAGAGATATGAGACATATAAAATTTTAATCCACAAGATAAATAATTTAATTCAATCATAAATATCAAGAAAATTCAACTGATTGAACACCAAAGTGCGATATAAAGTCCATCACATGACATATTTGAATATCTCAATTATTACAATGAATCAAACCCAACTGAAATCATAAGACAACTTTGGGACCGAAAGGCCCAATAAAACCCGAATATAGTCCCACAATAAATACGATGGAATATGAGAAGAATCAAACTACGAAAGCAATAAAATAGATCAAGATGCACCTCCGAAAGATCTCCAATAAATCCTATGCAGCTACTCCAAATAAATCCCTGAAAATATTAGTCAATGCCTGTATCAGAGACAAAGCCCCGAGCATGAATACCGGTTACTCCTTTCAATTAGGGTCCTTGAACCCAGACAATAATCCCACATTTATCGATCATAACAATAGAATCTTTTAAAAGAAAATTAGTAATCCCCCAAAAGTAAATTTCTAAGTACCCGCAAGCTTTCTTTCAAATGTACCACACCTATATGATTTTAAATTCTCAAGTCCCGCGATGCTAATTTACTTAAATTTACCAAATTTTATTATTGTTCTTACTTTTTATTATGACGGTCCACCCGTCCCGGGTGGTAATTTCCACCAAAGTGTCACACTTCCCCTTGTCACTCATCTTCTAACCCGTTTAAAATGTCGGCCTCGACACATGACAAGGTTCCACTGAAACACACATCCCCTTGTCAAATTCGCTATTTGATCCATTTTTATCCCGCGATCCTCACGATATGACAAGGTCCCACACACGAAACGACATAAACCGCCCAAGCTGACCCATTTAAACTGTCGGTGACTGACACATTATGTCGCCAATAAATTTTAATACCCGTTTTAGTCCGGCGGTATTAATTTCCCCAAATTTCTCATACTCATTATTCAAATAAATTTTCTCCACCCTTAAAAGCGAAGTGAAAATCCTCAAAATACCCCTTAGTCCCAAGTAAGGTTCCCAAAACACAATTTCGCCCTATCCTAAGTAAATGATGATTATAAAAATTTCACTCCACCTAGCTATCAATCCAAGGTTATCGTAACAACAGTATAATATAAGGAATTAGCAACCACCCCAATTTATATAACTCGCATAGACTCATAATAACTAGTCCCATACCTAATTAGTATAAATCGCAACAAAGGCCCACTTACTAGTCCCATACCTAACAAGTGTACTATAACAAGGGGTGGAAACTAATTACCTACAATACCCAAAGTTCTCGAGATATTCAAAATTATAATATTTCATAAGTGGCTCAATCAACAATTTATAATAATATTCTCAACAACACTAAATTCCCGAATAAATGATTTTAAATCCAAATAAGGGGATCAAGGACACATAATATTGCGATTTTCCGAATCATGATTACACGCAAGTTCCATCTTAGCTATTATTTTTCTAGCACAAGTAATTTAGTTAATTTAGGATTTTTACATGACACATCCAAATTTGATTTCTAAGGGCTCCTCTACATGTATATGCCTATAACATAACCAACTACCTAAATACAATCCGAATAACAACAAAGTTATAATTATTTGGTATCATTAATATTTATGCAAAAACAGCCTGAAAATTAGTTTCTAAAAATATTATGTTCGTAAATTATTTTAGAACACATTAGTTTAATGGAGGCTACAATCAAAACACATAACACTAAATGAAAAGAATAGGATAAACATGCTTGTGATTAAATGTAGAAATTGACTAGAAATTCGAGTTCTTCTTGAAAAAATGAACAAGAACTCCTCTTGAACCAACTTGGGATAGATTTATTTAAGCCTCCAACAAATTGTTCAAAACTCCAACTCTAGCTCCAAAATATAAGCTCCAAGATTTTCTTAAGCTATATAGTCCTTTAATGGTTGTTTTGGGGAGTAAATATATCACAAATATAAAGTTTTGGTGATTGTTTAGAGAGGTGAAGGAAGAGCTACGAATTTTCACAAGTGTTTGAGAGTTGTGGGAGTGTGAGAGTGATCAAAATCTGATTGCTTTCTTTTCTCATCAACCCACATGGCTAATACATTATATAACCCCATAATTCATTAGTTTATTTATTAATTAACTCCAAAAATCTTACACCCATCCAATGTTGGTGAGGTTATTCAAAGGGGCTCGTGAGGGAGGCATAGACTAGGGGTTCAATCAATGGATGACTTAGGATTAAGCCAAAATAAAAAATAAAACCCCAAATTTATTAATATTTTTACTATTTTTACAACTAAAAATAGCTCTAAAATAGGTATAAATGTCGTTGTTTGGAGATATCAAAGATGAGAAAGTTGCCCAAAATTAAATTTTAAGTCGATCTGGAATTTTTTTGAAATTTTCTGAGCACCTTTAGTTTTTGATGAAAAATAATAATATTTATTTTTATTCATTTTTTGACCCCATGGCACTCTTGGGCTTATTTTTAGCATCCAATAAATATGGTCAAATTATCTTTAACCCCAATAAAACGTCCTACAAAATTCACGCAAGTTTGCATCCTGCGCGATACATGCTGACAAAAGTCGCATTATATGAACCATGACCGTGTCACAATCATTCCTTGGAATTTTTGCATCAAACTTAACCAGTATATTTATTTAATCAAAATCATTAAATTCAAAATTTCTATTTTTCTCGAATATTCCAATTTTATTTGATAATTTACATTCAAAAATCCGGGTTGTTACATACTTCCCCACTAACAAGAATTTTTCTTCCTCGAAATTTAACAAAACTAAGTGCGCAAAAAAAAAATGAAGTTCACGAGCCTACTATAACGTACTATAATTAGGCGCCCATATACTTAATTCTAGCCGCACAAAATTCCACGGTCGAAAATATAGTGAATATCACCTATATATTTACATAACTATGAAAATAACGACGTACCACGCACTCTCGCGAACCACCTCTCGATTAAATCTCCAAAAGTCATATAAACACCAAAGTCCTCAAATTTTTTCATATCACACAATCGATACTTACAACAAAAACCATTTGCTCTAGCAATACCCAAAATAACTCTCATCTCCAAATCACCTCTAAAGATACTCGCATAGAAATTAATTATTTTTAACCTCAATTACCGTAATCAACACAAAACTCTTAGTCATCCTAATGCTAACACATCCTTCTCATCGACATTCCTATTTCAAAACTTTGTTAACACGTATCCTAGGAACACTATTTTAGAAGGTAAGAATCAACAAAGGGAATCAAAGATCGGTAATGCGGAAGCTAAACGAACTCATAACATACAAGACCTATGATCATGCACTGATACTATCTGTAGCACCCCGCTAAATTCTGGCGTCGGACGCCACCAAAATTTAGTCGGCGTTAGTAAATTGAATAACATCTTTAGCATGCGAAAGATATGAGAC
The DNA here is from genome assembly GCA_949130495.1 of Sambucus nigra. NCBI lineage: Eukaryota > Viridiplantae > Streptophyta > Magnoliopsida > Dipsacales > Adoxaceae > Sambucus > Sambucus nigra. Next base: position 397,826,996 of record OX422215.1, read on the forward strand.
ATATAAAATTTTAATCCAAAAGATAAATAATTTAATTCAATCCTAAATATCAGGAAAATTCAACTGATTGAACACCAAAGTGCGATATAAAGTCTATCACATGCCATATTCGAATATCTCAATTATTACAATAAATCAAACCCAACTGAAATCTTAAGACAACTTTGGGATCGAAAGGCCCAATAAAACCCAAATATAGTCTCATAATAAATACGACGGAATATGAGAAGAATCAAACTACTAAAGCAATAAAATAGCTCAAGATGCACCTCCTAAAGATCTCCAATAAATCCTATGCAGCTACTCCAAATAAATCCCTGAAAATATTAGTCAACGCCTGTGTCAGAGCCAAAGCCCCGAGCATGAATACCGGTTATTCCTTTCAATTAGTGTCCTTGAACCCAGAAAATAGTCCTATATATATTGATCATAACAATATAATCTTTTAAAAGAAAATTAGTAATCCCCCAAAAGTAAATTTCTAAGTACCCGCAAGTTTTCTTTCAAATATGCCAAACCAATATGATTTTAAATTCTCAAGTCCCGCGATGTTAATTTACTTAAATTTACCAAATTTTATTATTGTTCTCACTTTTTATTATGACGGTCCACCCGTCCCGGGTGGTAATTTCCACCAAAGTGTCACACTTTCCCTTGTCACTCATCTTCTAGCCCGTTTAAACTGTCGGCCTCGACACATGACAAGGTTCCACTGACACACACATCCCCTTGTTAAATTCGCTGTCTGATCCATTTTTATCCTGCGATCCTCACGATATGACAAGGTTCCACACACGAAATGACATAAATCGCCCAAGCTGACCCGTTTAAACTGTCGGTCACTCACACATTATGTCGCCAATAAATTTTAATACCCGTTTTAGTCATGCGGTATTAATTTCCCAAAATTTCTCATTATCATTATTCAAATAAATTTTCCCCACCCTTAAAGCGAAGTAAAAATCCTCAAAATACCCCTTAGTCCCTAGTAAGGTTCCCAAAACACAATTTCGCCCTATCCTAAGTAAATGATGATTATAAAAATTTTACTCCACCTAGCTATTAATCCAAGGTTATCTTAACAACGGTATAATATAAGGAATTAGCAACCACCCCAATTTATATAACCCGTATAGACTCATACTAACTAGTCCCATACCTAATTAGCATAAATCGCAATAAAGGCCCACTTACTAGTCCCATACCTAACAAGTGTACTATAACAAGGGGTGGAAACTAATTACCTACAATACCCAAAGTTCTCGAGATATTCAAAATTATAATATTTCATAAGTGTCCCTTACTCCATCCCACACAGTGTATTACTATCGGCCCTTACCAGGCAACATCTACCCACACAAGCTCGATCAGGAGATAGGGAGGATCCGACCGAAGTACGAAATTCCGATTGTTCAGAGAATCAGACCGGTTCTATTAAGGACAGGTCGTATTGATGACCAAGAAAACTCTGGAGAAGAAGCAAGCTTCAACGCTCCCCAAGACACCATCAACAATTTATAATAATATTCTCAACAACACTAAATTCCCGAATAAATGATTTTAAATCCAAATAGGGGGATCAAGAACACATAATATTGCAATTTTCCGAATCATGATTACACGCAAGTTCCATCTTAGCTATTATTTTTCTAGCACAAGTAATTTATTTAATTTAGGATTTTTACATGAAACATCCAAATTTGATTTATAAGGGCTCCTCTACATGTATATGCCTATAACATAACCAACTGCCTAAATACAATTCGAATAACAACAAAGTTATAGTTATTTGGTATCATTAATATTTATGCAAAAACAGTCTGGAAATTAGTTTCTAAAAATATTATGTTCGTAAATTATTTTAGAACACATGAGTTTAATGGAGGCTACAATCAAGACACATAACACTAAATGAAAAGAATAGGATAAACATGCTTGTGATTAAATGTAGAAATTGACTAGAAATTCGAGTTCTTCTTGAAAAAATGAACAAAAAATCATCTTGAACCAACTTGGGACAGAATTATTTAAGCCTCCAATAAATTCTTCAAAACTCCAACTCTAGCTCCAAAATATAAGCTCCAAGATTTTCTTAAGTTATATACTCCTTGAGTGGTTGTTTTGGGGTGTAAATATATCACAAATATGAAGTTTTGGTGATTGTTTAGAGAGGTTAAGGAAGAGCTACAAATTTTCACAAGTGTTTGAGAGTTGTGGGAGTGTGAGAGTGATCAAAATCTGATTGCTTTCTTTTCTCATCAACCCACATGGTTAATACATTATATAACCCAATAATTCATTAATTAACTCCGAAAATCTTACACCCATCCAATGTTGGTGAGGTTATTAAAAGGGGCTCATGAGGGAGGTATAAACTAGGGGTTGAATCAATGGATGACTTATGATTAAGTCAAAATAAAAAATAAAACCCCAAATTTATTAATATTTTTACTATTTTTATAACTAAAAAATAGCTCTAAAATGATAATTTTAGAGATGTCGAAGAAGGGAAAGTTGCTCAAAATTAAATTTTAAGTCAATTTGAAAATTTTCAGAATTTTCTGAGCACTTTTATTTTTTGATGAAAAATAATAATATTTTATTTTTTTATTCATTTTTATGGTCAAATTATTTTTAATCCCAATAAAAAATCCTATAAAAATCACGCAAGTGTGCGTCTTGCGTGACTCATGTTGACAAAAGTCGCATTATATGAACCATGACCGTGTCACAATCATTCCCTGAAACTTTTGCATCAAACTTAACCAACATATTTATTTAATCAAAATCATTAAATTCAAAATTTTTATTTTTCTCAAATATTCTAATTTTATTTAAAAATGTCCATTGAAAAATCCGGGTTGTTACAACTTTAACACCCTATCCCTTTATAATCATCCAATCGAACCACTGAGATAAACCGAATACCACAACCCAAAAGAAGCAATATAAGCAATATCAAAAACCAAGATTGCGTGAAAAGTATGCAACCAAACACGGTATATGCTTCGTAAATATCTAAAAAATAAAAAAAAAAAAATTTTAATAAAAAGCCATTTTTTCGAATACGCTGCGACTCAAACACAACTAAACATGGGGCAAAGACTCACACAACACAAAAAAATAAATAATGAACAAGACAGTAAAAAGCACCTCATTAGTCACAAATATTGTATATTTTGCGCCCGTTACTTATGCATGCACGCACTCTTGGGGCCGTTATTTCACGTATTTAAGATCTTGTATTGTATAATCTTTAGTTTCCATATATATTTGTTTTGCGAGATTTATTTGATATTTTATAGGGATTGGAGTGCTAAACGGTGCAAGTGTGCGCTCTCCGGGGAAGTTTAACGTTTTACGCAACTTCGGGGGTAATTTTGTCATTTCTACGTTCGAGCTTCGTGCTCGAACTCTTCACGGATGATGTAGTTATCCCAGGAAACTACGTGTAGCCCCTGACGGTTTGTCAATATGGTTCCTGAGGACCAAGTTTTGGCCATTTTCCCCGAGGCCCCTTGGTGTGTAGCAAAAGAGGAAAGGACCCAAGGTTTTTGCAGGCGCGGTCGACCGACCCCATATATGCGGTCGATTGGTGTTTCATATTTTGCGTTCAAATTGAGACAGTACGTTTTATGCCATTAGCGGGGTCGACTGGACCATGACCCGTGGTCGACCAGTACCTCAAGTTCCGCGAAACCTCTCTTTTCTTGGTTTAGTTTTTACCACTCTTGTTTGTGGTTTTCTTCCACTTAGTATATATTGTGAGTGGTTTGTTTGTTTGAGCATATCCGATCACAATTTTGTGCAAGGAAAAAAGTATAAGATAGTTTTGTTGGTTTTTTTCTCTCTCTCCTAGGGCTTGACATTTTTCCTTGCCATTTTCATCTTCCACTTCATTTATTGTAAGTAAAGTTCCATCTTAGTTGTATCTTGTTGACTATTGGTATCATTTTGTGCAAATAATATTGTGGTTGTGTATTGAATGCTTGCCTTTACCATAGTTATTTCACTTGTTATTAACTTAATGGTGTGTTTTAATATGGTTTGCGTTATGAGTAGCTAATTTCCTTAGGTTGGGAGCATAAACCCACCTTGGAGGGTTCCATTTCTTGACTTGTTCAATGATTAAATCCAATAAATGGGTGTGTGGGTTGATATTGGAGTTTCCTAGGATTTTAACTTCTTTTGTCATGTAAGGGTTGTGTTAAGACTTAACTCCAAGATCAACGCATTTGTCCGATAATATATCTTTACCTTCATCTTATATTGTTGGGTTGACATCCTTCATGTAGGACAGTTGATAACGATATCTTATTCCCTTTTGATTGTGATTTAATCGGAAGAACCCGTTGAGTTGTGCACATCCGAGGTGGGGGGATGCTCCTCAACCTTTTGTCAAAGAATCTTTTTATAACCCTGTTTATAAATATCGCTTGTTCCTTTTACCACTTTGTTTAGTGTTCCATTTATCTTGGTTCGCTTTGGTTCGTTACAACACTCAAAACCTAAATCATCTTTTATTTTATCTTTTATTCTTGTTTATTGATTTTTAACTGGAATAATATCCTCAGTATTTCATATAATTCCTTGCAGAAATCGACTCCGGTCTTATCGAGTTTTTATTACTCTCGCGATTAGCGTGCACTTGCGCTGTACAATATTCCGAGCGAGTCAAGTTTTTGGCGCCGTTGCCGGGGAATTATTAGTAACGACTATATTGATTTAGTTTTTTATCGATAAACTCTTTGCATTTGATTGTTTGAGCTAGTGTTGTTTTGAAGGATAGGTTTTCTGTCCTAATGAGCAATAATTCGAACCAAGGGTTCGCCGGGGAATACAGACCACTATTTTCTTCTGAAGGCTAAAGCAATATTTTCAATAACTCTGGGGCATCATCTCAACATCATTACTCGCTTAATACGGCTCCATCCCAGATAGATTTACCGTCCATATCACAATTCCCTAGTGCACCCTTCTCAGTACAATCCTTTGAGCCTTTTATGGAGTATAATTATGCACCCCGGCCTGGTGCTTCTCCCGAGCGTCAGTCATTTGGTGATTACCTCCACCCGGAGATCATCTCCGTACCTGGATGTATTACATTTCCGTTTAACCATGGAGCCTTCCATTTCTGAAATGGTATGATCAACCTGTTGCCTCCCTTCCACGAAATGGAAAATGAAAACCCTTACCGGCACATTAGAGACTTTGAAGAGGTGTGCAACATTTTTTGACCAAAATTTCACACCCGATCTTGTGCATCTTAAGATTTTTTCATTTTCCATTAAAGATAAAGCAAAAGATTGGTTGATCACACTTCCCCCCAACTCTATTGGGAATTGGAAACAATTGCAAGACCTCTTCTTGAAGGAATTCTTTCCCATACACAAGACAAACGCACTCATGAAACAAATACAAAATTTTCAACAATACGACCATAAGACATTTGACAAGTGTTGGGAACGTTTTAAATATTTGAAGCGGTCTTACCCGCACCACAATTTTGATCAAATGTGATTAATCTCCATTTTTCACGGGGGTCTAAGCCCTTTGAACAAACAGTTAGTCGAAACCATGTGTCAAGGTAGCCTTGCGGATTTGAGTAGCGAGGAAGTAGAAGCCCATTTTGAGTTTGTCTCAAAGACATCTCGGGGATGGGATACGTCGAACCTATATGACCGCACTGTTTGCGATAACACAACCCCTCGAGGGCAAACCAACGGTCTCTGTATCTTGCAGGAAAATCAGGATACCCAGACCAAATATGACCATTTGTGTCGTAGGATTGATACGATGCAACTCACATAACAATCCCCACCCATGGAAGTCATCCAAAAGGTTTCCGTTGTGGAGGAAGTCGTGTGCGTTATTTGTGACAACATTGGCCACCCAACAAGAGAGTGTCCTTCACTCCCTAGCATTAAGGGCCAGTTGTAAAAGCAAGCTAATGCTATAGGGGCATATAGAAAGTAATAATCCAATGCTCCGTTTGATCCCAACAACCCTCCGTACAATCCAAGCTGGAGGATGACACATCCTCTCATGAGTTGGAAGGATCACAATTCCCAAATGCCCCCAACTGCAGGCTTTCCAGGCCCGTGTCCATCCCTGTCCTCACAATTCCAACAACAAGTTCCCCCATATCAATCACTACGACATCCACCCGAGAGACCTCCAGCTTATTATTTTCCTCCACAGAGAAGGCATAATGAGGAACAATTAGCCACTGTTCAAAATGTTTCGCAACTTGAACAGTCCATCTCTCAAATGGCACGTTCTATGCAAGAGATGCAAGTCTCTCTTGATCAATTGGTTCAAAACTCCCAAGGGGTTGCGAGACCACTTCTATCGGTGCAACCTCAACCCAACCCTAAGGGCCAAATGGGCAATGAGAGATCCACCTCAAACACATCGCACACCGAGCATGCTAAGGGTATTTCCACCCTTAGGAACATCAAAACGGTTGACAACAATGTTATGAGACCCTTACCAGAGACGCCCATTCACACTAAATTCAAAGGAAAAGCCATTGCTACGGAGGACATGCAATTTCACAGTCCCGCTAACATAGATGATGACATCACCAAAGAGGTAGATAAGCCTATAGTTGCGAAGGACACAATTTGTCCCATACCGACCCCATTTCCACGAAGGCTAAATGAGAAGGCTACAAAATCCTCCGAAGAGGGATTCCTTGAGCTTTTCAAGCAAGTTAACATGAACATTCCCCTCCTCAAGTCCATCGAGCATGTGCCAAAGTATGGCAAGTTTATCAAAGATCTGTGTACGATTAAAAGGAGATAAAATGTGCACACAAAGGCGTATACGGCCGTCCAAGCAAGTGCTATTATTACCAATGAACTAGCCCCGATGTTCAAAGACCCGGGTTGACCCACCATTTCATGCGTAATTGGGGAGACTAGAATCGATCGTGCCCTCCTAGATTTGGGGGCAAGTGTGAACTTGCTTCCTTATTATGTGTATCTCGAGTTAAAGCTCGGTGACATTAAATCGACTCTCGCCACTTTACAACTAGCCGACCGTTCGACTAGGATACCGAGAGGAGTCCTGGAGGACGTGATTGTACAAGTCAATTCTTTATACTACCCAGTAGATTTTATCGTTTTATACACTCAACCCGTACCAAAAGGGAGTTCATAAATCCCAATAATTCTCTGGCGACCATTTCTCACCACCGTTAATGCTAGCACCAATTATAGGAATGGGTTGATGAAACTTTCATTTGGTAATATGACGGTCGAAGTCAACGTGCTTAACCTCATTAAGCAACCCCAATTTTTCAGTGAAAGTGATGAAGCGGTTGAAATGGCGGCTTGCATTGACACTCTTGTCTAAGAATATTTCAACCTTTCCCATTTTCAAGATCCATTAGAGGCATGTATTGCTAACTGCTTGGATAACGATTTGCTCATCAATGATAAGGGCTATGAAGATGCCCTTGACGTGAATTACTTTTCACTGAATGGGGAGTTAATGGACATGTGTAATTCCCTTGAGTACTTTGAGGAGGTGAATGCAGGTATTGAGGGTAATAGCATAGATGGAGACGGTGAAAGAGACCTCACACATGATGAAAGTGATGGGGTTATCAAAGACTTGACGTGGATATCCCACTTTGAGAAACTACCCCCACGTGACTCTTTTCCCTTCCTATTGAGTGTTTCAATGCCCAACCTCGATCTCAAAACCTTGCCAAAGGAGCTCAAGTATGCTTTCTTAGGCGATGAAAACACCTTTCTGATGATTATAGCAGTGGACCTTGACAATTTTCAAGAGTTAGCCTTACTTGAGGTGTTGAGGAAGCATAAGAGTGCTATTAGATGGTGCATATCCGACTTAAAAGGGATCAATCCCTCCATTTTCACTCATAGCATTTACTTAGAGGAAGATGCCAAATCCACCCATCAAATGCAAAGACGATTGAATCTGATTATGAGTAAGGTGGTGATGGCGGAAGTGATCAAATTATTGGATGGGGGGATAATCTACCCCATTTTCGATAGTGAGTGGGTGAGCCCGACCCAAGTCGTACCAAAAAAATTGGGTGTCACTGTTGTTGAGAGTGTGGAGGGTGATCTTTTTCCCTCGCGCATTCCAACCGGATACCGCGTTTGCATTGATTATAGAAAGCTTAATGTGGTCACAAGGAAAGACCACTTTCTATTATGCTTCATTGACCAAATTCTATAACGGGTAGCCGGACATAGGTATTACTATTGTCTTGATGGCTATTCGGGGTGCAATCAAATCGAAATAGCCCCCAAAGATCAAGAAAATACCACATTCACTTGCCCGTACGACACTTTTGCCTTTCAGAGAATATCGTTTGGTCTTTGCAATGCATCGACAACTATTCAACGGTGAATGCTTAGCATATTCAGTGACATGGTTGAAGACATTGTAGAAGTCTTCATGGATGACTTTAGTGTCTTTGGTCATACGTATGAGGACTGCCTAGCAAATCTTGAAAGAGTGCTAGTGAGGTTTATTGAGAATAACCTTATTCTCAATTGGGAGAAGTGTCACTTCATGGTGACACAAGGGATAATTTTGGGGCATATCGTCTCCAACGATGGTATTCAAGTTGATAAGGCTAAAATTGAAGTTATAGCCAACCTTCCCTCTTCGAAAACCCTCAAGGATGTAAAGTCCTTTCTTGGTCACGCCGACTTTTATCTACATTTTATTCAGGACTTTAGCTCGATCGCACGCCCTATGTGTGCCCTTCTTGCTAAAGATGCTTCGTTTCAGTGGAGTAATGCGTGCCAAGAATCGTTCGATAAATTAAAAACAATGTTGACCATTGCCCCTATTATGCAATCCCCCGATTGGACCCTTCCATTCGAGCTTATGTGCGACACAAGTGACTATGCCGTGGGGGCGGTGCTTGGTCAACGGAGGGATAAGAAACCTCATGTGATTTCCTATGCTAGTTGCTCGCTTGACAGCGTACAAATTAACTACTCCACCATGGAGAAGGAACTACTAGCCACAGTATTTGCGTTGGATAAATTCAAGGCTTACTTGGTAGGATCACCCATAGTGTGCTTCACCAATCATGCCGCACTTAAGTACCTTCTTTCTAAGAAGGATGTGAAAAGTAGGTTTATTCGTTGGGTTCTCCTCCTCCAAGAGTTTGACCTCTCAATTAAAGATAAAAATGGTGGAAAATGTAGTTGCGAATCACCTATCTCAACTTACATTCGATCACGATCATATCTATCCGATCCCTATCCGAGAATGCTTCTCGGAAGAGCAACTCATGGCCATTTTGACGTTGCCATGGTATGCCGATATTGCGAATCTCCTTGTCATCGAGACCTACCCACCGCACTTTTCAGCCAAGGACAAGGAAATACTTTCAATGGTGGCTCGGTCATTCTTCATCGATGACCCATACATGTACAAACTTTGTTCGGACCAAATCATTAGCAAGTGTGTCCCAATTGATGAGATCGCAAGTATCTTGTTGTTTTGCCACAACGGAGCATGTGGGGGACAATTTTCTTCCCCAAAGACCGCCCTCAAAATGTTACAATGCGGTTTCTATTGTCCTACGATCTTCAAGGTTGCGCATACCCTATGTAAAATTTGCGCCCGTTGCCAATCAATTGGGAAGATTACCAAAAGGAATATTATGCCTCTCTCCCCGATTCTCGTAATCGAAGTCTTCGATTATTGGGAAATAGATTTCATGGGTCCTTTCCTTAAATCCAATCACTTTGAATACATTATAGTCATCATTGACTATGTATCCAAATGGGTGGAAGCCGTGCCTACTAGGAATAACACTGCGAAAGTGGTGTTGAAGTTCCTAAAAGAAAACATTTTGGCTTGATTCGGCAAACCTAAGGCATTTATTAGTGACCAAGGCATCCATTTTTGCAATGATATATTCCGTCGCTTAATGTCGCAATACGGTGTCACCCATAAGGTCTCCACCACATATCACTAACAAACCAATGGCCAAGAAAAATTGTCCAATAGGGAGATAAAAGGCATTCTTGAGAAAACTGTGGACCCTTTGACCAAGGATTGGTCGTATAGGTTAACTGACGCGCTTTGGGCGCATCAGACGACCTATAAGACGCACCTCGAAATGTCCCCTTACCGTTTGGTTTTTGGGAAATCATGTCATTTGCCGGTAGAGCTTGAGCACCGGGCATATTAGGTCATCAAAAAGCTTAATTTTGACATAAATGAAGGTGGAGACCTTCGTAAGTTCCAACTCAACGAACTTGAGGAGTTGCGGAACGACCAATACGAGAACTCTTGTATTTTCAAGGCCAAAACCAAGGCCTTTCATGATAAAAGGATAGTGCGCAAGAACTTTGAGGTTGGACACAAAGTCCTACTCTATGACTCTCGCCTCCACCTTTTTTTGGTAAATTGCAATCCTGGTGGAACGGACAGTTCGTGGTACAAAAGGTACACGATCACGGTGCCGTTGACATACTGAACCCAAGGATCGGAACCCTTTCTAAGGTGAACGGGCAAAGGCTCAAGACTTTATTTGAGGGGTTCAACCCCGAGCTAGTGAAAATACCTCTAGAGGATCCACCCTATGCGGGCTCCCCAGTGGGTATCGCAACTTAGGCATCAGATTATCTTTTTTTTGGATTTCCTCGCTTCTATTTGAATTCGAGGCAATCGTGCTTATGCACACTCAATTATAAATTTAGGTATCACCCCGAGCGCGTCCCTTTTTTAATGGAGAGATTTTTTTATTAGTTTAGGTGGGTTATAACAGAAGTTAGAGACAGAATTGTAGGAAACAAAGTCGTGGTCGATCGACCTCATATCGAGGTCGATCGCTGTAATCTCATCAAACATTCTGTCTCATTTCGTTGGCTATTTCCCGAATCACGGTCGACTACGGGTCATGGACCGGTCGACCAGTGTTTAGCCTTCAAACTTTCTGTCTCGAATCCAAGGCTTAAATTCAAACCACGGTTAACTGATCCATTACTAGCGATCGACCGTGTCCATCAGTTATTTGGCAAAATTGATTTTTTTCCCTCATTTTTATATTCCCACACTCTTCCATTCTCTCTTCACCCGAAAATTAGCAAAAACAACCCTAGGTCCATTTTCTCTCCCTCTTGCACTTCCAATACCCTTCTCCAACTTCCAAGGTATGATTCGTACTTTCATAATTCTGGTGTTAGTTGTGGGTATTCTAGAATAAATTTCATGATTCAAGGGTTGTTTTTGTTTGGGAAATTCATTATTTTTTCTGATTCCTTCATTGTTTTTTTTATGTTCTTGTCATTTTCTCTAACACATACACGCACACACTTTCCATTGATATATTAATGTTTGTTGTGTAAATAAAATGGATGAACATTGTTTTGTTTGTGTTTTTAGCCCAATTGTGTCCACACCCATCTCTGTTTAACTTGCCAACTGTTTTTTATGTTAGAATCCCATTCATGGAAAAATGTTAGTATTTATTCCTGAGATTGCCATGAATGGGGGTTCTTTATTTGTGTAAATATGTCCCACACCCCTGTTTTTCTACTGTGCACGCCAAGTGTTTCTTCACATGCCTCAAAGCCTTTATTTTCATCTCTTGGACATTTTCTTGCTTTCTAATTCATTCCATACCATTGCGATTTTAGTTTCAACTACACTGTTGTACTAATTTCTATTTTGCAGGTATAAATGGGAGAAGTTAAAAAATACAGCCAGTCTCACTGCGTGCCCCCCAAGGGCATTGATGGGTTCCGTTGTGCCCATGAAAAATAGTGGTTTGAGGCATACTTTGTCACCTCGAAGTGCCCACTTGCATTCAACCTTGCTTGGAATCTAGAGCACCTCCCAATCGAAGCGCTATCAATTCTCAAGCGTTACAAATGGGACTCCTTCTTGAGGTGTGAGACTACAGTCAACGAGGATCTTGTCCGTATTTTCTATACCTCGTTGATCGAGTGTAAAGGGGAGAAAGGTGTATTTGAGGCATATGTAAGGGTAGTGAGGATTACTTCCCACCGCAAGGACCTGGCCCGGTGGATGGGTAATGTGGCGGACCCTGTCCCATTTGTGAGTTTATCTAATGAGGCGACCATTGACCTGGAAACACTAATTGAATTTCTAGCCCCGGGTGAGGTCTCGACAAAGAAAATGTTTCGGTCAGCTTTGATGGCAGATTTTCCGAGGCTCCTACATTATTTGAACGTGCACTGCTTGATGGTGAAAAATAACCGATTTGTGGTTCGTCACAAACATGCCGTTTTCCTCTTCAGTTTGATGAAACAGTTGGGAGACATTAACCTCCCTCAATAATACCTGGATCATATGTGCTTGACATCCAAGGAAAAGGCGTGGAACCTCTCCCTCCCTTTGCCCGAAATTTTGACGCAGATTTGCCGCTAAGACAAATACCCCGAGTACTCCTCTGACAGAAAAGTGGAGGACCCCAAGGGAGTCGTAACCAAAGAGAATATCAGGAGGTACTTTTCACACTATTGGGGTGAGCCGACAGTCCAGAAGAGGCTGAGGGTGGTAGTTGAGGATGAGGATGATGAGACGGAGATGATGAGAGCTGAGCAGGGATCTAACAGGCATGCTGAGGTGACTCCCGCATTTATCGATGCCCATTTTGCGACGTTCGTGGCATGACATGAGCATATATGGGAGGAGACCCAAATGCGGTAGCCTACTTTGGAGTCGCATCTCGACCAATACGGGGCTGATCAGCCCCAGGACCGGACCGAGCGGCGTCAGGAGTTTCACATGGTCCAGGCCATGATGTGTGATTTGTTTATCCAACAGCATGGCCCTGATGCGCCCTCCCGTCGCATTTCTAGAGTCGTTACGACCCATCTTTTCGGGGTTCATCCAGCGGTTCGGGTCTCTAGGCTGCATTGTGGGGGCAGGTGGTTATTTTTGGATGATGGTGCGTAACATTTTTTTGGGCGGTTGTTAGTATATTGTTTTTTTCTTTTCTTTTCCCTTTTTGCTGTATTTACAATAATTAAGCTGTTTTGTAATGAATTATATGAAATTAGTAATGATAATTTAGTAGTTGTTGATTTATTAGATCTTGATGTGTATACAATTTTTTCAAAACCAATGTCCACCATCAATTATCTAGTATTTGCATTTCAACCCCTCTAAACTATTGCAACTCATGGCATGTTTCTTTCTAACTTAATCGGTGTTGTACATTCTTTATTTACCCTTTGTTGTATAGGGCGCGCGTTGACCACCTCAGACTTCACTCCAAATTGGGGTGATTTATTCTACTCCCTCTATTTCTCATAACGTCTTACATTGAGGACAATGTGCGATTCAAGTTAGGGGGTGTGTTTAGGCATCTCATTTTCTTTTCATTCGTCGTGTGCCATATCCATATATATATTTTGTATAAAAAAAATAAAAAAATAAAAAAATAAAAAAATTCAAAAATTGTTTTCTTTATTTCTTTTCTCTTTCTTGGTCGTTTTCCCCTAATTTCCTATGATGAATTTAACAATTGCCCTAGCTAATTGCTAATTCAATGATGCATTTTCTACTTCTTTCATGTTATTAAACTTTAGTCCTTATATTATTCAACATTGGGGATAAATGCATGAATTATACCTTCAAAACCCATGAGCACTTGAGCATATTTTCTAAAATGGTTCGGTAGGACAATTATAGCTTGGTATCTTATTATTGCTTTGTGTACACTAAAACCTAGCGGGCTTCGTGATTTTCTTCGTTTACGAGTGCTTATACATTACTCTTTCTCTTTATTGAAAAAGTATCTTATTGGCGATCTCATTTTCTTTTCATTGATTGCATATTAATTGAATTATCACTTGAGCATCATTATCAATGGTGTTGAGTCTCGAGAATAACATGAAACTTTAGGAAATGATCATAGGTCCTCTTTATTGTTCAACCCATACGACCTAACCCTTACCCTTATACATGCCCCTATATTATAACCTTTCTTTTCGTCGCAAATCCCCTAACCAACTCCACATTGGAGTGTTACACCACACATTTTACCTTTCCTACCTATGTTTGGAATGGTATTTGGGATTGAATGATGTTGTGTAGTGTGGTTGCAATTTAAGCATGAAGAAAGTGAGAAAAGGAGAAAGTATAGTGAAAAAGAGAAGGAAAAGAGAAAGTTGAAAACAAAAGAAACAAAAGAAAAAAGAAGAAAAGAAAAAGAAAGAGAAATTTATATATATTGTTTATAGTGATTCAATAATCCTTGTTACTCTCTCGATTGATATATTTAAAGCTTGTTTGGGAATCTTTTTCCAATTTTGAAATTTCCCGCTATTTTCCATTATCCCAAGTTTTTCATTTCTGAACATCTTTTGTATCCGTAAATATATCCTTTAATTTCATACCCCTAACCCCAAGCCTACATTACAACCCAATAAAGTCCTATTTGATCCTAGGGTAATGTGATTCAAAGGTCGAACATTAGCGATAATCTATTTAAGTACATTTCACATTGGTTAATATGCGATATCCTTTCATGAGACTGTATTTTTCACTTTTATATTGCATTCTTCATCAATGACGTGTGCGCGACCTTGCTTTCTTTTACAATTACTCTCTATGCCCACATGTCCTGTATGTTACACCCTATTCTGAGTGCTTCTATTTGTTGAGTGTGATATCCGGAGAGGATTGAGTGAAAGCTGGCTTTAATGGTTATCCGGGGTATAGGCATTTTTTTTGAATCAAAGCTTTTTACATGTGCATGCACCCCACTCACATTTGAGGTTTCAATTCCATATAGTTATTCTTTTAATGTTAATAGTTTTGGATTATTGGGCGAAAGAGTCTTTTGCCTTGTTAATAATATGTTGAAATATCTAATTGTTGTAGAGTTTGGCATATTGGTTGTTTGGCCATGCATGTTTTGAGGAAATTTGATGTTTGTGGATTTCATCCCTGAAAAACCTCACGAGACCACACTCGTCCAATAGGGTAACCTAGTGGTTTAACGGCTTATTGCATTCGCTAAATGCAAGCGTGTGCCCGCGAAAGTGATACTTTGTCTGTGTACATATTGTTGCTATACTTACCACTCTTTGTGACGGTTTTTTTTGTTTCATATCTAGGGACTAGCAATGTGTAAGTTAAAGGTGTGATTAGTCAAAAATATTATATATTTTACGCCCGTTACTTATGTATGCACGCACTCTTGTGGCCGTTATTTCACGTATTTAAGCTCTTGTACTGTATAACCTTTGGTTTCCATATATATATATATATGTTTTCTGAGGTTTATTTGAGCTTTTATAGGGATTGGAGTGCTAAACGGTTCAAGTGTGCGCTATCCAGGGAAGTTCAACGTTTTCTGCAACTTCGGGGGTAATTTTGTCACTTTTATGTCCGAGCTTCATGCCCGAACTCTTCACAGATGATGTAGTTCTCTGAGTAAACTTCATGTAGCCCCTAACGGTTTGTCAATCTGGTTCCTGAGGACCATCTTTTGGTCATTTTCCCCGAGGCCCCTTAGTGTGCAGTAAAAGAGGAAAGGTCCCAAGGTTTTTTCAGGTGCGGTCGATCGGCCCCATATATACGGTCGACCGGTGTTACATCTTTTGCCTTAGAATTGAGACAATATGTTTTATGCCATTGGCGCGGTCGACCGGACCATGACCCGCGATCGACCGGTACCTCAAGTTCTGCGAAACCTCTCTTTTCTTGGTTTAGTTTTTACCACTCTTGTTTGTGGTTTTCTTCCACTTAGTATATATTGTGAGTGGTTTGTTTGTTTGAGCATATCCGATCATAATTTTGTGCAAGAAAAAAAGTAGAAGATAGTTTTGATGGTTTTTTCTCTCTCTCCTAGGGCTTGCCATTTTCATCTTCCACTTCATTTATTGTAAGTAAAGTTACATCTTAGTTGTATCTTGTTGACTATTGGTATCATTTTGTGCAATTAATATTGTGGTTGTGTAATGAATGCTTTCCTTTACCATAGTTATTTCACTTGTTATTAACTTAATGGTGTGTTTTAATATGGTTAGTGTTATGAGTAGCTAATTTCCTTAGTTTGGGAGCATAAACCCACCTTGGAGGGTTCTATATCTTGACTTGTTCAATGATTAAATCCAATAAATGGGTGCGTGGGTTGATATTGGAGTTTCATAGGATTTTAAGTTCTCTTGTCATGTAAGGGTTGTGTTTAAGACTTAACTCCAACATCAACGCATTTGTCCGATAATATATCTTTACCTTCATCTTATATTGTTGGGTTGACATACTTCATGTAGGATAGTTGACAACGATATCTTATTCCCTTTTGATTGTGATTTAATCGGAAGAACCCGTTGAGTTGTGCACATCCGAGTTGGGGGAATGCTCCTTAACCTTTTATCAAAGAATCTTTTTATAACCCTGTTTATAAATCTCGCTTGTTCCTTTTACTACTTTGTTTAGTGTTCCATTTATCTTGGTTCGCTTTGGTTCGTTACAACACTCAAAACCTAAATCATCTTTTCTTTTATCTTTTATTCTTGTTTATTGATTTTTAACTAGAAGAATATTCTCGGTACTTTATATAATTCCCTGCGAAAATCGACTCTGGTCGTACTGATTTTTTATTACTCTTGCGATTAGCGTGCACTTGCGCTATATAATATTCAGAGCGAGTCAGCCCCCCCCCCCCCCCCCCCCCCCAAAAAAAAAAACAAAAACAAAAAAATAAAATGAAGTATTTTGAACTTAACATCTAGTAAACAAATTTTTGTACATACAAATGTAAGGATAACATGTATAGAAATGGCAGAAGTATGTAGAAAATAAGGCATATAATTTTAAAGTCAAAACTTTTCAAACCTTAAGTAAAACACGAAATAAACGAGGAATACATGAATAATATGCACTAGGATGGATGAATCAGCAATAGAACCTGAAATAGTGAAGAAATCAAGTTTTTTAGACGTTAAGAAGCTCAACAATAGCGAAGTGAGTATACAGGAATGAGGACGAAGTCGAGAGAAGAAGAAAGGGTTAAACGGCTGAAGTGAAGCGGTAAAAACCTAAAAAGGTATTTCTAATGTCGTTTGATCCAAATGCATTCTCATTCGAATGATGACTGGCTCTCGTTAAAACGATAACAATCTCGCTTCAAACGACATAAAATAGTGAAGGCTAATTCGAACCTCGTTTAAATAAACCATCTAATGACCTTCTGACCCCAACATTGTTTACAATAAAACCCTCGATCGAAGCTCATGATAACCACATATCGAACGAACTCTATTTATTGTTAGGACGAGATAGGGTTCTTGATAAAAAAAAAGCCCTTGAAACCTCTCCTCAAAACACTAATACTCAACCCAAAAATGTAAAATCATGAGAAACATCCGTCTGACACAAACAAAAAATGTGAAAATCCAACCCAAAAACATAAGAGATACACGATAATATGGTATCGATGTGCCTAAACATGGAACAAAGTGAATGGGTGTGAACTAATACAAATGGACCATGAATCAAACACTCAGATATGTTTAAGAATCTCTAATTAAGGGAAAAATATTATCAAACTATGGTTTAGACACATTATATAATAATAACTTGAACTTAATGAACAAAACATATACAAGGCACATGAGTCTTGAATTTTGACGATTCTACCAATCAATAACTTCATGACACGACCGTTAAACCTAGGACTCATTGTGCAAACCCGTTGATCTTCGACTAAACTCCCTCAAGAGATAAACAAATGTATTTTTCTATTCTTTTATAATTCATGATTCTTTTAAAGTATTATCTTTTCTTTTAAGATAGCCTAATTTGGCCCCTTTTTTTGGCATTTTTTTTTTGCCTTGATTTTTCTTGAGCTCTTGTTCAACAGTGGTTTTCACACAAAGTCAACCTGTCTTTCACAGCCCTTTTTCGTGTACACTCAGTTTTTTTCAATAATAAACAAATATCCTTACGAGCAATGGTTCTTACATGCACAACTCCCCTAAGTTATAAATATGCATAGATGACAAGATTGAGAGGAGAACGTCTCCCTGAACTCACATGTACATGAGAAGTTAAATGCTCAAAATAGTTCATGCGGTGTGCGATGGCATATACACAGTCGAATCCAAAATCTAAGTCAAGTTCGAAACAACTTCATGAAACTCATGGTAAAGATCAACCCGAGTATCTAAAGTCATGACCAAATTTCCTAGCCACATGGAAGTTGCGACGTGATGGGGATTCAATCACACCGATATGCTATACCATAAGTGTATACTCAAGACACAAAATTGAATTTTTTTTTGAGTTTTTTCAAAACATGTTGGACCCCCCCAAAAAATCTTTTTGTATTTTTTTAAAAAATATAAGAAAATAAAATCTTTTTGTATTTTTCTCAAAATGACTTAAGAAAGAAAAAGATAAAAATATAAAATATACAAGTCATAACCCTATAAAAGATATTATAAGAAGACATAACTAGAGTATTACAAACATGGAGAACACGCTCAACCAAAAGATCTAATATGGGGAGAATCACGAAGTCTAATACCTAAAGCCTCTAGATCCAATTTCTTAACCCAAGTAGGTGTTTAATGAGGACTAAGGGTTTTGGGAATCGAAGAGACTCTATTCTTAGACTTCCTATGAGCTTTCTTAAGATCTTAGAAAAAAGGTCTAAGGTAACCGTACCTGCCTACACGTGTAAATACGACGAGGAGTGTTACCTAAATGTTGACCTTTCCTAACGTTCCTAGTCGGCTCTCTCATATGTATGGTCTTGGCTTTGGGAATTAGAGCAACCCGGTCATTGAATCCAATTCCACACCTATCATCTTTGATTCAGACGGAGCCTAACATCCTGTCCAAGTTTTTTGATCTGGCCTCTAAATCAAACTTAACTCTATTAGAACTCAATTTCTCCTCAAGCTCACGTATCCTAGACTCGTTTAAATTCCTAGACTCCTCAAACTATAGATTTTCCTTCTTCATAGCCTCCATCAAGACACAAAGACTATCTCCCTCGCCACATATTCTAATTTTCCCGAAGAGTCTTCTCACGTGCCTTAAGATCCTCAATCAATGCATCATCATCATCATCATTATTATTATTATTATTATTATTATTATTATTATTATTATTATTATTATTATTATTATTATTATTATTATTATTATTATTATTATTATTATTATTATTATTATTATTATTATTATTATTATTATTATTATTTCTTCTCGCACGTTCTTTCAACCTAGCTTCTAACTTCAAGTTAGCCTTCTTCATCTTTAAAGTTTCTGTATATAATTCATGAAAGGCCACTTACAATTTTCTCCCCTCTATTTCCTCATCCTCACTCACATCTCCCTCACTCATTTGGGATTCACTCACTATGGCCTTGGAAGTGTCATGTAAAGGAATAGCTTCATGGGTAGATTTCTCATCGTTTCTCACATGACTAGCCATGAACGCGATGAAGTTGCGCTCAATGAGAGAATCATCACCCTCTTCTGGATCACTATCGCTAAGGGTGGCATTCAATGCTATCGGTTTCTTTTCTTCCTTTTTAAGTCCAATGGGGCACTCAGCTACCCTATGAACATAACCCTCACAACCACAATACCTATCCGACTCTTCCCTCTTAATGTTCTCACTACGGTTCTTAGGGATGCGATCGACCTTATTGTTATTTTCTCTTTCAAACCTTTCGGCATCTTTCGATTGCTTTCCAAATTTGAGAAATTTATTAACTTCTTTTCCAACATGGCCACATCTTGTGTAATACCCCGTAATTTTAATGATTTTTATTATTGGGATTAATTTAATCAAAATGGGAAATTTATTAGACATTAATCCGGATTAAAAATAAAGATTAAGTAAGCATGACAAGGGTTAATATTTATTTGTATGAGAGATATATTGAATATTACTTAGTGAAGAAGTAATAAAGTATTATTTATACATTATAATTATCATGAGTGAAAAATACGACAATTACCGTAATTTAGTCGAAACGCGCATGTTAGTCGTGTCGGGACTTGAATTATGGGATAAAAAGGTAAATTGAAAATGGGTCATGCCAATGGTCATTTCGAGTGCTCCAAAGTTTTCGAAAGGGCCAATATAATCTGAAAACCTTATTCGGGCATATGTATAGTTTCTCGGGTCATTTTTGGGTCGACCCGGTAAGTGAAAAGTCAATTTTGGACCTTTGGATTTCCAAACTATGAAGAGATACAGGATTAACTACTTTAAAACCAACTCTTTGGATAGTTAAATGGGGAATTGAAAAATCAAAGTGAGAGGAAACCAAAGGAGAGAAAGTGTGGGAGCTTTTACCAGAAGGTGAAGACTTTCTCAAGAAGGTGAAGAGTCTTAGAGGAGGAGTAACACCTAAAGCCACCTTGCACCACAACCATACACCGTCGGAATTTAGGAAGAATGAGGAGGAGGAACTTACATCATCTTCTTCGAAGAAAATTCAGAATCATCCTAAGAGGCAAGTTGTTTAAACTTTCTTAATTATAAGTTTTCTGAAATACCTGCTAGATTATAGAATTTTTGGATAAAAACTCGATTTATTAGGTTTTGATTTGAGATAACATCATTTGAAATTATAGAACTCATGATTAGGATTATATATTTTATTGATGATTTTGAAATGTGAGAAAAGCATGTGATTAAATTGGAGATTTAACTATCTACTAGAAATAAAGTGAACTCATACAAATTCGAAAGTGAAACGCATGTAAAATCATTTTAGCAAAATGATGAACACTATATGATAATTTTAGGTCCTTTTTAAGTGAAAATTGGTAGTATGCTTGTGATTTCTTGTATAAAATCATGTTCTGAATAACTTTGTAGTTTTAAGTTTTTCCAAAATCAGAACAAAAAAGCCTCAAATCGTCATTTTATATCTCTGGGCAGAATGTAACTTTATCGAGAAAAAGGATTATTGGGAATTAAAATATAATTCAGGCTTGTTATAATGATTTCGGGTTTTGGACCAGTAAGTACGGGTTGAGGGTAGCTAATGAAATAATTAATTAAATTGTTTATATCCTTTCGGTTAACAAGATATGTTAGGAATAATCGGAAATGGGAATAAAATGTGAATTATTAGTTTATGGGAGAAACTTGAAATATACTCTATGTATGTATAGGATGAGTGCATGCATATATTATGTTGATTGTGATATTATGTGTAATGAACATACATACGCTGCTTGCTATCAAGGGAGGTTTCGTGTCATGGGCGGTCTTATCCTGATGAGCCATTTTGTGAGATTTTAGACTCGTACTTTAAAATATAGAACTTAGGGTTAATCACTATTTGTGTGAATAATGGTGTGACAGGTCATTTGGGTGCATTAGATATATACGTATTCCAATGGCCTAGAACTATGTTCGCTTCCAACTTGTGTGAATTGTATTTATGGTTCAAGAGTGATTCTGAACCTATAGTCCTTTTATTTAATACGTGGTATACCGGGACATGATAGCATAGTATGCATGCACCCCAACTCAGCCTAGGGGAGCTGCATTAGTATATATATATATATATATATATATATATATATATATATATATATATATATATATATATATATATATGATGATGATGATGATGATGGTGAGAGTAATACATATATACTTATGAATTATTCTACTATTTATGCTTAAGTAGATGAGAGAGACGGTGACATCTAAAATAACCTAAGTATGTAGAAACTTAATATCTAATGAGAAAGTTATAATTGGCGAAAAGATATGCGTTATGCAATAATATATGATATGGGAAATGCGGATGGCACAATGAGTTAGTTTGCCTATGGTTCGGACTAGTTAGGCAGGGTAGTATAAGTAGGACGGGTTAGAAAGATTCATTAGGTGTGCACATTAGTTGAGAGAGAAGGATCTCAAGCGAGGGCCCGTAAACCTAACATGTATTTCGTATCTACTAATTTTTCATTTTAACCATT
Organism: Sambucus nigra; assembly: GCA_949130495.1. Taxonomy (NCBI): domain Eukaryota; kingdom Viridiplantae; phylum Streptophyta; class Magnoliopsida; order Dipsacales; family Adoxaceae; genus Sambucus; species Sambucus nigra. Next base: position 397,848,947 of record OX422215.1, read on the forward strand.
TGCTAAATTTTTCAAAAGTTTTCTTAGGCTCTGACCCATTTTCTCCAAATCTATATTTTTGTAAAAATATTTTAGGTGCCCAGCCACAGGAATGCCACGCCTAGGAGTTCCTACCATTTGACATGCTGCAACTACCGTGGAAGTTATAGGATATCAATAGTAGACGCTTCCACACTTATCATTTCCTTCTTATGAGACACTTATTTCAGTCGGGCATGTTGCCCATTATTATTCAGAGATAGTGGATTTACATCTTTATTTTTTCGTGGGTTGGACTAGAATTTTATTTCGGATTACTGTATTTGGGATTCAGGCTGGAAGTGTTTATTCCAGTCACAGTTATTCATTATGTCACTTTATTCTCTATGAGTTTGGTTATTAAATGGTGAATGTTTAAATAATTATTTATTTGTTTTTGTTGCATGTTAATTTAAAAAGAAAAAAAATTTAACATCAGCTTTTTAAATACTAGGTGGTTAGTAAATATTAAAATGTTTTCGAGAGTGATGCTAAGATTGAATCAAATGAGATACCAATTTTAATTTAATAAATGACTGATCACCCGATACTTAATTAGGCGGGGTGTCACACTTTGGACTCGATGTCAGACTCATCATCCAAAACATTTGTTTCCTCCTTCAGGGCTTTCAAAGCTATGCCCTTTTCTTTCTTCGTCACTTGCTTGGAAGTAAAAATGTCAAGCTCATAAGTTTGTAGGTCACCTACAAGATCTTCAAGTTTTGTCGAGTTAAACATAACCAAATAGTTTAAAACAGTCACCTTTAGACCTTAAGATTTTCTCTATCACTCGGTTGTCGAGTATCTTTTCTCCCAAGTTAAATGACGCTTTTACTATATCGGACAATCTAGCGTATAACTCATCAAAGGTCTCACTCTCTTTGACAACTTCAATGGCATACTTTCGCAATGAAAATATATCAATGAAAATATATCGTTTTGTTTTAAATGTTTGTTAATGGCTTGTAGTGAAACCAATGTGTCGTGGATATTTCATGAACTTTCTTATTTGTTTGGTAATTAAATTCTACATTTAACCAATTTTATCACTAAGGATTAATATTTATTTTCACCATTTGATGAGCATGCTCTAATCAAATTTGGTATTGTAGACACCACATTCTAGTATACCCCATACACCTCCACAAGGTCCAAACAAAGTCCTTTCGAACCTTGGACCCATGTTCCTCCCATAAACGCTAACTAGAGGTCACCAGATGCTTACCAAGCACTATTTAACTGTGTTTAACTCTCAAGCTCGAGAGTATCTTAATGCACTTTCATAGAGGTCTGAATCCTCTTTCCAACACTCCTAAAAACGGGCGAATTAGACTTACAGTTAGCATTTAGCAACCTTTTTATCCAAAAACCCTAATCGGAGGTCACCGGATGGTCCTCGAGCTCCGTTTGGCTTTATTCAACTCTGGGACCGCGCGTATCTCAACACATTTTCATACAGATCTGAATCCTCTTTCGAACTATCCCGATCGTGCATTAAATGGACTTATGGTTTGCATTTTAAAATTTTTTTTCCAAAAAAATCTATTTTCAGTCTGCCTATAGGCACACCTCATCCCATGCTTGCAGACTGGGGAGACTTTAGTTGGCCTCCAAGTCTGGTAGCCTCGCTAATAGGCAATCCAAGGGCCATACCGATCGGTACCCCTAAGTGGTAGCTTGGTCAGTTTGACCTTTTTGGATTCCTTATTTAAGGAAATCCTGACCTCAATATTCAGGACCTTCAATCTCGCAATTCATGCAAGAGCATTATTACATTATTCCCAAAAGAATTCTCTTACATCATTCCCTCACCTCACCACTTTCCACCACTCCACTTTCATCTAAAAACAAGATTACCCAACTTCGAAAGATCAAATATCAAATCACTTAGATGGTCTAAACCCTCTTCATCCTACTTAGTCAATTTAATGTCATTTCACATATTTCATTACCTTTAGTACAATTTCTAGTTAATTCTTGTTTTATCATGACTAATTACACTTTTTATTATTTATATACTCTCAAACTTATTTTCATAAATTGATAAGCCCAAAAATAGGGTTTATCTTATAAACCTCAAATTAGAGTTTCTTCCCACTTTTCTCCCATTTCCACCATTTTACCCACTTTTCCATGAATTAAAAAGATAAACTCTACTTTTCAATTTATGGGTTAGACCTCACTTTATTCCCCACTTGAACTACATGGACTTTGATACCAATTTTGGCTATATAAGTGTCCCGAAGTTATTTTGAGATTCGAGTCCGCATTTTACTTTTCACTTCATTCTTACTAAACTTCTACTTATATATTAGTTTATTTATCTGTATTTATTTTTTTATCGATCCCGTTAGACATGCGTGCTTACTTCCTCATGGTGAGTCATGATCCGACTCATTGCTTATAGTTTATGTATTTTTACTTGTTTTATTTACCTTTTAGTGTCACGTTAGACACACATACTCACTTCCTATAGTGATATTATGATTTGGCGCATACTCATATTGTATTTATCTTTATCATTCTTTTTATTTTCTTTTAGTTTTACTCCTTGTAGTGATTCATTTCCATCATTTCCATGATACGGACATGATGATTTCTCATCACACACTATTCACACACACGCGCGCGCGCGCGCACACACACACACATTAATATATATATATATACACATCTTAGGGGAAACAAAACATTTTTATAGCCCATGAAAGACTGAAATGGAGGAATAGGTTCCTTACACCTTCCTAGTTAGTAACTTAGTCCCTGAACTAGTGATCTACATGGTTTTGTACGTGTCAGTAGTGTTTTATATCGCCTCTTAGGGGATGACTACCTATTTTACATATTTGAGTAAACTAGGTTGGAAAATTTAATCTCTACACTATCACCCAACCTTAACAACGATCGCTTCAGGTCCTTTTTAGCGCAAAAAATGCTGCGCGAGTGGTAAGGATGGGATTTTTTCTTTTTCCTCCTTCTCCTCAGGGCCATGACGACTATAGTGGCGACTCCCCGGGGACATCGATTTATTAAAATCTGTTTACATGGGATTTTATTTTCCTTTTTTCCTTCATCCATTTTTTTGCATGTGTATATATGTTTCCATTTGTATATTCTTCTTTTTAATCTCATGCTCACATGTTATATATGTCATGCTAATATCCATATATATCCTTTTCTCCACCGTGCTTGTCTTCTCATCATATGTAATTAACATATTTTCCATTATATGCCTCATGTAACTTGTATATATCCATGCTTTATTCACTTGTACATATTTGTTATGCTTCCACACTCACATGTACATATTTTCCATATTTCACTTTACTTATCCACATTTGCACATAGTCCATATCACTTTGATATATTCATGCTCATTCTCACTTGTATTTATTAACATGCTTCACATATCACTTCTAGTTCTATGGATCATAGATAACATAAGAAATATGATTCCCACCTTTAATTAGGCAAGTACCTTCAATGTATATCAAATGATTCCCCCGCATTGTACCGTTCGTCCAATATCACGACGGGATGTATATAACATGAACTTGTTCACGTATTGTACCCTTCATCCAATCTCACGATGGGCTGTATATAACATGAACTTGTTCACGTACGTCGAGTATATCAAATTTTCTCTCACATATACCATCACCACGAGGTATATCGTGAGTCAATCCATGTACACTCAGGTATATCAAATGGTTTTTACACACGTACCAATGGATGATTGCCCATTTAAGCAAGAGGTATATCATGGAAGTTATAAAAAAGGGGCGAAATCTTACATTAACTTCTCATGCATAAACCTAAAATTTTGACTCCAAACTCTGCCAAAATTTCAGGTCGTCTCACCGCCCAATTTTATACTATTTAGCTTGTTTTTTAAAACACCACCCTACCATGAGTTTGGAAACAAGTTAAACCATGTCTTGCATCACGTACCTCATTCTTTCCCAATCTTGACTATTATCTAGCCTTTCACTTGCATCCTAGGCGGAACATAACACAAGCATGGGCAAGTTAGCCCCTTGCCGAGCAAGATTTGGCATTGGTAGATGATTAAGAGGTGGGCCATCTATAAGTTGAACACACGAAGGATGCAAAACTTATTGATATTATTCCGAATCCCATATCAATTAAGGCATTTATGGTCCCACAACATGGGGAATAATCATTTGGATCTAGTATTTTTGGAATTCGACCCCTATTTTAAAATAAAAAATACTCTTTCCCTCTCAGGTGAAATCGCATTCCCCTATATTGGCTCGAATTCGTATTGGTTAAGATTTGCTATCAAACCACCTTGAAGCTCTACACCATCATCAATCACTTTATGAAAAACCAAATGGTATTATCAAAGATTTCTCATTGAGAACCTTGATCATAATTCTAATGCTCAGCTAGATATGATGGTCTTACTTTCTCAACTCATTGCATAGATTGAAAGTTTCTAAGTAAATGTTCACAAAATGCAAACAAAGAGGGGGAAAATTCCAAAAATACCGGATCCAAATGATTTTTCCCCTGTGTTGTGGGACCACAAATGCCAAATTGATATGTGATTCATAATAACATCAATAAGTTTTCCATCCTCCTTGTGTTCAGCCTGTAAATGGCCCATATCCTACTCATCTACTAATGTAAAATCTTGCTCAGCATGGGGATAACTTGCTCATGCTTGCTCCGATCGATCCTAAAGAGAAAGAAGTGAACTGAGTAAAATAATATCTCATATTTTTCTAAGAAATTTGACCAGGTAAAGATATAAGGGAACTAAGTAAATTACACCCACATGTCCTTTTACCTAAAAGATAGGCTGTCTGAAAAGTTCAAAATACCTGATACTGAAAGGTTTGGAGGTAGTGTACCTCCCATTATGCGTTTATGAAAATACCACCTCTTCAAGAGTCTACTTGGAGCTACGGAGGATATAATGAATTAGATATTTCATCAGACCCTTAAGGAAAGTGGCCTTCATTATTTTTTGTCACTGGAAGAATATCGGATCCATAACTTGGAGGATGTCACAAGAGAGTTCATGGCTTAGTGAAAATACAACGAAGAATTAGATATGACCTGTTGAGACCTCGAATTACTTAAGCAAAGCCTTCGGGAGATTGTTCATAAGTTCATAAAAAGGTGAATAGATAAAGCTTCCACCATGACCAACTATCCGTTTGAAGAGAAGTAGGTCAACATTATAAAGAAGAACATTATATCATACATCCGGACACTCATGGGTAGACAGTATTAACCACCATTTCAGATCCCTTTGGGAGGCTAGGGTTAAAATTAAATAAAATTCTAATAGTTTAAAAGGAGAGTTCTATCAAATAAGCCAGTTGGAAAGTTACTCCTCAAAAATATGGTAAGCCACTGTTGTTATCGTCAATAACATTTCTCTTAGCCTGCTACCTCTTGGGCGCCAGAAGACTGTCATTCTTTATCCCAAAAAGAATATATATAACTCCATGCACCTTTCTCCAAAGTGTACCAAGATATATTATCCCATAACCTCATTAAAGTCTTGGGCCCTCGTCCACTTCTTGACCCGCTTCCTAAATATTTTAAGCATGATGTCTATTGTGACTTTTATCAGACTGTCGGCATACCACTGATAAGTGATACCATTTGAGAAAGGTTGTCCAGGGTTTTATTAATAAAGGCATCATCGCCACTCTTGCGAACCTAAAGCCAAAAATTACTCAAAATTCTCTACCCATACACCAAGATGGCGTGAATACCATCCTTACAAATGTTGATACAGATTTTGAGCATTACAATAGAATTTGGCCTTATCCAATAGCTCATCCAAATCACATGTTTCTCTCAACGTTTGCCCATACTTCTCTAACATCACGAGAATTCTCAAGATCAAGCTTTTTCTTTCATGATAAGATCTTGCATTGCTGTCTAAACTCGTTCAAAAAGGAAGTATGAAGCTGCCTATTATCCTAGAACAACTCAAAAGTTTTGGGATGAAATTCCCATCTGAAATGTCACTCGAAGAAAGAAGTTGTGAGAAGATTGGTGACATATACATAGAAGCCCAAAAGTGGTCCCATCAGTCCAATCATGGGTTTGTAATAATGGGGGAATTAAATTTGGATAATATCATTTATCGCCATTAGGGTTGGATTCCTTCGGTGCGGGCCGACCCCATAATTGGGATGAGAGGGAAGGTGTCCCCCTTTAGAGGAGTCTCCCCATTTTCCCCACCATGTACGTGCGGGTGATTCGAGGATATGGAGGTCCTCTTTTCTCCACTCACGCTGGAATCTTCACGGGTGTCCTCGGATGTAAATTTGGTCGTCGTCAAAAGGGGATAACATGAAGGAATGGAGTCGCCAACATATTTTTCTCAAAGCACACAAAAGAATGTAGCCGTCTTAAAAGAACGGCATCAAGGTCATACTGATGCATACGAAACTAAGTGATTCGAAGGTTCGAGGACCAAGTCACGAAATGGAAAGGTGTTAGTTACCCATTTTCCCTTTCGATATCTCATGGGCTATGTTGATTTTATCCTTTTTCTCCAAAGCATGAGGTGAATGTACATGTGTTTAATATGAATAACGAGAGAAGGGAATCATCTGAATCGCACCATGGAAAAGGCGGAGATAAATCATCTGTATGAGTGTACCCAACATAACATAAACATATGTGTGAGTGTTTGCTGAATCACGAGTCGCTATGGAAGACCGAATGTGTTGGTCAGACGAGACACAAATATGTAGGAGTTAAAGACTCACAAAATAGATATAGTAGAATATAAAAGGCATAAAATGGAAAGAGAGGAGTCGAATCCCAAGATTGGCCCAGGATGCCTACGTAGCTCAAGCGGCATCAAAGTCCACATAACTCGAATATATCATAGGGGTGGGGTTCAACTCAAAACCAGAATTTAAGAATCCTCTATGAGTGCTTTTGAGAAAAATATGTTCAAGTTTGAAAGTGTGATAAAATATAGTAGTCTTACATTTGGAATTTACAAGTAAACCCTCTTTTTTTGTCTTTTTTGGGTTTTTTATGAAAATAAGTTGTGTGAAATACTAATAATAAAAATGGATATTATTTGATGTGAGATAATGAAATAAGACTAAAAGATATCACGAAATGAGAATAAAGTGAATGATAACACTAAATGAGTAAACTAGAAAAGAGTTAGGGATGGACCTCCTAGGAGACATTTATTGTTGAATTTGGGTGATATGTAGGATGATTTTTATAGTGGTATAGGAGTGGTATAGTAAGATGAGGTAAGTGACCAAATGGGGTTGGTAAGTGAGGTGGGATAATGTAGGAAAATAAGCTTTTTTTTGGTAATAATGGCACTCTAATATCGAGAGAATGTCTGCTGACTGTTAAAGGAACCTCCCATAGGAGTGAGGTATTGGGCTCCTTAAATAGTGCACTTTAGGGTTAGGGGTGCCGATCGGTATGGAACCTTGACTAGCTATCAGCATAGTGATTGGCTTACTTCGCAAGGAAAGTACACCCTGCCGATAGGCTGGGGTGCCTATAGGCAGTTTGGAATGAACTTTTTAAAAACAGAGCACAAAATGCAAACCGTAAGTCCAAATCACGCACGGATGGAACTATTAGAAAAGGAATTTAGATATCTTCAAGAATCCATTGATCTGCTCTCAGGTTCGAGAGTTGACCAAAGTCAAATGGGGTTCGGAAGTGCCTGATGGTTTCTAAACGAGGGTTTTTGAAGCAAAACGGGTTGTTCTTGCAAACCGTAAGGCTGATTCGCGCATGGCATAGACTGTTGGAGAGGTAATTTAGAGCCCTTCAAGATTTCATTAAGTTTTTCTCATTTTAGGGAGTTGATGAAAGTCAAACGGGTCCCAAAAGAGCTCAGTGGACTTTTGGAGTAAAACGGGTCGTTCGTGCGAACCATGAGGCCAATTCACGCACGACACGGATCGTTAGAAAGGGCATTCAAAGACTTTCAAGGTTTAATTAAGATTTTATTAGGTTAAGGAGATGAACATAGTCAAATGGGGATCTAGAGTGCCCGATGGACTACAGATCGATGCTCGGAGTTGAAAGGATCATTCGTGCAAATCGTGAGACCGATTCGCGCACTAAACTGATCATTGGAAAGGGGATTCATAACCCTTTGAGGTTTATTTGAGCTTCAATGTGGTCGAGGAGTTGACCTAAGTTAAATAGGACTTGAAACTGCTCGATGGCCTCCAGATCAGTACTCAGAGTATCACCTAGGGTTTACGGAGAAAAGAGGTTAGGTACCTGAGAAGGTATTTTGGGGAGGAGGATACTAGGATGGGGTGTCTACATCGTTCAAATATTATCATAATAATGTCTCAATAAGAAGAACTATGTGAAGCTCCCTAGTTACTCACAACACTGAAACTTAAGGGGTATCTGCTCCCTTTTTCCAAACACTTCTCCGTCGCATGAGAAGATTTATATGATGAGGCAGTTGAAGTCGTGAAATATATCAATTATTCCTAGAATAACAACATTATCACTACCAAATGGGGAGATGATTTTGGTCCCTCAGACATCTCAGAAGGTGAATCAAATGATGAAAACCCTAGTACAATTGCTTCCTTTTTAAGGGTGATATCTTTCAAAGAATTGTTGTCAAAGATTAGTGAAGTTTTTGCTGTATTAGAAATAGATGAAGACATTTTCTTCCTTTTTTCCCAATATTTGGGAACCCCATGACCCGATCGGGCTGATATTATAAATATCCAATCCTCCATCATATTCTGAACCCATGGACAAAGGAAAGAAGGTTGTTGAAGATATTCTAATGCCTGAAATGTCTATTAGGGAAAGCAACATCCTCAAGAAGCTTAGGAAGACCCAAGCCAACATCACCCTATGGGGACTCTTTATATCTTCCTAACTCCATCGAAACTCTCTTGTCAAGATTATCACTCAAGATATAGTTTCTCCCACCATAACTCCCAATAAAGTAATCTATATAGTGGGGATTACGATTTCCATTAGAATCATCTCCTTCGTCGATAAAGAAATTAAGATTTCAGTCCGAACACTAATTATGCCCTCAATATCTCAGTCGTCGTCTAGAAAATGATTTCGTTGGTGTTTGTTGATAATGGTTTCACCTTGAACATATGTCCGTTGTGAACTTTTTGGTACTTGAGATTACAAGTTGGTGATCTCACTCCGACATCAGTCACTGTACGCGCTTATGATAACACGCGACCAAAAGTCACGTGATCAATACTACTCGTACTAGGGTCTATCCCGATATTCCCTAAGATAAAATTCCAAGTCATTGAAATCCCTGCCTGTTTCAACTTGCTTCTTGTATCCACAATATCAGGGGAGCGGACTCTTCCATCCATAAAAAGATAAATTTCTTCGCAGATAACCAGGTAATTCCCATTATTGGATATGATGATAACTACGATGGCATCGTACCAGTAACCTAATTTTTAAGATCCGATACGATGTGAAGATATGTTCCTTTCTAACTTCAAGATTGATCCACCCTCTCTTCTGGTAGGAAATACTTTAAATACAAAGTGAGTTTTGAACACAAGCCACATTGAAACGTCAACATGATTTAGATGTTCAAGAAGATGCATTTCATGACCATAATAGGGTTAGGTCATAGATAACAGGGAACCCTTGAGCCAATTGTTCTGAATTAAAACTACCCTCCATGTGGTCTAGGATATCATCCATCTCCGGATGAGCTCATAACTCTCGATCAACTGTATAAAAAAAAGGTGCTAAAGAAGAAGGAAGTGATCTATGGAGACTCTTTGAATGAGTGTTTTGTCAAAGAAGATGAAAATTTCCCTTATTACGAATTTTATGATCCTTCGTACAACCTAATCGAGAAGAAACTGAAGCCTGGAGTTGAGATATTTTTTAAGACAATTTAACTTGGACCGAAGGCCCAAAGCAAGAGGTGAAACCTCTGACCATTAAATCTTTAAACTGAAGCTCCTCAAACATGAAAAACATGAAATGCACTGAAAGCATCGATAACAACGAATCATATGGCTTCAATTCATTAGGATTGGAATTATGTATGATCAATGATGAGTCTCAATCATACAACCCACCCTCGAAGATAACTCCGTCTAATAAGCTTCTCCTCAACTCGCGAAGCATCCCGACCAACCTAATTTAATCAACTTATAATCGTAATATGTATCTCTTAGAAAATGAATCTGAATATGTCCTTCTTCTATTCTTGATGCAAGTGTAAACGAGGTGTCTTTTGATGAGGTTCTTAATGCTATATTTCTTTAAAATGCTGCTAATGAAATAAATGCAGATTTTGAGTATCTCATTATGCCTTATATTAATTGCATTGATTATAATAAAATAATTGAGGAAGATGATCTAATAAGTGAACAATTCTTAACTGATCTCAATAAGGAAAAAACCAAACAACATATTCAATTTCAAAGTAATGACGATGAGACTATTGTTATTAATCTTGGTTCTAATAGAACTCTACACGAGGTTAGGATAGGGTCAACCCTTGACGAGTGATTGACTGAGAAAAGTAGCGCGTGTAAAGACACTAATCGTTGTTTTCGTTTCGCCAACTCAATACAAAAACCTAAGTTACAACTACACTTGCGGGGCAAGTAGAGTGGTAAGTCGGGTATCGAGAATCCACATGGACAACTTGTTAGAATTTATAAGGTTTAATATTCCAAAATAAAAGTGTAAAAGGTGAATTACAAACTAAAAGAAAAGATGCATGAAAGGGAAAGATTAATCTAGGCGAGGGAAATTAAACTAAATTAATAAAGAGAATAAAAACTATAGGTTGCGTCGAATATCCCTCACCCAAGTTAATTAGTATAAAATGGTTACATGGGTCGACGAGTTATTAAGGTTGCGTCTCGTTTCGACAGTTAAGTAAATCAAGAGTTGTCACACCCCTAAATTTGCATAAAATCCTAATACGATTTTGGTGTCAACAAATACCCCAAAAATTACGCACGCAAGGTCGTAAGCACGGAACATACATGATATGCCCTGTCAAATCCCCTAGACGTAATAACTAGGACAACGCATCCGAAATAGACCCGTAAACACCATCACCAAAGCAAAGCAACATGTCAACTCGGAATGAGTTCAATCCGACACAACCTAGACTAAATTAACCACTACACATAATTAAAAGCACAAATAAATGAAACTAAGTTAAAACAACTAATTATCAAAGAAAACAAGAATTAAACAACCAACAACTAATAAATCAAAGCAATAAATCAAGAGAACAAAGCTTAAACAAAGAAATAAAGCATTAATTAAAGGAAGAGGATGAATGAATAGTAACTTACATACAAATGGGTATAAACCCAAAGAAGAAGAGAGGAGAGGGAAGCTCCACAAAGAATCCCCAAAAACTAACCTAAAAATGAAATATATCTCCAAAGAAATGCCCCTAACACTCTATTTATACCCCAAAATAAACCCCAAACAAAACCAAGCCAAAAAACCCAAAATAAGTCAATTTTCGTCCATATCTGATGGGACCGGTCGACCTCTATTTTGGGACCGGTCGACCTCACTTTTGGAATTTGCCTTGGGCTGGAGACAACCCACTTTTCCCTCCGAACCAATTTTGACGCGTTGCACGGAAACGGCCATAACTCCCTCGTACGGAATCGAAATGAGGCGTGGTCAGAATCGACGCGAAGCTAATTCAATTATCTACATGATTATATTTTGAAACCCTCCAAATTATGCAGTATGAAATTACCAAAATGCCCTTGAAGTAGAAGAAAATATCGAAACCATCCGAAAATGGGCATAACTTCCACATACGGAGTCAGAATGACGCACGGTCAGTGGCCACGAAAAGATAATTTGATGATCTACATGTTGGTAACTTCATTACATAAAAAATAGTGAGTTTAAAAAGACTAAATTGCCCTTGAAGTAGCATTCGATGACGGAACTTCTCTGAAATGCAACCGAACCTCACTTTTAGCGTTCCAATACCTACAAAAGCACAAATAACCCCTTCAAAGCATGTATATATCCAAATCCAAGGTTGTATGGTTAATGAGCATAATTATAGGCATTTAGGACCGTAAAAGTGCTAGAATGCATAAAGATAACGGGCGGAAATATGCAATATTCGATACGAATCAACGAGCATGAGTTACAACACCCCACTCTTTCACCACTAATATTATCCCCACTTTATCCACCGGATACAATGATATGGAGTTTTAATATCTCTAAGTCCATGAGCAGGTGTTTGTGTGGTTTAAATCCATGACATGTGCATCATCAATCACATGCCTTGCCAGTGGAGCTAATAGGCCTCGGTGTTGGAAGAGTTCAAATCTATATACACGAACTATTACTTTTCCTCACATAGGCGATGTAGAATGTAACTCTCTAACTACAAAATTGACCATGGCACCAATCTGTTACAATCCAAGCCCCTGAGGGAGCCTAACATCCTCATTGGGATGAAATCAACCATACCCAACACGTTGTCACACTTGTTCCGATTGGGTATTGGCTTTGACACCATTCTATAATGCCACACTCTTTCACAACTAATATTTCCCCGACTTTAACCACAACACACAATGGTATGGGGTTTTATTAGCTTTAAATTCACAAATTGGTGTCAGTGGGGTTTGAACCCCTAATATGTGTATCATCAATCACATGCCTTACCAGTGGATCTAAAAGGCATCGGTGTTAGAAGAGTGCAAAGCTACATATATGAATCATTACATTCCCTTTCCCAGGCGACGTGGGATGTAAATCTTTGACTACCAAATCAGCTATATGACTAGTCTATTACACGAGCAATTATAATTCGAAGAGCTTCTGAAAGAATTAACAGGCGTATTCACGTGGTCTTATAATGGGATGCTTGGAATCGACCAAGAGATCATGCAGTATGAGATCCTGACTTATCCCGAATGCAAACCTGTCAAGAAAAAGTTAAGAAAGCTCTGGCCTGAATTCTACCTCAAAGTGAAAGATGAAATGGTCAAGCAACGGAATATAAGTTTCACCCATGTGGATGAATATCCAACTTAGATTGCTAATATTGTTCGCATGCTAAAATAAGGAGGAAAATTTTGCATGTAAATCGACTATTGAGATTTGAACAAAGCATCTCTAAAGGATGATTACCCTTTGCCCAACATCGATACGATAACCGACAACACAACCAATCATGCCCTCAAGTCATTAGTCGATGGCTTCGTGGCATATAATTATATCAAGATGCATCCCAACCACCAAGAGAATACTATTTTTACTACTCCATGGGGTACCTTTTTCTACACTGTCTTACCTTTCGATCTTTAAAATATCGGGGCTACATATCAAGGAGCATCTACAACCATTCTTCATGATCTCATCCACAAAGAGAGTCTATGTCGAAGATATGATCATCAAGCCAATGAATCAAGGAGGTCATGTTCCTGCCGGAGGAAATTATTTAATTGGTTGAGACAGTACCAGATGCGCCTCAAACCACATAAATGAATTTTTGGTGTCATAAAGGGTAAACTCCTTATCTTTATGGTTAGTGAAAGAACGATCGAACCAGACCCTATCAAACTCAAGGAAATCCTCGAAATGCCACGCCTCGGACTAATGTATAAGTTCACGATTTCTTGGCAAACTCCATCATATTAGTAGCTTCATTAGTCATCTCACTTACATCTATGAACTCATCTTCAAAATCCTCTGAAAAGATTCAACCGAAGTTTGGAATTAAAAATATTACGAAAAAATTAAGCAATATCTTACCCAACCTCCAGTGCTCATGCCACTATAGCCTAACCTATCTCTTTTATTGTACTTAACTATCATGAACACTAAAAAGGTTATGCTAGACCAATACATTGAAGAATCATGCAAAGATAGAGTGATCTATTGCATCAGTAAAAAATTGGCAAGATATGAGGTGAACGATACATCATTAGAAAATATGTGAGTCGCCTTCGTTTGGGTCACTCGAAAACTTTGTCACTATATGCTTGCATTCACATCAAGCTAGTGTCTAAAATAGATCCCATGAAATAATTACTAGAATATCCTTCCTTATCAAGCCACATGGGCCATTGTCTGTTGTTATTATCATAGTTCAACATCACACATGTCACGCAAATTGACATTAAAGGAAGAACCATCTCTGATTACTTAGCTGACAATCCCATGGGAGAAATCTATGTATGGATTTTTTAGTTCCTAAATGAGGATATTCTTTATTCTTCTCATGAAGAGATCCGATGGAAGATGTTCTTTTATGGATCTACCAATAAGAAGGGATATGGAATTGGGACACTCTTGATCGCATCTAATGACTCTCATACTCCCATTCCCATCAAGCTAGACTTTCCTTGAATCAACAACATGAAAAAATATGAGGAATTCATTGTAGACCTCAAGCTTGCCCTTGAAAAGGGAATCCGATACCTTGAAATTTATGAAGACTCATTCCTCATTATAGGACAAGTCCTCCAAAAATGCAAAGTTGTAAGGACATTATTTTATTGTCCGATTTAGATTAGTGTATGTCCTATACCACTACAAATCATCGAAGAAAAAGTTCAAGTTTAAAGATACATCAAGACGGACCCGAATATCAAAGTTTTTTACATTCAAGCCTCCACGAGATGAATTTTGATAAGGTTGTGTTTTGGTTACTTTATGGTTCACTTAGAGTGTTGGGATAATTTTTCTAAATTTTTTTTGAGTGTTGAGGCGTTACTTTATGGCGGATTTTTATATCGAAATAAAAAATTATTTTTGTTACGCTGACGTCATTCAAATGACATCAGTATGTCGTTTCAATGACATAAGGATGTCGCGCGGAGTCGTTCGAACGACACGTGGCCTCATTCAAGAGATAATGACTTTTCGTTCAAGCGACCTGTCGACTTAAGTTTTCTATATAAAGTGTGTTAAACCACTCCATTTTTGTTAAGAAGACTGAATTTCTTTCTGTATAAATTGCTAACTGCAGATTACCTTTGTCTTCTTCAATTAGGCTCCAAATCCTTTTTTTTTTCAATTCACAAATCCCAATTGCTTTTAGTGAATTGTTATGGAACCCAAGATACAGTTTTGTTGGAGTTTCTTTTGTAGGGAGAATAACCTACTACTGATCTAGGTGCCACTTGAGGGAGGTGCTGAGCTGACATGACTGCGTGTCAAAGGGAGTACTCGTGGGTGTTCCTGGGCTGACTGGACTGCGTGTCTTTGTTGTTGGAACACGAGGCCCCCAATTTTAAAATTCTTTAAAATAAATGAGACGGTTCAACTAAATTTCCAACTAAAATTCAATTCAAATTTTAATTTAAAACAAACTT
Source organism: Sambucus nigra (assembly GCA_949130495.1). Lineage (NCBI taxonomy): Eukaryota > Viridiplantae > Streptophyta > Magnoliopsida > Dipsacales > Adoxaceae > Sambucus > Sambucus nigra. The sequence continues at coordinate 397,864,306 of OX422215.1, forward strand.
CAAATTTTAATTTCTTCCAAATTAAGATTAAACTAAACTAGAAGTGAAATAAAACTACTCAAACATTAATTTTTACTTGCATGCAATTAATTCAACACAAATCCTAAAATTTGCCTAACAATAATTAATTCATTTTTGATATAGGTTAAACCAAATTTTATCAAATTAATTTAAATTCACCCAAACATATTTTAACACCAGAACGAGCAAGATTGCAAATTAAACCAAATTTTGTCTTTTTAAGCTAAGCATGCATTCTAGGTGAGTTAAACAAGATAAAGAAAACAATCTCACTACGCGGTGATGTACGAGGAAAATCCACAACGGGAAAAACCTCGGATGGCCCTGGCCTAACAAATCCACTAGATATAGATTTACAATTACAAGACAAAAATACTTACAACACTCGACTTGACTCCCTTCAAGCCCCGACGCTTCTTCTTGCAAATACCTCTGTCTAGTTGATAACCACGAAGTCCATTGCAGTATTGGAGTCCACCAATGGAGTCACAACCCACTGTTAGGTACACATGGTGCCTTTCACCATGTGATAAATCCGCAGCACAAACTTCTTCTCCTTTGTGGGCAGAGAATGAACCCAAACTTCTTTTCTTGCTGGTGTAGAGAAAACACGGTGCCCAACAAACTCTCCAAGGAAATTATATATATGAAAGAACTTGGATTTAAACAAACTTTGGGTGTGAAAGTGTGTTATGGAATTGATTAAGTCATTAATGAAGAACGCAAAAACGTGAACTTTTGTTGGGAGTATTTTTTATCTCAAAAGATTTGGAAATCTCACAAAAGTTACCTCCAAAAATGTGGTTCTCGCACTAAGTAAATCTGGTAGAAAGTAAGTGGGAAAGTGGGGAAAAACTGGCAAAATAACTGCTGCCGCTGAAATCTCGATTGAAGTTCGTTCGAACGAAACTTCTAACGAGATAACAGAAAAAGATTCTGAAATCAAGTTTGAAGGTCGTTCGAACGTTATCGTTCGAACAACTTTTCTAACAAGATTTCAGGCCCTAATTTTAGATAATTTTGATACGAACGCGTGGCCACCGATTTCGTATTTTTCTGATTTTTTTTGGATTTGATATGATTTTTCTATGGAAAGGTGTCCGAGAACAAAATCTTTAGAACTATGAATTAAGAAAAAATTTTACAAAAAAAATATTAACACCCAAATTAAATTTCCAAGCTCATATATATATATATATATATATATATATATATATATATACCTTTAGGAGACATTGAAATCCACATGTTGATGATGTGAAACTTGGCACGAAAATCGGTAATGATGTAAACTTCATTTTTTAGGCCGCTACATCTTCAACTCTTCAAATGTCATAGGATCGATAGGTACATACTTCTATCGTATGACTCAATAATTTTTGTCCGGAATTAAGCCAATACTATAAATTGATTCGATTGGAAATTTTCCCTTACAAATCTCCCCCTTTGGCTATTCCGGGACAAAAACAAACCAAAAAATCCTAAGGGCCATTTAGCTCATCTGAAAGGACACACAACCCGCTCAAAAATAAAAATACATATCTTTTCTCGATACAAAGGATGAAATGCTTTGCCTCTTGAAAGATGTCGCTAAAGATGATTTCCTGCACACTTAAATACACCGTTAAAAGCATAGGGAATATCAATATATTAAATGCATAAAGTAAACATTATCCCCCTTAATTAATTCTCCCCTTTTATCTAACATGATCTACCTAAGAAAGATATTGCTCTCCCCCTAAGATTGATCTCCTAAAATAAAGGTTTAGATACCATTTCTCCCCCTTTTTGTTCAGGAATATACAAAGGTTAAAGAATTATAAACAATATTTTTTCTCCCTCTTATTTAAAACCAATACCATTTCTCCCCCTCAAATCTACATATACTCATGGGATAAGAATTAAGGAAAAACAAGTTAAACATGCAATGGTGCATAAAGTGATAAGAATAATAAAGCATATGGGCAACTAAAACAAGCAACTAATCCACAATAAGGATAAATAGATACCAATTTATGATGCGAAAAAAATGATATCAACTAACATGTTTTGAACATAAGCATGGGATTACAACCAAAATTCTCAACAAGATAGACACCAAAATGAATTTAAAGGCATATATGGACTAGCTAGCAAAGCAAAGACTCAAAAACCAAAAAAATATACCACATATATGTATACATAATGAATATTACTAACGCACACGCACATATATATAGGTATAAGCACCACACATGACACAAAATACATTAAGTTTTTCACACTCGTATGGCAAAAATGTGTCCAAATACATGTGATAAACAGAAGTGCAGGGGTGTGAACTAGTAACAATTAAATTTCGACCCAATCACTTAAAACAAGTTCACGGAGTTCTCATTTGATTGTAAAAATTTATCATATTTAGATATAGCCTCATGTGAAAATATAAATTGAACTCAATGAATAAACATACATAATGCACACAAGCCTAGAATTTCGATGATTCTACAAGCCAATAGAGTTATGACAATAAAAGCTTAACTAGGATACAAAGTCATTGTGCAAACCCGTTAATACATCCAACCAAACTCCTACTAATTTTTTTTTTCTTTTGAATATATTAACTAAGCAATTTGTGGCCTTGACAAATATTCTTTTTAATGCCAAATTTTTTAAGGCCTAATATTCAATGGTGGATTTTCACGCAAAGTAATTTTGTCTTTCGCAGCCCAATTCCATTAATAAACAACTACACCAGATAAAAATATTTTTCTATTTTTTTTAAATCGGTGAAACGGTTATTACATGCACAAATCCTCCATAGTCATAGCAAAATGTAGATGACTAAATTGATAGGAGAAAATCTCACTTAGCTAAAATATACATGTGAAGTTTAAATTTCAAATGAGCTCGTGCATGTGTGAATCGAGGCATATAAAAATAGAATCCATTAAGCAACACGAAATCCAACTACTCCATGTAAGCATGACAAAGAACATTTTAAGGATTGACAATATTAACCAAAAGTTTTAGCCACGTGAAAGATAAAAAGGAAAGGATTCAAACACAAGTATATGCCACATAACGTGTGTCAAACTAAAATACAAAAAAAAAAATCTTTTTGAGTTTTAAAAAAAAAATTCAACAGACAAAAATTCAACTAAAAAAAAGGAAAAAAAAATCTTTTTATATTTTTCTTAATAAAACACAAATAAGTAAACTAAGTACAAAAGATATACACATCATAATTCTAGCATGTGATTAAGCATGGAGTATATACTAAAAAATGGCAAACAAAGCATACAACTAGCAAAAGAATATATCATGACGCACGTAAGCTAGAGTATGAAAATATAACTAACACATTTAATCTTTCGATTTAGCATGGGAGGTTTCACGTGATAGAAAATGAGAATCATAAATCCTATCTTGTAAGGCCGCCAAATCGGATTTTCTAACCCAAACTAGTGAAACTTGACGCTCTCGAGATTTGGGAACCGTGGGGACTCTACCCTTGGATTTCCTAGGATCCTTTTTTAGATCAAAACAAAATTTCCTAAGATGACCTTTTCGACCACAATGTGAGCAAATAAATACTCGGCGAAAGGTAGAACCTAAGGATTGATCTTTGTAAGTGTACCTAGGTGATTCTCTCAAAAATAGTGGTTTTGGATTTATTAGCGGAAGCATTATAGGAATCGAAGCCTATACCACAAGTGTCATTTTTTATTTGGATTGTGCCTAAAATTTTATCTAGTTTTCGAACCTACGTTCCAAATCAAATTTGACCTTACTAGAGAATCTCAATTTTTCTTCTAATTCTAAGACCCTAGACTCTAGCACAACCTCCCACTCTTCAAACATGAGAGTCTCTTCATTCATTATTTCCATCAAACCTCTAAGGCTATCTCTCTCGCCTTAAACATACTCAAGCTTCTCTTGAAGAGCTCTCTCACGTGTCCTAAGGTCTTACACTAAAGTACTCTCATTAATGACCTTAATACGCTCTCTCAAACTAGCTTCTAACTTCAAATTAGACATTTTTAATTTAATTAATTCTTTATATAACTCTTTAAAGGCAATTTGAAGTTCACTATCATCAACCTCATCTTCTCTCTCTCTCTCTCTCTCTTCTCCACTCCCATAACCATAAAAAACAAGGGAATCATAAACTTTGGCCTCGAAAGTGTCATGTATTTTAGTGTCATCATTGGACGAGCTCTCACTATCACTCACACGACTTGCCATGAACGTAATAAAATTGCGCTCAATTGGGGAATTGAGTCCCTCTTCCTTATCACTATCACTAAGGGTAGCATTGTATAAAATTGGTTGCTTTCCCTCTCTCCTTAGTTTAGTGGTACATTCAAAAGACCTATGGCCATACCCTTCACAACCAAAACACCGATTTAAATCGTCCCTATTTAGATCTTCATTTTGTCTTTTAGGGAATTTTTCGGCCTTGTCATACTTAGATTTATCAAATTTCTTGAAATCATTTTTAAGATTGTCTTTGTTAAACTCAAGAAATTTTCTAAATTTTCTAGCAAACATAGCCATATCTTTTGAGTCAAAATCACTCTCATCATCCGAAACTTATTTTTCCTCTTTTTAGGCTTTCAAAGCTATGACCTTATCTTTCTTCTTTTCGATATTAGAGGAAAACATGTCAAGTTCATAGGTTTGTAAATCACCTACGAGCTCTTCTAGTTTCGTAGAGGCTAAAGTGGGTAAAGAATTCAACACGGTCACTTTAGGAATAAATCTATTGGGTAGGGACCTTAAAATTTTCTTTACTACTCGGTCGTCAGGTAAATTTTCTCCCAAATTAAAAGAGGAATTAACAATATTGGAAAGTCTAGCATAAAATTCATCAAAAGTTTCATTTTTAAGCATTTTTATGATCTCGAATTGAGTGGTGAGTTTTTGGAGTTTCTATGCTTTTACGACACTAGTTCCCTCGTGGGTGAGTTGCAAAATATCCCAAGATTCTTTAGCGATTTCACACGTCATTATACGTCTGAATTCATCCGGTGTGACCGCACTAAACAAAGCATTCAAGCCTCTGGAATTAAAATTTGCTAATTTCAGTTCATTCTCAGTCCATCTCTCTACGGGTTTGGGGACACATTCATTCTCAACTAAACATGTAGGTGGAGACCACCTGGTAAAGATAGACATCCAAACCCTCTCATCTATAGAATTTAGTTTCAATTTCATACGCGCTTTCCAGTACGCGAAATAACAACAATAAAAAATTGAAAATTTTAAAAACGGGAAAAAAATACATTTTTATGCTAAACACAAAAAGGACCTAAACACAATAACTTAGAGCTTTTGGCTCTGATACCACTTGTTGGAACTCGAGGCCCCCAATTTTAAAATTCTATAAAATAAACGAGATGGTTCAATTAAATTTCCAACTAAACTTCAATTCAAATTTTAATTCAAAACAAACTTTAAATTTTAATTTCTTCCAAATTAAGATTAAACTAAACTAGAAGTGAAATAAAACTACACGAACACTAATTTTCACTTGGACATAATTAATTCAACACAAGTCCTAAAATTTGCCTAATTATAATTAATTCATTTTTAATATATGTTAAACCAAATTTTATCAAATTAAATTGTGCCAACTTGAATTAAATTAATTTAGATTCACTCAAACATATTTTAACACCAAAATGAGCAGGATTGCAAATAAAACCAAATTTTATCTTTTTAACCTAAGCATGCGCTCTAGGTGAGTTCAACAAGATAAAGGAAACAATATCACTACACGGTGATGTACGAGGAATACCCACAGCGGTGAAAATCTCGGACGATCTTGGCCTAACAAATCCACTAGATACGGTTTTACAATTACAAGACAAAAAGACTTACAACACTCGACTTGACTCCCTTCATGCCCCGGCGCTTCTTCTTGTGAATACCTCTATCTAGTTGATAACCACGAACTCCATTGCAGTCTTGAAGTCCACCAATGTAGGCACAACCCACCGTCAAGCACACATGGTGCCTTTCACCATGTGATAAACCCTCAACACAAACTTCTTCTCCTTTGTGGGTAGAGAATGAACCCAAACTTCTCTTCTTGTTGGTGTAGAGAAAACTCGGTGCCAAACAAACTCTCCAAGAAAATTTTATATATGAAAGAACTTGGGTTTAAACAAACTTTGGGTGTGAAAGTGTGTTTTCGAATTGATTAAGTCATTAATGAAGAAAAAAAAACATGAACTTTTGTTGGGGGTATTTTTGCTCTTAAAAGCTTTAGAAATCTCACAAAAGTTACCTCCAACATTGTGTTTCCCGCACTAAGTAAAGCTGGTAGAAAGTTAGTGGGAAAAGTGGGAAAGTGGGGAAAAAAAAAGAAAAATAACTTCTCCCACTGAAATCTCATTCGAACGATTTGGTTCGAACGAAACTTCTAACGAGAAAACTAAAAAAAATTCTGAAATCTCGTTTGAAGTTCATTTGAATTAGGTCAATCGAATGATTTTTCTAACAAAACTTCAGGCCTTATTGTATATAATTTCGATATGAACGCGTGGCCTCCAGTTTCATATTTTTTTTATTCTTTTTGGATTTGATATGATTTTTCTACAGAAAGGTGTCCGAGAACAAAATCTTTAGAACTATGAATTAAGAAAAAAATACTAGCACCAAAATTAAATTTCCAAGCTCCTATATATATATATATATATATATATATATATATATATTAATGCATTCATACATTTAGGAGACATTGGAATCCACATGTTGATGACGTGGAATTTGGCATGAAAATCGGTAATGATGTAAACTTCATTCTCTTGGCCGCTACATCTTCAATTCTTCGAACGTCATAGGCTCGATAGGTACATACTTCTATCCTATGACTCCATAAGTTTTGTCCGAAATTAAGCTAATATTATAAATTGACTCGATTGGAAATTTGCCCTTACATTTGTGGATCTTCTGAAGTTATTTCATTGCTGATTTAGGTTGCGGCGTATGAGAGTTTGCTGCGGTAAATTATTTGCTAATTTCGCTTGTAAACATTGTGAGTATTACTAGTGAAATTAAATTGGATTAAAAATTGACACCGATTTTTTTTTGTCCTTCAAGTCATGGGGAGGGGGTGAGACTTGAACCCCCAACCCCTTGTAAAACAAGGGTTGGTGGTAACTATTAGGGCAAGACCCTTTGGTTAAATCAATGGTTACACTAGTAATACTCACAATGTTCACTTTTAAAAATTTTCTCAAGTTTTCAAAACAAAATTCTTCCAATAAAAAGTTTTTTGAGAAATACAAAAAGAAAGATGAGGCCAAAGAGAGCAGTGAAAAAGAGAGTGAGAAAGAGAAAGTTTAAGAAGAGAAGTGTTTTGGGTGTGATGCTAGGGGGCATAGAGCTTTTGAGTGTCCCACTAGGCTAAAGATAAAGGGCAAACGGATTGCCATGCCATCCACTCATTTAGTGATACTGAGGTAGAGGTGAAATATTTTGGGGATGAGTCTTCACATGGGAAGTTTGTGAACTTTTTGTCTAGTCAAGTGAGCACACCTAGTTTGTCCCATGACGATGGGGAAACTTGTGCACGTGAGAGCTCCGAGGATGATTTGAGTGTTTCAAGCGAGGGTGAGAGTGAGTTTACTAGTGAGGGTGATAGTGAGCTCCAGATCGTGTTTAGATATTTGTATGCCAAAACATTAAAAACAAAAAAATGAATAAGGAATTATGTCTTTGGGTGATTGATTTGGAGAGATATTGAGAGTTTGTGAGGATTTGAGGCGTCGACGAGTCAACTAGAGAAGGTAAAAGTTTCTTTGAGTGGGCAATTGATCGTCGTGAATCGGAAGAAGATTGAACTTATATCTAGTGTGTCATAATTAGATAGAGATCTTGAACGTGCCCGGGAGGTAAAGGCCACTTTAGATGATACATCTTGGAAAGTAGGAAATATGCTCCTTGGTCCCGCTTTGTGTAATATTGAGAGAATAGGAATAGGTCATGACGATGCGTCCACTTCACAGTTTGTGATTGATCCATATGGATCTCAACCTCACCCACCTATACATCTCGTACCTAATAGGAGAATGCGTAGGAGACATTTTGAGAGAGGTGTACCTAGGCCTGTTTATGTTTGCACCCACTACAAGATTAGAGGACACCTTAGGGAGTTTTGTTTTAAGTTGGGTAATGTGTCACGTTTTGCTACTACTCATGTTCACACACACGCACCCACACATGATGCTCCTGATGATTACATGAGAGAGTTTGCACATATTTGGGTGCAAGTAAAGTTTTTAGTCAAAACCTTACATGATTTTATGAATATTTTTCATAGGATGTCACTACCTTAGAAGGCTCCACCGCACTTAATGGATGAGGTTTAGACCTGTTTGCTAGCATAAGATGATTTTCATGATGATATTTTATGCCTATTGCTAGTGTGTACCATTTTTGTAGTTATGTTTTACGTTTCTTGATATATTTTTCCAAAAACCAAAAAGATTTTTGATTTTGAAAAATTTTGATACAAAAAGATTTTCATTTTTTTTGAGAAAAAATTAAAAAAGCCAAAAAGATTTTATTTTGATAATTTTTAGGAAAAAGACAAAAATATTTTTGTATTTTGTTTACACCATATATGGATGGACATTTAGGATGACCGAGTCACAATTTCATTCCATATCCATGTAACTGTTTGATAGTTTTTTGATATGCGTCATCATTTTATTTTTGTGCTTTACAATGTTTGGAGTCATTGAGATGTGATTTGTTGTTACTACATACATGTTTCACTCATGATTTCCTTTATTGCACACTTGCACAGATTTGTTTGACTATTGTTCTTATCTATCACATGTTGGTCGATGTGAAAACGAACCAAATGCGATAAAACTTGACAATGAAAGTAGTGCATATAGGAACCGTTGATGTGAGTTTATGTGATATTTATGAAAAATGGGGAAGGGATATGAAAGGTACTCGTTTATCCTTTGCGATTAAGACACCGTTTAAATCGGACCTAGAAAAAGTGTGGCACAATAAATATTTTCCAAGGTCCAATGAGGTTGAAAAAGAGCCCGAAAAAATTTAAAATCAATGAAAAGAAAAATATGCCATAAAGTGGGCCAATTAATTTAGTTTCATCACCTCAATAGAAAAATAAAAAGCATTATAATTTATGAGGGAGTTTGGATGGAATATAAAATGGGATTGAACGTCCTGACAAAGTTATGAAAAAGCAATACCTAGTTTTAGACGTTATTGGTTTGAAAATCATGCCTGACTTTGATTTATCGATTAGATTAAGATGATGTCATCTAAATTCACATTTTCAACACCTATGGACGATTTTGAGATTCATTCCTTAGGAGTACACATATTCATCGTGAACATATGTTATGCGTGATTGCATTGATTTTCCTATCGAATTAGCTCACACCCATTCATTCCGTTTGCATGATTTGGTTGTCTGAGTGTAAATTCATGGTATGTGATTTTTGTAAAATTATTTTTGCATTTTTGTTTGAAAAATAAAAAATAGTTTGTGGAAAGCTTTCGAGTTACTCCTTTGCATGAGCGTAGTTTGATTCATGTTTGCCATGCATATTTGTCATGACACTCCATGTTTTATTTATTCTTTTCCTTGTCTACTTCGGACAAATAAAAAGGGAGAAAATGAATTATGGGGGTGTTTTACATTATGGGGGAGATTTGAGTTTTTTGATATTTTTTAATTTTCTTTGTCTCGTGTGTGTAGGTACAAAATTGAATATCATTATTTTGCACTCCCTAATGAGAAAAGCTTAAAGATTTGAAGATGTTTGAAGTTGAAGATTTTTGAAGAAAGGTTTAGACTTACATGTTTAGCACCTTTTCAGTTTTGGGTTCATGGGAGGGTATTAGATTTGTATAGGCATTTTGATATGATATTTTTATGTTTTTATTTTGTACCGGCATAGACATAGGGGGATATTTGTAAGGACATTATTTTATTGTACGATTTACATTAGTGTATGTTGTATACCGCTAGAAATCGTCGAAGAAAAAGTTCAAGTTTGAAGATACATCAAGACTGACCTGAATATCAAAGTTCTTCAACATTCAAGCCTCCACGAGTTTGGTAAGGTTTTGTTTTTGTTACTTTAAGGTTCACTTAGAGTGTTGGGTTAATTTTTCTAAAATATTTTCTAAGTGTTGAGGTGTTACTTTTCGTCAAAAATAAAATTTTCTACGTGTTGAGGCGGAGTTTTTTTATCGAAATAAAAAATTATTTTTTTACGTTGATGTCGTTTAATCTATATGTATGTCATTCGAACGACATAAGGATGTCGCACAAAGTTGTTCGAACGACACATGGCCTTGTTCGAGCGAGACTGACTTTTCATTCGAGTGACCTGCTGACTTAAGTTTTCTATATAAAGCGTGTTAAACCACGCCGTTTTTGTTAAGAAGATCGATAAATTTCTTTCTGCATAAACTGATAACAACAGATTACCTTTGTCTTCTTCATTTAGGGTTCAAATCCTTTTGTTTTCACTTCAGAAATCCCAATATCTTTTAGTGAATTGTTTTGAAACAAAAGATACAATTTTGCTATAGTTTCTCTTGTAGGAAGGATAACCTACTACAGATCTAGGTGCCACTTGAGGGAGGTACTGGGCTGACGTGACTGCGTGTCAAAGGGAGTACTCATGGGTGTTCCTGGGCTGACTGGACTGCGTGTCTTTATGGATCTTCTGAGGTTGATTCATTGTTGATTTAGGTTGTGGACTATGAGAGTTTGTTGTGGGAAATTCTTTCCAGATTTCGCTTGTAATCATTGTGAGTATTATTAGTGAAATAAAAGGTTTTTCCCTTCGGGAACACTACACCAAAATGGGAGATTTATGAGTGTTGTTAGAAGTCATAAATGACCTTTATAACTGCTATTTATCATCATAATTTAGGGGGTGACAAAAGAAAATTTGTAACACCTAACAGCAGTAATAAATTTTTGTAACTGCTAGTTGTAACTGTTGTCAGCAGTTACGAATATAATATTTGTAACTGCTATCGGCAGTTACAATTATTGAATTTATGACTGCTAACAGCGTTCATAAATATTATATTCGTAACTGCCAACGGCAGTTAGAAAATTGACAGTAGTGACAAAGTTGTGACTGCTATTAACAGTTATAAATGTTGGATTTGTTTAATATGTCATTGCTTAGAGCGGTTACAAATATCTTTGTATTTAAAAAAAAATAGTATAATAAAAAACGTGAACTAAAATAGAGGAGTAGATGAAATGCCATGAACATGTAACAAATCTAAAAAAATTAATGCCGGCATTATACAAGTCTTAAAAAATTCAACAAGTTTCATTTATATTTCGGACATTTAAAATATCATGTACATATAAAATTTGTTTAAAATTAATTTAACTTCAAATAAACCCATCCTGAGTGCCAAATACAAAATGAACACCGAATAAAAAATAAACTAAAAAATGGAAGTGTTGGGAACCACAATTGCATCCTTATCAACCGTTGGAGCTTTGTCATAAAAGATCGTGAGTATCTAGTGCATAATTTATGCCTGCAAAAAAAATAGAGCTCGAATAGTAAATTTATAGATTAAACATAACATGAAGTTGCATATTGTTACCAAAAATTAAAAGAGGCATACTTGTAGAGTTCTCCTTGGCACAGAGTCATGTACACTACATCAACTTTATTTTGGTTTTGTTCGTGTAGATTTGAGTTTAAACTATATACATTTAATATAATAACTTACAAATTCTATTAATAAAGAGAAACTATGACCTCTATAAACACTATACAACACTATATCATTGAAATTGCATAAAGGGAACAAGGGATGTTACATATCAGTCTAGAAACCAATCGACATACTGTTTTATCTATATGGCAATTAATTGGGAGGATTGGGTTCATATCACTGTTGTGTGCTTATAACTAAGCAATTAAACGAATCAAAATTATGCAATAAAGAATGACCTAAGTGGACTTACTCAGATTTTGAGTCACAGTCGCATCTCCAAAAGTTGACCTTGAAGTTGTGCTTATGATCTGATTTCACTACGGCTAAAAATTCAAACAAAATGAAAATTAGTTGTGATTCAATATTGATATAAAATTCGTATACAATTAGGCATGGATAAAAATATACAATTTAGAATTCATTCTAAATCTAGGAAGTCCACTATGGTCAATAATTATTAACAAGCCCAACTTCTAAAGGTAATAAAGATAAATCTCACAAAGTCCACTATGTTCTTCTCTCTCACAAAGTCCTTCGTGAGAATGCCCACCAATACCTTTTACGACGTTATTTGGCTTCTCAACACCATCTTTTTGTAGTAAAGAGTTACTGAAGTCTTTCAATGTAATTGTAACTAATATAATTACAATTATGTCAGTAGGTAGTAGGTTTTAAAACTTAAATAGACTTTCACAAAGTACCAACCAAAGTCAAATTACCAGTTAAAAATTTAAGCCAATTTCACATTTTCCTTTACTATAAGATTAGATTTCATATTTATAATCAACGATAACCTAGATATCATAAATCCTAGAGATCTCAAGAGAACCAAAAATCAAACGTAAACTTAATTAGAGAAATGTTTAGAGAAAAATCACATTTTTTGGTCATCATCGATTTCAAGCTTCTCCTGGTACCCTGTTGTTGGGCTTGCGACATTGAACTGCAATGAAACAAAACACAATGAATGTACACATACATATATGTTAAAGCTATATTAACATGACTGTATCATATGGATATACACATAATTTGTACAGAGGGAGTTGATGGAATGGTTAATTTGGGTATATCTTATTCAAACTTAAAAGGCATCTAATGCAATTATGGTTTCTGCATGAATGTATAGTCACTGTAATAAACAAAATATTTGATTCAAAATCAGTAATAATTATAGTGACGTGATCTGTATACAAATGTGCATGAAAGACCATATTTGAGAATGAAGATTGGAAAAGAGATGACATATTACCTAATGAGATTCTTAGAAGTGATACTTGGAGCTTTGATTACAACACCGATCAAACTACTTTCGGTTATGTAAATGCCCCTAGGTTAACACACACGACAAATAATTAAGGTCTCGAGAGAAATAGGAAAAGATTATATGTGCATATATACCAAGCAATGCCTAAAATGGAGATGCCGATAGCAATGGAGATGCCGAGGGAAGAAAATATGTAAGGTGAGATCTGCAAAATTTCTCTTAACCACGAGCTTGATGCTCTTGTAACAACCCGGGACTTTGGAGACTGAGAAATTAATTTTTTGGGAAAATAAAATAAAATTAAATTGGATAATTTTAAAATTTGGGAATTGAGGCCCAAAAATAGAGAACGTTTCAAAGTATTCCGGATGATGATTTTGAGGGTACCATCGATCCCGGAAGGGTCGAGATAGTCAAAATGACTATCATTGGGTTTTATTTCGGCTCCGGAATATTTTTAAGTCAGTTTGACTCGAAATTGTGTAAACGAGTCATTTAAATCGTGTATCAACATTTAAAAAATTGGGTTTAATGTTTTAAGGTATAAGAGTCTCACGGGACAAGCCTTCTCATTTAGAGACAGAGAGAAAGAGAAAGAGAAGAGAAGAGAGAAAAGAAGAAGAAAGGAAGAGAGAGAGGAAGAAAAACTTGGAGATTTCCGGCCCAACCGCGACATCGAGGACGATCCAACGTCTACAAATCTGAGGCAAATGTTTTATCTTGCTAAATAGTTATTTGTGTATTTTATTTCATAATTTGTGGGTTAAAGAAATGGATTTTGGGTATTAATATCAAAACCTAGATTTTTGGGTTTAATCTTGAAATCAATGTTTAAATATGGGTTTAAATGGGGTAGAAATGGTTGGGATCAACTTTGGGTTGATTTAATGGCTTAGAATCATGTTGTGATAAATATTTTGGGGTTAGAAAAGAAATTTTAGGGTTTAAAATTCGTGGGTTCATTGAAGAAGAAGAACCCTTCAAAATCTGCAGTCCCGATTCGATTCGCCCCCTGAGCGAATCGATTCGGTTTAGGGAAATTGGCAGGTCTGCATTGACCGAATCGATTCGGACCCAAGCCAAATGGATTCAGCCTGTGGCAGAAGCCCAGGTCTTTGGACCCGAATCGATTCGCCATGGAGGCCGAATCGATTCGGGAACAGGGCATTTTGAGGAATTTTCTCCATAGTGATTTCAAACCCTATTTGGTTGGGTTTATTGATTTGGGGCCTTCTCTTTTGATGCAAGAGATATATTTTTGGAGACACACAAGGGGTTTCTCATATGATATGGTTATGGGGACTTCTTGGGACAATTTGAGGAAAATATATATGTGTATGCTTTGGAGTTGTGTGTGTTTCGGAGATAGGGAGAAAACTCATTGAGGTTGGAAATCTTAATTATAGATCTAAAGGGAGTATACATATGGTGTGAGGGTAAGAATTCTTATAAAGAGCGTTGCGAGGGCATGGTTCGTAATTGTTAGGCCGAGGGTAGTGCCAAATCCTTATAGTCAAATAGTATTAGAGATATTTATGTACTTTCGAATATTGATGATATGTGTAGTGATGGTTTCCTACACTAAACTTTGGGTGATAATCCTAATGTCGGATATATATGTATTTTGGGAGACTATTCATCTTAGGAAAAATGGATGAATATGCTTCAAGTGAGGGATTGTATTCACATATCGAAGTAAATTAATGAGTTTGTGGTGATGGCTTGTATATTGAGGATTACATATACTTATAGCGGAGTTGATATATCTTATACATATGAACGAGAATTAGTTTGTATATATATATAGATATGTTTAGGTTGTGGATATATATGATGTGGTGTGAATGGCTTTGAAAATGTGAAAATGAATGTTTTCAAAATGGAATGACAAATGATTTTCATAAATAATAATATGGATACACACCTCCCTAAATCGCTATCATAAGAGAAGTTGCGTGCGTATGGTGAAGCCCCCTGGCTAATGAATGCAGGGTGGATATAGTCCTATAGGCCATATGAGCGATTATGTTTTCTGCGCTGGTTAGGTGATTCTGGGTGTGGTCATGACTATACTGCAGGCATATGGCCGCTTCCCGACGTTTGGTAGGATCCCAGGTTGTCTTATATGATAGGCCCTGGAAGTTGATAGCCATTTAGGGGCGCGTCCAGTGGGAATACCCGGAGGGACGATCTTAGATATGTTAAAGCAATTTTATAATAATAAATTGGCTTTAAATACATTTCCCGGATGGAAAAAGGGAAATGGGTTATCTGGTTAGCTTCGGTAACACTCCCGGATGGAAGAAGGGATGTGGAAGCATATGATATGGTAAAAGCATTTTTATGATAATAAAAATGGCTTTCAATTACATTTCCAGGATATAGGAAGGGAAATGGGATGTTTTAAAAAGGAAAAGCATTTTATAATAATAAAATTGGCTTTTAAAAAGGTATATGTTCTGTTAAAGCAATTCATGCTAATGAATTGGCTTTCAATTGCATTTCCTGGATATGAGAAGGGAAATGGGAAGTTTCAAAATAAAAATGATAAGTATTGGTAAATACTTGTATATGAAATCTCTGTCCGGGGGATTTTATCCGGATGTATATTATAAGAAAGAGGGAATACTTATATTCTTTATATATCCTATAGATGAAAGGATATGGAAACTTATTGGAGTACATCTTAGATGATTATGTTGTACTATATTGATGGGGGTTGATGTATCGCATTTAAGGAATATTTCGGTTACATCACCCCAAGGATATTATTGGAGATTTTTATTTTTTTTTCATATTGTAGCCTAAAACTTAGTAGTAGTAGTAGTATAATATGGTATGTATGGCATTATGGATCTCTAGGATCGACATTGTCAAGGAGTAGTGTAACGAGGTGGTTCCTTGTTTGGATTTCGCTTTGCGAGACACCCCACGCATAAAACGTAGTGCAGTGTTGAGATTGGAGAAAAGTTCTGTCAAATATTTATGTGTGACATGATGGATATCTAGGATCAACGTTGTCAAGGAGTAGTGTAACGGGGTGGTTCCTTGTTTGGATTTCGCTTTGCGAGACACCCCACGCACGAAACGTAGCGCAACGCTGAGATTAGAGAGAAGTTCTGTCAATAATAATTTGTATGCATGTTAATTAGAAAGTAAATTGTATGATTCAACTCAAATATAAACGGGTAACGTATTAAGAATTATAATTAATTAAATTATAAACCAGAATCCATTAAGCCTATTATGGCGTAATTGTTTGTAAACATAATCTAGTATGATTAGAAAAGGGGTAGATTCTTGGGTTAAGATAGGAAGGCAATTTTCGTGGGTATAGGCTGGGCCTATGATAAGTTAGGTTGTCCTTATAAATGGGGGTAATTTAACTAAAACTTGAGGACGCGAATAGGTGCGCGCCGTTAGATGAGGGGTGAGTTAGGAATTCACGAGAGTGCGAATCCACTTTTGATTATGAAATAAGTGCACCGATATTTATTATGCGCGGTTAACACACTTGCTAAATATTTTTCACACTCGGGCTCTGACCCGTTTACTTTTATCTCCTGCCTATATATATATAGATATATTATTACAGGTGTCCTACTGTATGGATGCCGGATGTCCTTCTATCCAGAGTCTTGGGAGTCGTGATAGATGCGGACTGTTGCGGGACTTAGCTTGTAGTCGCTTCATACTTCTTTAAAAATCTAGGTAGGATTCATGTTGTATATCGGGTGTATACCCAAGAGATATTTATAGATGTGTATATTTATTTCATTTCAGTCATTGTATTGGCTGTGACCCGACAGCTTATTCGGGTTTACTTTCTTGGGGTATATTCAGTTGTAGTTATTTATTTCATTTTATTCTAGCATTTCATTCATCATAGTTCTTTTATGCATCTTTCTTTCATTTATTAGTAGTGTTATAGTGTTGGTCTGTTGTTTGTTGCAAATTTTATTTAATTTTAACATCTTGCTTATATGATATCGGGTAGTTAGTCCTATATTATATAGTACCGACAGTTGATGTTGAGACTGGACCATCTGAAAGTATAGGGCTGGCCACCCGTTATTATTTTAGGCGGGGTGTTACAGCTCCCACTATCATTGGGTTTGACATTGAATTGTGAGATAAACCCATTAGAGAAGTCAAAATTCACCACGTTGGTTTAGGCCTCAAATACTGTATGACGTGAAGGCAATTAGTAACATAAAAAGAGCATAAGGAAATGGTCAGAACAACACACAAAACAACACACCAGGTCTTACTCAGATGTAACAGTTAAGAGCATAGGGAGCACGTTGGCAAAAAATATAATGTGGATGGATCATGAGTGGTGACTACGTACAAGTAAGCATGTTTTAGACTTGATTCCTACCGTGGGACATAAAAATCCAACGCAATTATAAAAAAAAGAACTCAAATCTTACACTGCATTTCTTC
Source organism: Sambucus nigra (assembly GCA_949130495.1). Taxonomy (NCBI): domain Eukaryota; kingdom Viridiplantae; phylum Streptophyta; class Magnoliopsida; order Dipsacales; family Adoxaceae; genus Sambucus; species Sambucus nigra. The sequence goes on from OX422215.1 coordinate 397,881,782, forward strand.
TTCCACATTTATTATTGGACTTTAGAAACAATGTCGTTGGCATTTAATATTTACAAGTTGATACCTTTGTTGAAAAAGAACCCTCGAGATGTCAGCTAGTTTTCTCCCAAGTAAATTTTATCCTAATTGGATGGTAAAAAGAATGGATGCAAAGAAACATATGAAGAATGAATAATTTACCTTTCGAGGACCTTGGCTAGGGTTTGAATGAGCAACTAACTCAATCTTCTCCTTTGTTAGGAGATGAGAAAATTCAATTGCCTGTTGGGTTGTAACTTCTTCTTTCGCAGACTCCTTGCCTTTAGACTATGTTAGGAATCCAACCCCAGTACTATAGTGATGTACTCAGTTTTAAAGCTCAAAGATTCAAACTAAAAAAACACTACGAACGTGAGAATCATGAACCTTAATTTAAAATTTTTGTACTACACAAATTTATATATGAAATAAATTTGAGAAGATTATTAAATAATTGAAACGACAATCAATAATTTGGAAAAATATGTTAAGATTGAATGAATGACAATGAACGTGAGCAACGTCTTAAATGTTACTGAATTTCAAATTTAAGCAAGACAGATAAAAAGTCGCAACTGAGAGAGAGATGGCATTAAATATTTGCTAGGCATTTACAAACAAAAGAAAATTTTCCATGAGACAAATAATACCAAAAGATTAATTGTATTTAATCTTTGGGAGAAAAATGGAACCTTGTGTGTATTTAGGACCATTAAATCTTTGAGGGAAACCATGATAAGTAGCTATAACTTATCATCCACAAAATAAGCATGATTTTGTAATGAAACCATACCTTTGAGGGAAAGAATTTTGGAATTGGGATTCATATTTCCCTTTGCCTATCTGGAGTTTGTTAATGAAAAGCCACTAATGAATATTTTGAATTACCCCATATTTCGAAATCCATTTATGAGGAACCATGAATAAAGTAAAACATAAGACATTGGTGAGGAACCCCGATTAAGGCAAGTAATTCCCGTCTAATAGAATGCCTTCTCCTCACTTTCGTTTCCTAAAATTATTTGTAAAGTAATGTCAAACAACAATGACATATATTTTATACCACTTTTGTTTATATGAATGTAAGATCTGCTAGAAGAGTTGATGTTGAATTTAGAAATATAATTATGTTCTAAAAAAGAGGGAGTTCAGATTATGTGTACATGAAAGGCTTGAACAATTACAAGGCCAGTGTAGAGAACTTGTGGTATTTACAAACAACTGATATGGGAAGGTTGACTGTTTGACTCGATTTTGCATCTTTTACAACATTCAATGTGATATGGGTAGGCTGTGTAGAATACAATTGAAAGACCTCTGAAGAAGTGGGGGAAGAAAAGACAGGTGATTGGGAGAAATTTAAGCATTTGGAATCACCTCTTCCATCTTGTATTTTCATTTTCTTATTTTATTAGCATAATTCTATATATATTTGAGGACTTCTTGTGTCCGCATATTATGGTATTTTTGTATATTATCATTAAAATTTATTTCTTATCAGGAAAGACAAATTTTGCTGCATAAAAGATTGGTGTTGGAGATCGTTGAGGACGCGATCGAGAGCTTCATTTTTGACATGATAAAAGCGTCTCCTTATCTATGTTTTCCAATTTGATATCATTGGGTATTATGTCTCTCACAAGTGGATCAAACATTTGGGATTCAACCCCGTTGAATCCATGGATTTCTTCGTGAATCAGGAGATCACATTATCCTTTAAATTAAAAATCAAAGACTTTGATCGTTCCACTAAATCCCGCACAATTCATATCATAATACTTTTAAGACACCCTACCTCTCATAGGGATCCACTACTTCATATCTAAAATGGACATTTTCTAAAAACGTGGTTCATTTAAAAAGGCATCTCAATCGATCTCTTCTTTCACATTCTCAACCACATGGGTACATGCAAAAAAGAGATGTGATGGTAACCTTACTTATGGCATAGTCCTTAACAAAACTCGTTCACTGAAGAATGTCTTCAAGTCACATTAATGATATGATTCCCATATCAAGAAGAGAATTTTTTACTTCTCGTTTATTATTAGTCATAAATCTAATAAAAATGGAGTTTGTGAGTCATAACCTGCAATGCTATTTTCCCTAAGTTTTACTACAAAGACAAAAATATCTAACCGAGAAATTCTGCTAACTACAAAGGCATATATTAAAGCAACTGAGAATGTTATTGCTAAGATAGATTTGTAGTTAACTGAGAAGTTCAGTTAACTAAAAAGCCATACATATCTAACTGAAAAATTCACAACATTTGCAACAAGCATTGGAAGCTCGAAATATTTTTTTTAAATGCATAGTAATTAGAAGGAAGATTTTGATGAGTTCAATTTATTTATGAGTAGAAATGCAACTTGGCATATATTCAATACAATTACAATCAGTTGGGACAAAAATGGAACCTTGTGTATATCAACTTGGCAATCAACTGATGCCCCTGCTCTCCACACTCTAAAACCATTATGCCTGCAACACAAATGCCCCATCTCCAACACATTTGTTATATATAAATTACAATAGAAATCCCATAAAAAATTTGCCTTACAATCACCTCAAAGGTAAAAAAATTAATTAAAACAATTAGAAAACAGTTCAATGCCAATCAAATGAACCCTAAAAACGCATACACTAGTTAATATTCGTAAAATGTATTTGAGTTAAAACTTAGAATAACTTAAAACAATGTTAACATTTTTCTGCAAATTAAAACCATGACTAAAAGATGAGTGTCGAGAATAATGTTTTGAGTAAAACATTATTCAGAATGACTAAAACAATGTTTTAAGTAATTCAAGCAACTCAAACCACTTATCCACCACCAATACACCAACATCGGCTCAAATCACACCACCACACATCTCAGGAATGAATCAAACCATGTGTGACTTTAAGTTTTCAAGATATTATGGGAATGTAACATAAAAAAGAGATCAAGTAAAAAAAATATTAAATTGATTATGATTTCGATCGCAGAAATAAAAAGTAATTTAGATTAAAAGAAGGTAATGGATCGCAAACTCAAATCGGGAATAACATCCCACATATGTATGTGTGTGTGTGTGTGTGTGTGTGTGGATGAGATTTAACAGTGACAATGGGTTTGATTTCACCCTAAATAAACCGAAATCGAACCTAAATCAAAATGGATTTCCATATCGAAATCGAAAATGGCAGTTAATCATTCATTCATTCGTTAATCTTCATGGGGTTCAGTTAATCATTCATTCGTTAATGTTCAGGAGGTTCAGTCATAAGTAAATGCATAAACATAAACCTAAATCGAAAGCAAAAACATAAAACTCAGAAAAGGCAATTATCCATTTACTTATGCACAAATGAACTATACATTTATGCACGAAATTCAGAAAAGGCACTGCGAATGAACTATACACCTCAAAGGAACTGCGAATGAACTATGCCACATTGATGTTGTTGTGTCGATCACATGAAATTTGGTTATGCAGACGATCTTCAATAAAATGGACAAAAACCTAAAGAACGTTTTGAATCCGAAATTTCGACAACAAGAAGAACTACATCCTTCCAAATTCCAACCCCAAGGCTTTGCGCCTATCAAATGAACCTTGATATATTATTTAGTTGGGTAAGAGACAATATAAAGAGTTACCCATTGCATAGTCTCGAAATGCAAGAGAATACTGGGTATCAATGGTTTCTTGGACACCTACCCCAAAGTTATTGTTTGCCTTTTACACGTTGATGGTTACGGTTCTTAGTATGATGTAGTTGAGTTTTCTGCTTTGATCAACATGTGGCCTTTATTTTGATAAGTACTTAGTAGTTCTTGGTTTTATTTTAATGCTTTGATACTCTTCGACGACCCGCGACGAATATCAAGAGGCTAGAAAAATCCTAAACCTTTTGTTCCATTTATTTCCAAATCAGTGCATTCATTCAGTAAAACATAAACATAGATATAATACTCTGTTCTTCACGTTCTTCACAACGATTTCCATAATCATAAACTCACAGCAATTCAACGTTCTTCCCAACGATTCATTCAGTAAATATAAACATTGTTCTTCACAACGTTCTTCACAACATTGTTTTTACTTATTAAAAATCCATTTAATTATATTTTGTCAAAAAAATATAATGTCTAGGGTTTTTGAAAAATATTTTGTCAAAAAAATAATCTCAATAAAATTTCTAGGGTTTATTGATATAAAATAAAATGTGTTCATAGTTACTCTCATAAACACAAATACACACATATAAACAGAATTCTATACACACACACACACACACACATACACACATAAACCTAAATTCATACATACACACACATATAAATAGAAACCTATACATACACACACATACCCACACTCAATGATAATCGAATTGCATGCGCACACACACAATGAGAATCGAAATTAGGGATTTAGACAGAAATGAGGAAATGAGAAAATTCTATATCGACCAACCTATACAACATATTCTATATCGACCAACCTATACAGGAAAAAAATGAAAAATATACAGCAAAATTATAGAGAAAATTTTGGATTGAAAAATACCTGTTTAGATAGAAGAAGGGTGGGAGCTCTTCCTTTGATAAAAATGAGAGAGTTGATGGTTTTGGTTACAAATAAAACTCATTTAATAGCAAAATGAAAGAGAAAGAGGGGGGGGGGGGGGGGGGAGTCACGTACAACAAAATGAGAAGAGAGAGAGGAAGGAAATTAAAGTAGGTCAAAAATTTTGTGACCCCTAATAGCTATCACAAATTGAGTCTTAAGTCAAAATTTGTGACTGTTGGAAGTGGTCACAAATTTATGACTGGCAATAGTAGTTATAAATTAAGTCTTAGGCCAAAATTTGTGACTGCTACAAGAAGTTACAAATTTATTACTGTCGATTGCAGTCACAAATTAAGTATTAGGCCAAAAAGTTGTGATTCTTCATAGCAGTTATAATATTGTGACTACTCATAAGATTGATAACTTAGGCCTACTGATAATTTTTTGACTGCTTGTGACAGTTATAAATTTGTGACTGCTTATAGAAGTCACAAATTAATTATATGGTAACATTTGTAACTTTCATTAGCGATGACAAACTAAGTGACTCAAATTTTTTATTACCCATTGATTTTATCACCCCTAATAGGAGTTACTAATAATTTTGTGACTTCTCATGGGAGTGATAAGTTTGTCACCCCCATTAGTAGTCACAAAAAGGCGGTCACAAAATTAGCATTTTGGTGTAGTGGAATTTTCCTAAAATCTGTGAGTCAACAATTCATTCTTGTTTGTGTTGGCATGATCGACTATGCTTGACAAGAATATTATCCGACAAGAGTATTATTGGATTAACATGGTCCAAGACTGCGTTGCTTATGTCAGAAGATAACTTAAAAGCCATAAATTCTCCAATCTCCAACATGTACCTCCATGAGAGTTGTACAACTTAACCTCTCCCTAGCCCTTATCAACTTGGGTCATTGGCATCATTAGTAAATCCACTCCTAAAACATCTAATGGGCATGAATTCATCATAGTTGCCATTGGCTATTTTACTAAATTGGTTGAAGCAAAGTCATACGTGATATTGAATGCAAAGATAGTAGACAAGTTTATTTGCAAGAATATTATCTACCGCTACGACGTCCCTCATGAGCTTGTAACAAACAATGGTCTCTATTTCTAAGAGAAAGTTATAGAAGTGGTCGAGGAATATGGAGTTTGAAGACATAACTCTTCTCCTTACCAATCGCAAACCAATGGGTTTATTGAAGTTGGTAACAAAATTCTCAAATCCATAATAAAAATATGACTGGGATTGTATGTATTAGGATGATCAGATCCCTTACGCCCTCAACTGCACGTCCATCAAGACGCCCACTGGGGTTATCCCTACTACCTAGTATATAGCGTGGAAACAATCCTGCATGTTAAGCTTGAAATACCATCTGTATATGTCATGATTGAAAGTTAAGTCGGAGAAGTTGATTGGCAACAAAGACGTGACACCAATCTCTCACTATTGGATTAAAGGATACTCAAAGCTTTGTACCAATGTTACCATCGTCACATTACACGATCATTCAGTAAGAAAGTCAAAGACTGTGGTGTACAAGAATATGATCTCACTCTCAAAGTAATCGTATAACCCATTAGGTACTAGAGAGGAAAATTCAATCCTAATTAGTGTGGGCCATATCTTATAAAGAAGATACTTCCACGTGGCACCACTATGCTCACACACCTTGATGGAGAAATTTTACCCTTGATCATCTCAAGAAATTTTATCCTTGATCCAACTCTCACTGTGCTACGCAATTCTTATATCCATTATATATTTTTTAAACTCTTCAACCCTTGGCAGGAAGTACATAGGATTTAATCCTCTCAAATATCTTTCAAAATTTACCATAAGAAATTTGTATCCCCATTGAGGAACATAGGCAGCCCATAAAGTAACTTTTAGTGCGGTCCTTTTTCTTTCAAAAATGTTATTCGTTTCTCCCACCAAGAAGTACTAGTCTCTCTCATCATTTTTAAATGAACAAAAGGATAATGTCTACCTTAGAGTTCCATATTCATAATTTAAATAGAAAAAACTTCTTCTAAAAAGGCATAACAAAATATGTCAAAATCATCATTTATTTCAAACACTATTGTAAAATATAGTTATTACAGGAAGCACCACTAACAAGAAGTCCTAAGCACTTACATAACCCCTGCCTACTAAAATACCATTCAAGCAATAATATAGCTTACCAAACCCACGAAACATAAACAAATACATGACCCTACAACGTAAGCCATCAAACACCTAAACCTACACAAATCATGTTTCCTGAAATCTTCACAACAAACTCATCTCAACTGGAAAAAGTCCCTCCCATACCACCATCATCATTGCCATGACTTTTGTTATCCCTTGAGGGGCCCTAGGAATCCCAATTCTGGTTACATATTGTCATTCTCTCAATGCGGTGATATGCCTTGAATAGTTTAGACGACATCACCATACCCTCTCGATAACTTCAACCATCATAAGACACCTCTGACCAACCTCCTTAGAAAAAATATTCGTTGCCAAATCCTTCCCCAACCACCTCAGATAATCCCCTGACACTATTATAGCTTCCCCCATATAGGGTTGGATGGGTAGATAGCCTGTGACGCTATTAAAAATCCTTCAAAGGCATGCTCGATGATTCAGTCAGGTCTTTCATAAGATAAAAATTGGTTATATCAGAGGAACAAACCGCATCCCACTTGACACAAAAGTCTTCGGGGAAGATATAAGTAGGCTTAGCGAAGACCCATAATATGGGAATAGAAAAATTCATCTAGTTACAAAATAGGGACCAATTCGCTCTAATAGGGCACAGACTAACGAAGATATCTAGCCCCATTTTCCAAGAGCCAATCATTCTAATTATCCACAAAATGACGAAAATTTATGCCAGACCGAAGAAAGAAATGGAGAATACCAGTCAAAGGATACTCAGGGGTATAACCAGATAAAGCCTCTTTGCCAACCACATGTAAAACATCACGGGGATACCTCACAGAAAGGTAAAGTGATTCTTTTTCAAGTCATACAGATCATTCAAAGTTTCTACCTGTATAGGCAGTAGGGTTGCAACGATAATTCATCCATAGTACTATAAGAGCTAGTTGACTATCCGCACTCAAACCACCTATTACTAAGAGCATCTTGGAATTCAAGCCCATGGCCACTACACCAGTAAAGTAATTGTCACTAAAGTACCTCTGATGCATATATTCCAACGCTAAAGGAAGATTAATAGGTCCCCACGTACCCTTGGTTTGACAACATAATGGGAGATATGCAACAATTCACTTAGGACCACCCGAGGAGAGGGAGAAACGTCGAGCATAATGGCAGGAACTTGAGGGTCGATACCCAACATGGCAGAGAATTTTCATAAGTTAAACTCGCCTCATCCAAACCAAAGAGAAACATGTGGTCTTCTGGGTACCATAATAATAAAGTCGCCTCCCGTAATCTCCAATTGGTTGACTTCTTTCTCTATAAGGCGACAAGTGTAAGTTCAAAGCCTAATAGTTAACATTATGCATGGACATAGATTCCAGGCCTTCGAGGTAGGTAAAAGATGTGTTTATCATGGGAATAAACTTTTGGGTAGATTGATAAATCTATGTAGAAAAAAGATAACGAGTTGAGGTGTGATGAAAACCTTCACCCTAATCCCCCTTTGATACTTGAATTCCTCCATAAAATGATGAATTTGATGAACTAGTAGTTTCAATGAAGGGATCCAAGTACTAAGAGTGCAACAAGAGTCTAATAAAGGTTTAAAAGCAAATGCACCGATGCAGGTATGCCGACATGCAGACTAAGGGGTATGTTGGTCAGCACCACCTTATTTAAAAAGATTATCCTTTCTTTCTTTCTTTCTTTTTTTTTTTATTTTCAAAATAAGCCCCTCTGAAAATTAACTTTTTATAGAAGAGTTTCTCGGGAATTCCTTTGTTTAAACAATCAAAGCAATACATACTTGAAATCTTTATAAATATATTTTCTTACTTTTTAAATAAAATCCCTAGGTGAAAACTCAAGTGCATGTAAAATAAGTCAGTAAACTAAAGATAATGAAAAATGAAAAATGCATCATTTTTTATATTCGTTGTTGCTTTTACATTTTTTAGGTACAAGAGAAAACAAAAAAGAACAAAAAGAGAGCAAATTTATTGGGATGCATCACGGACATTTTAAAAACCCTAACCTATCTACTCCCTTATACACAGCCTCCCGTAAAGGTGAGAAGAGGACCCTCCACTTATAGATCTCTAACTAGGTGATTGACCATCAACAGTCACCAGAGGTGCAACATAAGACCGAGTTATTGTTCACTTGCACTGGACCAAAAGCCATCCAATCTCGAACGTCCTGCAACTAAGACATCGACACAACCAGAGTCTGCAGCAAGAAGAGAAATGAAGTCAATACCAAGCTAATATCATAACTCAGAAGTCAAAAATCAAGAGAAGATGAAAATCGTAACTCCAACTAAATATTCGCCTCTGTGAATGGAGGGAAACTATATATCGTTTACTGAAGACGACGAGGACCCTGAAAGGAACGATCCCCTTCAATCTGAATGTAGTCATAAGACATTAAATAATGTCGGAGCATAGGATTATTCACAGTCCCCGTGCCACTCCTAGAAGCCTGAGTCGAGGAACAAAGTGCGCTGCTACTACCTCTCGCCGTACCGTCTATGTCATAGATCGACTACGACATCAACCAACTGGTCACAAAGTCCAGATGGTCAAATTATGTCATCATTTCAGTGTGGAGGGGAGCGTATAATTCTCCCCCTCCACCATCTCTACTAACTCAGCGTTTGACATCTTCCCCTAAATCGTCATGTGAAAGGGATGGATTACCAGTGGAACCGCTATCTCAGTCTCCATGACCTGTCATACCCTCCTTTCGCTCAGGTACCAATTGTACTCAAACTCGTGTTTTACCCTTAGTGCCCTAATGCGTGAGCGAATGCGAGTGCGTCAATGCGTCGATTTTCAAAATATTGAGTTTTGAAAGCGCCACCGGTGCGTCTATATATTTAACATATAAATATATATTTATAATATATAATTATGATTTCTAATATATATATAATCATAATATATATTAAAATATGTATTCTAATATATATAAACATAATTATGATTTTTAAATTACTGAAATTTTAGAGCGCCACGAGTGCGTCTATATATTTAACGTATACAAATATATTTTTAATATATAATTATTATTTTTAATATATATATACAAATAGAGAAAATTTATCAATATAACCAATACCAAATATTTAGAAGGACTTTGTTGAGTTGGTAATAATATTAAAGTCAATGTTTATTTAAATAGATATTTTATGATACTATAATACTTTATTTTAAATTTTCATTTAAAAACATAAAAATATTAGAGTATTATGTATTTTAATTTAAACACAAAAAGTATTTAATGTACAAACAAATGTAGGCTTATAACATGACATATGGAAATTCTCATCTGTTCATAACATACTACACTAGTAAAGTAAAAGACATGATATGAACATGAAGTCCCACATCGTTAGATGGGAACTCAGGCCTCAACACTAGGGTCTATAAATGAGGATTGTTTGCTTTTAGGAATTGGAGTAAATAGATATAAGCTTCTAGGCTTTTGCTGTGGGGTAGACTCTTGGAAAAAGTGATCGAAAGCTAAATTTTGTGAAGGCCGAATTTGACCATGGCAGAATACGAATTTGACTTCATGAGGTCGCGCATTCACCTCGAATTCACCCCGGATCCATCAATCCGCGATTTGAGGGCGGGTACTTCGGCCTAGGTGGACGAATTGGGGCACTAAGGTTTTACCAACCACTATGATTAGTTATGTATATCCGTGCCCCTATCTCTTAAGATAATCAAAGCCAAGGGTAAGATATCATCACCTGTACAAATAATGTTAATAATTAGTACATAATCAGAAACAAAAGTATAAAAAATACAAAAATCATAAAATCACAAAATAAAATAAAATCAAATTTGGGTATTAGTGAGAGAGTTCAACATGAGTCTCACGTACTTACGGGTAGGGGTTCCTTCATCACCCCATTGGCCTGCCCCCATCACATCATCACCGACCCCGCATCGGCCACTCTCTCTAGGAAAGGCATCAACCTAGTGTTGTGCCCAATCACCTCATAAAACCACACCTAAAAAATAATAAATTTTTCTCAACAAAAATTTCCATAAAGAATACATATATTCATAAAAGAAAAAAATAAAAAGAAATAATAAAAGGCATAATAATATAATTACTTCCAGATGGTACATGGCCCTCGTTAAGGTTGACCGACAATGCTGAGAGAAAATGCCCAAAGAGATGTACAGAGAAACCAACATCAGGCTCCCCCAATTTTACTTGTCGATCGCAGAGATAAATCGAAGATACGACAAGAATCACAAGTGGACGTCTTCCTAACTCTTCGCTACCAGAATTCCCCCCAACAAGAGCATAATGAACATATGGGTTGCCTGTCACAGTCATTGGTCGTCTATTATATCAATTACTCTCCTCATCAAGGTGTCCTTTAACACATACATATTCGCCGAATATCATGAACCCACTCATTTAATAGGCCTCAACACCTCCCAAATCGCCACCTCAATTAGACAGAGTGACCGATCCACCACGATCGTCTCCCCCTTGTAATATAACCCAATGATCTGGTGCACGTCTATTGGGGTGGCCGTCGTCTCACCCACACCCAAGTGGAATGTGTGGGTGGTATCTCACCACCATTCATCGAGAGCACACGACACTGTTATCAATTGCAAGGTATCATCCATAGCCCTCGCCAAGTATCTAAATCCGACCATATCTACCATAACCTTCACCTCCTCAAAAATCTTGTCATATACCGCCCTCACCCCCATTGTGCCCTTAGAATGAACAATCACCAAAGTAACATCCGTTTGCAAAATTTTAATCAATAACATAAATCCCCAGCATAATGATTAATCAAAATTCAAAATTCAAAATTCAAAAGCAAAAAATAAAAATAAATAAGAAATACTCACATAGCCATCAAGGTTTTTTACCCGAGTAGAATAATGGAGCTCGAGGTCCTGTAATAAGATTCGCTAATCATCCACAACCTTGTTATGGCGATACTCATATTCTACCCCACTAACATTACCATAGGGTGGACCCACATGATTATAGCCCGTCCATTAACATCCACGATGTTGTTGGCCATTTCTTTGAAAAACATCAAAAAATTCTTGAGAGAGTTATATATATATATATATATATATATAGAGAGAGAGAGAGAGAGAGAGGGAGAGAATTCATTTAGTGTAAGAGAAAGAGGCTGCCCTCACCCTTTTTTTTTTATAGGGGATAAAGGGTATATCGTCCAACACCCCCGGGTATAACAACAGAAAATGACCCTCAAGAACCCACAATAACCTCGAATTTTTATGCTATGATTATTTACACATGTGCCAGAATTAGATTGCAATCCTGTCAATCAGTCGCAACCACTCTTTATGTCCTCATAATTCACTTAGTCCCTCAAACTTAGGTTGCGATCCTCTGAATCAGTAGCATACACTCTTTAGGTCCTCAAAATTGACTTAGTACCTTAAAATTAGGCCACTACCCTCTAAATTAGTCATCTAAACTCTTTAGGTCCTCATAATTGACCTCATCCATCAAATTGGTCCCGACTCTCTAAATTTGTCACCTACACTCTTTAGGTCCTGATAAATGAACCCAGCCCTTAGAATTGGCCACAACCCGCATGTCCTCATAATCACATCTTTATCCCCCCATTATGATAAAAACCTACTCATCCACACTAAGGGTTTAACCCACAGAACGTCAACACTCAACTCATTAGGGTGTTTATCTTTTGATGACCGTCGCTTATACTAAGCTCACCCATGAGGGGATCTGTAAAAGCCCCATTCTAGTACCCCTACTACACCTCCATAAGGTCAAAACAAAGTCACTTCAAACCTCGAACCCCCGATCCTCTTAAAAACCCTAATCGGAGGTCACCTAGAGATTTTCAAGACTCGTTTGACTTTGTTTAACTCTCAGACCCAAGATTATCTTAACGCACTTTCATAAAGATCTCTTTTACACTGTCCCAACCGTGCACAATTCAGACTTGCATATCACATTTAATAACCTTTTTACCTAAAATACCTAATCGGAGGTCACCAAAAGCTCCCTGTACTCCATTTGGCCCTGCTAAACTCTCGGACCCGAGCATATCTATAAATGAGGAGAGTGCGCTTGCGTTCAAATAAGGAAGTTATTTAATTAAACTAAGTTTTTATCAATTAAGTCCTCAACATGCATCTAGGTGTGATTGATGATGATAAAATCAAGCAAGAACATTCAAACACACACAAATGAGGAAAAATCCCCCAAAGGGGCAAAACTTTTTATTTTCACTATAATTTTGTAAGAGAACGGCTTACACGGATTACAATGAAAATATATAACAGAGAAATACCCCCGGGTGTCGGTTCTGTTGTCGGCGGCTGGAACTATCCCTTTCCAGTAGGGCAACAATGAAGAAGAGAGCAACTTCCTCACAAATTACTCCAGATGAGTAAATGATCCTCTTGAAGGTTTAAAGATTCACACACATATATGGGAACGATTTTGTGAATAAAAAAGGTTTAGAAAACCTTAAAAAGATGAAGTCTTATTCTGGGCTGTTTTTGCAGAATTTTGAGATTGCAGAAAGACTTAAAAAACGTTTAGAAGGAGAACGGATATTTATACAAAAATCGAGGCGGTGGCTCGTTCGAACGAGATAGCCATGTCGCTCAAACGAAGGACAAAAGTCGTTCGAACGAGATCGCGCGACATGCCTATCTCGCGCGAACGACATTCAAATTCGTTTAAGAGAGCTCGACGTTCAACGAACTTCACTTCTACACTTAGAAAACTGCTTTTGATAAAAAATTAATCCAGACTTTAAAAATAATTTTCAAAAAATTTCCCAAATATTTATGCAAATATTAAAGCTCCAATAAACCATTTTACCGATAACGCGTAGTGGAGTAGTGGGAATGAGCTGAGCAGAACGTCGCATGTAGCATGATGCACGTGAAGATAATGGATGCATTGAATTCGGATAAAGGCCGTCGAGGATGATCGTGTTAACGTGCTGAATGTAGTGGTATTAGACATACAAACTATGATCTAGGAGAAAACAGAGAATTCCTAGATTCTACCCCGGACATTTATAAAATTATGTCCTTACAAATCTCCCCCTATGTCTATGCCGGTACATACATAAAAAATTCGAATTATGCAATCAAATGACATATAAGATAATAACCCCATTAAACCCTCAAACTGAGAATACTAAATGACATGTCTTCCAAAACTTCAGCTCTTCAGAAACTTCAAAGCTTTTCTCATCAGGGTGTGCAATCTAATAATGAGCAATGTTGTACCTACACACATGAGATAAAGCAAATACCCGTGACAAGCAACAAATTTGAAATATAATGATATGCAAAAATTAATGATCTATTAAACTTAAGAAAATCATTCATAAATCAACCAAACACCAAAATAATTCTCCCCCATAATTCTTCTCCCCCTTTTTATGATGTCCCCAAATAGACAAATATGAGAAGCATAAACAAAGCACATGGAGAATGACACACGGGAATAAACTGCTATTTTTGTATTTTTCAAAATTTTTACACATAATATACAACAAAGAATCACACCATGAAATAACACAAAAACAACCAAGTCGATGATAGAAAAAATGAAGGGGTATGATCAAATTGGATAGGAAAATTAATGCATACAAACATGACATATGTGCACGATGAATATCGGATACTCCTAACGAATGAACTCAAACGCTTACTTTGGTGTAAAAAGGTGGTAATATGATACATTGACTCAATCAAATCAACAAAACAAAGCTCAAAGTGATTTCCACACCAATAACGGCCAAAACTATTTCATACTTTTTGAGGACTTTCAAGAAAGTGCAAACCCATTTATATTCCCCAACCAAACTCCCTCAGATATATATTTTGAATAGAGGCGATCTAAATTCTCAAACTTTGGAGAATTGATGGTGAAACCTAATGGCCCATGGACGGCATATATTGCTTTTTATTGCCTTTAATTTTTTCAGTCTCTTTTAACCTCTTTGGAGCCCGGATAATAAAATTCCTCCATTTTTAGGTCCTTTTTAACGGTGGCTTAGAATCGCAAAGGCTAAATGAACCTTTCGCAGCCCTTCCCCGTTTTTAAATAAACACACAGTCTCACCAAAACGGTTTTTACATGCATTCCAATCTTGTCAAGTTGTATCGCATATGGTTAGTTGTATAGACAGAATTGAGATGGAAACACGCAAGACAATATATGATAGACAAGTACAATAATCAAATAAAGCCGTGCATGTGTGCAATAAAGGAGATAAGAGTCAAACATGTAGGAAGATATCACTAATTACATCTCAAAGACTCCAAACAATGTAAAGCACATGGATGAAATGATGTAGCGTCTCAAATCTCTATCAAACAGTCACATGGATAAATGGAATGAAATTGTGGCTTGGCTATCTTAAATCTCATCCATAAATGGTGCAAATAAAATACAAAAATCTTTTTGGATTTTTCAAATTTTATTTTTATAAAACAAAAATCTTTTTGGATTTTAAAAAAAAAATTAAAAATAAATATATGTACACCAAAGCAATAATACATATAACACAAACTAACAATAGGAAGCATATGATATGAACATGAAAAAAATCATATCCTAGACACAGACCAACCCCTCAGTCAACTGTGCAAATCCCCAAAGACTTCCTAAGACTCTCAAATATAAGGGCATCTAAAGGTTTCATGAAAATATTAGCTAACTGACGGTCGGTGGGTATGAAACTCAGGGATACGACTTTCTCCTCAACTAACTGACGTATAAAGTGCTCGCGTATCCTGATGTGCTTTGTGCGCGAATGTTGGACTGGATTACGAGATATGTGTATCGCACTTGTGTTATCACAGGAGTCATGGTGTCCTGTGAAATCCCATAATCCTACAACATTTTCTTCCTCCACAAGAGTTGCTTGTAACAACTCCCGACGGCGATGTACTCAGCCTCCACGGTGGACAAAGAGATGGAGTTTTTCTTCTTGCTCAGCCAGGAGACAAGAGCAGAACCAAAATAGAAACACCCACTAGAAGTGCTCCTACAACCATCTACATCCCCGGCCCAATCGGCATCCGAATAGGTGGACAAACGGTCATCGGTATCAAAGGAATACCAAATACCGTATGAGAGAGTCCCACTCACGTATTTAATAATACGTTTTAGAGCAAGTAAATGTGACTCTTTCGGGGATGCCTGATATCGCGCACAGACTCCAACACTAAAGGCTATGTCGGGACGACTGGCAGTCAAGTAGAGAAGACTACCTATCATACTCCGATACAAGGTTTGCTCTACGTCCTTTCCTGAAGTGTCCTTACTAAGCTTGGTAGAGGTACTCATAGGTGTACGTGCGTGCTTAGCGGAGTCTAACCCAAATTTCTTCACTAGGTCTCTAGCATACTTAGATTGGGAGATGAACATCCCATCCTCTAGCTAACGAACCTGGAGACCAAGGAAGAAAGCAGGCTCACCAACCATGCTCATCTCAAACTCACTTTTCATCTCCTTATCAAAGTCATGAGCCTGTTGGGTGCATGTGGATCCAAAGACTATGTCGTCCACATAGACCTGGGCAACCAAAATAGCACCGTCATCTCTCCTGACGAACAACGTCATATCCACTCCCCCTTTCTTGAAGCCACGGGCTAAGAGATAGGAAGTAATCCTCTCGTAGCAAGCACGGGGTGCTTGCTTCAAACCATACAAGGCTTTCCACAGATAGTTGACGTGCTCCGGGTGCTTAGGGTCTTCAAACCCTTTCGGTTGTTCCACATAAACCTCCTCCTGTAGAATGCCATTTAGAAAGGCACTCTTGTTATCCATCTGATATAACTTGAAGCGCAGATGACATACGATGGCGAGTAATAAGCCGACGGACTCAAGCCTCGCAACATAAGCAAATATATCCCCAAAGTCTACACCTTCTATTTGTGTGTAGCCTTGAGCGACCAACCTAGCCTTGTTTCTGATTATGGTACCATTTTCATCCATTTTATTCTTGAAAATCCATCTCGTACCTATCACATTAGTCTCACTAGGTCGGGGAACAAGTTTCCATACATTATTATTTTTAAACTGAAGCAACTCATCCTGTATAGCAGATATCCAGTGTTCATCCTTGAGTGCTTCTTTGTGATTCTTGGGCTCGACTTTAGACGTGTAGCATAACAACGTTCTCGAGCTGAGTGAGAGTCTTAACACCTAGAGTGGGATCACCAATAATGGCAGAAGGGTCATGACTCTTGCGAACCCAAGCAGGTGTGTCCCCTAACACGGGAGTAGGGTCCACAGAGTGTGGGTGAGGTACAAGTAAATTACTGCCAAAAACCTCCTCATCCTCACACTGAAGGCTAGAATCAATAAACGCCGAAGGTTCGTCATCTTGCACGGTGACGTTTATTGACTCCATAACCTTAGAGCTCTTCAGGGTAAAAACCTGGTACACTCTACTATTCGATGAATATCCTAACAGTATTCCCTCATCACTTCGGGAGTTAAACTTTCCTAATTGCTCTCTATCCTCTAGGATGTAGCATTTACTCCTAAAAACACTGAAATATGTAAGGTTAGGTTTCTTGCCAGTCCACAATTCATAAGGCGTCTTAAGTGTGTGTGGACGCAGGTAAACCCTATTCACCGTGTGTCATGCAGTAGACACTGCCTCTGCCTCTGCCCAAAATCTCCTAGAAACCTTACGACCTAGAAGCATAGATCTAGCCATTTCCTGGATCGTTCTATTATTTCTCTCAATAATCCCATTTTGCAGAGGAGTCTTCACAGTAGAAAACTCATGTTTGATCCCAATGCTATCACAATAAAGATCTACCTTTGCTTCCTTAAATTCAGTGTCGTTGTCACTACGTATCCTCTTAATAGCGACTCCGTGTTGATTTTGTAGGACACGGCACTTGGTCGTTAAAAACTCCACAGCATCAGATTTCTCCCTCAGAAAACCTACAATCGAATATCTGGATAAATCATCCACCATCACGAGGATATACCTCTTACCACCGAGACTCTCAGTACGAGTAGGACCCATAAGATCCATGTGAATAAGCTCAAGTACACGAGAGGTGGTAATGGAATGCAACTTCCTATGGGGGCTACGAATTTGTTTTCCCAACTGACAGGGTCCACAAATCGTCAAAGTTGGCTTTCCAAGTGATAGTAAGCCACGTACTAGGTCCTTTTTAGCTAAACGAGTTAGATCTCGAACGTTCACGTGATCTAGACGTTGGTGCCACAGATCTATAGGAGTGATCATGGCGCTGTTGCAGACAAGTGAGGATGTGGGTTCAGTCCCATAGCAATTATCTTTTGTCCTCACCCCTCACACTAAAAGTTTACCGGCTTGATTATAGACATTACATGCGTCCTGGTCAAACTTTACGACAAAGTCCGCGTCGCATAGCTGGCTAATGCTGAGAAGGTTTGCTACGTACAAAACATTCTCTAGCTTAGGAAATCCTGGTAACTCTACAGTACCACATCCTACAATGCTAGACTTGCTCCCATCTCCAAAGGTGACTCTACCATCCTGATAAGCCTCAAGAGAAGTAAAAGATGAGGCATCACCTGTCATATGTCTGGAGCATCCACTATCAAATACCACTGTGAGGTAGTATGTGCTTTGAGAGCGACATGAACAACGAAGGCCTTTTTATCTTTCTTAGGTACCCAAGAAGTGGTGACCTTTTGTTTACATTTGTTGTTGTTGGTTTTAGCCGAAATGTGATAAGTATTCACTGACGGCAAAGACATCCGTCGGAATTCCTCCATCAAACTCTGTGATGTGGCAACTCTCTCTCTCAGACTGGTAAAATCATCAGTATGCTGTGGTGGAGCAGTAGTATGTCGTGTTCGACCCATACTATAGCAAAACTCCCAGAGGTGGCCTTTTCTTTTGCAATATGTACAAAAGAACACAGTCAAAGGCGGACCTTGGTTTGCTTTTCTTGGTCGAACTCTCCGTCGAGGTTTTTGACGATGGCCATAAGGAGTCGTAGTAAACTCAGGAACTGGTCCAGGTGCAATTTGGGATGTGGAATCACCATCATAACCTATTCCTTGCCTATCACCAAAACCTAAAGCGGGGCCGATGAGCATCTTTCCCATCTTCCCAGATCTGTCCTCGATTTGTACCTTGACTTCCCGTGCTCTCTTCAGATCATGAATAAGCTGGGCTACAAGGGCTTCAAGTTTCCTTCGAGTCTCCACGGAGGAATGGAGCTCACTCGTAAGACTAGCCACTTGTTCAGTCAAGTCCCCTCTCTCTTTCTCAAAACAACTCTCTCTTTTTCTAAACAAACTCTGTTTCTCAACACAGGCAGACTCTCTCTCTCTCTTAAGGTAGTACAAAAGGAGGACTCTCTCTCTCGCTTTTCTTAAATCTTCCTCTAAAGCGGTGATCCTAAGAACTAACGCTTTTTAATTTTAAATGACTCAGAATATAGCTCGGCATAGGCGCTTTGAAGATCACTATCGCTCTGACTTGTGTCATCCTCCCCCTCACTCACATCGCTCTCACTGTCGAGGTGTCCCTGTGAAGCAGCATCCTCATCGTTGTGAGGAGCACTAGAAGTACTCACATGACTAGCCATGAATGCGGTGAAGTTACACTCATGCGATGACTCATCTCCAGAATCCATCGACTCGACCTCACTATCGTCACTAAGGGTAACATTAAGGACAACTGTGCCCTTTTCTCTGTTCAGCCTAGTAGCACACTCAAAAGCTCTATGACCCCTACCGTCGCACTCAAAGCATCTCTCACTTTCCTTTTTAGGAGGATCTTTAAAATCTTTTTCATTTTTCTTGTCAAACTTATTTTTCTCAAACTTCTTTTTATCTTTAAAATTACCATTTTTCTTGAATTTGAGAATTCTCTTGATTTTTTTTTGCAAATAGGGCCAAATCATCTTAGTCAAAATCACACTCAGAATCTGACGTATCTGTCTCTCTTTTTCTAGATGACTCTCCCCTCTTTCTTGTCGACCCCTCACTCTTTCTCTCCTGGTCATTAAGTGCAATTCCCTTATCTTTAGACTTGACAGATTTAGGAAACATATCTATTTCATATGTTTGCAAGTCTCCTACAAGTTTCTCCAATTTAAGGGTATTTAAATTACCCATAGAATTTAACACAGTGACTTTAGGGATAAAACGCTTAGGCAGTGATCTAAGAATCTTTTTAACAACTCTAGCATTAGGAATGTGTTCACCAAGATTAAAGCTAGTGTTAACAATATCATCCAATCTAGCATAAAATTCATCAAATCATTCAGATTCAAGCATGGTGATTGTTTCAAATTGAGTTATTAAATTTTGCAGTTTTGACTCTTTCACAGCATTAGTACCTTTATGGGTAAGTTGCAAAACATCCCATGCCTCTTTTGACGTGGTGCACGTCATTATGCGTTTGAACTCATCAAGTGTGACAGACCCAGAAATAGAACTTAAACCCTTAGAATTAAAAGATGACCATTTAAATTCTTCTTCAGTCCATGTAGTCACATGTTTTAAATTGGTCACGTTTTCAAGAGTAACAGAGGGAGGTGTCCACCCTCTTTCAACCAAAATCCAGACACGTTCATCAATGGCTTTTAATGCAGATCTCATGCGGACTTTCCAATATGCATAGTTTGTCCCGTTAAAAACTGGCATTTTATTATATAACTTCTCCATTATGAACACACTCGTTTTCAAAAATCAATTTTTCAGAAAATTGATATCTTAGAAAAATTTTGCGAAAAATTACACGGTAAAATTGTATAACTGGCTCTGGTACCAATTTGAGGAGAGTGCTCTTGTGTTCAATTAAGGAAGTTATTTAATTAAACTCAATTTTTATCAATTAAGTCCTAAACATGCATCTAGGTGTGATTGATGATGATAAAATCAAGCAAGAATATTCAAACACACACAAATGAGGAAAAATCCCCCAAAGGGGCAAAACCTTTTATTTTGACTATAATTTTGTAAGAGAACGGCTTACACGAATTACAATGAAAATATGTGACACAGAAATACCCTCGGGTGTCGGTTCTGTTGTCGGCGGCTGGAACTATCCCTTTCCAGTAGGGAAGCAATGAAGAAGATAGCGGATTCCTCACAAATTGCTCCACATGAGTAAAAGATCCTCTTAAAGGTTTAAAGATTCACACACATATATGGGAACAGTTTTGTGAATCAGAAAGGTTTAGAAAACCTTAAAAAGATGAAGTCTTATTCTGGGTTGTTTTCGCAGAATTTTGAGATTGTAGAAAGACTTAAAAAACGTTTAGAAGGAGAACGGATATTTATACAAAAATCGAGGCGGTGGCTCGTTCGAACGAGATAGCCATGTCGCTCGAACGAAGGACATAGGTCGTTCGAACGAGATCGCGCGACATGCCTATCTCACGTGAACGACATTCAAAGTCGTTTAAGAGAGCTCGACGTTCAATGAACTTCACTTCTACACTTAGAAAACTGCTTTTGATAAAAAATTAATCCAGACTTCAAAAATAATTTTCAAAAAATTTCCCAAATATTTATGCAAATATTAAAGCTCCAATAAACCATTTTACCGATAACGCGTAGTGGAGTAGTGGGAATGAGCTGAGCAGCACGTCGCATGTAGCATGATGCACGTGAAGATAATGGATGCATTGAATTCAGATAAAGGCCGTCGAGGATGATCGTGTTGACGTGCCAAATGTAGCGGTATTAGACATACAAACTATGATCTAGGAGAAAAAAGAGAATTCCTAAATTCTACCCCGGACATTTATAAAATTATGTCCTTACAATAAAGAATTTCATAGATCTCTAAATCCTCTTTCCAATAGTCCCGTCCATATCTGAAATGGACTTATAGTATGTTTTTTTATAATTTTTTTTGAAAAATCTATTTTCTGCCTACCTATAGTCACCCCCTACCTGCAGGCATAGCGAGCCTTCTAATAGGCAGGCCAATATCCATGCCGATTAGCATCCCCCACGGGCAGCCTTATCATTTTGACCTTTTATGATTCCCTATTTAAAAAAAACCTAACCTCATTATTCAGGACCTTAAATCTTGTAACTCGTGCGTTACATCATTTCCAAAAACATTCCCTAACATCACTCCCTCACCTCACCACTTGCTACCACTCCACCACCATCCAAATTTCAAATTACCTAACTTCCTAAAATAAAATTCAAATCACTTAGAAGTTCTAAACCCTCTTCATCCTACTTTGTCAATTTAGTGTCATTTCACATATTTAATTACTTTTATTACATTTTCTAGTTAATTCTTGCCTCCTCACCATTAAATACAGTTTTTATTATTCATATAATCTTAAACTTATTTTCATAAATTCAAAAGCCCAAAAATAGGGTTTATCCCCTAACCCCAAATTAGAGTTTCTTCCCATTTTTTTTTTTATATTTCCACCACTTTTGCACACTTTTCCATAAATTAAAGAGAAAATCTAGTTTTGGATTTATGGGTTAGACCGCACTTTATTCTCCATTCAAATTACGTGGACTTTGAAGTTGGTTTTGTCTACGTAAGATTCCCAAAGTTATTTTGAGATTCGAGTCCTCATTTTACTTTTTTCACTTCATTATTACTAGAATTATACTTGTGTATTAGTTTATTTCTGTATACTTATTTTTTAGCGATCTCATTAGACATGCATGATCACTTCCTCACGGCGAGTCACAATTCGGCACATCTCTCATTGTTTATCTATTTTTACTAATCATATTTACCTTTTAGGGATCCTGTTAGACAGGCATACTCACTTCCTATAGTGATGTTATGATCCATCTCATCGCTTATATTCTAGATGTCTTTATTATTTCTTTTATTTTCTTTTAGTTTTACTCCTTTGAATGATTCATTTCTGTCTTTTTCATGATGTGAACATGATGACCTCATTCCTCATGCACTATTCACACATCTATACATTTTTTATCCCACACGCATTATACATATTATTATGCATCTTAGGAGAATGAGAACATTTTTTATCCATAAGGGAGCTAAAGGGCGGAGTGGGTGCCTAACACCTTTCCATTCTGTAACTTAGTGCCCGAACTCGTGATCTATATGGTTTCGTATGTGTTAGTAGTTCGATTTTGAGTAAAATAGGTTAGTGAATCAAATCTCTACACTTTCACACGTGCTTGACGATGGTCGTTTCCTGTTCTTTGCGTCCCGTGAAACACTGCGAGAGTGGCAAGGAGGGCATTTTCCCTTTTCCTCTTTCACCTCGGGGGTGGAATGACCACAAGTATGTTTCATGTACTTGCAACCGTTTTTATACTTTTAAACCAATAATTTTTTATTTATTTATGGCCTATTATGCATGAATGTTTTATTATTGGTAATGGTCCAACTAAATCTCATTGCACGCGTGGAAGCGTGCAAACGATAACTTTTTGCTGCCAATTAGAATAATTAATTATTAGAAAATTGGAAACTTTTGTAATTCTCTTCCACTAATATATTTCATTGTTATGCGACTCCCAATATTTAATTTTGATTCCTTATGGTAGTAATGACCCAAAAATGTAATCTTGAAAACGTTTTAATTGATGGGTTCACTAAAGGTAACTTTTTGTCTCCCTATTTCCCCATAATTCCACTTTTTGAAAGGAACGTTTTCAGAGACACGTGTCAAAATTCTCTCGGTATTTTTATTGCATTTCAAAAGGTAACACTAAGCTATTTAAACTCATTTATTTGTTTCTTATCCTTTTAATCGTTCACGCTCTCTCTGTCTCCAAGAAAACTTTCAGCTCTCAAGACTACTTTCTCTCTCTTCAAAACACTTCACGATCAATGGTGTCTAGGTTTTCAAATGCTAATGATTCCCTTTTATATAACGAAACCATTAATTGGCTCTCAATCAATAACTCCCTTGTTATTAGTAGAATTGTTTGCCCCATCAAATCTTCATATGGGGTAGCTCTCTGCGCTGTTTGTCCCTATTTTAAGGACGAGCTCCCATTGCCTATCTCTATTTTCTATCCCAAATTTGGGGACAAAAATATCTTAATCAAAAGTTTCTCTTGCCCTAAAGCACCTTCCACTTTCAGGTTTAGGATTTGGCCAAAAAGGTTGGAGAGTTCCATATGGCCTAAATGGGTAAATCAGATGCTTGCTAATAGATCTGGAGACATTGAAAATTTTGACATTTTAATGTCGTTAAACTCCGTCTAGGAGATATTGAACCTTACCCATTCATTATCTTTGGTGCAATTTACTCTTAAAACTCATAATTCAATTACTTCGAATTTAACTTTGGGATGGCAGGTTCCACTATATTAGATATTAATTAACTGACTGGGTTCTAATCTGTAGGAGAGCATATTCACCCATATATGCCTTCAACAAACATCCCTTGGAGATAAAAAAAGTGGAAACATTCTCCACTTTTACTCATGCACACATGAAGAGTACTTAGAGTGTAAATTATAAAGAGTATTTACATTTCCTTTTTCCTTAGTCATCCAAACATGTCTTTCATGTTAAGTCTCAAAGGGTAATGTTAGAATACCATACTGCTGCCATGGTCAATTTGGTAGCCAGAAAGTTACATTCCACATCAACTGGGTGAGGGGAATTAATGGTTCATAATGTAGATATTCATTCTTCTTACACCAAGGCCTTACCAGCTCCATTGTTACGGCATGTGGTTTATGTCACCACATGTCAGGGGTTCAAACCCCGTTGTCACCAATTTGGGGATATTGGCTAGAAAAAAATTGTACCGCTATGAATGGTGGTAATTAGGGACAATATCGATGGTGGTAGAGTGGGGTATTATATAATGGTATTAGAGTCAGTATCCAGTCAAAATTAGTGTGCCAATGTGTTTGATGATAGTTGGTTTCATCCCAATGAGGATGTTGGTCTTCGTAAGGGTGGTGGATTATAACAGACTGGTGCCATTGTTGATTTGGCAGTCAAAGAGAATTACATCCCACATCGCATGGGGTGGGGTAAAGTAATGCATCATATATGTTGATTTACACTCTTTTGACAATGAGGCATTTTTAACTCCATAATAAGAAATTTTGTTTACGACACCAAATGTCTAGGGTTCAAACCCCGTTTGCACTAGATTATGGATGTGAGCTGGAAAAAAATCCACTGTTGTGAGTGGTGGTTAAATTGTGGACAATATCGATGGTGGTAAAGTGGGGTACACAAATACTATTTTTTAGCTACTATGCTTATGGAGGGAAGATAATTTTCTCCTTCTCCCTTCCTTTTATGTTCCTTTTTCAAGAGATACTCTAAAATTCTAGAGAACCCATTCAATGCCAATCAAGATAGGACACTATGGATCCTTCAAATGTGGCTACATGCATATTTACCAAAGATTGGCCATGTCAAAGATAACTCTGAATTTATCCATTATTTCTTTAAATCTGAGAACCAGGGATTTGAAACTCTCATTAACATTTTGGGGGTCTAGTATTTGACAGACCAAGGATCCACTTCCAATCTTCAATGGAAGCCATTGAAGCTCCACTTTGGCTTACCCTCATTTTGAAGAGATCCATCCCTGGAGAATAGGTAAACCTCTATTTAGTATTTTTTTATAAGGGTTTTTGTTATGGAATATCACCTCCCACTACCCCTAGTTCCAGGTCTTTTGGGTAAATTTACTTACCTACCCAATTTTCTAGGCAATTTGGCTTTTACCAACGTATTCCAGTCCCAATGAGGAGTCTTTCCAACCGTCACCTATCCGCTAAATCTTCCTAGATTTTAAAAACATTTATTTTGAAATGTATTACCGATAATTACAAGCTTCTAAGTATCTTTCGTAGTGTTGGGTCTGAGTTTAATGTGTGAGTGACTAAGGCTTTTGACAACTGGTGGTCCAATTACCTTCAAGTCCACTTCAATCTATTGCATGAAGCCACAAATCCTTTGAATCCCTCATCTTCTGGTATGGATTTTTTTACTCCTCATAATCTTATCTTTTATCTTTTTTGGACTTTACTTGGCCATTTTGTGTTCTTGTAGATGCTCCACCTCCTGAAGATTTTCTTCTCGCACGAGGAAATTATCTCCTAATTAAACTGAGGCTTTAATGGAGGAATGTTTAAGGAGGAAAGAGAGGAATAAGAATAAGTTTCTCTTATTCCACTAGCCATGTCAAGGTCTTCTTCTGATGCCTTAGTCAATACCTTTTCAGGTTCTCCTGAGCTTGTTGAACCTCCATACTATGTGCAATATTTCTAAAAGGAGACGTGTTAAAATAATATCTCGAAAACATGTGCAGAAATTTCAACAAACATGTATGCCATTGTCATTTATTTTTGAAATAATTATTTGTCCTTTGGAATCATGGAAATAATAAGTCTGACTTCAAACTATTTTCTCTTGTTATAATTTAGCTAACCCTTGAGCCAATGTGGAAGAGCCTATGTAAATCAATGATCCTTATATCCCTCCTCTAGCATCCCTAATAAACGAGCCATATCCTCTTACTTTAATACATATCCTCACTTTAAACCTAGGTCCTAAGGAAGATACGGTCCCAATAACTGTTGATTCTTCTACCCCTAATACTATATGTAAGGGTGAAGCTGTTGAGACCCCAATTATCATGCAGAAAGACCCTGAAGATGGTTTTAATCTTTTTGGTAGTATGCCAACGTCTCATACAATTCCTTTAGTTCTTAAATATTTTCCAAGCTCAAGTACTTTAACAAGCACTACACCATTAAGGGAGACTTCGCTTGAGGCCGAGATTAATCCTCTAGTTGAGATTGATCCTAACTTAATAATAGTAGATAAAGTCACTACTTTTATGAGCAACTTCACTAAATAATGTCTGAAGCACTAGTTCAAACTTTGGAAATAACTACTTGTAATGTTGAATAACAACTTCATTATCTTATCCAAGATTAACTAACTCTTCATAATGTATAATTGTAGGCTCCTCAATATTTACAACAACTTTAAAGCTTTAATAGGGTGCCATTTAAGGCTCTCACCTACTTTACCTTTCTTAGTGGGTTTAAGATAGCATACTCTTGGGTTTTCGAACTTGAAGTCTTGTAGTAAAATATGGTGAAGACATTAGATACTAGTGTCTGAGTACTTTCATATAATATAAAAATCATGACCCAAGTATAAGTTGAGAAGAATGCCCTGTCTACACATAGATTCCATCTCTCAAATCAAAAAGCTTGTGCAACAAAGGACCTGTAAGATCTAGGAGCCATTTAAAATAGAAAAACTGCCCTATTATATGAGAAATAGGAGTTAGAGAAGCAATTGGCAAGAGTCAATGTTGAGTTAGAGGTGACAACTATGGAAGAGGTTAACCTTTAGCTAAAGATGAACCAATTGGTAGGTGAGATGTAGGTCTCAACCTGTTATGCAGCTCCGTTTGAGGAGAAAGAGATCCAAATTAGGTCTAAAAGGCTCATGTATGAAAACTTTTGGACCAATTTTAGGTCTTTTGTATTCAAACATTTTTATTAATATGTAATTGCCAATATTTAATACGAAATTATTGATTGTATTCTTAATTCCTTGTTTCCCAAATGGTTGGGTAATATGTTTTTAGAAACCTGTCATTTTTTACTCATGTGAGTGTGACCATTGGTGTCTCTCAAATGGTAGGATCCATCTTTGGATGCCCTATAAATCTGGAATGACCTTTCCCACTTTATGGACCACTTTTCATAGGTTGGGTCTTTTATTTCCAAAGGTAAAATGATTTTTCAAACCAAGTCTCCTTCGTTAAAGGTCTTTATCTTTACTTTTTTACAATAACTGTGAACTATTTTCTTCTTTTAGCCTAGAATATTATTTAAAGCGCTGACCCTATCCATATCTATGTTTTCTAACTTCATGTGCTTAAATTGATCGTAGTCTTATGCTGTTAATTCATTTTGGGATATCACCCTTAAGGAGTTAAGAGTGACTTCTACTAGTAAAAAAACATCACGACCACGGTTAATGCATATGTAATTACCTAAATATTTGACCTTTTAGAGGTCATATAAGCCCATAGCACTTCTACAAATTAATTATGCCAATCTCTAAGGTTTTTCTCAATCACTTTTCTCAGCTTGTTCTTAATCACTTTATTTGTAGCCTATGCCTAGCCGTTTGATTGAGAATAGTAAGATCTTTTATTTTCTAAAGTTATAACTAACCCTAAGGTGAATTTCAAAACCATTTGTAATTCAAAGATACTTGCATTTTCTGAGGTTATGGTTTTTAAATCCTACACCTATTCACAATATCTTACAAGAAATCTACAAACTCATTTGATATTAATGATTTCAAAGGCTTTGCCTCCACCCACTTAACAAAATAATTAGTTACCACAAGCACAAAGTTGTGCAGCTTGGAAGACGGGGGATAGATTTTGCCTATGGCATCAGTCACACATTTTTTGAATGGTTAAGGCTTCACTACATATTGTAGGTTAATAGCTTCCATATGTTTTAAAGGACCATGTTTTTGGCACTTTTTGACACCCTTTTGCAAAATCAACACAATCTTTTAGGATGGAAGGCTAATAGAAATCATGTCTTATTAACAACCATCTCATCTTAGGACCAGCCTGATGAGCCCAATAAATTCCCTCGTGAACCTGTGCAATGGTTGTTAAGTCTTCATCCCTGCTTAGGCACTCTAGGATCACCCCACACTTTTAATATAATTTCCCATATATATAACATAACTAGTTGTTATTTGTCTGAACGCCCTATCACTCTTGATATTTGAGTCAGTTAGATATTCTATTAATGGTTTTTTGTAATCTTCTTGAATATCTATATTCTCAATTTCAACCCAGGACCACCTATTATGTATCAATGGTTGGAAGCCATCAACGAAACTCAGTTTTAACTTTTCTTTGAAGTTATCACCAAGCTTAAAATCTAAAAACTTTCGAGCCATTTCATTGGATTCTTCATTTTAAAATTTGGGAACATAATTTTGTGTGACTTTATAAATTATCGATAAAAAAATCAAGTCCACTTGGTTATATAAAGTTAAACCATCATGAACAAATTTATATTCACCAGTTAACTTTCTTATAACTAGATGAGAGTATCCAAAAATCTATATGAGGTTAGCATTACTTCTTCAAAGAATTTCTAGGCCCATTATCCCAACCTCATACTCCACTTGGTTATTAGAACTTGTGTTCTCTTCCAACCTGTATCCATATTTGGATTTAATATGTTCATGATATTCAATGACCACCTCTATTCCCGACATTATCTCAGTCTTCGAACCATCATACCATAACTTCCATGGACTTATATATATATATATATATATATATATATATATATATATATATATATATATATATATATATATATATATATATATATATGTATGTATATATATATATATGTATGTATGTTATTTTATACTCATTCTGGCTCATCCTCACATGGATGATCTGCTAAAAAGTCAGCCAAAGTTTGGCCTTTTACTGCTCTTTAAGGTACATGATGTAGGCAAAAATAAGATAAAGCTAACTCGCATTTGCCAATTTTATTATTCAAAATAGGTATAGTTAACATGTATTTGGCAAAATTAAACTTCGAAATAACATACACCTCTCTAGGCATTAGGTGTAATCTTAATTTCATAGTAGCAAAATAACAATTTAAACATAGTTCTTCCATTATAAAATGTCTACATTCCTAATCATTTGAAAATCTATTAAGATAACACATAACTTGTTCTTTGTGGTTTTCACAATCTTGAGACAATATAACTCTAATTGATGCATTAGAGTCTAAAACATAAAAATTCATTGGCTTGTCTTCCTTTGGAGGTGAAAAAACAGGTGGTCTGACCATGTATATCATGAGTGCATAGAAAGCTAGCTTATGATATTCTTCCAATCTAGCTTTTCTTGATCTTTTAGATTAATAAAAGGGGGAGAACTGTAGTTTTTCCTACTTCATTGGATGTAAATCTATAGAGGAAATTAACTTGACCTAAAAACCTTTATAATTCTTTCTTCTTTTGGAAGATATGCTTTCAATTATAGTTTCATCTTTGTTATGATAAACTTGTATCCCTTTTTGATGCACCAATTATTTTAAGGATACATTTGAGTTATTAAAGCCTCATTCTTTTGAAGGACCTTTTAGGTGTGTTATAGAGTTAGTTATTTTTTTACTTGACAATTATATCGTCAATATAGCACTCTAAAAAGGATATGCCATTTATGGAAATTAGTATTCATTCCCGTTTGTTATTTGGCCCCCGCATTTATTAACACAAATTGAATTTTTGTCCATTCGAAGGTTCCCAGATTACCAAGGCACCTAAAATTAGTTTTACACACATCTTCATCAGTTTTGATTTTTATTATTATGACCAGAATGACCATCAATTATAGACATAATAGCATGTCCAGTTGATCTATCAACCAATAAATCTACCACTGATATTAGATAGTCATCTTTTGGCATGGTTGCATTTAGATTCTTAAAATCAATGCACACTATTAATTTGTTTCTTTTCTTAATTATTGTCACTATATTAGAGATCCATTCAGCATACCTGTCATTTCGAATGAACCTAGCCTCTAACAACCTCTATATTTCCTCGTTTAATTTTTCTTGGCAACTATTTGAAAGGTTTATAAAATTCTTTGATTAGTAGTTCTTGTTCCTCCAAGTTGTTTCCCAAACCTACTAATTCATCATATAGCAAAGAAAAACACACCTTGTACTAATATAAAAGGTCTACAACCAACTGTTGGTCTTCTTTGCTTAGGTTGGCACTTACGTATGTAACATTCTTGCTTTGTTCAGTTCCAAAATTGATTTACGGTTAAGTCACCATGAGTTCTTTAAATTCTATTAGTGAACTTACTAAGTCACCATTGTTTTGAGGGTTTTTTTCCACTGTATCCTCTTTGAAGATATTATCAACACAATTAATGGTTTTTTCTTCACTAATTTTGTTGTTTAATTCCAATTCTATGAACTTATATAATATTACGGATAAACTTTCATTGGCTTGCTTAATATAATTAGATGTACTATCCATTAATTAACAATTTTGTTTTCTTCGATTAGTTCCATTAGAAGAAAAACCAACTCATCCTAAACCTCATCCAAAAATTCGTCTTATGATGCTTTTGGTACCAACTCATCTACCTTCATTTGCCCCAAATTCATTTAGTAAAGCCCAACATTCACATAATTGGAGCTAGTGTTAAAAGGCAATTGATCATCCCATCCTCTTTCACAAAATAAGTTTCTAAAGCATAAAAGAAGGAATGCATTTATTAGAGCGAATCCAGTCTCTACCAAGTATTACATTGAAGCTTAGTTTACTTTCCATGATGAAGAAAGTAGTTTTAGATTTTCTAGTGCCTACCTTAATATCAATTAGTAGTACACCTTTGGTCTATCTTTTAACTTAATAAAAACTAGAGATGAAAATAGTGTCGTTGTTAATATCAATGAACGAATTTTGTATTTTGTTTGTTTATTTTGGATAGCATGGAGTATGGCACTATATTATCAACAATGTTGCTATCTACTAATAAATTATTGATTAAAACTCCATTTATTAAAGCGTTTATAAACAAAAGTTTAATATAGTTAGTAATATTCTTAGTAGACTCCTTGAACCCATATATCAAGTCTAGATCATACACAAATAAATCAAAGTTATCTGGCTCTGACTTTTCATCTTCATCCATTTCCATTACTGGGACCTCTTAATCCTATACAACTTCAAAACTCTTTAGGAGGATCATAGACATATTAATTTGCACCTACTAAGGCAAAGACCCATAATGGATAAATTATTGTTGTTCTATTCCATGATCATTTAATATTTTATCAACTTCATCATCTCTTCCTTTTCTTACTCACCAGAAGAGCTATCCCCAAATGAACTATCTCCATCTACAATCATGGATTATTCCAATTCTTTGTTCTTTTTAACCAACAAGTTTTAAGAAGATTGATTTCCTCTATTTTTCTATAAAATCTTGGGTTTGTCTTTAATAAAAAAGAAGCAAAACTATATGATCCACTTGGGAAAATAATTTCAGAGTCCTCTTACCAAGCCTTGTACTTCCTTTGGATTCTCCTTTATTGGCTAGGATAAATAACCACCTTTGTTTCTTTTCTCATTGATTTTGGTTATTGTACCAAATTTTATATGTCATGAGATACTTATTGAGGTTTAACTGCTTTTGTCCTCTTTGGGATTTCATTAGTTTGTTGGGATACTCTAGAGTATTGGATTACAAACTAGTTGGGCACCCCTTTCACGATTGGGATTGATTTTGGAATCTTTGTGGGCCTTGAGATTCCTGAATTCTAATGCGCTTTAGCTTTATTAAAACCACGCCTGATGTATATTTTGTTTCGTGGTATCTTGACATTTCCTTGAGGGTAATAAGGAACAAAAAATTGTCTCACCTTTATAAAGGAATTGCCTTAGAATTCCTCATGACCATGGAACATTCAAGATTTGATAGTGTAAATACTATTCGTATTTTTGTTTCTTTTCAATTGTTATTTTCCATTTGAAGACGCAATTCAACACATTCCTGCATACTATTCTCCATACTTTATGCATTGGTTTTTCATGATGTTTTGGTGTAGATCGTTAGTCATTTCATGCTTTGAAGCCTTTTACTTAGTCATAGTTTTCATTGTGAATTCAGTAAGCCTTTTATTTTGAGGTAGTTGAATAAAGTGCATGTTTTCTCCCATTTCTTTGAGGTTGGGAAAATGGGTCATCATCAACCCCCATTCTATTTTCTTTTTTCCCAAGAAACTAGAGTTTTCCTCTTCTGTTCAACTCTTGAATCATGAAGCAGAAAATAGAACAGACATTTATTGAGTGGAAGAAAGCATTATGCTAGTTAGAATATGGTTTCCTCTAACCTCATTTAGCCTTTTAGCATCATTAGGCGGTTTCCTTTAATCTCATTTATCATTGACATTAGATATTCATATTTTTTTATGGTTGCATTTAGATTCCTAAAATCACATAATTAATTTGTTACTTTCCTTAATTACTGGCACTATATTAGAGGTCCATTTAACATACCTGGCATTTTGAATGAACTTAACCTATAACAACCTCTACATTTCCTCGTTTATTTTGGATGTGACTTCTGGAATCATTTTCCTTGGCAACTATTGGTAGTCTTTGTTACACTAAGTTGTTGTCTAAACCTAGTAATTCATCATATTCCCAAGCAAAACAATCCTACTGATATAAAAGCTATAGAACCAACTATTGGTCTTCTTTGCTTACGTTGGCACTGATGTATGTAACTTTCTTACTTTGTTCAGTTCCCAAATTGATTTAGGATTGATTCACTATGAGTTCTTCAAATTCTAATAATAAACTTACTAAATCGCTATTGTTTCGAGGGTTTTCTTCCATTGTATCCATTTCGTAGACATAATCAACCCAATTAATGGTCTTTTCTTCACCAATTTTGGTGCTTAATTCCAATTCTATGAACTTATATAATATTAGGGCCAAACTTTCATTGGCCTTCTCAGTATCATTAGATGTACTATCCATTAATAAACTATTTTCTTTTCTTTGGTTGGTTCCATTAGAACAAAAACTAACTCATCCCAAGCCTCATTCAAAACTTCATCTTATGATGATTATGGTTCCAAAGAATCTACTTCATGTGTTGCAAATTAACTTGGTAAATCCCAACATCCACACATTTGGAATAAGTGTTAAAAGTCAATGAATCAACCTCCACCTCTTTAACTTTCCCATCCTCTTTCACAATATAAATTTCTGATGCATAAAAGAAGGAATACGTTTATTAGAGTGAGTTCGATCTCTACCAAGTATTACATTGAATCTTAGTTTACTTTCAATGATGCAAAAAGTAGTTTAGATTTTCCAATGCATACTTTAATATCAATTGTTAGAACACCTCTATTCTACCTTTTAACTATATAAAACTAGAGATAACAACATTGTTGTTGTTTATATCAATGGACCAATTTAGTGTTTTGTTTGTTTATCTTGGATAGCATGGAGTATGGTATTATATTAATAACAATGGTGTATTCTACAAATAATTTATTGATCAAAACTCCACTTATCCAAGATTTTATAAACAAAGGTTTAATAAGGTTAGTCATATTCTTAGTAGGCACCTCGAACCAATATAACAAGTCTAGATCAGATATAAGTAAATCAATGTTATCTGCCTTTGACTTCTCATCTTCATCCATTTCCAATGATGCGATATCTTGATCCTCTACAACTTCGAACCTCTTTGGGAAGATCATAGACATATTAATTTGCACCTAGTGAGTCAAAGACCCAAAATGGATGAATTATTATTGTTCGATTCCATGATCATGTCCTATTATATCAACAATCATTATGTCTTCCTTTTCTTACTCAACAGAAGAGCTATCCCCAAATGACCTATCTCCATCTCCACTCTTGGAATTTTCCAATTCTTTGATCTTTTCAACTAACAGGTCTTAAGAAGGCTGATTTCCCTCTAGCTTTCTGTAAACCATGGGTTTGGCTTCAGTAATAAAGAAGCAAAATTGTCTGATCCACTTGGTTAAACAATTTCAGTGGCCTCTTACGAAGCCATATATTTCCTTTGGATTCTCCTATATTGGTTTTGAGAAATCCCCACCTCTAGTTCTCTTGATTTTGGTTATTGTACCAAATTTCACATGTCATGAGATACTTACTAAGGTTTAACTACTTTTGGCCTCCAGGGATTTCATTAAATTGTCGGGCTACTCTATAGTATTGGATTATAAACTAGTCAGGCACCCATTTCAACATTGGGATTGATTTTGGAATCTTTTTGGACCTTGAGCTCCCTGAATTTTAATGCTCTCTAGCTTCATAAAAGCCAGGCCAGATGTATATTTCGTGGCATCTTAGGATTTGCTTAAGGTTATTAAGGACCAAAAAATTGTCTCACCATCCCAAAGGCATTGCTTTAGAATTCCTTATGATCATGGAACATTCAAGCTTTGGTAGTGTAAATACTATTCCTATTTTTGTTTCTTTTCAGTTGTTATTTTCCATTCGAAGACATAAATCGGCAAATTTCTGCATAGGTACCCACACACTTGATGTAAAGATGTTTCATGACCTTTTATTCTTGATCTTTAGTCATTTCAGGCTTTGAAGCCTTTGGCTTAACCCTAGTTTTCAATTGGAATTCAACAGGCCCTTTATTTTGAGGTAGTTAAATAGAGTGCATGTTTTCTCCCACTTCTTTAAGGTTGGAAAAATGGGTTGTCATTGACCCCCATGTAGTTTTCTTCTTTCATAGGAAGCTTGAGTTTTCCTCTTCCGATCAACTCTGGAATTGTGTCGCAAAAAATATAAGAAACATTAGTTGAGTGGGAGAAAACATTGTGCTAGTTAGATTAGTTTTTCCACTAATCTCATTTAGCTTTTAGCATCATCAGGCGATTTTCTTTAATCTCATTTACCACTGACATTAGATATTCATCTTTTAGTTTGGTTGCATTTATATTCCTAGAATCAATGCACACTATTAGTTTATTTATTTCCTTAATTACTGGAACTATATTAGAGATCCATCAAGTATACCTGGAATTTCGAAGGAATCTAACCTTTAATAACGTCTATATTTCATCTTTTTATCTTGGATGTGACTTCTAGGGTCATTTTCTTAGGCAACTATTTGAAAGGTTTATAAAATTCTTTTATTGGTAGTTCTTGTTCCTCCTAGTTATTGCCCAAACCTAGTAATTCATCATATTTCAAAGAAAAACACACCTTGTACTGATATAAAACGTCCACAACCAACTGTTGGTCTTCTTTGCTTAAGTTGGCACTGATGTATGTAACTTTTTTGCTTTGTTCATTTCCCTAATTGATTTATGATTGATTCACCACAAGTTATTCAAATTATGTTAGTGAACTTACTAAGTCATCATTGTTTTGAGGGTTTTCTTCCACCATATCCTCTTTGAAGACATAATCAACCCAATTAATGGTCTTTTCTTCACTAATTTTGGTGCTTCATTCCAATTCTATATATATATATATATAATACTAGGGAAAAACTTTCATTGGCTTGCTTAATATCGATGGATGTACTATCCATTAATCCACTATTTTCTTTTCTTTGGTTGGTTCCATTACAACAAAAACCAACTCCTCCAAAGCCTCATTCAGAACTTTGTGTTTTGATGCTTCTGGTACCAAAATATTTACCTTCATTTATTCCAAATTCACTTAATAAAGCCCAACATCCGCACAGTTGGAACTAGTGTTAAAAGCCAGCGAATTATCCTCCTACTCTTTAACCTTCCCATCCTTCTCTTACAAAAGAAGATTTAGATGCATAAAAGAAAGAATATATTTATTAGAGTGAATCCCGTCTCTACCAAGTATTGCATTGAAGCTTAGTTTGCTTTCAATGATTAATTAGTTTTAAATTTTTCATTACCTACTTTAATATCAATTGGTAGTACACCTTTTGTCTACTTTTAACTCAATAAAAAATAGAGATAACAACAGTGTTGTTGTTAATATCAAGTAAATTGTTTAGTGTTTTTTATAGCTTGGAGTATGGCATTATATTAATAACAATGTTGTTGTCTACAAATAATATATTGATCAAAACTCCATTTATCCAAGCTTTTATAAACAAAGGTTTAATATGGTTAGTTATATCCTTAGTAGGCTCCTCAAACCCCTACATCTAGTCAAGATCAGATACAAATAAATCAAAGTTATCTGCCTCTGAATTCTCATCTTCATCCATTTCCATTGTTGGGACATCTTGATCCTCTACAACTTCGAACCTCTTTAGGAGGATCATAGACATATTAATTTTCACTGGCTAAGCTAAAAGAACAAAATGGATGAACTTATTGTTGCTCGATTCTATCTTCAGATCCTATTTTATCAACTGTTATCATCTTTTCCTTTTCTCACTCACCAGAAGAACTATCCCCAAACAAACTCTCTCCATCCACACTCATGGATTTTACCAGTTCTTTGATCTTTTCAACTAATAAGTCTTAAAATAACTGGTTTCCCTCTTGGTTTTTATAAAACCATGGGTTTGGCTCTGATAATGAAGAAGCAAAACAATCTGATCCACTTGGGCTAACAATGTCATAGGCCTCTTACCAAGCCCTGTACTTTCTTTGGATTCTCCTTTATTATTAGGAGAAATC
Source organism: Sambucus nigra (assembly GCA_949130495.1). Classification (NCBI taxonomy): domain Eukaryota; kingdom Viridiplantae; phylum Streptophyta; class Magnoliopsida; order Dipsacales; family Adoxaceae; genus Sambucus; species Sambucus nigra. Next base: position 397,918,742 of record OX422215.1, read on the forward strand.
ACCACCTCTGGTTCCTTTCTCATTGATTTTGGTTATTATACCAAATTCCATTTGTCATGAGATACTTATTGATGTTTAACTACTTTTGGCCTCCTTAGGATTTCATTAAAGTGTTGGACTACTCAAGAGTATTGGATTACAAACTAGTCACGCACCCATTTCACCATTGGGATTGATTTTAGAATTTTTATGGACTCTGAGCTCCCTGAATTCTAATATTCTTTAGCTTTTTTATATCCATGCCCGATGTATATGTTTCTTCGTGGAATCTTGGAATTTCCTTGAGGGTAAGGACCAAAGAATGGTCTCACCATACCAAATGCATTACCTTGGAATTCCTCAAGACCATGGAACATTCAGGTTTTTGGCAGTGTAGAACTATTCCTATTTTTGCTTCTTTTTAGTTATTATTTTCCATTTGAAGACACAAACCAACACATCTCTGCATATTTTTCCACACACTTTATGAATAAGTGTTTCATGGCCTTTTGGTCTAGATCTTTAGTCATTTTTGACTTCGAAGCCTTTAACTTAGCCGTAGTTTTCATTTTGAATACAATAAGCCCTTTATTTTGTGGTAGTTGAATAGACTGGATGTTTTCTCCCACTTATTTGAGGTTGCAAAAATGGGTCATCATAGACCCCTACGTTTTTTTCTTCTATCCCAATATTCTTGAGTTTTCCTCTTTCGATCAACTCTTGAATCGTGCCGCAAAAAATAGAACAGACATTAGTTGAGTGGGAGAAATCAATGTCCATATTAGAATAGTTTTTACTCTAATATCATTTAGATTTTTAGCATCATCAAGCGGTTTTAACATCTTAGTACTTAAGATATAATAAAAAATCTCATCAACCTTGGAAATATCAAATGAATACTTTTTTATCATTCCCTTTGATTTAGGGGCAAAAAAATTTGGTGATCAGTCCTTTCGGACCAATGGTTCACAGGCTATAGTTTTAGTTCCTATAATATCAACTAAATCTATATCCATGTTAGGATCCTTATAATACGTCTTATAATACGAGGTGTTTATCTCTTGACCTTCCTCTAGAAAAGCTTCATATCTGGAAACCTTGGTAGTTATTTTTACCAAATTCCTAAATTCAGTTGCATCAAACTTCTTTCGAAGCCTAAATTCCAGCCTATTTTGGGTCAGATTAACAACCTTAGACTCAGGTAGGAATATTTTACATTTATTCATTACCTGCTTTGAACCTATTTATAAAAACATTTGCCTTTTCATATGGATTTTGATTTAATATAGCCAAATCAGCCATGGACGCTTCTAGTTTAGTTTGTAAGAATTATTCCATGGGATAAATCTACCATTTGTTGTTGAGTTTGGAATTAGTTAGGAGGCAAGATTATGAACCAAGAAAATGGGGCATCAGTGAGAGAATGAGAAAATAGGCGCAATTTGGGGTACCTATTTGTCCTAAAATCACCACATTGACTAGTGAACCTAGCAATGTGCTTCACAATGGTTTGACTTTCATCCCCTGAAAAGTGGGAGAAAGTTAGGAATTAGAAACCTTTTGATATCTCTATCTTTTCTATCCATTCATGATATCATTTCCTTTACACTGGGGTATCCACCCCCCAATCCATTGGTCCACAAATTTCATGTATGAGATCCACAATCTCATTTCTCCTAACTCCTCTAGGTAATTACCTATTTATGGGTAAACTGTATAGTTTACCATAGGAGCTGCCTGCACCAATGGTGGTGGAATTAATAAGGGTACAATTTGTTATGTTTGATAAGGCATGGGCCGAGATACTTGAGGAACTTGGTTGTCTAACATCTTGTTATTTCTCACACCCCTGAATTCTAGTTCGAACATTGAAGTGTTGATGATCTCATAGTTCAGGGTATTTGAGAAGCCTAAATTTGTTTCATCTTGGTATGGGCTAGTCCTTCCTACCTCTGGGAGAGGTCTCCTCCCTATTGGATTATTGTAACCCAACTATTGGTAATGGTTAGTTATTTTTAAACCCTCTAGGGGATTGTTCACATTTAAACTAGTGGCATTTGAAAATCCGCATATCCTTAGGTTATTTTCAAAATTGGTTTCACCAATGTTTGATATGTAATAGACATAATGGTAAGGATTAGGTTGAGTGATGGATTTTACACCAAACTGTGGTGTATATCTCTGACCATTAGACAAGAGACCAGTAGGTGTGGATAGCTTGCTAGTTACTATGGTGATCCTTGTGCTAATATTTTGCATTATATTCCCCAGATGGTCAATCGAGTTTAGCTAGTTAATCAATTGAGTTTAGTTAGTGTGACACCCCGCCTAATTAAATACCGGGCGATCACTCCTTTATTAAATTAAATCAAGGTAAACAGTTGGTTCATTCTCAGCATCACTGTCGATAAAAAATATATTTTCCAATTTAACACCCTAAATAATTAAGCTAAGTGTCAAAACCATTTTTCATACATACTTTCCAAATTTTATTTAAAGAAAAATCATTTCTTTTATTAACAACATTCAATAAGTAAGAATCACACTACATTAAATTCTGCAACATAATCCAATTAATATAAAACATTCGTCAATCGCATGTCAACATGCGAAATCTAAAGTAAACACACCCACTGAATAAATCCCATAGTAACAGTGCTGGAAATAACTGAAATAAAAATGCCCAATAACAATGAAATAATGGAAAGGGCTACACATGCCCATCTAAATGAAAATACTAAGAGTGGGTCTGAATGAACGGAGTCGTCTAATCAAGAGACCTGCAACTCCCACTTAAGCTGCAGCGCGTTCCTTCCAAGAGATCCTAAGCAAGACGCCCCTGTGGCTGGGCACCTGTAATACATACATATATATACAAGAGAGAGAGAGAGAGGAAAATGGGTCAGAGCCCGAAAGTGTGTTTGATTTAAAATACGTTTAGCAAGTATTTAAATTGATACAGGCCAATGCAACAACATATTAGTGCGACACTCTCTTGAGAAATTCTCACCTCTCTTCTAATGTGCACACCTATCGCACTAACCTCCCCAACGGGTTGTCTTATCATTTATCGCACTAATCTTCCCAATGGTTTAACTTATCTTATATTACTCGTAAGATACCAAATTTCACGATTCAATTGTTTGAAAAGAATATTACAATTAGTAACCAAAGTTCTCATTTTTCCTTTATTAATCAATAAAGCTTTCCAGTTTCATATTATACTTTCTCAAAACAAGTATTTACAATTTGAGTCATCAACCATGTCCTACATATCAAATCACAGTAGGAAGTTCCAGATTTTCATAATTTCATATATATATATATATTAACTACTCGAGAATATATATATCAAAACAGCACCCCACATAATAACTTATGGTGCGGGCATACTCTACTATCCAAACCCCATATCACTCACATTAAGGGGAATACAAATTCAGAATCACTCTCGAATTGTATTAACACATACACAAACTATAGGTTCCAAGTCCCTTAGGACCGTCTGAACTATCACTGCGATAGCCTGTACCAAGGATACCTATACACAAACAAAATGAGGCGAAGCATAGATTCCAAGTCTCTAAGAGGATGGCACATGCCTGCGTCTCTTAGGACCGTCTGAATTATCACATCACTAGCCTGTACCAAGGATATCTATCTTCTAGGGTACGAGTCAATATCCCCCATAAGGCAACACAGGATAAGATCGTCCCAGCGCGACAACCTCGGGGATAGCAAGTAGCGTGGGCATGATTTTCACACATAGATAGTATATGCATACACAATCATATAACTATACTAATATTACCATATCAATAATGGGTATATTCTCAATTCCCATAATTACGACATTCGTATTTATTTCTCATTATTTAGTTATTACGTATAACCATTCACATCTTATTTTAATTTGAGGAACTTTTCCACTTACTACATCACGCTCACGGATTCTATCCTCCCAAGTATAAAATTCAGTAGGTATACACATTTGTCCCAAAGTAACTCTCTTACGTGTCTCTCTCTCTTTAACATATACTTACATTGTCCCTCATGTAAGATATCCCAAAAATATAGATTTCGCCTTACATTAAAGGATTTTGAATTTTATTTTCAAAGATGAGAATTTCAAATGGTTTCGAAATCGGAATTAAAATGGAGTTTTAATTGAATTTTTTTTTTATTTAGAAGAGTCCTCAAAATATAAAACTCTCTAAGAGTCCTCAAAATATAAAACTCTCTAGTAAAAATAATATTTTTTGAAATCCGACCGTTCGATCAAGCTGAATTTTTGTCAGTAGTCCTGTCTTGCCGTTCGCTACAACATACTAAAATTTCAAGCAATTCCAATGGTCCGATCATCCGAAATAAAATTAGAACTCTTTTCTTAATCAAACTCTTAATCCTTTACATGACAAAGGGTTTCTAAAATATCATTTAAGTCATCACTACATGCAATTTCCAATCTCAAATTGGGTTTTTCTTCCATACAATTCATCCTAATCATTCCCAAACCAATATGAAAGATGCATCAGCGAAATAAGCAAGATAAACACTTGCCTGGAATTTTTAGAAATCTGGTTTGGTGCCGAAATTGGTGTGGTTTCGTTCCCCGTCTCGCGATCTACGCGTTGGTGGTGACGGCGGTGCAATCGGAGGTGTTCTCCTTGGAGAGCTTCTCCTCTTCCTCTCCAATGGCCGTCATTTGTGTTTGGTTGTTCTAACCCTAGAAGACAACCTAGATATCTTATATAACCCTTTTAATTTTCGTAGGTTTAATTACCCATAATTGCGAAATGTCCAAAACGCCCTCCCGGGGTACTAATTGGGCCTAAAAACGCCCCGAGACCCAAACTAAACCCCCGGGTACACTTTTCTGACTATCTCGACCCTTCCGGACACGTTGGCGCACTCAAAATGACCATACGAACAACTTATAAAATATTCACTTATTAATCAACATTTAGTCCCGACACGACACAGGCGCGTCCCGACTTAAATTTCCATAATTGTCATTTTATTCACACGTGACAATATTATAACAATAAATCTCATATATTACTATACTCATCCAGTAATATTCAACAGATAACAAATTTCCAATAATTACTAACTCTCGTCACGCTAGTAAATATTTAAAGCAACATTCCGGATTAAAATTAAATTAATTTATCTCAATTAAATTTAATAAATCCCATAATTTAAAAGCTATAAAAATACGGGGTATTACATAATCCCCCCCTAATAACTGAATTTCGTCCCGAAATTCGGAAAATAAGGCCTATTAGGTAGCACAATTCTGGATATCCTTTTCCGTACACAAACTAACTACACATTACGGCGCTCAATCACTATAGCCCTTTCTTCACAGTAACATTGTTTTGCATTCTCTTTGGAGACACTTCACATTGTGCTCCCAATCGACAACATTCGCATAGGTCACGCTTGTACGTTATACATTTCATTATCTCACTATCATTAGGAGGCCGCACCTCACTACATGACAAATACTCGGATTTATTCATATACAAAACTCTCATTCTGAGAAAATATTACGAACATTTGATCACTCTTGCTCGTCTAAAACAGTCGTGGAATTCTACCATAGTTATCGGATATTTTCTCGACCGATCCAAAAATTCTGATTATCTACTCTCCTCTAAACATACGGAAGGAGAATAGTCGAGGTTCTTCCATAACAAAACCTTAATAAGTACCTCATACGCGACAAACGGGTACGAGTGCTTCTACAGAGCATTCTTGAAATCATCGTACCAAGATTCCAAATTCTCCTTCACGTGGCTCCACTAATCTTTAATCACCATGCGCTTATTCCCTGGCTAAGGGTGATACATCCTACTTGAAATGAAATCTTATCTCCGCTGGTTCCTGAAATCCCATATCAAAGGTGGGATTCACCAATCTCATCCTGATTCAAAAATTCATACCGCGCCAGACCATGCACTGGCGCGATCCTTCCTTTCAAAGGAAGTCTGGGGCATACTAGTTAATATTGTAAGCCAGCCCAAAGGAATATCAATCACTTCCTTCTCGGAGACTTAATTCACATGTTCGGGATAAACCCTTGATCTTGTTTTGAGGATGGCAACCCATCTAAGAACTTTACCGACTTTACCAACCTCTTCCAATTTCAGGAATTTTCGATAAACACAAAATTATTTGGTTGATTCTCCTCTTTCAACCAAACCTTACCTATGGGCAGTGCATGTAGAGACTACTCACTACGTCTCGCTAAACATTGATTCTTCCCTTGAAATGTCTCACATTAAGTGACACGTAATACTCCCCTTCCTTCCTTATAGTATGCCGAAAGTTCCACCCGCGCTCTTCTCTCCACGAAGCGCACTTCTGGATCTCTTATACTATACTAACATCATTACTCTTTATATGTGTGAGTCGCTCTCACACTTGACTAATAACAACCCCGCTCCGGGTGTGCTTCATAACAATTACATTCTACTATATTCAAGGAATACCAATTCTTGAATGGCTTCCCACAGCCTTCCAATCAAGTTAGGGCGTGCTATTCTAATTGCACACTTATGTATGGATTATCGCCCCTCATGTGACGTTTAATCCACTCTATCACTTCCACTTCGTTATACTAGTCCCACAAACATATATTTCACACGTCTATTACCACGTCCCTTCGAATCAGACTATTTTAACTGTAGTTAACCAAGATGCCCACATTTTTGCAACACTCCGACCGCCCTGGGAGAGCGAACGACGTGCTACTCATCTGTAGGACTAACTAAATTCAACGGAACAGAAGGGATAGGGCATTCAAATTCCATGACAATAAAAGAAGAATAATAATTCTCAACCTTCCTCAGATAAGTACAACAATTTTCCCAAATAGGTACAACAACCAAAATAAATCACTAAAGCTCTATTCATCAAAATAATTACAGGTCATCTATTTTGTATAATATAAAGTTCTTTCCAGACAATCCATACTAAAAATCATTCCAACTCTTTATTCACCTTGTGTTCTGTACGCGGTTATGACATTTGGGTACTCTCAATCACCCTAGAAATCAAAATTCTTAAATTCTCCTTATCATCGTTCCACCCCTCAACTCGTGGGGATAACTTTTAATGCTTTCCTACCACAAAAATCCGGCTCCAATGACCTTAAAACAAAATTCAACTTCCAACTTACATACATAATTACTTGATCCCATTTCGACCAGGGTACAGAACTCATGGAATAGTGACCAAACGTCTCCCTATTTCCAACCTTATGCTAAGTTTCATGCGTGGGATGTCTCGCAAAGCGAAATCCAAACAAGGAACCCCCCCGATACACGACTACCTAGCATTGTCGGTTATCGAAATCCGTTAGGTCCTCCGTCCATAGTATATACCCCTTTATTTCGTCCCTTGACAGAAAAGTTACAATTTCTCCCGTAATTATGCTTAACAAAGAACGTTTCACCAAATTTCACTATCGTTCAGCATAGGTTGGTGGTAATAGCATTCCATAAACCTCGAATACATACAATCGGAATTCTCGAAATTCATTTTTCTAACATTAGGGGTATAACTCTTAACTCCCACGTCTCTTAAGGATAAATATAACACTGCACTCTTCCTATCACTAAGTCCGGAGTGCCAAACATAATACTGCATCAAATCTTTTCGCTCAACGGTAAATCCCGATACATACGGAATCATATTGGCAAAGTTTATACATACTTTGGCATCGAATATCTCGAGCCCACTATCTCCTCCGAAGTCTCTAGGATAGATAATATAAGTGCGAGTCCAACCTTATCACAGGTAAAGCCTCGCCAAAACAAACATAAAACATGTTGCACTAATGCAACCACTCCGATAGCCTTGCAATAAATGCCCACTATCGTACTAACCATTTCTGTTATGTTTTAAACAAGATAATATCATACTCGTGTATCGCATCACTACAACGAGTAACCTCAATAAAGTATAAAACACTGTTGATATACTCATTCATCCTCCGCGGATAGCACTAAAGAAAAATCCCGCTACACTAGGGAAAAATATTCACATAATGGTAACATTTATAATTATATGCATTAAGCTCGTCTCACATGCTAATCTAGCAATGAACAAAATATAGTGACTCTCTCGTGTCACATAAACACGCCCCATCCTCTGAGGATACAACTTACACTTCTATCTTGTCAATCGTCTTGACTGTGCAAATGGTTTTCGGACGTAACACGTCTGCCCAAACCATAACAAAATTATTTTAATCGTTGCCTTTTACTAGGCACCGTATTCTTGTCCTTATACTCACTTTGGAACATATTATCGTGAGAGATCTCACTCCGCACAAAATACCTCAGTACATAATCCACTTACCACCTGTCCTACTAACCAGGTTAGGATTTGTCCTCCTCTCGAACTTTAGTTAACTCGATTCCTGTTAACCATTCCGATTATTCCTTTAACTTTTTAGGCCATAAAGATCATGTTACTATCTATAATAGCACTTACTGAATTTACCATCACTTGGTAAGAATTCCATTATCCGAATCATTTAAATGGGTCCCCTGATGTATATCCACATCTCTTTTTGGTGCTATATCACCACCATTGTATTCAGTCTTATTCTCGACTAAATTCTTCGATTTCTTTAAGCTTCCCACACAAGGAAAATTATCATCTTTATTGACAAAATACAACATTGTCAACCTCTGAATCAACCGTCCATCAGAATTTCCTCCTCGAGTATTATCAATTATTATTACGAGTTGGTCTCCCACTTGGAGTCGTTTCCTCCACTCGTATCTACATCTTTCGATACAAAATTTGCTAATGATTTGGGTTCATATCCACAATAGGACTTCTGTCATTCCCTCCCGCGATGAGTTCAGAACCACGTTTGCTTCTCACCTTGAACAGTTGAGGAAGGAACATACGGTCAACACTGTACCTAAGGTTCTCCTATAGGCATAACATTCCACTTTTAAAATTGGTGGTTGACTCCAACCATTACAATTTTGTCCCTAAAGCCAAGAAAATTTTCTCTAAATTTTCACTTTCAGTTTGCCACACTTCGTCCTATATCTAAGCCTTTGGGTACATTACCTCCTTTGGTAAAGACACATACAATTTCCGCATTTCTAAAATTTCCCATTGACAGCCTCTACACATTTTTGTAATACGTTGGGTAAGTTTACCCTCGCACCTCATGACTATAACAGCATTTGAAAAATCATTGCTGCACCTTAGTCGCCTTTCTAGTCGTGGCTTCTCGTGCCATAATGGAGGTGACCTCGACTACGGTCATCATCCTCGGATATATTTCATAATATCAACTGAGCCCTGCCTCCTGATGTACGCTTAACGGTCCTCTTCTGACATTCGTCATCGCTCGGCACACGCACACATCCGAATGAAATTAGAATTCACTAGTGTATACACAATATAGCAGGAGAACGAAATCTCGTCAAGGGAATTAACAATCCTAAACATAGGGCTCTATAACAAACAAAGCAACGCTGAAAGCATAATAAGTCGTACAGATCCTAAGGACACTAGAACCTGATGCTCTGATACCACCTGTGACACCCCGCATAATTAAATACCGGGCGATCACTCCTTTATTAAATTAAATCAAGGTAAACAGTTGGTTCATTCTCAGCATCACTGTCGATAAAAAATATATTTTCCAATTTAACACCCTAAATAATTAAGCTAAGTGTCAAAACCATTTTTCATACATACTTTCCAAATTTTATTTAAAGAAAAATCATTCTTTTATTAACAACATTCAATAAGTAAGAATCACACTACATTAAATTCTGCAACATAATCCAATTAATATAAAACATTCGTCAATCGCATGTCAACATGTGAAATCTAAAGTAAACACACCCACTGAATAAATCCCATAGTAACAGTGCAGGAAATAACTGAAATACAAATGCCCAATAACAATGAAATAATGGAAAGGGCTACACATGCCCATCTAAATGAAAATACTAAGAGTGGGTCTGAATGAACGAAGTCGTCTAATCAAGAGACCTGCAACTCCCACTTAAGCTGCAGCGCGTTCCTTCCAAGAGATCCTAAGCAAGACGCCCCTGTGACCGGGCACCTGTAATACATACATATATATACAAGAGAGAGAGAGAGAGGAAAACGGGTCAGAGCCCGAAAGTGTGTTTGATTTAAAATACGTTTAGCAAGTATTTAAATTGATACAGGCCAATGCAACAACATATTAGTGCGACACTCTCTTGAGAAATTCTCACCTCTCTTCTAATGTGCACACCTATCTCACTAACCTCCCCAACGGGTTGTCTTATCATTTATCGCACTAATCTTCCCAATGGTTTAACTTATCTTATATTACTCGTAAGATACCAAATTTCACGATTCAATTGTTTGAAAAGAATATTTCAATTAGTAACCAAAGTTCTCATTTTGCCTTTATTAATCAATAAAGCTTTCCAGTTTCATATTATACTTTCTCAAGACAAGTATTTACAATTTGAGTCATCAACCATGTCCTACATATCAAATCACAGTAGGAAGTTCCAGATTTTCATAATTTCATATATATATATATATATATATATATATATATATATATATATATATATATATATATATATATTAACTACTCGAGAATATATATATCAAAACAGCACCCCACATAATAACTTATGGTGCGGGCATACTCTACTATCCAAACCCCATATCACTCACATTAAGGGGAATACAAATTCAGAATCACTCTCGAATTGTATTAACACATACACAAACTATAGGTTCCAAGTCCCTTAGGACCGTCTGAACTATCACTGCGATAGCCTGTACCAAGGATACCTATACACAAACAACATAAGGCGAAGCATAGATTCCAAGTCTCTAAGAGGATGGCACATGCCTGCGTCTCTTAGGACCGTCTGAACTATCACATCACTAGCCTGTACCAAGGATATCTATCTTCTAGGGTACGAGTCAATATCCCCCATAAGGCAACACAGGATAAGATCGTCCCAGCGCGGCAACCTCGGGGATAGCAAGTAGCGTGGGCATGATTTTCACACATAGATAGTATATGCATACACAATCATATAACTATACTAATATTACCATATCAATAATGGGTATATTCTCAATTCCCATAATTATGACATTCGTATTTATTTCTCATTATTTAGTTATTACGTATAACCATTCACATCTTATTTTAATTTGAGGAACTTTTCCACTTACTACATCACGCTCACGGATTCTATCCTCCCAAGTATAAAATTCAGTAGGTATACACATTTGTCCCAAAGTAACTCTCTTACGTGTCTCTCTCTCTTTAACATATACTTACATTGTCCCTCATGTAAGATATCCCAAAAATATAGATTTCGCCTTACATTAAAGGATTTTGAATTTTATTTTCAAAGATGAGAATTTCAAATGGTTTCGAAATCGGAATTAAAATGGAGTTTTAATTGAATTTTTTTTTTATTTAGAAGAGTCCTCAAAATATAAAACTCTCTAAGAGTCCTCAAAATATAAAACTCTCTAGTAAAAATAATATTTTTTGAAATCCGACCGTTCGATCAAGCTGAATTTTTGTCAGTAGTCCTGTCTCGCCGTTCGCTACAACATACTAAAATTTCAAGCAATTCCAATGGTCCGATCATCCGGAATAAAATTTTTAGTGTTTGTATCTAATTAGAACTCTTTTCTTAATCAAACTCTTAATCCTTTACATGACAAAGGGTTTCTAAAATATCATTTAAGTCATCACTACATGCAATTTCCAATCTCAAATTGGGTTTTTCTTCCATACAATTCATCCTAATCATTCCCAAACCAATATGAAAGATGCATCAGCGAAATAAGCAAGATAAACACTTGCCTGGAATTTTTAGAAATCTGGTTTGGTGCCGAAATTGGTGTGGTTTCGTTCCCCGTCTCGCGATCTACGCGTTGGTGGTGACGGCGGTGCAATCGGAGGTGTTCTTGGCCTAGAACTCCTTGGAGAGCTTCTCCTCTTCCTCTCCAACGGCCGTCATTTGTCTTTGGTTGTTCTAACCCTAGAAGACAACCTAGATATCTTATATAACCCTTTTAATTTTCGTAGGTTTAACTACCCATAATTGCGAAATGTCCAAAACGCCCTCCCGGGGTACTAATTGGGCCTAAAAACGCCCCGAGACCCAAACTAAACCCCCGGGTACACTTTTCTGACTATCTCGACCCTTCCGGACACGTTGGCGCACTCAAAATGACCATACGAACAACTTATAAAATATTCACTTATTAATCAACATTTAGTCCCGACACGACACAGGCGCGTCCCGACTTAAATTTCCATAATTGTCATTTTATTCACACGTGACAATATTATAACAATAAATCTCATATATTACTATACTCATCCAGTAATATTCAACAGATAACAAATTTCCAATAATTACTAACTCTCGTCACGCTAGTAAATATTTAAAGCAACATTCCGGATTAAAATTAAATTAATTTATCTCAATTAAATTTAATAAATCCCATAATTTAAAAGCTATAAAAATACGGGGTATTACAGCTAGTTAATCAATTGATCTTGGGCATTTGTGGATACCCCAACAATAGGTGTTGTGTGACTATTTTTGTCTCCTATATCCATTGTCACATTTAATTCTTGATTGTGAGCAATTGGTGAGTAGTTTCAACCATTGTTTGCTCTATGGTGGAAATATGTCGACTAGTAGAGCCAATTTCACCACCATTTTCTATAACATTATCGTTTCTTCTTGTCCTAGATATTATAGACAACAATTCAGCAGTTATGTCCCACTAGGCATGCAAAAAAATATATTTTGGGTTTTCACTGGGTTTGGTTAATGGATCTTTTTTAATTGTGAGTATGCTAAGCAAGGTTATGGTCTTGTAAACCAATATATATTAGCCTTGTGATAATAAGACGATTGTGTACTGTTGGATGACTAAATTAAGAATATCTGTGCTTCACTTAGGGAAGACTTTAATGTGAGTGCTAAATTACTATGATTAACTAGAATAAAAAAAGAAATTATAAAGTACATAAATTGAAATATAAGTAAAGCTTTGGAATTAAATAAAGTTAAATATGATCAAGTAAACAACTACACTACAAAATGTAAAGCATGAAAATAAAACAAAAGCAAGATAAATCAAATGTAAAGTCAAGAAACTTTTAATAAACTATTTATAATTCACCTTACAATCAACTTTGGATGAAAGAAATACAGTAAATAAAGGAAAAGAAAGGATAAAACGAGTAAATGTAAGTTTTTTAGTGAGGAAGTTCTTCTTTTCTTTGTCTTAATTCCTCGTGGGAACTTTCCTTGTTCTTTCCATTTATATTATGCAAATAAATAAAAATATCAAACTAATAAATAAAAATATCAAAATAATGGATTGACAACACAATACCATGGGCTGTTTCCATGAGGAATTAAAAACCACAGTGGATTTTAATCAGGTATCATACACTAAGCGCGATGACAACTCACCATATGTAAATCTATATCAGTGGGTTGCCACCACAAGAAACCAAAAAACTATGGTGGTTTGTCACTCGGTGTAATACCCCAACCATGGTGACAACTCACCATGTAATTTTGTGCATAACACAAACGAGGTACATGGTAGGTTTCCACTGTGTGTGGCAGCTAGCACACAGTTGGAACTCGGCGTGGCATTTTTTCTCATTCGGTGACGAGGCACTGAGTTTGTAGAAAATCGACAAAAACCTTCCTTCTCCATTTCTAATATTTTAGATTGTTTTCAAGGTCATTTGGGTACATTAAGAATTTCGTTTAGTTTTGTATACAAATATTAGTGTTTTATTGGTTTTGAAGTTTACATGCAATGGGGTTTGTTTCAATACTTGGGGTTTAATAATTTGACATACAAATATTAAGGTTTTACAGGTTATCAAGTTAAAAAAAGAATGGTGTATGTATTTAAATAACAACAACATACTAGATTAAAATGCAAGCTTGAACTTGTAGTATTTATGTCTTTGGTTTAGAGATAGTGTTTTTAGTTTAGAGAGATAATGGAAACGAGAAAAATGAGTACTTTAGTCAAATTTAATTTATATATGCTTTAACTCTTTGTGTGCCTCTTAGTTTAATGTTTGGGATAAGTTTCTAGTTATTTTATGGTGATAGGGATAAATATTTGGGGTGCCTTTAATAGTATGGTTTGCATTTTGAAGACAAAAATCTTAGTTCGTGTAGAAGTAAATGAATGATATTATATACCTTTAAACACCAATTGTTCCAAAAACCAAATATTGTAAGTTTTTAGCTTTCTCCTTGTTTATTTTGTCAAAAATGATCATGTAGAGTACTTTTTTTCAAAGATTAATTTTTTTTTATATCAAGCTCTAGTGGTTTTTAGTTGAGTACTCTCTCCATGATTATACACATAGTTTCAAGGTAAGCTACCCAACTCTAAAAACATAGTTGCATGTATAATATATATTTTTTTATTCCTGAAATAAATGGACTACTAGTATGTCGTTGGTTGATTTATAAACAACCATTGGTAACTTTTTTGGTTTTTTAAAAATTAGGGTTTCCATGTGACTGATTTAAGAACATATTTGTTAAACCAATATTCATACGGGTAAGAAATCGAGTTTTCTTGTTCTCTCTTCCATAGTTACTAATACATTTCCTTTTTCATTTGTATTATCTTGCAGATATCTTACTTCGTTGATTAATCTTAATTTGACGACTTTAATTTTATTTACAATATCTTTTAGTAGCCTTATTAATGTATTATTTTGTTCAATATCGTTCAAAATAATGTGGATTTATTAAATTATCTAGTTGTGTTTCTTCAGTGTACCTTATACTGATATGTATTCATGTTAACAGTTTCAGCTAGAAAATAAGCGAAAACGTGACTCTAATACAAATTTTAAATTCGAAAACACAATTGTACGATGCTAAACAATAAAGTTAGTATATGTAAACCAAAAACTTATAGGGTAAACAATTGAATTTCAAAATAACTGTCCAAGGGAATTAATAGGTGCAATTAACGTATGCTAGTGTTCGAATATGTACAATCATATATTTGGGGACTATATTAACAGACTGTCAAAACTTTAGGGGCTTGATGGGAACAATTTATATTTGATGGGCTTATTAAGCACAAACTGAATAGTTTAGGGGCTTATAGCAGAACAACACTCTTTGAATCACATCTTTCTATTATGTTCGAAAATTTAATTATGGGTGGAAATTTGATTATTTCAGTATAATCTTATATTAAATGGGATAATCTAGTAAGATGTGGTAGAGCATAATCTTATGGTCCATTTTGGTATGTGTAATATTTTGGATGGAAGGAAACTAGTAAAAAAGATTTATTGATTACTAAATCATATAGACACGCTTAGTTAACTACCAAATTCATATCGAGAATAAAAATATATTATTTGATCACACATAGAAAATATCATGAAAATATATAATATATTCCAATGATGCAATTTACTAAAACATGTTACTATACAATTTATAAATGTACTTTTTTACATGTACTAAAACACAAGTATATGGTTCATTAGTTATTAATGTATGCACCTCAGAGCTGCCTTGATATAAGAAAAAAATAGGATTTTCTAATATCTAACAAACTTAATAATTTATAATAATATTAAAAACATTATGTTATTATAAAGTAAATAATCAAATTATTTCGTATAAGTAGAAAAAACGATAAATACCTAAATAAACCAATATATTACTTTAGAGTTAATGTATAAGATGGAAAAAATTGTTATCACAAACCAATTAATTATATTTTAAGTTTAGTTTTATAATTTATCATTTTTTTTCATGGTCTGAATTTTTCTTTAAAAAAGCAAAAATTGTATTCATTATCTTGTCAAGTCATGTAGTACATTCTATATTGTAGTCGACAAAAGTTGGCGAAGGTCTGTCATCTGTTAGTGAGTCCGTAAGTCGTCTATCGAACTACCTGAACAATGGTCTTAGAGCCTCTTTGTCACGTGTTGTAATATTATTTGAGGCTTATTTTTTATGCCCCCGCAGTATCCCCCATATCTCAGTGCAACTAATTTAGTCTTGAGGTGAGCTCAGAGTTGGAGCATATATGTCATGTCGAATGATCTAGTGTGCTCGTATTGCTAGCCAATCATTGAATCTCCTAGGGTTGACTCACATAACTTTAGAAAATGTTGATAGAATCCACAACTTGATTGGAAGGACTTTGGATCAACATATTTATCTATCTTGAGCGTGTTAAGATGCCTACATACCCTCGGGGTAAGTTATAGTTCTTTTCTATTTATTCACGCGTTATGTTGGCTCTATGATTTCGTGTGTGTACAATTTTGATCACCTAAGATCAATGAAATCACTACGAAATGAACCGTCTAAGTTCGATAATTTATTATCTAGGATCATTTTGGTTGTTGGTGACTCATAGGCCTTCCTAGATGCACTTGGTTTTGGTCTAGGATCATTTTATTTGTCTAAATCATTTTGGTCATTGTCGCCATAGACCTGGACCAATTTAACAGTCTTGACGAGTGCACTATTATTAAAGGGGAGTTGTATATTATTTTGGAGAAGAATACAAAATTTATGAAACAAATTGGCGGGGTTTGCTTTTTTTCCCCACTATGGTCGTACAAAATAAGACCCCACTAGACCTATATTAGTATTATGTATGTAGTTATGAATGTGGTCATCCACTCGGTGATTATCGAAGTAGGACATTTTCCCCCATGCTTCTTGAGTGAGTGGAGGAGTGGGACTGATTCCTACTTATCTACTTGTCATGGGCTTAATGGTCCTGGATGTGTTACTAATATCATAGGTTTTTCATGTGTGACGTAGTCATCAAGGCTGAAGGCTCACTTCATCTATTAACTCGCTCACGGAGAATGAGGTCAATCGGTCTTTCATTTCTTTTGATAATTGAGGCCTTATTTGGGAGTTTTGGAGGGAAAAGTAAGGAAAGGAAAAGAAAATTTTATTAGGAGAGCAAAGAAAAAAAGGGAAAGTTGATAAGAGAGAAAAGAAAAGAAGATAAGGGAAAGGAGATTGGGAGAGAAAAGAAAATAACTTTCTTTCTTGTATTTGGGAGTTTGGGAAGAAAATGATTTTTTTAATGGGAAGAATGTACAATTCATTAAAAAACTTTCCTTTCTCTCCATTTCTTTCCGATTTGGAAAGAAAGTTTTGAAGAAAAGGAAGGGAAAGTTTTTTAAAAATTTTCATTTCTTTTCTCTCATTTTAAACTCCCAAACGAGAGAAAGTCACTTTCTTTCCTACTTAAACTCCCAAACGAAGGAAAGGAAACCTAGTTTCCCTTCCTTTCCTTTATTTTTTCTCCAAAATAAAACTCGTAAACAAGGCCTGAAGGATCTGAATGGTTCGCCATTAAGAGAAACAAGTTTGCTTGTGTGACCCCGTGGTGCGCTCAGCATTAGCTTGCAACAACTCTTCTGAACAATAGTATAGAAGATTCTTGTAACTTTATTATAGATTTATAGTTCACATTTGAATAAATTAAAAACTAGCCTTTTCTCTTTAAATGTTAATCTAATCGTAAACCTTTGTAACGTGCATTGTATAGTCAATAATTCTGATTGCATATATAATAATGACCCTTAAATCACGGTTTAAATCAGTTATATGAGAAGCAATTGTGTTATGGAATAGTGTATGCATGAATTTTTTATGGTTGGATATTAGAATCATGCACTAATGTTTTATTTGTTCATTAAAAAATCTTTGATATGAGTAGATAAATTTAAAAAAATTAATTTAACTTCTTTTTGGTAGTATTTAATTGGATTTATTATTTTGTGATATAGAATTATGGAAAAAATCATATACAATCGATTCATTTTTCTAAAGAAAACATACTAAGAGTGTAAATGTCACATCATTTTCGTCTAATATACAAACTTTAGTATGTCAAGGACTTGAACAACACACTTAAACAATACCGAATATTGAAGATATGGAATTTGATATTAATAATAGAGATTGTGATCTAGGAAAACGTCCAAAAATGTAGTGGTATCCTTGTGATATAATATACGAAATTCAACTAGCTTATGTCAATTATAGTTCATATCAATACATTCTTCTAGAGTACCTTCAAATGGACATGAAAAATATCCTCCTTGTTTTTAAGCATCATGGTTCAATATATAAAGTAATCATACCTTTGTATTTTTTTTAACTATAAAGGTGTGCAATATTCACAAAGTGTCATTTAACAATGACAAATTTAGGGATGGGAATAATTACACAATTTTAACATATGTGGGGAAAGATTTGAATTCAATACATAATTGAAAATTGTGTGATAATCTAATAATTTGTTCTTATCGTATTTTAAAAATTAAGAAACAAACTATAAAAATATTGAAAAGAATCAGTTGCATCTCAAACATCGATTGATTAAGTTTCTATATGACACTTCAATGAGTGGCTTTAAGAGGTTGTGATGTAAACAAGGTATCTATTAATCATTGTAGTTTTTAATGTAAAATGATACGCATTTTGGCTTAATATAACGAGAATGTTGCAAATGTTATGATGAAAAAGGCTTCAAAATGCCACATATACATCATCAAAAGTCCAAAAAGAGATTTTACGTGTTTATTTAATAAAAGTAAAAAAAGGTGATTGTGAGGAAGTTAGCGATGCCGAAGTTTTGTATCCTTGTTAATGAAGCTTGTGATTAGTTAAAAAAATGGAATAAATGGTTGTTTTTTTAGATTTGTTGATAAAGAATGTTCATTAAAAATATCTCTTTTGGATACAAGAATATTAAATTTGAAGAATGATATATTTTCTACTATTTCTCACCACAAGGGGTGCAAAATGGACAGACACAAAGTGAATACCATACTATCCATTTTAAAAGTGCATGATTCGTATCTGCCTGAATAGTATGCAAAACCATCACCCGATTTCTTGCATTCGGATAATGTTCGTATTCGTTTACATGATTTAATGTAGATACATTGTTATTATATATTATTAATTTTGAAATTTGAAAAATATTTTAAAAAAATAATATTATTTACACAAAATTCAATATAAGATAAAATATTTTATTGAGGACGATTACAAAAAAATAGAGATTCAAAATTTTTGGATGGTTATAAATAAGTACTAACATATAATGTGTATTATATGACCCTTCATTGGCTCGATAAAAGATCATATCGACTTAATGACAGTTTGAGAAAGCATCATAGTGAACATATAAAAAAAACTAATAGTTTCAAGTTAATTTAATTTGTTCCAATTACACTACATTGGCAACTAATTATCTGTGAGTCGTCATGAATATGCCAACAAAAAGGATAATGTCTAAAGTCATTATGACTCTAAACACGGATAAGTTCAATGAAAAATAGATGCACATAGTGAAGTTGGAAGTAAATACATGAGATGGAGGAATATAATTTTCTTTATTATGTTTATACATAGAATAATTAATTATTTAAATTGTTGCAATAAGGCGTTCAGGTAATTGAATTACAAATATGTATTGATATAATAAATGATCCATAATATTCGGGATATGGAAATTAAAATGGATATTTGTTGTTATAAACAAAACCCAACATAACTCATGGAAAGTTAACAATGCCATGTGCCACTAAGAAAGCTCGACTTCGTCCACCTCTAAGGGAAACCTCTTGGAGTGGATGATGGGGTAACCCCAAAGAGTTTAACATTAGCTTAAGATGAGGCAAACCTAGTTAACCAAGGCATCACTCCAATAGAGTTTCCATAAACGTAATTTGTTATAACACATGTTCAAGTGACATCAACAAGAGTCAGTTGTGCAAAATAAAAAGAATATACAAAGACATCCTCATCCATGTTCTATAGACGTGTGATTATTCTCTCCCATTTATGTAAATTGTGGTCACATCTCTCTTAATAAGGATGATCCATGTGTCCCTTAGGACCACACTATCTCACCTCACTCATCTCACACGACTATAATATCAACTACAAGCACCTTAAATGTCAAGCAAGATGGACTTTTGTATTATTATGTTGTTCGAGTGATATCGGATTGTGAGATAACTTGTATGAAATCTATAAAGTGAAGATTGTAACATGTGTGTATATAGGCAACTAATTGGGGTTAAACCAAGTATACTTTAGGATCTCTTTTTCCCTCATTCTCGTCATTTTAGTTCGATCCATGTTCATTTTATATCTTAAAGTTCTTAATTGTTAGTTAATTAGTAATATCTAAGTAAGATCATTATAATGTTATATTCTAACATCAACAATTTGGCACAGTTTTTGGGAATCAACATATCCATGTTGTTTTCCCAATTTGAAAATTAAGCTCAAGGATAACCTAACTTCAGTAACTATGGATTGAATATTTAATGCTTGTAAGTTACGAAGGGTTAGAACTATGGATTGATTGACTATCTTTTAAACATATTTTTAAATTTAATAAAAAAAAAATTAAGTTGGTTCAATTTTGTTGTTTCTCCCTCTTATGAATTGAATCCTTATGTGTTGAACCCAATTGGGACTACTATGATTCTTCTAAGAAAATGTCCAATGATCTAAGCCCATGTAGTACAGTAAGGATAAAAAGTATTCACTTATTTTTATTGTAACAACCCGTCCTTTTGGAGACAATTAAATTCCATATTTGGGGTAAATGGGAATTTGGAGAATTTTCCCGGAATAGTGATTTTTGGGATTTTTGAGGATTTAATGATTTTCGACGGGTGTTGTAATTACTTTTGGGATTAAGTAAATGAATCGAAGTATTTTAATTATAGGTCGCCGTTGAGTAAAGCGACAAAAGGTAAGATTTTAATTAGAAAACCCACATTAAGTTATATGGGTTAGAATAGTGATCTGCGGTCAAGTACCTCGGATGGAAATTTTGACTGCGCTGGGAGTCTCGGAATGTCCGAGATAGTAAAAAAAGAGTGTCCGATTGTCAAAATTGAGTTTCGGGGAATTTTAGAGTTAAACGGGCTCGTAATTCAGTAAATGAGTCATTTTTGGGTTTTAAGGGGTTAAACCCTTTTTCTTTCTTTATAAAGAGGGAGAGAGGTAGTAAAGAGAAAGAAAGAAAGAAAAGAGAGAGAAGAGAGAGAGGAGGGGAGAAAAGAGGATAAAAGGGGAGGTTCCGGCCAAACTCCGCGAGATTCGGCTCGAGGTCGTCGGATTATATCCACGAGGCAAGTGTTTACTTGCTTTATTTACTTTTGAGCATAAATCTCATATCATATTTTGTAATAACAAACTCTAAAGATTTTGGGTTTGGTTTTCGTGGGTTAAAAGGGTTTTTCTCGAAAGTTTAACGGTTGAAAACTGAAAAATATAAAATTGGAGAAAATTAGGAATTTCTTGAATTTAGTTGTTGATTCTTGGTTATAGGATGATTAGAACCTATTTCCTTTGTGTATATATAGTTAGGTGTAGTTATATGTTGGTGGGAGAAGAGATGAAAATCTTGGTGGTGTATTAATGGAGGTTTGGGAGTTTTGGAGATGATGATGAATAGTAGCAGCGGCCTTTCCGAATCGATTCGGCCCTGATGCGAATCGATTTGGTTATTGGTCAAAAAATAAAAATTATAGTTATTTTTGATCCGGTCACGTGGACGCTGATTGGGTATTTTTCTGATTTTTTTTGGATTTATAGTAATTTTTCTACGAAAAGATGTTCGATATCGAAATCATTAGTTAGAACTTATTGGAGATAAATATTAGGGGTTCTCAACTGGAGTGTTAGGACCTCTAAAGAACTTGAGGAGATATGAAAACTTTGGATTTGTAGGAATAAATCCAAGTTATGAATTAAATAGAGGTTGGATTGAGTTTTGGGTATTTTGGAGTTTGAAAAATCACCCAAACAGTGACCCTCGAACAGGCCGAATCGATTCGGGTTCAGGCCGAATCGATTCGCCTAAGAGGATCTGTGATTCTGCAGTGGGCCGAATCGATTCGGATTTAGACCGAATCGATTCGCCAATAAGGACCAGTTTGCAGAACACTTTTCGAATCGATTCGGATTGGGGGCCGAATCGATTCGCCCACCCGAATTAATTCGCAAATGGGGAGAATCGATTCTCTTTGGTCAGAATTGCTAGTTTCTTCCCTTAAGAGTATGGGGAGTTAAAATACAATTTGGGATTTTTATAGAGAATCCTAGTTATGATATTAGGGCTCCTAAATGAGGGTTTTGAGGGTAAATAAACCTTTAGATGAAAGAGAATGCCTTGGATTGGTGTAGGACATAACCCGGGGAGCGAACATAGTTTAAGTTCGGGAAAGAATACTCCCAGGAATATTTCAGTGGTCATTTAGGCCTATATAATTAGGTGTATAGAAAGCATAGTTATATCGATTATTGTTGGTCAAATCCTATGAGGTGATTAGGATGAAATTGAGAATATAGATATATATTCAATTAGTGTAAAGTGGTATAATTGAAAATATCCAATAAATCCTTATATGGGAATAAAGTATTTATTATTTATAAAAGTGAAGGAATACTTAGGGATTATTGGTCATCACTATAGGTGATTGGCAATTATGGCCATTTATATATATTCGAGGAGGAATATATAGTGTATATATATACTATGTGATTAAAGTGTATATATAAGATGATGTAAATGACTTTTGAAAATGTAAAAATAAATGTTTTCAACTGGAAATAGAAATGATTTTCATAAATAATAATTTATGGATACACACCTCTCTAAATCGCTATTATAAGGGAAGTTGCGTGCGAATGGTGAAGCCCCCTGGCTAATGAATGTAAGGTGGATATAGTCCTATAGGCCATATGAGCGATTATTATATGTTTCTGCGCTGGTGAGGTGATTCTAGGTGTGGTCATGAGTCTCCCGCAGGCATATGGCCGCTTCCCAACGTTTTGGTAGGTTCCCAGGTTGTCTTGTTTGATAGGCCCCGGAAGATGATAGCCATTTAGGGGCGCGTCCAGTGGGGAAACCCGGAGGGACGGTCTTAGATATGTTAAAGCAATTCATGATAATGAATTGGCTTTAAATACATATCCCGGATGGAAGAAGGGAAATTGGATAAACGATTTGGCTTCGGATACATTTCCCGGATGGAAGAAGGGAAATCTAAGCATATGATGTGAAAAAGCATTTTTATGATAATAAAAATGGCTTTTAAATACATTTCCTAGAGGGAAGAAGGGAAATGGGATGTTATAAAATGTAAAAGCATTTTTATGATAATAAAACTGGCTTTTAAAAAAAGTTATATGACTTGTTAAAGCAATTCATGATAATGAGTTGGCTTTTAAATACATTTCCTGGATATAAGAAAGGAAATGAAAAGTTTTAAGATGAAAATGAAAAGTATTGATAAATAATTTTTAAATTGCATTGGTAAACCTCAATCTGAGAGATATTATCCGGATGTATATTGTAAGATGTATATAAATATGTGTTTATACATTAGTTTTGTGCTACGGGCCTAATGGATCTCTACCATTAACCCTGCTAAGTAGTAGTGTATCGGGGGGGGGGGGGGGAGGGGGGTCCTTGTTTGGATTTCGCTTTGCGAGACACCCCACACACGAAATTAGCGCAGTGTTGAGAATGGAGAGAAGTTTAGCCCTTAGTGCTCGGGTTGTAGAGGTTTCTAGTAGATGGGTGAATTAGATTAGTTAGGCGGGGTTGCTTAACTAGAATGTTAAGTGCGTTAGGTGTGCACTATTAGAAGAGAGGTGAGGGGTATCTCATGGGAGCGCGATACCAATTTAAATATGAGATAAAATCTATTTTTCTAAAAAAAATAAAGCATTTATGCACTTGCAAAATATTTTCAAACTCGGGCTCTGACCTGTTTATCTACTTTTCCTCTCTTTCTCTCTCTCTCTCTCTCTCTCTCTCTATATATATATATATATATATATATATATATAGGTGTCCAGACATAGGGACGCCTGGATGACACTCCTTTTGAGTCAGACGTCAGCTGCAGCAGCTGTGGATGCGTGCAGGTTCTCGATAGACGCTTCCATTCTTGTAATCTAGATAGGAGGTACTGTAAACACATTCGGGTTAATAACCCAATTGCATTTATTTATTCTTTTAGTACAACATTCGATATGGTTGTATATTTTGACCGAGTGTTCGGTTATTTTATTTCATTTCAGTTTCATTTATGCAAAACTATGTGGATGTTTTAATTTTGTAGTTGTTTAAAAGAGTAGTTAAGTAAAATTTTGACACCGGCCTAATAGGTTATTAGTAATTAAATGGATTTTCGACAGTGATGCTAAGAATGATCCATATGAGACTCCTGTTTTAATTTGATATAGGAGTGATCGCCCGGTATTTTATTAGGCGGGTTGTCACATTTATGTCATATTTACTGGTTGTTTATGAAAGATGGTGAAAACTCAACAAGTGACATCATAGCTTATAAAGAGACTAACCCAAAGACTTGAAACTCAATAAGTTTCACCCACTCCGACATATCCAAAAATATATCCAATTATACCATATGCTGGGGAAGAGTTTGAAAGGCACATGGAAATTCCACCCCTAACTCCTCTCAAAGACATGTGCCTTGAGTTTAGGGAAAGGATTATGGAGAATCCTCTTCGGCTAGACCTAAGGTTAGATGAAAAGAGGCTTGGATCATCACATAGATCAGATGTTATATCTTAATAACCCAAAAAAACTTTTAACAGTTTGTACCACAAAAATAGGAACCTACACAATAGAGAAACCTAGGCTCAGTGCATCTGAAATACTAAGTTGGATAGTGCATTTTATGTTTGGGTCCGAAATCTTGGGGATTAAGGAGCCATTATAGGAGGGGGGATTCAAAAGGAATTCTTATGGTCTATGGCCATGGGATGGGAGACTGTTAGTGGTCGATATGTGGAAAAAAATTCAGCCACAAATCTTTGATTAATCAAACATAAGAAATAAGTAAAACCAAAAATTAAGTTTGAAGAACAAACATAGGGTTTAAAATACAATACCTTTGTGGATACAATTTCAATCTGATGGGGAGAAAAATATGTGTTGATGCTGTAGGGATGGCTTATTTTTGATCTCCAAAACCTTGCTTAAAGCTTATGAATGCTATGATCTTCTAGTATATGATCCTCCCCAAAGTTAGGTTGGTGGATGGACACCTTTTGAGATGAAAACCTTGGCTTATGATTAAGATATGGTGGTGTCTCTTTATCCGCTTTCACTAAAAACGTGAATAGTATTTTATCTCACCCCTTTCAGAAATTAACAATGAATAATTATGATGTAAACCCTTTCCCATGCCTTTATATACAAGTATAAAAGGTGGTCTTAGGATAAACTGGGTTTCTTGAGAGTATGGGCCTGACTAGTTGGGTATTTTTAATACACCAGGGAACCACGATAAATAATTAAATTAGCTCCAAATAAATACTAAAAAAATCCCAAATTACATTTACCATAATTTTATTTCATTTATTTATTTAATCATAATTAATTCCACTAAATAATTATGACTGCACTCCAATTTAATTTGTAAAATTGATTATGGTACATAATGTGATTCCCTACATTAAGCTTCCGTTACCCGTTTGGTCAAATCAATTTGCTGCAGATTGAATTTAACCAACATCTAATCAATTCCTTGATTCTCAGACTTAATTTATTTTGGTACTCCACTAAATTATAGATAATCCACTGATCAAGTTTTCTAGTGGAAACAAATCTTATAAGTCTATCAATTGTGTATCAGAACCTAAGGTATCCCTTGACAGAGACTCCTCCTAATTAAGATCTCAGACCTACTTACATAACTATCACCCAATGTGTGAAGATCATTTGATTCAATCCAAGATTGAATCGCACCCATATCAATCGAATCAATAAAGATATAAGCATTATGATCCTCATTCTCAGGATTAAGAATCTGTGCACTATTTTCCAATAGAGTGAGATTTTTTGAGTCTAATCAAGGACCTTTAGACTCAAATCTCACAGGTAGTAATGTTCAATACATTCTTGGGATGTACCAATCACAATCCTATATTGAACTATCATACAAGTTCATGAACCGTTGTATAGGATCTCGTAGTTTCAGATGAAATACTAGGATTGTATTGCAATATTTCCCATTGGATTTCAACTTTTTATCTAAGTTATGAACTTTTCAAAGGGGTTTGAACAAAAATTTCAGTCTCCTTGTGATCAACCCGAAGCTGACTCACTAGAACTCCTATTAAACTCCATTGACTGATATTAATATGAAATAATATATTTAAACAAATATAAAGCATTTTCATAAACTTGTTTCTCATTTCAAAATGAATAAAATAATCCGTTATTAATCAATAGTAAAATATATTACACATGGATTTAAGAATAAGTCCCAACAATCTCCCATTTAGTCTTAAAGCCATGTGACCATGCACGTGTCTCCTAGTCCTTTTACGTAACTGTTGGAAGTCCTAAATTGTAATATCTTTGTAAATGAATCCCCCAAATTGTCCTCAGTTGTAATCTTAGTCATGATGATGTCACCCTTCTACACGATCTCTTAAATATGGTGAAACTTATGCTCAATGTGCTTTGCCCTTTAATGATTCCTTATTTTTATATAATTTACAACCTCATCGTTATTATCACAATAAAATGAAATATTTTATTGTATTGAAGGAACCACACCCAAAACACTTAGGAAGTTGCAGAGTCAAATAACCTCTTTTACTGCCTTCGAAGCAGTAACATACTCGACTTTGATTATCGAATCAGTAGTACATGATTGTTTGATAATCCTCCAACTTATGTCTCCACCTCCTAGGGTAAAAACATATCTCGATATCAATTTCCTAGGATTCATATTCGAATGAAAGTCTGAGTCCGTGTAGCCAACATGTATTTGACTGTCTGTTGAGTAAACCAACACATAATCTTTAGTCATTTTCAATTACTTTAGAATGTGCTTCACAGTAGTCTAGTGATCCAAACATAGATTAGAATGGAATTTGATGACCATGACAACGACATAATATATATATATTCTAGTACAGATCAAAGCATACATGAGGCTCCCCATCGCCCAAGCATAAGGAATATTCCTCATCCTCTCTAACTCATCAGGTGTCTTTGTACACTAATCCTTGGATAAACTTTATGCAAAATTTTGTGAGCGTTGTGTCGTTATGGGTAGCTTGGAATAAGCCTAACATCCTATTTTTCTTTATCACAAAGTATCTTGATCCCTAAGATGTGACTGGCTTCTCCCAAGTCTTTCATATTGAGCTGACTAGACAATTACACTCTTACGCTAAATAATATACCCACATCGTTATTGATTAGGATAATATCATCTACATAAAGTATCATAAATACCACCAAGCTTCCCATTTCTTCTTATACACATGATTCTCATCCATTCATTTATCAAAACATTAATATTTGATTACTTTATGACATCCCGTAATTTTTAATAATTAGGTTGATCAAGTCTATTTATTAAATATCACGGTTTGTCAATTCAATTTAAATATCATCCTTGGCATGAAATAAGAATTAATGAATAAGGATAAATCAAAGTAGGGAAAGATATGATAAATCCTCAATTGATTATATAATATAGATGGAATCAATAACCACCACTAAAGTATAGTAAAACTGTGTAATAAGAATTAATACATGCCAAATCTCCCAACATCTTGTTGTCTTTGAAACTGAGTACAAATGCTAGAAATGAAGTAAACCTTGTATCTTTCAAACATAAAGTAAATAAAACTAAAGTAAGTTCAACACCTACATTTCCAAAACTCAGTGGTGACTAGAATGAAAGACTCTCTACTCGAGTGAAAAATAAGGTCGAGTATATTAGAGCACATGAAGTAACGTGATGGCGTAGGCTCACCTCAAGAAGACAATAAATACACACTCAAGAAATAAAACTATCAATCATGAGTATAAATAATAATTATACAGTTATTAAATTAATTGTTATATCCGACTCTTACAATTGTAATTTCCTTTAAATTGTTCATTCAATAACAATATTTAAAACTCTCTTAGTTACCATATTAGAAGAGACAACTAGTAAATATAATTTTCACTTTATTAATGAAATGGATGTATCCCATATAACCATGCCATAAAGCATGTATATATAATCAATTTAAATCATTTATTTATAAATAAGGTCCATAAGCGTATCTAGCACCTCACGCAGGTGAAATAAAATTATATTCATAACATGAATAAATCCTCATGATAAACACAAATCCAACCTTGCCTTATCCACCCAAACACCACCAGTAATAAAATCATAGTAATCATGTCTGGCCTCGAGTCTCCTTTGGGATCACCTAGTCCCACAACACGAAACCAATCTTATTAACCCAACACCGCCATAATAACAATATTAAAAAATTGGTCACATGCATAGGGTCATCAACATAAGAGTAATATATATACACTCTCGATATGATTCCATAGTTTGAATTCCACACGTCACTAAGGTCTTCCAACATTTTTTATACTTTATCGTTAAGTTCTCAAATTCCCTTAAATTACTTCTAAATATTGCACTACTTTTAAAAGGGAGGGGTGAAATATAGATTCTTCACAAAAATAAAAATAATAATTTTATTCCACTCACATCACATAAAAAACTACATTTTTGGCATATTTTTCAATGCCCATAATTGTACTCATTTAGGATATTGTAAGCATTATGCGGTCAGAATAATATTTTTTTTAATATGGGACCATTATAGTCTTCTTTTGGGATAACTTAAAATATGAAAGTTGTCTAGAATGTAAATTCCTATAAAAACTCGCGAAACATCACAATTTACGCTTTTTACAAAGGTTAGAAGTTCACTTTTCTATAACGTTACCATACGTCGACAAATATACCCAGTCCTGATTTTTCTCATTTTTAGGTACTTAATGACCTTTTTGGCTTTTTTTTAAACATCAAACTTTTAAAAATTATATTTTACATAAGACTATGAAGTTTCATAATTATCTGAATAGAGTTACTAATTTTTAAAAAATTCGAAACTCTCTAGATCTTCAATATAATTCATAAACTCTGAGTAAAGAAGTTAATATTTACTAGAACCCTAATTCCCAAAAGTATGAATTCTAAATAAAATTTAACATAATAAGACATGAATTTAATCCACTGGAATGATTTTCAACACATATAATTCATTCAATGTTAGATTTAATATTTAAATCATACCAAGAATGTACAATTCATAATCTTATTCAATTACACCAAATTAGACTAAATTAACGAAGTATGTAATTTCATGAATTAGATTCATTAATTTATTCATCAAAAATTAGAATTTATAAATGTGTGATCAAAACAAGATAAACCTTAATTATCTCTCTATAAAAAAACTCTTTAGGTAGAAAATACTATTTGTCTCATGAGAGGAGAGAGTAGAATTATCTTCCCTCAATTGAAGAAAATATCCAAAAATAATAAGGAATAATTATAGAAGAGGTCCCTCCAAAAATTATCATCACTTAATGATAATAATCTCTCAAATGTGTAGAATAAATTTCTTTTAAAAAGTAGTTGAACTGGCACTCCAAAAATTCTTTAAAATTGATCCAAAGTTATCCTATTTTTTTCTTCAGAAAGATATAATTTTTGGCTAGAATGAAAGAGTGTAATTTATAATATGTAATGGTGTAATTTGGGATGAAAATTGGTTAAGTTTTTTTGGTTGAGTTGTGTATTGAAATGGAAAAGGAAGTAGAGTTTGGTACCGCCAAATAAAGAGAATGAAGAAGAAGTAAGAATCGTCCATTTAAAAATATGCAGCCGATGTTGCTATTCATGAATAGTAAGCATCTGATGTTACTATTCCTTAATAGTTATTCACGAATAGTAGCATCCAATGTTAGTGTACATTATGTTTTTATAAATTCATTTTTAGTGAAATAATCAATTAAAAATTCTCAAATTTAATATTTACCTATTGATAAATACCACTAAATTTTAGGGGTATTATTTTCTCAAATTTAATATATAACATTACTAAATACCACTGAATTATAGGGTATTACCATCTCCCCTCCTAAAAAAAAGAATTTTGTCCTCGGAATTCATAGTTAATCTTTATTTTACCTGAGTCAAAGTACTAAACCCTCATATATTTGATCCAAATAATAACACATCATGTAAATGAGTCAAAACAAATGGAGGTATTATTGCCTAATCAAATCCTCGTGCTCCCAAGTGTACTCCTCCTCATTATGGTGATTCCATTGTACCCGTACTAATGGTATCTCCTTGGAACACAACTTTTGGATTCGTCGATCCAAAATACTCATCGGTTGCTCAGTGTATGATGCATCTGAGTCTAATAAAATCTCACCCAAATGAATATGTTGATATGCGATCATAGGGTGTAAAAATAGATGAAGTAAAAAAACGTAAAACATGTTATGCATCTGATCTTGGTGGTGCGAAAGTTCTAGAAGATATGCAAGCTTTCCTACCTTTTTCGCAATCATGAATGGCCCAATATAATGAGGGGCTAATTTCCCTCGCTTTTCAAACCTTGTTAGCGCTTTCATAAGGGAGACCCATGGCAACACCTGCTCTTCTCCTGGAATTCCATCTATTCTCTATTCTTATTGGCATGGCTCTTTTACCTGTCTTAAGAGACTTTAATTTTCTCCTTGATTAACTTGATCTTTTCATTAGTCTCTTTGACGAATTTCGATCCCAACTGTCTACCTTCACCCGGGTCTAACCAACATACTAATGATCGTCACGGTCTCTCATAAAGTGCCTCATGGACTTCTAATAACTATTTTTATATAAAAACTCCACCAATGGCAAATGGGTCTCCCAACTTCTCTTCAAGTCGTTTTACACATGCCCACAACACATCCTCTAATGTTTTGTTGACCCTTTTCGATCTATCCATTTGTCTGCGGATTGTATGTCGTGCTAAGGTGAAACTTAGTCCCCATGGCTTTCTATAAACTCTTTCAAAAATTTACCACAAATATAGGGACCCAATCTGAAATGATCGATAATGTAATATCTTGTCCCAATAGTTCAATTGAATTTATTTATAAATTATAATGCAGTGAGGTATGATGGTAATTATAGAAGAGTTATGGGTTAAAATTTGAAGAAAAACAAAATAAAGGGGATAAAAGGTCGTTCTAACGACATTGGTCTATCGTTAGAAGCGAGATAGGCATCTCGCTTGAAGGTCTCAATAAACAAACCTTCAAATGAGATGCCGCTGTATTATAGTTCCATGTCAAACGAAGATCGTGCGAATCCAAGCTTCGAACGAGGTGGATATGTCGTTCGAGCGAGATGGGCTTGTCGGCGTGGATTGAAATTTTTTAATCAGATTGCCCTTGTGCGCTGTGACATTTTTGGCCCATGATTTGGTGTGATGTCAAGCCCAAATCAACCCAAATTGGGAAAAACATGAATTTTAAACTCTGGAGACTTTTAAATGGGTGTTTTGGGCTCATTTGTTAGGAAAAACTGCAAGAAGAGAGAGAGGGAAGAGGGTGGTCTTCCTTTATGGGAAGGCTTCTCCCACCACTCCTCCACTATTCTTCCACCATTATACCACTATGAAACACCATTTTTTCTTATGTATTCCACTATGTTTGAAGTGTTTACATCCATTTCCACCATTTTTGACAAAGAGATACGAATTTTGGAGAAGTGTTGGGGGATTTTTTGAGAAAATGATGAGAGCTTCCATGGAGTTTGAAGTGCGTTTTGCTTGGAAGGTTGGATAGAGCACATTTGGAGCATTTTGGAGGATGTATTTGTTAACCCCTTGAGGCCACTTTTGAAGGTGGGGGTTTCTCCTCCTATACCAACATTTCGACCACCAATGGAGCCTTTAGAGGTGGGAAAATTTTACTCTTAGTATTAAGACTCTATTTTTGCATAATTTGTAGTCTTGTAGTTAGATTTCATGAGTAGTGTGCATTTGATTATATGATGAAATTATGTGTAGTATATAATAAATATTTTTGTCGAATAAAAATGTTGGTAAAATGAAATTTTGTTGAAAATAAAGAATGAATAAATATTTCAACGTCTTGAAATATAAAAAGTTATTATTTTGTTAAAATGGTGAATTTTCTAGAAGGGATTGATGTTAAACATTTCATGAAATAAAATGTTTGGAAATAATGATTTTTTTTTTATTAAATATTGGTGTAATAATGTTTTAATGTTTCTTGCAAAAATGAAGATTTTATGAAAAATGGACATTTGTTAGTTTTGAAGAAATTAAATATCTTTATGCTTTGAAAGTGTATTTTTGCAAGTACCATGAATTTGTAGAATGAAAAATCTGTTCAACCCATTTATTAGGATTTTAAGGTTTAAAATCGATCTTCGCATGCTTATAAAGTTGTAGTATTTGGATGATGAATGTATAAACAAGTTTAAAGAATATTTTGTTGGGTTTAAACAAGAAATAAAAAAAAGTGGAAATTCTAGTATTCAAGTGTGTGAAAATAGAATTAAAGATAACATGAACATAAGGTTGTAAGACTACATGTGTTGATAAAAAGAAATGGTAATTTCTTATAAATGTAGTCTTTAAGTGTAATTAGATTTATTTAATAAAGAAAGTAAAGAAATGTCTAGTTCAAAAAAATGGTTAATAAAATGTTTAATAAGTGTTAATGGCTAAATATTGGAAAGTTGGTGTATCACTTAATAATGTTATAAAAGATTAACACTTATCAAATTAGAAAAGAAACAATGAGGTAAAGGTGTTTCCAATTAAAAAGAATATTAGTCCAAGGTTGAAAGGGTGTTAAGGTGTTAAAATACTTAAGAAGTAAGTGTGGGTAACTTAATAGTTTTTTGGGGAAAATTAACACTTGCATAAATGGAGTAAAAGGTGAGTTTGGAAACAAATGGGTAAAATGGAAATTTTACTTATAGTGGAACACTTTTATAAAATAAAAATGTTGGGAAAGGTGTTACACAAATTGGTCCTAAATGAATATAATTTTTGGAATAAAATCAAGGTTAAAGGAACTCACATAACACCGGGATAATTTAAGTAGGAGCCAGAGCCCTGGGGTCAAAGATCTAATTTACTGGCCAGAGAATATGGTGCGCATAGCCGGCGGTGCGGATCCCATTGAAATATGCGGTATCTTGAAGATTCTGAGAAAAGATAAAGGAATAAGGAACATGTCAATAGATGAGTTGTGTAATTAAATGTGTTAATAAAATCTAATTTGTAATAATTAATAAATGTTTGGCTAAAGGTTAAAATGGACAAGTAAATGTGAAATTGATTAATGTCCATAATGTAAGGACCAAATTTTCAATTGAGCCTTAGTGTAGTTTTGACATATTCTCGGAACAAAACACATTTGTGTCATAGGTAGATTTTTGTTATCCGAACACTAAGAGACTACAACTTATCAATGATTAATAGACGACATTGCGGAAAAGCTATAAGGAATAAATCATGCCGAAGTTTAATTGGTGCGATTTGTCGCCTTTAAAGTTTAATTGCATTTTCGAGGTCACTCAGGTATGAATGCATAATGTTAATGAAACTCGAAACTTTATTTTACAAAACTAAGGATGTTATTTTTAAAAAGAAAATGTTTTTAAAATGTTTTAAAAGTGTTTTAAATATTTACACTTCGTTTTAATCAGATAAGGATGGGTTAGAGTTGGATAAGAGTTGGTATTAAGTAAAATTTTGTGTATAAAGTTGGAATCATTAAAACTCCAATCTGGGTGACGTCGTTCAAACGACAATCATTGTCGTTCGAACGAGTGCTACTGTTGTTCAAACGACGCAGTATCGCTCGAACGAGATAGATGCCACCGCCTCAAAATCCTTTAAATAGAGGTGTGTTCTAGTTTTTTCGAAGTGTGAGCAGATGTAAATAGTTTTCTAATAGTACATGATTCTGCAATTATTTTCCAAGGTTTAAAAGCTTAAACACATCCTTAGAGTTTACAAAGGTCTGAGATGTCATTACAATATGTTATGTGATCTTTGTTGCACCAAGTTGGGTTTTTTTTACACTTGAACATTTATGATTTTGCGGTGGAGAAGCGAAGAAGGCTACTTTCATGTTCAACATCATAGACGACACAAGGCCGTATCGGTGGATACCACGGCATTCGTGGAGACGACTGTTATGGACGAGCATCGTGGAAGAAGGTTACTTTCCGCGTGGGTACTATGAAGATTGGTAGAAGCTCAGAGGAGCGTTAAGTCGCGTGGGTGGATCGAGTCGCTGTATAAGACTACCGTCTGACTTTGTAAAACCATTGTCATCGTGATTGTCTGGCCTGGGCCGTCCGACGTTTTTTCCTGATTGGGTTTTTCCTCGTACATCGGTGTTTTGAGTATTGCTTTACTTTATTTTAGTTACTTTAATCACTAATTGCATGCTTAGGGTTAAACAATATAAAATTTGGTTAAGTTAATTTGTGTCACAACTTGGTTTGATAAAATTAAAAAATATTTTTTCAAAAGGGTATAGTTGGTTTGCATTCATCCTTAACTTAATTTCTCTCAAGCCAAAGTTTGTTTTTAAAATTTGGGGACTTACAAATTAGTATCAGAGCTAGAAATACATTTTTATTGTGTTTGATCCCTTTTTTCCTGTAAGGATGAATTTTGGTGGTTATGATAATTTTTGCACTCCTATTTTTTATGGCACTAATTATGATTATTGGAAAATGCGAATGAGAAGTGCTTTAAAATCTATTGATGAGCGTGTTTGGTTAGCGGTTGAAGAAGGTTGGACACCACCTATCACACGAGAGGGTGAGGTCACTGATTTGAAACCCCTTGAGTCATGGACTGAGACTGAACATAGGCTTGCATAGTATAACTCTAAAGGTCTGCACGTTATTTCCTCATATGTCACACCTGAAGAGTATAATCGTAACATTTCTTGTGAAACTTCGAAAGAAGTTTGGGACACACTTTCACTCACTCACAAGTGCACGAGCACGGTTAGGGCATCTAAGTTGCAAAATCTCACTACACAATTTGAGAAGATTAAGATGTTAGAGAGTGAGACGTTTGATGAGTTTTGGACTAGGCTGTCTTAATGTGGCGTTTAACCTAGGTGAGAAGATTCCTGATAACCTAATGATTAAGAAAATTTTGAGATCATTGCTGTAAAAATATGTAGGAAGTAACACTTAATTACATCTCAATGACTCTAAACATTATAAATCACATGGATGAATTGACATATTGTCTCAAAACACTATCAAATAGTCACATGGATAAATGGAATGAAATTGTGATCCGGTCATCCTAAGTGTCCATCCATAAACGGTGTAAACAAAATACAAAACTCTTTTTGAATTTTCTCACAAATTTTATCAAAATAAAATCTTTTTGTATTTTTTAAATTTTTTCTAAAAAACATGGAAAACATACAAAAATGATACATACTAGCAATAGAAAAATAATGGCATCATAGAAAACATCATATGCTAGTAAACATGTCAAACCTCAATCGTTAGGTGCGGGGGGGGGGGGGGGGGGTCTAAAGGTGGTGCCAACTTTTGAAAAACCTCCATCAAATTTTGTGAAGTTTTGACCAAAAATTTAACTTGCTCACCTAAATGTGCAAACTCTCTCATGTAGTCTCTAGGAGCATGTAAAGTATCATGTGTGGGTGCATGTGTGGCAGAAACACATGTAGAAGCAAAACGTGACACATAACCCAACTTAAAGCAAAATTCCCTAAGGTGTCCTTTTCTTTCACAATGGGAACGAACATAAATATGCTTAGGAACACCTCTCTCAAAAACTCTAGGACGCGCTGTTCTAATAGGAATGGGACGGCTAGGAGGGTTAATTTCCGGACCAAGTGAATCTGTCACTAAAGTGGGAATTGTCTCGGGTGAGACAAAAGAAGTATAAGCACCATCATGAACTTTTCCTAGACCATCAACTCTACCCTTATCGGCATTAAGAACCACATTTTCAACCTTCTTACGTGCGTTCTCAAAATTGACTTTGACCTCCCTGTCATGTTCGAGATCACTCTCGAGTTGGGATACACGTGTCGTCAGACTAGACACTGTGTCGGTCAAATCACATTTTTTCTTTCTCAAACCTCCTTCTCTCTTTCCAAATCTAACACTCGACGACCTAAATCCCTATTATACTTCTTTGGTTTTAAGGTCTTGGTGTACAAATCTCTAAATGCTTTTTGGAGCTCACTTTCATCTCCACTTTCACTCTCGCTTTCTTCCTCACTTGAAGCGCTCAAATCATCACCACCGCATTTGTGTGCACTATTGTGGGACAAAGTGGGTGTGCTCACACGACTAGCTCAAAATGCGACACACATACTGTTCTCTTTTCATTACCCAAATCAAAAACCTCTATGTCGCTATCACTAAGTGTGGCAGGCATAGCTACTTTCTTTCCCTCTCTCCTAAGTTTAGTGGCAGACTCATACGCCTTATGCCCTTTACCCCCACACTCAAAACACGTCAAACTTTCTAAATATACCTCACCCTCATTTTATTTTTCTCTCTCCTTCTCATCTCATCGCTTTCTTTGGCCTCTTTATTTTTCTCAAAAAATCTCTGATTGGAAGAATTATTTTTTTTTCATGTTGAGAATTTTTTAAAGTTTTTCACAAACAAGGCCATATATTTAAAATCAAAATCTTCCTCAGAATCAGACTCACAAACTTTTTCTTTCTTTTTCTTAAAATGATTATTTAAAGCAACGCCTTTATCCTTAGCCTTAATGGTTTGGGGAAACATGTCAATCTCATAGGTTTGAAGATCTCCTACAAGTTCTTCCAACTTAAGTGATTTCAGATTTTCCAAAGAGTTCAAAATAGTGACTCTAAGAATAAAGCGTTTTGGGAGAGATCTCAAAATATTTTTAACGACACGCGTGTTATCAATCACCTCACCCAAATTAAAACAGGTGTTTACAATGTCCGACAAACATGCATAAAAATCATCAAAGCATCTAGACTCAGACATGGTGATAGTCTCAAATTGGGTGGCCAAATTTTATAATTTTGATTCTTTAACCGCGTTCATACCCTCATGTATCAATTTCAAAACATCCCATGCCTCTTTAGACGTGGTGCATGTCATAATTCGGCGGAACTTGTCGGGAGTGATGGATCCAGAAATAGCACTCAAACCACATGAATTAAAATTTGACATTTTAAAATCATCTTCAGTCCAGGCCGACACGAGTTTTAAAGAGGTGATATTTTCAACGGTGACAGTGGGAGGATTCCATCCATTTTTACAAAGCAACCAAACACGCTCAATGGCTTTTAAACTAGATTTCATGCGAGCTTTCCAATAGGCATAATTTTTCCCATAAAAAATAGGCACCTTATTAAAGGAATGTTCCATTGGAAAAATTGTGATTTTTCACAAAATTAATTTTTCAAAAAATTCAATATCACACAATTTTGCGGAAAATAGGAATACGCGATAAATTAGCACAACCTGCTCTGATACCAATTTGTAAAATATGCGACGGCGTGTGATACCGATTTAAATTAATTCAAAAGTTTCCAATTAAACCTTACTTAATTAGAGTATATTTTTAAACTAAATTAATTCAGCCCCTAAACATGCAATTACGTGTGTGCGTGTGTCAAACCATAAATAAATAAAGCATGAGACACAAATTTCAGGAAAAATCCCCGAAGGGAAAAATATTTTATTTCTTGAACTTTGACAAGTTTACAAGACCATTGACTTACATACCATCTTGCTTTCTCCCACAAGAGTAACGCACGGTTTCTTCGTCAAACCTTCAAAGTAACGGCTAGAAATCAGCAATGGTTCACACACATCTATACCACAGGGACGCGCAATCCACACACGCAGTCTAAAATCTTCATAAGGACTCCCTCCACAATAGCACGCAACTCTTCGGTTGTAGAGTTATCCCCACAAAGAATGAACAAAAGTAAAGTGTGGTCTTGAACACCAAAAACAATTCACCAAAGCATATGACATTTTTATGAATTGAAAACAAAAGGGATAAAAAACCCTAAAAGAAGTCAAAAAGAATTCTGCAGATTCGCAGTTTTCTGTCTTTCAAAATGCTGGGACTTCTTAATGAAAACGAAACAATTTATTGAGTATTTATAGAAAATCGCGTCGCCTCGGTCGTTAGAACCCTCGCTCGAATGAAGTACATGTGTCGTTTGAACGACATCGCGCGACATCTCAATGTCGCTCGAACGAGATGGTATCTCGCTTGAATGATCTGAGCGTCAAAATCGAGGAATGATACAGGACTTAGAAAATTACTCATTCTTAAATTTTGACGGAAAAAGTCCTCTCCAACACTTAGAAAATATTTTTAAAAAAATATCCCAAAGTTCTAAGTGCAAAGTTAAGGTATTTAAAACATAACCTTACCAAAGTAAACTTTGTGGAGGCTTTTTGATGAAGAACCTTGATATATTCAGATCCGTCTTGATGTAGATTGCTCTTGAACTTCTTCGACAGTTGTAACGGTATACGACATAATTAAATGTGACGGACATTTATAAAAATATGTCCTTATAGTTGCTGAGTAGGTTTGATGCAAAAGTGACTGTTATGAATTCCCTTGGTATGCTTAAATCATCGAAACTAGAAGAGATCGTAGGAGAATTTCAAACCTACGAACTTGACATGTTTACCTCCAAGCAAGTGCCAAAGAAAGAAAAGGGTATTGCTTTGAAAGCCCTGAAGGAGGAAACTAAAGTTTTGAATAACGATTCCGATTTCGACTTTGAGGATGTCATTTTGTTGGAAAGTTCAAGAAGTTTCTTAAAATTCATAAGCAATCGAAAGATGCAAATAAGTTTGGGAAATTCAAGAACAAGGGATACTCCACCTTTAAGGATAAGAGTGAGAACCCTAAGAGAGATGAGTCTGATAGGTGTTTCAGGTGTGAGGGGTACGGTCACAAAGTATCTGAGTGTCCCACTAGACTTAAGAAAGAGGGAAAGAAACCGATAGCATACAACGCCACCTCAAGTGAAAGTGAACCGGAAGAAGGAGAGGATTCCCCCATTGAGCATAACTTTGTTGCGTTTATGGCATGTCATGTAAGTGACGGTGATATATCTTCCCTCGAGGATACTCATGTGCATGACACTTCCGAGGCTGTTGAGAGTGCTTCCCAGAGGGTGAGGGTGAGGGTGATGAGAGCGAGGATGAGTAGATCGACGTAGGAGATTTGCAAGTTGCATTTCGAGAGTTATTTGAGGAGGCGGTAAAGGTGAAGAAGGAAAATTCAAAATTACAAGCTTATTTGAAAGAGCGTTCCATAGAAAATAATGATGCGTTATTTGAGGATCTTCAGGCATGGGAGAATAAGCTTAGGGAGAAGCTATAGTACGTCAAGAAAGAGAGAGATCGCCTTAAAGATTTAATGGAGGCTTTGAAAAAGGAGTTGCTAAAATTTGAAGAATCTAGGCGTCTACTCTAGTCTAGGATTAAGGAGTTGGAGGAGAGTTTGAGAGACTCGTCTAGAGTTAAGTTTGACTTGGAGTCTAGGTCAGAGAAATTGGATAGGATGTTAGGTATTGTCCAAGTCAAGAAAGATAGGTTTGGTATAGGCTACGACGAGAGAGTTCCCAACCCCAAAGATAATACCATTATCGTGAGAGAGACCACTAGGAAAATGAGGAGAGATCGATATTTTGGTAATCATTCCCACCATGTTTACATGTGTTCCCACTGTGGTAGGAAAGGCCACTTTAGATGTTTTTCATTTATTGCATCTTATTTGAAAGATAGAAAAAGATTTTGTTTTTGATAAAAATTTTAAAAAATACAAAAAGATTTTTGGTTTTGAAATTTTTTGAGAAAAAACACAAAAATATTTTGCTTTTATTTTAGTCAAAATATTTTGAAAGAGACAAAAAGATTGTCAATTTGTTTTTTGAGTTAACGTGTTTGATGTGGCATATTGGTGTGCTTGGATACCCTTCTTTCCATTATCCATGTGGCTAGGACATTTGGTCATTATTATCGATGCTTAGAATGATCTTATCCATTGTTTTTATGGGGTTGTTTCGAAGTTGATATTCATTTTGATTCGACTTTGTGTATATGCCATCTTTGCACACATGCACGAGTTTATTTGGATGTTTGAATATTCTTGCATATTTGAGTTGGGTGAAACGTTCTTATCTCAATCTTGTGATCTATGCATAAGTAGACTTAAGGAGGGAATGTGAATGTAATAACCATTTATCGTGAGGATTAAATTGAAAAAATGACGAGTGTTCACGTGAAAGGGATGTGAGAGTATAAAATTGACTCATCGTGAAAGCCACCACTTAAAAGAGGCCAAAAAAAATCATAAGGCAATAAAAAGAATCATATGCCAATAATTAGCCAAATTAGTTTAGTTCATTCAAAAGAAAATATGATATATATTTGAGGGAGTTTTGATGGATTAAAGAATTTAAACGGGTTTGCACAAAGAATCCTGTTGTTGAAAATTCGTGTCATGACGCTATTGTTTGTAAAATCGTCAATATTCTAGATTTGTGTGCATTATGTTTGTTTAGTTCATTAAGCTCATACATTAATTGTGACATATGTCTATGATAAAGTTTGATGATAGATTGTTATTGATTAGAGCTTCTAGATCGTTTCGATGTGTGGGAATTATGATTCATTTATTTTAGTTCACGCACATACATTCCGTGTTCATGTTTAGGCACATCGATACTATGTTGGCATGTTACTCATGTTTGTTTGTTTTGAGTTTTTCTAGTTGAGCTACTGTTTCACAATTTGAGCCCCTTCCAGTCAGTTTTTTATTGAAATCCGATTCACTAGGCAACACTGTTTAATTTTCTAGGGCAACTGTGTAAAGTTGTTTATGCCGTTCAAACGACATATTGTTACATTCAAGCGATGTCACATCTTGTTCAAGCGACATCCTTGGATCGTTCAAACGACAACCTGTTTGACGAGTTTGAATTTTTTTGGTGATTTTTGTTTCAGTACACTGCTGCATTATGATCCATATTTTGGTACTGGGTTTCTGTTTATACGTTCTTCTTTTAGTGAGTTAATCTTTTACTGCATTATTTCTTCTAATCAAACCTGCTTGGATTGATATATTCTTTATGTGATTCGATGTTTGCTAGCTACTGATTGGACATTGCTTGATCATTATTAATTTTTATTTCATGTATATCTAACATATTATACATTGATATAATCAAATTGGTATTGTGCTAGATGTGTTTATCTTTTCACCGGATTGTCTATTCGAGACAAAAAGAGGGAGAGATGTCTGTGATGTAGGGGGAGTTTTGTGTACTTGATATCCTGATTTATATGTTTTTCACATTTGCACATATTGGTATCATGATTTTCTCACATAACAAATGGTTCTGATTTGAGTTTTCATATTGATTTATATCATTTATTCCTTCATACTTCACTTAGTATTTGTCTGTTTCATGTATGTAGGGATGCTTAAATAGATTTAAGATTTTAAGTCTACATCACATTCAGACATTCAGAGATAGTTTCATGCTTGTCGATCCATTGTTTATGAGTCTTATCCTGTACTGATGATGTAATTTTATTTTTGGTTTTTATGGGATGGGATTTAGTCATCATATAGTTTGATGGCCTGGCTTAGGCATATTACTGTTGGTTTTGTCCTGGAATAGACAAAGGGGGAGATTTGTAAGGACTAAATTTTCAATTGAGTCTTAATGTAGTTTTGACTTATTCTCGGACGAAACACAGTTGAGTCATAGGTATATATTTTTTGTACGATCACTACGAGATTATGACTTGTCGAAGATTAATAGAAGACGTTGCGGCAAAGATATAAGGAATAAATCATGCCGAAGTTTAATTGGTGCAATTTATCGTCTTCAAAGTTTAATTGCATTTCCGAGACCACTCAGTTATGAATATATAATGTTGAATAAACTCGAAAATTTATTTTACAAAATTAAGGATGTTATTTTTAATAAGAAAATGTTTTTAAAATATTTTTAAAATGTTTTAAAAGTGTTTTAAATCTTTACACTTCGTTTTAATCTGATGAGGACGGATTAGAGTTGGATAAGAGTTGGTTTAAAGTAAATCTCTGCTTACAAAGTTGGATTCATTAAAACTCTAGTTTGGGCGACGTCGTTCAAACAACAAACGTTGTCGTTCGAATGAGTGCTGTTGTCGTTCAAACGATGCAGTATCTCGCTCGGACGAGATAGATGCCACTGCCATAAAAACCTTTAAATAGAGGTGTGTTCCAGTTTTCTCAAAGTGTGTGCAGATGTAAACAATTTTCAAACAGTACGTGATTCTGCAATTATTTTCTAAGGTTTCAAAGGTTAAACACATCCTTAGGGTTTACAAAGGTCTGAGTTATCACTACCATATATTATGTGATCTTTATTGCACCAAGTTGGGTTTGTCCAAAACTTGAACATTGTTGGTTTTGAGGTGGAGACGAGAAGAAGGTTACTTTCGTGTTCAACATTGTAGACGACACAAGGCTGTATCGGTGGGTACCGAGGCATTCGTGGAGACGACGATTGTGGATGAGCATTGTGGAAGAAGGTTACTTTTCGCGTGGGTACTGTGAAGATTGGTAGAAGATCAGAGGAGTGTCAAGTCTCGTGGGTGGATCAAGTCATTGTATAAGACTACCGTCTGACATTGGAAAACAATTGTCATAGTGATTTTCTGGCCTGGATCGTCCGAGATTTTTTCTCGATTAGGTTTTTTCTCGTACATCGGCGTTGTGAGTATTGCTTTACTTTATTTTACTTGCTTTAATCACTAGTTGCATGCTTAGGGTTAAACAGGATAAAATCTGGTTAAGTTAATTTATTTCACAACTTGGTTTGATAAAATTGAAAAAGATTTTTTCAAAAGGAGATAGTTGGTTTACATTCATCCTTAATGTAATTTCGCTCAAGAAAAAGTTTGTTTTCAAATATTTGGGGACCTACAGATAAGATAAGGAAAATGGATAAAGTAAGGGGGTAAATGGGTGGTTAAGCAACCTAATTGGTTATACCTGTAATTGACATAAGAATGTGTTGTAAAAGGTTTTCAAAGTCTAAATGAGTATTTTCTAACACGGTGGTCGGGTGTGTTGAAAGGGTGGGTTTCAACGAAAATACTAATGTGTATTGGATAAAATAAAATGGGTGATTTCAGTAAAAAAAATGGTTTTAGGTCAAATAAAGTGTAGTGGTTTTAAGTATTGAGCCCCGTGTGTTAAATAAAGCGAGAAATGCTAAATTGAGGAAAAATGAGATCAAGATAAATTATTTTGGGCAAATAAATTTTTCAAAAGTAAAATTGCTTCATGCATTAAGTATATGTATATGTATGTGTATATATGTATACAAGGTAGTTACTATAATACCCCGTAATTTTATGGCTTCTACTTATTTATTATGGATTTTTATTAAATTAAATTGGGATCAAATTTAATTAATATTAATCCAAAATTTAAAATAAATATTTACTAGCGTGACGAGAGTTTGTAATTATTTGGTGGAAATTACTTAATGAGTAAAAGTAATATATGAGATTGAATTTATTAAAAATTGTCGCGAGTGAATAACACGACAATTACAGAATTTAAAGCCGGGATGCGCTTGTGTCATGTTGGGACAAAATTAATGCAATATAGAGTAAATAAATTATAAGTCAGGAATATGGTCATTTTGAGTGCGCCAACGTATCCGGAGGGGTCGAGATAGTCATAAAAGTGTACCCGAGGGTTTAGTTTTCTTTTTTAAGTAAATATCATAAACCCGCTCGACGGGCAACTCTCTATCTTTGAGAAAGACAATATAAGGCTTTCTCCAGTCCTCCAAGATGTCCACAAAGTTAGATTTATTTGGTTGATCAAATTGGATATGTCATTTCAAATAATCTTGTTGAATACGATCGACCTCTATGCTCAAAATGGGCTAGTAGTAGCCCCTCATTACAAACACCTATAGAGTGGAATGTCTGTATCCTCGCAATGACTTGTGTGCATTACGCGAAGTTTTTCAAGAGCCTATTCCTTTCCCATGAACCATGCCAAGTAACCACCTAGACTTTTGAAGTAAAGGGTGCCTTGAGGTATATGGAAGTTTTCCAGTTATGACAACTTTATTTCTCCTTCATGACTTTTTAATTTCTTTGCTATTGACAATATCCATTCCTGAGGCTCCTCACTTTGAAATAAATATCTCACCGTTGTAGGCATTATACTATGTGGAATGCTGATTGTAGCTGTTAGCTCATCCATCTCTAACTTCTAAGTAATCGTTGCTATAGCATCGAGGTATCTTTTCATCATTTTAGGGTATCTCTCTATCTTGACAGCTAGGAAATGATTT
Source organism: Sambucus nigra (assembly GCA_949130495.1). Classification (NCBI taxonomy): domain Eukaryota; kingdom Viridiplantae; phylum Streptophyta; class Magnoliopsida; order Dipsacales; family Adoxaceae; genus Sambucus; species Sambucus nigra. The sequence goes on from OX422215.1 coordinate 397,963,142, forward strand.
AGTAATCTTTGGATTATTGAAATAAGTGGAGAGGTTTACATGATTGAGTGTAAATTATCCATTGACTTACTTTACTAAGATGTTAGAATCTCCTCGTATACAAAGTAATCTAATCCTTCTTCTCAAAGATTTTAACAGGCTAAGTATAAATGCCTCATATTCTGCTTCATTGTCCGAGAACTTTAAACTAACTTATAGGATATGGTGAGTTTATCTTTGTCGTTAGAGAGTATGACACTTGATCCCCCGATACCTTATGCACATGAGACATCGAACTCTATATTCCATTTTTATTTCTCCTTGACCAAACAAGATTGAAATTTATCCCTTGGAAGCTCCTCACTCGGAGGCTCAAAATTTTGGCTTGGGAAGTTGGCTAGGAGGTATGCTACAACTTAACTTTTGATGAACTTTAGATAAAAGAACTTCAAATTGTATTCTGAAAGTATTAGGATCCACATAGACGCTCGCCCTATCAAAATGGTTCTAACGAGAAGATACTTTCTACACTTGGTGATAATATGCACGGTAAATGCGATCAAGTACTGCCTTAACTTCTAAGAAATAAAAACCAAGGCCAAATAATGCATTTACACACTAGTATATCTGGATTATATTGAAGATATAACTCAGGACAAATAATATACAAGTCTTTCTGTCCCTTATTTCTCTTTAGTGAGCAAAGCCCTAATAAACCGCTTAGTAGAAGTTAGATATAAAAGCAAAGGTTTACCCTCTTATGGAGGAATCATGGTTGAAGGAGAAGTCAAAACCTCTTTAATTCTCTCAAATGCTTTCTTCTGTTCACCCCCCCGATGCCCATTTCACCTTATCTTTTATGAGCGGTGAGAAAGGATGAGTGACTTCTGTCAATGATAGTATAAACCTTCTCAAATAAGAAACGTTTTCCAAGAAGCTTTTGAGTTACCTCAGACTTTTCAGTAGCGTCATCATCAAAATAGCCTTTTTCTTTTCAACATCAACTTTCACCCCTTTCCTATTGATGACAAATTCGAGGAATTTACCTGCAATAGCCCCAAAGTCACATTTGAAGGGTCATCATCATCTTATATTTTTGACAGTGATTGAAAACTCTTTTAATATCTTGAATATGATTGCTCTCCTTCTTGGATTTTACCACCAGGTCATCCACATATAATTCCAATATATTATGAAACGATTCATAAAATATTACCATCATCGTTTGCTGGTACTTTTTTCCAGGGTTCTTTAAGATAAACAACATAATTGTATAGTGAAAATTACCTAGAGAAGTCCTAAAGGTTATCTTCTCCTCATCCACGGGATCCATTATTAATTTTATTCTAACCGACATACCCATCCATGAAAATATAAATTTCATGGCCAGTTGTTGCATCTACCAAGTTATCAATTCTTGACAAAAGGAAATTCATCTTTTGGATAAGCTCGATTTAAATCTCTAAAATCCACAAAGACTTAGATTTCCTTCTTATCTTTGTTAGCAACCAGCACAATACTTGATAGCCACATAGGATGTTGTATGGGTTTGATGAAATTGGCAGAAAGAAACTTCTCCACTTATAATTCAATCTTTATAACTAACTCAGCCTTGTAACGGCTAGTATTAACGGTGTATGTTTTGCAAGAGCCTTAATGGATAGGGGAACATGGATAAACATCATGCCCATCAGTTCCTTCCATGCATCCAATATTCTTGAGGCAAGGTTGATACCAATGCCTTTGGTAATTTCTGGTTATGATAACCATCATCCAAGTCGATTTGGTATATGAATGTTGGAATTATGACGGGGAACCTCACTTCATATATTAAATTTCATGTGATTGAGAGAGATACTTATTACCACCTTCTGATAGGAAGGGTGTGTGGATGAACATCATAATTTAGTCCCTTTGACATATCGCCAATGAGCAAAGGTAAACATGAAAGGGACTGAAATCGTTATACGCGCTATGAAGAAACCCTTTTACACTAAAGAGGCTCACTTGGTGGATACATCATTCTACACAGAACTAGAGGAAGATGTCAGGGTCCTAACGAGAAGAATGGAGGGATCTAGAGTTCCCTCTATCAGAGAATAGATAGGGCCTCTGAATGGTTAGAGTAACAAGGGAGTAGGAAGAAGAGAAGTAGCTGAGGAGGTTCATCATGCTGATCCTAAACCCCAGAATATCTCGAAATAACTTAAAGATAGAATGAGGCGCAAAATGGACCCGATGGAGCACGAAGCCCAATGATAGAGCATGCTGAGTAGGTTTTTGAGGAATATATTGGCAGAAGCTTTGAGGGAAAAAATGAAAGGTAGTTGTAATGTCTAGTTATTAGTACAAGGAGAACATAACAGAGGACAAAAAAGTGATTTATCTCCTTTGAAGGTGTGAGCGGGCGGTCAAAGGAGCTATTCTAGAAGGTGACGAAGAGGCTAACCCTGTATATGAGTGTTTCCTAATGGACCAGTAGGGGCAATGCATGGTCTTAGACAACTCTAACATACAAGATTTAATAGAAGAAGTGGTCGAAGAGCCAGAGTATATGATGGATCTTTTGAAGCCACAAGTGCAGGAGTTGGAATAACTGGATTTAGCCAAAAAAGGAGAATACCTAAGGCCCATCTTCATTTGGAAAGACCCCATCGAGGAGAAAATAAGGTCCCTGGTTGATCTAATTCGGGATTACATAGACATTTTTGCATGGAAATACATAGAGATGGAGGGGATAGATGAAGAATTAAGTTGCCAAAAGCTTAACATTATGCCTTCAGCTATACCGATGAAGCAAGCCATGAGAACTTATAAGCCTGAGCTGGATCTAAAAATAAAATAGGAGGTTCAATTGTTTCTAGAAGCTAGGTTCATTAAATCGATATATCATCCACTTTGGTTTTCAAGCATTGTCCTAGTGGGAAAGAAAGATCTTTAATGGATTTGAACAGAGCATGCCCAAAGGATGAGTTACCTGTACCATCCATTGACAACTTGATTGATATAACTATTGGGCATAAAATGTACAGATTTATGGATAGGTATGTGGGATACAACCAGATCAAGATGTATCCAACTGATGAAGAGAATATAGCGTTCAGAACCCTGTTAGGAAATTTCATTTATAAAGTAATGCCTTTTAGGTTAAAGAATTTTGGGGCAAAATATCATAGAATGATGATTGCCATTTTCCAACACTTCTTTCATAAGTTCTTGGAATTTTATGTGGATTATCTGGTCATTAATTCGAATAAGGAGGAGTCCAATCTAGACGACCTGAGGAAGCTGTTCATCAGGTGAAAAAAGTATAAACTGAAGATAAGAGTTCTATAATGGAATAAATGCGACTACTCAAATTGTGTCCATCCCCAATCCTCGCCGCGCGGGAGAGTGCGCGAAGGGGAGAGGATCCTTCGAGTCCCGTGTATCCTTCTCGGGAGCGCTTCGGCCGACGTCATTTGAGATGAGGTGTAAAAATGTAGAGAGATTCAGAGTCGTCAGTCTATTTTACTCTAAACAGACAAAAGAAAAAGGGGAAGCCATCCCGAAGGATGGCATCCAAAGACATACTGGTGCATACGAAACCAAGATGATTCGAGAAGGGTTCGGAGGCTTAGTTACAAAATGGGAAGATGTTAGGCACCCATTCTGCCCTTTCGGTCTCTCATGGATATTTATTATTTTCCTTTATATTTCCCCTCGTGATATATGTGCAGGTGTATATATATAATGGAGGCAGGAATTGTCAACTTGTATTATGGAAAAGATAAAGCGAGTCATCCGTAAGAAGATATAAGAATAGTATTAGAAAAATTATATTTACGCGATTACCCCTACGTTGGTCGTTATAATGGAACGATAACGCATATGGAGTAATACGTTACAAGTATATAGAATATAAGAAAATTAGCTTTAGAGAAGATAGGAAAATAAGAGAAAAAGTGAGAAAAGGACTCGAGTCTCGAGTTTTACCCCGAGACGCCTACGTAGCCTATAAAGGCATCAAAGTCCACGTAGTTCGCGTACAAAATGAGGGGTGGGGATTATCCCATAAATCCAAATGGGGGATCTCTTATTTGTGGGCGTGTGTGTGTGTGTGTAGGAAAAGTGTTTTAGTTGTGAGAAAAGTGTGAGAAAAGTATGAGAATCCCTATTTGGAATTTATGAGAAAACCCTCTTTTCTTGTTTCTTGGGTTTTTATTTATATGAAAATAAGAGATGTGCAATATTACTAAATAAAAAGTATATTAGGATGTGTGAGATGAGATAATAAAAAGTGCTAAGTAATAAAACAAGTTATTGCGAATTTAAGAGAATTTAAGAGAAAGTTGAGAAAGTTGGACCTTCTTGAAGATCTTGAGCTTGATCTTGAATGTGGGAGAGCATCCCTTGAACTTGGATGATTATGGAGAGTGGCTAATTCACCAAGTTTGATGAAAAGGATGATGAAAAGTGGAAGTAAAAAAGGGATTTGGAAGTTGAAATCACACTGCTTTCGAGAGAGGTTTTTGGGATTCGCTGAGAGTGATTTTTATCAGATCTGGGCTCTTCTTGTAAATGAGGTGAAGGCATCCTTTTATAGGCTCGGTTCACTGCCGATCGTCATAGACCTGATCCCACCTATCGGCACCTGCCGATAGGCAGGGTTGGAACCTGCCATTTGGCAGTGTGTTTCAGGCCTTTTCGGGAAATCGGTTGCCGGGGGAAAATCGTCGGTTAGAATCGTGCACAGGGTATACCGTTGGAAAGGTAAATCATAGACCTTATAATGTCCATTGGACCACTTCCGGGTTCGGGAGTTGACTTTGGATCAAATATGGCTCGGAAGCATTTGTCGGTCCATTGGACGAGGAATCGTTCGGACACAAACGGATCGTTCGTCCGCATGGTAAGTCCAAATCGTGCACGGGGTGGACCGTTGGAAAGGTTAGGGGATGTACTTCGACATTCCAAAGAGTTTGAACTGGTTTGGGGAGTTGACTTTGGTCAATCAGGCCCTGGAAGCATTCGGTGACCTCTTGGAGTCAAACGGATCGTTCTTCCGCATGGTAAGTCGGAATCGCGCACGGGATGCACCATTGGAAAGGGTATTCAGTTCCCTTTGAAGATTCATTTAGCCTAGGTTGAGCTGAAGAGTTGACTTAGGTCAAACAAAGCCCGGGAGTGCCCGGTGGCCTCTCGGTCAAGTTTCGAACGCAAACGGATCGTTCGTCCGCATGGTAAGTCAGAATCACGCACGGGATGGACCATTGGAAAGGGTATTTAGCGTCCTTCGAAGATTCATTCAGTCTCAGTCGAGATGAGGATTTTGACTTTTTGGTCAAATTGAGCCGGGGAGCGCCCAATGGCTTCTAGGTCAGTACTCGGGACATAACCTAGGTTTGTAGTGATGAAGGGAGGTACTAGGGACCTAAGGAGAGTTTGGGGGTAACAGAATAAGGTGTCTACAGAGCCCCTCGATGGGTGAGTTTGGAACAAATGATGGCCATCGAATAGACACCACATGATGCTTCTGAGGGAGTATAATCGATTCAGAGGGTCGAGGCCGATTCTGAGTACCTAAGGAGTGTGCTAGGGACAAAATGACGATTTAGGTTAATTCTGAGGACCTGAAGTGGTGTTGGGGGATGACCAATTCTGCGAGTCAAAGCCGAATCTGTGGGCTTAGGGTGAAGATCTAATAACTGAGGTCAATTCTGACCTAAAAGTGGTGACGACCGAGGACCGAGGTCAACTCTGACCTAACTCAGATGACGATCCAAGACCGAGGTTAATTCTAACTTAAGAGTGGTGATGATCGAGGATCGGGGTCAATTCTAACCCAACTCAGGTGACGATCCAAGATCGAGGTCAATTTTTACCTAAGAGTGGTGACGATCGAGGACTGGAGTCAATTTTGACCCAACTTAGGTGACGATCTAAGACCGAGGTCAATTCTGACATAAGAGTGGTGACGAATAAGGACCGAGGTCAATTCTGACCAAACTCAGGTGACGATCCAAGACCGAGGTCAATTCTGACCTAAGAGTGGTGACGACCGAGGATCGGGGTCAATTCTGACCCAACTCAGGTGACGATCCAAGATCGAGGACAATTCTGACCTAAAAGTGGTGATGATCGAGGACCAGGGTCAATTCTGACCCAACTCAGGTGACGATCCAAGACTGAGGTCAATTCTGACCTAAGAGTGGTGACGACCGAGGACCGGGGTCAATTCTGACCCAACTCAGGTGACGATCCAAGAACGAGGTCAATTATGACCTAAGAGTGGTGACGATCGAGGACCGCGGTCAATTTTGACCTAACTCAGGTGACGATCTAAGACCGAGGTCAATTCTAACCTAAAAGTGGTGATGACCGAGGACCGAGGTCAATTCTGACCCAGCTCAGGTGATGATCCAAGACCGAGGTCAATTCTGACCTAAGAGTGGTAACGATCGAGGATCGGGGTAAATTCTGACCCAACTCAGGTGACGATCCAAGACCGAGGTCAATTCTGACCTAAGAGTTGTGACGACCGAGGACTGAGGTCAATTCTGACCCAACTTAGGTGACAATCCAAGACCGAGGTCAATTCTGACCTAAGAGTAGATGAAGATTGGATTTTGATTTCACTGGAGAAAATGTCTTTTGATTTGAGCTGGGGAGCTCATAGTTGGGGAAGCCTTTGTTTCTCTAGGAGACCTCGCGGGGGGGGGGGGGGGGGGGGGGGACAACCTATTTTGGGTGCTGTAAAAAATTCCGCTGGGGAAGTGATCAGGCGATCCTTAGAGATCCTCCGGTACTTTGCCGGGAGGAGATTCACTTGGTTTTTGAGGATTCTACTGGGAAATAGGGGTTCCGCTTGAGGGAATGCGAAATTTTCTTGGTGATAATGTTCTTAACCCTTCCTGGGATTTTGAAGAATTTTCCGAGGATTTTTCTGGGCTTTCTGGTATTTTTTTGGTAATTTCTGTACGGAATTTAAGGGGGGTGCCAATCGGCATAGTATGAGGTGTGCCATTCGGCAGTGGCACATACTTTTAGGCTACCTCGGTAAGGTAAGGAGTCAGTGTCGATCGGTATGGTGGGAGGAAGTGCCAATCGGCATGGCGCTTGGCATCCTATAAAAAGGGGGAGAATCCCTTCATTTTTTTCACAGCTTCTTTGCCTTCTCTCTTTCTACGATTTTTCTATAAATCGTTCTAGCATTCCGATCTTCAAGAAATGGCCACTTTTATGAGTACTGCATTCCACCAGGAGTGGTTGACCGTTGATGACTGGGCGAATATGGAGTGGAGGGCCAGGGCGCCTCTTGCTTTGGGGAGTGAGAACTCCTTTGATGCGTTTGAGCCTATTGCATATGAGAGGACCTTTCTGCGGGAGCCATCGCGTCATCTCTCTTCGAGAGTGAGTCCCGACGGTTATGTAAGTAACCTGACCTTTGGCATTCTTCTCTTTTTGGTGATTTTTCTTTCTTTCTTTACTTTTGATGAGACTTTTCCTTTTTGCCAATCTGATATTTCTTTGAAGAACATGCGTGCCCACGGGACGATGGGGCTCAGGGATGTCTGGGAGCATCTTCCACCTGTGGTGTGTTGGGTGGTATCATCAACGAGTTTTGGGCGGTTGGCATCGGTGCTGGATGAGACGCCTCGTTCGATAGCGGTCCTGTGCGCTTTGAGAGAGAGGTGGTGGGATACTACCCACACCTTCCATTTCGGCTTCGGGGAGATGACTGTGACTCCCATAGACGTGCAACAGCTGTTGGGGCTGGATTATGATGGAGAGAAGATAGAGGTGGATCGCTCTTTACGGGTGAGACCGAAGGCAGTGCGTGCGGAACTTGGTGATGTAGGAATAATAGCTTCTGGGGATTCTATCCGGCTGTCCTTGCTGAAGGATGTTTTGCTGAGCAGGGTGATTGATGTGGAGGATGGGCTGAAAGTGAGGCAGATGGTCCGGTTATTCATTTTGCTGGTGTTGGGAGGTTTCATGGTGGCATCGAGCGACGACGTCATCCATTTGTGGTTCTTGCCGTACCTGAGGATGTTTTCGAACATCCCTTTCTATGATTGGGGGAGTTTGAATTTGGAGACCCTTTACTCTTCTCTGGATGCATTCAGTCGGTGCTGCCGACAGACCTTTACTGGGGCCACGTACCTTCTTGACATATTCTTTGGTTTACGCATTTCTTTTCATGCATTCACATTTTTCTTATGCGTCTCCTTTTTTGTTTTGTGAATTCAGACGTGGTTCTATGAGGTGATTGGGATAAATACCCCGCTAATCGCTTTGAAGGACGACAATGTTGGGGACTTCTGTTGATTGTATCGATGGCATAAGGCCAGTCGGAAGTCGAAGGGATCTCTCTCTCTCTGGAGGCGGTGCGTCAGGTCTTGAATGACCTGACCAGTGGTAGGGTAAGGCTCTTTCCATTTTAGTCTTAGTTTTTGCACCTTCTGATCTTGTATGGATTTATGCCTGCTTAGATATTTTTGGGTGACCTTTTATCCCTGGGGGACATCCATTCAGGATGCGGGGGCTACCGGGGTGAACGCGGGGATGAGGTGTTTGCTAGCGCATGAGTTCGGCCATTCCTGGTACCTCGGGGAGCGGTTGGTTTGTCAGATTGCTGAGGAGGAGGTGGTGGTTTCACCTGCGCAGCCACCTGCGTCTATGAGGCTGGAGTGACTGCTGTCAGAGGATGAGAGGATCGCAGCGATGATTGGCGAGTCCTACATGTTGTACACCGATACGGCAGCGCCGTATGACTATATGGACTTTGTGACGAGCTGGTTGATGGCGGCCAGCATATATGATGCCCTGCCTTTCCCTCCGAGGGGTTCGAGTCGGGTGGTGGGGTCTTCCCACAACGGCGGTGGTCCATCGGCATCTGCGGCGGTGACGACTTCAAAGGTTCTTTTTGTGCGGTTGCATATCCCTTCATACAACATTCGACGGGCTGATGGAGGGATGGTGCCTATGTTTCACCGTCCTCATGTGATGGATCCGAAGGAGTTGGGTTTGACAGAGGAGGTCCTCTGACCTGCGGTATACCTTTCTATTCCTCTATTTCTTTCTTTTCTATTTTGGTCATCTCTGTTTTAATACTGATTTCGCTCTTTCTTGCAGCAAGTCCGGGTGTCGACCACTTGACAAAGGGACATCAGAGACTGGATATCTTCGACGACTGCCCATATTCGGGACGCGGTTCCTATCCCTTCTTGCTTGGTGCCATCTACTTCGTCCGGAGAGGACTCGGGCTCCGGTAGTGGTGGCGCATCGTCTTGTCGTAGGGGGGACAGAGCACGTCGCAGGGGTGGAAGCTCTTGAGAGAGAGAGAGAGAGAATGTGGGTTCGGGTTGAGTCCCATTGTTTTTGCCTTTTCTTTTTATTTCCTACAAAAATGATGTAACACAGAAAACAGATATATGCAATGTAATGGAGTTTTTTGATTAACTTTTATTAATGATAAATGAATGCATGCACATGCGCTTTTTACTTTGCTGCTGAGACCGTAAAAATGAATATTTTTGGATTTTTTTTTTATTAAAGGGAAATTATATAAGGAGAAAAGGGATTTTGAAATTCTATTGAGAATGTTAATTTATTTTTATTGAGTTTTCTAATTTGACAAAAGAGGAAAAAAGGGAAATTTCTAAAAATGGGGGGTTGCCGATCGGCAAGCACCCTGACCTGCCTATCGGTAGTTCAGTCCAGTCCTATCAATTCGAAACTTTGATTGGTACCCTCTTCAGTCTTTGGTACCTTGTGGGGTAGGATTCCCATCGATTTCTGCAGGGATTATGTCTCCTGTGAGGGTTCTTAAGTATAAAAAGAGGGAAGGGTGGAGTGTTTTCATCACACCCTTGCATTCTTACCTACTTGCCCATTATCTCTTAGCCCTGCAAGATGGCTCTCCCTGGTAGCATTGAGTTTGCTAATTACCTCGAAGCCTTGGAAATAATGTGCTCTTATAATGTCGACTACGATGCTTTCAACATGCGTCGAGTCTCTTCGTGGCGCAATCGGCCTATTGAGTGGAACGTGCTGATGGCGGCGGCACAAGTCTGGTACCCCAAAGACCATGTATTCCACTTTGGGTTGGAGGAAGTTTGTCCTACCTACGAGGAATTTTCGGCCATGCTGGGTGTAAATCCCAGTGTTGCTGCGGCTTTTCCCGAATTTTCCCATTCTCTTTGGGATTTTTTGGTCGGGATTCTTCATATTTTGCCTTCGGCGGCCAGATCATTGGTTATTGGAGGAATGATCTCCCTCCCGGCAGTGCTGCAGTTCATGAATTTGCCGGAACTAGGGGATGCTAGCTATGCTGGAGCCGTTGTTCTGGGTCTGGTTTCAAAATTATTGTTGGTGACTGGAGAATTGCAGGTGGACCCGCAACTTGCAGCCATTACTTCATGAATGTCATAATGTCGCCATCATGCGGCAGTGATACTGGCGGAAACCCTGAATGGCCTGGATGCCTGGAGAGAAGGTCGTTCTGACTTTTTGAAGGGTAGCCCCATGATGCTGTTCATGTGGTTGTCTGAAAGATTACTCTTGTCGACTCCTCCAGAATATCCCTTATCGGTCGTACCCAACTTCTTTTTACGCTACTTCATCATTGTTGGTCTGTATGTTGAGAATTGAGAGCATTGGCTTGTGGAGCATGGGGCTCGTGGTCTGTATTGGTCAGTGCCTAGGTGGGGACAGTTGCAGCCTGTTCTGGATCTAGGAGAGTATTCATATGTGCGGCTGGTTGGTCTCAGGTAGACCTCCTTTTATTTCCCTTGGCGGCTTCTGCGCCAATTTGGCTGGGCCCAGGTCGTGCCACCTCGGATCTCAAATTTCTTTTCGGTAGAAGATTTGACTAAGCGCCTGCGTCTGTTGCTTGGATCTCTATGGGAAAATCAACGTCCGTTGACCCGTCCCTCCCTGTCTGTCGGGAAAGTTTGGCATGTCCCCAAATATTATATGAAGTGGTTGTGGAGGAAAGTAGTCAACAAGATGTTGGGAGTGGAGACTGGACAAAGATGGTTTGTTTTATCTAACACCATGGAAGGGGTGTTGTGGTCTTTTCAAAGATGGTTCAGGCTCATCGGTCCATGGAGTGTTTACGGCACTCTATTCAGGCAGGGGAAACTTTGGGACCTCATGATGTAGATGATGAGAGTGTAGGCTCCTCGAGTTGCTGTGGGTAGGACTCTTGGAGAGTTTATTTATGTACTAGGGAATAGATGTGGGGATTTTATTTGGATTTTTATGGTAATAGGGGGAAGGGAGTTATCCGTTCCTTTTCTTATGTAATTCGTACTGTAATTTCTTATTAATGAAATAAATAAGTTGCTGATCATCCAGCTGTGCCTGTCGATGAGTTTGTATTTTGAATTATCTATACTAATCGCTAAGGCATACATAATCCTTTTGTTCAAGTATTTGTTAGAATGAATCGCCGTTCTCGGGGGTAAGAAAAGAATGGTATTTTGTGAAGAAGAAAGGGTCGCACTCATGTGAGGTGTATGAGCTACCTACGTACCTCTGTTTTTTTGAAAAGGTTTTTTTCTATTTGAAACTAGTTTTTGTAGAGGATCAGGCCCACGTAGTTCTGGGTAGAGGTAAATGAAGAGTTTTTTTTTTAGAATAGAAGGGGGATGAGAAGAGTCGTAGCGCGCTGAGATTTCGGACTAAGGTTAGAATTTCTTGAGACGAGCCATCTCTTCCCCATCTAGGTCAGTGAGCATGGCGGGACCGCCGGATAAGATTTTCTTCACAATGTAGGGGCTGCTCCAATTGGGCTTGAATTTCCCTCTGGGGTCCCAGATGGGTTTTATTATCTCTTTGAGGGCTAAATCCCCCTCTCGGACATCGTAGTCCTTGAATATTTTGTTGAATGATCGCGCTATTCGGCGATGGTACCCCTGTATGTGGTAAAGAGCTTTCAATCTTCTTTCATCTAGGAGGGCTATCTCGTCAAGACGACTTTGGCACCAGTCTTCTTCTCTAACTTTGCTTTCGAGCATGATGCGTATCGAGGGTATTTCCAGCTCCACAGGTAGGACTGCTTCCATGCCGTAGACGAGGGAGTAAGTGGTAGCCCCAGTAGAGATTCGGATTGAGGTTCGATAGCCCCAGAGGGCGTACGGGATCCGATCAGCCCAATCCCTACAACTTTCAGTCATCTTGCTGATGATAGCTTTGAGGTTCTTGTTGGCGGATTTAACTGCACCGTTGGTCTGAGGTCGGTAGGGAGAAGATTTGTCTCTGAATCCCATACTCGTTGACTACTTCTATGACTTCTGCCTCGAAATGCAACCCGTTATCTGACACTAGCTCGTGCAGGACCCCATATCGGCAGATAATATTCTTCTTGAGGAATTTGGCCACTTTCTTGGCATTTAATACTGCGTATGACTCAGCTTCGACCCATTTGGCGAAGTAATCAATGGCGACTAGGATGAATTCATGTTCGTTTGAAGCCTTTGGTGTAACCTTTCCTATGATGTCGATACCCCAGGTGGAGAACGGCCAGGGAGAGGTCATGTTGTATAATGCTCGTAGAGGGAGGTGTTGAAGATTGGAGAATTGTTCGCATTTGAGGCATCTTCGGACATAGGCGGTGCAATCCTGAGTCATGGTGGTCCAATAGTAGCCCTGTCGGATGATTTTTTTGGCAAGCATATGACCATTGATGTGGGGCCCGCATTCCCCGCTGTGGATTTTCTGCATTATCTTCTCAATCTCAGTCCCTGCGATACAGTGTAGATGAGTTCCATCGAAGTTCCTCTTGAGTAGAGATTTATGATAGATGATGTACTGGGTGGACAGGCTTCGGAGGGTTATTCGGTCTTACTTATTGGAACCCTCGGGATACCTACCATATTTGAGGAGGCACCAGATATCATAATACCAACAATCGGTTAGTTCGGGATCTTCGGTAGAGACAAGCTCAATATGGTAGCAATGGGTCGATTTATCTTTCTTTTGAACTAGGAAGGGGGTCATTGTTATTCCCTTGGGCATGCCAAGGTAGCGAGAGCATCGGCTAGGTTATTCTTTGCTCGGGGTAGGTAATGGAAGGTGATATCTCGAAATTAGGAGGCTAACCCTTCTAATTGGGCATGAAAGGGTTGGAGCTTTTTGTCCTTGACTTTCCACCTTCTGAGCACTTGACCAATGATAAGGGCAGAATCCCCGTAAATATCAAGGTATTGAATACCTTTCTTGAGAGAAACTTTGAGGCCTACTGTGCATGCCTCGTATTCCGTCATGTTGTTGGTGCAAGGGAAATCCAATTTAATTGCGATAGGAGTGTGGGAGTCATCTGGGGCAATCATAAGTATCCCAATGCCATATCCCTTTGTATTGGCAGCACCGTTAAAGAACATTTTCCATCGAAGGCGGTCTTGAGCGGTGCAGAGGATATTTTCATCTGGGAATTCGAAGATCCGGACATCTGCTTCTTCTACAGGGTAATCGGCTAGGTAGTCAGAGATGGCTCTTCGTTTAACAACTTTTGATGTGACGTACACGATATCGAACTCAGTTAGGAGCATCAACCATCGGGCCATTCAACTAGATAAGGCAGGTTTCTCAAGCAGGTATTTGATGGGGTTCATTCGGGATACAAGTTTGATGGGGAAGGCGAGCATGTAGTGTCGCAAATTTTGGGTGACCCAAATAAGTGCGACACACGCCTTTTCCAAAGCAGTGTAGTTGACCTCGTACCCGGCCAATTTGTAACTGGCGTAATAGATAGATCTTTCTTTACGGGAGTCCTTAAGGTATTGGGCCCGCAAAGCCCCAGTGGCAGTGTCGATTATGGTTAGGTATAGGAGCAAAGGGAGACCAGGCTGTGGTGGCATGGGCACTGGAGGTTGGGTCAGATATTGTTTGATTTGGTCAAAATCTTCTTAGCAGGCCTCATTCCAAACCTTGGTTGAATCCTTTCGGAGGAGCTTGAAGATTGGTTCACAGATGGAGGTTAGCTGGCTAATGAACCGGCTGATATATTGTAATTTTCCAAGAAAACCTCAAACTTCTTTCTCTGTTCGGAGTGGTGGCATCTCTAGTATGGCCTTCAGCTTTACAGGATCTGCTTCTATCCCTTTTTCGCTGCATGAATCCCAAAAGTTTTACCTTTGTAACGCCGAAGACACTTTTGTGGATTAAGTCTCATCTGATACCGTCGCAGTCGTTTGAAGAACTTTCGGAGAGAGGGAGCATGACCTTCTCTAGTCTTGGACTTGATAATCATATCATCCACATAAACCTCGACTTCTTTATGAATCACATCGTGTAGGATGGCTGTGGCAGGCCCTTGGAAGGTATCCCCTGCATTCTTGAGACCAAATGGCATAACGGTGTAGTAAAAGGTTCCCCATGGAGTGATGAATGCGGTTTTTTCTTGGTGGTTGGCGTGCATCTTGATTTGGTTGTATCCGGTAAACCCATCGACGAATGACTTGAGAGCATGACTGGATGTGTTGTCCACGATCATGTCGATATTGGGTAGCGAATAATCATCCTTTGGATAAGCTTTGTTTAAATCTCGGTAGTCTACACACATTCGAACCTTCCCTCCTAATTTCGGCACAGTTACTATGTTGGATAGCCATGTGGGATATTCAATCACACGAATGAAGCCCACGTTAAGATGTTTGACCACCTCTTCTTTGACCTTGAGCGACCATTCGCTGCAGAGCTTTCTCAATTTTTGTTTAACCGGCTTGTAATCTGGGAGAGTGGGGATCTCGTGCTGAGCTATTTTAGGATCAATGCTGGGCATATCATCATAGGACCATGGGAAGACATCCACAAACTCCTTCAACAATTTTTCGAGGTATGCACGCTCATGCTTCTCAAGGGTGGCCCCTAGCCTAATCTCGCGCAGTTGGATACTAGAACCGAGATTAATAACAACAGTCTCTTCTTCATTAACTTGAACGCGGTTATGTTGTTTATTATTAACCTTATTTAGATCAGTTAAGAATTGTTCATTTGCAAAATCATCATCATCAAAAGTTTGATTAGAATCCAAGCAGTTAATGTAAGGCACATCAAGATACTCAAAATCTTCATTTATTTCATTGATAGTAAACACAGCATTGCGAACCTTATCAAAAGATGTCTCGATTACATTTGAACGAGGATAGACAACAAAAGAAGAAATAGGGTAAACATTGGGGTTAGGGGAGATTTCAAGAGGCAGAACTGGCGTAGCATGCCAGTTGAGGAGGGGTGTATCAGCAGCTTTAATTAGATGGGATGGATCCATTGATGTAGTGCCTGAATGAACCATGCAGAGGGCCAGCCCCAGTGTCTGTAATTTGAAGGAATCTTCGGAATCACTTT
Source organism: Sambucus nigra (assembly GCA_949130495.1). Taxonomy (NCBI): domain Eukaryota; kingdom Viridiplantae; phylum Streptophyta; class Magnoliopsida; order Dipsacales; family Adoxaceae; genus Sambucus; species Sambucus nigra. The sequence goes on from OX422215.1 coordinate 397,978,457, forward strand.
TCTCAATCTCTTTGATATCTTTGATGAGCGGTTGTATGCGGTGTTGGAAACTTTCAGCCCATGGGTAGCTATCGTGGAAAAATATCTCCATTCCAGGCTTCATCTTCTTGTCTGTGTGCTCATACCATGGTTCTGGAAAACCATAAAAGGGGAAATCTTCGCCTTCTTTGATGAATCGTCCATTTAAGGAGTCTCCTGAGATATTTGGGATGTAGTCTATTCTTCTCTTTGGTCGAGACTGGTGGATCATTCTGAGCTCTTATTCTTATGGTTGATACCCCAAGACACAAGGAGGGAAAGCTTTCTTCAGTTTGATGGGATCGAGTATCCCTTGCTGCCTTTGCTTTAGTCCCAGTCTGAGCATGAAGTGCATGTTTCTGAACATCTGAATCATACTGACATTTCCATGAGGGTCATATTCTAGAAAAACCCTTTCTTTGAAATCGTCCCCTGCCGGGAGTAGGAGTGGCTCAACTCGGAATCCTGATAGGAGCATATCATTTGACCTGTGTTGTATCTCAAGGATTGGACTGCTGGTGCTTGCACCCTCGACATTTTCTTCGTTACCCAAAATGGTGATGACTCGCCCGTCGACGAAGAACTTCAATTTCTGATGGAGTGAGGAAGACACACCCTTGATATTGTAGATCCAGGGTCGTTCAAGAAACAGGTTAAAATAAGCTGGGATGTCTATGACTTGGAATTCAACGACAGGGTTTATAGGGCCAACCCCTATTACAAGTTTTATGGATCCCATCACCTCACGACGGGTATTATCGTAGGCATGTACTGCGGCAGAGGTTGGAGCGAGGTCGCTTTCTTTCAGGCCTAAACACTTGAAGGTTCTCAGAGGGCAAACATTCAAGGCAGATCCGTTATCGACAAGGGAGAGTGGCACGACCTTCCCCGTAACTTCGACGAAGATGTTGAGTGAATGATTGTGATTTGGCCCAACTCTAGGGATTTCTTCTTCAAAAAATAATAGCATTCGAGTAGTGGTCAAGGATCCGACCAGATTTACCGCTTCTTCTGGTGAGGTAGAGGGAGGAATTGTGCGTCCAGTGAGTAATTTTATTAAAGCAAATCTGTGTATATGGGAAGACATGAAAAGTCCCCATAGAGTGATGTTATCTTGAGTTTTCTTCAGTTGATCGAGGATCTTTCTCTCCTCAATGGTCATCTCTGGCATAGGAAGGTTTTCAACGCCCTTCCCTTTGTCATTTGCTGGTAGTGAGCTTGGAACTTGGTAATGTATCCCTGATCTGGTCATGTGATTTACTGAAGAAGGGAAGAACATGAATCCTATTTCCTCATCAATCTCAGGTTATTTTTCCACTTTGTTTATTTCTCTGAGGAGATCTTGAAATGATATCATCCCACATATGTCGGCTACTGGTTTAGTTCTTTCTGAAGCTTGTTCTTCGCTTGGATTTTCGAAATCTTCCCACCATCCAGTGGTAACAATTCTGTCTTTCTATGTAACGTCAATGAATTCCACAACTTCAACGGCTTCTTTATACAAGTCCTCCCATTCTGTGGAGATGTGTGTGATTGAAGGGACCAAGCTCCCTTGTAGCTTCAAAGTGTCAAGTAACCCAGTGATACTACAAATGATGTTGGTTTGCCCAAATAATTCTGCCCTAATCTGGAAAACATCATCTAGGCTGACTTCGTCGATTGGTAGCACCCATCTTTCTGAATCTCGAGCCCACTTTCGTGCTTTCAAGAATAGTGTGCTGAACCTTTGGTAATTGATGACCATCTGTGAGGGCAATTTAAGCCCGAACTCTAGGAGTTGGTTTAACACCTCTGACAATTCCATATTCCCATTTTCAGAATGGGTACGGGCAGCGATGCATGCTCTGGTAAGGAGTGACAGTTCCTGATCAGCGAGGCTAGTAGGGTGTAGGAGGAAATATGGGCAAATTTGAAGAGGTTTAGGAGAGTATATGGGTGTGATTTGAGTTGAGGGATCGAAATCTGGGTTTTCTTCTAAGAAGATGGCATTGGTATAATTCGGAAGTGGATTGTGAGTAGTGTTTGGCTTAGGATTGTCTGGTAGGGCGATGGTACCCCGATCAATGAGATCTTGGATTATGTTTCGAAGGTGAAAGCATTGGTCGGTGGTATGGCCGCCAATTTGGTGAAAGGCGCAATGAACACCGGCCATGAAGTTTCTTGGGAGTGGATTTGGCAATGGATGGGGATCCAAGGGTTTGATGAGGTTTAGGCCTAACAGGGATTGGTAAACTTTGGAGAGGGGAGCATGGAGCTTAGTGTATTCCCTTCGGATGGGGGTAGGGAGGCTTTCTGGTGCCCATGATGTGGTTGGTTGAGAGATATCGTTGATGGTTGAGACTGTAGCACTGGCAGTCTTGTCATACTTTCTAGGGGTGAATTATCCGGACACCTTCTTTGGTTCAACCTCTATTCTAATGAGGCTTTCCTCGATTTCTACTCCAGCCAATTTGAGAGCTTGGAAGTGAGGATAGTATTGTCCTCCCATCATCGCTCGAATATGGGGCAAGAAGTTCTTCTTCACTATGTTGACCTGTTCTTTCTCAGATGGCCGATTGGTTATGGTAGCTGCTTGCACCCTCCACCGGGTTATGAAGTTACTGACTGATTCTCCTAGATTCTTTTTGAGCAGCTCTAAATCACGACGAGTGACCTCAAGCTCTTCATTGTATTTATATTGCGACATGAATTCTCGGGCTACATCCTCCCAACTACGGATTTTGGATTCATCAAGAGATAAAAACCATCAGAGGGCACTATCCTTCAAAGTTTGTTGAAACAATTGGGCCATCACTTCTTCAGAAGACCCTAGTAGAGTCATGGAACGATGATAACTACGAATATGAACAATCGGGGGTCCACTCCCTCCGAACTTCTCGATATTTGGCATCTTGAACTTTTTGGGAAATCTCGCTTTAGGATAAGGAGACTTGTGGGTGTAGTCCATGTAATTCCCAGAGATCCTGACTTGGTCAAACTTCTTGGTGAGCATCTTGAGACCCTCTTTGACTTTATTCAACTCCTCCTCCTTTGGATGAACGACCACAGGCAGGTTAGCCATAGGATGGGCAATATTTGGCATTCGAAGTTGGGCAGGCGGCGGCCCATTGACAGGAGGGACACGTGGAGCGTGCTGATACTCTTCGGGAACCCATATAGGCTCAGGTGGACCCATATCACGAGGGAATAGGACCTCGGGCTCTTGAGGAATTGGAACCTGGTTTCGTTGCATCTCTCGGACCTCAGTTTGGAGGTTGTCAATCTTGGACACGAGCTGAGCTAGGACTGTCATTAGATCTGGCTATATGACTGGTACTTGATTTGTATTCTCCATGGAAAGTGAATGGATTTCGAACTCGAAAGAAGTAGTAGAGGAATGGAAGAAACTCCGGGGTGATTTGACTGAAGACCGAAACCAATAGAGAGCCAGGCCAAGGGCTTGCAATCGACCTGAGAAGGCGTATGATGAGATTTATTTTTGGGAAAATGGGAAGAAACTATATTTTTTTTTGATAAAGAAAGGAGAAATATTTTGGATTTTTGATAAAGAAGGGAGAAATGTTTTTGGATTTTTGATAAAGAAGGGAGACATGCTTTTGGAGACGGAACTCAACATGATTATTATGATTATTATGTTCTCACCTGTATTTAATTCTCCTAAATGCAATGTCGGACGGGACCCGAGCCTGGAAAAGTGTTTTTTATATGCAAAGCTACGGTTGGGCTTGTAACCAGGCTCACGGACAGGGTCCCATTTAAAAAATGCGCGAAAATTAGGGAGCCGGATCGACCCAAAATTTTGGCAGAGTTTCGGGTTGAAACCGGCAATCTAAAGTGTGTGTCCTAGGTTTGACACCTATATATGGGTATGTAGTTGGTTGGGTGAATCGGCATGGGTTCGCCCCTTTGGTGTGATTTCCACGATATACGTCTTGCTCTTGCGGGCAATCAGTACGTGTGGACAAGTCATTTGATATACCTGAGTGTACATGAATTGCCTCACCATATACCTCGTAGGGATGGTACGTGTGAGAGCGAATTCAATATACTCGGCGTACGTGAAAGAATTCCCAGCAATATACCTCCCGTCATGACTTCGGCTAAGCTGTACGATGCGGGGGAACTGTTTGATATACGTCAAAGGTCCTTGGCAAATGTAAGGTGAGATTCATTTCTCTTACGCTAACTACGACCTGACGGACCAGCGCCCATCACGAAGTGACCCTCCAGTTACTGGGTAAAATTTGGTCAATAACAATGCTCTTTGGTGATGTCGTGTGAATCATGCATGATTCTCTTATTAGTATCTTATGATGAGAATGCCTTTCTTGATTATGCCAAACAGGGAGCAAAGTACGAGTACGCAAGGTACACCAAGTATGGATAGGTGATGCGTGCAACATGCGGATATATGTGATCCCAGGTGCACCTGGTGTGAAGTGTACATGGAGAATTTTCTACAAGTGTGTGAACAGAAGCATAAGCATGGGATATACATGGAAAAGGGGGAACATGCAGATATGGAGGGAAACATAAACAAATATAGCATCCACGCAAATAGAGTCAAGCCCTCAAAATACACAAGTCCCCAGTAGAGTCGCCACTATGGCCATCCCCGATCCTCGCTGTGCGGGCCGGCGCGCGGAGGGGAAAGGATCCTTCGGGTCCCGCGCATCCCTCTCGGGAGTGCTTCGGCCGACGTCATTTGAGATGAGGTGTAAAAATGTAGAGAGATTCAGAGTCGCCAGTCTATTTTACTCAAAATAGACAAAAGAAAAAGTGGAAGCCATCCTAAAGGATGGCATCCAAAGACATACTGGTGCATGCGAAACCAAGATGATTCGAGAAGGCTTCGGAGGCTTAGTTACGAAATGGGAAGGTGTTAGGCACCCATAGCACCCTTTCGGTCTCTCATGGATATTTGCTATTTTCCTTTATATTTCCCCCCGTGATATATGTGCATGTGTATATATATAATGGAGGTAGGAATCCTCGACTTCTATCTTGAAAAAGATAAAGCGAGTCATCCGTAGGAAGATATAAGAATAGTATTAGAAAAATAAGATTTACGCGATTACCTCTACGTTGGTCGTTATAATGGAACGATAACGCATATGGAGTAATACGTTACAAGTATATAGAATATAAGAAAATTAGCTTTAGAGAAGATAGGAAAATAAGAGAAAAAGTGAGAAAAGGACTCGAGTCTCGGGTTTTACCCCGAGACGCCTACGTAGCCTATAAAGGCATCAAAGTCCCGTAGTTCGCATACAAAACGAGGGGTGGGGTTTATCCCATAAATTCAAATGGGGGATCTCTTATTTGTGGGCGCGCGTGTGTGTGTGTAGGAAAAGTGTTTTAGTTGTGAGAAAAGTGTGAGAAAAGTATGAGAATCCCTATTTGGAATTTATGAGCAAACCCTCTTTTTCTTGTTTCTTGGGTTTTTATTTATATGAAAATAAGAGATGCGAAATAATACTAAATAAAAAGTATATTAGGATGTGTGATATGAGATAATAAAAACTGCTAAGTAATAAAACAAGTTATTGCGAATTTAAGAGAAAGTTGGACCTTCTTGAAGATCTTGAGATTGATCTTGAATGTGGGAGAGCAGCCCTTGCACTTGGATGATGATGGAGAGTGGATAATTCACCAAGTTTGATGAAAAGGATGATGAAAAGTGGAAGTAAAAAAGGGATTTGGAAGTTGAGATCACGCTGCCTTCGAGAGAGGTTTTTGGGATTTGCTGAGAGTGATTTTTATCAGATCTGGGCTCTTCTTACAAATGAGGTGAAGGCCCACTTTTATAGGCTCAGTTCACTATCGATCGGCATAGACCTGATCCTGCCTATCGGCACCTGCCGATAGACAGGGTCTAGAACCTGCCATTTGGCAGTGTGTTTCAGGCCTTTTCGGGAAATCAGCTGTCGGGGGAAAATCGTTGGTCAGAATCGCACACGGGGTAGACCGTTAGAAATTTAATTCAAAGACCTTCGAAAGTCCTTTGTACCGCTCCCAGGTTCGAGAGTTGAGTTTGGGTCAAATATGGCTCAGAAGCGTTTATCGGTCCATTGGATGGGGAATCATTCGGACGCAAATGGATCGTTCATCCGCATGGTAAGTCCAAATCGCGCACGGGGTAGACCATTGGAAAGTTTAGGATATGTACTTCGATATTCCAAAGATTTTGAGTTGGTTTTGGGAGTTGACTTTGGTCAACCGGGCCTTGGAAGCATTCGGTGACCTCTTGGAGTCAAACGGATCATTCGTCCGCATGGTAAGTCGGAATCGCTCACGGGATGGACCATTGGAAAGGGTATTCAGTTCCCTTAGAAGATTCATTCTGACTCAATTGAGCTGAAGAGTTGACTTAGGTCAAACAGATCCCGGGAGCGCTCGGTGGCCTCTGGGTCAAGTTTCGAATGCAAACGGATCGTTCGTCCGCATGGTAAGTCGGAATCGCGCACGGGATGGATCGTTGGAAAGGGTATTCAGTGCCCTTTGAAGATTCATTCAGTCTCAATTGAGATGAAGAGTTTGAATTTTTGGTCAAACTGAGTCGGGGAGCGCCCGATGGCTTCTAGGTCAGTGCTCGGGACATGACCTAGGTTTGTAGTGATGAAGGGAGGTACTAGGGGCCTAAGGAGAATTTGGGGGGGTAACGAAATAGGGTGTTTACAGAAATAAATCAATTTTAATTATGTGTTAACAAAACCAATTTTAATGAAACCCAAGTTTTAATTCAATCCTAACACATGCATCTAAGTTATATGAAATCATAAAGTAATATGCTAAGGAAACCAAATTTCAGGAAAAATCCCCAACATGGTCAAGACCTTTTATTTCACTATAATTAGTAAATCGCAACTTACAACGGTTATAATGAAATAGATTTTTGACATACGAATACCCTCAGGTGTCGGTCGGATGTCATTAGTAATGGATCCACAGGCAAAAAATCCATAAGAACCGCAGTTTTATCGTCAACCCAGGAACACCGCAACACTCCCTGTGAACCTCAGTCCAAATCAACAAAGAACCTTCACGCAGCAAGAAGCTCAATGACACGCAAAAATAAACTTTATATCGACTCAGTCCACAATAGCACACAACTCTCGGTTATAGAGATCTCCCCACAAAGAATGAACAAAAGCAGAGTAATGTTCTTGGGTTCCACAAAATAACTCACCCAAAAGTACTTGGGATTTTTTTAATTGTAAAATAAGAGATTGAACACTTAAAATGTTGGAGAATAAACCAATACACTCAAAATCATTTTCTATTTAAAACCAATGTTTCTCCACGCGAAATTCATTAGCCTAACACCTATTAAATAGTAAAATTCAGGGCGGTGACGTGTTGAGGCAAAACAACTCGCATTCCAATGACAAACGACGTCGTTCGAGCAACACTCCATCGCGTTTATAACGATATGTGACGTCATTTGAACGACAGTCACTGATCCCCTTAAAAAAGACTTTTAAAGTTTTAAATAACTTGGAATCCTTAAATCTTGAAACTGTTCACGGGATCGTGAGCAACTATCCAAATCTTTTAAGATTAAAGACATTTAAAATCATTTCAAAAATCATTTAAACTTTTATAAAATATCCCAACACTTTTAATGTAAAATGTAAATGGAACTTAAACAAATTTTACCAAATTCATCCTTGTTGGTCTTGAATGTTGACGAAGCTTTGATAATCGGATCCGTCTCGATGCTTGTATGATCCTGAACGTTCTTCGACGGTCTATCAGTATATGACATAATATAATTGATAACAGACATTTATAATATCATGTCCTCACAAATCTCCCCTATGTCTATGCTGATATAAAATAAAAATATCCGAATTATCAAATCAGAATGCCTATACAAATCTAATACACTCCCATGAACCCAAAAGAGAAAAGGTACTAAAAATGCTAGTCTTTCAATTTTTCTTCAAAAGTCTTCAACATCAAACCGGCTTTTCTCATCAGGGTGTGCCATTCAGAAATCGTCAATTGTTCCTACCTACACACATGAGACAAAGCAAATACCTTCGTGACGCATCGAGTTTGAAATGATATAAGAATAAATCAATAAATATAATCAAATCTCCCCCATATTGACAAACTCCCCCATAATTCGTTCTCCCCCTTTTTATTTGACCGAAATAGACAAGGAAAGAATAAACACAATAAAGCATGAATTTGTCACGATACGTAAGCGCAAATATTGATCAAACTACGTGCAAGTAGAGGAAATACTCAAAAGATAAACAAACTATTTTTTATTTTTTATTTTTTTCAAACAAGAAGGCAAAAACTATGTTACAAAATAACACACCATGGTTTTTTACTAAGATAACCAAGTCCGGGATATGGAATGAATGTGTGAACAAATTCAATAAGTAGTAAAACTCAATCAAGCATATGTGCACTATGCATATGTGTAATCCTATGAATGAACATCAAAATCATCCTTAGGTGTAAAGTTGTTGAATGTAGATGATATCGACTAAATCAAATCAACCAACCAACGCCTAAGTGATTTTCACACCAGTAACGTCCAAAACTATTTAGTGTCATTTCGAGAACTTTTTAAAGGATGTGCAAACCCATTGAATACTTTCCAACCAAACTCCCTCACATATAGTAAAGCAATTTTTATATTTAATGAGGTACTAATTTCTCAAATTAGAGAAAATCTATTGATCCAAATTTTGGCATATTTCATCTTTTTATTGCCTTAATTTTTTGTGTGGGCTCTTTTCAAATGGTGACTTTCATGACGTGATAGTTATTCACTCTCAACCCTTTCCTGTGTCACTCATCATTTTATTCAAATTTAAACAAATTCCTCGTGGGCAATGGTTTTTACATGCACTACTTTTATTACTCTTGTATTATTGCACTTAGTTCATTTTTAGGATAGGATTGAGATGAAAACACTCGACTAACATGTGATAAGACAAGTACAATAATTAAACAAATTCGTGCATATGTGCAATAAACGAAATCACGAGTCAAACTTATAGGAAGTATCATCTAATAGCATCTCAATGACTCCAAACATCGTAAAGCACATTAATGACATGATATATTGTCTCAAAACACTATCAAATTATCACGTGGATGTGGCATGAAATTGTAACTTGGTCATCCTACATGTCAATTCATATAAGGTGCAAACAAAATACAAAACTCTTTTTGGCTTTTTCAAAATTTTCCAAAATAGAAAATCTTTTTGGTTTTTTGAAAATATAAATGGCAAATGTAGTACAATCAGCAACAGGCATAATATCAGCATGAAAGTCTTCCTATGCTAGAAACCATAAATCACTCAAATGAATCAACAGTCAAAGCAGGCGTGATTAAACGAAAATATGCAGAGTTATCAATTAAGCATGAAGAAACTAGCAGTACCAATAATGTAATCAATGAACTCAGGGTACTACAACAAAAGAGAAAACTAATTCTCCAAAGGTCGCTCGAACGAGACAACTTATCATTTGAACGGCAAGGCATCTCGCGAGAAGTGTTTCGCGCGACATAAAATCTCGTTCGAACGAGATATCAAACTTTCACAGTTTACCTAAAATGTCATGCAGTGTAGCCCAATGAAATTTTTTTCAGAAGAGGATGCCTGAAAGATGTTGGCAGATTCAAATCAGTAGTTATCATAAGAAAAAGCAATGGAAACTACAAAAAAGTGAGTCATAACACTAGAAAAAGTATATCAAGACGCACAACTAATGTATGACAAATATCATCACAATCAACCAAAAGATCTCACATGGGGTGAATCGCGTGAAATCAAAGGAAAGTTATGAACAATTAGACCATAAGAATCTAAATCCGATTTCCTCACCCAAATCGATGTGTACCGAGGTGTGGGGATTTTAGGAATCGAATTTACTTTTCTATTAAACTTCCCAGGTCCATTCAAAAGTTTATAACAGAAACGCCTAAGATGACCTTGCTTATCACAATGAGTGAAAGTGTTAACCGGGCAGTGAATATTAAATAAAGGTGGTCCATTCCTCAAATTCCTAGGTGGCGCTCTCCTCAAATTCCTAGGTGCCTCTCGCACGATGTTCCTAGGTGTCTCTCACTTGACAACCCTCGGTGCCTCTCTCCTAATAACCTTAGGAGACTCCCTCACACGTGTGGGGTAAGCTTTAGGAATGGGTGCGACACTCTCACCGAAGCCTATACCACCCCTATCCTCCTTAATTCAGACTGTCCCTAAAATTTTATCTAACTTTTTGGATCGAGACTCCAAATCAAATTTCACCTTTCTTGATTCTTTCAAACTCTTTTCAAGCTCACATATCCTTGACTTGAGTAAGCATCCAGAATCCTCAAACTCTAAAAGTTCATTTTTCATAGCCTCCATCACCCCTCGAAGACTATCTCTCTCTCCCTCGACATATCCTAGCTTATCTTTCAAAATTTTCTCTCATGCCCTAAGTTCTTCAACTAAAACATCATAATCATTTTTTAAGGCACGTTCTTGCAATTGGGCTTTTAATTTCAAATTTTCTTTATTTATTTTCAATGCTTCAGCATAAAGTTCATTGAAAGCCGTTTGCAAGTTGCGCTCATCTACACTTCCATCCTCATTCTCATCATCCTCAATATCATAACTAATCACACAGGTAGGAAGCTCTCACCTAGAATCATAAAAAACTTCTTCTTCCGAATCACTATTATTAAGGGTAGAATATATGAGATGATTGTTTATTCAATTTCTTTCATAAATTTGTGGGACACTCATCTATCGTGTGACCAACACCCTCACAACCCGAACATCTCTCAAAATCGTTTGAAACAGAAGATTTAAAACAAAGGTTTTTGTGAATTTTTCAACTAGACTTTTCAAAAAGTTGACATCGAAAATCGTCAAAACCACCAAAAGTCATTTTTTAAGAAAAACATGATCAAACATAATAACTTAGTGCAACAGGCTTTGACACAACAACGTGTGCAAAAATTAGGACCACGCGATAAATTAGCGTAACCCGCTCTGATACCAATTTGAGAGTTCTACAGTGGAATAAATGCGACTACTCAAATAAATCAATTTTAATTGTGTGTCAACAAAACCAGATTTAATTAAACCTAAGTTTTAATTCAGTCCTAATACGTGCATCTAAGTTATATGAAATCATAAAGCAATACGCAAAGGAAACCAAATTTCAGGAAAAATCCCCCACAGGGGCAAAACCTTTTATTTCACTTTAATTAGTAAATCGCAACTTACAACAGTTATAATGAAATAGATTTTTGACACACTAATACCCTATGGTGTCGATAAGTGTCATCAGCAATGGATCCACAGGCAAAAAATCCACAAGAATCGCAGTATTATCGTCATCCCATGAACACGCCAACACTCCCTGTGAATCGCAGTCCAAGTCAGCAAAGAACCTTCACGCAGCATGATCCTGAATGACACGCAACAATAAAATTCGTAGCGACTCACCCCACAATAACATGCAGCTCTCGATTGTAGAGATCTCCCCACAAATAATGAACAAAATCAAAGTAATGTTTTTTGGATCCACAAAATAACTTACCCAAAAGTACTTGGGATTTTTTGAATTGTAAAACAAGAGATTGAACTCTGAAAATGTTGGAGAATAAACCAAAACACTCAAAATCGTATTCTGTTTAAAACTAGTGTTTCTCCACGCAAAATTCATTAGCCCTAAACCCATTAAAGAGTAAAATTCAATGCAGTGACATGTCAAGGCAAAACAATTCTCGTTCGAAGGACAGACCACACCGTTCGAGCGACACTCCATCTCGTTCGAACGAGATGTGAAGTCGTTTGAATGACATTCACTGATCCCCTTAAAAAAAGACTTTTAATGTTTTAAATAACTTGTTATCCTTAAATCTTAAAACTGTTCATGGGATCAGGAGCAATTATCCAAATCTTTAAGATTAAAGACATTTAAAATCCTTTCAAAAAAATTAAATTTTCATAAAAATATCCCAACACTTTTAATGTAAAATGTAAATGGAACATAATTTTTTTTTACCAAATTCATCCTTGTTGGGCTTGAATGTTGAAGAAGATGTAAGGACATATTTTATAAATGTCCATCATAATTAATTATGTCGTATACCGTTACAACCATCGAAGAAGTTCAAGAGTAATCTACATCAAGACGGATCTGAATATATCAGGGTTCTTTATCAAAAAGCCTCCGCAAAGTTTTCTTTGGTAAGGTTATGTTTTAAATACCTTAACTTTGCACTTAGAGCTTTGGGATACTTTTATAAAATATTTTCTAAGTGTTGGAGCGAACTTTTTTCGTCAAAAATTTGAGAATGAGAAATTCTCTAAGTCCTGTAGTGTTCCTCGATTTTGACGCTCAGGTCGTTCAAGCGAGATCCCCATCTCGTTCGAGCGACATTAGATGTCGCGCAGTGTCATTCAAACGACACGTGTACTTCGTTTAAGCGAAATCCCATTTTCGTTCTAACGACCGAGGCGACATGATTTTCTATAAATACTCATTAAATGGTTTCATTTTCATTAAGAAGTCCTGCATTTTGAAAGACAGAAAACTGCGAATTTGCAGAATTCGTTTTGACTTCTTTTAGGGTTTTCATCTCTTTTATTTTCAATTCACAAAAATCCCATATGCTTTGGTGAATTTTTTTGGGTGTTCAAGAACACACTTTACTTTAGTTCATTCTTTGTGGTGAGAACTCTACAACCGAAGAGATGCGTGCTATTATTGATGGAGTCTCTATGAAGTTACTCTTGTGGGGAGGATACCTACACCGTGAAGACTGTGTGTCTGGACTGCGCTTCCTTCTGGTATAGCTACGATGCACCTTCCTCAGAGGAACCTTCAGGGAGAGAAACCTCAACCCTTAACGATGCACCTTCCTCAAAAAAAGGCACCATATCGAGGAAGGGAAAAGGGTCCGCAAAAACCATTTGAGATCCCAATGGTGCATTAATCCTCACATTGGTCGAAGGAACCCCTAGGTGATAAGATGAACCAACGATAGTTTGAGGAACCTGAAGAGTCCCAGAGTGAGATTGAGGAGTTAGACTTGGAGAAAGATGCACACAATAACAAAGTGTTAGGCACAAGCAACACAACATAGAAGCTATGAAAAAGCACAAGGAGTGAGCTTACCTTAGTAATATTAACAAAAGGAGAAAAAATAATTGCAGGCCTCACCAGAGGGAACTGAAGAAGTGACCCAGCAAGAGATGTGGCCAGGTCAGGAGCAGTCACAACCTGAAGGCCAAAGAAAATGCTAAGTACACAATCAAATAGGGGAAAAGATAATTAAATGACAAACAAGCTATTACATATGGAGGGCTAGAAGAGACTACAACAACATCCATAGGAACCATTTAAAGAGGATATGACTCAGTAGAAGCCAGAGGAGTTTCCTTTGGCTGAGGGGAGGCTCCAATGGATTCCACCGAGGCAGCAACCCTCCTGGCCACCTCCTCTACACATCGGGAAGCAGAGTGGAGAGAATAGGCCAACCCATACATGAGAGAATAGGGAAATGATGCATCGGTCGAGGTATTCTCGAAGTGTCCTCCCATAAAGGGGCTCGTAGGGGGAGAAGGCCTTTCTCTTTCAATCTCCTACATAAATAAAACAAATTTTGGACAAGTGTTTGAAAATATACCTCATTAAGCTGGAAATGGATAAGTGTGGGAAAACATACCGTTTGCTCTGGATAAGAGTGGCATGATATGACCATAGGCGAAGCAGGAGGTGAAGAAACGGGAGAAACTCCCTCAATGGGACCATGCTTAGCATCAAGACTATCATCAAGGGTAACAGCCTCAATGGGAGCTGGAGAAGGAAAGGCCCTGGGAATAGAAGCAACAAGTGTTAGTTACACTTCATAAGAACATTTCCTCTGGGTTTTTGTACCCAGACTCTTCTTTCTAGAGCCAGAGCCACCAGTAGCAGAGGGGATCTAAAAAAAAATTCTTGTTGATACTCCCTTAATTAGATCTATAATGATGGTGGGAAATACAATAGCAGGAAGAACATGGGGGTTGTGTTGTTTAAACCCGTGTTGTACCCATTCTAACTCATCTTGGCATTGACTCTTATCTCCCCAATCAAATCTATAAACATTTTTTTGGGGGGGGGGGGGGGGGGGGGAGGGGCGGAGGCAATACGAAATGCATCCACCGGAGTTTGAGACTTAGGCTGGGACTTAGATTTTGAAGAAGTCCCACTCTTGGAGGTCTTGAAGTTCTTTGAAAAAGGGTTTTGAAGGTCCTTCACTAGAAGCAACTTTGACGATGATAGTTTGTTTGGGAGTGGGAGCTTTCTTAGCCGTGTGTGTGACAGTGGGGATCATGGTGGAATAGGGAGGTAGCTCGCTCAAGGGATCCTTGAGAGTGCTGCTAAAGGGAACTCAACACCAAGAACAGAATTACCTTTGAGACCTAGTTCGAAGTAGGGAAATAAATAATTGAGGGATACCCTAGTGGGCTTTCAATAAACTCGGTAATTTTGGTCAGCTGCATCGGCCATTACTTGGTTGCAAATAGAGAAGTCACATCCCCGTTTCTTGTGATAATGGGGATTGTGACTCTCCCAGTGATTATTAAGCTAATGGACCAAGTGATAAAAGAGGTATAGAAAGAACAAGCCTCAGTAAAGGTGGACTTACAATGAGACATCTGGAAGAGTGTGCGAGGAGCCCCTTGGTCGAAACTAAATTAACGGCTACACTGATTGGGGTTGTAGTGCTCCGAAGTATATACCCACTCGGTATAAGAAGGTAAATACCCTGGAAAGAATATAAGCACAACAGATAATGAAGAATCTTCAACGATAAGGTCCATAGTAATGGTTTGGACCATTCTTGCTTTATGCTGAAAATAATTCCAAGTGTGGACAAAAAATTCTTCACAATAAGGCCTCATGATAGAACTAGTAGGCCTGTCAAATATGGGGAGTACGTCCTTACGAATTTAATTTTTATGGAAACGGTATAAGAGATAGGGCTTGATGGATTGCGCAACGATAAGGGGGATGGAGTTGGCTGATATCGTAAGGAAATGGGTATAGAGGAAACCTGTTAGGAGTATGATATTGGCAAAATTGGCTAGGTTATAACAACCAATAGACCGTTCCATGTACAGATGGGTCATATCTAATCGTGTGTAGAGAGACCCCAAGGCCATGGCTACTAGAGGAAGCTTGAAACCTCTGTCCAAATGGATGGAAATGTTGATGAGGTCCCTTTGGGATTGGTCATTTGGTTTCCCAAGCAGCACAAAATGGGAAAGAATGACAAGTATGTAAGCTGGCAACTCCAGAGATGTACCTTGGCCCTTCCCAGCAGTAAAAGAACCATTCTTTTTAGAGGGATATTGAAAGAAGAAGTTGACAAGGGTAGTGAAGGTGGCTTTGTTGGATGACCCGGTGCAACACTGATAATTTAATCCAACTCTAATAGGTCAGTAGCTTCTTTGGCGTTTAGGGCCTCATCAGAATAAGGCATGGATCTTGTGAGCTCAATCCTGAGAAGTTCACAAACATCTTCTAGCATTATGGTAAACTCGCCCCATGCAGCCATAAAGGAGTGGGTGGTAACGTTCTAGCGATAGATCAAGACTTGGAGCACAGAGTTGTGTTTGGAAAGAGTGACCTCGCCAAACCACTTTGCCCGATGGATCCCAATCTTGGTGAGGGCATCAACATAAGTTTTTTGCATATACGTGTTCTAAAAAGAAAAGTTTTTTAGGGAACCTCCTAGCCCTTAAAAATCAATCTGAGAATAGGGGAAGTCACCCCGATCGAGGCAAAAATGAAAAGTCCCCTCTGGGTGAAAGAAACCCTAATTGGCAGTTGACTCATCTTCATCACCAAGCATTAAAGAATCACACTTAGCATTCAAAACCACAATCTGTCCCGTATTATAGATTTTTTCTTCCTTTGCAAAGATATGATAACGATGATAAAAGCACAGTTGCTCTTGATGAGTTGCCATTAAAGTTGCGGAATCCAAGACAGGAGTGGTGGTGGTGACAGGCAGAGTAGCAGTGGTAGGGACAACTGGTACATCTTGAGCACTGGAAGAAGATGACATAAGAGAGATGTAGGGCAAAAATATTATAGGAAGAGAGAGTGTAATTGAAATGATGGAGTAATAGAGGTTGAAGATGACAAAGGAAGAAAGAAACAGAAGAAAAGCTTAAGCAATAATGGTGGGTTTCACTTTCTCTCTCTAAAAGCTCTATAAGTATAGAGGCAAGCAAATAGACGAAGGAGAAAAAATGACTAAGTGTTGAGCATAAGGTGTTTGAAAATGTGGAAGTTTAGTTTCCCATAGAGGCATGTGCCAAGTAGCCAAAATTATTGCAAATGGACACGTAGCACTTTGGAACTCACTTTGACAGTTGAAAAGACAGGCTCACATCATTAATGAGGTGACGTGGGGAAAAGGAGTATTGCTATCTAGAGAAGTTAAGTTTTGCCACCAATTTACTTTTACTATCCAGAGTCCTCAAGCTAAAAACCCAAACTAGGATAAAACGGATTGAAGAGGCATCGGGGAGAATATCAACTTTAGAAGAAAGTCTCCTCACAACATAGGTCAAAAAGTTCACAATGTCCCCTCTCCATAAGCACGATCGGAGTTAATTTTGGTGCAGGTACATTAGGGAGAATTTTACTTTTTGAACAAGTTAAAACGGGGATGGCCATGGATAAGCAAAAATGATGAGAACTCTTTCCACTAGGGGCAGTCCTAACGATAAGGTCCCCTCATTAAAGGTTCACTCAGTGGAGGAACGTAATGAAAAGACTAGGGGGAATTTCAAGTTCAACACATACTTTTGGAGAATTTTACAAGTCCAGACCCTAAGAATTTTTAGCGAGGAGAATTCATACTACTAAGGGCAGTCCTAACAAAAATGCCCACTTACTAAAAGTTCACTACATAGAGGAATGGAATAACGCAGATAGGGGAGAAGTTAACTCTTGAACAGTCATAACCGGGTGATGGACAGTTTCTTCAGATTTTTTGGGAAAATTTTAACCACCAGTGAAGAAGACATAACGACTTGGATATAACAGCAAAAACATCGAGGAGAATGTCCCCCCTCGCCATTCGCCAAGAATTTGCATAGCTTTGGTTCAGATACATCGGGGAGAATATAATTTTTTTCTAACAGAGATAACGATAGAAGTTGCAACGAAGTCAGGAAGGGAAGATTTTTTTGCTCACAAGAGGATGGTTCGTCGAATTGAGAGGTTTTTCGTTCAGACATTTCTTGTCATCACAACAAATTTATACACGAAGCGAAAAATGTAGGGGCTTTGAAGATAACCTCTGGATTAGAGAAAAACCCCCAGTTCATATAAGAGACTCAAGGGAAAGAAGCAACATGAAGGCAGTGAGACAGCTCAGTGGGGCAGCTCAGCGAGGAAGCCCAGCGACACAGCCCAACGAGGAGATTGGCCGAGAGATCTCATTCTTTATCATCCCTTTTATTACTTAGTTAAATTATACCTTTAAGTAGAATTAATTGTAAGGATGTAACAATTATAGTATTGAGTGTGAGGTCAAACGGTACTCACGAGAGATCAGGCCTGGCAAGGCCTGGAAGAGCTTACATGCTCTATCAAATAACCTCATCGTGGGAACTTCAGAGCGACTTAGTTTGGAGGATTGAGAAGTGAGGCAATGTTAGGGCTTGTCCTGACCATCTTATATACACCTGGTAAAACACCGAGATACCTTTTCACTATGAAAGCTCGTGTAGAGCAACCTTGAGTTCCATTGTGTATTGAGCTTTGAGCCAAACAGTCACCTACCAAATGTCACATATACTTTAGGTCATATCACCATCCAGCTAAACACCGTTCAATCCAAACTTGAGTAAACCACTATGGTATTGGGGCTATCAGACAGTTTGGTGAGCCATCTTTGTAGTGATATCCCTCTGACGCACAGTGGTTAGGCAAAAGGCATATCTTGGCATTTAAAGTTTATGACGTAGGACAGGATAACCCATTCTGCATTTAATATTTGTGATGTAAAGTGTGATAGGGAGGTCTTTCACGTGCAGAGAGATTGATGTATGGGGATATTTATGGTCCTCAACCACTTCTGAGATGAGAGAGTTCTTTCTGGAGATTTATTGCTAGAGAGGGAATATACCAGAGATAAATTATTGCAAACCAGAGAGTTTACTCACCCACTATTGTCATTTATTATAATATTTTTAATAGTTAAACCAAAGATACTTCAGAGGTTGTTGGTGTGTTGGTTGCCTGACAAGGTGTATCTAGGGTGCTTACTTCTCTCTCCCTTTGAATGAGTGGCTTCTGAGTTTCCTTTATTATTATTTGAGTTATACACAACAGACTTGTGAGTTCAATTTGACTGTTAATTATATATAATATTTTGTGTTCACCTGTATTTATTGAAGCGTTATTGGGTTATCATTTATCACCATATCTATAGGGGTTACACCTCAACTAGTATTACCATACTCCCAAGCTTTAAGGGGACTGCCCTCTTATATATCTAACCTTGTGGCACAGTTATGATCCTCAAAGATAGACATGTGTTGATGTTGGTGTTGTAACACATTAGTCGTAGAGGTGAATATGTAGAAGTGAGCCAGTTGATCAGCCTTTTGCCACTTCTGGTAGGCTTGGACATCCCTATCCGGTGCCCCTTCTTCCGACTTGGCAGGGCAGTTCTCCGTCAACACAAACTTCAAGTCCTAAAAAGTTAGCACAATGTTTAGGTATCTTTCTACTTTATATAGTTCACGCCTATTAACTTGTTGCTCCTTTAAGATAGACGTAAGTGGGTTGAATAATGATCCCATTTTGAAATATGCGAATCATAAAATTTAAAAAGCGAATTAATTTCAAAATATACATGTGAGAACTTAAATTCGATTTTATTTTAAAGTGGCATCCCTCACCGCCAATTTTTAAAAGTGAAATCCCGTCGAACGTCATAGTTCCCTTAAGAAATGATATATGTCGATGGGAGCTTAAATCACCCCACCTTGAACTAGATAGACTTTTGTCTTTCAATTGTGTACCAGGATAGTTATGGATTCTCTATCCAACATGATTGAATAGTTGACAACTTTTGGTCCCATGACTTATGATAGTGATTACAATGGGGGAGGATATCATAAGTTATGTCTAAGTGTAAACCACCAGTTTGTTTAACTTCCTCGATGGGAGGACAGAACTCACTCACATTTAATTACACTAAACTATTACTTCCAAATTAAAATTTTCTTAATACCACGATTAAGACTATTCGACGAGGGGCCAGATCAAGCTGACATAAGGAATTAATCGCATTGTAATTTTAAAATACCGATAAAGACCATGGGGTTTATGTTGAAACCCCACTCTCACTTAGTATTTTGAAAAACTTGAGGGCTTTGAAGAATAATTTCTTCAATTTCAACAGGCCGAATTTAAATCCTTGGGAATTTCCAAATTCACTTATATGAATTAAATATCTTGATCTCACATTTTAAATTTTCTTAAAATAAAATAATTTTTATTTTCCAAAATTAAATAAAACTCGAAGATCTCATTTTAATTCACGCCTTAAATTTTAATTACCCCGATTTATTTCAATTTAGAAAATAATAAACTAAACACAAATTTTCAAAGAAAATTGATGATCTAAGTCAGTCTCAAAATAATAATTCATGTTGCCTATAAATCGGGTGTTCCTGATTATCAAATTAACTAACACGTGAATTATGCAACATAATAAAATTATAAGACATGTGCTGATAAATAAATAAATAAATGCAGTAAAATAATGAAAAGACATAAATGCCCTTTTCATCATGGCCTAGATATTTTCTTGAAGTAAAATTATTCAAATCTAAGAGTCCTTGCAATAGAAGTCTTCCACATGGCCAAGAGTCCAACTTGAAGTAGACTTCATCAAAACAAAGAGTTCTTGAACACTGGAAGATCCTCCATGTTCTAGAAACATTCTAGGGAAGAATCACTGTGAAAAAACACCAGAAAACACCCTGAAGGGCCAAGATTTTATTCTGCCATCAACGGATCAGATCGATTCGGACACTTTTTCTAATTGATTCGATGGCCTGATAGATTCGATTTCTAGTCGGAGTGATCCGAATGACCTGTAGGGGATATTTTCTTATTCCTCTTGTTTTTGCCATGTAAAAACCTCCATATCTCATCAAAAATTTCATGATTCTCTGTTAAAACTTGCCAAACACTAAAATCCAACCCTTTTACATGATTCTATATGAATACAAATATTACAACCCCTCTCAATCGCTTCCAAATACATTGATAATGAAATAATTACAAAACTTAATTATTACAACCATATCATCAAGAGACGAAAGATAACTATGAATAAACCACTGTAGAATCCATTCACACAGAAAAATAATGCGTGACCATGATAAAAGGGTTATTTACAAGGAATCTCTACAATATCATGTTAGTGTGAGAATTAGTCCATGTAAAAAAATAAGAAGGCAAAGCAAAGAATTGAGACCTATAGGTTTCGAATTGATTTGGTCATTTTCTAAATCGATTCGGATGGTGACAGTGCCGAGATTCCCATGCTTCGAATCGATTCAAATTTGGACCGAATCGATTCGGCCCCTCCATATTTGGCTCGTTTATTTTACAAGTTTGACATTTTGGTGTTTTGTATAGGTTTTCCCCTCATTTGTTGAGATATACTTCATTAATTAGGTTAGTTTTAAAATGGTTTGAGATCTTATTATTGGGCCTTCTCACTCTCTCTTTGAGGGTTTGCCATTTTCGGCCATTATAAGTACCATTCATCTTCTCTTTCATTAATTTAAGCAATCTTATGTTGTTTACTTGCTTTGTAATCTATTTGTAGTTCAATATAATTAGTGTTGTTTGTTAATTTATTTTTTTCATTTGTTTAACTCATTTTAATGATGTATAGTTGCTAGTTTAAATGTTGGGACCATTTTTTCATCATTAATGGGTATTGAGCATTAAAAGCTAGGGTTTGGTTCAAATGAGTTTTAATTTAAACCTTGTGTATTGTAGTGGGATATTATGTGTTTAACTTCCTTTGTCATGCAATGGTAGTGTTTATAGAGATATTGCGACCTCAATCCATTTGTGACCATACTCGATTGAAAGTTTAATCTGAATTTTTGAGCTAAATTTCTTCATGTTTGATGTTTATACTTAATTGAGTATGCTCGGTTAAATATTTTCGAACCAAATTCTTTATTATGTATTTTAATGTCATGGTGGGAATATGATGCTATTATAGTTTTTATAATTTAATTTAGTTTACTTGTTTCCTAGTGTTAATTTTTTTCTCCCATCATCATCTTTTACATTTTCCCCCTTTTTAAGTACTAAATCAATTTCATCCTAAATACCGCTCCATGTGGATTCGATCCCTACTTTCTCTACACTTCCATATATAGTGTGTCATGTTGTGATATTTGTTTTATATAAAACGTAAACAACCAATGACACATATTTTACATACGAAGTTCATGTCCCATCAGCATCAGTTAATAGATAGCTAATAAGAAAAAAAACACCAGACATGGACAAATCAACAAGATATGATTGGTCCGATTAGGCCTAAAAATTGACCACCCCAATCTTAGGGAAAATCGTTGTGATTATGAGTCAGGTAAGCCACATGGTATGGAACATGGCCATAGGTAACTGTAGAAATTATGTTGTCCGAAGATCACGGCGTGGCTAGAAGTAAATTAAGGAGTATAATGATGAACATGGTCGAATACAGTTTTAATAGCATTCTACCACCTTAAGGATAAGATCAATTATAACGGTCGATCAAAATGAGAAAGGCCTAAAATCTTAGGACATTTGTATCTATAAATAGGCATGAATATAATGTTTCATGGCTTGGACTCTCAGCTAACAATCCTATCACTCTAAGTTATCTTCTTTTCTCCAAAGTAATATTACTCTGCTCTCTTTTCTCCTTGGACATAAGCAAGCTGACCTCCTAAACCATGTACATTTGTATGTTATATTTCAATGTTGCACTAATATTTAGGATCATATTGGTATTTAACAATGTTATAAGATTTATATCCCGAATGAATCATTGATAACGTTACCACCATAATAGGTTCACTCATTAAGGCATCACGACATTTGATTGAGTGATAAGAGTATAAAAATGTGTGATATACAATAAGAATATGAACAACGAAAAGGGATTGTGGAATTTTAGGTGTTATGTGAAGATAAAAATATCATAGACACTTAACTATAAGATATCATTATACCGTCATGGACCGTCTAACAAAGTCGACACACTTCATACTGATTAAAGTAGCCTGGTAGAACTTATAAGTTATCAAAATTGAGGAATTATTCAAGAACAAGACACTCTGACCGCATCCATGAAGATATAGTCAACACCACTTAGAATTAAGGTTATTTTATGAACCCACACATTGGATCATCAATGGAATCAAAGTACTAATATAAGGAGACAATAATGATATTTGATTTGATAGGTAGAGGCCAATGATCATTCCAAACAGACATGAGTAATGATAGATATTTAGAGTTTGATGTTGAATTGAATTGGATCACGATTAGAGTCAAACTAGTTCAGTAATAACAAACTTTAACGCACGCTATTATTTTGTTAAGGTCACACACTTTAAGTTGTTTGAAGTTATCCTCATGAAGGCATCTTCAGTTGATGATATTTGGGCATTTGACGAATGATAAAACTACATATGAAGACCATTAAGTTTGTCAACAATAATTAAGGACATTATTCAGAGACTCAAGTTGGGAATGCGCAGTATTACTAATTTTTTTATGATATATTTATATTAGTGGATAAAAGTTCCTATAGGGTGGAGTTTTTAATGACCTTGAAATTCTATAAATTTTAGGGTAATTAAATAGAACATTTTACAACTATAAATAATTAAGGGCAAAGAGGCATTTGGTCCCGGATTATATTATTTTTTTAGCATCCAATCTTATCTATATATCCTTTAGTTGTAGGTCACATTTATTTCAAGCGAAATAGAACGTGGGAAACATGTAAGAGTTATTTTGACAGGAGTACCTCTATTAGAAGAGGTATTTTAACAATCATTAAAAGGATACATTTGTAATTTGTCTGCGGGCTGACTTTGAAAAATTATTGTGCCAATAAAAGAGGAGTATTTATTTTACTTTGGCCAAAAAAGAATTACATGTGGGATCACAGCCATCACAAACATGGTTGACTGTGACTAATCACACAACATCAAATTAATTAATTAATTAAGTAGATTTCTAACTTTAGAATTTATTTAGGAATCTTAATGATACTTTTACTAATTTTATTACATTGGCATATGTTGGTAGCCGAAATGTGTGTTATGCATTACCATGAGGCAATTATTACAATCCCCATGCATACAATGCATGCCTCTAAACCTCGCTCCTTCCTTCCTTTACTTATGAATGTTGCATATCCTCAGTCGGAGGTATCTATTATCTATTATATACTCTAAAATTCTATATAAGGCTTAAATGTTCCTTCTTTCTAACGTGTCCATGTGGCAAATAAAGTCTTTACCCATTCTGTTTTTACTTCTTCGCACCCGGCCTTTGATTTTCTCCATTCTCTACCCATTATCAAACCCATAGCTAGGTCTTTCCATTTCTCAATAACAAATCAAGTCTTTACGCATTCTGTTTTTATCCTCTCCACCCGACCTTTGATTTTCTCCATTCTCCACCTCTTCTCAAATCCAATGCTAGGTTTGTCTATTTCTCAATAATTTCATTTCCCAGGAGAAAAAAACCATATCAGGCGGTAATGATTTTAACCGAGCAGAGAGAGGAGGAAGGACATGATTTGTGAAGAGGAGATGAAATGAAGTTAAGGGACTCCATATCAGAACGATTTCCTCCTCGGGTTTCATCAAAAAGTGACATTTCTTTTATTTCATTTTCTATCTGTGAATTAATATCAATATATGAAGAACTTAGTTCACACGGTTTGCTGATGGGTTTTCTCCCAAAGGGTGTAAAAGATTTCAGCTTTGATGAGTTTTGGAGATTTCAGATTCACTTGGATCAAGCTTGTAATTACAAGTTTGAGTATAAGTTACACTACGATCAAAACGTTTCATACACCTTGACTTATGGTCAGATCGATGGGTTGTCTGGTATATCTGCCCAAGATTTGTTTTGTTGGTTTCCAATTAAGGAGATTCGATTTGAAATATCGAACTCAGGGTTGATTTACTTTGATTTGTGGGCCATTTATAAGAAATTTTATTTATCTTCTTTTGAAATCCCCAACAATTTTCTTTATCTTCTTTATCAATGGTTTTCATTTTTTCCTTCAACATCTTAATTTCATTATTTTTGCTACTTTTTTAATATTTTAAACTCAATTTGACGAGTGAAAAATTCATTTGGTTGTGTTTGGGATAGTGGGATCTATGGTTAGTGAGTGTTTGGGTGCTCCAATTCCATTATTTGTAATCGAAATTGGTGCAAAGTTACTGTAGTTCCAATTTCAAGCATTGGAATTGGATTGTCAACCTAAAAAAAGTTTGACCTAAAAAAGAAAATATACGAAATCAGCGTATTTTTGTTGCATTTGTTGTCATAAGAGAAGCGGTAATCGTTTTAATCGACGGGTTAGCATATAATGTTTTATTTAATTTCATGGTTGGTAATCTAGGCATAAAGATCTAATTTGTTTGTTAAGAGGTAAGAATAGACACATATCTCTGTTTTCTCAACCCTCTCTCTCTCTCTCTCTGGTAATTTTTGTAATACAAAATCAGTCCTCTTTTATTTTTGTTCTCACATACCTAATGCAGCATCATATAGTATCCATTCGATTAACTTAGACTCAATTGTGAATATCTAAGTAATATATTTTCTCCTTGCTATGTAATTTGAATGATTATCCTATCATTTAGGAAGATGAGAATTGAGGCCATCAACACCAGGAAGATTAAGAATAAGTATGGCGGTGGTAGTTACACCAGACCCATTTATAATGGGAGAATGATAAGACAATCCAACATCACAAGAATTGCCACCATTGATCCAATCCCCCAAATATAGTGGCAACGAAGTATGAAGAAGCTCGGTATTTATTAATTTGTGCTAATGTAGTATGTATTGTTGCTTGAAGTTAGATTTCAACATGTGTTGTTTATAAACTTAGAGAATTGATTAGTTTTTTAGTAGGCGGTGTGTTTGAAGAAATTCCCCAACGAGTGTTTTACTTTGTTTATTGAAATTTATTCGATATTTTTCATATATTAAACAACTTCGTGTTCACATTCTAGATTTATGTTATATTTCACGTACTTATGTTTAGCTAGCAATGATGAATTTAATGTGGGATTACTCATATGCTGGGTTACTATTTTTCAAGTTTTTTTAGTTAGAATTTTTTTTGTGTGTTTTAGTCACTAATGTTTAACGGTTTGAATTTAAACTTGCACAAATTACTATTTTTTTTATCGAATCACGTGTTATGTACAACGAGAATCCATAAGACTCTTTATCTGCCAAAAAGATGCAGAAATAATTTGTTGGACAATTGTCTTACCCGCGCATCACGTGGGTTTACACCTAGTGTATCCTAAAGTACACAACCGCATACATGAGATACACCGCATTGAAAACTCTCTTTGAAATCTCAGGAAAGTTTGCTTAGCATTTAAGATGTAAAGTCACTATATAATTTGTTCGATCATAAGGTAGTATTTTAAGAGTTGTGGTCATAAGTGTCATCATTTAATGTGTAATACCCCTTGATTTAAAATTTATAGTGATGGAAATAAAAGTGAATTTTAAATGTAAATTTCAATATATTATGAGCTTGTAATATGAATAATTAAGTTGTATAAATTCATATGTATTTGGACCCTAATTAATAATTTGGGCTTGATTTATTTAGGCTAGGGCTTATGTTCAAACCCCAATTTTGAAAAATAAAAAACTTAGGCGAAAAATGATTAACAAAGTTAACCAACGATTTTTTTCATAAATCGCAAGTTTGTTGTACAAACCTTATTCATGAAAACAAATTAAAATATAACGCAAAATGTGCATCCTAAAGTCTAATCAGATTTGATTTAAAAAAAAAATCATTATTCAAGTTTTAATAATATCTTTTAAAACAACCAACATAAGTAAGAACTAGGACAAATAGGTAAAATAAGAAGCATCCATAACATAAGATATAACGTGGTATAATCTCCACAGAAGAACAATCCACGAGGGCCTCTACGCCCCAAAATAAAAAATAATTTCACTAAAATCAGGAAATGTGTTACAAATATCATAAATAGCTGAATATGTTACCTAACTGAGAATACCTCTCAAATGCATGTGATCGACGCGTGAAAAGTAGCGCGTGTAAAGACGTTAATCGTTGTTTTAGTTTCACCGCCTCAATACAAAAGAATCCTAAGTTATGACTACACTTAGCTAGTGAGTATAGCGGTAAGTCGGGTATCGAATCCACAGAGAATGTTCGATAGATCGTAATGGATTATTAATTCAGGAATAAAAGTGTAAAAGGGTGATGTATGCTAGTAATTAAAAGAAAAGAGAGAAGTTAAGTCTACAATAAAGTAAAAGCGAGGATCGGGATATCATCCAACCATACGGCTCAAAACAACTATTAGTCAGAATTACGGCTCGAGACCAATTTAATCGAGCATTATCAATTAAACATAAACTTCACAAAATAAGGAATTTAAGCCAAAGTTGCAAGAATAAACATTTAACCGAAAATTGGTCGCACGCAGATTAAATTCGGATTATCGCTTTAAACACTAATGTTGCATGACAAAGAAAGTTAAACGCATAATAATCCGACATTAATACGCGCGGGTTGAATTAAACGCAATTTTGCACGAAACCTAATTTTCGGAGCTCGGGGCCCGTTAATGGCGGAACAACATCCCGACCCTATTTATCTAAGGGCACATAATGATTAAACTAGATTACAACTAATTAAACTAGGAAAGCAAGAAATAAAGCAAGTAAACTAATTAAGAAGCATGGAAATTAATCTACAAATCAAGAATTAAGCAAGAACAATTATATAAATGGAGATGGAAGTGGAAAGTTCAACATACACAACCCATATGGTTGTCAACCCAAAGAGAAATGAAGCCAAGCACTCCAAACCCACAAACCCTAGGCTAAAACTAATTAAAATTGAATATCTCTAAATATTACACAAAATTGGGTTATATAGTAAGTTGGAATAAAAGAAAAGAAGAAAGAAAAGAAAAGGAAAATATTTGCAGAAATAGGGGATCGGTCGATCGACCTCTTTGGTCGATCAATCGATGGATGAAATCGTGCCAAAAAATTTGCTTGATCGATCGATCGATCAAGCAGGGCAGAACCTCCTTTCCTCCTGTTTTGGTGTAAATGATTTCTTCTCCGCTAGAATCACCGTAACTTCTTTATTCGGGATCGGAATCGCGCACCGTTCACGTCCACGAGAAGCTTGCAAGGAGGGCAACAACTTTCGTGAGATGTCAGGCCAGGTGCCCAAACTGTGAATTGATCGAATTTCCCTTGAATGTGCGAATGCGTACGGGACTTGAGCGGAATGCGTCTGAACTCCATTCTTAGTACCTAAATACCTACAAAAGCCCAATTATACCTCATATAACATGTTAACAATATAAACCAAGGTTGCCTGATTAACGGGCTTAAATATAGAGATTAATGCACCTGAGGGGGATAAAATGTGTAGGTTCGACGGATGAAATACGCAATATTTGCGTATTATCACACCCCCTAACTTACACATTGCTTGTCCCTAGCAATGAAATTGGATGCAATAAGAACAACAAGTAAACCAAAACAGGAGAAAGTATAAAAATATGGTATAATAGCAATAAAAAGATAAGGCCACTTTCGCGGGCGAACGATTGCATTTAGCATATGCAATAAGCCGTTAAACCCCTAGGTTACCCTAGTGGACGAGTGTCGTCTCGTGAGGGTTTTCAGTAATGATACCCACAAACATCATAAAGTTTCCTCAAAATATGCCCAATCACGTGCGACAAACTCAACAATACGAACAAGATTTCAACATGTTATTATCACAGCAAACGAATTCACGTGAAAATTCCGTAGTTATTAACATTATCGAATGCACCTCAATGAATTGAAATTTAACATGTGGGAGGGGAGTGAGCACACACAAAATATGATTTGGTAAAAACTTAAATAACTCGGATACTAAATATCAAAGCATGCATAAAAGTCAATCCTCACGAGCATTACACTCATCAAATGAATTCACTTGAAACAGGGAGGTAGCACACGGGACATGCGGGCATAAGGAGTAAATGTAAAGGGAAACTAGGTCGCGCACATGTCATAATTGAAGAACTCTATATAGGAAATAAAAATTGTAATCTCAGTGAAAGATACCTCATATATAAAAGAGGCGAAATGCATTTTAACAGATTATCAAAACTATTTAAACCTTTAAATTACATTGACTTAAGATCACATAGGGATTTAATAGGGTTGTAATGTAGGCTAGGTTAGGGTACGAAATGAAAGGGATGTATATACAGATTCGAAGTGTTTGGGGATGAAACTCGGGATAATGGGAAAAACTGGGCAATTTCAAAATTGGACAAATGATTTTCAAACAAGCATTAGATATAACAATCGAGAGAGTAACAAGGATTATTGAAACACTATAGACAATATATACAAATTTCTCTTTCTTTTTTCTTTTCTTCTTTTTCTCACCTTTTTTTTCAACTTTCTCTTTTTCATCTCTTTTTCACATCTGTTTTCTTTTCTTTTCTCACTCTTTTCATGCTCAAATTGCAACCACAAAATAACAATATCATTCAATCCCAAGTAAACAATCCAAACAAGGGTATGTAAGGTAATATGTATGGTATATAACTCCAATATGGAGTTGGTTAGGGGATTTTGGGTGATGAAATGAAAGGCTAGTATTTAGGCTCAAGTGGGTTGACTAGGGAACATATAAAAGGTGAGGTCAAGGTCATATGGGTGGTACACAAAGATGGCCTATGATCATTTCAAAAATTTTATGCAATTCTCGAGTCAAAACAATATATGAAAATCATGCTCAAGTAATACATTTCAAGAATGAACTCAATTAATGAACGGTCAAATGAAAGAATAAAGAGATTACTAAATACTGTAACGTTTTCAAAGAGGAAAGAATAGTGTATACACTCACAAATGAAGATAAGTCTCTAATATCACTCGGTGTAAGTATATACAATGCAACGAAAGCTACCGAGTTATAAAAATCTTAAACCAACTCAATATAACAAGAAAAACGCATGTGCTCAAGGGATAAAGTTTAATTCATGAAGTTATTCATAATATTAATGATTTAAAGAGTAATGACTAATAACTTCTAAAATAGAGAACATGCATCGTTGAATTGTTTATTTGATCGGGCAATTATTAAAATTTATCATCGGAAACAAGGGCAAAAAGCCCAATAAAGGAGAAAAAAGAAAGAAAATATTTTTGAAATTTTTTAAATTTTTACAAAAAAGATGCTTTGTAACTAAATTGTGGTCAAATTCAAGGACTAAACATGAAATGGATAGAATATCCCACACCCCCTAACTTAAATGTTGTATTGTCCCCAATGCTTCAATTAAAGAACACAACACAAAGATATGAAACGAATGATATTACCCACATTTGGAGCGATCTCCATAAGTACAAGTCCAAATGAATCTGCAAAACAAGTTAGTACAAAAGATAGGAAGAATATATACTGATGTATTAAGTCAAAAGTATCTATGCCACAAGGCATAACAATATAGAGGGGTTGAAGTGCAAATATTAGATAAATTGATGGTGAACTTTTTGATTTTATAAAATGGAAGGTCACACACATCAAAATCTAATAAACAACAACAAACTACATTTTCATTTCTCATTCCATAAGTTCAATACAAAAAAACTTAAACATTACAACTATTAAAAAGAAAGAAAAAAATTAAAAAAAAAATACAACATAATATAAGTCCCAGAAATGCCAAAATGACCCAGTACAACAGTAGCCTAGTGGCTGGAACCACTAGGGTCAGAAGGATCCTGAAAATGAGGAGGTAGTTATGTGTCCTAATCATGCCTCTACAAGTAAAGGTCTCGCATCATCGCCTGCATCATTCGATACTCATGTATCTGCTGCGCTCTAGCCTGCCTCTGCTCGGCCCACTCCTTCCAGCGCTCAGCTCGATCTTACAGCAGATTAGCCTGATGCTATCTGAACTCTAACTGTTAGTGGTCCAAGCGGGACTCCCATGTAGCCAACCTGAGCCGGGTCTCCTCCCAGCGCTGGTCCTGCACGGCCTGAAATGCCACAAAGCGGGAATATAAATATGTGTGTGGCACGTGAGAACCCCCTGATCCATGCCTCTAATCTCTGCCTCCTCCTCTACCATATCAGTCGCCGCTGTCCTCTGTCTTTTGTTCTCTGGCTCCCCCTAAGCGTGAGTCAACATCTTCGAGATATTATCCTTTAGAGAAGCCCTAGTGGCTCATGCTTGCGATCAACATCATATTCGGGGCAACCATGACAAATGCAGATCCTCGTGATGAGCGTAGGAAAAGGAAGGGAATACCTCTATGTGATATCCGTGGATGTCTCCAGCATCGTCTCTAAAAATATTTTGGGCAAACTGATATCGCCCAAATCATGAAGCATAGTGTAGATCAATGTTGTGTGCTTGTGACGAATATCTGTTCGGTTATTCATCACCATGAATGAGTGGACGTCGATATAATGGAGAAGTCTCGGTAAGTCTGCCATTATCGTCGAACAAAACGCACCTTTCTTCCATTCCTCGCCCGGCACAAGGGCCTCACTCAACGTTGCACGTCCAAACATATCCCCATCCAAAAAGCCGATAGGATTCGCAGGGTCTGGAACACCCATAAAATCCGCCAAATTTGCACGTCGGAACGGTATCCGTACCCCACGGACCATGGCCTCATATGTAGTAGGCCCCTTCCACCTTAACTCTACCAAAGTCGCATAAAACATACGGACAAGCTCTTCATTGAGGCGCCCATTGGTAGCGAGAAAGGGCTCCCATCCCTGTCGGCGCAAAAAAGCTCGCGCCTCATGTGGTATATGATCAAGGGTCTAGGCAAAATTATAACCCAGCGGTCGCTCGGATGTCTAAAAGTTGGCCTGAAACCAGTCTCATTCCTGCTTGCAACGAAACCCCTCGAAGCCCCCGTTGGGCAAGCACCGCGTGAACTTACATTTTTTTAGGTTTGCCATTTCAACCTACAAAATAATAATTAAGTAATACAAAGAAAATTATAAGCACAATTAATGGTTAGTTAGTGTACGAGTTGAAATGGTGGGTGCACGTGTGCAAAACTGAGGGAAAAATCAACATTACAACAAGTGAAAATCACTCGCGCCAAAAATTGATTGAAAACTGTTCGGGGCATTTTAGCGAACACTTGGCGTGCCCAATGTGCGTCGAGGGTGAAAAATACCATTTTGAACCAACAAAAAAGCCCCATTCATGAAGACAACAACAATGCATCAATACATATGTGTTCATGAATGGATATCAATCAAGAATCATAGGTAAAATCAGTTGGAATAACACAAAATAGGGATAAAACCAACACACATTCAAACATGTCAAAAATTGGATAAAACACGAAAAACATGGAAAGATTCAACCAAAATCTACAAATACATAAGTAAAGAGGAAGAATTATACCTTTAAAGAGTAGAAAATGGTTGGAAATTGAAGGAAATGTGGTGGGGGAAAAATTAGGGCTCGAAATTAGGAGAAGAGAGATAAGAGAAATGAAGGAAAGGGGTAAAAAAGAAAGCAGATCTCGGCTTTTTACTAGACAATCGATCGATCGAGCCTTGGGCATCAATCAATCGATCATAAAGGAAAAAGCCCACTGCATGTTGTTTTAAAATGGGGGGGGTGGGGAATGGCATTTTAGGGAGTATGGGGGGTTATAAGTATAAAATATATATATATATATATATATATAGTATAAATATAAGTATATCAACATAAAAATAAAAATAAAAAATAAACAAGTAAAAGTAAAAATAAAAATAAAAATAAAATAATCAAAGAATTAGACTACGTATGCGCATACATACACATATGTAACCAAAAAATGAAAAATATGTACAATGAGCAACACACACGCATGTTCACAAAGAAATGAAAAAAATAAAATAAAATAAAAAAAGAAAAACAAATGCAAGTGCGTGAGAATGAGTGTGTGAAAAATAAAGAAAAATTGTTTTTTGTGATTTTTTTCATTTTTTCTTAACAAAAGTATGCCGGGACGACGAATCTCCGCAAATTCAAGCTGCGTTGAACCAACAAAAAGAGTTAGAACCGAGCATACAAAAAATATAAAAAGAGATTAACTAATTACACTAGGCTAAATTAAGAAAAAATAAAAATAAAGAAGTTAGTATATACAACCTACACATAGGAATTCTAATTAGCTATATACTAAAATTTGAAATTTTTGAGGGTCCATCCAAAACACAATTTGACTTTGACGGATCAACGGTGGACCCTCCCGAACATGCATGCCTCCCATAAAATAGGAATTTCGTTCAAACGACGGAAGGCATGTGTAAGGCGGTAAAAGTGAACCATCCCTAATTGAAAGTTTGGGAGGGAGGGTGGGGGATTTGGATAGGAGGGGCGACAAATACACATGGGGACCAAAAAAAACTGAATTTTCTCCCAAAGATTTAGCAAGAAGAATGGGAGGTGGCGCACATGGAGTCAATGAGGCCTTCATGGAAAGAAACTCAAGTAAGTACTCCTTGTCGGTGAAAGGGTTAAACGTTTTAAAGTTCGGTACCGATTCATCGGGTACTTGTGACGGTGTTGTAACGGAGAATGAAAATGGGGAGGAAAGAAATTTAAACTCAAAAGATGAGTTATCATCACTCAAAGTTGGAATTTCAAAGGAGATAGGATCATTTTCAATGAAACTTTATTCTTTGGGATCAAAAGAAGAAATCATCTCATTGCAAATAGATACTACATCCATTTCATCCTCTCTTTCATTCTCAATTACAAGATGGGCCAAGTGACGAATGGTTTGTTCCAAAGTAGGCACAAAGTCCTCAATTGGTTCAAAACATTCCTCGACTTCAAAAGTCTCGGAAGAGAAATAGTTGTTGGATTTGAATAATAAATCCAAGTCTTTCTCCCAACAATGATGTTCATACCTATCGTTCTCAAGAATAAGCAAACCCTCACCGAAAGTCATAGGACGAGGTGCGGATGCTTGAAAATGAGGAGTTTGAAAATTATTATTGGCACAAAGGTTAAACTGATTATTATATGAGTTTTGAAAACTATTGTAATTCGTTTCAAAGTTCCTATAATAAGGAGGTAAAGGCCCAAAATCGTTATCATCCTCCTCAAAATACACGCATTCCAAAGCTTGACTTTTGTAATACTTGTCCAAAGTCATTTTTGAATTTGTAATTTTTTGGGACTCTAAGTATTGACCAAAAGTCAAAGGAGTATGAGAATTTTGAGAATTATCATAATGATTACCGAAGGGATTGGAATAAGAAATGCTTACCCCAACAAAGGCTCGAGATGGAAAATTCCACAAAGCAATGTCCGATAGGAAAATTCAAGCGTTTCTAGGTGCTCAAATGTAGAAGTCCTGCAAAAAAAGGTTAAAAGAAAGAATACAAATACAAAAGAAAGAATACTACGAACTAATAAGACAATTACAATCTAAATCAAAACAGTCCCCAGCAACGGTGCCATTTTGATCGATGCGTGAAAAGTAGCACGTGTAAAGACGATAATCGTTGTTTTAGTTTCACCGTCTCAATACAAAAGAAACCTAAGTTACAACTACACTCAACTGGTGAGTATAGCGGTAAGTAGGGTATCGAATCCATAGAGAATGTTCGATAAATCGTAATGGATTATTAATTCAGGAATAAAAGTGTAAAAGGGTGATGTATGCTAGTAATTAAAATAAAAGAGAGAAGTTAAGTCTATAATAAAGTAAAAGCGAGGATCGGGATATCATCCAACCATACGTCTCGAAACAACTATTAGTCAGAATTTCGGCTCGAGACCAATTTAATCGATCATTATCAATTAAACATAAACTTCACAAAATAAGGAATTCAAGCCAAAGTTGCGAGAATAAACATTTAACTGAAAATTAGTCGCACGCTGATTAAATTCAGATTATCTCTTTAAACACTAACGTTGCATGACAAAGAAAGTTAAACGCAATTTGCACGAAACCTAATTTTCGGAGCTCGGGGCCTGTTAATGGCGGAACGACATCCCGACCCTATTTATCTAAGGGCACATAATGATTAAACTAGATTACAACTAATTAAACTAGGAAAGCAAGAAATAAAGCAAGTGAACTAATTAAGAAAGCATGGAAATTAATCTACAAATCAAGAATTAAGCAAGAACAATTATATAAATTGAGATGGAAGTGGAAAGTTCAACATACACAACCCATATGGTTGTTAACCCAAAGAGAAATGAAGCCAATATCTCCAAACCCACAAACCCTAGGCTAAAACTAATTAAAAATGAATATTTCTGAATATTACACAAACTTGGGTTATATAGTAAGTTGGAATAAAAGAAAAGAAGAAAGAAAAAAACAAGGAAAATATTTGCAGAAACAGGGGATCGATCGATCGACCCCTTTGGTCGATCGATGGATGAAATCATGCCAAAAAGTATGAAGGATCAATCGATTGATCCTTATGATCGATCGATCGATCGATCGATCGATCAAGTAGGGCAGAACCTCCTTCCTCGTGTGTTTGGTGTAAATGTTTTCTTCTCCGCTAGAATCGTAGTAACTTCTTCATTCGGGATCGAAATCTCGCACTGTTTGCCTCCACGCGAAGCTTGCGAGGAGGGCAACAACTTTCGTGAGATGTCGAGCCAGCTGCCTAAGCTATGAATTGACAGAATTCACCGAATTTCCCTTGAACGTGCGAATGCATACGGGACTTGAGCGAAATGCATCCGAACTCCATTCTTAGTACCTAAATACCTACAAAAGCCCAATTATACCTCATATAGCATGTTAACAATATAAACCGAGGTTTTCTGGTTAACAGGCTTAAATATAGAGATTAAGTCACCCGAGGGGGCTAAAATGCGTAGGTTTAACGGATAAAATATGCAATATTTGCGTATTATCAGCATGTACAATGCCTCTAAATGTTAATGCAAACATCTCTAGTTGAATGGAAAATCCAATCCTCCAAATATCAATAGATTATAGTGGAATTTTGTATGTTGTGTAGTGAAGTGATACTAAATGTACTTATGGAACACTTACACACTAAAAATGTTACAAATAGTCCCGAGTATAAATTACACTATATATTATACATGCAACTAACTGTTAGGATCTATCAAAATGAACTCATTTTTCAAAACATTTTGAAAAATAAAACATTTTCCTCAAACAAGTATTTATAAACTATGCAAAAGAATTTAGATTTTAAATCTTTGCCAAAAATTAGTGGTCTAATATAAAGAGATGAAACATAAAAAAAATGTGTCAAGAGTGTTTAGTAAAACATTTTCAAAAAGTCGGGTTTTAAAATAGATATAGCTTTAAACAAAGAAACAAAAACCTAGACAAAAATGTAAATTGTGAAATTTGATATAGGTTATAAACTCATATTCAATTAATTTGAACAGAGTGTTGAAACCTAAATGATTACTCTTTTCTCTCTCTTCTCTCTAAATTATGCTCTCTCTCTCTCTAAAATGAAAACCCAAAATGATCAAAAGGCTCAGATGAAATCGAGGTAAGGGTTTATAAACTTGAGCTATATAAAAGGTTACCAAAGGGTAAAATGTAAGGTTGGACTTGATTCTAATCAATTGAGTATTAATCCAAGGGTTCGGAATAAAGCGTAACAAATAAGCTAAACCAGTTCGATATGTAACAAGTAAAGGCATAGGTTTGTAATCCATGTGAAAATCCTAACCCATATCTCAACCATTGATAAAAACAATCCAATTGTTGTAATAAGATATAAACATCGCAAATACATAACATAACAAAAATGCCAAACATGACCTTATGAATTAAAATGTTTTAAAATGTATTTTCTAAATGATTTTTAAATCACAAGAATGTTTATAAATCCAATTCAAAATAGCAAAAAATTATTTTTAATTCAAGAAAAATCATCAAAAATATTTTCACACATTATTACACCAAAATATCCTTTTTTCAAAATTTTAGCATTATTAAACATATGATTAATTTATCTGATTGATTCCTAAGTTAAATATAATTAAATGAATCAAATGCTTAAAAAATATTAAATGATTTTGTAAAATTCTATTTGAATTTATCTGTGTGAAGAGTGAGTGGTGTAGTGTGTGTTACACTATATTCATGTTATGTTTTATTCTTACCAACTATAATCGTATTATATAGATAGTGTTCCCTTGAGTTTTTAATCTTGAATGAATCTTGAGAAGGGATCTCTATTAAAAAAAAATGCAAACTATCCAGACTAATTGAACACCTTGATAGTTTAGACTCAAGAAAACCTAGGAACGTCTCTATCAAAGGGTATTTAAATCTCCCCTTTGGATATTTATGGTGAAAGTCCATCGAGTACAACATATTCCATGGAATGTTTTGAACTCTTAGGATAAAAAATCCTAACCCTATCAAAGAGCTAACTACCCCATCTAGAATTGAAAAAAAAAGGTGTAAACTACAACATTTGATTTTAGACTCAAAAAAATAAAATCTCTAATATAATTTGTACAAAATATATACTTTTAGATCAAGTTAGTAATATCAATCATAAAGAATATAATATGAAATAAATGGATGTACTATTCTCCCTCATTTTATCTCAAATAGACAAGGGTCAAAATTAATGAACAAATAAACGGGTCTTAACCAGATACTGAAGTCTCATTCCATTTAGTCCTTATTGCTTGTTTAATTCCATTCCATCATCATCTTTAGTCTCGTCCTTTCATTTCACTTCCTCTACCTCCACAGCCTACCCAGCCAATCAATATTCCCCTTTCAAAGCTCATGCACTGTGATTCGCACTTCTATCTCATATAATGGCATCGCATCCATTTGAATATTGTTTGGATTGGTAGAGTGGATGGATGGGCCTTCGCTTGGCTTTATATGGATTTTTTGTTTGCAGGTTTTACCTTTGGCAGGAACCGCTTTGAATGAGATTCATCAGCGTCCGAGTCATCCTATGCCAAGGCAACGCCGTCTGAGCTTTGTAGCTTCCACTGTGACTCTAGGGGCCCTCATATCCCATGAATCCATGACTTCCTCTGTTAATCATTCAATATTTCCTCCCCTTTAGGTTAGGCTGGGTCTAAGATATGAAATTCTTTATACAAATAGGGTTGGCATTAACAAGACATGGGAGGTGCATTTTATCATCATCAAACATACATTGCCTATAACCACATATAGTAGATTATAAACATTACAAAGATATGAATGTAAGTGCAGGTACAAAGATATATCAATCAAGCATAACCATCACCATTGCTTTTCTTAAACTTTCAAATTGAATATTATCTAGAGATTTAGTTATAAAATCAGTAAGTTGCTTTTCAGTGTTAACATATTTAATTAAGAGTTCTTTAGACTCTACTAAATATCTAATAAAATGATGATGTATCTTTATGTGCTTCGTCCAAGAGTGTTAAACAGTATTCTTAGATATATTTATCACGCTCTCATTATCATAAAATAAAATTGCTTGAGTTTCTATAACGTCGTAGTCACTTAGAATTTATTTAATCCAATATACTTGGACACAACAACTTTCAACTGCTATATATTATGCCTCACCAATAGAAAAGTAAATGAATTTTTTTTTCTTGTAGTCCCAACCAACCAAGTTGTTTCCAATATAATAATAATAAGCATCAGAGGTACTCTTACTATCGTCAGGACAACCTGACCAGTCAGCATCACTATAACCTATTATAGTACTAGTAGTGTCTTTTGTGTCTCATAATCCCAAATCTAAAGTCACTTTAACATATTTAAGAATACACTTAACACCTTTAAAGTGACTTTCTTTATGAGCAGATTGATAACGGGAACACACACAAGCAAAAAAATAATATATATGAGGGCGAAAAGCAATTAAATATAATGAACTACCTATCATTCTTCTATATAATGTAGGATCAATGTATTTAGAAGTTTCATCTTTTGTTAATTTCGTGGTTGTGCTCATGGATGTATGTGTTATTTTGGCATCATTTCATTCAAACTTATTTATTAAGTCCTCAAAATATTTGGATTGACGGATATATAAGCAATTATCAGATTATTTCAGTTGAAGTCCAAGGATTTATAGCACCCCCCAAGTGACATTTGGAACTCCCCACTCAAAAAAATAGAAAAAAATGACTTATTGAGGAGAATTTTAACCAAATATAATGTCATATATGTAAACTTGTGCAATTAACACTTTATTTTTATCCTTTGCACGAATAATGCCTGATCACTGCCACTGTTGATGTAAAAAACTAGCTTTGATCTAATTAATTAATCATAGATAAATATAAAATAAGAAATAGGACAAATGGGTCTTAAAGTGGTTCGGCCTTATGGAAATGGCCTACGTCCACTATTTTGTATTGCTGGGTCTTTTCTTTAATCTTGATGATGATCGTCAAATGATCAAGTATCCATCATCCCTTTATGGAGGGGATTACAATGCATTTATAGCCTTTTGGATATTAATGTGAATAGACAATACGTCGTTAATAGACATATACATATGTACATAATGAGAATGTTCATTGAATCCTATGTTCATTGAATCTATTATCGTCGCTTGATCTTCTTGACTAGATGCTCTGCACGTTGAGTAGCTCGGTACGCTGAGTATCTCGGGGTGCTGAGTAGCTCGACATCATAAGTTTTTGGTGAATATATGTTTTTTCCACATAAGACGATGTGTTGTCATATACTTGGTCCACGTCATCTAACTAATTTTTGTATCAACATAAGCCCCCAATGTTTCACAGTTGAGGTTGAATATGGGAGTGTGGAACATTATGCCCAGAAGTTGCTTGGATGTGTTTTACCCAGTCTGGTTAGATTATAAATATCCAATACTTATGAAATAGTTTCTTTAGTCTAGTCATTTGAGTGCGAAATGGAAACATTGTAAATATTTTGAATCTCCAACAGACGCTTGGATATTTGCGTCTTTTTCATCATTGAGCCGGCGGAAACGCAATCGTCTTTTCTAGTAGTCATTTCTTTTCTTGTTTCTCGATGAAGGGCATTTAAAAATGATAGAAACAGATCGTCGTCTACTTTTTACTTCCAGATTTCTAAACTCTTTTTGTCTTCTCATTCTATCCTTGTACTGTCATTCTTTTTGTCACCCGCCTTAGCAGATTTTTTCTTCTTTCTTTGCTTTATCTTCCATGGTTTATCTTATTGAGTCATTGGATAAGTTTTGGGATGATTTCGTAATTCCTTCTTGGGTTATTCTAGAGGATCCTCCCTTCCCTTCTGATTTATTTTCTTTAGCTGAGGGGCACTGGTTTCCCTCTATTTTTGTAGCGGAGTGTGGTTTTTCTTTTCCGCCGAATCCCCTATGTTTGGAGTTTTTCCAATATTTTGATATTGTTCCTGCAAGAGTAGCTCCAAATACATGGAGAGTAATTAATGGCATATATAGGTTAAATCAAATAAATGGAACTCGTTTAGGAATTCCCGAAATCATGTATTATTATAAATGTGTTACCAGTGACACCACATTTTATTTAAAAACTAGGTTTTCCAATAGAGCTTTAGTGGTCAATCTTCTCGATGCTAATAGGGACTATTTTAATCATGGGGTTGTGATGAAAAATTGGCAACACCCCCCATTAAAAGGAAATGATGTTTAATAAGGTCCCAGATGTCCACTTTATGGCACTGTTTTGATGAAATGTGTCACTGACACTCATTTTTTTTGTTACAGTTGATAGCAAAAGGAAACCTCCAAAACAGGGTGACATAAACTAAAAAAAATTGACACTTATCTGGGGTTTGCACTAGTCCATCAACAGGGAGAATGTGAGGTCTGCTTCTTATTTGCTGAGATATAAGAATACCACTTCATCTTTAATTTCCCGGCCTCTCGTTCCTCCAGTAGTGATTGATCTTGATCTAACATCGGCTTCTCCAGCAATTGTAGGAGAATCTTCTTCTGACTTGGGTACATCCATTGCTGATTTGATGACGAAGAAGATGAGGTTACTCGAGTCCTTTACCAAGCCCACTCCTAATGCTGAATGAGCGAAGAAGAGCAAA
The DNA here is from genome assembly GCA_949130495.1 of Sambucus nigra. Lineage (NCBI taxonomy): Eukaryota > Viridiplantae > Streptophyta > Magnoliopsida > Dipsacales > Adoxaceae > Sambucus > Sambucus nigra. Next base: position 398,018,890 of record OX422215.1, read on the forward strand.
AGTGACATTACAGCTGATGGAACTAAGAATAAGGATGATATTCCTCCTACTAAAAATATCAGCAAGGATCCCCATGTTTCCCCTTAAGAGGCAGCACCTTTGATTGAAGTTGTTGTCCAAAAAGAGACATCACCTTTGATTGAAGATGCTCCTTTGAGGAGGTTAAAGAGGGGTAATGTAGAGAGACCTGTAGATACTTTTGTCCAACCTTATGGAGTTGGGATTTCTTCTCCGAGGGCTAGTTTTCTAGCTGTCCTTACCCCTGACTTGGCCAAGAAATTGATTAAGTCAGGGACTTTGCCCGACTGCTGAGCTGTTGAAACTTCAACTCGTCAGGATAAGGTGGTCGATGTGGCTTCCCAGCTTCTTCCATCAGTAAGTAGTCATTATACTTATCCTCTTAACTTTTTATTGATGTGTTCATGCTGTGATTTGTGGCTTTCTTCTTCTTATAGTTGTTGGTGTGCTTCGATAATATCGTGGAGAAGGATGAAGCCATTAAAGCTCCAACCTCATCCACTGGTGTTGAGGAAGCCCTTGTTGGGTTCTCAAAGTCTTTAGGAGAATCTTGACAGAAGTATGAAGAGGACAAAGTTGCTTAGGAGAAGAAAATTACATCAGCCGAGTCAGCTCTTCAACTTGCTGATATGGCTCAGAAGCAGGCTGTGAAGGACTCTGAGGAAGCTAATGACAAGATTGAAGAGGCTGAACGGCATAAGAAAGACCTTGAAGAGAAGGTGAAGTCTACCGAAGATCTTCTCAGGGAGAAAACCTCCTCAAAGAGAGCGAAGAGGAAAGCAGCTATAAAGAATTCCTTTAGTTCTGGCTGGGACAAAAGATGGAACAAGGCCTTAACTTCTATCATTTCCTAGATGGAGTATGCAAGTGTGAAATACTCCAGAGATGAATGGGTAGCAGCCTTGAAGAGGTTGAACATTAACGAGGATTCTGAACTGTTTCAGGAACACACCCATGGCCTTCCTCCTGCTGTTGAAGAAAAAGAAGAAGAAGATGAAATTGCATCTGATGAATCTTTTATGGTATTAATAGAACCAGTAACTGTTACTACCCTTCCTCAATCTTCCAAGTAAGTCAAGAAGGTGACAACTTCTACCGAGAAACCTCCATTGCCATCCGAACAACCAGCTCCTTCATCCAAATCGACTGAAGATGTTATAGGAAATAAGGAGAAGGTGTAGAGTCATTCAGCTCTTTAATTATGTTACTCTTCTATTTTTCCCTTTCATTATAACCTCGGTTGTACTTTCTCCTCCTATGATTAATTAAATGGACTTTGTTATTTATTATGAGTTTTCTACTTTGCTTTTTAACATGTAGTTGCACTATTGTTTGATTGATTCCTATTTACCTTTCTAGTTTGTTGCCAGGATGGAACTCTTGTCAGCTCATGAGATGGAGTTAATGAAGAAATGTAATGATTACTTCAAAGTTGGTTATACAGATTTTAGTGAAGTTAAAATCGTTAATATCCTTGATCCTGATGCGTTTGATCGAGCAATTGAGGCCTATCAATACTTAAAATGCCTGCTTGATTGGGTTGTAGTCAATAATGCTGCTTACTAAGAGATGATTAAAGATCTTCAAGGGACGATCGAGGAGCTTCAGCTTCAACACAAAGAAACTACTGCACTTATGCATTAAGGGTATGAGAATAAGTATCAATAGTTGAATGTTGATCAGGGTTATGACAAGTTTCTTTCAGCCCATAAAAAGAGAGAGAGTGTTCTCAAACTTGAAATTGACGAACATAGGAGTATTGCCAAGTTGTTAGAGGAAGAGAATATTTCCCTGCGAAAAGAAGTGAAACAATTTAAAGCTACTGCCTCTTCCTCTGCTGGAGGTCTAGTCCTAGGCAATGACGAGGGCTTTTCATTTTTGGAAACTGAAAATGCTACTTTGAAAGAGAAACTAGAAATTTTAAAACAAACCAGACCTACGTCCTTCTCGCGGGGTAGAGCTAGAGTTGGTCGAAGAAGTGTTGAAGAAACTAGGACTCAGCAATCCTCAGCAAATTAGGCTGCTCAGATGAAAGCAAAAAATTAAGCCATGTCTGAAATGTCCCAGAAAGTTCAAACTCTTACCGACCAACTCTTTAACCAGAATTCTGCACTAGAAAGTAAAGAAAACTTGGTGAAGAAACTTCATGAGCAGCTTGAGAGATTGACTTATCAATTTCAAAAGCATCCTAGAGAGTTTTGGATGGGGGGATACAATAAAGCTCTATGCCATCTTAATGCTCGGCTGAATGAAGTGAACAATGAAGGATACAAACAGGGATCGCTGAACGCCTTGACTGTGATGAGCTTGAAGAAGGTAATTCCTTATGGGATTGGTATGATCTTGGAGTACTTGATCTGCCTAATCCTCCCTTTAAGTTGGATGTTAGCTAGATTCCAGCCCATGCCATTCCTAGATGCTTGATTTCTATGTATCTTGGTAATTACCAGCTTTATGAAGAATTTGAGATATCCCGACCTCAACATCTACTTGATCGACCAAGTTCCAGCAACATCAGAATGCTACGAGATATGAATTTCATCAATTCTCCTTATGCTTTAGATGATCCTCCAGCTAGAATGGTGCCTGTACCAAAATCTGAGGAAAAGGCCAATAGAATAGGAAATTTGTATTGAATGAAGAAAACTTCATATTTTGTAATTTTCTTTCCTTGGAAATAATTGTATTAAATGAAGCAAAATTCATCTTTATGCAGTGTTCTTTTGGTTAGAAATAATTTATAAGATGTTTGTCTTATCATATAAGTTTTTGATGAGTGTGCATCAAGGGACTAATTGTCCTGTTATGTTTTAGTTGAGTATATAATGGAACTTTGTCCCATTTGCTGCCTAGTTGTAGTGACTTTTCACCCATAAATGCCTAAGCAATGGAATGATTTTCATCCCATGGTCCTGCTTAGTTTTAGCAATCTTATCTACATTACCTTAGTGCCTAGACAGCGGATGCCTCGTGAGGTCACCCATCTTCTTACCTAGTTTTGGATTCCCCTTGAGGTCACCCATAATCAAACAGGCCTTGCCTTGTATGATTGTGATACCAACATTGTTAGTTCAGTTTATCGATACCGACCAATCGTAGTTAGTGGTTGCTGATATGCCATTGCTGTTGCCGACCAACCTTAGTTGGTGGGTTAGTGTGTAGCACAAGTACTCTGAAAAAATTTGAACAAAAAGAAACATGGAGAAAATATCATCTCTATCCATGTTGAAAAATATGGTACATATAAATCTGTATTATTGATAATATTTGCGCAGGTGCTCTGCATTCTATGCATTTTTTAATTCTTCTCCCTCTAAGGTTTCTATTCTGTAGGTCCCAGGTCGAACAATCGTAGTTACCCAGTAGGGCCCATGCCAGTTGGCCTCTAACTTATGATGCTTCTGAATCACCTTCTTGAGCACATAGTCTCCCACCTTAAGATCACATTTCTTGACTCTTTTGTTGTATAAAATGGCAGTTCGTTGTTGATAAGCTGTGTTCCTGATCGTTGCATCTTCTTTCACTTCCTCTAGCATGTCCAAATCCAGACGTCTCATCAAATCGCTGAGAAGAGAATTAAAATTGAGCACCCTGTGAGTGGGTAGGCCCAGTTCAGATGGTATGACTGCTTCACTTCCAAAGGCTAGCATGTAAGGAGACTCCCTCGTTGTTGTTCGGGGTGTTGTACGATAAGCCCATAATATAAAATGTAGCTCGTTAATATAATTTCCCTTTGCATTATCCAGCCATTTCTTCAATCTGTTCAGTAGAGTCCTATTCGTCACTTCGGTTTGCCCATTGCTCTGACGATGGCCTGGTGCGAAGTGGATCTTATGGACGTTGGACTGCTGACAATATGTGGTGAACTCCTCATTATCAAATTGGGTACCATGGTGAGTGATGAAAGCATGCGAAAGACCATATCTGCAAATAATATTCTTCCAAATAAACTGATAAACTCTTTCATACGACATGTCAATGAGAGGTTCAACTTCTACCCCTTTAGTGAAATAATAGACAACGACTACTAAATATTTGATTCTCCCTTTGGTAGTCGATAGAGGACCAACTAAGTCGATACCCACATGGCAAATGGACAAGGGGAAGTGATGGGTATTAACAATGCCCGGGGAGTTATTAAAATGGAAGAGAAACGTTGGCACTTATCGCATTTCTTCACGTAAGCTGCACAGTCAACTCTCATTATTAGCCAATAGTATCCCTACCTCGTTATCCTCTGTAGAAGAGTTCGTCCTGCTACGTGCGCTCCGCAAGAGCCTCTGTGAATTTTTTCTATCAAATCTTTAACTTCTGAAGGATGCACACATCTCTGTAGACCTGCTATAATACCCCTTCTATACAAAACTCCAATATTCAGTACATATTGGGCAACTTTAAACTTCATTCTATTGGATGCAAGTTAGTCAGTTGGTACCACCCCTTCTTCGATATATGCCCTGATGGGGTCCATCTAGGATGGTCCCATATTCAAGGTGATGAATCTCACCATCAAATCTTCATCTATGCTCTGGTTTACCAGAACCTTAATATGAATCATTCTTCATAGCTCGGTGCGAGTGGCTGAGGCTAACTGAGCTAATGCATCAGCTCTCGCATTCTCTAATCTTGGTATTCTGATCAACTCGACCGCTGTAAAAGTCTACACAATCTCCATAGCTTTTGCATGGTACCTTGACATCAAGTCTCCCTTCGCTGCATACAACCCAAGAATCTGATTTATAATTAACTATAAATCACTAAACACGATAGCTTGCTCTGCATTCAATGTTTTGGCTAAACTGAGGCCCACAATCATAGCTTCATATTCAGTTTTATTATTAGAATCTTGGAACTGGAAACATAACGCATATTCTATATCCAATCCATCTGGGGTGTGAAGGATTATACCAGCTCTGCTGCCTATGGCACATGAAGAGCCATCAACATACAACTTCCATATGGGGATACAATTATCAAATGCTTGGTCTGATAAAGTTCTCTAATGGAATATTTGGTACTTCCTTTTATCATCTCCTAACACTGGGCTATTATCTGATGATTCTTGTTGCTCAGTGCTTCTCCCCTTCATTACATCTGTTGATAGAAGTTGATAGGGGGTAATCTCTGATGATCCCCTAACATCCACGAGTTGTTCAGCATTAGACCCTTGTTGGTCGGAAGCATCTGGGTAAGTGAACTCCGCAATGATATTTACTACCACCTGTCCTTTGAGTGAGGACCTTGGCTCATAAATAATATCATGCTCTCCCAGTTCGATCGCCTAATATATCAGTCTCCCTGACTTTTCTGGCATATGCAAAGTTTTTCTGAGTGGCATATCAGTGTATACCACTATGGTATGGGCCTAAAAGTATGGTTTCATCCTCCTTCTTTCCTCGATCAATGCTAATGCCAACTTCTCCAACCTTGGATATCTAACCTCTGCTCATCGAAAAGCTTTGCTTGTATAATACACGGATTTTTGCACTCCGTCCTCTACTCTTCTCAATGTTGAACTGACTGCACTTTCTGAAATAGCCAAGTATAAATATAACTTTTCTCCCATCACCGGCCTGGACAGCAAAGGGGTGTCCCTAAATATCGTTTCAACTCTTGGAATGCATTCGCACATTCATCATTCCATTCGAAAGTTTTTCTGATTATTTTAAGGAACGAAAGACATCTGTTCATTACTCGTGAGATAAACCTGTTGAGAGTTACGACATGCCCCGTGAGGCTCTACACCTCCTTCTTCGTGGTTGGAGATTATAGTTCCAGTAGAGATTTGATCTTTTCTGGATTTGCCTCAATGCCTCGCTGATTCACAATATACCCGAGGAACATGCCTTCTCATACGCCAAAAACACACTTAGCTGGGTTCAGCTTCATCTGATATTTCTCCAGCTGATCAAAAGTTTGGCTCAGATCAGCTATGTGGTTTGTAATTTTCTTGCTCTTCATTACCATATCATCGACATAAACCTCCATGTTGTTGCCAATTTGTTCTGCGAACACCTTATTCATCAATCGCTGGTACGTTGCACTTGCATTTTCTAGACCAAATGGCATAATATTGTAGCAATATGTACCCTTTGGGGTAATAAAAGAAGTAATATCCCGATCTTCTGGTTTCATCTTAATCTAGTTGTAGCTGGAATAAGCATCTATGAAGCTTAGCAACTCATGCCCCGAGGTTGCATCTACCAGCTGGTCTCTTTGGGGAAATGGGAAGTGATCTTTTGGGCAGGCTTTGTTGAGATCTGCGAAATCTACGCACATTCTCCATTTATTATTCTTCTTTTTTACCATCACCACATTATTTAACCAATCAGGATATTTGACATCCTCAATAAAAGAGGCCTTTTGCAGTTTCTCGACTTCCTCCTGAATAGCTTGGTTCTTCTCTGGGATAAATACCCTTCTTCGTTGTTTCACCGGCTTGACCTCCTTATTAATATTGAGTTCGTGACACAAGAAGGCTGGGTCTATCCACGGCATATCTTCATGACTCCATGCAAAATCTTATTTTCGGTGCCTTAAAAATGCCACTAACACCTACTTTATTGACGGATAAAGTGACGCGCCAATTTGAGTTGTTCATTCTGGTCGTTCATCATCCTAAATAACGTTCTTCGTGGCTTTCATGGCCTGACCCTTCATAAGCTCTGACTCATCTCTTAGGTAAAATGTCTCAATCTTTGCATCTTCAGACTCATCCACTTGGTAGGTGGTGGTCTTCTTCCTGGCTCTCTCCATCTCTTCCTATTCGAAAGATGAATAATAGCATTCCTGTGCCACTTTCTGATCACCCTTCACAATTTCAACTCTAAAATTGGTCGAAAACTTCAGGCATTGATGCACGGTTGATGGCACTGCCTCGAACTTTTTCAGGCCTACCTTTCCCATGATTATGTTATAGGTTGATTGGAGATTTTTATCCATTACAAAAAAGTGTACTTTTTCTGTTCTGCAATAAGGCCAGGTACCAATAAGCATATCCAACTTGATCGTCCCAAGTGGAAAGACTTTCTCTCCAGTGAACCCGAGGAGGGGCCTGTGATATGTCTCCAACTAGGCTAGCTTTAGATTTAAACTATCAAAGCACGGGTAGAACATGATGTCTGCAGAGCTACCATTATTTATCAACACTCTTGAGATCACCACATCCTCCATCCTCATCTTGATCACCAAGGGGTCATCGTGAGGATACAAGACACCTTCCAGATCATTTTTGGAAAAACCGATGACCAGTTTATCCTTGTTCACCTTCCTCGGGAAATCCTGCTTCGCCAAATTTATTCATTGTATATAGGAACAAGCTTGGGCCTCGTTGAGGTAAGCTTTCCTTTCAGCAGTATGATCCCTACCTCCTGCATCTCCACCTGTAATCACATTACATTCGAATGAGACAAAATGGATTAAAAATACCTCGAGTTCTGATTGCCTTAACTTTTTGGGGAGGTCTGGGTCATCCTCTTGATCATCTTCATGGTCCCTCTTCTTATCGTCTTTTATTCGCCGAGGAGATTTGGACCTTTGCCTTGCTCTATCATTGGTCTTCCCATCATTATGGGGATCAACAAGTCAGTTCAATTTCCCTCGTCCAATGAGTGCCTCGATTTCATTTTGGAGAGCTATGCACCACTTGGTCGTGTGGCCGTGATCTTTGTGGAACTCACAATACTTGGACTTATCCCTCTTTTTAGGGGATGTCCTCAATTTCTCTGGTAAATTCAGTTCTTCGCTGTTCTTTATCTCTTCTAAAAAATGGTTTATATACACCTTTAAGGGAGTATAATTCTCATACATCCTGAAGTGCTTTGGCATCTCTTTTCCTTCCGAGTTCTTATTACTCCCGTTATGCTTTTGATCTTTTTTCTCCGACCTGCCCTCAGCTTTAGTGTCCACTTTGGTCTCACCATTCTTTTTTGCAGCCATAGCTTCTTCGGCATTCATAATTTTGGTTGCCTTAGACATTAATTCTGCCATGGATTTGGGGCGATCTTTAGCCAGAGTATAATACAGCTTATTTGGTAAAAGACCACTCATCAGGGCTCTTCTTGCTGTCTTCTCTTCGTCGTCAATGACCTCAAGTTTCTCGTTATTAAAATGAGTGATGTAGTCCCTGGTGCTCTCTCCTTCTTGCTGCCTTACACTCAACAAATGTGCTACTCTCTTGACTGATTTTACACCAAAATAGAAATTTCCTATAAAGAGCTCTTCCAGTTGATGGAAAGTAGCAATCTACCCCCGAGGAAGATTATTGTACCATATTTGAGTTGATCCAGTAATAGTTCCTAAGAATGCCCTGCATCTCATCTCATCAGGAGCTGCATAGATATCGGCAGCAGCCTGGTCCTTCTCTATGTGGAGGACAGGATCAGTTTTTCCATCATACTTTGGCGTAACTATAAGAGCTTTAAACTTTGATGGTGTGGAAAAATCCACAATTGACTGTGCGAAGGGTGATCCCTTGACCAAAGTTCTTTGGAGAGGGTTCCTGGCCTTAGCCATTTCCCCTAACCTATCCTCCAACCTTTGGATGGATCCTTTCCAAGCGTCATTTATATCCTCTATTCAATTTTCCCAAGGAACCGATCATGCAGAATGCTCCTCTTGGGATCTCTCTGTAGGAGTGACAGGGCGTGATTGGGAAGAACATTTCCTTAGATCATTTGGTCGTTGAGGATTGCCCAACGTAATTCGAGGAGGATTTCCATTCCTCTTGGGGCCCAAAAGATCAAAGGGGAAGACTCTACTCAATCTTTCTAGGGCGCTTATTCTTTTCGGAGTTAGAGTGATATTTTTTAAGAATCCATGACTCTTATGGGAGATGTCCACCCAGGTTGATAGGACGGGTCGCTGGATCTTTCAGTGTGGCATAATTCGATGTGCCTGGACAAGGACACCTGAGGGAACGAAGTACGTATGGATCTCGAAGACGACAGATGAGTGTTTTTACGACCACTTCGCTGGCCCGACTGGGCAGGCATTGCATTTTAAATAGTTTGAATGAGTTGCTGCATGGTATCTTGTATAGCTGTTTGTCCCCTGGCTAAACTAGACACTATTCCAGTGAGTTCATTGACAGTTGGAGGAACGGATGGGTTAGGAGGAACTCCGTCATTGTTCCTATTGCTAAATTATGGGAGCTCAACCATGTTTGATGATTTTTTTAGTGAAAAACACTACGTATAGTCGATTTCCCACAGACGACGCCAATTTGTTGATGTAAAAAACTAGATTTGATTTAATTAATTAATCACAGATAAATATAAAATAAGAAATATAACAAATGGGTTTTTAAAGTGGTTAAGCCTTATGGAAATGTCCTACATCTACTATTTTGTATTGTTGGGTCGTTTTTTTAATCTTGATGATGATCGTTAAATGATCAAGTATCCATCATCCCTTTATAGAGGGGATTACAATGGATTTATAGCCTTTTGGCTATTAATGTGAATAGACAATATGTCGTTAATAGACATATACATCTGTACATAATGAGAATGTTCATTGAATTCGATGTTCATTGAATTTGTTATCGTTGCTTGATCATTTTGACTGGATGCTCTGCATGTTGAGTAGCTTGGTACACTGAGTATCTCGGCATCATAAGTTTTTGGTGAGTATATATCTTTGCCACGTAAGATGACACGTGTTATCATATACTTGGTCCATGTCATCTGACTAATTTTTGTATCAACAGCCACCGCGCCCAAACCCATTATTGAGTAAAAAGGTTGAAAGGTGGACATACAAGGGTCGGGGGGCTTGTTTTAAACCACACAATGACTTTTTTAGTATGAAGAGATGTCCAAGGTATTTAGGTTTTGTATTTAGGATCAACAAAACCTTTTGGCTGCTCTACATAAACTTCCTCTGTTAAAATAACATTTTAAAAGGCAGATTTAACATCAATTTGAAAAGGTTTAAATTGTAAATGGAAGTCAACAACCAAGAGAAGATGGACATACTCCATTCGTGTAACCGGAGCGAATGTCTCATCCATATATATCCCTTCCATTTATAGCTCTGAGCTACTAGCTTGGATTTATTTCGAATAATCATTCTTGCTTCATCGATTTTGTTTTTGAAAATCCATTTAATATGGATTACTTTGGCATTAGTAGGCTAAGGAACAAGATACAAAACATCGTGAGTTGTAAATTTTGCTAACACTTCTTGCATAGAATCTATCCAAAAATATTCTTACTAATATTCATTAACATTTTAAGGTTCCACAAGGGAAATAAAACAAGCTAACTTTGCAAAATTTTGAAGTTGTGATGCCGTTCTAACTGGCACTAATACTTCACCAACAATGTTAGTGGTGGGATGATCTTTACAAACTCAGGTAGGAATAAACGAGGTTTAAATGGGTAAAATATCAATTTCTATAGGTAAGTAAATTTTTCAAAAGTTTCAGACTCATTCTCAGAATTTAGTATTATATTGACTGAAGTGGCCGCAATGTCATCTACAATTACATTGATTGACTCCATAATGGACTTAGTTCTTAAATTGTAAATCCTATAGGCACGACTTTTTTGAGAATAAGCAAGAAAAAAGCATAATCACTTCAGGATTCAAATTTTTAAAGATTTTCTCTATCACGGCATATATAGAAAATACCTCCAAAAGGTCCTAAAAATTTTAACATTGGGATTTTTATTATACTAAAGTTCATATGAAGTCATTTTGGTATTTTTACGAAGGTAAATTCCATTAATACTATGGCAAGCTGTTTGGACAACTTCAACCTAAAAATATTTGGAAAGGTCCTTAGCATGAAGTAATACCTTGTCAATCTCTTATGGAATTCATTTTTTACATTCAGCTATTCCATTTTATTTGGGGTATTAGGAAAATTAAACTTACAAAAATACCCATTTCTAGAACAATATTCAACAAGACCAGTGTCTTTAAATTCATCTCCCCTATGACTTCTTATATGTAATACTTGGGTATCCTTCACATTTTTAATTTTCAAAAGGATTTTTAGAAACTCTTTAAATGTATTTGACTTATTTTTCATAGAAAATACCCAAGTAAAATGTGTGAAGTCATCGACAATTACTTGAATGTAATTATTACCACAAAGGTTAATAGTACGAGAAAGACCCATTAAGTCCACGTGGATTAGATTAAGGGGTTTTAAAGTTAAAACATCAGGAACTTTCCTATGAGGGGCCTTAGTTATCTTTCCCACTTGACAAGGTCCACAAACCATATTAGAAATCTTTTTAATTTTGGTAATTCCCTTAATAATATCTTAGATGCTCAATCTTCTCAGGTTTTTAAAACTAGTGTGACTGGGCCTATTATGCCAAAGGTCGGCATCATCAAGTCTAGTCAAATGACAAGAAGAAGAATCAGTAGGAACTATGTAACAATTCTCCTTATTTATATTTCTAACTATGATACAATCACCAGTTTTGTCAACCATTTTGCACTTATTTTTTTGAAAAGATAACAAAGTAATTTGCATCACATAATTGACTTATACTCAGCATATTGGCCTTTAGCCCTTTAACTAAGAGAACATCATCAGGCGTAGGTAAACCTTCCTTAGATAGTGTTCCTTTGCCTATGATTTTAGATAAAACTCCATCTCTAAACATGAATTTGCCTCCAAGGCAACTAGTCAGGTTTTCAACTTTGTTTTGCCACATGTCATATCCCTAGAACATCCTGAATGTAAATACCGTCTAGTTGAGTTGCTCCCGATTTTGAGTGCAGAAATAACAACATTACATCTCAATTGTGGGAATAGATAATATTTTCTTGCCCAAATAGGCCTACTTTTTAAAGTATTTTTGCAAGGTTCTTTTTTCTTAGTATGAGACGTATTTTTGTTTTTGCCCCCAAAATGATTTTGAGTTTGTATAGGGAGTACATAACTAGGGCACTTCATGTGAGAGTAGTTAGAGTTTTTAAAGATATGTGCATAAATTCTTTTCTAAAAACAGTTATCTAAGTTGTGTCCATAGATATCATAATAGGAATAATATTTTGCTAACACTAATCTAACCCTAGTATCTAAACCATGAAAGATAGGTTTCTAATTAATTTGACTCATGACTTTGACTGGGATAAACCCAGTGTTTTCCTTACTTCTAACAAGAGAACAAGCATACTTAGACTTAGTGTCTGTCATTTGTGAGACTAAATTAGTTTTACTAAAACTTCCTTTGAAAAAAGCGATTCCTTAAATTTTTAAAGAATTTTTGTTTTCGATAAAACCAATTCAATTTTTGTCATACTCTTGTCTCATTTCACTCAAAATAAGTTCTTATTGTTTAGTTGAGGTTTCAAAATCTTCTTTTGAACATTTTTCCTTAGATTCTTCTAGTTCAACTATAGTGGCCTTGTATTTTTATTCTAAAACAAAATTATTTTCAGAAAGTTCAGCTAATTAAGATTTGAATTCTTTAATCTCGATCTCATGAATTAAGCATTGCATCATGTAGTCTCTATCACTTTCATTAAACATCCTAGTCATACTCTTAATTTGTTTAGATAACTTTTTTACCAATTTTTCAGACTTAGAAAATTTCTTTAAAGTTATAACATACAGGTCTTAAATATTTGGTAAATCTTCTTCGTCATCTCTATCACTAAGTGAAGTGTGTGTTGTGTCCTCTAACAATTCAATTGAATTCACAAAACTCAAACACATATTCAATTAGTTGATATTTGCATCACTTTAACTCACACACTCATGTGTATCAGATACAATAACATCACTAATATGAGTGATACTAGTAAAAGTATCAATAACATCACAAGAATACATAGAATCGTCATAAAAAGGCAAGCATCATCATCATATTCAATAATTTTGACACAAAAATACATGAAAGATTCATCCATGTTTGATGGACCTAACTCATCATCATCAGATACACTTAAGTCATCCCTAGTTATGGTAATGTGGTCCTTAGGTGTGGCTTGTGGTTTGAAGTATCACCTATTAGCAAAATGTTCCATTTTACCATATATATGGCACTATATATGGGAGCTTAAGGCTTTTATTATGTGAGTCTGTGGGTCTATTGCTATTTGACTATGTCGATCTATGGACCTTTCTTTCATGTGATATAGAAGCTTAACATCCTTGATGACTAGATTGTCCTTTACGAACAACAATAATATTTATATATTTCAAAATATTTTAAAGTTGTATGTTCATTAATGCAATTTGGGAATCAAGGAATATTTGGTTCTTGGTGTGAGTCACTATCTAAGTGACGCACAAATAACTTAGGATTGCTCATATTATAAGTGAAGCCCATGTTTGACTCAGTGTGCCTTTTAGCAGTTGAGGATATCATTTTCTTGTAATCAACTTTCATTTTTATAGTCCTCGATATACTATTAAAAATCTCGGGGGTTAAATTAGAGTCATCAATTTTTTCAATGGCATATCGTTTATGGTCAAACTTAGGAGGGAGATATCTCAATATTTTCATCACTGTGTCCCTATTATGATAATCTATACCATTAGCTTTAAATTTATAGATTATGACAAACAACTGAAAATAGAATTTGTCAAATGTTTCTATGTTAGACATCATTATAGAATTATATTATTGGAATAACATTTGTACCCTGGAATCTTTAACAGGGTGATCACCTTCATGAGAAGTGATCATAGTGTCCCAAGCTTCCTTAGTAGTGGTATAATGAGAAATGCATTTCAATTCATGTTCACTAACACCCATGAAATACAATTACATCTTCTGTTATTAAACTAAGATAGTAATTTTTTATCTTTAGTATATTCCCTTAGTATTTTGCTTACCCACACAGTATTTCCTTCAGTTATTGGTCTAGTAAGAGTTTGATAGCCAGTTTAAATAACATCCAAAACATCATCACCCAACTGTCCTTGAATGAAAGCAATCATCTAGTATGAAAAATTGCCTCTATCAAACGCAAGGAGTCTTGAAAGATTTCCAAGTAATTCCAAAATATTTTTATCATCCATTTTATGAAAATATTTAAGAAACTTTGAGATATTTAAAGGTTTTATAACGAAGCTCTGATACCAATTGAAAAAATACTTAGGCAAAAAATTGTTACGAACTATGTTTTTTATAAATCGCAAATTTGTTAAAGAAATCTTATTCGTGAAAACAGATTAAAAGATAACACAAAATGTGTATCTTAAAGTCTAATCAGATTCTATTTTTAAAAAACATAATTATTCAAGTTTTGATAAAATCTTTTAAAATAACCAGCATAAGTCAGAACTAGGAAAGCAGGTAAAATAAGAAACATCTACAACATAATATATAACATGGTAAAAGCTCCCCAGAGGAAATATCCACGAGAGACTCCATGCCCCAAAACAAAAAATAATTTCACTAAAATCAAAAAATGTATTTACAAATGCAAAAAATATAAGAAATAGTTGAATATGTTACCTAACTGAGAATCTCCTCTCAAATGCAAGTACAAAGCCTCTGAATGTTAATGTAAATAACTCTAGTTAAATGGAAAAACCAATCCTCCAAATATCAACAGATTATAGTGGAATTTTATGTGTTGTGTAGTGAAGTATATTATGCTAAATGCACTTATGAAACACACACACTTAAAATGTTACAAATAATCCCGAGTACAAATTACACAATATTATATACATGCAACTAATTATTATAAGTATTTTAAATCAAATTTAAATATTTTCAATATCATATTTCATATCTATGTTTTCGTAAATTGGATGTATAAAAAAATTAACTCGGTTTTCAAAACCTTTTTAAAAATCAAAACGTTTTCCTCAAAATAAATGTTTACAGACTGTGAAAAAGAACTTAGATCTCAATTTTTTACAAAATCAACGGTTTGATTTAAAGAGATGAAACATAAAAAAGTGTTGCAAGAGTGTTTTGTAAAACATTTTCAAAAAGATAGGTTTTTAAAACTGATACAGGTTCAAATGAAAAAATAAAATAAAAACCTAGACATAAATGTAAATCATGAAATTTGATCTAGGCTATAAACTCGAAGTCAATGGATTTTAAAAGAGTTTTGAAACCTAAACTATTACTCTCTTCTCTCTCTTTTCTCTCTTTATTATGATCTCTCTCTGTCTCTCTCTCTCTCTCTCTCTCTCTCCAATGAAAAACCCTAAATGACCAAAAGGCTCAGTTGAAATCAAGGTAAGGGTTTATATACTTGAGGTGAATAGAAGGTTACCACCGAATGAATTTTAAGACTGGGATGGATTCTAATCAATCGAGTATAAATTGAAGGGTTGCGAATAAATCGTACCAAGTAAGCTAGACATGTTCAATAGGTAACAGGTGAAGGCATAGGCTTGTAATCCATATGAAAATCCTAACCCACATCTCAGCCTTCGATAAAAACGATCCAACAATTATAACAAGAGATGAAGATCGCAGACACATAACAAACACACAACTAACATAACAAACACGATCTTATGAATTGAAATGATTAAAATGTATTTTATAAATGATATTTTAAATCACTAGAATGTTTATAAATTCAATTAAAAATAGCATAAAATTATTTTCAATTCAGGAAAAATCAGCAAAAATATTTTCACACATTATTACACTAAAATATCATTTTTCCACAATTTCAGCATTATTAAAAATAGGATTAATTTATCTGATTAATTCTTAAGTTGAATCTAATTAAATCAATTAATTTCTTGAAAAATTGTTAAATGATTTGTAAAAATTTATATGAATGCATGTGTGTGAAGAGTGAGTAGTGTAGGGTGTGTTCCACTATATTCATATTGTGTCTTCTTCTTACCAACTTGAATTATGCTATGCAGATAGGATTCCCTTAGATCTTCACTATTGAATGAATAATGATAAGAGATATCTACTAAAATATTTTTCATAAACTATCCAAACTAGTTGAATACCTTGATAGTCTAGACTCAAGAAAATCTAGGAGAGTCTCTATCAATGGATTCTTCAAACTTAACCTTTAACCTATCTTGGAAGGTAAACTGAGGTGATTTGGAAGGAAAATAACGTGTGTATTGAGTTTTCATGATTTAATAAAGGGTTAAAAATGTTTCAAGGAAGTTATATAGGGGAGAGATAGAGAAATAAAATCACAATGGGAGACCACTAACATGTCACTATGGTGGGACTATTAGGCTTGTATAGTGACCCAACAGGTTATTTTAGAGGCCTATTTACTGTTATAGAGAGATTCAATGAGATTATTTGTAGAAGGTTTTATTTAAATATTATTTTCATGAACCAAGAGCAATTATTATCCTAATTTCACCCTTACACGTCCTAACTCTCTTTCAAACTCTATTTAACCTAAACCTCCGTAGTCACTTCACTTGGGAGCTTCGAAAGGAGGAATTTGAAGGAGATTTGAGGAAAAAATTAGAGTACAAGACGAGGAGAACAAGATTATAAAAAGATCTTATCCAAACAAGGCAAGAACATACCTCATTCTTCTCCTTTGGTGTTATTTGACTTAAGTACCACCAAAACCAAACAAACACTTTAGGTTTAAAAATGAATTAGAAAGTTAAATTGGGTTATGACATCGTGATTAAAAGATAGTTAATTTGTGATAGAATATATTTAAGAATTCGAAATACTAAAATCCTAAATATCACTGTGATGTTTAAATGATATAATTCTTGAAAAGGTTACTTCGATGTGTAGATTATCACGATCTTAAGAGATAAAAAAACATGTTATCCTTACATGTGAATGTGTACCCATGATAATTCCACTCTTTTTGAATTTTAGTACTAAACTTATGACATTACACACTTGAATTTGGGGTAGTTGTAAATTGATATGTTGTATGCTAAAGTGAGAAATTGTATTCATCATGCATGTATGAAATGATAAAAAAAAATTATATAATAATACAAGTATGATGGTACAATATTCATACTGGGAATTGGGCAATGAATATTATGTTTCTTATAATAGTGAAGTAGTAGTTTTATGTTAATGAAAAAACAAATTAATAATGAGAAGATATTATAACACTTAATCTTTTATATGATTGAGATTACGATGAAATGGTAGAGAATGTTTTATCATCATGTTGATATGAAGTTTATATGTTACCATTTTTGTAGCCTAATAAAATAATCTGGTAATGAATAGTTGTATATAGGAATTCTCTAAGCACAAGATTAGAGCAGGGGTATGAGTATTGGGTCATAAATAAAAGAATTGAAAGGTAGGGAACATGAATAAATGTTATAAGATTAATTTAAAGTAAGTAATAATATGATGACACAATATTAGTATAAAAAAGAAAGAGTTATTCATGGCACGACTAGTTTGGATTGTGATGTATATTGTATAGGAGCATCACAGTATTTGTGGGGTGTAGATTTGTCTGGCTATAATAACACATGTCATAGTATGTATAAGGACTAGTGGTATTTTACTATAATGATGGGATTGTGTATGTGTTCATGTCTAGTTTTTATTGTTCAATGACTATAGTGATGAATGGATCACATTATATATAGGATCTAGGACTGCCTAGCTATATTAGTGGATTTATGGTTCATGAGGGGCCTAAGGTGTGTTAACTTTGTAGGGATATTTGGTTATAACAACGGGATTATATGTGTGTGCACAATATTCTGTGTAAGGCCTCAGGCTGCAAACTACATTGGGTTGTTTGGCTATGCCAGAGACAGTTAAATGGATATAGCATTAATGTGAGTAAAATCATATTAGTATACACATAATTATAAAGATATGAGAAATCTCTTAGTCACGTAATTGATTTTAAGATAAAAGATTCAATCGTGTTTTTAATTATGTTAGCATTGTTGTTTATGATCACGTAGCATTATTTCTTATTGTGGGACTGAGCCACATTCGTGGTTAACATTTCATCTCGAGTTGCACAGATAAATACTCATCTAACGGATTGTGGGTGAAGATTATAATGTACTATTGTGAGTATATACATAAAAAAATTGTAGGAGTCCAACCTATCTTTCATTTTTTATTATGATGCATTTTTATTCTTATTTTATTCCATTTTCATTTATGATGGTTTTATGCATGTGATACCTTGATCCGCAATAGAGGCTTGAGTATGCCTCGTCTGATCACGAATAAGCCCCATGCACGATCCCCGAAAGAATCTACAAAATTGCCAACTTTTGAAACATACAATAAAGTTCAAGGGGTCGAGAACACAAAGAACTAAAGTATATAGGGCCAAAGTGTAAAATAAAAAATCCAAATAAACCAAAAAACAATAAACAAACAAGCCGTTTGGATCCTTAAACCAATGGGTTAAACTCTTCCCAACCTTTAGCTGATCGGTTAAAGGCGATAACCAATTGCTTATCCCTTTTCAAAAATCATCATTTCAAAATCTTGGGAGATCAAATCATAACCTTACACATGGCACCAGCTAAAGATCAATGGCAAAGACCTTTAACCGATCGATTATCCACCTTGACCAGACCTAGGTCCCTACCAACCTTCAAAAGGTCCCCACATATATAAATTGTGATACCCATATATATACTGCGATACCCCATGGGGACAATCCCCGGGGAAAAAGTCGGCTTTTGCTGTAAGGGCAACGAACCTCTATTCAAATTACAGGACAATACCCTTACATATATATTGCGATAAACTATACATAATTGTTCATCTTCTTTTTCTTGGCCTCTGTTTAGGGGACCTGTATGCAATTTATAACGTTTATATTTGATAGGACTGGTTTTTAACCCCGCACCTCTATTTGTATCACGAATTGGCATGCTCATATGCTAATATAATACAAATCAAATGCCATGATTTCAAATATAAACATGAAAATATAATTTTCAAAATACATTCTCAAGAAAGTACCATTGAGCTGTGTCATCCCAAAAATTTGTAGTCGAAAGTCTTTGGCTACTCTCCCCACTTCTCCGAGCGAACAAATCCCGTTCATGTGATGGCATCCCGAATATGTGTTTTCATATCAATACTATTCACATGTATGTATTTGATTAATGTATTAACCTAACATATAAATATATCAATCTAACACAACGAAAATGTTATATTAAGGACTAGGCTACATAAATACCACACTGATGTACCTGATATACCCGTTGCATACACCGTTGACTAGGTCATGTTTGTTGGAACTACGCTAGCTTTGATACCAAGTCCTCTTGGGTATGTAGGAGCTATACCAAACTAAATTCTTAAAGCCCAAGACTTATAATAAATCCCTCAGTGAATTATCCATTAGGGATGACTCCATATCTAATCCTAACACTCTATTATATAATCCAACCCTATTTTTTGGAACTACATTGGATATTATCCCAAGTCTCCTTTAATACATAGGCGTTATACTATGCTTAACTCGTGAAGACCAAGACTCACAATAAGTCTCTCGACGTATTATTTCTTAAGGACACATCCATACCTAGTCCAAAACCCCTTTCTCATCATCATCCACCCGAATACAAAGATAAAATATGTTGTTTAGTTTTTCAATAGTAGAACACAAAATCTTTGATGAAATATCCTCCTTCCTGGCCCAACTCCTCCTAGTTTCTTACACCTTTAAACTAGTCTGAAGGACAACGCCTTCTGGCTAGTGATCGCCCGACTATTATAAGGTTATGTGCCAATATCATTTATCATAGGGTTCACTCTCGTTCCGACATTCTATAAACCATCCCTCTTCCTTCTAAGATAATTCTTACACTTGCACACACATCTCATTTAAACACATGTATAACCAAACTACCTAGGTTTTTATCCCAAGTCTCCTTGGCTATGTAGGCTCAATATCGAGTCCTTATTGTGAGCTCGATCCTAGACAACATGACATGTTATCTCCACTGAAATGGCCTCATCTGTCACATCCATTTAAATGAGATATCAAACTATCTCAAGTTCACTTTCACTCATGAACATACCCTTTCATGCTTAACCGCATAACAAATGTGCGAACATGTATACTCTAATTACAACAAAGATGCATCCATCTCTCATGTCACCTTTATATCTCTCCTCAAAACACGAATGATATATAAAACTATCTCAAAACCAATCTTTCCCGTGCACTCACATTAACCATAACGGCCATCCATTATACAAAATCAAGGAGTCATACACAAGCCCCTTATGTCCTTGCATAAACTAAGTGATGTTTATATACCTCTCACTTATACCATTTTCTTACCTATGCACTTATCAATTATTTTGAGGGACCCTCACATTAAGGTCTCTAAACACGTTCTAAAATAATAAAAAGTAATTAATTAACGTAAAGAGGAACAAAATATATAATTCAGGAAGCATGCGGAACAAGTGGGAATCTAATACCTTCCCCACTCGTAGCCCGATTTTTGAACCCACACCGCAAGAATATTAGGAAAAATCACAGACTTTAAAACCTGCCTTAAGATTAGCCCGAAAGGGATAACTCGAATGATTTTGTTTATTTTTATATAAAACAAACTGGTGACTTTTAACAACCAACACACAACCCAAAAGAACGTGGACATGGAGTCAAATCACATCCATGGGTTAATTACCGAGAGCTCGAACCTTGGACTGACGAATCCAACCTCGGGGGATGCGGGGAATAAGTGATCCCACATCTTTTTGATAAAGTTTCCCCCTGGAGGTGGCATCGCATAATGCCCATCTCAAGGCCCGTAATGCCATAGTGGTGAACCTGCGAGGCACTAATTTTTCTACCATTGTAATTTAACATTGTGTATATATATGGACATCCCAACTATGTCAGAGTGGAGACTCCACTAGGGATACAATCAAGAGAACCAAACTATCAATATGCTTCAATTCTACTATGCTTAATATTGCTCTCCCGCATGACAACTTTATGTATTTTTTAGAACCTTTTAGCAGAGTTAGTTTTATCGTCCTTCATAATGTAGATACGTTCTTAGGTCCCCGTGTACAGGGTTGTAAATTTTCCAAACACCTCGCAATAAAATAAACATCAAAGTATGTAAAAATTAAAGTTTACTTTTTTTATCATGCATTATATAGTCTTGATTTTAATATTTTTTAAACCCTATACCCTCGAGGCTCCCAAAAGTGGCCAGTTGAAATACGTTCATACCTTAGGAAAGTCACATTATCCAAAGAAAATTTTGTACTTCAGAAAAGTCACCTCTCCCCAAAAGAGAGGTGGTCACTTTCTCGGGTAATGATCATACTTTTGAAAGGTCGCTTCTTTGAAAGACTAGTCACTAATGAGTGTCGTCCCTCTTTTCGTCCACCCATCTGGTATATTAAATAAATTCTCTTTTGATCCCAAGGTCTCAATCACAGGGAACGTTTGAATTTTATTTAGTACTGGGGTATATTGAATAAATTTTTGCAACTATTCAGTATTAGGGTAAAGTGCTGCCACTTGTACCTACAAGATTTCTCAGTCCAAGCAACTTGGTATATCGTGACCCATGGCAATGAAAAGCGATACTTGGATAATCGAGTCACGTCGCCTTTTTACATAAAGAAAAACCTTTAGGAACACACCTATTGCATAAAAATATCATATATTTACGGGCAATCGCCTTGACAAAAAATTTAAAAAATTATCGGATGTCGGGACTCTTGTCCAAAACCCCTTTGATTACTAGTTTAATGTCTTACTTGCGTAAGGAAGATCAACAGTATGAACCCACAAATCATTGCCAAAGAATATTCCCCTTACGTTAGATTACCCAAACCTCATTTTATTTTGAGAAAAATATTAGACCACAATCTAGTATGTCCTCCCTACTCATTTAAAAAACGAGATCTCACCCTTGTTCCCTTGAATCCAACGAGACTCTATCGAGGTTCTAATCATTTGAAGATACTACCAAACTAAAAAAAATACCGTCCAAATATAGGTAAAAATAAATAAAAGAATTGTATTTAATAAAGTCATTGTATATATGAGCCCTTCTCCTCTATGTATTGTCCTTCTCTTACTCCTTATGTCTATAAAATCCTGAACGAAAGTGACTCTACTTTTTCTATTGTTATCATTATCAAAAAAGGAATCCCATTAAGTTTTTACCCTGGAATCCCGAGTCCGCGCATCGTGCGACCGTCGAGTCTTCATTAGTGTACTCCCTACCCACAATTGTAAAATTTGAACCATTGTATGCTCCATGTATACTAAAGAAGTTGGGTTTTATCACCTATGAATTAGATTCTGAGACAGTTTGAAAACATCACCGCTTCCCAGAACATCATGCAGTCGAGGTCAGGTCATTGGGCCAAAACCATGCTCGCATGCAAGGAATATAAACCATGACGGGAGAGAACATCCTTCCTCCCCCAATCATGAATACTGGCACACCACATATGATGGTTGTCGAAAACCTATCGACTCAAGCCCAGGATCCACCTGCTCTAGTTCCAGCTCTAGCTGCCCTTGCCAATGTCAGTACTCCCCACTTCCAAGTTTACTCTGTATAGTTTATTCATGCCCTACCATCCGTGCCTCAAGCACCCAAATGCCTCCTTTCAAGGTCCTCTACGAGTTGAATTTGTGCCTCCTCCTCCAATAGAAAACATTGTATTCCTTCCACCAAACCAGGAGATAACACAGATCTAATTTGAACTGTATCTCCTCCAGTAAACCATCAGTAAGTGACAAACCATAGATGAGCTTACCAACATCAAGAAGAGGGCCCTCTTCCCTGGAAGCCCAACTATTGGAAAATTTTAAGATATCAGTGTTTAAAACCTACATATGGGTAGGCTCTCTATTCGACCACTTGTTAACTACCATCTTCATATGGAGGATTAAAATGACGATCACGGAGTGTTAGAAAGGATGTTCTCCTCTACGTTATCCAGAGGATCCCTCACCTAGTACACGATCCTTAAGTGTGAAAGGACTTACAAATCATGGGACAGTATATGTCATGACTTCCTGAAGCAGAACAAGTACAACGAAGAACTTGACGTCACCCACAAGGATCTAAAAATGCTAAAGTAAGAGGAGGGAGGGGCAATTGGCATCTTTGTTACTCACAAGAGAGAAAAAGTCGATCAGAATGATAATCGTCCCTTAGAGAATGAATGGATAGAGATCATAATCAGGAACCTCCGAAAGGAAGTACATTGTGAACTTGGGCTCACCTAGATCCCATATTTCAAGTCCCTCAGCCATATAGGGTGTAAAATCGAAGAAAGCCTAACTGCCAAAGTTGCCAAATATATAAAGGAGTCTCGTTGAGATACAAATCTATTTTCCACTCGTCGAAACCCACCAGGGGATTCTACATCTCACATAACCACCCTCATAGTTCGTCCACCATTAGGACCACGTTGAATTATCAAAATTTCCCCAGCAATGGTAGCCACTGCCATACCCTTTCATCTAGGACCCCCTCCCAGAAGATATCACCCCATGCTTCCTCCTAAAGAGTTTCGTGCTCGGATAAGGATCTTTACTGACTTTCAAGCCAACCTCAATTGGGTCTTCACAGCTTTGAAGTTAGATAGTCACCTCAAGTCTCTTAACCCCAGATCACCCCCAACCACTACAAATAAAAATTAAAAGTCTGACTCAAACTCCGAATACCACCAAGGACCTAGTCATATCACTAACAAATGTTAATCAATTAGGTATGCCATTCATCACCTCATCCCCGTCGGAAGCCTCATCCCTCCAAAGACGAATGTCACTAAAAAAAACTATACCCTATCATCCCAACTTCGGTACCAATACCTTATTTTATGCTGCCATCCCAAACACCAACTCATCCACACTGATAATCCCCGACCATCGTAAACTGAGGATGAGGAGAAACACACCCTTCCAAACAGCTAGACCTCTAGGCTCTCCGTCTCCATCAATATAAATCATCACACAAACCAAGTGTAACACCCCGTAATTTTGAGGATTTAGTATTTAATTATTTTTGGGAGAAAATAAAAATATATAAATTGGAGAAACTTAAATTTATGATTTGGAGAATTTAATTGAGTGGGAAGAATTATTTTTAATTGGCAACTTTAAGTTAAATTGTTCGAACAAATGTGTGTCGCATTTTTTAGGCAAATTTGGAAATGTTATGGAGTATTTCAAATGACAATTCTGAGTGCGCGGTTGAGTCCAAATGGGTCGAGATAGTCAGAAAAGAGTAATCGGGGGTAGTAATCGGGTCTCGGGGCATTTTTGGGCATAGTCGGGATCACACGGGGTGATTTGGATCGTTTTAATTAGGCCCGTATGGCCTAAAACGGGATTATGGGTTTTAAACCTAATTGGGGGAAAACTCGGACGCCAGTTAACAAATTCTAAACCTAGGTTTTGAGAGAGACACAGAGGAAAGCAAATCAAGAGCCAATTGGGGATTTTTGGAGCCAAATTAAGGGACTAATTGGGGTGTTCTTCATCAACACCTTCTCTACGCCAACAGATCAGACTCTACGAACAATTAGAGGCAAGTGGTTAACTGTTGTGATTTTAAATTGATGATAATCAATTCATACCATGGGAGGTGTAAACCAAAATTTCTTTCAGGTGGGTATTCATGTAAAATTGGGTTTTCAGTAATTGATACACTTTAAATGGGATTAAGGGTGAAATTTATTGTTTTTATGATTCTGGAATGTAGAGGTATGAAACGTATGTTAAAACCAGTAAGAATCGATGGTTAATTTCTATCAATAGGAATGAAAATCGTATTGGAGATTTGAAACCCGGATAAAACCCACATTGGGAAAATGTTGGAATTAATGGAAATTACTTGATTAATTATGGTCTCTAGGATGTTTAGAGCCTTTTATTATGTGGAGATAATGTTGGTTGTAATTGGGTAAGGGTTGGAATGAAATAAAAAGCTTGAGGGTTAATCAATGGCTGAAACAGCAAGCCAGAGAAGACAAACACCTATTCCATCGATCGATCGACCCAGGGAATCGATCGATCGAGGGTCCCAGAATTTTGGAAGTTCGGCCTGTTTATATATATAAGGGAAATTAATTTAGGGTTTAATACCCTACTTTTATTTAGTGATAAATTCATATGTGACACATATTCCTTAACAATTATAAAGAGGTATAATTGGGTTTAGGAGGGTGATAATTGTATGTCACAGGACGATTAAATTTTGAGAATTAATTCGTAGATATTGGTTTTGGACTGAGGGAAAAGGTTTGGATATTGTATTTGAGTAGAACTACATTATTAAAGGAATCGAGGTTTAATTAATTAGTTAAAGGGGGGGGGGGGGGATATAGAATCGGGTATTAACATGGTACGGGCCAAGTGAGCGAGTCCGGGTATAATGGTTGGGTGACACCAAGTGTTAAATTAATTGATGTGTAAATTATTTAAATTAGAGTCGACCATAGACTCAGATTGGTAATGATTAATTAATGTGTAAATTAATTAAATTAGAGTCGAATCATAGACTCAGGTAAATATTATATAAATTAATGTGCAAAGTATTAATATAAGAGTTGGACCATAGACTTGGGGAAATATTATATTAATTGACGTGTGAATTAAAAAAATTAGAGTCGTACCATAGACTCAGGGAGATGATACATTAATAAGTGAGAAAATTAATTAAGTTGAGTTGAGCCACAGACTCGGGAATTACGGGCTAGTGTTACGGGTTTTTGAGTACACGGTAAAGTCGGGGTTTATATTATATATATATGGTGTAGTGATAGTATATATATATATATATTGTCTGTGTGATATTAAATATGAGTGACTAGATATTTATTTAATTTATATACTCTAGTGCTATTAAGGGAGGTTGCGCGATGTGGGTGAATCCCCTAGCTTGAGGAGTAGGGCGAGTATATCCCCAGGTCATAGAGTCCGACATATGGGTGAGAGATTTATCTCACTTTCAGGGAAGTAATATGACCACCTCCACTACATTTATATTTTGGGCCAAGTTGGTGAGCTATTCCAACTCAGGTAATTAGGTTATGTGAGCACACCTAGTAAGATAGCACTTTGGAGGGAATCATCCGGTGAGGGTATACTCGAAGGGATGGATGTGTATATATATGTGTGTGGTTATTCTTAGTAAAGGTACGTATATAATGGTAGTAAATATTATATGCGAGAAGTAATACAGTGTGTGATGTATATACTTTATATAACTTGTGTCACAGTTATATGTTATGATTTAAAGGAAATTAATTAAGTTAATTAGTGAGATAACTTATAACCCATGGATAATAATACTCGGTTTAGAGTGGAAAGGTAAGGGAGGATTACAAGGACTAGTTGGACAGGATAGTACAACTAGGTGGGGTTAAGGTAATCATTAGGTGTGTACTTTAGTGAAAGAGTGAGAATGTACTCAAGAGAGTGCGATACTAACTTAAATATGAAGCGCATTCATGCATTTTAAATTACTGCAGTTAATTCACTTGCTAAATATTTTCAAAATGTTTTGGGTTCTAACCGTTGCTATAAAACTATTGTCAAAACCTTTTAGGTGTCCAGCCACAGGGACGCCATGATTGATATTCTACTCTAGGGACACGGAGCTGCGGCATATGTGAATGCTAGCAGGATCTTGGATTGAACGCTTCTTCCATTCTTTCCTAGAGTAGGAATGATTTCTCAGTTTCAGTTTACTTAGAGCATGTCGCCCAGACTTTTCAGTTTCAGTTGTTAGATTTATTTAATCTATTGTTGGCTATTTGTATTGGACTATTTTACTTTGGTAGCCAATGGTTTATTCGACAAGTAGTTAAAGTAATTATTCAGTTGATTTTATTCAATAGTGTGAATGGTTTATATTTTCCGCATGTTATTGGTTGTTTAATTAAAAAGATAAAATTTGGCACCAGCTTTTTGGAATACTAGGTGGTTAGTAAGTTTTAGAAATAGTTTCGACGGTGATGCTAAGGATGAACCAACTGGGATTCCTGTTTTAATTTGGTATAGGACTGATCACCCGGTATTTTATTAGGCGGGGTGTCACAGATGGTATCAAAGCATTAGGTTCTAGTGTCCTTAGTATTTGTGCGACTTTTCACATTTCAGCTTAGCGTCCTTTGATATAGATCCTTATCATAGGATTGTTGTATTCTTATACGTATGCGCATTTATGTTCTTCTGCCAATTACTTTATATTTGAGAGTGAACTCATACGTTTCGATTCTCATTTCAGATGCCACCCAGGAGAGAGAGAGCAGCTAGGGCAGCATGGGGAGATGAGACTAGGGAGGCTCATCAGGATCCAGAGTTACCGCAACAAATGCCAGAGATGATTTCGACAGCACAAGTAACTGAAGTAGTGGCACGGGCAGTTCAAGCGATGATGATCGAGATGGCAGGGTAATTTCCACGAGATCAGCCACAGGCATTAGTGGTACTGGATGTTCAGGTCCACTAGGGGTAGTCGGAGTGGTAGTAAGTACGAGAGGTCTTTCTAAAGGGCCACCCACCTGAGTTTTGAGGGGGTTCAGATGTGGTGCTAGCGTCTCAGTGGAAGAGAGATATCCAACATCACCTATGCATGATAAATTGTAATGAGGTGTAGAAGCAAATTCTAGCTACTTTTAGGTTAGTGGGAGCAGCGCTACAGTGGTGGGAGTCGATCACCACAGTTGAGGAAAGGGATACATTAACTATTGTACAGTTTTGGGTTCGGTTCGACTGCCAGTATTTCCCGCCAGCAGTCGAGGCTGAAATGAGGAGAAAATTCAGTGAGGTGACTCAGGGGGACCATTCGGTGGCCGATGGTTTATTCGGCAAGTAGTTAAAGTAATTATTCAGTTGATTTTATTCAGTTGTGTGAATGGTTTATATTTTCCGCATGTTATTGGCTGTTTAATTAAAAAGATAAAATTTGGCACCAACTTTTTGGAATACTAGGTGGTTAGTAAGTTTTAAAAAGGTTTTTGACAGTGATGCTAAGGATGAACCAACTGGGATTCCTTTTTTAATTTTGTATATAACTAATCACCCGGTATTTTATTACGCGGGGTGTCACAGAATTGTCACACGGATATTTTTTTTCTAAAATCTTTCGGTGAGGCACCAAGTTTTTTCCACAAAACCTTATCAACCAACCAATACACGAGGTTCACCAACACGACCTTCTTTTAACACGATTATAGCAAGAAAAATAGCAAACCAAGTCATAATATATGAGGCACATGCACACAAGACACGAAATTACAGGAACTCAACTCCCAACCTTTATTAATCACTCAACGATTACAAAGAAACACTTAATTTCGGCCTAAGGCTTCCTGCCTAAAAATACAAGGGGCAAATGCTTATAAATAAGGTACAAAAACACAGTTGACATCCCCAACAGCTAGGACATGTGTCTTAATTAAATGCTTCCAGGTTTCTCCCACGGAACTGCCTTCAAAACTACTATATTATCCTTCCAATAGGTGTCTAGAGAGTTAACCCATGATCTCCAAGTGCCCAACTGATGCAATCCAATTTTTACATCTATTCTACTCCGTAACTCCCATGGAACTGCTCTAAAACTGCTGCATCAGTATCCCAATAGGTGTTCAAGGAGTTATCCCATGATCCCACATGTGCCACATTGGTGCAATCCCATTTTTACACCTATCCAGCCCAGCAACTCCTATAAAAACTACCCAAATCCATTTTTAGGACAAGTACAACTGCTCTTTGAAGTCAACTAGCAATAACCCATGAATTAAGACAATGCCACCTCAAAAATATAAGCAACCCAGCCCACTGATGCAACCCGATGTCAATAACAGGTGTGATCGAGGAATTTCTCGATCATGACCCAATATCCATGAACTACCAATCCCACATTCGGTATATGGATAACCCAAACATGACCGCGAAGTTGCCTAGAGCCTAGGACCTCTCATGGCTAAATACCAAATTTTGGCTCGGAGGTACCCACTTCCTTATATATGTTCTTAACGAAAATTCCACAGTGGTGGCAGTAGACGTCAACTACCAAATGATTGAAAGAACCCAGCTCCCCATAATCTGACAACTTCGAATTGCATAACCACTTTGTTCCAGCTGAATGCCTTAGTCAAAGTGAACTAACCCATTTTCCTTTAGTATCTAGGTTTGCCAGTACCCAAACTCCATGATGAACCCCATAACTTCATGATGAGCGTTTTGGGGTGTGATAAACCCTCCCCCACTAAAACAATTCTATGATCTCATCAATATTAAGAAAATTCCAACTCCACTTAAAATTTCCAAAAAAAACCCTGAACTTCACCGAGAAAAGCCCCAAGTCTTCGATTCAACCCAAGTGTAACACTGAACCAAACTCCTTTCGGTTCAATTCTCCCATGCAGGACCATAACCACCACGTTTTTACTCCCTAACGCAGAAGTTTTTCTTGGTAATGTGAGGTTCCTGTAAGCCGTGCATACCAAGGCTTCAATCGCCCATTTATCTGAACTCCTTTGCTTGGAGTCCGCCCAACAAAACCAAGGAGTTGACACCACCATCTCCCGCACCTAAATTTGAGCCACCATTTCTTGACTCTTCCACTTGAATTGCAGTAAGTTTTTCCCGTGTTGGACAACCCCTTGCCCGGTGTGAACCCTTGCAAATGAAACACCCAGAATAACTACTTTTGCCATTGTTTGGATGTCCATCAGCCATGTTTCCCTTGGCATGTTTTGTCCCTCCATCTTTGCCCAATTATGAGATGACCTTGTCTTTACCTTTGGGCTTAGATGAAACAGCATCTGACCGGTCAAGTTTGAGATCCACTAGGCTGTCCGCTGCTGCTACTGCTTGCTGAAAATCACGCACACCTTGTCTCCTCAATTCAGCCTGCGCCCAAGGCTAAAGATTATAAATGAAATTGAAGACCTTGTCTTCCTTGGACATCCCCTTAACGTCCATCATCACAGACGTGAACTCTTTCACGTAATCCCGCACATTCTTGTCGTGTTTCATGCATCGCAACGCTTCCCTCGCTTGCCAACCTAAATTTGCTGGCATGAATTGATCCCTCTTTAGTAGCTTATACGAACTCCATTAATACAACACTCTTGTATTTCTATGAATATCGCTTCTACATGAAAGGAAGCAAGAGGTGAGTGGAACCTAGTCAGTCGGATAAAGCAGGAGGGAACAATACCAGTGGGGTATCCCAACAGAAGACAGGGGGACACCAGGGCAGGATTTTCGACAGGGGAATCAGGCCGAGCGATTTAGATCTGGGGCTATCAATAGGATGTCCAGGACTTCCAACAGGGCTAGTAAGGAAGGGATCAGTGGCAGGGTGAATTTATTAGGA
Organism: Sambucus nigra; assembly: GCA_949130495.1. Lineage (NCBI taxonomy): Eukaryota > Viridiplantae > Streptophyta > Magnoliopsida > Dipsacales > Adoxaceae > Sambucus > Sambucus nigra. The sequence goes on from OX422215.1 coordinate 398,049,152, forward strand.
GGTGTTTCATTTATGGGGAAATGGGATACGTGAAGAGAGATTATCTTAAGAGAGGTAGGGATCAACTACGGGATGAACTCCTGGATGTACAGCCACTACAACAAGTCATGGGTGCATTCGAGCAGAGGGGAAGTTGCTCAAGAACCCGAGGATCAGCCATTGCAGCTAGAATATGGAGGTAATTATCTTTTATCCTATGGGCATGGGGTATGTTTTGGGTGACACTGAGGATGTCACAATATAGAATTATTTAGTTATTTTTCACTAGAGTTCGCGGGTACGTCGAATTTAGTGGGTGCACTGGCTATAGCAGTCATAGTATGTAGATAAAAAATTTTATGGGGTAGCCGAGTCCTTTGGTGTTAACCACGAGAGCGTGGAGGTGCACACTGAGACAAGGTTTGAATTATGCGAGGGGTTGGTACTTTCGAGAATTGTGGAAGTAGGGTAGATGATTTTTATATCGACTGGATAGCGATGGATTTGAACTATTGTAAATAGTGGGGGTAAGTTTTGGTGTTCGCGACACCAAGTTATGAATGATTTTTACTAGCATCACCTGAGAGGGAGTCTAGCCTATATATATATGTCTATATATGTTGTATTGTATGGTGCGATAGACACATAGTGAGGTCTTGTGTTCACATATTTTATCCCGGTAAGTAGGGGTGTTTACTGAAGTTAATTAGTGTGGTTAGATTTATTTTAGAGCAGGAAGAGATAGCTCGGGGTTTATTTTGCGCAAGAACTAGTGATAGTAAGGGCGCAGTATTTTATGTTGTTTTTTATAGCATAAGAGTAGGCGTGTATACTTTTGTGTTAATAGACAAGTGTTTGGGGGTACGTGCTATGGACTGAGGGTCTAACAGATCTCAAGGACCGACAATGTTATGTAGTAGTGTATCGGGGAGGTTCCTCATTTGGATTTCACTTTGCGAGACGTCCCACGCATGAAACTTAGCGCAACGTTGGAAGTGGGGAGATGTTTGGTCATTAGTACATGGGTTGGGTACCCCGATTATTATTCATATATGTGATATGACTATAGGTTGGAACCTATATTACGGGTCACGACTAGCATAGTCGGGTAAATTTCATGCGATAAAGCACGGGGATAGAGTGTGCGGGAACCCGAGTTAATTAAGGCAACTTTTGTGCGGTCAAGCACGGGTAAGGGTGTATGGGCGCCCTGGTTAATTAAAATGCATATTTGTGTAATTTATAGTTAGAAGCGGGAGAGATAGATATAGAGAGCTTAGAGGCACATGTCTAGAAAGTGATATTCAAAGCTTGGAGCACTAGGCTCATCTTAATTTCGACGATGAAATTCCTTTGTAAGGGGGAAAGTATTTAACATCTCGTAATTTTGAGGATTTAGTGTTTAATTATTTTTGGGAGAAAATAAAAATATTTAAATTGGAGAAACTTAAACTTTTGATTTGGAGAATTTAATTGAGTAGGAAGAATTATTTTTAATTGGCGACTTTAAGTTAAATTGTTCGAATTAATGCGCGTCGCATTTTTTAGGCAAATTTGGAAATGTTATAAAGTATTTCGGATGACAATTCTGAGTGGGCGGTTGAGTCCGGATGGGTCGAGATAGCCAGAAAAGAGTAATCGGAGGTAGTAATCGGGTCTCGGGGCATTTTTGAGCATAGCCGGGCCCACACAGGGTGATTTGGGCCATTTTAATTAGGCCCGTATGGCCTAAAACGGGATTAGGGATTTTAAACCTAATTGGGGGAAAATTTGGACGATAGATAACAAATTCTAAACCTAGGTTTTGAGAGAGACACATAGGAAAGCAAATCAAGAGCCAATTGGGGATTTTTGGAGCCAAATTAAGGGACTAATTGGGGTGTTCTTCATCAACACCTTCTCTACGCCAACGGATCAGACTCTACGAACAATTAGAGGTAAGTGGTTAACTGTTGTGATTTTAAATTGATGATAATCAATTCATACTATGGGAGGTGTAAACCAAAATTCGTTATGGGTGGATATTCATGTAAAATTGGGTTTTCAGTAATTGATACACTTTAAATGGGATTAAGGGTGAAATTTATTATGTTTATGATTCCAGAATGTAGAGGTGTGAATCGTATGTTTTAACCAGTAAGAATCGATCGTTAATTTCTATTAATAGGAATGAATATCGTATTGGAGATTTGAAACCCGGATAAAACCCAAATTGGGAAAATATTGGAATTAAGGGTCCGTTTGGTTGTTAGTGGGCAAAAGCGTGGGCATGGCAAAATTTGCCTAGGCAAAATTTGCCTAGGCAAAATTTGCCTAGGCAAATTCAGATGACGCTATCAAACAACATTAGGCGAAATTAAAGTTAATCCAATTAATTTATTTAAAAACAATTTTTATATTATATTCAAAAATGTTAAAATAGTTTTTGCAATATTTTTATATGACAGTTTTTATATTATATTCAAAAATGTTAAAAAAATTGTAAAACATTCTCTTTACAACTTTTTATAATATCAAAAACAGTTTTTAAAATATTACAAAACAAATTTTAAACATTCGCAACAGTTTTTTAAAACTCTTTAAAACAGTTTTAGAAAATGTTTTTTAAAACTTTAAAACAGTTTTTATAATATATCCAAAACAGTTTTTAAAAATGTTAAAAACTGTTTTACAATATTTTTATATTACGATTTTTCAAAAAATTTGTAAAACATTCTCTTAACAATTTTATATAATATTAAAAGGAGTTTTCAAAACATTACAAAACAGTTTTTAAACATTCACAACAGTTTTTTTAAACTCTTTAAAACAGTTTTAAAAAATGTTTTATAAAACTTTAAAACAGTTTTTATAATATATCCAAAACAGTTTTTAAAAATGTTAAAAATTGTTTTACAATATTTTTATATTACGGTTTTTCAAAAAATTTGTAAAACATTCTCTTAACAATTTTTTATAATATTAAAAGCAGTTTTCAAAACATTACAAAACAGTTTTTAAATATTTATAACAGTTTTTTTAAATATTTAAAACAATCTTTAAAATTAGTTTTTAAAACTTTAAAACTGTTTTTATAATATATTCACAACAGTTTTTAAAAATGTTAAAAACTGTTTTTACAATATTTTGTTAATACTGTTTTTTAAAAAAATTGTAAACATTTTCTTAACATTTTTTTATAATATTAAAAACAGTTTTTGAAACATTACAAAACAATTTTTAAATATTCATAACAGTTTTTTAATTATTTAAAACAGTTTTTAAATTATTTTTTAAAACATTAAAATCGTTTAAGAAGTTGGCAAATTTGTGGGCAAATATTTCCCACTCAAATAGGTAAGCAAAATTTGCCCACAGATTGTGCATAGGAGGTGTTGTACCTTGGCAAATAATGTCTAGGCAAATTATGCAACCAAACAGCCAAAATGTGGGCAAATTTTCATATTTGCCAACTTTTTGGCATTTGCCTAGGCAAATTATGCCAACCAAACGGACCCTAATGGAAATTAGTTGATTAATTAAGGTCTCTAGGATATTTAGACCCTTTTATTATGTGGAGATAATATTAGTTGTGATTGGGTAAGGGTTGGAATGAAATAAAAAGCTTGAGAGTTCATCAATGGCTAAAACATCAAGCCGGAGAAGACAAACACATGTTCGATCGATCGATCGACCTAGGGGATCGATTGAGGGTCCTAGAATTTTGGCAGTTCGGCCTGTTTATATATATAAGGGAAATTAATTTAGGGTTTAATCCCCTACTTTTATTTAGTGATAAATTCATATGTGACACATATTCCTTAACAATTATAAAGGGGTATAATTGGGTTTAGGAGGGTGATAATTGTATGTCACGGGATGATTAAATTTCGGGAATTAATTCGTAGATATTGGTTTTGCACCGAGGGAAAAGGTTCGGATATTGTATTTGAGTGGCACTACATTATTAAAGGAATCGGGGTGTAATTAATTAGTTAAAAGGGGAGGAATATAGAATCGGGTATTAACAATGGTACGGCCAAGTGAGCGAGTCCGGGTATAACGGTTGGGAGACACCAAGTGTTAAATTAATTGATGTGTAAATTATTTAAATTAGAGTCGGACCATAGACTCGGATTGGTAATGATTAATTAATGTGTAAATTAATTAAATTAGAGTCGAATCATAGACTCGGGTAAGTATTATATAAATTAATGTGCAAATTATTTATATAAGAGTCGGACCATAGACTCGGGAAAATATTATATTAATTGACGTGTGAATTAAATAAATTAGAGTCGGACCATAGACTCGGGGAGATGATAAATTAATAAGTGAGAAAATTAATTAAGTTGAGTCGGGCCACAGACTCGGGAAATTACAGGCTAGTGTTACGGGTTTTTGAGTACACGGTAAAGCTGGGGTTTATATTATATATATACGGTGTAGTGATATTATATATATATATATATATATATATATATATATATATATATATGTGTGTGTGTGTGTGTGTGTGTGTGTGTGTGTGTGTGTGTGTGTGTGTGTGTTTGTGTATATATTATGTGTGATATTAAATATCAGTGACTAGATATGTATTTAATTTATATACTCTAGTGCTATCAAGGGAGGTTCCACGATGTGGGTGAATCCCCTAGCTTGAGGAGTAGGGTGAGTATATCCCCAGGTCATTGCATCTGGCATATGGGTGAGGGATTTATCTCACTTTCAGGGAAGAAATATGATCGCCTCTACTGCGTTTATATTTTGGGCCAAGATGGTGAGCGATTCCAACTCGGGTAACTAGGTTATGTGAGCACACCTAGTAAGATAGCACTTTAAAGGGAATCATCCGATGAGGGTATACTCGGAGGGATGGATGTGTATATATATATGTGTGATTGTTCTTAGTAAAGGTACGTATATAATGGTAGTAAATATTATATGCGGGAAATAATACAGTGTGTGATGTATATACTTTATATAACTTGTGTCACAGTTATATGTTATGATTTAAAGGAAATTAATTAAGTTAATTAGTGAGATAACTTATAACCCGTGGATAATAATACTCGATTTAGAGTGGAAAGGCAAGGGAGGATTACAAGGACTAGTTGGACAGGGTAGTACAACTAGGTGGGGTTAAGGTAATCGTTAGGTGTGCACTTTAGTAAATGGGTGAGAATGTCCTCAAGAGAGTGCGACACTAACTTAAATATGAAGCGCATTCATGCATTTTAAATTACTGCAATTAATTCACATGCTAAATATTTTCAAAATGTTTTAAGTTCTAACCCTTGCTATAAAACTATTTTCAAAACCTTTTAGGTGTCCAGCCACAGGGACGCCAGATTGATATTCTACTCCAGGGACACGTAGCTGCGGCATATGTGGGTGCTAGCAGGAGCTTGGATTAGATGCTTCTTACATTCTTTCCTAGAGTAGGAATGATTTCTCAGTTTCAGTTTACTTAGGGCATGTCACCCAGACTTTTCAGTTTCAGTTGTCAGATTTATTTATTCTATTGTTGGCTATTTCTATTGGACTATTTTACTTTGGTAGCCGATGGTTTATTCGGCAAGTAGTTAAAGTAATTATTCAGTTGATTTATTCAGTAGTGTGAATGTTTTATATTTTCCGCATGTTATTGGCTGTTTAATTAAAAAGATAAAATTTGGCACCAGCTTTTTAGAATACTAGGTGGTTAGTAAGTTTTAAAAATATTTTCGACAGTGATGCTAAGGATGAACCAACTGGGATTTCTGTTTTAATTTGGTATAGGACTTATCACCCGGCATTTTATTAGGCGGGGTGTCACACCAAGCCCTCCATAGACCGTATAACCTTTTTCATCACGACCATACACTTATTGCAGACCAACCATTGAAGTTCAGACCTCCTCTTAGTCACAGAATTCATGATCTCCAAAGAGCATGGGCTTATTACCCCTATTAGTTGAGACCGATCACTCAGGTGAATTGGAAAAAATATAAGATGAATATCTCCAGGAAACATATCATATCACCTTGCAAGTGCCTATTCAATCCATCGGATACATGGGGTCTACCTCCGAGGTGAACTTGTTTGCCCTCTCGGATATAGAAACCAGTGGTAGTACTCACTTACCCCTAACTCCCAGATCACCATCAATTCACTCTCTGATAAATAGTAGAAGCGCCATAGCTAGCCTTCTTTAAACTAGAGAACTCGTGATTCAGCCACCCGATATTCGAGTCCCCCAGTATAAATAAGTTAGAGAGACCTACGACTTCGGGCCAACAATCATGTCACTAGAGATATTAAGCTCGTAACCAATTTCTATATGATGAGGAAGAGTGATTGAGACCCCCACTTAATCCTAATAGACATTACTTGGGAGGCTAAGATAAGAGCTAATCCAAGACCTATCAAGTATGAACCCCACTCGAGTCTCCTAAAAAAGGGTGAAACTGACTTCGCGAGAACCAAAGGGTCATGGTGGCCCAAATCATATTCTCATCAAAATACTACCTAAATCAAGGAATACTCACTCGAGCCCCTACCCAAGGACCCAAAGCATAGGCCTACCCCTTAGGAACCATCTATATGAAACGGACAGACGTCAGAGGTGACACTGTCCCTTCACAACTAATAGGCTCAAAATCAACGTTCCCCCACCTCTGTGAAACATCACCTTCGACCGACCAAATCTTAATCTGAAATCTATAACATCTAGTCCTGACCATGTATATTATGTTGATCTACCTAAAAAGTGTATCACCGATTTCTTCGACCATCTTCTCATCATCAAAGGAAATATATCCCAGGTCTTGGAGACGAATTCATCCTTGACCCTCATGTCTGTGGAAATTATGACACGGTGGGACTACTCCTCATGAAAAGGTCTCTAAGTACACGAATAAGGACCCACATCCTTCGAAGCCCCTAATATATGAGACTAAAGATTCGATATTGTATATAGATCCAGGGTCGAGGTGGTTGACCAACTCTAACAACATGAACATTTGGCTTACCGCATGAAAAAATGAGGTTACATTGTAAACCGCCAAGAGCCCAGCCTCTCGTACTAAGGACCACTCCTCTAGTTTTTTAACAGCAAGGGAGAGCTCTGCCATCCTAACATCAACGTGTATTAAATCATCTGATACACTGGGTGGGATGATCTACCCATAGAAATATGAGATATTATTCGAAACTCCATGGCAGTCGATAATAACCTTCTTGAAGTCCTTTTACTCGAAGAAGATCCCATCGACCCTCATAGTGATCTAGATCTTCTAGTCTCATAACTGACCTTTGAGCTTTTTATCCTCGAGATACCACCATGGTCCCACCATGAAATAAAAACGGGATGCAGATATAGAAATGCATATCTAGATGCAACCCATATAGTTGGTATCGTCATACTACAAGATGAGATGACCCGCCAAGGCCACCCTCCACCAGATGGTCGTCCCTCATGGAGGTACTCATATACCATCGAGATAAAATTCTTCCACCCCACTACTAATGACCACACTCAGGGAAAATTTGACAACTTGGAATATGTGGTAACTACACTAATCGTAACTAGGTTTCTCTATGAGATCTCTCTCTCGGAGCTAGAACACATAGAGTACCAATATTACTATGGACACATCTTCTGCGAAGCCTCAAGCATCATGAAAGAGATGGATTCAGGGGAATTAGATCCCCTTACCGATGATGAAGAACAATTATAGAATGCCTCAAACGATGACATCTAGTCAGGATCCTCCATGCCCACCAATCCTTACTCAAGACACCTGATCAGATAGACGACCATGTCATGGACACGATGCCAGAAATCCCCACTCTTAAATTTAACGTGGCTATACGATGGATAAACAAATCTATGTCTCAATCCCTCTAAAAAACCTAGAGCGAAGCTACCAACATCCCGATGCAAACCCCCCATCCTGGATTAGGCGATAGTAATGGTCCTAAATATAACACCATCTGCCTTCAGCCTGTATCCCTTGCTGATCTTTTGTTGTATCTAGAGAAAATTGAACTAGAGACCCGAGCAAAACCCGTACTCACTTTAGACAAAGAGGTCGACTTGTTTACTAGGTTAGGTTGTCACTCCACTCCTCCAAACCCTGCAGGTAAGGATAAGGGTTACCTTAAAGTACCCACTATACCTCATTCCCAAGATAATAATAAGATCCAAGATAAAATCTATCAAACCTCAGTTAACATCACCAATTGGGAGTTTCTAGTTACATCTGAAGTTCCCTTCACCTATTTATTACCTCAGGCTTATGTACCCATGGATCTAACTCTGGCCAAAATGTCAGCCACCATTGACTCCATCACTATGCAACAACACATCATCTTATCTAATAATTACCTTCCCATGTAAGGCCGTGACCACTGGTTTATGTTATAAATCACTAATGAGACCTATGGATAGCTAGTGCCCTTGGTATTAGTGGACACGGGTCGACCATAAACGTATGCGCCCTCCACACTACTATCGGTCTGGGACACTTTGCCTTAGAATTCACATGATCTTCCACTAACACCAGTGCCTACGATAACACTCATTTGGATTAATTAAAAGTGATCATCCTCACTCTCATAATAGGGCATATCTAATGCGATGTCGAGTTTTAAGTACTCGATGTTTCGTCGAGCTTCAACCTCTTACTCGGGAGAGATTAGATACACCCATGGGGTCTTACCCTCATCACTTCATATGAAGTCGGATTCTCATTTGACATCGAGTTCATAACCATTATTGGGAAATTGTGTCCAGTAAAAACACCACCCCTCTCATGGACACCCACCATGATAGCAGCGATATTTGCCTCAACGAATTTCGAGTTGTTCCACTCGCTCACATGATAGAGAATGATTCAATTATTCATAATGTATCGGACCAAATTATTCACAAAATAGGATACATTGTTGGATTTGTTCTCGAAATAAACCAATAAAGGATCCTCGAAGCTGTCATCACTATGAAACGTAAAGGAAAAGCGAGTCTTGGGTACACCCCCAATGGTAAATCCATGGCCAGTAGCCATAGAGACCACCATCAAGGGTGGAATGGTCACTTTCATCTCTAAGGATAGGACTTACCCTATCATGGGCTCCCCGAACCCTGGTGGGACAAAAAAAGAGATCCTTAAAGTTCAGAATGAAAATCCTCCATGAGGAGGGATTGTATGTGGACTATGGAAAAGTCCACAAGGTCAATCGGGAGAATTAGTGTATCATTGGTCACTATAGAACACAAAGATGCCTCTAAGACAGAAATGGAATGGAACCGCCCCCACTGTTTCTGGATAAGACGGACCTAATATTCACATCGAGATCCACTAACTTAACCCCTGCAAAATGTTTTCACGACTGGTACACCACCTCGGCAAATCGAGGCATGACTATAGGGAAAGGACAATTGGTCAGCATCTCTAAGCTCAATCTCTACGTCTGTATACTAGACTCCACAAACCCTCCTCCTAAGACATCGCTTTCAGTCAAGCCTTAGGACACAACCAGCGAATCCCCATGGGATTATCAATGGAATGAGGGAAATCACAACCTCTTGATGAAATCCCTCTCTGAGGCACGACCTTGCAACAACCCTATTACAGACCCTATTAGAAACCCATAATTTATCCCCCTAAAAAAGAAGGCCCGCCCTAAGAAGAACCGCCTGCCCCAACTTGCAATTAATACCAAGGTCACAAGGTTATCTTAGGTTTCTCCAAAGGTACCTCGGTAAAACCCATCTCACCTTATCACCAACATCAAGGGAATTGTTGTGCTAAAAAATTGGACCTCTACTGGATGCATCCCAACTCCCATCATACGGAAGCCCCTTGAGTCTATCATATTATCTAAAAAGTCCCTTCATCCCCTCTCCTAATAAATCCCTCTATAAAGAAGAATTTTTTTATATTATCAATGTTGTTCGTCCTCCCTTTGATGGCATAGTAAATAATAATTTCCTGTATTTGTTTATGTGTATTATATGTGATGATTATGAATTCTGTCATGGAGTAGGAGTCACCTCTAATAAGGAAAACTCTATAGACTTAATATACTTAAAACACTTACAAAAACTTGACTGAAGTCAAAATAATTGCATGTTTCCCAATAATGATAACACAATTACCATAAACTTGGGCACTCCTGAAAACCCCAAACAGTTACAAATAGGGTCCTCCCTGGATGAGAATGAACAGAAAGAACTCACACATATCCTAGCCATCTTTTTATATGTTTTCTCTTGGTCATATGCAGACAACTTCAACATCGACCCCTCTATCATCATGCATGAGATACCTACTCTCTCTAACGCTAAACCCATAAAATAGAAACTCAGCAAACTCCTACTCGAATGGTCCATAAAATTAAAGGAGTAAGTGGAAAAACATCTCAACATTGGTTTCATTCAAGTAGTGAAAATTCCCACCTAGATAGCCAACATCGTGCTTGTACCTAAAGCCAACAACAAAGTTTAGATTTGAATAGACTATAGGTATCTCAATCGGGAATGCCTCAAAGATGATTTTTACCTACAACACATTGACTTATTAGTGGATAGTACAACTAATAACACACTCAAGTCCTTCATGGATGGATTTGCGGGCTACAATAGATCAAATGTACCCTATCCGTGAAGAGAAAACCAGGTTCATTACACCATAGGGGACATACTGTTATACAGTTATTACCTTCGATTTGAAAAATGCAGGTGAAACATACCGGAGAGCAACCACAACCATCCTACATAAACTCATACACAAGGAAGTGGAAGTCTACATGAATTACATAAACATTAAGTCCAAAGACTGTGAAAGACATATTCTGACACTCCGAAAATTCTTTCGAAGGTTAAGCTTCTTCAAAATGAGGCTAAACCCATAGAAATGTTTCTTCGGAGTCACTGAAGGTAAAGTTCTCAGATTCATCATCAGTAAATATGGATTTGAGGTAGACACAGCTAAAGTAAAATACATACAGGAAATGCCCACACCTAGAACCGAATGGAAAATCATAGGATTCCTGGGCCAAGTATAGCTCCTAAAGTCGGTTCATCAACCAACTTACTACCACTGGTGAACCCATCTTCCAAATACTCCAAAAAAATGCACCAAAAGATTATAACACACAATTTCAAGAGACATTTGAGAAGATACAAAAACACCGTACTCACCAACCGGTGTTAGTTTCGCCCCAACCAGGATAATATCTCCTTTCTACATGACCATAATCGATACGACTGTCATTGCCATGTTGGAACAATATGTCAAAAGACACTGAACAAATATTCCATATATTATGTCAACAAAAATCTAGTAACCAATGAGTCCAAATAAACCTCCTTGAAAAAGCTTGTGTATCCCTTGTATGGATTACTCGTAAACTCCATCACTACATGATGTCTTTCAGCATGAGACTCATCTTAAATATGGATCCCCTAAAGTATCTATTTGAGATGCTCGCTCTCTCTCATAGAATGTCCAAATGGCTTCTCATGCTATTTGAGTTTAAGTTCACCTATATCATACATAAATCCACCAAAGGATGGGATATCTTCGACCTCTTCATAAGGAAACCCTTGTCGGATGAGGAAGAAAATAAGGCAGAATTCCTAAAGAAGGATATTTTCTCTATAAACGATAGATAAACTTGGTAACTATACTTCGAAGGGGCTTTCAATAAAAAGGGTTTTGGCATTAGAATGCTCTTTATATCACTCGACTCATGGACACTCCCCATGGCCATTAAAATCATACACGAGTGCACAAAAAACATGAACGAGTATGAGGCTTGCATAACAAGTCTCGAAATTGCCTTATAAATGGGGATCACCGACCATGAAGGCCTACGAAGATTCTAGCCTCGTTATCGGTAAAATACTAGGGGTCACCTCCATAAAAGAGGGTTCGGCGAAATGCACTTATGATGCATCACAGAGGTTGAAACCTTCAAAAATATGGACAAAATCTATAGTGGCAAATGTGGCTCACACATTAGTGGGCATGCCATTTCTAGAAAAATACTCGAACAATTATATTACTATACCACCAAGAAAAAAGACTGCACAAACCACATCAAAAGGTGACTCAAGTGTCAACTATATGCACCCTGATAAAAAACTACCTCTTCGAGAGATTTACTGCATGACCTCACCTTAGACTTTCTCCACCTAGGGACAGACATCATGGGGAAGGTAACCCTAAATCCTTGACTGGACAAAAATTCATCTTAGTCACTATTGACTACTTCACTGAATGGGACTACACTAAATCTTACGCAGTTCTAAGTGCCAAGAAAGTGGGCAAATTCATACGGAGAAACATCATCTTCCTTTTTTGGCATACCTCATAAGATAGTGTGAGACAACGGGTTTGACTTTGAGAAAGAAGTTTTGAACCTACTGCACAAGTACCGTATCACTTTTCATAAATCATCCCTCTGTCGACCTCAAACTAACGGACAGCAAGATGAACAAAACCACATCAACTATCAGACAAACTCGTGTACGCCGCTTGGGCCTATCGTACGGCAGAGAGAAAATCCATCGGGGCCACCCCCTACTCACTAGTTTATGGAATGGAAATAGTCTTACCCAATGAAATTTAGGTGCCCTTGCTAAGGGTCACGTTTGAAGTCTAGGTGGTCAAAATCGAATGGGTTTAATCCCGTTATGACAAACTAGCTCTCCTCAATAAGAGGAGGCTAAAAGTTACTTACCACAACTAGAGTTACCAATAGCGCATCGCCTTTGCATTCAATAAATGAGTCAAGATAAACATCCAAGAGGGCGACCTCATCTTAAAAGAAAATCTCAAATCGACCCGGACTCTTGGCTATAAATTCACACCCAATTGGGGAGGACTCTACTGTAACAGCCCGCCCGCCCGGGGAGAGCGGACGGAGTGCTACTCATCGATAAAACTAAACTAATCCACAAATAACAAGATATAGAGCATATAAATCCCACAATAAAACAAGAAACCACTATTCTCATCTTCAAATTAATACAACAAATCTCTCGAAATAATTACAACAATCTAACTATCTCGAAAATAAAATAAATCTCCAAATGCTCTATACATCAAAATAATACAAGTCTTCTCATCGTGTATTCTCCAATATTCTTCCCAAAATAATCCTCGCTAAAAAGAAATCTCCATAGCGCCCCAAAACCCACGCTAACCTGCCACTAAAAGAAAATATGGGGAAGTACACAATACGACATCAAAGATGCTCAACAAATATTAGCGGCGAATAAAACGTAACAATACGAATACGAATATTCAAATCAAAGCGAATCTCATAAGCAATTATATCAATATAATTTCTCAACAACACATTAACCGGGTCACCAGGCCTCACCACCGTACCGCGCCTATGCATTCTTTTAGCATATCCGGAAAAAGGAATATTGGCGGGTGCCCAACCTCAGTGCCATATTGAAATCTCATGACAACATGCTCGACATCAAATATAATACCACATGAATCGAAATTAGATTCCAACAAATATTTCCAGATTTCCAAATGAATTTATCAATTCAAATATGAGTCAATAATCACAAGAAAACAACGAGAATAATACTCGCGAGATTAAGGAGCATATTGTGTAAAACCCCATACCTCAAACCTCCAAAAAGAACCAACATGAATCATGACATAATTTTGAGGTATGGGGTTTTACACAATATTCTCCTTAATCTCGCGAGTATTTCTCCCTTTGGTTTCATGTGATTATTGACTCATATTTGAATAGCTAAATTCATTGGAATCTGGAAATATTTGTTGGAATCTAATTTCCATTCATGTGGTATTATATTTGGTGTGGAGCATGTTGTCATGAAGATTTTAATATGGCACGGAGGTTGGACACCCGCCAATATTCCTTTTTCCGGATATGCTAGAAAAATGCATAGGCGCGGTACGTTGGTGAGGCTTGGTGACCCGGTTAATGTGGTGTTGAGAAATTATAGTGATATAATTGCTTATGTGATTCACATTTGATTTGAATATTCGTATTCGTATTGTTACGTTTTATTCATCGCTAACATTTTTGTTGAGCATCTTCCTGTCGTATTGTGTACTTCCCCATATTTTCTTTTAGTTGGCAGGTTAGCACGGATTTGGGCGCTTTGGATTTGATTTGGAGATTGATTTTAGCGAGGATTATTTGGGAAGAATTTTTAATACAAGAGATGAGAAGACTTGTATTATTTTGATGTATAGAGCATTGGAGATTTGTATTTTTCGAGTTAGATTGTTGTAATTATTTCGAGAGAATTGTTGTATTTAATTTGAAGATGAGAATAGTGGTTTCTTGTTTTATTGTGGGAATTAGATGCTCTATACCTTGTTATATTGTGGATTTGAATTTAGTTTATCGACAGTAGCGCTCCGCTCGCTCTCCCCGGGCAGGCGGGGTGTTACAGAATGGTATCAGAGCTTAGGTATACGACCACCCTCGGGGCTTGGGTTTTGGGTCTGTTGCGTTTTTGTGGCGCGAATTTGGAGATATAAATTTTTAGAGAATCGTTTCGCGTTACGCATCTAGATTAGATGTGGGGAATTTATTTTGGAGACGAGATTATTTTTGGAGATTGTTGGCCTGATTTTTGAGAGTTAGGTATTCGGCGAATTTCGAGGGCGAAATTCCATTGTTAGTGGGGAAGTGTAACAACCCGCATAATAAAAATTCCGATGACTCTTCTAAATAATAAAAATTCAATTAAAACTCCATTTTAATTCCGATTTCGAAATCGTTTGAAATTCTCGCCTTTAAAAATAATAACCAACATATTTGAGCAATACAAATAATTTTATCTCAAAATTTATTTTTCCTCTTAATTTTGAAAATACCCCAAAAATTATGCGGGTTGTTACATCTACCTCATCACAAATATAAACTCTGACAAAGCAACTACTTTGGTTGATCTCGATAGAGACACATTTTCTAAACTCTAGAATCTCAACGGATTGAAAATATTATTTCCTTAAGCCTACGTAACTTAAGGAGGAAAAGGCCGAAAACAATCAGTCATAACAGAAAGGGAAAGCTATACATGCCCATACAAATTCCCCATCCCTGCACTGAGTCACCAACCTTTCACATGAAGTCAGCTAAAGCACTTTAAGCCTCCAATTTTTATTATTTTAAGGAGAACTATGTGCAGCTGATTATCTACTACATTTTTATCACAGACATTCAAATGCGGACATACCATTATGTTTTAATCGGAGATACGTAGGCAACCCGAGATATCACTTCGGTCTAAATAAATAGCAAAAACCCCTTTTCTACGAGAAAATATTGTCTATGGTCATTGTTATATTCCTCTAAAAAAGACTAGCATGATCTAAATATGATAATATCAAGTAAATAAAACAAATTCTCTAAGGCATTTTAAAAAGTCCACAAGGTCATAATTATTTACCTACACACAAAGGCTAATACTATGAATTGAGAAAGAGAACCCTAAAAGGGAAAATACACCACCCCTATATACTTCGTCCCATAAAAAGAAAACACCAAACACCCATATCCCTCAAACACCCACAACTCGAGACAAAGATCGAGATAGACAGACCCACCAAGGGCTCTGAGGCGACCAAAAATGTGTCTAGTGTGCGTGCTACGTAGGCTCAAGTGCAAGTCTGTTGCTCAAGTAATAATCAGATAAGTCGGCTATAGATTCTCAGAGAAACAAGGCGAAAGAAGTCGTGACAACGTTAAAAATATTAAGAAATCCTAGATTTGATTCTAAAAGAAACGAAAAGGTGATTTAGAATAGGAGACAACTACAACTTGATGCAAATTTGAGAATGATTAACTAATGAAACTACGAATAAAATTCAACTACACTAATTAACCGAAAAACTGATGACAATTGGACTGAAAAACTTAACTATGAAATGAAAACAAATAGGTCGGGTTACAATCCCCCACACCCTAGTAATTCACTTCGTAGGATACTAGATTTAAAAATTAGAATTTTAAATGAACCGGGTCTTTAGTACTCCCCAGTATTACACATATGAGGGATCATACCCCGCATAGAATGTAAGAAAAGGAGGAGTAAAGCAGTGTCGCATTAACCAATACGCACATCGTACTCTTAAGCACCCTGGTTACCTAGGGCAAACGAGATCAAAAGTCCTACGATGGTTGCACCAGTTATGCAACACGATTCATATAAGATTTTAATTCAAAAGTCTATTTCCCATTACCGTGAATTACATATGGTGGGGTTCATGCACCCCAACCCTTAGAAAATTAGCTAGACATGATTAACTTAGAGAAAAATATGGTTTTTAAGAAATAAAACATTAACTCTAAAGAAACTAATTGAAAAGAGAATTTCAGATTCAAACCAGCAATTAAAACTAATGAGCAATCAAAAATTAAAGGAAAGATGTTACTTGAATTGCATAAATTAAACTTGAATCCTTACAACAATGCTTCTTATTGAAAACAAGGGTTTTGACTAAAAAAACCCGCTACTTCTACTTAGCTAACCTAAAAATTGAACTCCCTATATTAGGGAACTAATTCGAACGAATAACTCCGAAATTTTCAAGAGTTTGTCCCCATCAAAACTCTGAGGAAAAAAGAATTAAAATTTGAAGAAAATCCAAAGCGGTCCGGATCGGTTGGGGTAGGCGGTCCGGATCACTCCCTGTTTCATGACAATGTTCCCCAACTTGAGGAAGTCCGGATCCTTTTTTGTAAAAGTTTCGAATCCCTCCCCTCGTTTTGAGACAGAATATATTTTCCAAGGTGGTCCGGATCCTTTTCCAATAAAAGGACCGGATCGCCCCCTATTTTAGGTCAAAGTGCTTCTTATGATGCGATCCGAATCCTTTTCCAATAAAAGGTCCGGATCTCCCTCTCTTTTCATCCAAGGGACTTTTCCTTCTCAACTTCAAATCTTCGTAACTTGATCACCGGAGCTCGGATTGTCTTGTCGTTTCTACCAATGTTCTCAAAATTGAATTCTCTTCAACTTTCTAGTTGGCTTCACTTCCGGATTACGGATGAAACTTTATGAAATTGCCCCTTGAATTTCCTCCTTTGACTTCATTCATTGCTTTTCCAGTTTCTTTCTTCCTCAATGCTTCAAATACCTGTAAAACTTAGGACAAATACATGAAACTAGAGGCACTTGTTAGAAGGAGTTAGTATCAAAGAAATGCGATAATTACACTCATTATATGTTATTCGAGATGGTAAAAATCTCTAAATTAAGGGGCTAAATTCGAAAGAATTTGAGCCTAATAAAACCCCCCTAACTTAGAACTTTATGAGTCCCGAGCAATGTAAAAGAGCGTAGCTACGTGGCAACTCTCAAAAATTTCATTTTATTTGGATAGAATACCACTTTCGCGGGCAAGCGATTGCATTTAGCGTATGCAACAAGCCTTTAAAACCCTAGGTCACCCTAGTAGTACGAGTTGTGTCTCATAAGGGTTTGCAGTGAATATATCCACAAAATTTGGCTCAAAGAAAACTCAAAATAATAAAAAATTGTATAATTCAAACTTTTCTCGAAAATAGTCATCATCAATTAATGTTCAAGGGTCTTAAATCATAGTGCGTATGTGCGAAGCAAGAAATTTAACCGCGAATTCCAAGCAGTTGACCATTATATTACTTATCCAAAAATTCTCTTTGATTCAAATTCTCACGGAGTTCTCTAAAAAACAAATCTCTCTGAAAGGTGGTTATTTCTCTCGGTGTGCATGTTAGAAAGAGTAAATGCATTGGAACCAAGTTCACGCACATAAATAGAAAGACGTAATTCTATGGTAAATGGATCTCATCATCAGATTACGGTTATAGAGAAACGGGAACATCGCCTCTATTTCACACCTTTAATATATTTTATTATATTTTTGTGTTTTAGATCTCCCGGCGGTAACCGATTTCTCAATTTTGGACTCGTTTAGGACTTTCTTGGGTTTAAAGTGTAATGGGTACAAGGAAATAGGTTTGAGAAATTTGGAATTGGAAACTATTCTTAAGACGTCCATTAGTGCTTTTCCGGGCTTTTGCTCATCTTTTCTGATTTTCTATTTTCTGTTCTTATGCTTTTCTTTTCTTGCTATTTTTGTTGAGCATTTTTATTCTTTTCTTGGCCCTTTTTATGCACTTTCGGGACTTAATTTCTGGGATTATCAACTTTCATAATTTCGGGTCAATTGGGTGTTTTTGGGTTATCAAACGAAATGAAAAATTTTATTCGGCTCAAAACAGGTTGCAAAATGGGATACTTTTTCACGACTTTTTCTGGCCAACATTTTTGGGTCACAAACAAGGGCCTACTTCATTGTCCCAATTACTAATTGCATTACCATATGCATTTTGAGATTGTTTTAAGTTTAGAGACATCTTAGCGTGCTTTTCGAGGCAACATTACACACTATTCCCTTAACTCATCAAAATAAGGGTATTGAGATCACGATGACTTTTTAGATGCTGAATTAGAACTTTGAGTTAACCATTAACTTGGATTAATTTACACACTCACAAAAATGATAGGCTCGAATTTCATCGAGTTGGTTAATCTCCATATTTATTCGTTAAGGCGTCTATGATCGCTCAATTTCCATCTTTGGTCAATTTTGGCTTTGTGTACTATGTTTTTACAATCTGAGACTTTAAATCGAATTTTAATGATATTTTTGAAACATTTGAACTCCAATTTTTATTTATTTTGAAAAAATATTTTTGGTTTTTTGAGTTTTTTAAATTTTTTTGGCATTTTGAAAATTTGTGAAGTTTTAGAAATACGCACTCGTCAACCCCCCCTAACTTAGACTTTTGTATTGTCCCCAATCAAAAGGACTAAAATCTAAATAAGGAAAAATAAGAAGTACTATAAATAAAAGAAGCAAATATTTAAAATACCAATTTTTATTTATAAGGATTGTGGTACATCATAAGGAAAGAAAACATACAATCATAAAAACACACCAACCAAATTACAAACAACTCAAACACCAAACACATGATTTACTAGGGGGGGTTGGAGTTATCGGGCATGCTTGGGTTGTATAGGTCATAGAAGAAGCTTGGAGGGGGTCCACCAAAGTTTAGTTCATACATGTGAGCTTGAAGCCTATGCATGATGCTCGTGCTCCTTTGGTATTGCGAGATGAAACCATCAACTTTGCCCTCCAATGTTATGAGGCGCACTTTCGTATCATTCTCGGGTAGCTCGAAATCATAATCATCCTCATCGGACCCCACCTCTTAGTCCCCCATTTCGACATTGGCCGTTGTATCCTCCTCCTCCCTACAATCATCCTCCTCGGACTCTTCAGCTTCTCGGGCTCTTAGAATAGACCTTTGTTTCTTGATTTTATTCCTGGTTGTCTCCCAAAAGGGTTTGGAAGATGAAGAGTTCCGACATGATAACCGAAGAGATGATCAACTATAATGGAGGTAATGAACCGAGGATAGGGAAGAGGAGTGGCACCCTTGTCATCCATCGCTGCAAAGAGGACATTGCGTTACATGATATGTGCTAGGTTGATGGATGAGGTGAGGTCAAATAGGTGGTACACAAGTTTTACTTGATGCGGGCGCCTATCGAAGTCATTGGAATTTTGGAGGATGTTTGCGCACACAATTTGAAAAGTGAAGCGTGCTTTTTCACTCATTCGGCCGACCTGAAAGACACCAGTGCCCCAAACTTTCCTGGGTGAGAGACGCTTAATGAGGACATATTTTTCGAGTGATTGGGAGTTGTTAGGGTAGACAAAAGCGGCAGGATTGGGAACGTCTTTTTCAACAAGATTTTTGACGATTGTCAACAACGAGAATGGGGTGTGTTGCCCCCGAATTCGCGCTTCAGCCATGAACTCACCGGTGCGTACAAGGGTACCATAAAATTCTCGGACCTCCGCATCCCAAACGGAATTGTGAGGATCATTCAAGAAGCGGCACCAACCCTTAGGGAGAAACAAGTTAGTGATAGAATTGGGTAGTTCTTCCCAAAGAATGGCCCATTCTACTTGGAAGTTTCGCATTTGGCCAAAATATTCCCTACACCACCGCATTTCTTGGTCAGAACGGTAGTCGGTGGGATTATTATCGATGATGGAGACTGAATTGTATTTGGTGGGTCGGTCTTCGGCATCCATGGAGTGAGAAAATGGATAGAAAGAGTAACTTGAGAGGTGAGGGAGAAGAATATCTGGAGAGGAGTTGGTGTAGGAGATATGGGGGAGTAGGGGTTGTATTTATAGGTGAGGTAGGAGGTGGGATGGAATGGATTTGGAGGGAAATGAGAAGGAGGGAAAGGGGAAGGTATATTCGGGAGGGAAATGGTGGGATTTAAGAAATTGAGGGAAGTGAAGGGGTTGGGGAAGAAGGGATGCACTTAGGGAATCGATTGAAGGATTTTAGATGGCGGTCCGAACCGGGTGCACAGGGGCAGTCCAAATTGCCATGCGTACTTTTTATTTTTAATTCTCCTAAAGCGGTCCGGATCGGGTGCCCAGGGGTGGTCTGGACCGGGTGCCTTTTTGTTACAGGCTTCTTTTCTGCTATGTGTCTAGTGTGTGTGCTATGTAGGCTCAAGTGAAAGCCTGTCGCTCAAGTAAAAATCCAATAAGTCGGGTATCGATCCATAGGAAAACAGGACGAACGAAGTCGTGACGACGTTGGAAAGAGTAAGAAATCCTAGCTTTGACTCTAAAAGAAACGAAAAGGTGATTTAGAATACGAGACAACTACAACTTGATGAAAATTTGATAATGATTAACTAATGAAACTACGAATAAAATGCAACTACACTAATTAATCGAAAAACTGTTGACAATTGGACTGAAAAACTTAACTATGAAATGAAAACAAATTGGTCGGGTTACAATCCCCTACACCCAAGTAATTCACCTCGTAGGATACTAGATTCGAAATTATAATTTTAAATGAACCCGGTCTTTAGTACTCCCTAGTATTACACATATGAGGGATCATAGCCCGCACAGTATGTAAGGAAAGAACGAGTCGCATTAACCAATACGCGCATCGCACTCTTAAGCATCCCGGTTACCTAGGGCAAACGAGATCAAAAGTCCTATGATAATTGCACCAGTTATGCAACACGATTCATATAAGATTTTAATTCAAAAGTCTATTTCCCATTATCGTGAATTACATCGGGTGGAGTTCATGCTCCCCAACCCTTTAAAAATTAGCTAGACATGATTAACTTAGAGATAAACAAGTTTTTTAAGAAATAAAACATTAACTCTAAAGAAACTAATTGAAAAGAGAATTTCATATTCAAAACCAGCAATTAAAACTAACGAGCAATCAAAAATTAAAGGAAAGGTGTTACTTGAATTGCAGAAATTAAACTTGAATCCTGACAACAATGCTTCTTATTGAAAACAAGGGTTTTTGACTACAAAAACCCTCCACTCCTACTTAGCTAACCTAAAAATCGAACTCCCTATATTAAGGAACTACTCTGAATAAATAACTCCAAAGTTTACAAGAGTTTGACCCCATCAAAACTCTAAGGAAAAGGGTTAAAACTTGAAGAAAATCCAAAGCGGTCCGGATCGGTCGGGGTAGGCGGTTCGGATTGCTCCCTATTTCGAGACAGTGTTCCCCAGCTTGAGGCCGTCCGGATCCTTTTTTGGGAAAAAGGTCCGGATCCCCCCCCCCCTTTTGAGACATAATATATTTTCCAAGGCAGTCCGGATCCTTTTCCAATAAAAGGTCCGGATCGCCACTATTTTGGGACAGAGTGCTTCTTATGATGCAGTCTGGATCCTTTTCCAATAAAAGTTCCAGATCGCCCTATCTTTTCATCCAGGGGTCTTTTCCTTCTCAACTTCTAATCTTTGTAACTTGATCACTGGAACTCGGATGGTCTTGCCGTTTCTCCCAAAGTTCTTGAAATTGAATTCTCTTCAACTTTCTAGTTGGCTTCACTTCCATATAACGGCTGCAACTTTACGAAATGGCCCCTTGACTTTCCTCCTTTGACTTCATTCATTGCTTTTCCAGTTTCTTTCTTCCTCAATGCTTCAAATACCTGCAAAACTTAGGAGAAATACACGAAACTAGGGACACTTGTTAGAAGGAGTTAGTATCAAAGAAATGCGATAATTACACTCATTTTACGTTATTCGAGATGGTAAAAATTTCTAAATTAAGGGACTAAATTTGGAAGAATTTGAGCCTAATCTGGCTCCCCATAAAATGCCACCCTATTTTTAGTTAAAGGACAATGCTCATATTTCCAAAGCTACCTCAGAGGCCTCTTGAACTATATCACAGATGAAAGAAAAAGGGAAATTCCTTCTCGCACTTTGACGTTCAGTTAAGCAATGTGGCTCTCCATCAAAGTAGAAAAAGTTGTCTACGCCCAAAAGAAAACACTCAAAAATATGGGGCACCTTTGCTTTCACATCTTTAAATTATCCATCTTGATATTATTATTATTATTATTATTATTATTATTATTATTATTATTATTATTATTATTATTATTATTATTATTATTATTATTATTATTATTATTATTATTATTATTATTATTATTATTATTATCATTTCAAATAAAAAGGCTTCGTCCCAAGTATATCCATATTTATGTCATTCATGCATAAAGTAAAAGAAAGCCAAAAATTAAACATATACCAAATACAGACCCTCAAAAGAGGGGATATCCTCATTTTTTTTATAAGGATGCATGGAATGAGAATCCCCATACAACACAAAAATGTATTGGAGATTCCTCATGTTCCTCATAGAGGAAAATACTACCTATATATATTGTGCCCAAAAAAATCCAGAAAATGACAAAATGACTTTATAGGAAGTTACATTAAATCCCACCTGAGAGACCCACAAAAACCACCATCACCAAACCACCTATAATATGCGGAACCTCTTCCCCATACGCACCCTCATAACTCCCGCCCAGAGACTTAAAGTCGACACCCTAAATCCCACATCAGAAACTGGTGTGCCCCCCCCCCCCCCCCCCCCCGGGAAGCCTATTGGGCATTGAGCTAACCCGCTAGACAACCTCATATATAATCGGTTGCTACATCATGAGCAACCTCTTAAGTCAATTGGCACATGCCAAATGTGCAGAGAACCAGCGCATGAGAACCTCTCTCAACTAGCCTGCGTCGACCAATACCTACTCAAAATACCATAAAACAAAGAATAAATCAAACAAGGGTGAATGAATGTTAGGAAATACATAAAATGAAAAAAAATACTCACTTTGTATAGAAGAAGGGTCGGGTTCAAGACATGTACCAACATACTAAAGGTCTGAGCCAATTGGAGGATGTAGATAAACTGATCCTCTCCATAAGAGACCAGTAAAGGACAATGGTAGGGCTGAAAGTATACGGTGACGAACCTTGGGTCGAGATGGAGAAATTAGCCCAGTGAAAGAGATATTGTATCCTCTGCTATCGTCAATGTGATCAGCACCAAATAAGAGGCTCTGGTTCCCGCAGGAAAATTCCTGTAGAAAGACATCAAAAAGGGGATTTTGGACATCCCAAAGCTCGAACCACTCCCACGGTCCATGATCTCACAGGAGAAGAGTAATAATAAAAGAAAACATAAGGGTTAAGTAATGGAAACAATCCCGTGCAAAAACGAGTGTTGCTAAAGAGGGTAAGAGACAAATGTCCCCAAAAGGAAAGCTCAATTGCATTTAATAGGTTTGGTATGGAGGAATAGATGACCGATTATTCAACTATTCCCATATAGTTAACCAATCAGTTAATTGTTCACATCCCAACATTAATTGATCGGTTAAACCCCTCGCTCTTGCCAAAAATCCTATTCCCTCCCCCCTAAAAAAACTTTCAACTATCAACCATAGACCCCACTTCTCTTCCAAATTAGGCAAAACTATTTTTGGATCCCTTTCTATTTAAGTGTAGAGTGTCTCCACATGTACACTCTTAGTTGACTGCCTCTATGGAAACATCGATCCGCAATCAAGGTTCAAGGATGCCTCTTCTTATCACAAACAAGACTCAGTCACGAAACTCGAAAGAATCTGCAAAATGTCCAACCATCAAAACCTACACTAAATTTATAGGGTTCGAGAACACAAATAACTACGGTACATGGTCCAAAGTGTAAATCATAAAAATACAAATAAACCAAAAAGTAGAAAATAATCAAGCCCTCTAAAGCCTTTAACCAATTGATTAAAGACTTTCGAACCTTTAATCTCGAGATTAAAGGCAATAACCAATCGGTTATCCCTTTTTAAAAATCATCATTACAAAATCTTAGAAGATCTAATCTCATCCTTAAAGGTGGCATGGGCCAAAGGTTAATGGCCCAGGACCTTCAATCCATCGATTATCCACCTAGATCAGACTCATATACACAGAGGTCCCCACCAACCTCGAAAATCCCCGAAAGACTGAACATTGATTTGATTTTCTAACTATCTTCAATCCCGAGCACTTGAGATACTCGAGCTCATTCTGAAAGAATTTTGATGAAGCCCGTACTTCAAAAAAGTCACTTTTCTAAAAGGAAAAACTCGTACTTCAGCGTAGTCACTTCTCGAAGAGCTTCATACTTCCGAAAAGTTGCCTCAAATAGAAAATAAAGTAAAAACTCTGCACAATTTCTGACAACGTTGCCCCATCTAAACAAAGCTTTTCCTGACTAAAAATGGAGTTCATCTCACCTCAGACACCTCAAAAAGGGACACTCCCCCGATAAAAAAGTTAGCTTTCACTGCAAAGATAACGAACCTCTATACAAATATCAAGGTAATACCCCACATTTATATACTAATATAAATTGTACACACTTGTTTATCTTCTTTATCCAGTCATCCATTTAAGGGAGAAAGTATGCAATTTATAGAGTTAAAATTTGTTTAAGCCTGGTTTTTAACCCACCACCTCTATTTGTGTGACAATTTGACATGCTCATATTCTAAAATAATGCAAATAAAATGCCATAATTCCAAAATACAAACATGACCATATACTTTTCAAAATACTTTTTTAAGAAAGTACCATCAAGTTGTATCAGGCCGAAATATTATAGGTCAAAGTCTAAAATGTGGCTACTTTAACCACTTCTCCGAGCTACCAAAATCCGTCTCTGTGATGGCATCCTGAATACCATATCAATACATTTCATGCATTTGTATTTGATCAACGTATTAGATTAACATATAAATATATCAATCCAACACAATGTAAATGCTATATTAAGGACTAGGCTATATAAATACTGCACTAGCGTACCTGGTATACCCGGTACCCTATTTCCCACACATGTAAATATATATCATTTGTTGAAACTACATTGGATTTGATCCCAAGTCCTCTTAGATGTGTAGGCTCTATACCAAACTAAATTCCTGAAGCCCGAACCTTATCATACGTCCTTCAGTGCATTATCCATTAGGGATGACTCCATATTTAATCCTTACACCCTTATTTATAATCTAAACCCATTTGTTAGAACTGCGTTAGCTTTGATCCCAAGTCTCCTTGGGTACGTATGTGCTATACCGATCTTAAATCATGAAGCCTAAGCCTCATAATATATCTCTTAGCATATTGTTTCATAGGAATGCATCCATCCCCAGCTCAAAACTCCCTTTACATTATCATCCACCGCAGTACCAAGATATAATTTTTTGCTCAACTTTTTAGCAGTAAAACATTACATTTTTATGTAATATACTCCCTCCTCGCACAACTCCTCCCAGTTTATTTCACCCTTAAACTAGTCTGAAGGACAACACCTTCCTGCTAGTGATCACCTAGATATTATAAGATTATGTGTCAATTCACATATCATATGGTTCACTCCCATTATGATATTCCATACACCAAACACCCCCTCCCAAGACAAGTCTTATATTTTCACACACATCACATTTGAACACGTGTATAATCGAACCATGTATACTTTGATCCTAAATTTCTTGGTTATGTAGGCGCAATACCGAGAACTTCTTGTGAGCTTGATCATGGACAATATGTATCATGACATGTTGTCTCCACCAAGATTCCCTCATCTTCCTCATACATTCAAATAAGATATCAAGCTATCTCAAGGTCGCGATCTCTTGTGCACATCCTCACTAATGCTTAAAGTCATAAAAAACATGCAAACACATATACAATAATTACAACATAGATGCATCCATATGTTATGTCACCTTTGTATTTCTCCTCAAAACATGAACAATATATCAAATTACCTCAAAGACAACTTTCTTGCACACTCACAACAACCAAAACGCCCACCAGTTTTACAAAAGCACGGAGTCATACATAAGAACCCTTATGTACCTACATTGATTAAGTGATGTTACTACAATAATAGGAACTTATTTATAATTTTGAGGGACCCTCATGCTAAGTGAAAGTGTGAGTGGATCGATATGTGTGTTTTAAACAAAACCACTTTGACAAAAAAAAAATTCAACTTTTAATTAAGCACCAAACTAAGTTCTGAAAAAACAATTCTTACTTTAAACCAGTTTTATCTTGATTAATCCTAAACATACATCCAGTGATTAAAGCAAGTAAAGTAAAGTAAAGAATACTCACAACGTCGGATGTACGAGGAAAAAATCCAAAAAGGGAAAAAAACCTCGGACGACCCAAGCCAGACAATCACTACGAAAAATGGTTTTACAAAGACAAATTAGCCTTACACTAAGACTCGATCCCCACGGGTCTTGACGCTCCTTCTGATCTTCAACCGTTCTTCAATAGTGCCCACGTAGAAATTTCATCTTCCACGATACCTGTCCACAACACACGCGTCCACGTATGTCTCGGTGTCCACCAAATGGCTTTGATTCGTCTACGATGTCTAACAAGAAGTCCTTCTCTTTTCTTTACCGCAAACCACTTTGATGTTCAATGTGTAGAACAAATAACTTTGGTGCAGCAAGATCACTTAAACTTATAAGAATGATAACTCGGATCTTTACAAACTCTAAGGATGTGTTTATACTTTGTAAACCTTAGAAAACATGTGTAAACAAGTTTCTGCTCGAATACTGTTTTCCAAAATGCAAACTTCCAAACTTATGATGAAAACACTATTTAAATAGGATTTAAACGCCAGCTCGAAAAATGTGTCATTCGAACAACTTGAGGAACTCGTTCGAGGGACATCCCATCTCGTTCGAACGAGATTGGATGTCATTTGAATGACAGCGCAAAAGTTTAACTTTTTGACTTTTTGTTTAAAATGTCTCTTCCAATGAGAGATCCAAAAATGTCAAACTCTTTTACGAGCTTATCATCATGAAACGTAGTGTCAACCAGTAAAACACTTTTAAAACATTTAAAAACATTTTTCTTTATAAAAATTACATCCTTATCTTTTATAAAATAATTCCGAGCACCATTAATTATACGCATTCATACCTCATTGATTTCGGAATGAAATTAACTTTGAAGACAATTAAACTAGTGACCGTTTAAACTTCGGCATGATTTAATTCTTTGAAGCTTTGCTGCAACGTCTTCAATTTCTTCAATACGTCATAGACCAAGTGAGATCGTGACACAAATAAACATCTCCCTATGACATATTACAAACACAGTTTTGTGCACAGAATTAAGTCAAAACAATACAGGAAATCAATTGGAAATTTATGTCCTTACAAATCTCCCCCTTTGACTATTTTGGGACAAAACTAAACCAGTGAAATGCCTAACCGGGCCGTCAAGCCATATGACGCCTAATGCCCATCCCATAAACCCAAAAACAAAAATACAGGACACGAACTAGAATATGTAGCACCGGCAAGCACGAACTATCTGAATGTGATGTAGACTTGAAATCTCGAATCGCTGAAAGAATACCTACACACATGAAACAGACAAACATATAGCTAGTGAAGAATGGAGGAACAAATGATACCAATTTATATTTCTAATAAGCACAAATCATTTGAAACATGTGAGCAATTATTTTATATCAATTGGAAACAAATATAATCAAACAATATGTAAATCCAGATATCAATAGAAGTCGCTCAACAAATCTTCCTCTACATCACATACATCTCTCCCCCTTTTTGTCTCGAATAGACAAGCCGGTGAAAAGGTAAACCAATTTTGAAACATCTAGCATGAGAAAATGATACCAAATTGAATCAAGTTGATACCAATTTTAAAAAATGAAAAATGCTAGATAAACATGAAACAACCAGCTAAATAAGATCATGTAATGGCAAATCAGTAGCTAGTAAACCAAGGAATCACACAAAGAGTATACCAATCAAATCAAGTGAGATAAACGGACTCATATGCAAAATACCAATTTGGAACATGAAAGAACCTTCATATAAACCAGTCAGTCAAAAAAATGCCTCCTGCAGTACCAAAAATATATCAATTTGAACCTGAGGACTACCAACCAATCAGAAGCCATTTTTTATTCTATCGTTCGAACAAGTCAGGGACATCCCTCAAACGAGAAGAGGATGTCGCTCGAACGAAATACAGATGACGTTCGTGCAAGATGAGTTATCATTTGAACGGCTTCACGAGACCTACCAAAATTTCCCACTTTCCCAAAAATATTATAAAGTATTGGCCAGTGAAAAAATTTCCACAAAAATATTCCAGGAAGGGCTTGACAGAATCGAAACAGTGTTAAAACAGTAGGCTTTTAACACAAAATGCAAAAACTCATAAAAACTTAAAATGCGAGTTACATGCAAATATAGTACCGATGTGCTCAAGCATGGATAAGGAATGAATGGGGCTGAAACTACAACAAATGAGTCGCAATTCCAACACATCGAAACGATCAAGAAGCTCTAATTGATAGCGATAAATCATCAAACTTTATCATAGCCATATCACAATTAAAGTGTGATCTTAATGAACTAAACATACTACATGCACACAAATCAAGAATTTTGACGATTCTACAAACAATAGCGTCAAATTGCAATGTTTCAACATTAGGATTAGATGTGCAAACCCGTTTAAATTTTCTCCAACAAAACATCCTCATAAATATATACTATTTCAAGTTCTTTTGATGTTTCTACCATTCTTAACTTAGAGAAAATCTAATTGGCCATTTTCCTAGCATTTTGCATTTTCTTTTGGGCTCTTTTAAACGGTGGCTTTCACGACGAGTTAATTTTGAACTCTCGTGGCCCTTTCCCATGAGACACTCATTATTTTTACCAATTTTAAATCCTCACGGTAAAGGGTTCTCACATGCACACTTGTCCTTAAGTTTACTTACGCATAGATGACAAGATTGAGATAAGAACGCCTCACCAAATTCAAATATGCAAGAGAAGTCAAACATTCATATAAACTCGTGCATGTGTGCAATGTTTGCATATATACAAAGTCGAATCAAAATGCATATCAACTTCAAAATAACCCCATATAAACAATGATTAAGATCATTCTAAGCATCGATAATAATGACCAAATGTACTAGCCACATCGATAATGAAACGATGGGGGGGGGGGTCAAGCACACCAATATGCCACATCAAACATGTAAACTCAAAAACAAAAAACAAAAATCTTTTTGGCTTTTCAAACATATTTTGACTCAAAGAAAAGCAAAATCTTTTTGGATTTTCAAAAGTTTTCTCAAAAACAAAATCATTTTGTATTTTTCAAATAGGTCTCAAATAAATGAAAACTATAATACAAAATGATACACATGTCATAATACTAGAAATGAATATATCATGAAGCAAACTAGCATATGACAAACATGGAAACACTATCATCCTTTAGATTTAGCATGGTAAGAATCAAGTGCACCCAAACGAGAATCATGAAGTTTAATTCCTAAAGCCACTAAATATGATTTCCTAACCGAAATAGGTGTAAAAGGACGCATGGGGGTTTGGGTAACCGGGGAAACTTTATTCTTAAACTTACTAGGAGCCTGTCTAAGGTCGTAACAATAACGCCTAAGATGACCTTTCCTACCCCAAAACGTGCAAGTGTAGTCGTGGTGGGAATGATTACCTTTATTTGGACCTTTTCTAACCATCCTAGAGTTTCTCACACGTGCGAGGGGGATGGGAACAACTCTCTCACCAAAACCTATACCTCCCCTATCTCCCTTAATTTGGACGGTGCCTAGGATCTAATCTAACTTCTCCGACCTAGCCTCCAAATCAAACTTGACTCTAGACGAGTCTCTCAATCTCTCCTCCAACTCATGAATCCTAGACTCGAGCAAACACTTAAACTCCTCAAACTCTAAAATCTCCTTTTTCAAGGACTCCATCAAACCACGGAGATTATCTCTCTCTTTCTCCACAAACTCTAGTTTCTCCTTAAACTTTTTCTCACGTTCCCTAAGATCCTCAATTAAATTATCATTATTTTCTATGGCACGCTCATTCAACTTAGATAGCAATTTTGAGTTAGCCTTTTTCACCTTCACCGTTTCGGCATACAACTCATTAAATGCATTTTGCAATTCTTTCACATCTACCTCCTCCTCGTCACTCTCTTCACCATCAATAACATGGGATACACTCAAAACCTCCTCGGAAGTGTCATGCACATGAGAATCGTCGTCGCTCATATGACATGCCATAAACGCAACAAAGTTACGATCAATAGGGAAACTTTCTCCCTCTTTCGGATCACTATCACTTAAGGTGTCATTATAGACAATGGGTTGCTTGCCCTCTTTCTTAAGTCTAGTGATACACTCCTTAACTTTGTGACCGTACTCCTCACATGCAAAACACTTATCCGACTCATCTCTCTTAGGCATCTCAGACTTATCCTTAGAGGTGGGATCTACTTCGTTGTTCTTGAATTTTTCAAATTTCTTGGCATCTTTCGATTGCTTTTGAAACTTAATAAATTTTTTAAATTTCTTTGCCAACAATGCAACATCCTCAAAATTGGAATCGGAATCGAAATTCGAAACTTTAATTTCCTCCTTCTAGGTTTTCAAAGCAATACCCTTTTCTTTCTTAGGCACTTGCTTAGAGGTAATCATGTCGATTTCATAGGTTTGTAAGTCACCTACAATCTCTTCTAATTTCGTTGAGTCTAACCTACCCAAGGAGTTTAAAATGGTCACTTTCGCATCAAACCTACTAGGCAACGACCTAAGGATATTCTTAATGACACGGTTATCGGGAATTTTCTCACCTAGGCTAAATGATGAGTTGATAATATTGGACAACCTAGCATAAAACGCACCAAAGGTCTCACTTTCTAACATCCTAATGGTCTCAAACTGTGTAGTGAGATTTTGAAGTTTTGACGCCCTAACCCTGCTAGTGCCCTCGTGAGTGAGTGCAAAAATATCACAAGCCTCTTTCGATGTTTCACAAGTCATAATTCTATTATATTCTTCCTGTGTGACATGTGAAGAAATAACGTGCAGACCCTTAGAATTATATTGTGCAAGTCTTTGTTCAGTTTCGGTCCATGACTCAAGAGGCTTTAAACTAGTGACCTCACATACAATAGTGACAGGGGGTGTCCAAACTTTCTCAACTGCAAGCCAAACACGCTCATCAATATATTTTAAAGCACATCTCATTCTCATCTTCCAATAAGTGTAATTAGTGCCATAAAAATTAGGAGTTCGAGAAAATTCATTATAACATGAATTCATCTTTGAAAACACACGGGATCACAAAACAAATAAAAATGTTTTCTAGATCTGATACCAATTTGAAAGTGTGAGTGGCCCGATATGTGTTTTTTAAACAAAACCAATTCTCCTGCGACAAAAAAAAAATCAACTTTTAATTAAGCACCAAACCAAGTTGTGAAAAAACAATTCTTACTTTAAACCAGTTTTATCTTGATTAATCCTAAACATACATCCAGTGATTAAAGCAAGTAAAGTAAAGTAAAGAATACTCACAATGTCGGATGTATGAGGAAAAAACCCAAAATGGGAAAACAACCTCGGATGGCCCAAGCCAGACAATCACTATGAACAACGGTTTTACAAAGACAGATTAGCCTTATAGTAAGACTCGATCCCCACGGGTCTTGACGCTCCTTCTGATCTTCAACTATTCTTCAATAGTGCCCATGTAGAAATTTCATCTTCCACGATACCTGTCCATAACACACGCGTCCACGTATGTCTCGGTGTCCACTGAATGGCTTTGATTCGTCTACGATGTCGAACAAGAAGTCCTTCTCTTTTCTTCACCGCAAAACCCTTTGATGTTCAATGTGTAGAACAAACAACTTTGGTGCAGCAAGATCACTTAAACTTATAAGAATGATAACTCGGATCCTTACAAACTCTAAGGATGTGTTTATGCTTTGTAAACCTTAGAAAGCATGTGCAAACAAGTTTCTGGTCAAATATTGTTTTCAAGAATGCACACTTTCGAAATTATGATGAAAACACTATTAAAATAGGATTTAAACGCCACCTCAAAAAATGTGTCATTCGAACGACTTGAGGAACTCGTTCGAGTGACATCCCATCTCGTTCGAACGAGATTGGATGTCGTTTGAATGACAGCGCAAAAGTTTAACTTTTTGACTTTTTGTTTAAAACGTCTCTTCCAATGAGAGATCCAAAAATGTCAAACTCTTTTACGATCTTATCATCATGAAACGTAGTGTCAACCAGTAAAACACTTTTAAAACATTTAAAAACATTTTTCTTTATAAAAATTACATCCTTATCTTTTATAAAATAATTTCGAGCACCATTAATTATACGCATTCATACCTGAATGATCTCGGAATGAAATTAACTTTGAAGACAATTAAACTAGTAACCGTTTAAACTTCGTCATGATTTAATTCTTTGAAGCTTTGCCGCAACGTCTTTAATTTCTTCAATACGTCATAGACCAAGTGGGATCGTGACACAAATAAACATCTCCCTATGACATATTACCAACACAGTTTTGTTCACGGAATTAAGTCAAAACAGTACAGGAACTCAATTGGAAATTTATGTCCTTACAAATCTCCCCCTTTGACTATTTCGGGACAAAACTAAACCAGTGAAATGCCTAACTGGGCCATCAAGCCTTATGATGCCTAAATCCCATCCCATAACCCCAAAAAAAAATACAAGACACGAATTAGAATATGTAGCGACGGCAAGCATGAACTGTTTGAATGTGATGTAGACTTGAAATCTCGAATCGCTGAAAGCATACCTACACACATGAAACAGACAAACAGATAGCTAGTGAAGAATGGAGGAACAAATGATACCGATTTATATTTCTAATAAGCACAAATCATTTGAAACAAGTGAGCAATTATTTGATACCAATTGGAAACAAATATAATCAAACAATATGTAAATCTAGATATCAATAGAAGCCGCTCAACAAATTTCCCCCTACATCACATACATCTCTCCCCCTTTTTATTCTCGAATAGACAATCCGGTGAAAATATAAACCAATTTTGAAACATCTAGTATGAGAAAATGACACCAAATTGAATCAAGTTGATACCAATTTTAAAAAATGAAAAATGCTAGATAAACATGAAACAACCAGCTAAATAAGATCATGTAATGACAAATAAGTAGCTAGTAAACCAAGGAATCACACAAAGAGTATACCAATAAAATCAAGTGAGATAAAGGGACTCATATGCAAAATACCAATTTGGAACATAAAATAACCTGCATATAAACCAGCCAGTAAAAAAAAAAGCCTCCTGTAGTACCAAAAATATATCAATTTGAACCTGAGGACTGCAAACCAATCGGAAGCCATTTTTTATTCTGTCGTTTGAACGAGCCAGGGACATCGCTCAAACGAGATGAGGATGTCGCTCGAACGAAATATAGATGACGTTCGCGCGAGATGAGTTGTCGTTTGAATGACTTCGCGCGACCTACCAAAATTTCCCACTTTCCCAAAAATATTATAAAGTATTGCCCAGTGAAAAAATTTTAACAAAAATATTCCAGGAAGGGCTTGACAGAATCAAAACAGTGTTAAAACAGTAGGCTTTTAACAAAAAACGCAAAAAGTCATAAAAACTTAAAATGCGAGTTACATGCAAACATAGTACCGATTTGCTCAAACATGGATAAGGAATGAATGGGCTTGAAACTACAACAAATGAGTCGCAATTCAAACACATCGAAACGATCAAGAAGCTCTAATTAATAGAGATAAATCACCAAACTTTATCATATCCATATGACAATTAAAGTGTGAGCTTAATGAACTAAACATACTACATGCACACAAATCCAGAATTTTGACGATTCTACAAACAATAGTGTCAAATTGCAATGTTTC
Source organism: Sambucus nigra (assembly GCA_949130495.1). Taxonomy (NCBI): domain Eukaryota; kingdom Viridiplantae; phylum Streptophyta; class Magnoliopsida; order Dipsacales; family Adoxaceae; genus Sambucus; species Sambucus nigra. The sequence continues at coordinate 398,083,386 of OX422215.1, forward strand.
AACATTAGAATTAGATGTGCAAACCCGTTTAAATTTTCTCGAACCAAACACCCTCATAAATATATACTATTACAAGTTCTTTTGAGGTTTCTACCATTCTTACCTTAGAGAAAATCTAAAAGGCCCTTTTCTTAGCATTTTGCATTTTCTTTTGGGCTCTTTTAAACGGTGGCTTTCATGACGAGTTAATTTTGAACTCTCGCAGCCCTTTCCCGTGAAACACTCATAATTTTTACCAATTTTAAATACTCACGATAAACGGTTCTTACATGCACACTTCTCCTTAAGTATACTTAAGCATAGATGACAAGATTGAGATAAGAACGCCTCACCAAATTCAAATATGCAAGAGAAGTCAAACATTCATATAAACTCGTGCATGTGTGCAATGTTGGGATATATACAAAGTCAAATCAAAATGCATATCAACTTCGAAACAACCCCATATAAACAATGGTTAAGATCATTCTAAGCATCGATAATAATGACCAAATGTCCTAGCCACATGGATAATGAAACAATGGGGGGGGGGGGTTCAAGCACACCAATATGCCACATCAAACATGTAAACTCAAAAACAAAAAACAAAAATCTTTTTGTCTTTTCAAACATATTTTGACTCAAAGAAAAGCAAAATCTTTTTGGATTTTCAAAAGTTTTCTCAAAAACAAAATCTTTTTGTATTTTTCAAATAGGACTCAAATAAATGAAAACTATAATAAAAAATGATACATGTGTCAAAATACTATAAATGAATATATCATGAAGCAAAATAGCATATGACAAACATGGAAACACTATCATCCTTTAGATTTAGCATGGGAAGAATCAAGTGCACCCAAACGAGAATCATCAAGTTTAATTCCTAAAGCCACTAAATCCGATTTCCTAACCCAAATAGGTGTAAAACGACACATGGGGGTTTGGGTAACCGGGGCAACTTTATTCTTAAACTTCCTAGGAGCCTGTCTAAGGTCGTAACAATAACGCCTAAGATGACCTTTCCTACCACACAACGTTCAAGTGTAGCGGTGGTGGGAATGATTACCATTATGTGGACCTTTTCTAACCATCCTTGTGTTTCTCACACGTGCGAGGGGGATGGGAACAACTCTCTCAACAAAACCTATACCTCCCCTATCTCCCTTAATTTGGACGGTGCCTAGGATCTTATCTAACTTCTCCGACCTAGCCTCCAAATCAAACTTGACTCTAGACGAGTCTCTCAATCTCTCATCCAACTCATGAATCCTAGACTCGAGCAAACGCCTAGACTCCTCAAACTCTAAAATCTCCTTTTTCAAGGACTCCATAAAACCACGGAGATGATCTCTCTCTTTCTCCACAAACTCTAGTTTCTCCTTAAACTCCTTCTCACGTGCCCTAAGATCCTCAATTAAACTATCATTATTTTCTATGGCATGCTCATTCAACTTAGATTGCAATTTTGAGTTAGCCTTTTTCACCTTCACCGTTTCGGCATACAACTCATTAAACGGATTTTTTAATTCTTTCACATCTACCTCCTCCTCGTAACTCTCTTCACCCACACTAACATGGGATACACTCAAAAACTCCTTGGGAGTGTCATGCACATGAGAATCATCGTCGCTCATATGACATGCCATAAACGCAACAAAGTTACGATCAATAGGAAAACTTTCTCCCTCTTTCGGATCACTATCACTTAAGGTGTCATTATAGACAATGGGTTGCTTGCCCTCTTTCTTAAGTCTAGTGGGACACTCCTTAACTTTGTGACCGTACCCCTCACACGCAAAACACTTATCCGACTCATCTCTCTTAGGCTTCTCAGACTTATCCTTAGAGGTGGGATTTACTTCGTTGTTATTGAATTTTTCAAATTTCTTGGCATCTTTCGATTGCTTTTGAAAACTTAATAAATTTTATAAATTTCTTTGCCAACAATGCAACATCCTCAAAATCGGAATCGGAATCGAAATCCGAAACTTTAATTTCCTCCTTCCAGGTTTTCAAAGAAATACCCTTTTCTTTCTTAGGCACTTTCTTAGAGGTAATCATGTCGATTTCATAGGTTTGTAAGTCACCTACAATCTCTTCTAATTTTGTTGACTCTAACCTACCCAAGGAATTTAAAATGGTCACTTTCGCATCAAACCTACTAGGCAACGACCTAAGGATATTCTTAATGACACGGTTATCGGGAATTTTCTCACCTAGGTTAAATGATGAGTTGATAATATTGGACAACCTAGCATAAAACTCATCAAAGGTCTCACTTTCTAACATCCTAATGGTCTCAAACTGTGTAGTGAGATTTTGAAGTTTTGACGCCCTAACCGTGCTAGTGCCCTCGTGAGTGAGTGCAAAAATATCCCCAGCCTCTTTTGATGTTTCACAAGTCATAATTCTATTATATTCTTCCTGTGTGACATGTGAAGAAATAACGTGCAGACCCTTAGAATTATATTGTGCAAGTCTTTGTTCAGTTTCGGTCCATGACTCAAGAGGCTTTAAACTAGTGACCTCACCTACAATAGTGACAGGGGGTGTCCAAACTTTCTCAACTGCAAGCCAAACATGCTCATCAATATATTTTAAAGCACATCTCATTCTCATCTTCCAATAAGTGTAATTAGTGCCATAAAAAATAGGAGTTCGAGAAAATTCATTATATCAAGAATTCATCTTTGAAAACATACGGGATCACAAAACAAATAAAAATGTTTGCTAGATCTAATACCAATTTGAAAGTGTGAGTGGCCCGATATGTGTGTTTTAAACAAAACCAATTTTCCTGCGATAAAAAAAATCAACTTTCAATTAAGCACCAAACCAAGTTGTGAAAAACAAATTCTTACTTTAAACCAGTTTTATCTTGATTAATCCTAAACATGCATCCAGTGATTAAAGCAAATAAGGTAAAGTAAAGAATACTCACAACGCCGGATGTACGAGGAAAAAACCCAAAGCAGGAAAACAACCTCGGACGGCCCAATCCAGACAATCATTATGAACAATTGTTTTACAAAGACAGATTAGCCTTACACTAAGAATCGATCCCCATGGGTCGTGACGCTCCTTCTGATCTTCAACCGTTCTTTAATAGTGCCCACGTAGAAATTCCGTCTTCCACGATACTTGTCCATAACACACACATCCACGTTTGTCTCGGTGTCCACCGAATGGCTTTAATTCGTCTACGATGTCGAACAAGAAGTCCTTCTATTTTCTTCACCATAAAACCCTTTGATATTCAATGTGTAGAAAAAATAACTTTGGATAACTCGAATCTTTGCAAACTCTAAGGATGTGTTTATGCTTTGTAAACCTTAGAAAACATGTGCAAACAAGTTTCTGGTCGAATACTGTTTTCCAGAATGCACACTTCCGAAATTATGATGAAAACACTGTTTAAATAGGATTTAAATGCCACCTCGAAAATGTGTCGTTCGAATGACTTGAGGAACTCGTTCGAGTGACATCCCATCTCGTTCGAACGAGATTGGATGTATTTGAATGACAGCGCGAAAGTTTAACTTTTTGACTTTTGTTTAAAACGTCTCTTCCAAAGAGAGATCCAAAAATGTCAAACTCTTTTACGAGATTATCATCATAAAACATAGTGTAAACCTTTAAAACACTTTTAAAACATTTAAAAACATTTTTCTTTATAAAAATTACATCCTTATCTTTTATAAAATAATTTCGAGCACCATTAATTATACGCATTCATACCTGAATAATCTCGGAATGAAATTAACTTTTCAGACGATTAAACTTGCACCAATTAAACTTCGGCATGATTTAATTATTTGAAGCTTTGTCGCAATGTCTTCAATTTCTTCAATACGTCATAGACCAAATGGGATCGTGACACAAATAAACATCTCCCTATGACATATTACAAACACAGTTTTGTTCACGGAATTAAGTCAAAACAATAGAGGGACTCAATTGGAAATTTATGTACTTACACTAAGGTCTCTAAACACGTTGTAAAATAACTAAAAAGTAATCGATTAATGTAAACAACAATAATAGGCATAAAATTAAGGAAGCATGCATAACAAGTGCGGTGACTAATACCTTTCCCACTCGTAACCCGATTTTCGAACTCACACCACAAGAATCTCTGCAAAAAATATAGACTTTAAAACCTACCTTAGGATTACTCCAAAAGGTCTAACCCTAACCTTTTTATTTATTTTTATATAAAACAAATTGGCAATTCTGAATAACCAACACATAACTGTAATACCCCGTACTTTTATGACTTTTAAATTTGGGAATTTATTAAATTTAATTTGAGATATTATTTTAATATTAATCCGAAAATTATTTTAAATATTTACTAGCGTGACAAAAGTTAGTAATTATTGGAATTTTGTTGAATATTACTTAATGGATAAAGTAATATGTATAATCGAATTTATTAAAATTATCACGAGTATATAATTTGATAATTATGGAAATTAAATCGGGACGCGCTTGTGTCGTTTCGGGATTAAATTAGTATTACTAAAAGTGAATAAATTATAAGTCATCCGTATGGTCATTTCGAGTGCGCCAATGGGTCCGGAAGGTCAAGCTAGTCAAAATAATGTACTCGGGGGTTTAGTTTTGGTCTCGGGACATTTTTTAGGCCTAATTAACATCCCGGGAGGGCGTTTTGGACATGTCGTATTTTTTGGCAATTAAATCCACGAATTTCCCAAGGTTATATCATCTTCTAGGAGTTGTCATCTAGGGTTAAAAAAATCAAAACCAAAGAACAGCCATTGGAGAAGAAGTAGGAAAGCTTTCCAAGGAGTTCAAAGCCAAAAAACTCCACCTTTTGCACCGCCACCACCGCCAAATCGTAGATCGCGCGACGGGGAACACAACCACACCACCTCCTTCCACAAATCAGAAACTAAATTTCCAAGCAAGTATCTATCTTTCTTAAATTTTAGTTAATGTCTCAATTATGTTAGTCTAGGGTTGTTTAGAACTTATTTCATGAAAGAAAGTGTAGTTTGGAGACTAGAATTCATATGTCGTAGAAGAAGTAATCATATTCTGGACATCTAATTCGTATGTAGAGGATACACCACGAAATTTCATGAATTTAGAAGTAGAAAATTTGGAAAAGAATTGGAAGAATTGAAATTTAAAGAAAAGATTAGGGTTCTTAAAGTCTATGTAGATTTTACCCCTTTAAATTGTTATACTGGATGAAAACTCACATATTTTACGTAGAAAATCATATATTTGGGTATATAGTGCTTGTAGTATCATTTGGAGATTGGGAATCATATGTGGAAATTTTGTTAAGGTTGGAGATGGATTTCCCTAATTGGGTTAATGCAGTTTTTTCCATATCGATCGAGCCAACAACATCGATAGATCGATGATCGATCGATTGACCCCCTTCCATCGATCGATCTACCCCTTCTAGAAAACTGCATATTCCTCTTATTATGGTTTATTTCGATTAAAATGCGTAGTAACCCTTGAGTATTATTATTATTATTATTATTATTATTATTATTATTATTATTATTATTATTATTATTATTATTATTATTATAACTTTTGGGGTTCTAACTAGGACCAGTAGGGTTTTAGTAAACCCCAATAAGTGAGAATTTAATGTAAGATGAAATTAAGGTTTAATGAGGAGTGATTTACACATATGTAACTATGCGAACATTTAAATAAAAGATTTAGACTCGTTAGTAAGTTATACTAGAAAGTAAGTGAGAGTACCTACTGGAATTTTACTTGGGTAGATAGAATACTTCGATAGATATGAAGTAAGTATGGAATAACATATAAATGAAAATAAAAGAGACGAGTCCGTTATACGTGATAAATAAGTAGAATGTATTAAGAACGGATAATTATAATTATGGGTCGTGGGTGCACCTAATTGAGAAATGTGAATAGTCATATATATATATATATATATATATATATATATATATATATATATATATATATATATATATATATATATTCACTGTGTGATTGTGCATATATTATATATATGTGTCAAAATCATACCCGAGCTACTTGCTATCAGAGGGGGGTTTCCACGTCGGGACAGTTTTATCTCGATTGGGCCTTTACGGGAAATAATGACTTGTACCCTAGAACATAGGATTCTTTGGTACAAGCTATCTGATTGATAGTCAGACGGTCCTAAGAGACGTGAGGGTATGTAATGACCTCTTAGTGACTTGGAACTATGCTTCGCCTCCATTTGTTTATGTTTTGTGTTAATACAGTTCGAGAGTGATTCCGAACTAGTATTTCCCTTAGTACGTGTGATACGGAGACTTGATAGCAGAGTATGCCAGCACGATAAAGCTTATGTGGGGTGATGATAACATATATATATTATATGAGTGGCTAATATAGATATGTATACTTAAGTATGGGAACGTTCTACTGTGCATAAAGGTAGTTAAGTGATGAATAAATACTCCGATTTTATTATTAAGTGTTTGAGAATTTTGTGAGAACACTGGAATATTTTAAAATGAAATGAGATAGATGTGAGAACTTTAATTTTAGAAATTCATTATCCTAGCCATATTAATTGTTGACATGAAACCTTATGGGAAAGTTAAGTTGAAATAAACTTTTGGGGTTAATAGTGCGGTAGGCGTGCACACTAGATGAGAGGCGAGAATTTCTCAAGAGAGTGTTGCATACTCACATGGTTGTTACATTAGGCGGTAAGCATTTTAAATATTTACTAGACTAAATTTAAATTGTTTTACAATTGGGATCTGGCCCATTTCCTGTTATCTCTTCTCTCTTGTATATATGTATATATCACAGGTGCCCACCCAGAGGGGCGTCATGCTTAGGTTCTTTGGATTGGACGTGTTGCAGCTTATGTGGGAGTTGCAGGCCATTTGCTTAGACGACCTTGTTATTGATTCCACTCTTATTTCAGTTCTAATTAGTTGGGCATGTGTCGCCCATTTCCTCATTCCATTGGATTTGTTAGAGATTATGTTCATTTATCTTTAATATTTTTACTCTTTGGTATTTGATTACTGTCGGGATGGTTTTCCTTTGTAGTTTTAAAGTTGGTATTGGTTTATCTGAATGGTTAAATTCATGGGTGTTTATTTCCAGTCTTAATAATTATGTGATTCTTAAACTGTTACTTATTAAAGGATTTCATAATTGGATTTAATAAAATGGAAATAATGTTTTAAATGGTTTTGACACTTAGCTTAATTATTTAGGGTGTTTAAATTGGAAATTTTATTTTACGACAGTGATGCTAAGAATGAACCAACTGTTCACCTTGATTATAATTTAATAAAGGACTAATCACCCGGTATTTAATTAGGCGGGGTGTCACAGGTGGTATCAGAGCACTAGGTTCTAGTTTCCTTTATGATATGTACGGCTTATCTCGTTTCCATCTTAGCATCTTTGATTTAGAGCCCCAATATTAGGAATGTTGTATACATCTTTATGCGTTGGAAATTCGTGCTTCTATGATTTGTCGATGTGAATGTTGAACTTATCTAAATTATTTTAAACTTTCAGATGGCCCGTCAAGATGAACAAGCTAATGCCATTGGGTAAGTTAATGAGCAAGCACAGCTCACACCTCAGGTGTCTCCGAAGAGGGTATTAATCGCCGAATTAGCAGGTATTATGGCATAGGCAGTTACCATTGCAATCTTACAATAACACGATCGCAGTATACAGCTCAGAGGAGGCAAAAGACCTAGAGAGATTTGTCAATTTGATATAAGTAGAGTTGAAAATTATGCGAAGACACTAAAATCGCAGCAACCAGCTCCCCAAGACCAAAAGGGCCACATAGGTAACAAAATTTACGTGGAGAGCCAAAAACGTCAGGGCCAACAAAGTCGGGGTCAGAATGAAGTCACAAAAAGGTGTTTTAAATGTGGAATGGACGGCCATGAACGTTAATTTTGTCCAAATCAGACTGGAAAGAAACTCCAAATCGATCAGCGAGAAATTTCAGGACTCTGCTATAAATGTGTGCAACCGGGTCATAAGTGGAAGGATTGTCCTCAACCTGACATCGTTTTTCCTTAAGTTTCTCAGCAAGGCCAACAAGGCCAAGGAAAAGGTGAAACTAGACAACCGTGTATTAAAATGAGACCGTTTTGAGGTAGGTGCTTCAAATGTGGCAAGAATGGCCATAGATGTCAAGATTGCCCAGAAGGGAATAGGGCCCCATGGCAGCAGGGTGCCCGTAATAAACCGCAGAGGCCATCTCTACCAGCCATCCCAACAGCCTCAGATCAGCACGGGCAATTGCAGTATGGATGTGTCTATAACGTCCACTAGGCAGCAGCACCTCAGGGACCACCCGCGATAGAGGGTCGTTTCCTATACATGGTACTATGGATCGAGTTTTATTCGGTACTGGGGCATGACACTATTTTATAGCTACTCATTTTGCACGAGCCTTAGGGTTATTAGACATGGTGAAGAGTACAGTGTCGTGCGTAGACTCTCCATTGGGGAATGAGTCTTTGATTTTCTATATTTGATGGGGTGTAGATATAGAAATGGGTAGCTTCACTTTACCTGCGGATATGCTGGTGTTAAATATGCATGAGCGCAATGTCATTATTTGCATGCTAGATTTTTTGATAGGAGTATTGTCTTTGCTATTTCGAGACAGGAGATGTGTTTGGTGGCGATGCCTCGCCCAGAGGGAGGACTAGCCAAGGCGTTTGGCAAAGTAGAAGTATGACTTTTATCCTCAGAGGATGAGGCGTGTTTAAGGTGACACGAGCAAGTCACTATATTTTTTTTATTGCTAGATTAGCATGTGAGACGAGTTTAATGCGTACAACTATAAACATTACTATTATGTTAATATTTTTTCCTAGTGTAGCGGGATTATCTTTACTGCTAACCGTGGAGGAGGAATGGGTGTATTACTAGTATTATATACTTTATTGAGAGTACTCGTTTTAGTGATGTGATATATGAGTATGATATTGTCTTAGTTACAAATTTATAGTAATGGTTAGTACGATAGTAGGTAGTTATTGCAAGGCTATCGGAATGGTTGCATTCGTGCAGCATGTTTTGTTCTGGCGAGACCTCACCTACGAGAGGGTCAGACTGGCACTTATATTATCTATTCTAGAGACTTTGGAGGGGATAGTGGGCTCGAGATATTCGATCCCAGTGTATGTGTGGACTTTGTTGTTATGATTCAGTACGTATTGGGTACTGTTGAGCGAAAAGATTTAACTCATTATTATGTTTAGCGCTCAAGATTTGGTGATAGGAAGAACGCATTAATATATCTATCCTTTAGTGATGTGAGAGTTAAGAATTATACCCATATGTTTGGGGACAGAATTTCGAGAATCCCGATTGTATGTATCCAAAGTTTATGGAATGCGATTACCACCAATACTGAACGATAGTGCAATTTACGAAATGTTCTTTGTTAAGTGTAATTACGGGAGGAGATGTAACTTTTCTGTCAAGAGACGGAATAAAGGGATGCATGCTATGGACAGAGGACCTAACGAATCTCGATAACCGACAATGCTAGGTAGTAGTGTATCGGGGGGTTCCTTGTTTGGATTTTTCTTTGCGAGATATCCCACGCATTAAACTTAGCGTAAAGTAGGAAATAGGGAGATGTTTGGTCTTTATTCCATGAGTTCGGTACCTCGGTCGTAATAGGAGCAGGTAATTATATATATAAGTTGGGAGTTAAATTATGATTTAAGGACAGTGGAGCCAGTGGTGTGGTAAGAAAGCATTGAAAGTTTTATTTTATCACTATGAGTTGAAGGATGGAACGATGATAAGGGGAATTTAAAATTGTGATTTCTAGGGGTGATTGAGAATACCCACGTGTTATAACTGCGTTCTGAGCACAAGGGAAATAAAGAGTTGGGATGATTTGGTCTCGGAGTTGTAATTAGTCGACTGATGCGTACAAATAGTGAAGATGTTAGTATGGTATAAAAGGTCCAGAAGTGCACATCGTGGAGAAAAGTGCGCGGATCGGAACTTTCAGTATACGCAAAGGAATGAAGGGGAGGATTAAGTGTCACTTCATGTGAGACATTTCAAATAGAAGTCGATGTTGAGCGGGACATAGTGAGCGGTCTCCTCATACACCACTCATAGATAGAAATCGGTTGAAACAAGGGGATCAACCAGAGTATTTTATGGCTATCGACAATTCCTGTAGTGGAAGAGGCCGACAAAGTCCGTAAAGTTTTTTGGATGAGTTTCCAACCTCAAGGTAAGATCAAGAGTTCCTTCGAACATGTGGAACAAGATGCCCAAGAAGGAAGTGATTGACACTCCTTGGAGTGATTTGCAATATTCACTAGTGTGCCCTAGTCTTCCTTCGAGAGGAAGGATTGCGCCGGTACGTGGTCCTACCCGATATTTTTTTGAATTAGGTTGAGATTTTTGGACCCCACCTTCAGTATGGGATTTCAGGAAGAATAGGGGATATCATTTCGTTTTAAGCAGGTTGTATCACCCATGATTCGGGGAGTAAGCAAGCGGTGATTAACCATTAGTGGAACAGTGTGAAAATAATTTTGGATTCATGGTGATCATTTCTTTTCCACAACAGTTCTAGATAACAAGTAGAGTATAGTACGGTAATTGGGGTGAATATTACCTAATGATAGGATTCCGTGGGATCACTCATACCTGTTTATTGTGAATAAGATGCTTATTGAGGTTTTGGTGTGGAAAAACCTTAACTTTTCTCACTATGAATGTTAAGAGATGGGCGGATAATTAGAATTTTGAATTGGTTGAGTTAGAGTTTGATGTTTATGGTGGAATTTCAACGGCTTTTTTAGGCAAGAAAGTTGTGGTCAAATCTTCATGTGGTTTCTCTCAGAATGGGAGATTTGTGTTTAGATAAATACGAGTAATTGTCATGTAGTGAGGTGCGGCCTCCCAATAATATTAAAATAATGGGAGTCAATGGTGTATAGGCTCATCTTATGCGAATGTTGTCGGATAAGAGAATATTGTGGAGTGTCGTTAATGAGAGTGTTAAACAAGCTTGAGGTGAAATGGGGGCTATAGTGATTGAGCATCTTACTTTCAAGTTAGTTTCCACGCTAATAAGGTATCCAACATTGTTTTTATCGGATATGCCTTATTTTCTGAATTTTGGGACGAAATTCCGTTATTAGGGAGGAAGTATGTAATACCCCGTATTTTTATGAATTCCCCGTATTTTTATGACTTTTAAATTTGGGGATTTATTAAATTTAATTTGAGATATTAATTTCATATTAATCCAAAAATTATTTTAAATATTTACTAGCGTGACAAGAGTTAGTAATTATTGGAATTTTGTTGAATATTACTTAATGGATAAAGTAATATGTATAATCGAATTTATTAAAATTATCCCGAGTATATAATTTGATAATTATGGAAATTAAATCGGGACGCGCCTGTGTCGTGTCGGAATTAAATTAGTATTATTAAAAGTGAATAAACTATAAGTCACCCGTATGGTTATTTCGATTGTGCCAATGGGTCCGAAAGGGTCGATATAGTCAAAATAATGTACCCGGGGGTTTAGTTTGGGTCTCGGGGCATTTTTTAGGCCTAATTAACATCCTGCGAGGGCGTTTTGGACATTTCGTATTTTTTGGCAATTAAACCCACGAATTTCCCAAGGTTATATCAGCTTCTAGGAGTAGTCATCTAGGGTTAACAAAATCAAAACCAAAGAACGGCCATTGGAGAAGAAGTAAGAAAGCTTTCCAAGGAGTTCAAAGCCAAAAAACTCCACCGTTTGCACCGCCACCACCGCCAAATCGTAGATTGCGCGAAGGGGAACACAACCACACCACTTTCTTCCACAAATCAGAAACTAAATTTCCAGGCAAGTATCTATCTTTCTTTAATTTTAGTTAATGTCTCAATTATGTTAGTCTAGGGTTGTTTAGAACTTATTTCATGAAAGAAAGTGTAGTTTGGAGACTAGAATTCATATGTCGTAGAAGAAGTAATCATATTCTGGACATCTAATTCGTATGTAGAGGATACACCACGAAATTTCATGGATTTAGAAGTAGAAAATCTGGAAAAGAATTGGAAGAATTGAAATTTAAAGAAAAGATTAGGGTTCTTGAAGTCTATATAGATTTTACCCCTTTAAATTGTTATACTGGATGAAAACTCACATATTTTACGTAGAAAATCATATATTTGGGTATATAGTGCTTGTAGTATCATTTTTTGGGAGTTTGGGAATCATATATGGAGATTTGGTTGAGGTTGGAGATGGATTTATGTAACTGGGTTAATACAGTTTTTGCCATAACTGCTTGATCGATCGATCGAGCCAAGAACATCGATCGATCGATGATCAATCGATCGACCCCCTTCCATCGATCGATCAACCCCTTTTGGAAAACTGCATATTCCTCTTATTATGGTTTATTCCTATTAAAATCCGTAGTAACCCTTGAGTATTATTATTAGAATTTTTGGGGATATAACTAGGACCAGTAGGGTTTTAGTAAACCCTAATAAGTGAAAATTTAATGTAAGATGAAATTAAGGGTTAACGGGGAGTGATTTACACATATGTAATTATGTGAATGTTTAAATAAAAGATTTAGACTCGTTAGGAAGTTAGACTAGAAAGTAAGTGAGATTACCTACTGAAATTATACTTAGGTAGATAGAATACTTTGAGAGATATTAAGTAAGTATGGAATAACCTATAAATGAAAATAAAAGAGACGAGTCCGCTATATGGGATAAACGTGCAGAATGTATTAAGAACGGATAATTATAATTATGGGTCGTGGGTGCACCTAATTGAGAAATTTGAATAGTGATATATATATATTACTATGTGATTGTGCATATATTATATGTACGTGTAAAAATCGTACCCGAGCTACTTGCTATCACGGGGGGTTTTCGCGTCGGCACAGTCTTATCTCGATTGGTCCTTTACGAGAGATAACGACTTGTACCCTGGAACATAGGATTCCTTAGTACAGTCTATCTGATTGATAGTCAGACGGTCCTAAGCGACGTTAGGGTATGTGCTAACCTCTTAGTGACTTGGAACTATGCTTTGCCTCCATTTGTTTATGTTTTGTGTTAATACAGTTCGAGAGTGATTCCAAACTGTATTTCCCTTAGTACGAGTGATACGGGGACTTGATAACAGAGTATGCCAGCACCATAAAGCTTATGTGGGGTGCTGATAGTATATATATATTATATAAGTGGCTAATATAGATATGTATACTTAAGTATGGCAACGTTCTATTGTGCATAAAGGTAGTTAAGTGATGAATAAATACTCCGATTTTATTATTAAGTGTTTGAGAATTTTGTGAGAACACTGAAATATTTTAAAATCAAATGAGATAGATGTGAGAACTTTAATTTCAGAAATTAATTATCCTATCCATAGTAATTGTCAGCATGAAACCTTATGGGAAAGTTAAGTTAAAATAAACTTTTGGGGTTAATAGTGTAGTAGGCGTGCACACTAGATGAGAGGTGAGAATTTCTCAAGAGTGTATCGCATACTAACATGGTTGTTACATTAGCTGGTAAGCATTTTAAATACTTGTTAAACTAAATTTAAACTGTTTTACAATCGGGCTCTGACCCGTTTCCTGTTATATCTTCTCTCTTGTATATATGTATATATAACAAGTGCCCAGCCATAGGGGCGTCATGCTTAGGTTATTTGGACTGGACGTGCTGCACCTTATGTGGGAGTTGCAGGCCATTTTCTTAGACGACCTCATTATTGATTCCACTCTTATTTCAGTTCTAATTATTTGGGCATGTGTCGTCTATTTCCTTATTCCGTTGGATTTGTCAGAGATTATGTTCATTTATCTTTAGTATTTTTACTCTTTGGGATTTGATTACTGTCACTATGGGTTTCCTTTGTAGTTTTTAAGTTGGTATTGGTTTATCTGAATGGTTAAATTCATGGGTGTTTATTTCTTGTCTTAATAATTGTGTGATTCTTAAACTGTTACTTATTAAAGGATTTCATAATTGGATTTAATAAAATGGAAATAATGTTTTAAATGGTTTTATCGCTTAGCTTAATTATTTAGGGTGTTTAAATTGGAAAGTTTATTTTGCGACAGTGATGCTAAGAATGAACCAACCGTTCACCTTGATTATAATTTAATAAAGGACTGATCACCCGGTATTTAATTAGGTGGGGTGTCACAATAACCCAAATCCAGGACCAAGTCACTAAGAGCCTCAGACCAACGAACCCAAACTCAGGGGGATGAGGCGAAAGTGGGTTACAAGCAATCCCCCTCATGATAAAGGTTTCCCCCATGCGCATAACCACAGGATGCCCGTCTCGGGGCCCACTACACCACAATGGGCCCTTGTTATGTTAAGATTCCAAAGTTTCATGCAATGATGACATGTTTCTTTTAGTTGTGGGATGTATGTATCTATTAAGTCTACAAAAATTACTCTTTCGATTAATTTGATCACACAAGCCTAATGCAATACAACTCAACTCAATAAAGGTTTTTTCCCAATTATTTGGGGTCGGCTACATAAATCCCATTTTTCCATTTCGCTTTTTTTTATGCAATATCTTTGGTTAAACCATAATATGTCATGTCCTTTTTTACAATACCCACCAAGTCAATTTATGCCTACTTCTACCCCTTGCATTACCATTAATACAAACTAAATCACTCTTCCTTACGGGGGCATCCATTGGTTTATGTTTGACATCTCCAAGCCATCAAACCCAATTTTCTCCCAATTTATTTTCTATAGGATCTACTTTTATAGTTTTACCACAAATCCATCTATCATTCGCATCTCCGCGATGTTCATTTTCTGCATATTTTATTTTTTGGCTGCCCAACACTATGTCTTATATAATATGGTGGGTCTAATGGTCGTCCTATAAAATTTATCCCTTAATTTTAAAGGTACATGCCTATCACATAATACGCAGGTAGATTTTCTCCACTTAACCTAGCCTTATTTAATTCGATGAGTAACATCATCACTAATATCTTTATTTTTTAGATAATCGAGCCTAAATAATAAAAATGAACATTTTTATCTATCTCTTGACCCTCCAACTTCACCCTATTTTCGTTCATCCTCCTGTTATTACTAAAATTTCACTCCACATTTTCAGTTTTAGTTTTGTCTATATTAAATCCTCTTGTTTCTAAAGTTTCTCTCCACGATTCCAATCCAACATTAATCATCATCTTAGTCTCTGATGATACCAATTATTGCAAGTAGTACTTTTGAAGATCTCCATATCACAATTTTGTCCTCCAAAAAGAGACAAAGGTCCTACAGTTGAGTTATGACCTTAGATAGACCACTTCCTAGCTTACTAGACCTTCGTTAGCCCCGTAACTCGGTCCTGGTGAGATGATAGACCTCAGTTCCTCCTCCCCTGTCTAGAAAGGCCATTCATTTCGGCACTATCCCCAAAGATAAGCCTAGGTACCACGGCATAACGATCCCACTTCATTTGACGCACAGAATAGACCTCGGAATAAATGTTAATGATATTTGAAGGCCATACGAACCTCATATCCCAAGAAAGAGGTCATCAAGACCACATAAAGTTAGGCCCCACCAATTCTAGACTTCACAGATCCCAGGCAGTGTTCCTATAACTAGTCTAGGGAGTATGTGAAAAGCACAACACTATTTCATCAACTGCCACCTTGTATAACCACTTTCACTAAAATCTCCCATCCTCAATCAATACTACAAGAAATTACCTTACACCACCTATAAATTCGTTTATCCACTATCCATCACCTTACTGACACTAGCAGACCTCTGGGATGTCTCAACCATACTGAGTTAATCTCATCAATACCTTCCCCGATGATTGTGTATAAATAAGGGAGTGTTGAAATGATCTAAGGATCCAAACATTTATTTTCCAGAGAGAACAAAGAGTTCAAGTCTTGTAACGACAAGTTCCATTAGTTTAGCGTCATCTGTGGCAACGATTTATAGTCCCATTAGTTTAGCATCATCTGTGGCAACGACAAGTTCTTTTTCCTTTAGTACATTATTATCCTCTCTAAGATTGTGACCAATGGTGCTTTGGCCAGTTATTTTAACAAAATAAAAGCGGGGAAAAAGGAGATGTAAGAGCATCTAGTTGTTATCCTCAGTCGATTCTCTCTACCTCCTGTGGTAGAGGAACATTCCAGAGATCGGTGGCACTGGGGAAAACAATGGACGCCAATCGAAAGAAGGAGAATACCAAGAGGGTGTGACTAGAGCCCCCTAACAATCTGCCACTCGAATCCCTAGAAAGGACATCCTATCATTTCCAGACGACCAGTCCCAAGGAGGCTCAATGTTGGTTAAACCTTGGGATGGCAAGATAAGAAAAATACGGGAAGGGTTGGAAAAAATTTCAACCAGTGCAAGACTCAGATTCCCAACACCATTGAGTTAAAAGTCCAAAAAAGACTATCTCCCTTCTTTAATGATGTCCAACATTATTCTCTTCCCCCTAAGTGGAAGATGAATAATATTGAATCATTTAGCGGGATCCCATTAACCATCTGGAGACATAGCGGTCCCTAATTCTCCTCCAAGATATGCCATATGAGGTATTATGAGGGGATTTTCCTACTAATCCAAAGTGAACATACAAACACTGGTTTGCCAAGCTCAATCCAAGAAACATTAGGAGCTTCATCGACCTAGCAAGATCCTTTGTTAGCCACTTCATCGGGGCCCAAAAAATTAGTAAACCTGTGATGTCCCTACTTCACTTCAGATAGAAGCTCGGGGAAGATTTAAGGGAATATGAAAAAAGGTTCAACCAAGAGGCTTTCTAAGTCAATGATCTGAATGACACAATTTGTGTGGCCTCTTTTATCTTAGGGATCGTATGAGAGGACTTATTGAGGTCATTTAGCAAAAAGCCACCCAAGTCAACGAGGGAGATGCTCGAAAGGTCCCCAAAACACATGAATTCGTATGATACCATCCCATCTAGACAAGCCATAATCTCACCTCAATCAATAAAAAAGGAAGCACATATTCTCATGTCTGGGGGAGACATTAAATGCAATCGAAGACAAAAGAATGAATGAATGAGCCAAGAAGAGTGGACCTTTAGAAGAAAATCATTTCACCCCACTTACCCTTACCCTAGAAGAGGTATTTTCCATGGTAGAAGCTCAGGATCTCCTAACTTTACAAAATCCCATGGGAACCTCTTATGACAAGAGAGACAAGTCCAAGTGTTGCAGGACCCATCGGGACCATGACTATAATAATAGAGTTCACTTTTTATTAAAAGAAGAAATCGAATGGGTAATCAGAATGGGATACCTCAAGGAGTATATGGCCAAGGATGGGGGGTAAAGGTTAGCATGACAATAGAGGTAAGAACAAGTAGAATGTCCCCCTAATTGACGTCCATTGCGTATCAGGGGGGCTTCATTGGAGGAGGTATATTAGCCACACCAAGGAATTCCCAACTTAGAGGTCTCCATCAATAGTGAGTAGAGGTCAACCAAGTATTTTTTCCCCATCAAACCCTAAAGGAAACTCCCATGATAATCTCCGTTGAAACCTACTTATGAAAAGTGTGCTTACCTCATGATGACCCCTTCATCAGCATAGAAATTATGGGGAATACTAATATTAATATGGTTTTGATTGACATTAAGAGATCAGCGAACATCCTCTTCTTATCTGACTTTGAATCCATGGGACTTAGCGCCAAGAACATGCAGCCCACTAGCAATCCACTCATTGGCTTCAACGGGGAGAGAACTTACTCCATGGGGTATGTTACTCTTCCTCTAACTCTCAAATCCAAGGGCTACTACAAAATAATTTGGAAAAAGTTCAGAGTGGTGGATCTACACGCTGCCTATAATGTGGTAATGGGTAGACCCTCATTCAACGACCTAGATGATTTCATCTCAACGAGAAGGTTGGTGAAGAGGATCCCAACTCCAAAGGGTGTAGGGGTGTTCTATGATGATTAGAAAAGGTACGAGAATTCTATATTGCATATATGAAGGAAAGAAAGAGGTCTCTCAGTGCTCCCCAAGGTCTAGTATAGGCCCTGATAAAGCTCCATAAAGTCCCTAAAATCCTCGTAGTGGTCTTATCTACACAACCACTAATGACTAAGCTTCTCCAAGGAGGCTTAGGAATGGAATCAATGAGTTTGTATACTTTTACTATGTAAAGATAGATATCCCCACAAGTTAGGGATTTATATAGCACGCAAAATAAGCCCTAGGCCAAAAATAATATACTTAATGACTATGCGAAATGAAATGAAGTCTCCTTTTTGCTATTTTCGATGTGTGAAATTCACATTCTCCTATAAGACTACAAAAATTCGAATCTAGGTTCATAGCTAACAATCAAAAGGTCTTAAGACCCCCCAACGGCTAAGGTTTAAAGACCTATGAAAATCCCACCTTATTTTTTTTCTCTCAGCTTAGAGGTATTTGGACCCTTATAAGAACTATAAATTAAAACATTTCTAAATTCGGAGGTCTTTGACCCTTATAACAACTTCAGATTAAAAATATTTCTAATCTCGAGGTCTCAGACCCTTATAAGGACTTAAAATATTAAAATGTTTCTAAGTTCAATGGTCTTTGACCCTTATAAGGAATTCATATTAAAAAATTTCATAAGTTCATAGGTCTTGACCCTTATGAGAACTTCAAATCTTAAAATTTCTCTAAGTTTGGAGGTCTTTAGAACGTTATAAGAACTTCAAATTAAAAAGTTCACAAGTCCAAATGTCTTAGACCCTTATAAGGACCTTGGTTTTCAAAATTACACCCAAGCTCAGAGGCCCGGGGGCTTAAGGATAAATCAAAATGCCTAAGGTCTTAGGACCATCTACAAGTTTGTTTTTTCAAGACTTTTTGCCCAAAAATTTAGAAATGCTAAGTGTTTGCACAAAAATTTTGGACATCCAGTCCTAAAAAAGTACAAGTATTGGAATATAGTTGATTTTAAAGTCATATAACCAATTATAATACCTCAGTCGTTAGTTTTGAAAAGTGAAAAACATGCGGTAGAGGTATTGAAGACCCTCAGACCTACTTCATCAAGTTTTCAACTATCCTTATTTACAAAGAATTCTTATAGGGATAAGAGGGAATACTACCCACTAGAAAACCTCATAAATATAGATGATGTGCCAAAAATTCCTTGTCAAAGAAAAAGTAGAGTAACGTAGAAGCTGACAAGACAAAAAATTTAGCCATTATCATTAAAATAGCAAGGGTAAAGGGTTTACATCAAAAGCCCCATGTCCTGGAATAGTAAGAAAAACTACATAAAAATCCCCTCGGGCTTTTGGAATGACAAATATAACATTCTTGGGCTTTGAGAATAGAGGTCTTATTGGCATCACCATCACCGTTGTCTTCATCATCTGAGATTTCCTCCTCCAATTAAGGGGCTTCAGGAAATAAACTAAAAATGTCAACCTTAGAGAACAAATTCTGGACCTTGGCCTTACAATCATCAAAGCCAGAACTGAAGTTCCAAAGAGATAGTCCTTAAAGGCTTCAGACTGCTAGCAGGAGTCCAATTGGCACTGCACCTCAAAATAAATCTGACTTTGGACCTCTGTGTGCTTGACTAAAACCTCAGAGCAAGCCTACTACATCTTCTTACCCTGAAAGGCCAACTAATATTTCTCAGTGGTTAGATTCTTAACAAATAGCTTCAAAGGCCATACCTCTTCATCAGCCATCAGGAGTTTCTCTTTAAAGCTCAGGACCTCAGTCCTCATACCATTAAGGATCTCCACTATAGTTTTTAGCTCAACTTGGAAAAAGGAATATAAGTCCTCAACCTTGGCCAAAGATCGTTGAGTTATGGCCAACAGACATGCACTATCTTTGATTACCTTATCACGGGAAAGCTTATCTCATTCCAAAGAAGCAAATCTAGCCTTCAAAATATCTTTTTATATCCTCATGGCCTCTGCTTGTGTCTTATAATCCTTAATCCTTCATTCCAAGTCAAGTCAAATGAGGTCCCAACTTCTAGACATCTCATTGGCATTTTTCAAACCCGGCTTCAATCAAAAGCATCAGTTATGAGGGCCTCCATCAAGTCATAAGCTTATAAAGAGAAGAAAAGAAATGATAATGAAAAGGTGGAATATGGAAGAGATAAGTAAAGAGAACATGTAAGTACCTTGACCATTATATGAACCAGTTCCTCAACATTATAAGGGATACCACAACCCCTCAAAATAGCAACCATCTCAGATTTGTTGGCCTTGGCCATGGATAGAATGTCCTTTGTAGCTGAGGTGTAAGAATCCACCCCCTTGGCCTCAAGGGGTAGCAATCTCTATCTCTTGACCTCATTAGGCCCTTTAGAGGTACTGAGTACCTCAGTAATTTCCTTAAAAACCCCACCACCTGAGGGAGGACACCTTATGTATAGATTTTTTCTCTGATACTAAGGGCTATAAGTTCCTTGGAATAAAATTACTTTCCTGGATTTACTTAGAAGTCACACCTAGCTTATGATCTACTTGTAGCAAATGTAAGGTTTTTATGATCTCCCACACTAAGCTCCCCACCAGTCCAAGGCCCGAACTAGCCTCCTTCACTAACTTTACCCCAGGAATAGGGATGTCTAGCATTATATTGAATTTTAGGTGTTTGGTCACCTTGGTCCTTTTCTTATTTTGGACCCCAGCCTCAGTAAGGACCCCTTAGGCAAGTCTTGTGGTTGATCTCCACTCTTCCCTTTCACCTACTAGGATCAACAACAGGTCTAAAGGTTAGCTATCAGAAAGCCAAATTCAACCACAAAGGAAATAGAGGAATAAATCTAATTATAAGGGTAACTATCAAAAATCAAAATGGGCTCATCAGTTACTAAATAAAATCCCTCAATCTTTGATAGGTTAGCCCTGACCTTTGATGGGTCGTCTCCACCTTCGGAGGCCTTAGGCACATTAGTGGTGACTTTTCTCTTCTGGGGATCCTAAACATACGAATATGTCCCATGTGTGGTCCCAAATACTATCTTTGGTAATTTTGTAACCTTGGTTGGTGAAATGGGTTGGGGTTCAAGCCCGAGCCCACAATTGAAAAGGCGCCTCACAGTGACTAGGAGCTCAAAAGGCATGTGGGATAAATTCTAGGTCTTAGTCATCCTGTTACCCTACAACATAGTGGGTATGGGAACCACTGTGAAAGGTCGGAACAGAAATTTTAAAACACTAAATGGGGAGTAATCTCAAAGATAAGGCATAAAGAAGCTTCGACGTACCTTTTGCCAGAGGAGTGCAGCAAAGGGTTAGATAGATGTTGGCTTGACAGGGTCTGGACTGGCACAAGATCCCCCCCCCCCCCCCCCACACACACACATACACACAAAGGAGAACCTATCCGCATAATTATTGGGTCATTATGTTTGTCCTTCCCAAAAGTCATCATGCCAGGCCGGGGAGCCAGGTACTTTATACCTCTATCATTTGCCTTACCCCACTCTTAAAACTGATATAATTTGAATAATACAGATGGATAAATATCACACTTACTCCCCGATGGCTTCCCTAGAAGCCACAATGATGTCCATTAGAGGCCTCCAAGAGTTAGCCACCAACTGGGTATAGGATATTCCAATGGTCTTCAGAATACTCACCACTGCCATAGGGAGAGGAAATCTGACCCTATATTGTAGGAGGATCTTATTAAAGCACACATAGAGGGACACTAATGAACATGACCTTTCCTCCATCCTTCTCATAAAATTACGTTCTTAGGGATCTGGTACGTGGTTTGGATGCCCACCAAATCTTATTAGTAAATTGGGAGGCTATGTAGGCTCACCAAAAAAAAGTCTGGGTTGTGAACCCCGTTATAACTCATCACCCTGGTGCTTTGTGGGACTAACCTGCTAGGGTGAGAAGAGGAGGATTCTACCTTGGGTATAGCAAAGGACCCACAATAGACAATGGCGTGTGGAAGGAGAAGTTTGCTCTATAGTCCTTATGTTTGAATAGAAGAACTAACTTGATCACAAAAGAGATTGAAGGTTAATATGAATAATTGTAGTTAGTAGTGAAAAGTTGAGCTCAATATAATGGGATCATTTATAGACTCAAAAGTCCTAAAGATCCAGACCCTTCTATATCCAAAGCTAGATGCTTCTATCACCTCAAGTCACATCATTTCCATGATCCTCTAACACATATCCGTGACCACGTGATGGATGCGATACCCAACACAATCTAATCGTAGAGTAAATCTTAAATGGTAAGTTACGACCCTACCCCAACTTGTGCTACATAAGTGTTGACCCTTACAACCTTTGCAAGAGATAACAAGGGGCTACTGATGATTCCAATTGTTGCAACTAGCTCCACATCCTAAGGTCATCCTTCAAAAAAAGACAGAGGCCCTACAGTTGATCCGTGACCTCAGATAGACTATTGCCTATTTTAATAGACCCCCATTGGTCTCGTAACCCAATTGTGGTGAGAGGACGGACCTCAACTGCCTCCTCCCCCATTTAGAAATGGCAATCCTTCCATCATCACCCCAAAGAGAAGCCCAGGTACTACGTCATAATAGTCCCACTATGTTCAACACCCAGAGTATACCTTAAAATAAATGCGAATGAACTCTAAAGTCAATCCAGACCTAAAATCCTAGGAAAGAGGTCCTAAAGGCCATGTAAAGTCATCCCCCACCAATTATAGACTGCAGGCAAGGCTCCTACAACCAGCCCGATGGGTAAGTAAAAAGCACAGCATTATTTCACCTACCGCCACCTTGCACACTCACTTGCAATGAAACCTCACATATGCATTTAATGCTACCAGTAACAACCTTACACCACTTGAAAATCTGTTTATCCACACTCCACCACCTTTCTAATGCTAGCAGACCTCAAGGATGTCTTAGCCCTGATGTGCCAGTCCCATTAGTACCTTCCCCAATTATTGTGTATAAATAGGGAGTGTTATAAGGTTTAAAGGATCTAATCATTCAATTTTCAAAGAGAATAGAGAGTTCAAATATTCTAAAAGGCATCGAGCCTTTGTTCCACACTCTCAACCCACTATTGAGAGCTTTACTAATATTTTAGGACCATTTTCTATTATAATACACCTTGTACTCCCTATTGAGCCCTAAGATAGCACTCAAGTGGAAACGTTATTCAACTACTTCATAAGGTCCTTTGGACTATCGACAAAGGACGCAGGACCTCAGACCACCTTGGCCAAAGCCCAAGGGCTCACATAGATTGTAATACTCACCATTATTTTAATATAGAAGCATAACACCTTTGTACAGTAGATGTACGAACATCTCTCGATGTCCAAACAACTTTAAATCTTTTTATTTCACTTTGATGCATATCTCCCCCAACACGTCTGAGGTATGGGGGTGAGAAGTTATGGGCCTGAGGTCTTAAAAGATTTCTAGTACCATCAGTACCATAAATTAAAGTAATATCATATGTATATAGTATACACTATGACACCTTATGACTCATCCATAATAAGAGCAAAGAGATAAGCACTCGGAGATGAACCTTGGTGAAAACCTATAGTAATTGGGAATTCACTATTTTCTCTAGCTGATGTTCTTATTATAGTCATAGTCCTATCATACATATCTTTGATCACAGTAATATAACAACGAACCACTTATTTTTTATGTCAAACGCATCATATTTTATTTCTTGATATCTCATCATACACCTTCTCCAAATCTATAAAAAAAACATATGAACGTCCTTTTTTTCTCCCTATATCTATCCATTAATCTCCTCAATAAATAAATATCTTCTATTGTTGACCTCCTAGGCATAAATCCAAACTGATCATCAGATACTGTTATTTGCAATCTTAATTTATATTCAATCACTCTCACCCAAAGTTTTATCGTATGACTCATTAATTCAAGACCATGATAATTTGAACAACTTTGTATGTCTCCTTTATTTTTATAAATAGTTACTAAAACACTCTTTCTCCACTCATTGGGTATCCTATTAGTTATTATAATTCTATTAAACAATTTTGTAAGCCAAAACATTCCTTCCTTACCTAAGAACTTCCAAACCTCTAGGGATACCATCTGGTCCTATAGCCCTCTTTGTTGTTATCTTTTTTAGAGAAATCCTAACCTCTGTATTCCTAATTCTACAAAAAATATATTTTCTCTAGTCTCCATATGTTCCTCTATATCTAATTTACTCCCATTATATTTATTCAGTAACCTCTCGAAGTATATTTTCCATCTTTTTAGAATCTCATCATCCTTAACTAGGACTGTCGAACCGTCATCCTAACCATCACTGTTATTATAAACCTTTGTTTTTTGTCCCTAAGTTTAGCATGCCTATAAATACTTTTCTCCCTTATTGCATTCTTAGTTTTGTATAAAAATAATCATACGCCTTTAACTTATCATCTCTTAACATTTTCTTGACTTCTTAGCTCGTTTATATATCTAAAACTTTTCGTTATTTATAGTTAGTTGCCATGTTCCAATCACTTCCTTTTCATTTTTACTATATTTTATAATTCTTTGTTCCACCATCAAATTTTTGTAGATTATGGACCCCTACCTTTTAATTCTCCAAAAATTTCTTTCGATATTCTCCTAATGCATGTAGTCATCGTATCCCACACTATGTTAGTATAATCTTAGGTATTCCATGACACTTAATTTAATATTTTATCTTTATATAGTTCTAATTTTTCCCTTTTAAGTTTCACCCCTTAGTTCGTGGTTTAATCTTCTATTTTCGAACTCGTGATTGATTTTTATTATTTATATCCAAACCCACTTTCCTATGTTGTGAGGTTAGGCTCTCTCCCAATATAACCTTATAGTCTTTACATGTTAATAGGTCTTCCTAATAGTGAAAAGATCTATTTGGCTCTTATTCGTTCCACTTTTATAAATTATCATGTGTTCAAACCTCTATTCAAAACATGTATTTACTGGTACAAAATCATAAGCCATCATAAAATCTAAGATTGACTCTGCATCATCATTCCTATTTCAAAAACCATGTCCTCCATGAATTATCTCATATCCTACGTGATCTTCTCCTACACGACTATTAAAATCTCCCCTGTATATAATTTCCCTCCTACATGTGTTTCTTGAATTAGTTTATCCATTTGTTCCTAAAATTGTACTTTAGTATGCTCATCTAATCCTACTTTAGGTGCATAAGCACAACAATATTAATTATATTTTCACCTAATACTAATTTTACAAATATCAACCTATCACCTCTCCTAACAACGGTTAGGATATCACCCTTAAGGTTTTCATCTACTATTATTCCTAGTCCGTTAATATTTCTATATTTTCATGTATAATATAATTTAAACCATGTATTTTATATTTCTCTAGCTTTCATAATAACCCATTTGGTTTCTTGTAAACAAGTTACGTTAACTTTTCTTTTATCACGGTATCCACTAGCTCCATCCCTTTCCATTTCACATGGTTTGGCAATAGTTGCCTATGTCCACAAAAGGGGGGATCTTTTATTATTAATTGAAATTACCATTTGACAAACTTTCTAATTACTCTCCAATCATGTCTTGATAATGGGGTGGTTATAGTTATTTATATTGCCATATGTTGGTAACCTCAAAATATTAGGCTCTCCTCTTATCATTTATCGTCTCATGGTAGTAAGTCATATTTAAGTGTGTCCTTATCTTCATGAATTATCACATGTCAATCGGGAAATCATCAAATAAAGTATTCAATTTTCCCATATTTTATAGGCATGGGACCCTAGTTACATAGGCCGCACATGTTACATAAGTTGTTAAATTCTGGATCCCACAAATGCTCTCAGGATTGTTCAGTGCTTGTAGTGTAAGGTTTTGTTTTGTTCAGAGAGTAAAATAGGTTTTATACCTTGAAAATGAGAGGATGTTCTTCTATAAATTATGAAATCTTTAGTCCGGGAATCGTGTTTAGTGATGTCTTATGTTTTAGGAGAAGTTCCTAGGATGGTTGTCTCTAAAATTACCCCAGACACTTGATGACCGTTCAACCTCATTTGTGAAGCATATTCAAAAGCCTTAAATCACTTCCATCAACCCTCGTCTTTCTATATATTCATTTTTTTCTTCTACACATATGGTTAACATTATCAATGAATCCACCATCGAAGAGTTCAAGAGGAAATATATCCCCGATTGGATCACTATTGATAACTATGATATAATAGGGGTTATTGGATATTTTATATTTTGGTGGTGGAGGCGAGAATCACGTTTCCTCTAAACTAACTTTTTATTAAGTTTTGTGAGTATTTTAAGTTGGTATCAACCCAATTTTCCCTTAATATGTTGAGGATAGTCAAATAGCATCAATCAGTTTAATGAACTCCATCTACATACCCGAGCATCTGTAAAATTAGATATTAATATCAATGAATTCTATTAACTGGAAATGTTTATTATTTAAAGGCTAGAAATGTTAAACGTGCCCTAGTCTAAAATCATCCTTATTCTAATATGTATTACTGAGACCATGGATTTTTGGTAAAAATTGGCAACATTTATCAATCCCTAAAGGCCAACTACCTTACGATGGTTTCAAATGTCCCAAAGTTGCTATGATGATAGGTCAGATGCTACTTTAGGTTTTTTTGCCCTTATTTTAATGTATTTCATTATTGTGTCTTGAATGTGTTCGTGAACTTATTTTCTCCCTTTATCTATAGTTAATTATAAGAATATAGAGCTCAACCCGAAAGAAATCAATTTTGCAAATGTAAAGAAACTGTGGTCAATCAAACAAAGACTTATACAACAAGATCATCCATAATTGGAGGCATTTCTTCTTAGTTATCTTTCTAACATCAGTTTCTTTATTTCCCATCCAGTTGATAGGTCTCTATAGATACTGTAATACCCCATACTTTCATGGAATTATTTATTAAGTGAGATATAAATTATTTAATGGGATAAAATATTACTTGTGTAATTGGTAATAATAAAAATGCTTAATTTAGATGATAATTAAATTTTGCATGTGGTATGATTTTTGTACCATGTGTTTGGAATGATTAATTATTGATATAAATTATGCGATTATTGGATTACGAGTACACATAGAAAATTAAGTGTACAATTTATTTATGTTATGAGGTATTACCATGTGTTGTGGGTAATATCATATGGATTGGACCCTAGAGGATCACAGAGGCCTGGTTATGTGTTTTTATTATCTTAAGTTGGGCCTGGGGGTAGGTATACCCTTAGGGTAAGATTTAATCTATTCCAGAGTGTATTTTTGGCTCAGATGTAGGCCCAAAAATAGGCCTTAAGTGGCGGTGCATAAATTAGAGATATCAATATGGGTTCGAAATCCTTAATTAGTCATTTATCATTGGAAAAGAAAACTCTAGAAATAGAAGGCATTTGGGAGATGTGGAGAAAGATTGTAAAAGAGCATTCAAGTTTACATTTGGTATTCTTTGATCATTAGGGAAAGAAATCTTTTTGCAATACTCTAGTGAATTTATAACTAGTTTATAATTCGTGTTTTCCCTTGTTATTTATGGGATTAAAACTCATGTTTAGGGTTGAATATGTTATACCTTAATCATGTTTTACCTTGCACTAATTGGGATTACAGATTGATTAATCCTTATTTAAATCTTGTGATTTTAAAGAAGAAATCTAAAACTGGTGATGTTCTACGTATAAATTTGAGTTAGAACGTTGTGTTAAAATTTATTCTCGTTTTTAAGATAAATCCCTATGATAGTTGAGGTTTGATAATGAAATTGAAAGACAATTTTGAAATCATTCATGTTTTTAAAATAATTATGGTTTTGAAAGTTTAAACATTTAAATTGTTGTGTAGGATCGATTATTATGACAAGGAACCGTTATAACCATGTCCCCGTACTTAGATTTAGTTCTGGTATTGATTGGTTACTAATTCGGAGCATAGTGAAACATTAATGGAGGTTTTAAGGAAAGGAATCTCACAATGGAAAATGATCTACGTATAGGGTTCGTTGATCAATCGATGCCTCTAATTTAGCCTAGAGTTGGGATGTTGTTCATGTGGTCGAATTTTAGATCTTATTTTGGTCTAGGGTTTCCTTAATTGTTGTTTAATTTAGCTCATTGAGGATATGGACTTAGTTATTAGTGAGAGTTATTCTATAGGTTTGGAATTATAAACCTTACTAAAATTTAGTGCCCTCTAGTGTTAGGAGTGGGTTAAATCAGGTAAACGCATGGGTGAGTGAGGCCTTATGGTCGTAAATATATGTTGAGATGGGATGAGTGACTAGCTAAAGTCTTTTAGGTGGTTAATACTGGTTTTGAGGAATTATAGGCCGTGTAATTAATTTAGTGATTAAATATGGATATATATATATATATATATATATATATATATAGAGAGAGAGAGAGAGAGAGAGGTAGTAATATTTTAGATATGTATGTTATAAGATAATGTATCTATATATATAGATATGTAGTAATATTTTAGAGATGTAGTAAACTAGGAGTTTGATATGATCAGGTTTGAGAGTTAATAAACCTAAAGATATGATAAACAATTCGAAGATGGGGATTGGGATAGTCTTGGAATACGCATGAGAGTTCATAGTATCCTACGTTGTTTTATATGTTTGACAAGGTTTTGAGAGATAATAAACCAAATTGAGATGACAATCCAGCGTTTAGGGATTGGAATATTTTGGGTACGCTTGAGAGTATGCATTATCTTTTATGTGTGTGTGTGTGTGTGTGTATTATGTGTATATGTATGTAAATTGTTTATATTATGTGAACATACGGCTAGTCATGGTGAATCTATCAATCGAGGTTGCATTCAAATCCAGATCGTTTACCGCGCGCTTGGCTTATGGAAGTGGGATGTAGTGGAGGTCATTATATTTGATCAAACATTCACGGTTATCACCCCTTAATAATGAGAGAAGTTAAGATGATTTGAGACATTAATAGTATTGGGTATGGGCCCATTAGTGGTTCTACTGCATAGTGATATCCCTGTTCTTTCGTGTGTGTTTTACTTAAGGCCGTTAGGTGAGGGAATCCATGGAGTTGCCAATAAAAGCATGAGATTTTCCCTGAATGTAGTGGACTTCGTGTGGATTATTAAATAATGAGAAAGAATTAATATAATCCAGTGGTGAACATTTTGATTAGAAGCCCTATGTCACATTTATGTGTTTATTATCAGATTGTGCATATCTTATTTTCACAGGTGATATGAGTGGGGATTGATTCAAGACTTTATTTTTTATATACGTTATAGTTCAAAGACGAAGATATTTAATTAAAAAATGTTAAAAGGGAGAGAGTGTTACTTTCATGAGATCGTGAGTATCTTAATAAAATATATGTGTGGGACTTGGGGTGTAATTTTACTTCGGTAGAGAGTTAAATTCTATGATAATTGTTCGTTACATGATAGCACTTAATAGTCTAGACATATAGACTTTTATTATAGATATGACTTAGGTTGGGACATGTTCATAATATTGCACTTAGATGAGGGGTGAGTGACTTATTTCATGTGAAAGCCGATGGGTTGCCTATTTTTTCTAAATGAGTAGCATGATTCACGTTGATTTATTGAATATATTTCTCGTAACTTTAGGGATCTAACTCAATTCTTTAAATAGTTTCCCCCACATTCACTATTATTGTTATATACAGGTTTAGTAGGGGTGATTAGTCATACTTTCAATAGTGGAGGTTCAGCTATCATCCTTAGAGTAGGAGTGATGGCTGAGTGTTCATTTGTATTGAGGAATTGTAATCGGAGGGTGTTTTTATTGTATTCTTTTATTCAGTTGAAACGTTTGTAATGGAAGATTTATTTATAGTGGATTCAGTTTTATCTCAGTTCAGTATTCTATTTATCATCCTTTCTTGAATTTTATTGCGAATATTTTTTATTTACTGTTGTTTTTAATTTATCAATGATGTTTTGAATGATAAAGATTGTTTATCACACCCAGTGTTTCGTGACCGTCCTGATCAATTAGGTGTGGAACAGCGGGGGTGTTACAGTTTGCATCAGAGCTTCCTGGTTCTAGTGTCCTTAGGATCTTTGTTGTGCCCATTTCATTTTCTGGTGAGCATTTTTTTATGTGTCTAAAGCCTCTTATAGTGTTTTATATTCATATGTTGTGATAACTTGTGTGTCAACATCGTTTCTTGCCATTTGAATGTTGGCAAGGCTTCAAGACCATCTGAGCATGGAAGATCATGTGAATGTATACCATTATTAGATTAGTGGTTGGGATCAAATGAGTGGTTGTACAAAGATGTTCACAATAATCGTGACAATGATTATTGGATGTTATCGTAGTTAAGGGTAATGTCTGCAACATAGATATTTGTGATGGCATAAGTAATGAATATGTTTCATGTTGAATCCATTTTTGAAGACATTAGGGGAAGTTGAGTTTTGAGGAGCCTATTGGAGATTCGGATTCTACCGTTGATAATATGGGTTATGATCCAACTAAGACTAGTGGAATGTCTTCATGAAATATTTTTGCACCTAAGAATGGGGGTAATGGAATGTTTCAATTTTGGAAAAATATAAGGAGTAAGATAATGAGTATATGTATGGTTAATAATTATGAGAAAGTGGGATTTTTGTTGCACTCAGATTTGAGCAAGGTTGAATTGCTATTAAAATCCCATCCATGATTAGGGTGATGATAATGTTGAATTTTGAACCTAGGGTTACGATCATCGTGTGATTATGGAATATGAGTTGGAAGCCTACTATAAATTATTAGTAGTATATCTGAGTGGGTGGAAACTAGAAAGGAGAGGATTAATTTTCCTGATAGTTAAGTTTAGGTGACTCAACTAGAGGTTTATTTTAATGAATAGTGGTTTTTCAACATGTTGTGGGTATTTTGTTGATGTATTAGTTATGTATAAGGTTTAGGAATAAATAAGTTCCAAGAGGCTCAAAGTGAGAGCATATTTCAATTGATAATTGTAATTACAAATGTAAGAACAAGAGTATCCCTGTTAGAGTCAATGGGGGGAACAGAACAATATATTATGAGATAACAAGCTGAGCCAAGAGATAGGGCTCTTAGGACATGTGGAGTATGGCCATGCAGTTGGAAGATGCCTAAATGTAGAATTTGGGTATCATAGTGAAGAACTAAGTATGGTTCGACTGAGGTTTATAGGATTGATGTTGTGGGAATTACTACTGGCACTGGGGTAGTAGTCATGGGTTTTGCATGAGTTGGGAAGTAGAACTTTTGGGGAGTGGCACAACAATATGAGGATTAAAGCGTGTATGATTTATGCAGCTTGTCGAAGTCTCCATTTGTTTTTTATTTTTTTCATTAGTGTATTAGTGGGGGTATGTATCTCTAGGTAAGTGACTATCGCCTGGATAAGTAGGCTTAGAGTATGCCTATTTATTTTGTGTCATTGTTTGTGGTTTCATGGGTTGAGTAAGCGCCTATGCCATGTAGAGAATTTTTTTAGTTGGCATTTAATGCATCTCTTCTATTAAGGATATAATGAAGTGATAGTACAAATATAGTACCTTGCCATGGAACGGATACAATTTATAAGTACCAAAGATCGATGCCATGGAACGTATCCATACGTGACCTTACCCGCACAGGGCACTACCCAACTTACTACAGGGTGCGGCCCTTCAATCCTATCATATTAATTGGACGCACTCCCCGTTCATCCACTAGCAATACTACACCTATAAATAGAGGTCAATGCCTCGAGATAGGATTTCGGATTCATTTTTCCTACATCAGTGTCAAGCCTAGCGCTCGTGACACTCTCTCTACGCCACTGAGCACATCTTGGGGGCTACACACCGGCATCGCAGCCATCTCTCCGGTATATCGGAATCCTCATCACTACCATGTACTCTCCTTTATTCTCATACTTGTACGACTCTTTAGGCTTGATTATATTGTACTGTGCAACGCATATAATGATAATGGAGCAACACAATGGATGTAGGCCTATTTTAGAGGCTCAACCACTCTATATTTTGTCTTATCTCTCTCTTTACTTGCTCTATTTTCTTATTATGTACATCATACTTGATTTGCTGATACGAGGATGACAAGTGGACGATTTCTCTTATCATCAATTTGGCATCGTCTGTGGGAAATGAGACATTTCAACCTTGTTTCTCTATGTTTTGAGTTCTCAAACACCTTATTTTATTTGTGGGGGTCCGTTGGATCATCGTCTCACGAGTAAATTCTAGTTATTGAGCTCTATTTTATATTTTCACCCTTAAATTGGTATTTTATATATTTAGATCTTCTCTTGGGTCTTCATTTTATGACCCCGGATCTATTTTTCATACCCCTGTGATATCTTTTCATCTAGATAATGCTGAAAAGTATGATGGGCTTTAGCCCCGAAAAGATGAGTGATTAGGGAAGGACTATATTTACTTTCTTTTTTGTTGTTCTTTACCTATGATCTAGGGTTTATCATTGAAACTGTGTCGCTTTGTGCACTATGAGGGTATTCTCTCATTAATAGACCCTAGTAGGTACCCTCTTCACGTGTCGTGGGAGAAAAACTCGATTTCTGGGTTTCAATTTAGGATTATTCCCTTTGCTTCTTAGAAGCGGATGCGGCCTGGTGGTTCAACTTCCTTTCTTATCGCAGACTCTGCTAGTGCGGTTGTATTACAACATCTCCAAAACATCGGGGAAAGGACTCAGGTGGTCTTCAGCTCAACTTGGTTAATATCATTCAAAGGACACGATAGTACACCTATGTGCCTTACTGTCCGCGGCCTCTGTAGTAGTATCATACAATAGTGCAAACACTGCATCCCAATTTCCTACTCAGTTAATCCAATGTTTCTGTGATCACTCACTTCTGCTAGTTTTGTCTCAGATTATATATTTTGTAAGGACTAACAAAGCAGAAAATGGAAGGAGAATCCATCCAGAGCACAGAAGTCAAAGATGAGATTGTGCAGCTGTACAATCACCTTAACCATCTCTATAACAGTCATGCCTCACTCCAAACCTAGGTCAACTACTTGACCCAGAGGGTCCTCATGCTAGAGGTCGCAGCCTCGTCCAATGTGGGTATGGCACCCATTATCATTGCATCAACAAACTTCACTACTGTGGCATTACCAGAAGATCCATCCGCGGAAGCAGCCAGCAGGAGCCAAAAAAGGAAATTAGAGAAGGCAGAGGGGAGCTCTAAGGCCTACATCCCATTGGCCTTCCCAATTGAAGACATCTTCGAGTCCATTAAGGAGGAAAAGCTGTTGAGGTGACCAGAGAAGCTTAAAGCTCCATCCCACAAGAGGAACAAAGCCAAGTGGTGTAAATTCCATCTAGACCACGGCCATGACACTAAGCAATGCTATGCACTGAAGGATGAAATTGAAATACTGATTGGGCAAGGGATGCTGCAGAGGTTCCTCAGAGATGTTTAGGAGATGCAGCCTAGTCTGACAAACCACATGCCCCTTTTTCATGCTTATGTTTTATATATCATTCATTTCTATTTCACTGTGAAACCCTTCTTACGCTGTTTTAAATTAAACTTTGTATTGTCCTTACAAAGTCATGAATATATAAATAGATATATGAAATCAAGTTCACTCTTATAATGCCACATTTTGATTCTCATTTCCATGAAAGTTTATCTTATAAAAGACCATTTTATCTTAAACAGATCTCGATTTGAGACAATATGTTATATCAGGAATGATAATATCTAAATGAGCCCACAACACTCGTCAAGACGCCTGATTGTTCAAAAGCAAGCGACAATTGAAAATGGCAAAAGTAACTATTGAGAGCAGCTATCTAAATTGGTCTGCAACATCACTCATAAGGGATTCAAGTGCCCATTCTAAGCTTTCAGGATGTGTAATTAGCCCAGGGAGCTTACTCCCTAGATAAACATCATTAACTTGGTGATCTCTTATTATCTTGGGGAAGCTTCATAATACCTAGCCCGGGAAGGCCTGAAAATAACCTACAGGGGTCGGAGACTTAAGTGTCTACCGATAATCCTATATTTAAAGGGGCCAAATACTTAATTATCTACGAATAATCCTATTATAGCCTGGGAAGGCTTTATATGTATCCATTTAACCTTGGGGAAGCTTTATAATACCTAGCCCGGGGGGGCCTAATAATAACCCAATTAAATCAACTAAAGGAAAGCCATGAAAGGAAATTGAATGGACTAAAGGAAAGCTACTAAATGAGATTAAAGCTACTGAAGGAAGATGGGGCACTGACATCATGAAGCATGCCAAAGCTACACAAAAAGTATGACCTCAGCACAGCATGCTGTCATCAAATTATTGTCAAGGGTCTGAAAGGCTCCGCAACCCTATTAGTATAGCTGCAGCCATTTAATAGTCCACTTGTTCATTTATAAGATGCAACAGATAGAGGACATTGTGTATTGCTAAAATGCCACTGCTGGGTTGCAAATCAACCCCGGCCGATGTATTTTGGCATCAAGACTTGGAAAAGTACTAGAAAAATTAAATTCAAAGGAAAATTGTATCTAGCCAAGGCCTATTTTGAGTTTTGTCATGAGTATTCAAGCCAGCAATTCAAATGTAAAAGTACCAAATCATTATTAGAATTTATAGTCAACAGGCTACAGCTATATTGGAATATAGGCCGCATCCCATGTGAACAACATTTATATATTAGTGCCGCAAAAAACTCATTTAATCAAGAAATCAAACATTTATACAAGTATGGAGGCATGCAAATGAAGTACAAAAAATGTTATAAGGTAGAAGAGGCCGCAGCCTAAGTCTTAAAGTTGGCAAAAATATACAAGAGGTACATCAAAACTTGAAGGCTAAAGCCATAGCAAAAAATACAAGTGTTTGATGTTATACACACTAAGGTCGCAACCATTTAAGAATAACAAAATCTAAAGAGGGACGGAGCCCTAAGATGCAGCATCGTCATCTTCTTCTCCCTCTTCTCCATCACCAGCTGTCATAATTTCATCAGGCGATGTCGCGACCTCTGCCTCTACCCTTAACTTGGACTTTTCTTCTATCGCAGCCTTGATCTCAGCCACGCACTGTTGGTGCTCAGCATCACTAAGGCCCCAAGCAAGAATCATCTATTTAGAGTCGAGAAAGTTTTTTATGACCCTATACCTGATCTCTTGGTGGCCGTAGAGGTAGGCTCTATTGTTGGTGAGGTAGAAGTCCTTAGAGCCCTTGAATAACTCCACAATGTTGTCAATAGCCAATTGAAGGGTCGCATCATGATCCTCTCCCATGTTCTTGACCACCATAGCATGGGCTTCAGCATCCTTGCCAACCTTAGCCTCAAATTACTCATACTTCTTTTGCAAAAGCTCAAGTTTGTAATTGGCAAACTCCACAACCTTAGCAGCTTCCACACTCTAAGATTATGAAACCTAAAAAGACTCTCCAACCTGCCTGAAATTTTCTTCAGTATCTTTCTTGGCCTGTTCCGCAGCCTTAATTGTGGCATCCGCGTTCATCTTGCACAACTAAAGGGCCGCAGCAAAATATTTCTTTCCAGCTTCAAAGGAAGATTCCCTGGCATTCTCCAAATCAGTGGAGTGAACTCTATCCATGGCCTCTTTCAGCTTGTATAGGGCCTTGTACTTCCTCTTTTGAGAAATCATGACGTCCACGACCTACAAAGAGATTTAAAGTTAGAAGTAAAAATGGAATTTGAAATTAAAGTTGAGAAGGTACTTGCACTTACCCTCAACAAACTGTGGAGACCGTAATCCTCCAAGTCATCGTGGTCTTTATCCACGAGTCAATCAAGATCAACAGCATCTGGGACCCTCTCTATCCTGCGGACAACCCTCACAGTTGTGTCCCAAGAGGATTTAGGATTGGGCTGCCTAAGTTGTGGTCGTGGACGTCCATCAATTCCAACACTGGCACGGCACTATGGCGGCGCCAGGTTGGCATTAATAGCAATAATTGGTGGTGGTGGAGAATTTGAATAGATAGGGGCATCGGACGTTAACATTAGCCCTACCGCATCCAGATTGGCCCTAATATCATCATCAAAAGTACCCTCAGGCCTCTCATGAGGGTTTAACTCCTCAACTAGGAGTTGGGGTGCAGCGAGGGTAGTTTGTTCCACAACTTGATTTTGGGGTGCGGCAGGTGGATTTTGGTTACTTGAAGGGACCACGACAGGGGCCTTGGACTGTCTCATCTTCCTCTTCCTTTGCCTAGAAGTGTTGTTGAGGATAGTTGCATCCTCATTCATTTCTTCCAATTGGGCAGCTAAGAGCTCCCTATCAACTTCCTCACCTGAAAGAAGAAATGCAACAGTAAAAATTTGAAGTTTTAACAAATAATTTATGCGGAACAAATTGTTGATAGAGTTATACCTTCTGCGGCCATTTCTCTGGGAATAGATTTATTGGGGAAGTAGCCCGCTTCAAAAATAAAGGTAGAGGTTACAAGTGTGCTGAACTTCTTCTTCTCAGCAAGAACTGCCACGGCCTTGACAACACTCTTTTCTTGTCGCTTACTCAGTTGCAAATTGTCAAGAACTGTAGGAAAATACAAAGGTTAGTACAGAAGCAAAGTGTGTATAATAATATACAACTATAAAGTTGGTATGCGGCTATAATTAAAAAAGTACCTAGTTTGGAGGGACATCCCCATTGTCGCAACAACCTAAATGATCTCTCCCCCTCACTCTCTTTGGGTGGATATCCCACCCTTCTCCAGAAATGTAAAAGTATTTTTCCTTCCAGTTATTTACACTGGTAGGCCTCCCAGAGTATAGGGTCTCATCCCTACCGCAAACTGAAAAGTAGTAGTACCCCGTAAACTTTACAGAATTTTCCTTTGGGCGGTAGAAGTGGAAAAACTACACATGAGTAATATCTCTCTTGAATTTATTCTCCCATAATACAATAGCTACAAGAATGGTCCTTCAGCCATTGGGATCTAACTGAGCTAGGGCTAGCCTCATTGTTTGAAAAATTCTCCTAATGGGAACAGGGACAGGCAGTCGCAGCCCATAAATGAAAGCGTGTAGGGGGAAGCATACCCCATTGTCAGTAAGTGCCTTGCATGGCCTTTGCTCCGTGGAGGGTGTTGAACACATCATACCCTCAGGGAACTCGAAGACCTCAGCTACTTGATCAACCCATTCTTGGGTCATAGTGTTGCAGATACCAAGTGTAGCAGGAGGTCTCTCAGCCCTCCCAGATGGGCCAACTGTTTCATCCCTAGCATTAGATGCACCCCCTGCCGCGAAATTCTCTTCTATTTCCATTGGTTGGTTGCTAGAATTGGCCTCTTCCTCCATAGCCGCAGAATGTGAATCGGAATATAGCACCACGCAGTTGGGGCAATTTCTCAGTTGGAAAGTTCTAATCGATTTCAAAGGGGGCACAAAGGGAAGTTCAGGAGGAGACGCTCTAAAATGTTTGTTCCAAAAGCCTCTTAGAAATTCGTCTAGGTCAAAGTTCATATGGCTGTAGTAGTACCTAAAAAGCAGAGAGTCTAAAGTTAGGCATCGCAGCCAATAAGGTCCTAAGGCCTTTCATAGGCCGCAGTAGGTATAATGATATATCAAGGAGGATAAACAAGAAATGTTGGGAAAAATTGGCCAAGTATACTAAGTGTGGGGTTCTAAAGTCCTAGAAGTTGATTATCGCCGCGGTATATTGTTTTGGGAAAAGATGTATAGGATCTTCTTACATGCCATAGTCACTGAACTATGGGATAAAATGCCATGGACTCTAATCTAAGAACCCAAGAAAAGAGTTTCTATATGCCGCAAACTTTATTTAATACTAGCATCAACCCTTATTAAACTACATGTCGTAGATGTTTTCTAAACTATTGAAAGGTTATATTCACTCAGAGAAGCCTTAATTTACTAAAGGTATTTTGTCACTCCACAGCCACTCACTCAAACAGGTTAGTATTTAGTCTCCTAAAGTCTAACCCTAACCAACAAAATTCATGTATTGGGCCAACATTGAATATTGATTCAAGATCGATTACCTAGTTCAAATCCAAACAACTACGTATTATCATATGGGTTCGATTAGTTGAGAAATTGGCAGAAACAGATATAGCAGATATAATCCAAAAAAATCTAATACAATTTCAGAAAGCAGCAAACGTATGAACTGAAAATGCTATTAAAGAGGTTGGTAATTGAAAAAATTACCTGGAAATGAAGAAACCAACAATGCTCAGCCTTAAGCCACCTCAAAACACCTCAGAACCACCACATGCAGCTTTCGAAAGTCACCGAAAAAAGTAAGAGGATGAACGAACAGAGTTTGGCTATCTATATGCTCTCAAAGATTTGGGAAATGTAATGAAGTCCACGTACAAAATAATTTATATAAGAGGGCACGGGAATACGAAGTGTCGCCTAGGAATTACGCGATACCTTGAAAGGACCGCACTACTCAGCCGCAGCCCCAATCGTAATCTCTTGGCACTACAAATTGGGGGCTTATTGATAGTACAAATATAGTACCTTACCGCGGAATGAATACAATTTACAAGTACGAAAGATCGATGTCGCGGAATGTATCCATACCTGCCTTACAGGCAACTGCTCCGGCCATACCCGCAGAGGGAATGGACCAACTTACTACAGGGTGCGGCCCTTCAGTCCTATCATATTAACTAGTCGCACCCCCCCTTCATCCACCAGCAATACTACACCTATAAATAGAGGTCAACGCCTCGAGATAGGCATCCGGATTCATTTTTCCTACATCAGTGTCACTATACCAAAAATAGGAATCTGGCACGGTTTAAAACTATGCCAGATCAAATTTGGCACAGTTTTGAACTGTGCCAGAATCAAGTGTTCCAAAATGGCCAGTTTTTTCTGGCACGGCTTAAAAGTGTGCCAGATTTGACCAAACAGGAACACTTTTGGCACATTTTAAAACTGTGCCAGAATTTAATATTTCTGGCACACTTTTGGCACACTTTATAACTGTACCAAATTGAGTACATTTTGGTACACTTTTAGCACAGTTTAAAATCGTGCCAAAATTTGATATACTTTTGGCACGATTTTGAATTGTGCCAAATTTTTGGATAAAAGAAAAAAAAATTAATTATAAATAATATTACCCAAAAAAAATCAGCAACATTTCCACTATTTTCCGTACCTGTTTTAGAATAACAAAAATTCAATAATATAAAACTAGCATGATAAAAATAGTACAACAACAATAAAAATAGTTTGTAACAACACTAATACACATCGAGACAATAAGCCTACTAAAAATTAATGGCTCAAATTCCATTAATAGAAAATTTATGTCAATACATATGAAATTCATCCGAATACATGAGGAATTTGAATTTTATCTCAATTCATGTCAATACATATGAAATTCATGTCAATACATATGAAATTCATCTCAAATTCCGCGGTCTTCTCTTCAAGCAGCACTAACGTGTTTAACTCCTCATTTATTAAGCAACACTAGTTCGCCTGTATATGCACAACCATCGAACATCCAATGAGTTCCAACCTATAAAACAAAAAACAAAAAAGAGTAATTAATTCTTATCATTTGACAAGATTGAAGTCCAACAATTTAATAGAGACTTAACATATATTCTTTCAATCACCCTTTTTCTCGCATAAAAAATTCACATAACAAAATATAACTCTCATGATACAAATATTAATCCAATCCAATGCACACAAAAAAATATAATGCTCATGCCTAAAGGCAAGATCGGAATTTTGGAGTCACCAACTTGTTTGGTGAAATTGAGTTGCCAACTTGTTTGTCGAAATCTATGTGTCTATAAAACTACCATATTCTTATTTTATAGTGTAGTCCAAAAACTCAACACCAAATGAAAATATGTTGACATTAGAAACAATTAAACATTTTTAATAATACACTAGTTTGAAATGTGGCTTGAAATCTAGTGAACTCAAAAATATGTTTTAGTCACAGTTCAAAGAGGTAACAATGGAAGTGAGAACTATAACTACCAGAACTTATAAAAGTTGACAAAGTACATTTGAAGCCTGCCTGTGTTTGACAGTAACCAAGAGTAAAAAGTTACCTGCTTGAATATTGAATAAAAAAAAAGATCGAAAGTTACCTGCTTGGCGTGGCTTGCTGTTGAGAATCACTGACTCGAGGAAGAGACCCGAGAGAGATGAGGAGCGCTGCTGGTAAGGGCAGAGGAGGAGGGGCACTGGTTTGGGGTGAGACGCCTTGCCTGAAAATTGACAATACAAATCAAATCTAACTAATGCATTCCAGTAACATTTGATTTTAATTAACATTAGGTGGTATAATTTATATGAGTTATTGGATGAAATTGAAATACTAGTTTAGGAGATACTTGGTTCAAGAATTATACAGCCAATCCATGATCTTATTGTCAAAGATAAATTTCCTATTTTTATAATTTATGAGTTGTTGGATGAAATGCATAAGGCAACACTATTTTCAAAATTGAATCTTGAATATTGATTTGAAAAAAAAATCTTGACTTACCACATTTTCTGTGGTCGCGATCACATCTTTTAGAACATACAGTAAAATTTGTTGATGTATTATGGAGGTATGGAGTTGCTACTGTGTGACCACTTAATCAAGATGTTGCTGTGTGGCCGCTTAATTCTCACCTCTATTGTAGCTACTGCTGAGTATTATGGAGGTATGGAGCACTCAACACCTGAAACCATACAAAACCGAAATCATTTGAATCAAAGTCCAATCATTGTCAAACCATTCGCAAGTACAAAATTAGATGCGCACATGGATATGCCATGCACACACACAAACATGAAATTAATTTCTTATGGTGTACTCAAGCCTACGATGCCCTTGGTGCCTATAGTAGACCCTTGAAATGGTGTGTAATTTGTCGCACGACACACCACGTACCTACTATGGAGTATGGACATGTCATGTTGAAATCTTTAAAAGATA
The DNA here is from genome assembly GCA_949130495.1 of Sambucus nigra. Taxonomy (NCBI): domain Eukaryota; kingdom Viridiplantae; phylum Streptophyta; class Magnoliopsida; order Dipsacales; family Adoxaceae; genus Sambucus; species Sambucus nigra. The sequence goes on from OX422215.1 coordinate 398,124,385, forward strand.
CTGTGTAAGGATCAACCTTCTTTATGTAAGGCAGAATGCTTGTAGTTTCATAAAAAAGGGTTTAGAATCAACCTTATTTATGTAAGGCTCCATAAGGAATGTGAGCTTACTATCTCCATAAGGAATGTGACCCCTGTCAAGTATTTAAACCATTAATGTAGTTATATTATTCTATAAATAAATTATATTATCATAGTAATCATTTCAGAGGCAGAGAAACATTAAAAATGATTTATATGCAGCTCTTGTTAATAACACACTCCTGCTACATGAGTTATCCCCACCCCATTTCTAAACCATAATGATCCAAATCTTAATAGTCCAAATTCCATAGTAATCACCAGTGCCACAACTGTTTTCAGCAGTGTGCAAGCAACGAATTGGTAAAATAGAGATTATAAATCATTCTAATAGAGATTCCAAACAAGGTTCTTTCAAAATCATTTAATTTTCAATATGATGAATGTATTTATGGGCATATTGTGTAAGGATCGTGGTGTTATATAATATAAAGCAATTGAGCCTTAGAGTCCTCTCATTCAACTAACTCTCTATCCTAAACAGTCCTTACAGTCGCACTTCTTAGCATGGTGAAGGCCACCAAGCCATCCGGAAATTAAGTCCCCATTTGTATCCAAAAACTCTCATTTTCATAAACTTCAACCATCGCATTTGTAAATGTTTTCAAAAAAACATAACAGAATAAACAGTAATACCACCAGCACATGTGCATATTTCTAGTTTTTGGTACAAGAGAATGAAAGATTGTGTAATGGTATCAATTAAATAACCTACTTCTACCTTAAATTACAAGAAGTAGTGGACAAAGAGGGGATAGAGATAAGGCTGCAGTAGTGGGTTCCAGAAAAATAGAAGAAGTAAAGACGGGTGGATCATTAGAATGAGAAGGGGTAGTAGAGGAAATGAGTTAGAGAGGGGAAGTTATGGAGAGACAAGTTAATTGGAGATAATGTGGCAGTACAGGTGGTCATGGGAGTGTTAAGTTCCTAGATTAGGAGTGATATAGGAGAGCTTGTCTAAGACTCGATTATTATTATAGAGTTGACTGATGTTGATGTAGTTCTAACTTTCTTGTATGGCTTACACTAAGATAATAGATGATTATCTTATTTTCCACTTCAAAACCAATATGAATTTAAACAGTTACCTTGTCTCCACTCACTAAGTTCAACCACATTGTGGTTGTTGTTAATATGTATGACCCCAAACATCACAATAAATAATATTAAGAGGGGAATTAGCTAAATTATTGTTAGAAATAAAAGAAAAATGATAGAGAACAAATTGATAGAAGTAAGTGCACTCTCAACATCAAAGACATACAAGCCTCTAAGATTGTTACCCTTATCAATCATCCCCATGAGTTCGAGATCCTGAATATCATGACAATCCGTAAGAAAAATGATAGAGAACCAATTGATAGAAGTAAGTGCATTCTCATAAAGAAGATTAAAATTGAACTGAGGGACAAACAAGACATATGTGAGCAATAAGGAAGAATTTACCTGAATAAATCCTATGCCTGAGATAGGAAGTCTAGCATAATTCATGTTAACACTAATTTCTCATTGCTTTCCTTCTTGAGACACCAAAGCAAACACTTTATTAATAAGTGGAATTGGGTCTGTGAGAAGTAGAAATTTCTTTTAAGCACCATCACAATGAATGTAGGGACCACATAAACTCGAACAGATTATTCAAACTTAAATGGTATTAATGGTTTTAAATATTTTGTCATTTACATAGTGGCAACTCTACCAATTCAAAATTGGAGTAAAACATGTTAACTACATACATTTGACTCTTACCAATACAGATGCAGTCTCGGAGCTCTGGTAACTTTGTTTGTGCGCTTTAATAGTGACCATATAATTTCCTTCATAACCTTCGATTGGTTAGTAGCTTTATGTTCGTAAGATATAACTTCTACATCAGATTTCATGCATCGGCGTATACACCTTGACTTGGAAAGTTTCTGCATCAACAACAACAACAGGTAACTTGGCCTCGAATGTAATATAACGTAATATAATGTACCATGCTAACTAAAAAATAGAAGTCATGGATTTCAGCATATTAAACTAATATAATTACGCACCAATTATGTCAAAGCCCTTTTTTAAATACAACAATATTGTATTGGCATGTAACATCATTTTTACAGAACAAAAAAATGTATATATAATTGCATTGGATGTGTATATAATAGAGACAACCGGACAATTAGACCTCCATTTTTGGTAGCAGGAAATGGTTAGAAGGTAAGGGTGATTTGCTCCTCTCTATTCTTCATTGTCTTCAGCATTATTCCTTCATTTTTTATGAGTGAACTCACCCATTCCCTGAGGTTTTTCACTCCTATTCCAATTTTCCTTTTACTGCAATCGAGTTTGTGTCAAAGCATATAAAATTACCTGTATTCCATTCACGAAACCAGGGCTTAAGGACCTGAATTGAAGGGATTTTTGTGTTCAGATTAAGCATGGATAGATGAAACTTAATGATTTTTCTTTTCAAACACATAAGAATGTGATGTTGATTAAACTAGAAATCAACATAACAAGAAAATAGGATTGACATAATAAAAAAAAGTTATGAAATTAGTTTTTTAGGTGAACTCAATTCCCTCAATCATGCATTCCCCTATGAAGAGGCATGTTAGTTTCCTTCACTGGGAAACGAGGCTGACATGTAGTTGAGGTTTGTATAGTTTGGTTAACCAAAAGTGGAGTTGTAAAATGTGAGTATGCTTAGTTATTAAACTTCGAGTTTATCTTAAATGAGTTTGTCATTGAGTCCGAGATCATGAATTCAAATGTAGGTGCATAGCATTTATGTCCATCTTATGTGAAGCTAAAAAACTATTGGGTTTCAAAATAAAACACCCGAGTTGGAGTACTTGACCTTATACATTTAGCAGAAAATAATAAATAACCACTTATCATTTTGCACTATGTCTTTGCAATTCCATATATGCCCAAGTATTCATTGCAAGAACATATTAATAACCAAGAACTACACCAACACATTATAGAGATCTCCAAACAGACCCTAGAAATTTATTAATCATGTGAGCATCTCTGAAAAGTGTTTCAATTCACAAACTAAGATATTTTACAAGGAAATTAGTGTAACCAAAAGTCTTGAGCTAAGCAAACATATTATTAATAGTGAGATAAGAAAACAAAAGTAAAATTAATCAAAATGTATGTTGATGCATAAAAATAATTATCTCCAAATAGTTAATATGAGTAGATTAAAATAAATTGGAAAGATTTCAAAGGGGTAAAGGGTCAATGCGTTGCGAAGCTTTTGTGAGTGAGATAGGCAAAAAGTAATGAATGTATTGATTTTGTAATTTCATCAAACGCTTAGAGAACACAACAAAAATTTGGCAATTGTTGTAATATCTCTTTTGTTGGAACCAAAATTCAATAAGATTCAATAACAAACAAGCCTAAATGGATAGATTAAAATAATGACTTACAATATTCTTCATGTGACTCTTCCACGACACATTGATCCATTATGAGTACAAATATGGATATTGCATGGTAAAAAATATTTGAAATGGATATAATACAAATGATATTATATTTCTATCATTTTTCTCTTTATGGGAATAATTTCTGAATAAATAGATGCTATGCGCTTTGAGCGAAGACATGTACATGATGATAAATACCTAATTGCAACAAAAATTTAAAACAAAATATACCACATAAAAAAATTAATCAAATTCTAGAAAATCCTATCAATTCTAAGTTAATCCAGACTTATATTTGAACCCACTACAACAAGTAATTTCACCCCAAGATATAAGATTAGACAATTTCTCATAAGCAATATAGAATTATAGAATTTATGAGGTGTATGTATCTCTTTTCTAGATCCAAGCTTTAGCAACAAATGACAAGAATGGGGGATTGATGCTCTAATAAAAAATGCAAAAACAATTTCCATGGCACTATATTCAAAAGCCCTAATTTATTTCTACTTCAAATAAATATGATAAAAAAATTGGGTTCAAACTTACCGATTGAATATAAAACCCCGATGCTCATTAATCAACCATTCAAAATCTTTAGAGGGAATTTACAATACATTTACTATACAGATTCCAAAACAAAACTTGTCTATCAATTGAAGGAATAAATTTCTAGATTTCAAAAACAGAAGTTGGGTATTTGGGAAACAAAACTCATTCGGTTCCAAGATCCCCGATGAGTTTCTAGGGTTCGAAAATGAAAGTTGAAGCAATGAAAAACTGTATTTAGTTCTGGAGGTTTTGGGGTTTGGTTAGAAATGAGAGGACTTTATGTTGAAGGAATGAAAGCGGGAGTTCCATTTTAGATGGGCGGGAAATTTTTTCAGGGTATTTATATTTTAGTTAAGTTTGCTCAATTTTGGCACACTTTTATACAGTGCCAAATTTTGGCACGGTTGTAAAGTGTGCCAGATTGTCATTAAACCGTGCCAAAATTTGGCACACTTTTAAGCTGTGCCAGATTTTAATTATCAAGGTGTGCCAAATTGTTATTTTTGGTGTAGTGTGTCAAGCCTAGAGCTGGTTACACTCTCTCTACGCTACTGAGCACAGCTTAGGGGCTACACGTCAGCATCGCGTCCATCTCTCCGGTATACCAAAATCCTCATCACTACCATGTAATCTCCTTTATTCTCATACTTGTATGACTCTTTAGGCTTGATTATATTGTACTGTGCAACACATTTAATGAGAATGGAGCAACATAGTGGACGTAAGCCTATTTTAGAGGCTGAACCACTCTATATTCTATCTTCTCTCTCTCTTTACTTGCTCTATTTGCTTATTATGTACACAATACTTGATTTGATGATACGAGGACGACAAGTGGATGATTTCTCATATCATCATGGAGAATAATATTCATAATATCTATATGTTGTATAGTGATATGACTTATTTGGTCATAGTGGTTTTGCCAAGAGTTATTTCTTTATAGGTGATTGACTGTTGACGCAATCCCTTAGATTATGGGTCGGTGTTCACTAGGATATGGTTTTGGCAGTGAGGGGTGTCATTCCATTTAAAAGTGACTATGAGTTTTATTGTGTATGCTTAAATTCTGTGTATATATCTCCCTAGATTATGGATAGTGGTGGTCATGTGTTCGTTCCTTATGTTGTTATTACTTATTGGTGAGTTATGGGTGGGTCAGGATTATTAAGGGGTTCCGTACGCACCTTACGTGTTAAGCTCTTAATGGATTATATCAAAGCATCGGATAAAGGCATGATGGACCATTGGATAAAAGGTTGAGTGTAGGGGAATTTAGGAGATTTCACCCCTAAGGGTTTAGGAGTATTTAAATTAGTCTTTGGCTCATTTGGAGCATTTTCATAAGATTTGGCCTCTCTCTCCTTAGCTCTTGGATCTTTTCCTCCATCACCCACCACACACAACCCTAGCACCACCCGCCTTCCACCTTAAACCAAGAAATATTAACCATCTTCTTCCATATTTAGGCTCATAAAATCAATTTACACCATTTGTTGGACATGATATGAATCCATGGAGATATTAGTGGGGGGATTTTAAGAGGAAGGTAAAAGAAATCATGGAGTTTGAAGGGGCTTTGAATGGAGCTTTAAATAACTCTAGCTTGTGGATATAGTAAACTTATTTAAATCCACCTTAGGATGTAGGAGGTTCCATCTTCTTCTACACTTCACCCTCCACTGCTGGAGCTTATTTGAGGTGGAAAACTTTACTCTTAGTTCAATAACTCATTTTTTTCATGGCATTGGTTTGTAGCTAGAGTTTGTAAAATTAGGATGCATATATGATTTAAGAAAGATACTTCTTATGGTTTTGTGAAAAATAGTTTATGAAAGATTCAAATAGTTATTAGAAAAAAATTACATATTCCAATAAATTTTAATATCTGAATATTTTATGGAATAAAATATTGAAATGATATTTCTCTTGTTGAAAATATTTTATAAACAAATGTCTCAAGGTTTTCTTGTGAAAATTGGGATTTTTATATAAATACACATTTTGAACTTGAAAAGCGTGTTTACGCAAATACTATGAACTTTTTAGAATGAACCATATGTTAGACCCAATTAATAGGATTTTTTTACTTAAAATTCATCTCCTCGCGTATATAAACTTGAAATATTTTGATGATGAGCATATAAAGAAGTTTAATGAAGGTTTTATTCAATTTAAACATGAAATAAAGGAAATATAAATTTCATTCCTTAAATTTTGTTTAACGATGTCGAAAATTTGATAATGGATATTTCAAGAATATATGTGGAAATAAAGGGAAATGGTATTTTCTTGTCAAGTAGTCTCCAAAATGTCAAAAGGGTTTTCTTAGTAAATAAAGTAATGAAATAAAGAGATTTTCAACTTGAAAATGGTATTTACTCCAAAGTGTGAAGTGAGGGTTAATTAGTATAAACATTTTAGAAGTTGGTATGTATAACTTAGTAATGTTATTGGAAAAATAACACTTGTGAAAATAGAGGGAAATGAAAGTATGGATATAAATGAGTAAAATGGTAATTTTATATAAAGTGAAACATTTTTATAAAATAAAAATATTGGAAATGGTGTTACACAAATAGGCCTAAAAGAAAATGATTTTGGAATAAAATCAATGCAAGTGTGTAAAGGATAATAAATTGTGATTTCTAAAGTGCAACTCAAGGTGGGGTGAAATCCCTAGGTTTTGGCTTCATCCGGTAAAAATTGGGACAACATGGACATTTGACAAATGTTAAAATACTTTAATATGGACTCGGATGATAGTGAGAATAATGAATAAAGTCTCGAAGCCCTATGGTGAAAGATCCAAAATCACTGGCCAGAGCATATGGTAGTATAGTCGGTGGTATAGATACTATTAAAGTATGCATATAATTGGAAGATTCCAAGAAAAAGATAATGAAAGTGGAACGAGTCAAGAAATGGGTTATGTGGCGAATATAGAAAAAGACAACCTAACTTAATTGAAATTGATAAATATTCCGATTAAGGGAATGTGGACAAGTAATGAAAGAAAATTTACAAATGTGCATGAAGTAAAAGGAATGGTAAAGTAAAGTGGTCAAATAGGTAATTAAGAAACCTAAAGAGGTTTAACCCGTAATTAACACAAGAGCGTGTTTATGAAAAGTTTTCAAAAAAATAAGTATTTTCTAACACGGTGCTAGTGTGTGTTGAAACATAATTTCAAGTAAAATACTAAGGTAAATTTGGTATGAGTAAAAAGGCCAATTTCAATAAAAAGAAGTACTTTTGAAATAAAAGGTATTTGTTCAAAGTGTTTGACCTGGTCTGTTAAATCAAGAAATAAGTGGCAATTCAAGTAAAACGGGGATCTTTTACCAGATTAAGGTGAATTGAACGGAATAAGTACCATTTTTCAAATTAAAAATGTTTCATGCATTAAGTATGTATATATATATGAGGTACTTGCATATTCATGTAGACATAACGTCTTAGAGGCCCTTTCTATCGTTATATTCTTTATTTCATTGTTATATTTTCCCATTGGGCAGTCGGCTCATTCTCTTGTCTTTTTTACGAAAGGTTGGGTGCAGTTTCGTATTTTGAGAGTGTTGTGCAAGTAGGTATCCTTTTTATTTTATGTTAGTAGATTTTTATGCTTGGATTCTAGGGATGGTTCCCATGGATCCCTCACGTAGATTGATGTAAATTAGAACAGCATGTTAAATAAGTGAAATGCTAAATTATATAAAACTGGACAACAATATTATTTAGGTTGTCTCATCACACTTAACACCTAATGCTCGGGTCAGAATGGGTTGACCATGAGTAACCCATAAATCCAGGATGGAGCATTAGAAATGGTATCAAGGCTTTAGGTTCAAGGTTCCTTTCGGGAGTGACGTGGTGAGGTCGATAGTGGATATTTCAACATCGATGTTGGTTTTAGGTCGATCACGTTAGGCAGATGACAGTTTCAGTTTGTGTTCTCTATGATAGAGTCAATGTGATTAGCATGACGGACAGTGTGTGGACAAGTTAGTTGTCATTAATAGCTTCCGCAATTTTGATTTAAACATGTTAGTAATTTACGAGTGTCTGTGCAAGCCAATGGTAGTGAAACTGCAGTTTTAGTGTGCGGGGATTTTGTATCATCCCTTCATTATGTAAGAGTCCTAGTAAGGTGTTAAGAAAGGTGAATAATGTCCATTGAATTAGGGTCTTAAATTATGCAAATCCAACTTTGGAGGATAGGTGACTAGAGCATCATATCTTAGAGATAGTGACTTTGTAATAAGGACGCATTAAGTTCCTTGGTTAGGTACTTACTGGTAGTTAATAATGATGATGTGATTAAGCGAATTTGATCCTTGGGATAGTGTCATGTCATAAGAATTTGATAATTAGGTGGGCATGTAGACCCATGTCGATCATCACTTGAGGATGTGTACTCAGTCGTAGTTAATAGGGTACTATCATTATAGGCCAGTGCCTTGGTAATTATTGACTGAAAGTTGATCTCACAAGATATGATGAGAGTTACTGGCCATTGATGATAAGTATATTACATGTGTATAGCGATGGGTTGAAGTGACGTAGGAGTGAACTTTAGATGGTCTTCTATGACATGGTTTTAGAGAATATGATGCAACTTTTGAGGAATAGGATCCCTAGTGATGGTAGTGTGGACTCAAAGGCCTATAGGTTGTGTACGATGTTCTATATCCTGCCAAAATACTTAGTAGTGCCAGTCTTTGATTTGATACGTGGTTTATGGCAACATTTATTTGGAATAAGGTTTTCGGACCTTTATTGGATCTCGAGGACAGAGTCGTAGGTTAGACCTATGCTGCATTTTCAAATGAAAAGGGAATAAGATTCTTATCTAAATGTCATGACCCATTCTAACGGCCTAAGTGATGATGGAATGCGAGGCGGTATCAGTGTGGATATGATTTAATAAAGTCCTTGGATTGTCCTTGGGACTGATTGCTTGTGGAATCATTGAGGAATAAAAATTAACTTGTTGTGACACCTTAAGGGATCCAATGGTTAAAGTACACCATATGTGGAGATGTGTAGGCTAGTATCTTTATTAGTACCTAATGGCCAAGATGTCGATATTGGTAAATCAATAGGGCATACCTACGATAAGAGGATCATAGGTCATAATATCCGATCGGGTTTGGTGACTTTTACACTGGGGTGACCATGGTATCCTTAGGGAATAGTAAAATTCAATATCATAGACTGCTAGTGTTCTAATGATGGTCATATTAAGGTTCATGTGATGATGTCAAGCTGTTGGTTAAATTTTAAAGAGTCTAATAGTGTACATCCTTTGAAGTCTCGTTTGAATTAGCACAACTGGGTGATGTAACCTTCTAACAAAAATCAGAAGCGTGTGTCATGATTGGGTGTGATTCTCGATTATCATAGGATAACTAGTGTGGGAATTATAGTACTTAATTTTGAGGGGTAGTAGGAAATTCATTTGGGACTTAGATTGATGATGTCATGTTAGAGAATTAAAAATAGCACCCTGGAAGGGATATCAAAGCATGATTAGGATATTGACATGTGTTAAAAATGTAAGTTAGAATAGCCCTAAAATGATAAGGACTAGTTCTTGGAATGTCTTGCCAAACTGGTATGAATTAGGAAATGTGGACCTATGTAGTACTTGTTATCTTTATAATGCTAATGTAAATCGGTGTGGTCATCACATAAATTTGGTTGGGTATAATCTAGAGATTGACATATTGACGACCTTATGTCATTAGAAGTTATAATAAGGTGAATGTTTCGCTTAGTAGGGTATTGCTTGAAAAACGTTATGGATATAATCTTAGCACGATAAAGATGATAGTAACCTAGACGTGATTGGAACGATTTGGTTGTGTTCTAACGTTATTGGTCGCAATGTCACGATGACTTAAGAAATGGATAAAGTCGGTGTTAACAAAAGGGTTTATCATTCACCGATTGGAACGATTTGTATTAGCCAAAGATGAAAGAGGGAGGCATTACTCCTAAGGAAGGAAGCCCATCATGGACTTCCCTAGGGATAATATATTTGTATATTTATTTATTCTCGTGGGGATGAATGATTCGTGATCTAATTAATCATGGTTTGTGACTCGAGCAAGGATGTGTAGCTATGTTAGGATCCAATGAGAACGTTTGGGAGGAATCATGGACTTCAAAGCGTGTAGCGTAGGTTTACCTTTCTTAAACCACAGTCCCTTTTGTAGGTATGGGATTCTGTCAAAACGGCCATTAATTCTTTCTGATTCATTATGTTCCTTCAATTCTGTTAGTCAAGGATTATGTTCCCTTGATTGTGGTGGTCGGGGATTGTATCGTGTTATGGTACGATGCAGTTTGGCTCAGTGGAGTATCATTGGACCTTGCATTGTTAATGTGGATCGGTAACTGAGTGTGCCCTTGTCTAAAGTATCCTTTTGTATTGCACAAAGTTTTGTGTACTTGTGGCTGTGCATTCAACGGCACTATTTGCTCGTAGTATCCGTATTACTTAATATTAATGACCTCATGGATCGGTCAACATGGCAATTGGCATCCCTAGTTATAAAGATCGGGATGATGATTTGAGAACATTGTATATCGTTAAAACTCAAGGAAAATTAGCACACAATGTTATTTTGCCACAGTTAATAGATTGGTATAATACTCGGGTGAGTGTTCCATAGTTAGATGCCTATAATGATCCTATGTTCATAAAAGGATCTTATACTTAGTCAGATTCACGATTTGTGACTTGATTAGTTTGTCACTCCAAGGAGTGGATGACTAATTATGCAGGGTTAGTATCAGGTTTAAGTGAATTTGCATGTTCAAGAAGACCCGAGAATTTTAGGGGACTCAGTATATGTAGTCCTAAGAATTAAAATAACTTATGACGATAGATTGAGTCATTAGTCATATGAAGTTTTCTTTTGGGTGAGTGTCGATCACTAGAGAGTGTTGCCCGGTAGAGGCACCGATATGATTTAGGCGTTAGCAAAAAAGCCATAGGACTTGATTGAACATGATCATCGAGTAAGTGAGAGTCGAGGATTGTTATGTAATTTTGAGCTCTATCCTGATGGTGAGCGTTAGAACATGTTCCATGTCGAGTTCTTTGGTGACAGCCCCATTTGAAAAGGCATATAACGACTTCTTAGTGATTGAGGACTTCAATGACTTCGCTTTGAAAGATTGCTATAGCCTTTAAAGATTCCTATGACTTTTAGTAAGGATTGATAACCTCAGGAATTCGAGGAATTGATGGATAAATAATTTTGAGGATGAATTTTCCTAAGGAGGTAAGAATGTAACACCTAACCTACAACTTTAATCATACTCATATGATTTGGTGACTTAGTATGACCAATGGGCCTCTGGGCTTGTCGAGATAAGCCAAATTTGGGTAATGTAGTAGCCCTGTGTGATTAAACTGGAGTTTTTATGGTCAAAAGTTGATGAAGAGATTTTACTAACGAGGTTCGAACGACTTCTAACGACTGAGATAATTTTTGATTTCCCTCACTTTCAGGAATTTCATTCGAAAGCCACGTTCGAACAAAGTGTTGAATCGTTCAAATGATATTATACTTCCCATTCGAATGAGGTACTTCTCATGCCCTATTTAACCCTGCGATTTGACTATTTTGTATCTCCTTAGAACTCTATATCGTTCGAACGAGGTTGAAATTCATTCGAACAACAGGGTAAAATTAGAAAATTCTACACATTTTAATGTGCTGACATGACGTGGATCATTGGATTGGATGACGTATCGAGTTCTCAGTAGCTCAAATCAAAACGTTGGATAAAGGCTTGATGGACCATTGGATAAAAGGTTGAGTGTAGGGCCATTTAGGGAATTTAACCCTTAGTATTCTTGGAGTATTTAAATGAGGCTTTGGCTCATTTGGGATATTTCCATCAGATTTGGCTTCTCTCTTGGAGCTCTTCCTCCATGAACCACCACACACCACCCTAGCACCACCACCCCTCCACCTTAAATCACCAAATATTAACCATTTTCTTCCATTTTTAATCTCATAAAACCCATTTACACCATTTGTAAGACAATATATGAACCGATGGAGATATTTTTGGAGGTTTTTGAAGAAGAAGTCATGGAATTTGAATGAGTTTTTAATGGAGCTTTCAAGAAGACAAGCTTGTGGAGCTACGAAACTTCTTTAAGGCCACCTTAGGAGGTGGAAGTTACTATCTTCTTCTACACTTCATCCTCCATTGTTGGAACTTTTTTGAGGTGGGAAACTCTACTCTTAGCGTAGTAACTTTATTTTTCCATAGCATTAGTTTGTATTCAGAGTTTGTAAGAGTAGGATGCATATATGATTTAATAAAGTTACTTCTTATGGTTTTGTGAAATTTGTTTATGAAAGATTCCAAGAAATCTGAGGAAAAATAATATTTGTCAAGAAATCTTGATATTTAAACATTTTATCGGATAAAATACTTGAAATGATATTTCTCTTGTTGAAAATATTTTATGAACAAATGTCCCAAGATTTTCTTATGAAAATTGAGATTTTTATAAAAATAGATATTTACTCAAGTTTTGAAGAAACGAAAATGTCTTTGAGCTTGAAAATCCTGTTTATGTAAATATTATGAAATTTCTAGAATGAACCATGTGTTGGACCCATTTAATAGAATATTTGAACTTAAAATCCATCTCCTCGTGTATATAAACTTGTAGTATTTTGATAATGAGCATATAAAGAAGTTTGATGAGGGATTTATTGGGTTTAAAAATGAAATAAAAAAAAATATAGAAATTTCATCCCTTAAAGTGTTCTAAAAGGTGTCGACAATGTGATATATGGATATTTCAAAACTACATGTGGAAATGAGCAAAAAAATGTATTTTGTTTTAAAGAAATCTTCAAAATGTCAAAATGGTTTCTCTTAGTAAATAAAGTAATGAAATAAAGAGATTTCCAACCTGAAAAGGGAATTAAATCCAAATTGTGAAGAGAATGTTATTAAGTAAAAACATTTGAGAAGTTGTTATGTATAACTTAGTAATGGTTTTCGAAAAATAACACTTGTGAAAATGGAGAAAAATGTCAGTTCAGAAATAAATGGGTAAAATGATAATTTTACATCAAGTGAAACATTTTTATGAAATAAAAATGTTCGAAATGGTGTTACACAAACAGTCCTAAAGGAAATTGATTTTGGGATAAAATCATCATAATTGTGTAAAGGATAAGAAATTGTGATTTTTAAAGTGTTACACAAGATGGGGTAAAGTCCCTTAGTTTTTGCGTTGTCCGGTAAAAAGTGGGACAATGTGGGCATTTGACAAATGTTAAAACACATTAATATGGAATCGAATAATATCTAAAATAATTAAGAAGTTCTCGGAGCCCTACGGTGAAAGACCTAGAATCAATGTCGAGAGCATATTGTAGCATAGTCGGCGGTGTGAAGCCCATTAAAGTATGCGGATATTTGTAAGATTCTGATAAAAAGATAATAAAAGTGGAACATGTCAAGAAATGGGTTGTGTTATGAATATAAGAAAAGACAACATAACTTGATTGAAATTAATAAATGTTCGGGTTAAAGGATAACGTGGATAAGAAATGTAAGAAAACTGACGAATGTCCACGAAGTAAAAGAAATGGCAAAGTGAAGTGGTCAAATGGGTAATTAAGAAACCTAAAGATGTTTCACCCATAATTAACAAAAGGTTGTGTTTATAAAAAAAATTCAATGAAAATAAATATTTTTTAACATGGTGCTTGCGTGTGTTGAAAGATTATTTCAAGGAAAATACTAAGGTAAATTTTGTATGAGTAAAAAGAGTAATTTCAATCAAAGAACTGCCTTTCTGAAATAAAAGGTATTTGTTCAAAGTATTTGACTGGGTGTGTTAAATCAAGAAATAAATGTCAAGTCAAGTAAAAGGGGGTTCTTTTACAAGATTAAGGCGAATTGATCAGAATAAGTAACGTTTTGCGAATTAAAACAGTTTCATGCATTAAAGTATATATATATATATATATATATATATATATATATATATATAGAGGTTGTTGCATGTGAACGTTGACATAGCGTGTTAGAGTCCGTTTCTGCCATTTGATTCTTTATTGCATTGTAGTATTTTCCCACCAGGCAATCTGCTCATTCCCTCATCTTTGTTCTATAAGGTTGGGTGCGGTTTCGTATTTTATGAACATTGTACAAGTCAGTATCCTTTTTATTTTACTTTAGTATCTATGTATGCTTGGATTCCAAGGATGCTTCCCATGGTTCCCTCATGTAGATTGATCTAAATTGGAATCTCATGCTAAACAAGTGAAATGCTAAATTAAATAAAACTATACTAGCAACATTATTTGAGTTATCTCATTGCACTTCACACCTAATGCTCGGATTGGACCGAGTTAACCACAAGTAACCCATAAATACGGATTGGGGCGTTACTGTAATGCGCCAGCCTGGATTTATCGGTTACCTATAGTCCACTCGATCCAACCCGAGTGTTAGGTGTCAAGTGCAATGAAACAACCTATATAATGTTGTTAATCCTATTTTATTTTAATTAACATTTTACTTATTTAACATGCGATTCCAATTTCAAATCGAGCTACGTGAGGGACTCTATAGGAAGCATCCCTAGAGTCTAAGCATAGAGAGCTACTAACGTAAAATAAAAGAGAGTACTTACTTGTATTACGCTCTCAAAATACAAACCCACACACAACCTACCGTAACAAAGACAAGGTTGTGAGTTAAATGCTTTGTGGGAAATATACAAATATAATATAAAATCGAATGGCAAAAAGAAGACTCTACCACGTTATAACTACGTGAAATGAAACTACATTATATATATATATATATATATATATATATATACTTAATGCATGAAACCGTTTTTATTTCCAAAATCGTGATTTATTCCAATTAAATTACTACAATATTTCAAACAACTTCCTCTTTCTTGACTTGCAATTTATCCCTAGTTAACACACGCAGTTAAATACTTGAACAACAACACTTCATTTAACCGAAAGCCCTTTTTTTTACCAAAATCACCCTTTTCATTTAAATGTATTCATATTAGTATTTTCAATGAAAATCACCCCTTTCTACACACGTGAACACTGTGTTAGAAAATACTTATTTAGATTTTGAAAACCTTTCCCAATATTCCTTTATGTTTATTATGGTTAAATCTTCTTAGGTTGCTTAAGTCGCTCTTTTAACCACTATACTTTACTGTTCCTTTACTTTACGAACATTAATCAATTTATACGTTTCTTGTCAACTTTAACCTTTATTGAAACATCTATTAATTCATTCAAGTTTATTTGTCTAGCACATTTTCACCACACAATCCATATTTCTTGACATGTTCCCTATTCCTTTATATTTTCTCGGAATCTTTCAATAAACCACGCACTTTAACGGGTGCCACATCGTCGGCGATGCCACTATATGCTTTTGGCTAGTAATTTTGGGTCTTTTATTCCAGGACTTCAGACCCTCCTTAATTATCCCGGTGTCATCCGAGTTTCCTTTTTAATGTTTCTTAATATTTTGCAAATGTCCGTATTATTCTAATTTTTCCTTTTACTCGACCGATGCCAAAACCAATGGTTTCACCAACTTATGTTACACTTGAAAATCATTATTTCATGTCCTTTACACTTTAGCCTTGATTTTTATCCTAAAATCTGTTTATTTAGAACCATTTTGTGCAACACCCTTTCTAACATCTTTATTTCAATAAAATGTTCCACTTTATGTAAAATTACGAATTTATCCTTCTGTTTCCAAACTTGTTTTTTGCTCCATTTTCACAAGTGTTATTTTTCCAAAACACCATTAAGTTACCCACACTAGCTTCATAAGTGTTTTAACGCATTAGCACCTACCCAACTCTTTTACTAACCACTTTTCCAAGTTAGACATTTCTTTACTTTCTTTATCTAAGAAGGACAATTACATTTATAGACTACGTTTATAAGAAAAATACCATTTTCTTTTTACTAACATTTATAGTCTTACAACCTTACACTTGTCACACTTTTAACCCTTTTTCACACACTTTGAAGACTGAAATTTTTATTTTTCATGTTTAAACCCAATAAAACCTTCTTTAAACTTGTTTATACATTCATTACCAAAATACTACAAGTTTAGACGCTTGAGAATATGGATTTTTAATCCTAAAATCCTATTAAAGGGGTTAAACATACATTTCATTCTAGAAATTAATAATACTTGTAAAAAAATGCATTTTCAAGACACAAAGACATTTTTATTTCTTCAAACTCAACAAACGTCCAACTTTCATAAAATCTTCATTTTTAGCAAATATTTTCACCAAACATTTTTGGTAAGATCAACATTATTTTTCAGAACATTTTATTTAATAAAATGTCTAACATCAAATTTCTATAACTTCACCATTTTCATAAAAAAAACAATCACTATTTCAAGAAAACTTTTACATATTTACTTATCATTTATCTCCAATAAAAAAATATTTTATTAATATTTTTATTCCATGAAAATATTCATTACCAAATCTACTAGAAACTCATCGTTATATTAATTGCATTCTACTCATGAATTCTAACAACAAGACCATTAATAGGCGAAATATAGTATTAACTCAAGAGTAGAGTTTTCCAATTTAATTGGAGCTCCACAATAGTAGGCATGAAATGTCTAAGAAAATGGCAACCTCCTGTGACACCCAGCATAATTAAATCCCGGGTGATCAGTCCTAAATCAAATTAAAACAGCTTTCTCAGTTGGCTCATTCTTAGCATCACTGCCGAAAAGTTTTTAATTACTAACTACCTTGGTGAAATTAGACTAGTGCCAAATTTTAACTTCCATTAAACAAACAACAACATGCGGAACAATGCATAAGTCAAATACCAGCATAAGAATCTGAATATATCAACTAAGGTAAACAAGTCTTGCTGAATAAACCATCGGCCAAAAACCAACAAATATCAAAATTCCAACTAAAGAAAGTACGGTGGGACAACATGTACTTACTGGAACTGAAATACTACTCTAGATCAGAAATGATAAAGGAAGCGTCTAATCGATGTCCTGCAACATCCACTTGTATTATAGCTCCGAAATCCCTGGAATGAAGTAACGCTTAGCGTCCCTGTGGCTAGACACCTAAAAGGTTTTTAAAATATTTTACATAGCACGAGTTAGTACTCAAAACGCTTTGAAAATATTTAGCAAGTAATTTATTGCAGTAAAGATAAGTTATTTATTACACATATTAGGCTTACGCACACTCACTTGAGTTTCCTCACCTCTCATCTATAGTGCAGGCCTAACGTCCCATACTTACTCTAGGTAGCTACAACTACCCAAGATATTATAGTAATCGTCTGAACTCATCTACAAGTCTAAGTTACCGTACCGCCCATACCGTACTAAGTTTTTTTAACACTTCTAATTCTATTAATAAATTTCCAAGTAACATTTCGCATATGTTAGTTTCTGATTTCGAAAGTTAAGTCTTACCACTTAACCTTATTCATTAGATGTCCACTATCTATTATTATGTTTTTCCAATTGAGATTTCTCCATTTAAGTTGCTATTTAGAAGTATTCACGTCATCTAATTATCTACTACTCCTTCCTAGTATATTATTCATATAGTATATACACACAATATAGTCTGTAAGGATAATTGGCCCGATCAAATCATCGACTCCAATTATCCCAAATTATTTATCTTTTAGATGTATGCACATCATATCATCATCTACCATTCTACCCAAGTAGATTATTTATATAGTATATATTTCACACACAATATATACTACAAGGAGTATTGGCCCGGTCTAATCATCGACTCCAATCCTCCTATCATTTAGATTGGACTGGTCTAATCCTCGACTCCAAATGTAAATGAAATAGTAAAATATTGGCCCGATCTAATCCTAGACTCCAATATCATATAGACACTATAGGTGTTCACCCAACCTAAGTACAAAATTTATAGGTATTCACACAACCTAAAGATTTCCATTAGTATATAGTATATTTCTCTCTAATACTCACCGTACCGTGCATTTTTCTATATCTCTCTTTATCATATTTTCTCGAGTATTCACCCAACTCTAAGGGACCTAGTTAACCCCTTTTTAATTTTAGTAGCTAAGACTAACTTACTCTACTGGTATGTATCATGGATTAATGTTTACTCTCCCTCCATAACTACTGCAACGCATTTCTCGATGCGCATCCCAATCGATTTATCCTCATTGGTCCATACTCAAAGCCTCACTCTAAAGTACTCTATCAGACTTAACAATATACCTATTGGTCTTTCTTAAGTCCCTAACTAGGTATAATATCATCCCTAAGGTTCCCCCCGATCGTTAGGAATTGAATAACCAACAACTTACGAAAGAGCCTCAATTCAGCTTTAGTTGATCGATCGAAGGTTTTGGTCGATCGATCGATCGACCAGATACCAGCCATGCCCAATTTCGGTTTTCTCCGAACTTGTTCCTTCTAAACTTCTTAAAACCTTATGAAACATTCACCCATCATCACCAAACATTATTAACATGTATAGGGGCTAATCCTAACGTAAATATATCATCAAATCCATACGAAATCCTCCCAAGAATCATCAAAATTCAGTTTCCATTAAACCCTAGATTATGGTGTTCTTCATTTTGATTTTAACATAACCCAGAATTATAATCCGTAGTGACAATACAATTTCATTTCATTTTCAATCCTCTACAGTTGTTAATAACAACTAAATGAAATCCTAACCAAACATGCATCAAAATCAATTTTCTCCAAGAGATTAAATAGAATTTTCATAAACCATATAACCCTACACATGGGTATTATAACTTTGAATTTAATTGCAATAAACCACTTACCTTATATAGAGCTGATATGATTTCTTGATGAAGATAATGATTTGATGTGCTTCCTTTCAAATCTTCACTCCTTGGGTACTTGGGATGAAAGAACACCTTCCAATCCTTCGCAAACCCTCCTTTAGCTCTTGGGAACGGTCTCTCTTTACCCTCTAATGACTTCTCTAAGATTTTTGAGTTATGAACCATAATCCCCAATTGCAATTATTAGATATAGAACTCTAATTTTCGTAGGTCCTTTAACTTCTATTTTTAGAATGACCAAATTACCCTCTTAAGGTACCGGTTTGGCCCAAAATTGACCCGTGACTCAATTGACATCCCCGAGTATACTATTCTTACTAATTTTCCCCTTCCAGGCTCATTCGTGACCTCTAAATTATCATCCGAGTCACTTAAGATATTTTCTCATTTCTCACCTCAACTTAGTCTAATGTGCGACTCTCGGTGAGATAACATAAAATACGCCCATATCACTCGCTATGACGTATACTTACTATTCATTCTTAGTAAAATTAAATCACATATTAATCAGTCTCTATCTCTCGATTAATATAGAAATATCACGATTATTATACGACCACTGAATAATCATAATTATAATTTCCTCTTATTAAATTACTTTACTCATGTAATTTAAATATTAAATCACATTAAGTTACTCTACTCTCGTAATTTAAATATAACATATTTTCTATTTAATTATCCAGTTAATTAAATCATAAATACGCAAAAATACGGGGTATTACATACTTCCCCCCTTACAAAGGAATTTTGTCCTCAAAATTAGGATATACCTGCAGTGAATAACTCTAGATATTGCTCTCGCATATCCTCATCCCGCTCCCATGTCGAATCCTCAACATTGTGGTGACCCCAATGCACTCGCACTAATGGTACCACCTTAGATCGTAGTTTACTCTCACTATGATCCAGAATAGCCACGGGCCTCTCCTCATACGATATGTTTGGCTGTAAGTCTATTTCCTTAAGTGGAACATGCTAGAAGGCTCTCTCCCTCCTCCTGTATTTCTTTCGCGACACCACATGGAACACATCGTGTATTCGCTGAAGATGCTCTAAGAGTCCCAATCTGTATGCTACCAATCCCACTCACTCAATAATAGGAAACGGTCCCACATATCTCAGCACTAACTTTCCCTTCTTGTCAAATCTTATAATCCCCTACATAGGAGACACCCGAATTAACACTTGGTCGTCCACCTCTAGCTGTAAGTGTCTTTTACCGACATCAGCATAACTCTTCTGCCTATCCTGAGCTATTCAAATAGGGCCTCTAATTAACTCTATCTTGGCAGAAGTCTCATGTATCATCTCTGGCCCTAATAGCTTGTTGTTCCCCACCTCTAACCAGCAAGTGGGTGAACGATAAGGCCTCCCATGCAGTGCCTCGAATGGAGCCATATCGATAGTGAATTGGTAAGAGTTTTTATATGCAAACTCTACCAATGGAAGATATCTATTCCATCCTCCCCCAAAGTCTAGGATACACATCTCAACATATCCTTGAGCATTTGATTTACCCTCTTAGTCTTCCCGTCTATCTGTAGATGATATGTAGTACTCAATTGTAAATCTGTGCCCATGGCCTCCTGAAAGCTTTGCCAGAAATGTGACGCAAATATTTTTTCTCTGTCAGACACAATATTAATAGGAACCCCGTGCAGCTTAACGATCTCTGAAATGAATAGTTGTACGTACTGCATCGTATCAAAGTCAGTACAAACTGGCAAAAAATGGTCTACCTTGGTCAGCCGATCCATTATCACCTAAATAGAATCGTGAACCCTCTGTGATGTCGGTAGTCTAGTAATAAAGTCCATCGAAATGCTATCCCACTTCCACACGGGAATCTCTAGTGGTTGTAGCATCCTGAAGGTCTCTGATGGTTAAATTTCACCAGCTGACATGTAACACACTTCGAGACAAACTCTGATATGTCTTGCTTCATACCCGACCACTAATACTGTCACCGCATATCCTAGTACATCTTGTCTCCATCGGGATGTATCGCAAATCTGGAACCATGAGACTCGATCATCACTGCTTACCTCAACTCCTCATCCTTGGGCACTACTAACCTCCCATTAAATCACATACCTCCCTCTCAACTGACTTAGTAAGACTCTGCACCCTCTGCTAATAGCTGTCTTACCTTGTCCTGACAAAATCGGTCCTCTACCAGAGCCCTCACTACCCGCATCACGATCTCTAGAGTGATGGTCATAACTACCATGTATGCCCTGGCCACCTCATCCTCCTACTGGAGCTCACTCCACTTAGCTTTCCACACCTCAGCTACATCCCCTGTAGGTCATCAGCTTAACTCGTACGCCACCACTATAGCCTTACCAGGATGATATTGTATATCAAACTGCCGATCCTTCACGAATTCTAGCCACCGCCTCTGCCTCATATTTAGATCCTTCTATGTGAATAGATACTTAAGTGACTTATAAT